>JAKFHU010002573.1:19682500-20889106 GCA_023783475.1 Daubentonia madagascariensis
CATTGGACTAAGCACTTGGCAGGCTGTACTGCCTTTTCCTGTTAATTTTCCCTGTCTTACGCCATCAGAAGGAGGAAGAACAGAGAATGTGGCCAGAATCCATCACCTTGGGGCATGAGGGGTTGTTGCCAAGTTCAGTGGAGAAGCAGCAGTCCTAGGCTGGTGAACCAGCAGAGACTAAAGCCCACTCAGCCCCACTCTCTGAGACTCCGACCACTGTCCCCTTCCCTTGTCTGCATCTCTTCTGGACACAGGAAGTGGCCAAGGCCTTGACCCTTGAGGATGTACAGTGACAACCTAGGGGCTGGTACATGCCTGAAATCCCACCCTAAAGAGTCATTCCTTTGCTTTCCAACCTTGAACGTTGGGAAAAGGCAGATTCATTTTCCCTAAACACCTTCAGTCCCATCAGCCACAGCTTCCTCTGTGTGAATTGTCTGACCCTTTCCTGGGGGCAGATTTTGGGTTTGCGGGGGAGACCCACCACATAAAGGAGAATTTAGAGGTCTTTGGGAGAAGCATTAGAAGGGAAGGGGGCCTTGGGTCCCTGGGATCAGTTCCCTAGAGATTCCTCTGTATCAGCTGCCCCGATGGTAAGGGAGGGTTACCGGGGACACAGCCTTGTCACAGAAGCCCACACACCTGGCCAGGCCCCCATTCTTCTAAGGACTGTGCTCTGGCCCAGGGCCGCACTCAGGCAAACGTGGGATCTGAGGATGGGCTCTGTGAGGGAACAGGAACTAGTTGAGGATGTCCTGGCAGGTCATCCTCTTTTCTGGAGAAAGAGCAGGAAAGGAGCGGATGGACGTAGGATAGTTAACCCTGGGGTCTGGCCCTGCTGAGGCTGAGGGAAACCCAAGACCTCTGTGGCGCACAATTTGGCCTTTGCGGAAGGGCCCCAGATGGATTCTTCATGCCGTGAGCAGACTTCCCCACACTGCCCCATCCAGGGGTCTTGGCACGGGGGGACGTTGTGACCACCAGAGACCCTCTGCTCAATTTCCACCTCTTCTCACTCATCCGAGCCCACCCCTCCAGAGCTCCGGACTGCATTTCTAAAGAAAGGAGGAAATTCGAGTGAGGAGAACTTCAATGAGCTCATTATTGTCCCCGACAAGACTTCGAAGTAATCAGACCTTTCCCTGTTTGAAGCATGAGAGGTGTGATCAGATTTATTCATCCACTCAATGAATATTTATTGAACATCTACTATGTTCCAGGCCCCAAAGACGCACAGTGAAGAAGATAGTTAAGAAAAGAAGGGAAATAATCTCTCAGCACTGGGGCTGAAGGTCAGAGAGCTGTTTCCATCCCCAGGATCCTGACTGGCTCTCTGATCTCAGGCTGGTCACTCTCGGGGTCTTGAAACCCCATTGAGATGTGCCCACGTCCTCTGCCTTCCACTGTCACCCGCTAAGATTAATGCCATCACCATGAATTACTTGGCAAAGTCCTCTCCAAGTGGGCACTGCTGTGTGTTTGTTCCTCATTGCAATTTCCACGACTACATTTGCAAAAGAGCCCTGGTGGAGTCTGAGTAGGGTTGACACGTGCCTGCAAGTGGGTCCCAGCCCTGGTCCCACATCCAGGACCAACCTAGGAGAGGCAGGGGTAGGAACGGGCCCGTTTAGATCTGGGCTGACTTGGAGGATTTTTTTGTCTGCTTATTAAATGATGAAGGTTTGACTTGGCAGGCAATCAGAAGCCCAAAATATCATAAAAGGGAAAAAAGTTGCCGAGTGGCTAAGAGGTGCACCACGGGAGTGTCGCTGGGCTCGCCGGCGAGGTGAATTGCTAAGCAAAGAGCAGCGAGCAGGGAGGAAATGGAGCAGGAGACGCTTTCAAAGGCTTCTCTCCCCTTCTTCTCCTGTCTCTGTCCCCCATGCAGAAAGGGGAAAATAGCAGTAGAATCCAGATTTGGGCGCATGGCTGATTTGGTCCCCTCCCGCACCGCGCTCCCCCAGACAGCAGAGAAACTTTGATGTCTGGCCGCGTGGCATCGGAGGAGCCCGGGCGTCCCAGCAAATGCAGCCACACGTTCCGGCCTCTGGACGGCCTCTCTGAACTCCTTTGTGAGGGGAGATGAAACCCACAGAGCCGGGAGCGCAGGGTTTGGAAATGAGGAGACGTGAGCCCGGCATCGCTTGAGCTCGGTGCTGGCCGCCTTGGCCATGGCGTGGGCGGCAAAAGCCAACCGGGCCGAGGAGCTCAGATTCCCGGAACCTTTGAGCTATGCGGGCACTGGGGGCCATTTTGACCAACCTGCTCGTTTTCAGATGGGGAAACAGGACTCAGAGAGGGGACGAGACTTGCCGAAAGTCACTCTGGGCCTTCAACCCCCAGGGAGGCCTCAGCACCAGGGCCTGGAACTTTGTCTCTCCTCCTCCCCACCTCGTGCCCTCTGCCCAGCAACTCCAGGCTGGGTCTTTCACCCCTCTCAGGCTCAGGAGGGCTCTGGCCCAGCCACAGAGCCAGTGGCCTCCTGGGTGGTGCTGGCCTTCACACCACTGGTGCTAAAGGTTATGTTTTTTTAAAACCAACATGTACAGAAAAACTCAGTTCCATCCCTGTTGGCTGTGACTATGTTTTCCCTGGATGTCAGATCTTTGCTCTTGAGCAATTGTCAGGGAATGCCCTGGGTACCTCCTTAGCTGAGCTCCCAGTGTCACCTGGGGGAAAGCATTTCTGTCCTCAATTCCTTGCAGTGTCTTCTCACCCACCACCATCACCAGCCACCCCCTCCACCAAGAGAATCTTGTGAAAAAAACAAGAATTGGAGGCCCGACCATAACACTGAGCCCATGGGGGACTCCCAGAAACCCCTCGGCCACTGATGCTAAGGGGATGCTGCTGGAACTGGGAGGAGACCCCGAGAACACTCCTGGGTCCGGTGCTTGTGGCTGAAGTGCATTCAAACCCAGGAACAGCCTGGCAGGGAGGCCCGGGAAAATCTGGCATCCTCCATACTGAGTTGGGCCTCAAGTCCTAGGGCTCTGGGCCCTGCTGTGCCTCTAGCCCCATGTGTGGCCTTACACAAGTCATACCCTGCTCCACGCATCAGTGTCCTCATCCATCAAGTGGGAAGGTTGGGCTAGAAGGTCTCTCAGAAACGTAGCTCTCTGCCAGCTCTCAGCTATCCATGGCAGCACAGAGGGAACGTTCCTGACAAAACAAGGGCCAAGGGCCTTGGAGTAAGATGACAGCCTTTGCTGTGTAGAACTTTCTAGACCAGGAGACTTGACGAGCTGAGCTTCTGAGTGGTCTTGAATGCAGGGCTGGTGTCATGGGCATGTGACCAGTACAGTCAGATAGGGCCCTGTGTTTAGAAGAGCCCACACTTGGGGATTAATGCTCTGCAGTCACTGTCTTCAAGTTCTTAATGATTTTATCTTTGGAAATGTGTTTTGTAAGTGAAGTTCAATGGGACAGTGGACCAAGAGCTGAGGACTTGGAGCCTCCTACCCTCTCCCCGCTTATGGGGCCTGGTTCTCAGGTGCTTGCTCTTCCACCCCTTGGGGCTCCAGTTCCACTCAGCCTCTGCATTCTGCTGCCACCCAGAAACCACTGCCAGCCTGCCGCCAGCCTGGGCATAGCATGGGAGGGTCAGGGCGGGAGCACACAACCCATAGCATCTGGTGGTGGGGCATGATGACAGCAGTCCCCACCCCGGGGTGGCAGCAGCATGGCACATTTGGTGGGGGGACTCCACAAGTGTGAGCCTCTAGCCCTCCAGCCCACCTTGATCCAGTAGGTAGTGTGGCCTGGCACAAAGACTGCAGTGCCCCTAGGGGTTGGCAGTCTGCTGTGGGTTGGGGCAGGGGCCTGGGAGGGTCTGCACTCTCCCTGGGAGAATCCTCAGGTCTGAGGGAGCACCCCATCCCCCACGGGGTATCTCCATGCCTGGGGAGACCCTCCCCTCCTGCTTTCAGCCTTCCTGAGTCTGGCTTGTCTCTTCTGGCCAGCTCAAGGCACCCTCGGAGAGAGCCCTGGAATACAGTGTGCAACTTTGGTAATTCCACGTGCGTGCGAAATACTCTGATATTTGCATTTAAAACTGGCATTGCTCAGTACGTGGATGAATGGCAAAAGTCATGCTAATAATCTAAAATTTTGACTTTACTTAGAACAGCATTAACTAGCAAATTAAAAACACCATGACAAGTTGAAAGAGAGACTAGGGAAGAAAGCAAAAGGCATGTTTTCTTGCTTTTTGAACAAGGGGTCCCACATTTTCATTTTGCAGTGGGTCCCACAAATTATGGAGCCAGTCCTGCCTAGGTGAGTCACTTACCCTCTTGGGCGTCTGTTTTCCTATCGGTAAGCCAGACTGTTGACATTGTTCCTGCCCCTCCCTTGCTCACGGGCACGTTATGAACATGCACTTGGATAAAATCCATGAAAGAGATTTAGAAACCAGTGTGTGGTACCAGGGCTCAGCCTTGGAGCCACAAGCCCATTTTTCTGGACTGGCATCCAAAGAAATTTCAGCCCCCTCATATAGGTTTAACCACCATAGTCAAGGCACTCTCTCCCCCAGGTGTTCTCCCTGGGTGTTATGTCCTGGAACTGAAGCCCCAGTCTAAAAGCCCCCCATAGACACAGACTGGAGGCATAAGCACCCAGAGAGATTTAATTCAGGATCCAAGCAAGTTGTGAAATGGAAAGACGTTAGGCAGCCCAAGAGCTGAGGCCTTGCAGTGTGCAAAAACCGATCCTTGATTTCTATAGCCATCTGTTTGATTTTCAGGTGACGCCCAGTATTTTGGAGCTCAATACAAAGTACCAGCACCAAGGAGGGTGGGTGCCTATCAGGTTTGGGTTGAGAGACGTGATCCTCTTGGGAATGGTAAAAATCCTGGTTCCACCTACACCTTCAGGGGGAAGGTATCCCCATTTCAGAATTATTTTCTAAGCTGCCATCATGGAGGTTTCAAGGGCAAAGGGCTGGCTTCAATCTGCTGTGTCTAATGTTTGAGGATGCAACTGCCCAAGGGTTGAATGGGTCCAAAGTAGTATCCCGCCATATTCTGTAAAAAGTGGTGCCATTTTAAGGTAACATTTGTGGAATGAATGAATGAATCAGTCAGTTCAGATCAAGTTGCCTCAAATAGAGTCCAAATATGAAATTTCCTACTCAACAATGTCATTTCAGGATCAGGAAAAATTCGATGACTCTCACTTGGTTTCTACAGCTTTTCCCCAGTAGTGGATGGTCTCTCTACCATATTAAAATTTTGGTTTTTTATTTTATTTCATTTAGTCATTTTGAATGATGTCTTCTGGCTCCAGCTCAACTTCCTAGAGATAATTCATTAGGCCTGAGAGCTGCTCCAGAGTGGGATTAGAACCCGTGTAGTACACAGTCACGTTAAACTGAGATCTGCTAATTAATCGCTTTTCTCCGTGTAACTGAGCGATAGCGCTCCTTCCCCAAGGAATTGCAATTTCATGGTTTCTAATGATGGTGCGATTACATTATCTGGATCACTTAGGCTGTGGGAGTCAGAAGCGGTGCTCGGAGCCTGTCTCGGGGTGGGGAGAAGTCACTCCTGAAACCAAGGGGGGAGGAACGGACTTAGAATGTCTGCTCCTGATTTTCATTAACGTGCTGCTGCTTCTCACGTGGCATTCAGGCAGTAGCTTCAGCTTCCGTTTTCCTCCAGTTCCGCGAGGCCTCCTTCCCAGGAACCCTCACATTTTTTCTCTAATATTCACAGCGTCATTGTTTGTAAAAATCTATTTATTTGATGTATTCCACAAAGTAATTTATTTCCAGCATTTATTGTCATTAGATTTCTTGGAAATGTGGTTCTACATATCATTAGTACAGTAATACATTTTGATTGTTGTTTCCTGAACTAACTTGTATTATTTGATGAGTTAAATAAAATGCCTAATTCCAAAGTCTGCTGTTCCGATCTTTTGCATTTAAATCATTCCCCTTACTTGCAGTCCCTTTCTAACTGAAGGGTAGTTATACATCTCCAGTGCGGTGCCTGCTACAGTTTTTGTACTGTGAATATAGACGCTGTCATTTTTTTAAATGATGAAACTTGGAAGGATAATATTTAAGGTTGTTTTTGAATATAGGGGTTTTTTTTCACTTTATTTGCCCAGAGAGAGAGCATTGCAGAGTGATCACAGACCTAGATTTGAGCTCTGGTTCTCTCACTGGTGAGCTTGGATAATCTGATGTCCTCATGGAGCCTCAGTTTCCTCCACTATGTAGTAGAGAAAATGTCACTCAACCCAGGGACTGATATGAAGATTAGGTAGCCCATGGGAATCACCGCCAGGCCTGCGACAAACCATAACCATCACACATGATTAAATATGCTCCTCAATAACATGGTGGACAAATACTGCTCAGGGAGGTTGTTGGTGTTTTGTTTTGTTTTGTTTTGTTTTGTTTTGTTTTGTTTTGTTTTTGTTTCCTGTACAGATTCCTCATAATTATGGGCTTAAAATTCCTCAAGAATGCCTTAATTTTGTGGCTCCAGTGGCACAATCAGTTAGCGCACGGTACTTATAAGAATACCCTAGAAGAAGAAAGATATTTATTCTTTAAAAAAATTCATTTTAAAAATGTTTTAAAATTATTTTTTAACACTAAATGTCAGACATGGCACCAGGGATCAGGAAGGCAAAAACACTGAGCCACAAAACAGCGTCTCTGCCTTTCCCAGAGCTCGAGGCTACTGAGGGAGACCCAGCAGGTTGCTGGCGAGGGACTGCCCTGGAAATCAGTCACAGAGAGACCTGGAAAGGTGAGGCAGGCAGTCCTGGTTGGCTTCAGCCTTTCCAGTGTCAAGCGTGCGGCATCCTGAAGGAAATGTGAGGACACATTTGAGATTTGAGAAATTAAAAAAAAAAAAAAATCGAGAAAATGGAAACTATGAAAAATGATAAATGCTATGATATTAAATAAAATGCTTTTACATGAATTCATAACAATAACGCCCACAAAAATTCGAGTACTGTAAGATACAGTGTTTATTCAGTCTGCACCCAATGCTTGACTCCATATGGAATCTTGGACCCTGGAGAACTGAGTGGCCCCTGAATAATCCACTGCCGGTGGGGGTGGGGTGAGGGGGCGCAGAGGTGGGGGCAGGTGGCAACAGTTTCTGTAGAACAGAGATTCAAATTAGGAAGGACCAAAATGGGTGGAAATGGACCAAAATTAGGAAGGCATAAAATGGTGCGTGGTGTCCCCAACTTAGGCCAACTAAAAGGGAAGTGCAGAAGCAGTAACAGCTTTCCCGTGTGCTCCCAGGAACACCGGAATCCTAGTCCACTCTCCATGCTGGACCACACTGCCATCTCTCCTGGGCCACTGCCATAGCCTCCTAACTGCCCTCCCCACCTACCAGGTAGGTCATCCAAGCTCACAATAGCCAGGGTGAGGATTGGAAAATGAAAATCCGATCGGATTTTGGTGACCAAATTAGACAGGCAAAAGGAGGCTCCTGGAGAAAACCGTTTCATCCAAGGCCACAGTCACTCGAGAAGCACCCGGTGTGCAGGTGAGTGCAGGTGAGGCCAACGAGTCGGTGCCTCTTCCCGGCTCCTTCTCTCGTCCAGGAGGATGGTGGATCCCAATTGTCCCCTCTCCCGCAAAATCCACGTCGCCCAGGCCTTTGGATGACAATAAATCTAGCTCAAAATCCTTCAACTTGGCTTAACATTTCAAATCAGAATCCCTTCCCGTGGCCGCCCGAGCCCTGCGTGACCTGACGCCCGCCCCTCACCAACTCCACCTGTCCCCTGCTCCTGCCTCCACTCCAGCTCCCTCTCCTCCTTTCTTCCTCCAACACCCCAAGCTCTTTCCCACCTCAGAGCCTCTGCCTGGAATCTTCCCTGCCCTCTCTCTTCCCTACCCGGCTGCCCCCCCGCCTGTCCTCCCTGTTAAATGCACCATGAGAGAAGCCTTCCCGAGCCCTTCACCAATCTCAGGGAGGCCCGCCTGGTTCTTTCTCGACCTACCTCTTTCCTCATCACAATATATACTCAGGTAGTTATTTCTGTGTTGATTTTTTAATGCCCACCTCCCCCCCAGTCTGTACACTCTGTGAGAGCTAGAGCAAGGCCTGTTTTTTCCTTCCATTTTTGGTGCCAGAATTGAGCACAGCACGTAGTGTGTCCTCAGTAGATTATTGCCGGGTGGATGAATGAATGAATTAATGGGAAACAACTTCTTTCATTCCAGCAACCTGCTCAGCCAAAATTTCACCTCCGGGAGGTTCCCTGTGAAATTATCATTTATTGTCATCCAAAGGCCTGGGTGACGTGGATTGTGCAGGAGAGGGGACAAGTGGGATCCACCATCCTCCTGGATGAGAGGAGGAGCCGGGAAGAGGCACCGACTCGTTGGCCTCACCTGCACTCACCTGCACACCGGGTGCTTCTCGAGTGACTGTGGCCTTGGATGAAACGGTTTTCTCCAGGAGCCTCCTTTTGCCTGTCTAATTTGGTCACCAAGATGCTCCCCCGTCTTCAGAGGAAGCCGAGCAGCTTCACAGGGCTCGCCTTGTTTGGATGCACAGCACAATGAATTTGTACCCGCTGCGCCTCCAGCACTGATATTTCAAAACCTACAGTACACTAAATGTAAAACTTTTGTTCAAATTTCAAGGATTTTGATAGCCCAAGTGAATAGACACTGCCTATTGATTTTTCCCTTACAATGACTCTTGGATAACCTATTTTCTCATTTATTTTTAAAGACAGCTCGTGAGATTTCATAGCAATTCTGCCCAACCTCCTAATATCAAAATCCCTCCTTGACCCTGAAAATTGTAATTCTGCTATAGATCACAGCTGCTGAATATTACCTTTTACTAAGCTGGTTAAATAAAATATGTCCAAATCACTAGATCCCACAGCCGTGGCCTGCAAGTCTAATGATCCAAGGGCTGAGGTTCCCGCCACTGCTCGCTCAGCAGCCCCGCGCTCTCGCCGGCGGACACCAAAGTGGGAGAATGGAGAATACCAGCTTCGGTTTGGAATTTAAGGAGGAGGGAAAAGGATAGCTCGGCTGGTCTTCAATGATTTTCTTGTAAAACTTTTACAAGGGAGACTTAGGCTGTTTGATGTGTTCTAGACAATCAAATGCCCGCCGAGTCTGCAGCAGAGAGTGGCTGGGGTTTTCTCCCTAGTGGAGGAGGGGGTATATTTGATGTAGAGCAAGTTCAAAACCCCCAAAGCCTTGCACGCTGGTAGGTCAGATTACACTCATGAGGTGGGGAGAAATACAACACGTAAAATGTGAAAAAGACCTCTGACCCTGGAGGTCTCATGGCTCTTGGTTTGCCTGCAGGCTTGGTTGCAGAGGACCCAGGTATTATTTAGCCCAAGAGGCTTCTATCCTGCCTGGGCCCCGTAGGGCCTCTGCGTTCCTGCCCTCACCCTCCCCACACTTCATCCACTTTAGCCAAAGGGCCCCATGAGCTCCCTGCCCACCAAGCTGCCTAGAGGCTCATCCATGTCTGACTTGCTTTTACTCTTTTTCAGAAGAGTGAAGGATGGCACTGACCCAAGTTGGTTCCCGGGGAGTTTTGAATATTTCAAAGCCAATGTTTAGATCAAAAGTCATAACCTCTGGCTTTTAGATTGTCCTCTTCCCTTACCTGGGAACCATACATCCAGTATGGTAATGTCTCCCAAAGAATCTCACTCATTACAGGTGAACAGAGTCTGAAATGGCTCTGAGTCAGCAGAAATGTGGCAACCCCCAGCAGCGGCCACTGCAGCCCATTTGAAATGCAAGAGACCAGAGGGTTTTCCATGGGCCTGTGGAGTGTTACAGCTCCATGCTCTCCTTGCCCTGGCCCTGCGGTGACTCTGCTGGACCCTGCTGCCTTCCTCCCCCATGCCCGGCAGGGCCGGCAGCAGGGCTTTGGCAGGTGATGGGTCCCATGGAACAGATGCAGAAGTCTGCTGATATCAGCACCAGGTAAGTCTGAGTGAGCAGGAAACTGTCAATGAAAAACAATTAATAAATAGCAGAGTCCTTTCCTAACCCCCAATCAGGATCTGTCAGGAGGTCAGAAGAGATAACATGGTACTGTCCCTTAAGCACACCTTATGCCAGGGGTGACAAGTTTGCAGCCGGAGGCCCCCTGCCTCCCCCGTACTCCTGGCAGACATGGCCCATGGATCCCAGCTCCCTTCCGTCCTCGGGGATCCTCTTCCTCGCAGCACTCATCCGGAGGATTGAGTCGGGGATGCCGTCTACCTACCCTCCAGTTTGCCATGTCCCACATCCCACATCACCTGCATGCCACCTCCTCTACCTGGAGGGTCCTCACACCCTCTCCTGGCTCCTGCTTCTACTCCTCCCAGGTCCCATCCAGTCCCTGTCTCCCCCAAGAGCTCTGCTGACCACCATTCTCCCCACCCCATCTCGCCAGCCACTGTAGAACCCAGCAAAGGAGGGAGCAGGAGGCTGGGGGTGAGGAGACCTTGCCTCTGAGCTAGCTGGATGGCCTTGGACAAACAGCTTTCCTTCTTTATGCCTCTATTTCCCTATCTGTAGATTAATGATAGACTCTATGATCTCTAAGGTGAATCTCAACTCCATCTTATGATGCAAATTCCTTTGCAACTATCCTACCCTTCGAGCCATTTAATATGGCCCTTAGTTGTTTCTTTTTCCACGCACGTGAGCTCCTGGGGGGCAGGAACCCCATGTGGGGCTGACCTTTACTTCCCCTTGGGGCACCAAAGTGCATCAGAGCAGGATACTCAGGCCCTACTGGTGCCATGTCCAGGCCCTGTAATGTTGATCATCTCCCAAGGAAGGAGCATCCTTAGAGATATGCAGTGACTCCAAGTTAAGCATTGTTCAAAGGGATTGACTCCATTTTCTCCCCCTCCAAGGGGCACTGGAGCCACTTGCAAGCCCAGGACTGTGAGCCGATGAGAGGGAAGAGAGATGGTCCAGCATGGCGGCCAAGGCTCCAGCGCACAAGCCAGACTGCTGCCCCTCTCGCTAGCTGTGTGGGCTTAGGCAAATTAATCAACCCACCTGCACCCTGATTCCCTTCCCTGTAAGTGAGTCATGGTAAGATTACCAAGTTAGGGTGGTGGTGTGAGGACTGAATGACAGAATCCATGTCAGTAAGTGCTCAATGAATGGCCGCAGTTATCACAGTGCTCACAGGGACAGCCAGCCTGGGGCTGGCCATGCCCTCCCGGCCTCTGGTCTCTCCACGAGGCCGGTACCCACGGGCGCTTGTTCTCTCAGTTCAAGGGAGCTGATGCCAGCTCTGCGCCAGCCGCTGGGCTAGGAATAGGAAGAGCATTCTTGGCTTGAAGGAGGAGTTTAGAGCACCGAGAGCAGTAATTAGATGAGGCGAGATGACGAGGTCCCAATTCTACAGTCAGATGGGATGCTTCCCCACACAGAGAGACGCCATCCCCAACCCCTGACCAGCTCGTAATGGGTTCCAGGCAAGGAACCCTCCCCTGGGGCAAAGGCAGCACTGGTGGAGCAGACCCCTGCCCGGCTGACAATGCCACCTGCCTCTGGGGAGAACGCAAGCCTCAGGGCAATAAATTTCAGCTCTTGTTACCCTCCTCCTTTCTCTTCCATCGCTCTCTCTTGATCTTCCCCTCTCTGCTGACAACAAGATATGGTTGGCATTTAGTTGGGGATTTAAAGCCAGGAGAGCTTCTCCCTCCCTCCAGGCTGGAAGCTCGTTCCCTGGCTCTCTGAGGCCTCTCAAAGCTGGGCGTGTGGTGAGTGCCAGGAGAGCGGCTCCCGAAACCGGAAGGGGCCTGCATTGTTGGACCAAAATAGCAAATGTGCAATGTGAGTGTCTTCAGGGGCCTTCAGCAGGCTGGCAGCTTCCGGTGCTGCTCAAGACAGGCCAGCCCATGGAAGCAAACTGGAGTGGCCCTCGCTGCCACTTGAGAGAGCCTTTCTATGTACATAACTGTTCTGTCCCCTGGCTAGATTAGTTCATCCAACTGAAAATGGACTTTAGCTGTCCCTAACCAAAAAAAAAAAAAAAAAAATTGCATGTCTGGGTCAAATAAACCAAGCTTATACGCATGGCCCGTGTGCTTCCTGAGTGACAGAAATGTCATCTGGGGCTTGCAGCCCCTGGATCTCCTGGGACCAAAGGGACCCTCCCAAACCCAAAAAAAAACCCTTTTGCATGGATGGCAGCCACAGTCCCACCCATGAGGCCAAATGCAGAGTTCCAGAATGTCGCTTCTCTTCCCGGGTGGCGCTCAATCGATTACTTGTCAGCTTCCAAAATGTTTTCATCTCTGGAAGAAACAATGCACAAAAAAGCAGTTCTGAAAACAGAATTAAGAGCTTGTTAGACACGGGCCCTGGGTCAGGGTAGGTGGCCTGTCTGGGGGGCCTTTGAGGAGGCATGCTGGGATATTTTTAAGCCAGCCCTCTCCCCTGCAGTTCCCGCTTAATGAAGCAGCTTGGAGGGCCCACATACTCCAAAGTAGTACCAAGTGTCCCATTACTGTAAACGGCCTTTTATTTTTAAACTAATGCTATATTTGGAAAGCAGTAATCCTGGGGAAATGATACTGGGACTAATGGGGAACATATTACCTTTCATGTGTTTTTTTCATGTTTTAAGGTTTCTTTGTTATTATCTGAGTAGCAAGGCTCTGCACACACTCTTGGGCAAAAAATCAAAATAAGCCTTAAAGCAATAATATTTTAATAAGCATCAAATGTCTTCCATGAGATAAAAGTATTATATGGTGTTTTGATACTGGGCTTTAGTTAAAACCTCATTAAAAAAAGAAAATTTCTCAGATGTATTGGGGTGGGGGACAGTGATGTATTTTTAAATTCAGGTGGGGAAAAAGTTCCAGTTCAGGTCAATTATGCTAATTAAATGCCACAAACGACTGAAATTGCCAGCAAATGGACATTATTATTTGTTGCTTTCACTCTTTCCCATTGATCAAAACCAGCGGCTAATGACATTTGAGCCCACAAAGGCCAAAGCTCCAGTCTGAATAAACATCAGATGCCTGGACACCAATCACAGCCCTTGGGTGGTAGAACTAAGCTCTCGTCCGGCCCGCGTCCGGCCCTGTCCTCTTCTTGGGTGAGGTGTCTGACAGCCGAGGCTGCTGGCCACCTCCCTGAAACTCAGATTAGTTTCGTCAATGAATGCCTGGTCCTGTTCCCAGCCCCAACCGAGAAGTGCTGAGGGGCCCAAGTTATGAAATGAAACTAAGTCTTTGATTTCTTCACCATGGCCAGAGACCCAGCTAGAATCATGGGCTCCTTAGAGCTGAAAGGAAGAGCCTTGAAAATCCTCCATTTGGTTATATAAAATGAGGAAACTGAGGCTCAGGGAGGGAAGTGACCTGCCCAAGGGCACGCAGCAAGCTAATTGCAGAGCCAAGAATAGAATGGCAATTTCCTGACTTTCGATCTGCACGCCAGTGCTGTCCTTTCCAATATTATAAAAGAAAAATTCTGTTTCCCCTCCTCTTCCCTCACGGCAAGTTTTCTGCCGCTTCCTGTTGTAGCTGCACATCAAATCTTAGTTGGGTGGCATCTGCGCAAACTAACCAGACTCCAAGACTGGAATCAGGCCACGTGCTGTATGACTTGAATCTGTCTCCTCCTCTGGTTGACCTAAGATAGGAGTCTAGTACCAGCTGCCACATGAAATGCAGTTGGCTCTGGATAGCTGGCACGTCAAAGGGGTGGGGGAGATTCGTGGTTTCGGACTCATCTGTGGATCCACTATCCTGACTTTGTCTCCTGAGTTAAAGTAGAAACCATACTCCAAGCTGCTGACAGTCGCTGCTACCTCCGGGTGGATAAGTAGTCTCAGAGAAAATTCGCCGCGGGAGAAGTGGAAGGAGATAGAGAAGCTGGGAGCGGGAGGGGGGAAGGTTGTGGCGAGGGGGTTAAGGATGTCACAAAGATCACCAACATGCACCCCTTTGTTTCTTGCTTGTGAGGTGGATCCTGAAGGCCATGACCTCTGGTGCTCCTCAGCCTGCCGCAGCTGACAGGAAGAGAGCCCCGCCTGGGCCTCAGCAATCCTGGGTCCTGCCCCTGGATCTGTCCCAGCCCATGTGACCCTGAACAAGTCGCTTTCCCCTCTGGGCCTCGGTTTGCTGATCTGCAAAATGGGAGGGCTTGGCCTGGAGGGCTGCAGGTAGAATGGCTCCCTGGGAGCAGTTCCTGGGTCTTGGGGACATAGAGCAGCCATGTCCCTAGAGATATATAGATAATTCCCAACCACAGGTAATGCTGAAGTCCTACTTGGGGGCTTTGTGGGGACCTGGAGAGTTTGGGTATGTCTTTGAAGTACAATCAGGTGAACCATCTGGATTTGGTTTGTCTCAGGGTCATGATGAAATGAAACCACCTTTGAGTGACAGGAGAAAAGGAGAAAAAGGGAGCACCTGGGTGTGGTTGGGGCCAGAGGGGGCCAGCCCAATCCAGGCCTGGGCAAGGGTGTGACCTGCATCATCCCATTAATCCTCAAAATGGCCCTCCTACAAGACAGGAACCTTCACTGTCCCCATTTTCAGATGAGGAAACTAAGGTCAGGATGCCGAAGTCATGCGGCCACTGTCTGAGGCCCAGGCACACATTTTCCATCCTGGCTACAGCACTGAGTGCTTCCCTTCTGCCCAGCGCTCTTTGGCTGCAGTCTTGGGGACCAGACAGGCCCTGGCCTGGGCAGGGACAGACCCTGAGAGGGTGGGGCAAAGCCTACAAGGCCAGAACCCCTCCTTGCCCTGTGCATTCTGCTCCCAGGTCAGGTGGGGGCTGGGGAAGGGGGCAATCCCCAGGCAGGGCCTGGGCCAGGTTTAGTCCCCTTGGGGTCAGGGCTGGAGCCCAGCCCAGGTGCTTGCCAGGGGGTCCCAGGGACCTGGGGGCAGAGCCTTCTGCCGAAACAGGCTGAGCAAGCACCAGGACACGCACCCGTTGGGAAGCAAATTTGAGTTACTTAAAAGTATAAAGTGAGTATGAGCTGCACAATGTTATATCATATATGTTGTAGAGATTACAATTGGGAACAATACTGTATCACAGATTTTTTTTTCCTTGACTAATTTATATTTTGTACATCCAATATTTTGTTGAAATCATCTGGAGACCCCCACCTCATAATAACGTGGAGTAGGAGGGGAGATGGGTGGGAGGGGAAGGGACTCAGAGAGCCTTCATTACCCCTGCCCATGGGTACCAGGTGACATCAGGGTAAAATAGACTTTGTGGGCAAGAACAAGGGCACAGGAGGTGCTGGAGGGGCAGGGGACAGTCAGAGAAGGAGCAGGCTCGCTGTGCTTCCAGGCGTCAGGTGCCATGGAAGCACGTTGTTCTAGAGCTAGTCAGATCTGGGTGAAACCCCAACTCAACCCGTCACTGGCCAGGGGCTTCAGACAAGTTCCTTAACCTCTCGAGCCTCACTTCATTGTCACAAGCAAGGTGGATGAAGGCAATACTGACTTTGGAGGGTTGCCACCAGGCTTTGAGCAAATCCACTAAGTCTGCCCATTTTGCATCTGATCCACGGTTACTTTGGGCACCTGCTGCTGGAAGCCCCCCACTTTCTCCCCTTGAGAGCTGCTGGCTGAGTCACCACCCAGCTCACCCTGAGGAGGGGGCCATGGGCAGCCACCTGAGGCTAGCTCAGACTCTCAGGAACAGGCCGAGCAGGCACTGTACAAGGTGTCAGAACTCACTTATTCATTCCCAAGAGCTTCATTGAGCACCACCCGTCAGGGCACGCAGATTCCCAGTCCTCACAGTCAGGTAGGGGAGGCAGACAACCTGCAACAACTTACAGCCCCATGAAGGTAATGGGGGTGGGGTGGGGGGGGTCCTGGCCTGCAGGGGCAACTGCTGAGCTGGAGGAGGTGACGCTCGAGCTGAGTCCTGAAGGATGCCGAGGGGAAAGGCGTTCCAGGCAGAGGGAAAGGCCAGGAGGGAAGGCGGCAGGCAGGGAGGTCTGAGCTGGGGAGGGACATCTGAGGGCCTCAAGGACCACTGGCTGGGATGTGGGGATGGATTAAAGGGGGTCAAAGGTGGAGTCAGAGAGCGCCCCAAGTGCTCCCCTTGCCCCAGAGGGCAATTCTGAGATAGGAGCATGGCTGCTGGGGGCAGGTCTGGAGCCTTCCTTTCTCCCCCCACCCCTGCACAATCTGCAGACCCAGCACCCGAAGGCAAAGCACGGCTACTTCCTCCCTCAGGAAAACTCACCATCCTGCCCAGGGGGACTACGCTGTTGCCAGGGACCATTGCACCATCTTGGTAGGGGTGGAGGGTGGGCAGTGTGAGGCAGCTTGGCGTGGGATTAGGCCAGCCTGGCTTCCCATACCCAGGGACTTGACTTCTCTGGGCCTTAGTTTCCTCATCTGTAAAATGGGCTGCTGTGAGGATTAAGTAGTGAGAGACTGAATATGCAAACAGACAATGGCCAGGCCATATATAGAAATAGAATTGTGACCCAAAACCTGCAGCAACCTGGCCAGGGAACCAAGCCCTCCTCTACAATAGACAACCCAGGAAGCTCGTCTGCTGTAAGCCAGACTTACAGGAAGCCAGACTGCTATCTCTAGAGACAACACAGGAAGCTAAACAATAACCCCTCTAACAATTGGCCCTAAATAGCCAGGGCTTGATTAATAACTGACACCTTCCCTAATTTTTGTCCCCACTTCCAACTTAGGACGAACTAGAGAAAGCCAAATATGCCCCCCGACCCATCACATAGGGTGCCCCACGTCTGGTTAACCCACCCCAGCTCCCCCAAGCCAACAGCCTCCAGCCAAGACACACTGGCGTCTTCCTTCTCCACTATAAAACCTTCTCGCTCCTCCTGCCTGCCTTTGAGTCTCTGCCAAAATGCAGATGATGGTGGCTGACTCCTTTGCTATAGCAAGCTTAGAACAAATAGCCTTTGCTTGTTTTCATCGGTTGGTCTCATTTATTTCCACAGTGCCAATGTATGAAAACCTCCTCGTGCCTCCCTGGCATTTGATAGGGAGAACCTTAGTGAGGTTCTGTCCCTACACACAGAGAGACCCCCAGGCAGCTGCCCCACTGTCTGCTTACCGAAGAGTGTCTGAACCCTGAGTGGTCGGGCAGGCACAGGTGCCCTAAGAATTAGCTGGTTCTCAGAACATCTGGATCCCGGGGGGGGGAAAGTAAGTCTGAGATAAATTTGTATTTCCTCGTGTATGGTACTGAGTAAGCAGGGAGGAGGCTATATTTTGGGGAAGGAAACCTAACAGTATAGTGGGAAGAGAATGGGTTTTTCCTGGGTTCAAATCCCAACCCCATGCTAGCTGTGTGGCCTCGGGCAACAGTTGTCTTAGTCATTAAGCGGAGAAGACTAAATGAGCTAATTTGGGTCAGATGCTTAGCACAACGCTTGGCATCTAGGAAACGTGCCTTGAACAGAAACTGGCAGTCAGTAGTGGTGGTGACACCAGGAGTGTGTGACCACCTCAGCTAGCGCCAAACTGAATTGCCAAAGGTTCAGAAAACTGTTCAAGAGGACGCATGTAGGCACATCCGCCTGAATGACCACTCTCTGTGGTTCCTTCGTGGGGCTGTCGTCACCTGGGGCTTCCCTAGGGGATGAGAAAGACAAACTGTGGGACTCCTAGGATCTACAGCTGTGACCCTTTCCCCAACTAGGCCCCCACCTCAGTGGAAGCAAGGGTGGTTTCCCCAAGGGCTAACAGGGGCAGTCAAATTCTACCACAAGGGCTAGTTCACAAAAATGTTAGTGTATCATCCCATGTAAGAGGGCTAGACTGGGGACTTCTGGAAAACAGTTGGATTGTTGTTCATTCATATTGAGGAGAAAGTGATGGAAAGGTATAGTCTGTATGTTAATAGGAGGCAAAGCCCTGAGTCCAGAGAAACTCCATTAATGGGGGCTTTTCAGGCATTTGGGTAAAAAGAAGTCATGCCTGACAGAGAGAAGAGGGGCCTCAGAAGCCACACCACCAAGACGGTGTAATGGCCTAGCATCAGAGCCCATCACAGGGCCCTCCAGCTGCCAGGGATCAGGGCAAGACATGGATAATGAATCTGGCGCTGGCATCTCAAAACAGAAAGGTGGTGACAAATTCATTCTGGCAGTGCTATGGCGGCCGCAGAGGCACCAACACCAGAAGGGATGCAGCATCCCTGGTAGCATCCACTGCGTAAGGCATAGTTTCCAAGTGTAGTTCTCCTGCCTTCCTGATAATTCTGTCACTCCCCCATAGTCTTCCAATAAATTCCTTCTCTGCTAAGTCAGTGGCTTGCCATGAGGAGTCTGATCTGAGACAGCCCACAACCCCAAGGCCAGTGGAGACAAGAGAATGATTACAATAAGAAAGGGACACAGTTGATTTTAATTTCATGACATGTTTTCCAGCAATTGGATACAGAAACAAGGGTTTCTTTAAGATGAGGTGCCTATTACCAGATGGAAGACTGATAGGGTTTCCATAGTAGGGTTAGGATTAGGGCAATGTGGTTTCCATATTCTAGTGCTGTCATGAGGTCTGCCCCTCCCCTTCTCCTATCCTGGGCAGGCTAGAGAACTCACTCACCTGGGCCTTCCTTTATGCCAGGTGTTTACCACTTCACATCAAAGTAGTTGGCCTGCTATGGAATACATTTCAGCACGGCTGTGCCTTCCTTATAAGTTCACGTGAATCTCTTATTTGAGACCCTGGGGTCCAAGGATGAGAGCTGGTCCAGGACAGCAGGCCTGGCTTCTAGCCCCAGCTCTGGGACTAACTAGTATAACTCTCCTATCTGGGCCTCAGTTTTTCCCATCAATAAAATGAAAAGAACCAACTTGCTTCTGTATAAAGGTCTTTCCGGTTCTAAATTCTATGATTCCATTATTCTGATTCTTTGGAAGCCTCCCTCCCACTGCTTTGTTTTCTGTACTTGGTGTAGGTGGACCACAGAAGAAACACAGAAAACAGGAAGAACAAACTCAATAAGAATCTGCCTTTCATGTTTAGCAAGTTGGGGAATATCCATCTTGCAGCCAAGTTCTGTTCTCTGCCCTCAAGGTGTTAATGTTACTGTAGCCGCCAGGGGATGGGTCATGAAAACAGAAGCCGTTCCAGGTATTCCAGGTAGGAAGGGCTCTAATACAGGGAATTGACGCTTGCATGATTGCTGGAAAGGCTGAAGAAACAAAGGTCAGGCCAGCAGCTGCCAGAGGCAGGTGATTTACAGGAGCTCACCCGGAAGCTGCCAAGGCCCCAGAAATCTCAGCAGTTGCTGCAGGCACCAGCTGCAGCAGCCAGGAGCACCAGCGCATGCAATTCTCAAGGCTTTGAGTTTTGCCTGTGAGTCAAGCTGCAGCTGCCGCCAGAGAATGCCAGCGGTTCTCCTGCACACCCCAGGTCTCCCAGCAGTGCCTCCCACTGGCAGGCTCTACCTTGGAGCTGTACAGGGAAGGGGATTCTGGGAAATGCCGTTCCGGGATTCTCCTCCAAGGTGCAGACTGTAGAAGTGTGTGGTTATGATGCCAAGGACAACAATCAGCACAGCCACAAACCAGGAAGAGCAAAGAGATTGCATCTTAAGGGCCAGGTCTTGATTCGAAGGTAATGGCTGCCCAGAGCACTATGTTGAAAATGATTTTGAGGATGTATCTAGGCTCAGCAGGAAAAGGTGCTACGATTGATTAGCAATGTCTGTCATGGGTGTGGCATGCAAGTGGGGAAACGTATGCAACGAATTTGCACTCATGCTCTCAACTGATAATTGGAAGGCTTTCTAAAGTGACTGCTATTTGTATGTGTTCCCTTTGTCCCTCAGTCAAATGTATAAGTTGTAACCATCCATGTGTGGAGTTATGCCCATAAGCCTGCATCTCCAGAAGGACCCCAAAATTGGAGCAGCTGGTCCAATTGGAGCAGGGCAGGGACACTGGGGAGCTGTGGGGTCTCCTCCTCACAATCCACAGTCACGTTCCTCCAGGTTATCTCGTGGTCTGCTCTTTCAGAACCACCCCCAATCCCTGCCCCCCACCTCACTTCACCTCTAAGTTTCCAGGGCTCTCTGCCAGGCCATACCTCATGGTCTCAGAGAAACCTTCCCCATCCCTCCTCCAGTCAATTACTTCCCCCCTCTGTACCTCAGTTTTCTCATCGGCATATTTAGGAGTCGGGTTAGAGCTGTGGTTTGCAGACTGTGTGTCCAGGAGCCCTTGGGTGTTCAGGATGGTTAGAGGAATGCCAGGGCCCAGGGCTCTGGAGATACCACTTTTATCTGTTTTGGATATTGTGCTTTTGCTGAAGATGTCACTTGGAAAAAAGGGACTGCTGCTATAAATTAAAATTAATTAATTAATTAAAGGCCTGAGAACCTCTAGATAAATAAAAGGGCCCCTGGGGTCCCTTCCAGATGTAACATTCCCTGGTGTTGTTTGGTTTGTCCTCCTCTGAAAACACTGGCCCCTCCTCTTGCTCCGCTTCCTTTTCGCGTGCCTTTTCCTACCCCCTGTTTTCTGAAGAAATGAGTTGCAAAGTCTTCATCTTAACTTCCAAACTTGAGTTGAACTTGAGAACCAAACTTGGAGCCTGGTTCATTGTGAGATGCTGTAAGGTCATGTAAAGGAGAATGGGGGGGGGGCGGGGAATGTCAATATGTAATTTTCCCCATTTTCCAAAAATCTTGTAATTCTTTTTATAATTCAAAAACACCTTGAACATAGAAAATTTAGAACTTGACGTCCTGGAGTCAACAGGTATTCACACTTTCCCTTTACCATACTGTGCAACACAAAATTTTGAGAAATGGGAACATACTGCTTTGAGTTGGTTTTTTTTAATGACACTGCAATGCTGTATGGCTTTTATTTATTTTTATTTTTAATTTTTTAAGACATGAGGAACCATTTAAACAGGGTTTTGTGTTCAGAATGTACTTTGGAGTTCCATCCTGGGGAATAGGAACCCTTCTGTTCCCCTTCCCGCTGCAGTTTCACTTATTTCCCACTAATACTAGCTCTAGAAGGCTCTGAGTCAGCCGTAAAATATGTCCATTCAGGAAAATGACAAGCTCATTTTCATTATTCTCTGCCCAAGAGAAAGGGCAGATTCCATAAGAGCCCTGGGCAGGAGTGTTTGAAGAATGGTGGGCAGAGTCAGCCATCCTGCCCATGCTCTGCGGGGTCCTCCGCCCAGCCATGGGGCAGGGCTGGAGCAGCAAGTGGCTGGAGCCCCACCCACCCCACCTTGACCTTGGCCTTGGCCTGGGCCTGGTGGGAGTCTACACTAGCCAGGCCAGGAAAGCCAGGCTGGGACAGTGCATGTGCAGACCCCACCTGCTGATTGGCTGAAGCCTGGGGGGCCAGCGCTTTCTCCCATTGGCATCGGTTGCTGGAGAGGGCTGAGTTTGTGGCTGCAAATCCACCTACGGATTCCAAATCCACCTATCCAACCTGTTCTCTGGTTCCTGAATTCCCCCACCAAGAAAGAGAACCTGCCTGAACTTACCAATGCCTGAAAGCATTTCTGTAGAAATGCTTTCAGAATGAACATGGGCTTCAGCGCCCCTCTCCCCAAGAGGCACAGTGACCCACATAAAGGAGAGGGGGTGGCTTCACCTTTCCTGAGAGCTCCTTGGAGACAGAGCTCTTGGTTCAGGACTCCAAGGACTGGGCTGGAGGAGGTTCCCCAGCGGGAGGAGGAGGAAAGTCAGGGCCATTTCACTCAGGACCAGCCCAGGTTTACCCAGGATGGAGCTGCTCACCAGAGGACAGAAGTGGGGATCCTCACATCCTTTCTGGAGAAGAGGAGAGGGCTGGAGGCAGAGCCTGGCTTGATGGGAACTTGTCTCACGAGCAGAAGAATTTACCCCCAAAATAAGCAAGTCATCTTCCATCCTGTTTGCCATTTCCTTTGGGGGCCTTTCCCCAGGCACCAACGCCTGAGTCCTATTATGTTATCAAAACGTTCATGTTCTATTGGATCTCCTCTTGAAAAGCGATTCCCCCAAAAGGGCCATAGTAAGTCATATCTTTCAGAAGGGATACCTCATGGCCTGGGGATTAGGGAAGTGACTATGTATGCACAAGCTGGACAGCCAAGAGAGTGTCCCATAGAACATTCTGTGATGATGTCCAGTGAAACTAATATGTACTATGTGACACTGTGTGGCAACTGAGCATTTAAATTTGACCAGTGCAACTAAGGAACTGAATGTTTAATTTTAATTTTAATAGCCACATTGGCTATGGGCTACCATATTGAACAGTGCAGTTCTAGAAAGTCTAATTTGGAAGAGACCCTAGATATCCTTTGGTTCAGAAAGTCTTGCCAGGTGGCATATCTCACTAGGCTCTGTGGGAGGTATAGTTTGCAAAAGCCTACACCTTATAACTTTATATTTGAAAAGCAAAACCAAACTGCTGTTTTTGCATAAAATGAATATTCAGGAGGGTTAGAGTTTTGTGTTTATCAAAAGCAGCAAAAACTTTGCAGCCAGGCATGATGGTGCATGCCTGTAATCCTAGTACTCTGGGAGGCCAAAGCAGGAGGATTGTTTGAGGCCAGGAGTTTGAGGCCAACCTTCACAAGAGTGAGACCCCGTTTCTACAAAAAAAAAAAAAAAAGCAAGAAAAATTAGCTGGGCATCATGGCACGCACCTGTAGTCCTAGCTATTCAGGAAGCTGAGGCAGGAGGATCCCTTGAGTCCAGGGAGTTTGAGGTTGCAGTGAGCTATGATGACGCCACTGCACTCTAGCTGGGGCAACAGAGCAAGACTCTGTCACAAAAAAAAAAAAAAAAAGTAGCAAAAACTTTGCAGCATAGTCCTGACCTTTCCTGTGACAGACTGAGCCCCAAAGTGAAGCAGTGACTATCCAAGGTCTCACAGCAACACTGATTTCTCAGGGTGGCCTACCTTCATGCCAGCAGACCAGAAAGAGTGGAGTCTGTTAGATAACAGGGCCCTAAATACAACTCTGGTTTCCTTGTGTCACAACAGCCTTGGGTACTTGGAAATATGTGGGTAACAATGATAATAGTATTTGTTCTGAGTCCCCATCCAATATTGTTCCTGCATCTTAGAGCTCCACCTTGGGTCTTCTTGAGTTCCCTTAGGTTCCAGGTGGCTCACAATCTTCCCTGGTGGCCTCCTTGGTTTTGTCCCAGCTACCCCACTTTTATGCTGCTAAGGTGGACAGAATAATGGCCTCCCCAAAATGTCTACATCCTGATCCCAAAACTTGTGAATATGTCACCTTCTGTGGTAAGAGGGATTCAGCAGTGTGGGATCTTGAGATGGGGAGATTGTCCTGATTACCTGGGTGAGACCGATGTAATCACAGGGGTTCCCCTAAGAGGGAGGCAGCAGGATCAGAATCAGTCGTAGGAGATGTGAGGACAGAAGCAAGAGGTTGTAGTGATGCGGGGAAGGGGCCACGAGCCAAGGGTTGCAGGTGGCC
Organism: Daubentonia madagascariensis; assembly: GCA_023783475.1. Classification (NCBI taxonomy): domain Eukaryota; kingdom Metazoa; phylum Chordata; class Mammalia; order Primates; family Daubentoniidae; genus Daubentonia; species Daubentonia madagascariensis. The sequence goes on from JAKFHU010002573.1 coordinate 19,705,937, forward strand.
TCTAGAAACTGAGGAAGGCAAGGGAACAGAGTCTCCCCTGAAGACTCCAGAGCAATGCAGCCCTGCCAGTGCCTTGACTTAGACTCCTCACCTCCAGAACTGTAAGATAATCAATCTGTGTTGTATTAAGCCAGCAAGTTTGTGGTCATTTTTTACAGCTGCCATTCCAGGGGTTGGCGCCTGCTGTTACCGGGATCCACAGAATTGAGAGAACCTATTTTCTCCAGGTTATCTTCGTTCCTTCTGTTTCACTGTGTCCTCCAGCTGCGGGGTCTCTCCTCCCTCAGTAGGTTTTGACTGTTGTGTGGAATTCCTCTTCAGTAGTTGGGGCAGCCTCTATCTCCCTTGGTGCTCCAGAGAGCTGTCATTCCTGATTTCCCAAGAGGCCTCAGACTCTTCAGCACACCAGACGTCATAGGATTTGCCTTAATACTCCAGAGTTCCCCTTTGACACCTGACTTTCCCATTCTCTTCTTTGTTACCTCTTCCCTCTATCCCCTCAAAAGTCCAACAAGCAAAGCCAGAAACGCAAGCAGAAATGGGAATCAAATTCCTGTTTCTCATCAAGAAGCAAGAGCAAGGAGGGTCTCCCTCTGGTGCCTGGAATGACTAGAGCCACCAGTTCACTTACCTGTCCCTGCCCCTATAGGCTGAGCAGACCCTAGAGGCTGCATTCTGTAGGCAGCCCCAACTTGCTGCCAAGAAAGAAGACCAGACCCTGGACCTCATCTAGATGTCCTCAGGGAACATTCTTTCCTAATTCTTCTTAGATCATCCTGACCATCACAACACTCACCATTCACCATGCCAGGAGCCTACACCTTCAAATGGGATAACTTAGCTCTTCTCTCTTACAAATATACACTCATTTATTTTTATTTTGTTGTTGTTTTGTTTTTTGAGATGAGATCTCGCTCTGTTGCCCAGGCTGGAGTGCAGTGTCATGATCATAGCTCACTGCAACCTCGAATTCCTGGACTCAAGCAATCCTCCTGCCTCAAGCCTCACAAGTAGCTGGGATTACAGGCACCCACCACCATGCCTGGCTAAAGTCTTTATTTTTTGTAGAGATGAGGTCTCGCTGTGTTGTCCAGGCTGGTCTCCAACTCTTGGCTTCAAGCAATCCTCCCTCCTTGGCCTCCCAAAGTGCTGGGATTATAGGCATGAGCCACTGTGCCCAGTCTGTAGACTCATTTATTCATTCTACCATTGAACATTTCCCCAGAGTCTCCTGGGTGCCAGACACTATGCCTAGTTACTGGAGAAACATCTCTCTCATCTGAGGCACCAGACAGATGAGAAAAGAAGCCATCTTGGATGGCCCAGCAGATACCATGTAGAGTGGAAGAACCACCCAGCTGAGCCCCATCTAAATTACTGAATCACAAGAAAAAAATAAACTGTAGTTGTTTTAGACAACTAAGCTTTGGGGTAGTTTTCACACAACAATAGATATAATAATTGAAACATTCCCAAGCACAGTCATGACATGAGAGTAGAGGACTTGTCTTCTCTTTCAACAGGCTCTTCCTGACTTCTTGGCCCAGCTCTCCCAGTCCCTTCCCTGCCAGCTGTTTGTAGTGCTGGCACTGGTAGCAGCTCTGGGAGCACCTGCCCAAGCAGTTCTTTGTGTGACCAGGTGTAATTAATTAATTAGCCATTTTTGAGCCCCAGACAAAGGGGTGCTATTGATCTTCAGTCTCCTCCTTTGGTGAGGAGCCCTGGGAGCTGGAGCCATTAGGGGCTGGGCAAGGATGACTGCAGCAATCCCAGACACAGAGCCCCACCCCTGCTGTCAGTTACAGGAGATGACAAAGCTACTCATCCAAAAAATGTGGCACCCAAAGGATCTTTTCATACCCCTCATGCTCCAAGGAGCAGAAGGCCTCAACAGTGCAGCATGGGTGAGGAAGGGCAGAGAGGAGACGTCAATGTGGAAGGAGGGGGTGTTTGGGCAAATGACCCTGGTCAGGCCCTGGAGAGCAGGGAGGCCTCAGGGAGACTTCAGCATGCAGGGCATCTCATGAGAAATTATTGAGAAACTAGAGATGTGGCCGTATTTAGTAACACAAGGTGGAGAAATGGATCGTGGCAGTTACAGAAAATCATACATTTTCTGTGGATAAGGTCACGTAGGCTTTTACCTTATTCAATAAGCAATTCAATTATTCAATTCAGTAAACATTTGTTAAGGCTCGATGACCACAACCAGAAGGGGAAATCAGAGGAGCAAAAAAAGTGATTAGGATGCCACGGGATAAGTGCAGAAACAGAAGTATATACAGAGCCCAGACAATGCCCTGGGGAGAAAGAGAATGATTGTTTCTGGGGGTGTCCAGGGAGGCTCCCAGGAGGAGGTGACCAGTGAGATGGGTTTTGAAGGGTAAATGGGAGTTCACTGGCCACAGCAAAGGGTACGGGTCATCTTTAATGGTTGGCAACCATGGTTTGTAGGTAGGTCTACCTGGCTTAAAGACAGAGGAACAAAGCCAACTTTCCACATGCAATTCCCAACAGCAAACAGACTGATTCGATGGTGGGTAGAGGTGAGCTCCTCAACTCATCATCAACTTTGGAGAGATGATAACACCCACTGAGGTTCTAGCATGAAGCAGTCTTAGAAGTCACAAGTGCTGGTGGAACTGACCAGTCAGAAAGGTTGTAGTTTTCTGTAAGTCTCTGTACGTGGTGTAGCAAGACAGAAGGCACCAAGGAACAACAAATAGAAAACAACACGTCCTAAGCTGCTCAGCAGCAACTATTAAGACTCCAAGTGGTGGCAGTGCTGGCTCAGGGCCCTCCAACTGCTGGAGAAGTTTCGACAATGTCTTTGCACATAGGCATTGATCCCTCAGGTGCTCTCTCTGCCGGAGCTCTAGGGCAGGGCTAGCAGTTGTGAGACCCAATTTGTGGGGATGGCCCCTCTAGGAAGCTGGAGCCCTCGGTAACCCCTTTCCCTCCTCAACAGTGAAATGGACTGAGTCCCCAGCATGTTGGCCAACACAGGTCTTGCATGGTGACTCCTGGTGTGGGGCTGGTCCCTTCTAGGAAAACCCGCCTTTTGACCACGGAGGGCTCCATCTGGGTACCCATTGGAGGGAGCAGCCCTGAGACAGGAATTACCCCTTCAAAAGAGCTAATATCATTCTTGTCACTTTAAAAACTTTAGCCAAGAGGGACTGACAGAAACGTGGATCTGGGTGAACTATATTTGACTGATATTCTGTCAAATATTGCATGGGGTTGTGATCCACAACTTTCCCCATCTGCTGCTCCGGTCTGAGTCGCTGCATGCACAATGTCATAATTACCATATTTTGTTCAGATTTCCCTCCATCAGCTCAGAGCCTGTGAATGTGAAATGTGCCCACAGAAAAAGGAAGCCCTGGTGAGGCAGGTGTGAGGGCAAAGGCGTCCCTAAGCTCTTCCCTAGGGGAGAGCCGGGAAGTGGGAGGTCACCCCAGAAGGCGTCCTGGTGCTCACTGGGGAAGGTGCACATCCTGGAAACAAAGGAGGAAGGTGGCAGATCAGGAGTAAGGAGCGGGATTAAGATCACACAAACCTGTAGCCTTTAGAAACTGGCTTAATCCATTTTATAAAGAGTTGGGAGGGTTTTTCTCTCCGTGAATATAATACCTTGCACATCTGATCAGGTTTTTTCCCAGAACATTTCAAAGCCCTCTGCAAATACAGCAGAGTCTCTTTAGATTAGAGTATGGCCTATTATTACCTGGCTTTGGAGACACCCCAGGTCAGCAGGTCACCCTGGGCCCTCTGAAATAAGACAATTCCCTACAACAAAAAGCCTGGTGTGATGTGGTTTGTCTAACTAGTGGTTTTCAAACTATGTGAGTCATGGGACCCTGAAAGAAAAAACAGCCTGAAACTCAATTGCTAATTCAGAACAAAGTGGAGCTATTCTGGTTAAGGCAAAGGTGGGGGTGGGAGGGCAGAGACAGGTCCACTTGACACCCCCATCCACTGAACCCCCAGGACTCCCCAGACCACACTTTGAAGACCACTGTGGCGGTCAGCCGGGCCCCCACCCCGCAACCAGAGGCAGATTTTCTGTGTAGTTAATGAAACAAGTTTCTGCAGGGCACCTTATTTTCCTAGGTACCACTTCCAAGGCTTGGTCCCTAATTTTACTTCTATCGTTTCATGTTGTTTTTATAATGAGGAACCCCCAAATGACATAAATTTCATGCAGGACCAGCTACATAATTTGCACAGCAAAGTACAAAATAAAAACTTGGGGCTGTTTGTTCAAAAACTATTAAGAATTTCAAGATGGCGACAGCAGCACATTAAACCAAGCGCAGATCCCTTCTCAGCACAGGGCCCTGTGCAACTGCTCAGGTGGCAAGCCTATGAAGCTGACCCTGGTTTCATGTCCCCAAAAAGCCTGGATCTGCCCATTTCTGCAACTTTCCAAAGAAATGCCAATAGATTCCTATAAACCTCAACCTCTCCTGAAAATTTCCTTCTAGTGAGTCAGACCAGTCAACCTTGCAGTCCTTGAGTCTGAAGCTCCTCCCAGACGTAGAGGCAGGCTTCCTTTCAACCTCTGCTTTCATATAGAGTGGATTTAAGATGAATGACTGCCTTTGCAAACAGAAACTACAGCAGACTAAAGTAATCTGTTGTGTATTCAGGGATTCAAACTGGAGCGGCACTTAGAAGACATTGTGGGTGGATCCTAAAAGCCCCAGAGTATTTGACAGAATCATTTCAGGGTACTCCTTGAGGGCCAGGGCCACAGACACTCCTCTTTCACATCCCCCGTGCTGCTAGCCCATGGTCATTACTGAAAACATGTCTATTGGGTAAACACAGCTTCTTTTCTAAATAGACAAAATCCTCACGGTTCTCTGACTATGCCATAATCGTTACAAGTGACAAACCCTTGTATGCTTCTTCCCTTGCCCAGAAAGATCTTCCCAGCCCCTTCTTCAATTGAGGTACTACATATACACCAAACCCTTTCTGAAGTGTCCCCTTCAGGCAGCCCTGCTTTGAGATGAAATGGGCTGCTCTGATTGGGAGTAAGGAGTGCCACTGCCTGGGATGTTTGGGTTAAGTCTGGACAACCAATCGGTGGGTGTACCAGGCAAAGTCTACCCAGGAAACAGAAACCAGAAAGTATTGAAAACAGAGGGATGTGGATGCAGGAATTGGTTTTGCAGAGATGGAAGATCTGAGAAGTCAAGCAGGGGACACTAAGTCAACCTAGTGATGAGTGATGTAGGAAGCCACCAGCACCCCAGGCTGGAGGGACAGAGGTGGGTTACCAGAGTGAGCCGGGGCCTGGGGCAAAACTGGATCCACAAGGATCTGTCCAGAAGAACTGGAGCCAAGGGGGACAAAAGATGTGGCCAGAGCCACTGTCCAAGGCAGAATGGGATAAGGAGAAATACCTTGTGCCCCTTCTTCACACTGTCCCTCTCCCACTGCCCAACCCAGCTGGAAGCCAGTCAACAAAGGAGGCTGAGAGATGCTCCTGGAGGGACCAGCCTTCTCGGACAACACAGGGCAGAGCAGAGGCAGAGTGTAGAGAGGATCTCAGAGCAAACAGGCCCCACGCTGCATAACAGGGGTGCTGTGGAAGCGATGCACGAGTAGACAGAGGCATTTGAACTTGATAAACTTCGGGAACCTTTCCAGCCCTGGGAAGGACACTTGATAGGAAATCTCTTCACTTTCCACTACAGTTCACAGGATAATGACCGTAGAAATAATGTTTCTCATGCTCAATAAAATTATAGTGGAGAATCTTTCCATCGGCTATTTAATGTCCTGCTAGATTAATTTTTCTTTATAACTAAGGAGAAATGTGTTTTCTGACTTGCAGATTCACTTCCTTTTATGAGACAGTGAAAATTATATAACCCATCATGTTTCCCTTTCTGCCTTAGCTGCCAAGAAGCTCTAAGCTAAATTTCAAACTTCCCAAATACAGATTTTTAATTATATACTATCACCTTCTACATTTCTTTAAATTCGCAATTTCTTGTTTAACCCTCTCATTGATTAAATGTTTTATAATATAAAACACCCTCAAATCCTTTTGAGAAATAGATAAAGTATACCTTGGCCTCTTTTTAACTTAAGATGTTTCCAATGGTTCCTATATCTCTAATTCTTCCCCACATTTGGTCCCTGTCTGTTCCCCTTCCCCCACAAAACTTCCTAGTGATCTGTCATTTTCCCACGTTGAGAAAGCCACAGGACCTTCCCACTTCTCCATGGCACTCTCTTGCTCTTAAATTGTCACTATATCTCTTTCATTTCTCCTTTCTCTGCCCTCATCAGAGATTTCCTCTCCAGCAGGGCATGAACCCTTCCTAAGCAGTGCCAGCATCACGGGGCCCGCTAAAGAGGAAGCCACAAGCCCGGACAGAGAAGTGAGGGCTCCGGGGGGCAGAGGGTCAGTGTGTGGGCATTATCGGCAGCCCTCGTGGGCTGATCTGGTCTGGATCCAGCTGTGCCACTCACCTCATTCAGTGATCGATGGACATCGATTGTGCTTATCAGCTTACCAGTCCAGTGCCCCTTTCCCTGCTTTTGGTAACAGCACCCCAATTTTTCTCTGGAGATTTCTCCTCTCCCATTGCATTCAGTCTGGATAGGACTGTCTTTCAAAGCGCCATGTCCTCCTTGCCAGGCCACCTGGCCAGACTCATGAGACTCTGTCTTCCAAGAGGGTAAACTTTGAATGGGGTGACAAGTTAGAGCCCATTCATTTTGCCTCTGATCACCAGTGAGCTTGTCTACAAGCTCCTACCACCTCCAACCCCAAAACTGACCATATCCTTGTTCTTGCAAGGCCTGCTTGCTCAGATTTTTCTTGGGTCTTTAAGAATGAGTTTCTGGTGCTGGTAACCATCAGGCTCTGAGTGACGCAGGGTCTGAGAGTGGGCAAAATGTACAACCCCTTTGAGTCCCAGGTTCCACACCTGCATAATGAAGATACCAGGACACACCTCATGAGATGAGGGGTAAGGTGCTTAGTCCATCATATTTGTTTGACAAATATCTCATCCCTCCTTCCTTGCCCTGCTGAACAAGTGACCTGCAAAAGGTGACAGAACGTGCCCACATTCCACAGGTGGCCAGTGGCAAACATCGACGGTCAGGTCTCCTGAGAACTCAAGTTCTTCTTCCAGACCTCTCTGCTTTTCAAGGAATTCCTTGAGATCTCACAGATGGGTGAGCCGTGGTTTACCCATTTCAATGGGGGAGAAGTGGACTTTCTGAAACACTTGCCAAAAACTCATCATACAGAACAAAAGCAGCAGATTCTCCAGCTGTGGCCCTCTGCCAAAAGCCCTGGCCCAGGCTGCAACACAGCAAAGCTGCTATGCTCAGTGAATTCCTCTCTCCATAAAATGGCAACCAATTTTGTTTTAGAAGGATATGCAGAGGCAGCCGTGGCTTTGAGGGACCTCCTGTTTCCTCCGTGACCCTATGTTGGTGAGCACAGATCCTCGGATCCTCCAAGAAGGCTCAGCTGCAGGCCTCCCTTCTTCTCTGCCCTGGTTGACATGAACCTGGAGCTGACTGTGGTTGGCCATGCCCGGCTGCCTCCCTGAGTCCTTGTATTACACTGAGCCAGGGCTCCAGAGAGCACTATGCTCGCTGAGCAAGTGGGAACTCAGTAGTGATGTTCCTAAGCCCAGGGTGGACTCCATGGGAAACCCACTGGCTATTCCCAAGGGCTGGCTGGCTACAAAATCTTCTAATAATAACAACTTCTAGTAGTATCACTGCTATTAATTGCTGTCAGGTAGGAATTAAGTTCATTAGCCCTATTTTACAGATGCAGAAACAGACTTAGAACAATTAAGAAATTTGACCAAGATAACACAACTATTAAGGGATGAAGTCAAGAATCTCCCCCAGGTCTACCTGCCTCCAAAGCCTGTGCTTTTGACCACTATGCTATAGACGTCTCTAATCCTTCCTAGGGGAGGCCACCATTGCCCCTTACAGTTACCAGAGAGGCACCAGCTGCCTGGAGTTCAGGAGGAGTGAAGAGAACTGATTTCCAGTCGTGCTGGTCAGAGGTTGAGTGACTTGGAAAGTCACATTTCCTCTCTGTTTCTCAATGCCCTCCTTTGTAGGGTACCCTGCCTCAGTCAAACAAGACAATCTACCGTGTTCTGCATGGAAGCATCTGGAGTAAGGAGACCCCAGCACACAGGAGGAGCAGTGAGGAAGTGAAGGGGCTGCTGGGAGACCCGATGCAGACAATGGCACTGAGATCCCTCCTGCTGCCTGCTGCTCTGAGCTGGCCCGCCCCAGCAGGGGTGCCCTGGGATGCTGCCTCGGGCCTCCTGAGGAAGGGGCAGGAACAACAGGAGTTCACAGGGACTCTTCCTACTGCAGCCTCCAAACAGTCCTACTGGTTCCTTTTCCCAAGTCAGCTTGGGCTTAAAGACCTTCCGGAAGCCCAGGCTTCCAACCTCTGTCACTCCCTGCAGCCCCAGTGACCAGAGCATTTGCCCTGCCCTGTTCTGGCAAGCTTAGCGGCTCCCCCTCATGCACCCCACCCCCACCTCCTCATCACAGAACAAGGAACCTGGCTCCTTCCCGCCAGTCGGAGAGGGCTCCTAATTGGCTTTCCATTAAAGAGAAAATAGACTACTGTTTCCACCTCATTATTTATGAGTCTTTCTGGAAGTGCATTTCCATGCACTCTGGGATTACTCACGCCCATTTTGCTTGGCCATATTTTATGATCTGTTTTATTTATTCAGGGCCTCTATTGGGTACTCACATCTGAAACCAATTAAAAACCAAGAAATAGGAAAAATCAAATAAACACCTGGAGATGTCCAAACCCAAAGTCTTTCCAAAGCCTGCTATTGGCAGGGACTGACGTGGCCACACCCACCGTCTAGGCCACTGGAAATGGACGCTGTCCTAGAGACATCAGGTACAAGGCCACACAAAATGGCAGCCCACAGATCCACAGACCTCCTGTCCACAGAGCGTGGGCTGAGGTTGCCTGGCTCTTTGGTTTGCCTGGGTTCTCCCTGTGCAGGGCAAGGGTATTGCTTATTCATTTTTGTACCCTCCTCTCTGCCTGGCACATAGGAGGAACTCAGTAATTCTTTGCCCAGCCTTACTGTCATAACCACCACACTTTCTGTGAGTGCACATGTGGACACACCATCACACAGCCGGGCAGACAGTGTGGACAGCCATTGCCATGAATCCAGGCACAGTTTGCCTTTTATAAGCACTGATCCCAGCTCTCTCTGGAAGGATTCCTAGGGCTAACTCACTCCCTTTCCATCTCAGACAAGCAGCTGCAAGCTTGGTTTGTCAGAAACAGTCTCTGGAGTCCAGTGCTTAGCAAGTGTGGAAGGGGACCTCAGGCAGAAGGAGGCAGGCCCTCCCGTCTTTTTCAGGAAAGTCTGAAACCATTTCACACATTTTCATAGGATTTGCTTTGGAGTCTGTGCACATGGACAAGCCACCCTGTCTCTTGCTTTCCCATGTAAAATGCAGAGAAGCTCCTCTCATCCCGCTTGCTCTCCGCCTCCTCCGACTTCAATCTCTGCCAGAGCTGAAGGCTTCTCTCTGCCCACTCCCCTCCTCCACCCTGGGGGAGTCAGTACACGGGTTGGTGGTCTCTGTCCTGAAGCCAAATGCCCCCTTCTTCCCCTTAGGCCAAGCTGGGTATGTGGACAGTGCGGAGAGGGACAGGAGCACGTGGGGCCAGCAGCTGCCTGTGGGGCAGGCAGGTGGGGGCCAGTGCACCTCGGAACTTGGTAGGGTCTCTGCTGGGGTTGAAAGAAATAATGCATATCACCCCTGTGGCTTTTTTCCTTTCCAGGATATTTGTGATGCTTACTGGAATCTGATTTTATCCACACACACACACGTTAGGGAATAGGACAGGGCCCCTGAATTCTTGGGGATAACACTGCCTACAGACTTATCCCTCCCACCCCCTACCTTCCCTTGGTAATTGATATTGCTCTTTTGTGATAGTCGCCTTCTCCAGAGAAACAGAACCACTAGGATCTATCTGTCTGTCTATGGAGAGAGAGGCAGCGAGAGAGGTTGAGAGTGTAGGAATTGGCTCACACAATTATGGAGGCCAAGATGTCCCATGATCTGCCACTGTAAGCTGGAGAACCAGGAAAGCCGATGGTGTAATTCATTTCGAGTCCAAAACCCAAGTCCGAAGGCCTGAGAACCAAAGGAGCTGACCGCGTAAGTCCTGGCCTGAGTCTGAAGGCCCAACAAGCAGGAGTACCAACGTCCAAGGACAGGAGAAGATGGGTGTCCCAGACCAAACAGCAAGAGCGAATTCACCCTCCTCCACCTTTTTGTCCTATTTGGGCTGTCAGTGGAGGGTTGGCGTCCACCCACATTGGTGAGGGCAGATCCTCTTTGCTCGGTCTACTGATTCAAACACTCATCTCCTCCAGAAACTCCCTCACAGACACGCCCAGAAACAGTTTTACTAGCAATCTGAGCATCCCTTAGCCCAGGTAAATTGACACTGACACATAAAATTAACCATCATATCCTTCCTTCATTCCCTCATTTGTTCATTAATTTAACAACAATGTGTTGAGTGCCTCTACGTGGCAGGCCCTGGCCGCACATCTGACACAGCGCCGAAGCCTCCCAATCCCTTAGCGTTTCAGCCTGTGCCTCCTCTTGGGAGAACACATTTCAGAGCTCTGCTCTTCGCTTTGAACATAAGAACTATAAAAGTCATCAACTCTTGAGACAGGAAGGGAACTAGGAAGCTGACACAATTCTACTTGTCCACAAACCACCGCTTCCAAATCTGAGGGCTGTTCTCCTCTGTCTTGGTCACATTCTGGCAAACGTGACCATTTCCTGCTGCTACAAATGACTGGCCTGAAGCTTCTGAATATAAGAAACAAAGTTTCCCGAGCTTCCTGTTCCCTACTGTCTTCACCAGCACGTGGGGCCTGATGACAGCGAGGATTCGGGGAACAAATAGGCGCGTGAGGGGTGCAGGTGTGGGAGGAGGCCTGCACAGCCGCAGGCTGGATCCTATGCAGAGAAAGTGCCAGAGTTTGGCAATGTGAGCTTAGTGACGCCAAATTGTTGTGTGTGACTATATTGGCCCCCTTCTCAGATTAATATTTCTAAATGAATAAAACAAAATACATAAGATGAAAAGGAAGCCAATTGTATTAAAATACAGTTATAAAAATATTTTTTAAATTGTAGTCGAGTACTTTATGTGCTACCTTATAAACACATTGGAATAATAAGGCAATTTAAACTTTATTTTTTAAGACAGGTCTATAGAAAGGTGGTTATTTCTTGACCTGATTATGGCCAATATGACACACCTGTCATGGAAAGAGCAACACACATGTCATATTGGATGCTCAATTTTGATGGTTCCAAGGGTTGAAAATCCTGATTCACAAAGATGAATCATTGCAAATGCATTTAAAAAGTTCGCAGCTTGCTTTACAAGGAACACCTGAATCCTCCAAGGTTTATGGCATTAAAGCCCAATTGTGGGAATATAGAACTTCACCACTAGGCCCAGAGCTGCTTAAGAGTTGGCAAGCAGGTCTCATAATTATCTTAGCAGGCACAGAGCACAGGGGGAAACTGACCAACCGAGGGGCAATCGAATAACTAGCAGAACGTCAAAGTGAAGCATAAATGATATTTCAAGATCTACCATAACTGTAATGCAATATAAAACTATCTGGATTTCTCATGGTGACAAAGTCACAGGTACTGCTAATACTACTATGGTTTTACAAGAGAAAGAAATACTAAAATTCAGTTGGAAACTACCAAAGATAATTTCCTCCCATCCAAATTCACAGACCCCACAGAACACTTTGGAAGTCTCTGGATCCCAGATGAGGCACTGCTGTTCTAGCGGAGGAGGGTAAGGAGCAGAGATAAAAATCAGAAGGACAGCACAGAACTGGACAATCTCAAATGTAGGGCAGCCCATGGAGCAATCTCGGCACTGGGAAGACCTTTAATGAACAAGAATGTTCTCATTCTAATATCTGGGCTGCGGTGATACAGCCTCTCTGCTCTCTGCAAACCCCAAGTCCGCTCTCCCTCACTCTCAAACGTGCCTAGAGTAAGCGGGGCTTGTATTAGAATCAAGGAAGGGGATGGGTTTCATGTTTGTGTCGATCCAGAGGGACTGTAAATCCGTCTACAGATGGAACCAATCCAGCTGAAGTAGGGAGCTGGGGCAGAAAGGTAAGGTTCACCTGGAAATTTGCAAACCCTTAAGAAAGGGCCATGGCGTGCAGGTCCAAGTTGATCTCACCTAGATCTCAGGGTCCTGGTGACCCTGCAAACATTGGGTGACATCTAGAAAGGTCCTAGGGCCTCTTAGGAGGAAGTCAGTCATTCGTAGGTCTGAGGGTTGGGAGGCTACATACAGGCCGTACTGGTCACCCCCTGCCTTCTCGCTTGCTTTCTCCAGGGCACACACCCTTCCCTGAGGCTCCGGCATCCATAAGAGAGGCAAGACCTGACTGGGTGTGGGGTGCTCCCCTCGCCATAGCTAAGGGTTTGGCCCTTTCACAAATGTGAGCGAGAGACCGGCTCCTGGCAGCTGCCAACCCGGGCAGTGGCTGCTGAGGAAGCTCTAACGAGAAGCCGCCAGACGAGTCCCCTCTGCGCCGCCCTGCCTGTCGCAGGCCCGCCGCTGCCCCGCACTGTCTTCGCCACGCTGTTTGGTAAGTTTTTCTCCTAATCTCTTTCTCCTCAATCCCTCTTTCCCACTCTTCTGAATGTTAAAGTCATGACCTTTGCGGTTTATGGGCCACCGGAGACTGAACTAAATGTGTTAGCTCAGAGTCCAAACAAGTAATAGCCAGCCAATTAAATTAATAATCCATATTGTTACAATGTTTAACCACGGCTGTTTCCTCAGCGGTCTGTTTAAATCACAGCCAAGGCCTGACCTATTAAAATGAATAACTGGAATTATGAGAAACTCCATTTAATAAACACAGCGAGGAACGCAGCACAATTGGGCATGAAATATTTATTACCACTTGAAGCACAGAGCTGTTTGGGACTTTAAGATGGGATTAATGAATGCGTTTTAATTTCTGACTCACAAGGTGGGAGAGGGGCTGGAACCAGGGACCCTTTGGCAGATTCCTGGAAAAGTCAGTTCACGTTATGCTATCACATGTGTTGGGGCTACCTGTCCATGTGCGGGCCTCGTCCAACCCACTGTGAGAAGAGGAAGATGTGTGTCTGATCACAGTCCTCCAGGGACCTAGTATTTGCTCAGTAAATGCTACTCGATGGATGGACAGACAAATGGATGGGTGGACAGATGGATAGACTAACGACAGATAAAACACTTTGACATCTTAGTATCTGTACTTCAGTGACACAGAACACAGAAAACACTTAGCACAGAGCTTGACACATTCAAATCCCTCGGTAACCATCATTACAGCTAGGAGAGCAAATGCTGGTTAATCTACTAGAAAATCCATTCTCACATTTGGCAACTCTTTGGGGAGGGCCAGAGCTGCCCTGGGACCCAGCTTCCGCCCTGACTGGCCCATTTATCTTTATGTGTGCTTGGGAGCCTGATTTGGATTAGATGTTTTTGGTTTACCGTTTTTGGCTTTTCTCAGAATGAATTGCTCCTTTCCTTGTTTTTCCAAAGCTCAATGTCTTAACCCTGCATTCGCCCTGGCGCAGCCCATTCCAGGTATTGCTATATTTCACAGGGGCTGTTTCCTTTTCCCAGGCAACGTCAGCTCTGAAGTTCTGATAACGGGTTTAGAAAATGTGCTTGCTGTAATGATAGCCCTTAGCAAGTTTTGCAAGTGGGGTAATTATTGGGGATCTGTGAACAAGATAACTGAGCCTTCTCTCTAGGAGAGCCCCAAATGGGAAAGGCATGGCTCCACACCTGCCAAAACTTGCTTTCCAGAGAAAGGGGAAAGCAGGCAGACCAAGCCGTGTGCTGATGGAGCACATTTGACATTGTGAGTTCTGGTGGAAGGTGCAGGGGGACGGGAGTGGGGCAGAGAGACAGGAAGGCACAGCCTTGCTTCGCCCTTTGAGACCCAGTAGGCAGCTCCGAGGCCACAAAAATACCCTCAGATCCAGTCACCACATTCCCAAGTCCAGAATTAAATGTGTTAATGAATGCAAGGCAGGCAAAGAGCGGTTTCATGTTGGATAGGGAGAATCTTAAAACTAAAACCAGAAAGGGGAATGTGCTTTGTAAAGGAGGGTAGATCAGTATGTTTGGGCATGATGGTTCTAACTGTGTGGGAGACTGATGGGATCTTGCCACCTCCCTGCTAAATTCAAAAGCCAAGAGGGGTCCCAACTAGGAGGAGTGTCATAAGTGGCCTACATGGCCTCATGGGATGTGGCATAGGAAGCTTGCCTGATCCTAATAGGCCTTTGAAGGGCTCTGTCTATCCACAAACTGCAGGTCTGTGTCATCCATGTTAACGTCTGCTACTTCTCTCTCTTCAGTCCTTAAGGATGATGAATATCACGGCTGTGTTAGAATCATATTTTCCTGTATGTTGCAGGATTCTTATGTGGAATATGATGTATCTATTCCAAAAAGAGCTCCAGCCTTCCTGGTGGAAGCCTTCAGAACTAAATTAAGCAACAAGGTAGAGTTGCTTCTGTACCACGTCCCACCCCTACTAGATTGTGAGTTCCTACAAGGTAAGACTGTGCCTTATTCATTTTTTATATCCCCCACTGTGGCTTGCACGGTAGCTGGCACCTTGTAGGTTCTCAGCAAATGTTTGTGGATGGTAAAAGCCGCCATTTATGGAGCCCTTACAACGTTCCAAGCTCCATGCTATGTTCTTTGCATGTGCTCTCTCATGTTCTCTTCCCAACCACGATATAGCTCTTGTTTATGCCCCATTTTATAGATGAGGCCACTGAGACATAACAAGGTTCAGCACTTGTCCAGGATGATCTAGACAATAAGGAATTTGATAATAAGGAATTTGCACCCTTGTCTGTATAATTCCCGAGCCTGTGCTTTCATTTCTGTGCCATCCTGTCTCCAGGAGTTGAATTCACACACGACTTAACCGAACTGTAGAAACAGTGTTTGAGCAAGGTTGAAGGGCAAGGTAAAAGGGGGAGGAGGTGGGGGACATCCTGGCAGAGTAGACTTGCCTATCTCATGGTCGTCTCTAGTCTGGAAGACACGCCATTTTCTTTCACACCTCCTCCCTAGGGCGTTGCTGAGCTTCCCTCTGTGCTCTGTGCCTGCTGAACACATTGGTGCTAGCAGATAATCCCCTGCCTTAAACCTGGTTCTGATCTCTTAATGCATCCATGAGGTATGCAAGAAGGCCTGGAGTAGAAGGCAAGAGACATGGGGGAGCTGAGCCGGCTGCTCAGTTCTTTATTATGCCTTCTGCAAGAGATGCTGATCATTTCCCACCTGCCCCACACCACTTCTGACAGAACCTTTGACATAGACAACCCTGGAAGGGCAGATGCCCTGGAAGAGAAAGCCCTAACACCATGTGACCCCACCCAGCCCCAGCCATTTAACCTAAAATGAGCCCATCAGATCCTGTCCCCCAGGAGCTTGGACGGGAAGCACTGAGAATAAATCAGTTATCTTTGGGGAGCTGCGCCGGCAGGTCAATGGGGGGTGTGGTTGTCATTTTGTGGAATTTCATGGAATCATGGACAAGTGGATAAGGGAGCAGCAGAGCTGAGGCACAAGGAGAGAGGAATAGAGTAAACAAGCAGCCGAGACAAGTAAGTGATCACATGGCCCCAGAGAAGGCATAACAGAGAAGAGAACCCATGCTGCACCACCTAGCCTAAAAAAAAAAAAGAAACAGAGAAGAGAACCCAAAACAGACCACAGCAAAGCAGATAGAAGAGGGAGTGTAGCTGTCCTGGCTACTGAATCACAAGGTCATTTCTTGCCTTGAAATGATATTCAACTTGTGATAAATCCCTCTTTACTGAAGCCATCTCATAGGGTCTCTAAAGACATAGCTGAGAAAGGAGACTTCCGCAGGGTGGATAGACAGGGTTTCGAGTCTGCCCACGTAGGCCATCCCAGAATGCAGTCTGCCTCTGACCTAGATAGTGCTGTGCCTTCACTAGACCTGGTGGAAAAAAGCAGCCCTAGAGTCATTGTTATCTCTGTATGTATTAATAATTATAGAAAGACTCAGTATTTGCAAGACCTCTTTGGGAGTTCCACTTTCACAACAGCTTAAGCCTTTATCTGCATAATAAATTGGATATTTAAGATCAACTAGGGCTTCTCCATCAACAGTGTAGTATTTTCTGGAAGGTATCTACACTGATACTTCTAATTTCAATATATGGTTTTATTTAACTGCTTCGGTGGGGATTGTTAACACAATACCAACATTTCAAAATTAACCTTAAAAAGAAAAAAGTAAATACATAAAAGTTGTAACTTTTACTGATGCAATAAATATGATGCCAACGTGCCAATAGCACTAAATGAAGACAGCCACTGCAAGTCAAATATCAAGCCACATACACTTACAAATACAGCCAAATGTCTATCAAAAACCTATATGAATTGCTTGCTCTAGACCTGGCATCAATCTTTATCCAAGGAGCCCTGGTTTTGGTGAGAAATAATATTTAGAGACCATAATCTGGGTTCTCTTTGCTGCTGGGTTGGTCACTATTTTTAAGATGTTTAAGTAGAAAGTGCTGAAAAAATATTCTTTTAAGGGAAACTACATCACGAGTTTATACAGAATATCCAAATCTAACATACAAATACTGGGTTTTTACTTATTTGATTTCATATATGTATTTCTTTTATAGTAAAACTCTTGGTTCCTAAGAACATGAACATAATTATTTATCTGATATACATGAAATAGTTTCAAAATAACAATATCAATACTAATGCTAACAATATGATTTTAAAGTACAAAATGAGAGTCAAATACTTGTCATTATCGGAAAGCAACCAGCTATCAAAGACTTCTATAATTATGTCAGTGGATATAGGACTAACCTGAAGTGACTCCCTACTGGCCAAAGGTAGGGAAATTGGAGCATAAAAATACATGTACTAAATCAAAGCACATCAAATATGTTCCAATCTATGAGTTCATAGTGATACTTCAAAAATTACCTATGAGAGTTTTTCTTTTTTTTGAGATGGCAAGGGACCTAATTCATTTTCTGAAAACTGGTAAATAAAAAAATCAAGTATTTACCCACCTTTCTAGCATGAACTATATTTCAGAATAATCAAATAGTTGACATAGAAAGTTCTTTTTTATAGACAATTCTCAGCTAATCAGTGCAAAAAGAGTGACAGAATTAGAACGTCACCTTTTCCAGCCCTAATGAAATAATGGATCCAGGCAATGATCTGTAGTGGCTCCTGAAGTGAAAAGTTAATGGGGAATTTGATAGTGAACAGATCATGCTGACGATATCTGAGCCTGCTGATCCATCTTATAACAAATAGTATTAAATATCCCCTCATGTAAAGTAAAGCAAAATACACAGGACTATTTATGAAAGATTCTTGCCAAAAAATCAAACCTGAATCTGATCTTACTGTTAACTCTAACAACCATTTGACAGAAGGTACAGGGGGTTCTGGGAGGCCAAGGCAGGAGGATTATTTGAGTTCAGGAGTTCAAGACCAGCCTGAGCAAGAGCGAGAGCCCATCTCCACAAAAAATAGAAGAATTAGCCAGGTGTGGTGGCATGCACCTGTAGTCCCAGCTACTCGTGAGGCTGAGGCAGGAGGATCGCTTGAGCCGAGGAGTTGGAGGTTGCAGTGAGCTATGATGATGCCTCTGCACTCTAGCTGGGATGATAGAGTGAGACTCTGTCTCAAAAAAAAAAAAAAAAAGGAAAAGAAAGAAAAAAAAAGGTACAGGGGATAGAGGAACATGTTAAACAACACCCAAGTGATGCAATCAGTAAAATCCAGATTGTGGGAACCTCTACAGGATGACAGTCCCATTTGTTCAACAAACAAAGGTCAAGAAAAAGAAGAGAGGGACAAGGCACCTGTACCTTAAAGGAGACTTAAGACAAGGCAGAAAGGCCATATATTGTATGACTCCTTTTATATAAAATATTTAGAACAGGCAACTCCATAGAGACAGAAAGTAGATTAGTGGTTGCCAGAGGCTGGAGGGGGAAGGGAATAGGGAGTAACTACTTAAAGGGTGTTTTTCAGGGGTGATAAAAAAATTTTGAAGTTAGTGGTGGTGGTTGCACAACATTGTGAATGCACTAAATGCCCTGAATTGTACTCTTTAAAATGACGTTTACATGTTATATGAATTTCACCTCAATAAAAAGGAGAGAAAGACTTAAAGGACATATTAACCACATGTAAATAAGTGAGCTTTGTATGGATCCTGATTCAAATACACTATAAAAAAATAAAAAACACGAGGCAGTCAGAAACATCTGAACATTGACTGGATACCTGCTGGTATTTGAATCAATTATTGTTATTTTTAAGTTTGATAATAAAATTATGGTTATATTTTCACCAAAAAATCCTCTCATGTTTAAAATATATGCTGAAAATTTACAGTTGTTATGATGTCTGGGATTTGTTTTAAAATACTCCAGTGTGTGTGTCTGAGGAAGGAAAAGTAGGAAGATATAAATGAATCAAAATTAGCCTTGTGTTGGTAAATGTTGAAACTGGGTGATGGCTATATGAGGTGTCTCTACTTTTGTATTTTAAAATTTTTCCCATAATAGAGTTAAAAAATAAATCCAAGAAGTTAGTCGGCTAACACTTTGAATATAGTTAACTTCCCTTGTGACCAAAGAAATGCAAATTTAAAAGATAAGCTATAATTTTCCACCTATCAGATTGGCAAAGGTGAGGTGAGTGTTAATACTATATAAGCAGTAGGTAGCAGGCACTCTTATGCACTCCTGGTTTACTTGGCATGGCCTTGGTATCACCTTACTACAAAGCATCTTGGCAATATGAATGAAAAGCCTTAAATATGTGGGTACCCTTTGCCTCAGGAATTCCACTTCTAGTAATTTATTCAAAGGAAATGGTCAAACAAAGGCACAAGATATCTGGTCAAGGATGTTTACTATAGTATCATTATAATAACAAAAAATTATAACAACCTAAATACATATCAATAAGGAAACAGTTTTAAGATTAAGGTATATCTACATAAGAGATATATTGTAGAGCCATTAAGAGCTATGACTCATCATATTTTATGAGATGTATGTTTTATTGGCATGGGAAGATGTGTCATAGATACATTAACAAAGGGAAAAATCAAGTTTCAAAGACTGTGTATGGGAAGATACTTTTTTTGTTTTTCAAAATGTGGAAGGAAAAACTTTCAATGATAATAATCTCTTGATGTTGAGAACATGGATTATTCTTATTACTTTTCTTTTGGTTAGCTTTTTTTTAAATTTGTTTTTCTACTTGAGGTCTTTTTTTCTTGGGGAGGGGAAAAGAGATAGGTGGGGAAGGAGGGGAGGATATTTGCATATGTGAGTTTGGGTCTCTTCTTCCTCTTGTTCCCGAAGATCTGATCAATGCACAATAAATAAATAAATAAAGGGCATTAAAATAAAAACACCACCAATAACAAGAAGTCAGATCTAAACAGCAAAGGGGAGGAAACTGAAGACACAGGGGAGCTCACACTGCTTTTTCATTTTTCTAAATGGATGTTGATTAGTTTTGGAATTCTAAATAATGAATTCCTATATAATTAAAATCACCTTTGCCAAGAGAGTAGATCTTAAATGTTCAAAAAAATATGTGAGGTGATGTATATGTTAATTAGCTTGACTTAATCATTTCACGATGTGTACATATATCAAAACATCACATTGTACTCCGTAAATATATATGATTTTTATTAGTCAATTATAACTTAATAAAGCTGGGGAAAAATTAAAAATTAAAAGTAATAAATATAATGGTCTTTGCTTAATGAAATGACTTGAAATCTGGAATTTATTCCAAAGTCATCTAGGGTTGAGCTATGGCGGAAACAAGTCAGGCTGTGAGTTGACAGCTCTGGGACCTGGGTAACTGGGCACATTGGGGTTCATTTTCCTTTGTTCTCCATTTCTGTATGTATCTGTAATTTTTCATACTAAAGTTTCTTTTCTGAAAAAAATTAATAATCTCTGCCAGTACAAAATGACATCTTGTCATCTTTGGTCTCTACCCCTCCCACAACACACCCTCAGAAATCACAAAGGGCCAGCGTCATGCCCAGAGACATTAACACTGTCTGATATTTAGATTGCTAAAATGGCTCACCTCTCCTGTGGTCAGAAAGGCATTGGGTTTGAACTGGTCCTCTTCTGAAAGCCCCCCTCTTCTAACCTTTCCTACCTCTGCAAGATAGCTGTGATAGTTAATTTTATGTGTCAACTTGACTGGGCCATGGGATGCCCACGTAACTGGTTCAACATTATATCTGGGTGTGCCTGTGAGGCGGTTTGCAGAAGAGATTAAAGCAATTGAATTGGTGGACTCAGTGAAGCAGAATGCCCTTCCCGATGTGGGTGGCCATCACCTAATCCACTTAGGACCTGAATAGGACAAAAAGGTAGAGGTAGGTTGAATTTTCTCTGTCTGCCTGACTGTTTCAGCTGGGACATTGGTCTTCTCCTGCCCTTGGGCTGGGACTTACACCATAGACTCCTGGGTTCTCAGTCCTTCAGACATGGACTGGAACTATACCACTGGCTTTCCCGGGTCTTCAGCTTGCAGACAGCAGATTGTGGGATATCTCAGCCTCCATAAGCACATGAGCAAGCTCCATAGATAAGATAGATAGAGATAAAAATATAGATATAGATATATCTCCTATTTTTTCTGTTTCTCTGGAGAATCCTGACTAATACGATAGCTATTATTAGGGCCAGGGTCACAGACTTCAGCCAAGAGATTGAGCAGAGCTAATTTGTTCATGTAAGGAACAAACTCACAGCCTCTCCCTCCTTAGCACCTTCATCACTCTGATTCCTATGTCACCCTACCTGTGATATCCTGCTATTGCTCCCTCCCACATGGGCCATCTCTTTCTCAGAGGAAGGAAGCGTGAAAAGGTTAGTGTATTTGGCATTCCCAGCCTAAAGATCAGTTCTCCCTTGGCCACTGCCTGATACTTTCTCAGCCGTGCATATTGGCTATAAAAGTGCCTGGAATGCAGAAATAACTATGAATATTCATGAAGTCATATTATGAATAATACTTCTTTAAAAATGAATAGTCTTCTGGCTCTTCACCCTGGAAACTGAATTCTTCTCCCACACTTTGGGTCACTTGGAGATCATCAGTAGCAATCAACGTTCAGCAAACTACAGCCCATAGGCCAAAGGTGGTCTACCATCTATTTCTATATGGCCTGCAGGCTGAGAATGGGTTTTACATTTTAAACAGTTAAGAAAAATTTTTTAAAAAGATAAGTGTTTTGTGACATGTAAAATATGAAATTCAAATTTCAGTGTCTATGCAGTTTTATTGGAACACAGCCACACTCATTTGTTTACACATTGCCAATGGCTGCTTTCATGCTACAATGACACAGTTGAGTAGTTGCAATAGAGACCATATGACCCACCACAACCTAAAATATTTAGTATTTGGTGTTTTACAGAAAAAGTTTGCTGGCCACTGCTCTATAGCCTTGAGGTTCTCCTGAATGCACTTTGTGATGACCTCCTCTGGTCTAATAGAGCTGAACTGCAATGTCTTCCATTGCCAGTAGGTGAGGCTGTCCACCACACATCAGCCTGAAAACCCCCCAGATTCAAGGCTTTGGGTTTTAGAAAATTCATTCATCCATTCAGCAAAGATCTAATGAAAACCAACTTCATGCCACATACAGTTTTAAGTTCTAGATTTATAGCAGTATACAAAACACGCAGAAAACTCTGCTCTCTTGGAGCTGATGTGCTACTGAGGGAAGATGACCACAAATAAAGTGAACAATAATACACAGTATGCACAGTGGAAATGAGTGCTGTGGAGAACAATAAAACAAGGTAGAGGACCCATAGAGTCAGAGAAGGGGAGAGTAGTGATTTTAAATCAGGTTAAGAAAGACTTCATTGACAAGGTAACAATTGTCCTGAAGTCCTGAGGGAAGTGTCAGAGCAATCCATAAATGTGTCTATGACAAGAACATTCCGGGCACAAGGAACCGTAAATATAAAACTCCTGATGTGGACCGCGCCCCTCATATTCAAGGAGTATCAAAGGCAACAAGTAGCAGGAGTTGAGGTCAGGGAGTCAAGGAGCAGAGAACAGATCACATGGGGTCTTGCAGGCCATATTGATGACTTGGCTTTTATTCCGAGTGACATGGGAAGCCATTGGAGGATAAGAGCAGATAAGGGATATAATCTGATCTCCAATTCCTTATTTAATATCTGTCTGAAATATTCTACAACTACTTTACATAAATGAGGCATACCTTTCCTTTTATTTTGATTTCTTAAGTTTAAAGAAGAGTTGAAACACATGAGGATAAGTGTGAAAAGTTAAGTAACAGGAAGAAAGCATGTCAGTGAATGTTTCAGTTATCCACTGCTGCATAACAAATCAACCCACAGCTTAGTGGTTTAAAAGAACAATGATTTATCATTTGTCATGATTCTGTGGGTTTAGCAGCGTTGGCCAAGCCATTCTTCTGCTTTTTTGGCATCAGCCAAGGTCACTTGTTCAGCTGAATTCCACTTGCAGCTGAGCTGGGCTGGAAGGTCTGAGGCTTTACTCGCATGCCTAGAACTTTTGCTGTTCCTCCACATGGCCTCTGCCCTGGCTGTCTCAGGCTTCCTCACAACATGGTGGTCTCAGGGTTTCCAGGACCACTTCTATGAAAGCTGACTTCAGAGGGAAAGCAGAAGTTACCGGAACGTTTAAAGACTAAGCCCAGAAGTAACACAGCATCACTTCTGCCACATCCTATTGGTCAAAGCAAGTCAAAAGGCCAACCCAAGTTCAAGGATTGGAGAAAGAGATTCCATCTCATGATGATTGGATGGCTCGAGCAGTGAGCAGTGTGCATGTACTTGGAGAGAAGAACTTGATGGTGGCCATCATTGAAGACTGTCAGAGTGGACAAGAAACGTGGATTTGCCCCCCTCCCTGCCCCCTTTTGGTCCCCTCCTCTTCTTTTGGTCATTGTGTGTGCATGATGTTGATAAGCTTGATGGGTGGACTATAAGCAATTAACTTTATGTTCTTGAATCATGAGATTCCCTAAGTCCTGGAAATCATTCTGCAGAGCTCCCTGATCCCTGTCCATGAGCTCCCTATAGCCTGTGTCCATTGTCCTCTCTGGCTCTGCAGGCCCGGCTGTCTGCCTGAGCCTCTTTGACACAGCCCAGTTCCTGGGCACTGTCACACTCCAACAGACAGCTGAGCTAATTTCAGAAAATGGGGCAGACGGTGTGGCATTCTGCAGAATTTGGGGAATGTGGTATAGCTCTTTCCCCAGAAGCAGCCAGAGCTGGCCAGACTGGCCAAATGTGCACCCTAGCCATGATGCTGTCCCATCTCCCCAAAAGGAAAGGAAGCGGAGGGCAGTGCGTTAAAATGACCTGTGGGCATTACAAACAAAACCAAAAACTTTTTTCTGGAAACAATTTCAGATTTACAAAACAGCTACAAAGACAATACAGAGTTCTCCCACCTTTCACCAGCTTCCCCTGATGATAACCGATCATAACCATGATCCATTTGTCAAAACGAAGACATTAACATTGGCACAATACTACTAACTAAACAAAAGACTTATTTAGATTTCCCCAGTTTTTCCACTAATGTCCTTCTTCTGGTCCAAGAGCCCACCCAGTATCCCCCATGGCATTTAGTTGTCATGTCTCCTCCAGTCTGACAGTTTCTCAGTCTTTCCCTATCTTTCATGACCTTGACAGCTTTTGAAGAGTAGTGGTCAGGTATTTTGTAAAATGTCCCTCCATTTGGGGTTGCCTGATATTCTCATCATTAAACTGAGGTTACAAGGTTTGGGAAGAGGTAACATCCCTCTCTCATTGCAGCATATCAGGGAGCATATGACATCAACCTGTCTTATTCCTGGCAATGCAGACCTCAATATTAACCTTAGGTGAGGTGGTATTTGTGAGGGTTTTTCACTGTGAAGCTACTATATTTCCCTTTCCCTTCTCTGTTTGTTAGAAGCGAGTCACTAAGCCCAGCTCACACTCCAATGGATGAGAACTGAACTCCTGGAGGGAGGAACCTCTGGGCTTTTAAAAATACCCAGCACTCTAGGCAGGGCTGCCAGGGGCAGGGAGGGCCCCAGGCCTGCCCACTGACTTGCTGGTGACCTTGGCTGAGTCACCCAGTCTCTCAGAGCCGGGATTTCCCTCCCTCTTCTGAAGTCCATAACCGTCTCCCTGCCCCACAGCTGTCTCCCAGGAACCACAGGAGTATTTCACTGGCAACATTTTGAGCTGCTGGAATATAGACCTGACTGGGGACGGGGGGCCCTTGTGAATGACAGCTGGGGTCCTGTTCCTGGTCTGGAAGCATTTCCAACCCTGACACCCATCATCCCCACAACAGGAGTACACCCTACAATGATGAGGCCATCACTATTTTTATAAAATGCTCTCATGTTATAAACATGCTAACAAGGGCTTTGTGTAGAAGGAAATATTTTTGTAAAGTAAAGCATTATTTTGCAATGTGAATAATTCCCCTGAATTAGTCTTTTTGTATAAAGTCAGCTTTTCACTTATTGGATTTGCTTAAACCAAGGGGCTCTAGGAATTCCTTCCAAAGTACACACTATCTTTGTGCAAATGCTTCTGAATAGACAGAATGTGTTCTACGTTGACAGTGATGTATTACCTTAGAATTGTAAGTTATAGTAATTATTTCACATCCTTGCAGGTTGACTCTTTACTAGTGGAGGATCCTGGCCAACCTGTGTTCTGACCATTGATACTAGCAAGAACTAAACCCAAGAGGATTGCTGTTTGGTGACTTTAGCAAAGATAATGACGGATGAGCTATGTTTTTCTGGGACTAGGTCATCTGCTAGAATTGGATGTGTTTCTCTATTTCTTTGGCAGTCACACCACTCTACGTGGGCTACTGTGTCTGGGCACACAGGCTTTGCATCCTGTGCAACTCAAGGGCATCGTTCCCTGGGACTGTGATATGGCTGGTGCTCCCCAGAGTTCAGCAACTCGGCAGCCTGTCACCCTGCGGAGACCACTGCTGAACGCACCCAATCACGTGCCCAGGATCCAGTTCTCTGATGAGCCTAGAGCAGGGATGGTGTAAAGCAGAGTGCCATTAGGTCAAGGCTTTGGTGTCATCTCCAAATTCATCTCCACACGCAGTCACGCAGGTCCTCTGGCAGGGTAAAAGAAGACATTCATCCTAGACTTTTCCTTGTGGCCGTGACTGGACCACCCAGCCTGGGCAATACGCAATAAGGTACTTTATAGATCCTCTGTTGTCTGGAGAATGGCACAATTACCTGGGCTGTGCTGGCGGTGGGGTGTTCAAGTGCTTCTCTGTTAAATGTAAAGAGTTGACACAGACAAGAATCTTTAGTACTCTCTTGGCATTCACTTTTTTCAACATACAAAGAACCTCAAAAATGGAAGTGATCCAGATCTCTCTCACCCTCCCAAACGCTCAGGCCAGGAAACACCCTCCCTGTCTCCGTCCTGGCTGTCACTCCCCACAGCTAACTTTGCTTTCCTCTCTCTGTTCCTAAGCACCCCCACTCCCTTGCCTCCACTGTGCCCCTACCTAGAAGGTTCTCTCTCTCTCTTCTCTGATTATCCACGTCTGTACTTCCTCAAGACTCGGTTCAGCCATGTGGTCTTTAGGAGGCCCTCTCTGTAAGTGCTTTAGCCCCCAGATGCCATCCTCATCTCCAGAACGGCCTCTTTGAAGAAGGGGACATGGCACCTACTTATCATGACACATTTCTCTTACCACACCCTTTCTTGCTAAATAGAGTGTAATGATGGGCACACATTATTTTTGCCAGGCCAGTATTCCCTCCTCCTCCTTTTTTTTTATTTTTTGAGCTCTGTCACCCAGGCTGGAATGCAGTGGCATCAGCCTAGCTCACAGCAACTTCCAACTCCTGGGCTCAAGCGATCCTCCTGCCTCAGCCTCCCAGAGTGCTAGGATCACAGGCATGAGCCACGGCACCTGGCCTCATTCCTCCTTCTTCTAATAAAGGATCTGACTTTCCTTTAGGGACCCACCTCTCTCTCATCCTCTTTCCCCTGCCTCCTAGCACCCCAGCTAGAAGAGCACGTGTGACCTGGCCAATCGGTGCATCCCATTCTGCTGGTCAGATGTTTGGTTCTGGATCCATCAGGGCCACCATATGGAAATGACCCACCCAGGGATGGGGTCACATCACCGGAAAGCCAAGGAAATGGCAGAGACAGAGACAGGACAGAAACAGAGATGATGGCAATGTCTGAGCCCCTGGATTCAGCTGTACCTGAAATGAGAATTATCCCTTATACTTCCCTGTTATCTAAGCCTATAAATTCCCCCTTTGCTTTAGCCAGTTTGATTTCTGCCACTTGCAATATAAAGTTCTTTGTGGGCAGGGATCACGCCTTATTTACCCTGACATTCCCCTATGGCAAGTTCAGTACTTGGCATATATATAGTAAGTGCTGCATAAATAGTTCCTGCTGAGATAGGGCGAAATATGCTAAACCAGCCTGTTCAAAGGGGAAATTTTTTATTTTATGAAAACTGAACAAGCCACGGTGTTTTTTTCACCTCTCACCTAGTGAACAAGGTCAGGGAGGCAGCCTACAGCCCTGGGTCCTTCTCCTTATGCCCTCCCCTCACTCCTTCTGCTCCGAATTGTGACTTCTTGATTATGACCCTGAGCTCTAAGTTCAGGCTGCCTGGCTTCAAATCAGTATTTTGCTACTTATAAGCTTTGTGTCCTTAGACAAGGTGTTTAGTCTTGCTAATCCTCAGTTTCTTCAAATGAAAAATGGGAAAAATAATAGTATCTATGTCTTAGGTTGCTATGGAGAGTAAATAAATTATGCCTCATAAATAGAAAAGACTGACTTAATGTTGTAATTCTTAAAATGCCAACATCTCTTCCCTAAAGGCTTAGCCCATGAGCCTTTTCCCGTGGCATCCTAGGCAGGGCTTTGGGGCCGGGCCTTGCTGTGAGCAAAGGTGGGGGATAGTATAAGAGAGTTGGCCAGAGGAAAAGGAGGTGACCTCCCAAGTAATAGGTAAAGAAGACCTCAGGTTCCCCCAACTGCAGCCAACCTCTACCTAGGAATCAGGGCACCACATCGTCTACTTCACAGATCTTTTGTTCTCCTTCATGGATGGGTCACTAGCAGGAAGAACATGAGCTCTGGAAAGAGACTGATGGTTCAAAGTCCAGCTGTGATCCTTCACAACACTGTGACCTCTCTGAACCTCAGTTTCTTCATGTGTAAAATGGGGATTATACTACCAACTTCAGTAAGAAAATCACTTAGACTAGTAGGTACTCAGGTCATTATTCAACACAGATGTTTTAAGCCCAGTCTGTGTTAAGGACCCTCTGACACCTGACAGAGTGAACAGTACACTCATGCACTCTACCCTCATGGACCTTAGACTAATGAGGAAGAGAGTTATCAGTCCATGAATTCTAATAAAACATGGTGAGTAATTGGATAGGGAAAGTATTAATACAAGGAACTCAAGAACCTATAATGGGAGGTTCAATGCAGGTTAAGAATTTAGGAGATGAGTAAATGAGGAGGAGCAGTAGAAGGACTGATAAGGAGGAGAGAGTGAAATAGAGGAAGGCAAGGAGAGCTGTGCAGTGTGGCCATGACGACCATCTCTCCAACACCCATCCTGTCTCTCAGCCTTGTGATTTGGATGGGATCCCTCTCCTCCCTAGCTCCAGGGGTACCTTCAGTCCCTTGTCATAGCACTTGATTGAGCATAGCTTAAGCCAGGTAGCACATGGCATTCCCCTGGCCAAGCAATTGTTTAAGCATGTTCCAATTAGAGCAAAGATAAAGACTCTTTCTCCCCCTGGCTTTGACCTAAAAAGCTTTGTTTGCTGTTGGCAGCCATCTCAACAACCGTTGGGGAAATCAGACTGAGGATGAAGCCAATACCTCTTAGAGGGCAAAGCTAAGAGAATTGTAGAGCGAGCGCCCTGATCAAACTGTACCTGAAGCTTAGTAACCACTGGTTTTTTGACTGATACATGAGCTAATAAATTCCCTTTGTTTAAGCCAGCTTGAGATGAGCTTTTTATTATTGTTTATGGAATTATTCTAACTATTATATAGGGAAGAGTAATTTGAGAAGAAGCAAGTACAGTAGTTCCTGATGATATCAATATGTCAAGCGAGTCAAGGACAAAAAGTGCCCATTGGATTTAGCAACATGGAGGTCATTTGTGACCTAGGCAAGAGAAGTCTCAGTGGTGGGGTGTGGGGTAGCAACCCTATGCAAGCTTTCACTAGACAACTGAGTGGACAGAGGACCCCCTTGACGGTGCTTTGAGGGACACAAGCAAACCATAGGTTCTGTCATCATAATGAGATTGGATTTTCTAAAATTTTAAACATTCTGTTCCAATCCCACCATCCATCAAAACATTCCCCCCAAATCCTTTAACTATTTGGGTTCTGTGCTGTCCTGTAGGCTTAACTATAGAAGGCACAGTATTTAGAGTAAACTGTGTCAGAAGCTTTCATCACAGCTGACCAGTTGGACTAAGTTTTGGTCTTTTTCTCTCTAGTATAGTTACTGCTTCTTAACAATTTTGGGGCAAGGAGAATAGCCCTTGGAGAATTAGATAAAAACTATGAACCCTCTCCCTAGGAGAGAAAATGCCCCAAATTCTGTATACATTTACCGGGCTTCATAATCCTATGAAGCTGGCCTCACAGATTATGTAGGACACTGCCCGTGCATTCCATCATTTATAAGCTTTAGTGAATCAAAGTTTCCCTAATTAGGGTCTTGTCCCAGTGAATAAAGGATTCCAACTCATCAAACTTGTTCTCTGTCCCTACCAATGTCTCCGGGAACCCCAGTTTTCTCCCTCAGTCTTCGGGGATTGATCAAGGCAGGGTTTCCAGCTCCCTCACCCTGTCGAAACACTCACACCAGCCTGGCCTCTCGCTGGTTCACCTCCCAATTTCTCCTCCACCAAGCACAGATCTCCAGCCCTGGCCTTAATAAAGGCTTTGGATTTACAAGGTGTATATGGTTGTCACTCCCACTCACTTTGTCTCTTCATTCTTGGGATCCCACCTGTATAGTAAGGCCCAATTCTCAGACATCTGTCCTGTACACCCCTGGAAACTCAGGAATGGGGAGGAGGTGAAGACATCCGAATCCTCAGCATGACCTGCCAATAACAGGTTGCCGGCTTATGGCCTCAATTTTTCTCATCATGGTGCCATTTCACCATAAAATAATTCACTTGTCCCAAAGTGCTGGTTTGAGCTTGACTCAGGGACTCACTGGAGAGGAGTGGAGTGAAGTATAATCGGACAGCAGCTCTGGCTGTCTGACCTGGAGCAAACTCCTTTGCCCTAATGGTATACTTCCCACCTGAGCTCAAGAAAGGGGTCTAAAGTGTTTTGTTTTGACCTCTGTTAGCACTTATCATTATGCCCTGATTGTCTGCATACCCACCAGTCATCCTTTGGCTCCTTGATGGTACAGCCGTGAATAATTCACCTTCCACTACTACAGGGAATAACATGAACAAGAGTGAATGTGGACTGAACGCTCTGCTCTGAGAATGGAGTTAGGCACTGCTATGCAAGACCATCTATTATTAACCCCTCTTAAGTTTTTCAAACTTTTCATTTTGGAACAAATTCAAACTTATAGAAGAGTTACAAAATTATTACAAAAAATTCCCATATATCCTTCACCCAGGCCCCACCCAAATGTTAACATCTTGTACAACCACAGTGAAACAGTCAAAATCAGGAAGTTAACACTGAGGCAATACTTAACCAATTTATGGAACTAACAACTAACTATAACTAATAGTAACTAATCTTATTCAAATTTCAGCAATTATACTACTATTGTACTTTTTCTGGTCCAGAATCCAGGATTTCATTTTGCATTTCCTTTCATTGGAGGCGGTTTGTCCTTAATACTTTTGAAGAGTGTTGTCCGGTTAGCTATTGGCAGAATGTCCCTCCATTTGGATTTGTCTGATGTTTCTTCAAGATTAGATTCAGATTATGCGTTTTTGGCAAAAATACCACAAAAGAAATGTTGTGCCCTTTTCAGTGCATCATATCAGGAGGTACATTATGTCCATACACTGTATCTCATTACTGGGAATGTCAACTTTGATCACTTGATGAAGATGGTGTCTACCAGCTTCCTCCACTGTAAAGTCACTATTTTTCCCTTTGTAATTGATAAGTATCTTGTGGGGAAATTCTTTGAGACTATGTAAATATCCTGTTTCTCATCACGCTTTCGTCCACTGATTGTAGCATCTATTGATGAGCCTTGCTTGAAAACGATTAGGATTCTGGTGTTTGCCAGATGCTGACTCTCTGTTTTCCTATTTCCTTCTCCATTGAGAATTGGAATTTTCCTGCAAGGAAGAGCTTTCTTCCTCTCCCTTTTATTTACATGTTTAATTATTTATTTATGTCAGTATGAACTTGTAGAACATTAACCCTATTTTTTAGGTGAGAAAACGGAGGCTGAGAGCTGTGAGATGGAGTGCCCCCAGCCACAAAGCTAAGATGAGGGAGAACCACGATTTAGTTTCGGGCCACCTGGGTCCTTAACTGAGAGCCTAAATTTGTAACTTAGCATGGTTACCTCTTTGCTTTGATTACCAGGAAGTTCAAATTTAAAACCACCCTTAGTGATGCTGCCAGTTCGTGTGACATGCAAACTTTCCTCCAACGTCCTCTTGTTATTGTCTCCTGTTTCTCTCTTGCTCCCATGTCTTTATTTGTGCTTTCTTTTCTTAACCATATTTGTAGTTCTTAAAAATCACTTTAAATCCTCTTTGGGGAAAAACTAATAATAAACACATCTCTGAGGCTAGGACATTATTGTTTGATGTGAATCACGTTGATGGCTGGAAGATTGTTTCTGAACAATAGTGGCCACATGGGGTCTTTAAGACTTGACCATGTGGACAAATTCAAAAAATATGTAGAAACAACACCTTCTCTCTGTGGTTCCCAGTAAATGAGTGTGTCCAGATAGGGTTATCAGAGGATGTAATTATGACAGCCGGGTACCAAGTGCTATATGCCTAAAGTTGGTATGTGGAGGGAGGAACCATTTTTGGTTGTCCTGTGCATCTTTAAGATAGAACCCCAAATGGCTTATTCTGGGGCATTATTTGAAAATTAAAGGGGCTGAAGGGACAATCAGTGAGCTCTCTGAGACTGCAAGTATTCAAACAGAGACTTCCGGAAGCTGGGTGAGGTGGCTCACGCCTGTAATCCTGGCACTCTGGGAGGCCGAGGTGGGAGGATAGCTTGAGTGCAGGAGTTTGAGACCAGCCTGACCCCTGAGCAAGAGCGAGACCTCGTCCCTACTAAAAAATTAGCTGGACATGGTGGCGCGTGCCTGTAGTCCCAGCTACTCGGGAGGCTGAGGCAGGAGGATCGCTTGAGCCCAGGAGTTGGAGGTTGCTGTGAGCTAGGCTGATGCCACGGCCCTCTGGCCAGGGCTACAGAGTGAGACCCTGTCTCAAAAAAAAAAAAAAGACTTCCAGAAGACCAAATACAGGGACTATCACAGGGCATGCCAGTGTCATTTGGAAGATGTGGATATTAGAACTCTATGCTTTGCTTCCCAAGATTCATTTTTCCTCCTCCTGGGAAGCATGTCTAAAGTTTTGAAATGCATCTCTCCTCCACTCTCAGCTATGTAGTTAGGGTAAGCTGAACTCACTCGAAGCTCCAGGGGTTTAAGCCAATAAGTTTAAACCATCCTTAGCCATAATGACTGGTTCATGTATAGGTGGGTAACAAACCCAGAGCCAGAGACATGACAGCCAGTTCCAGGACCTTCTGGGATAGAGAAGCTCATCTCTTCCATGGAAGTTTGTGGAAGAGATGTTCTCCCACCCCCAGTGATGGGGGAAGAGGAGGTAAGGTAGGGAACTGTGACAGCCATCTTGCAATCTTGTGACAGAGTCAACCTGAGAAGGAGCCTAAACCAGAAACCTGGAGCTGAGAAATAGAATTATGGTCTGAGCTGTGCCTCCAGCTCCATCAGAAACCAGGTTATCTCCTAGAAGCTTACAAGAACAAATGGGTTGCCATTTTTTATCAAAACAGTTTGAGTAAGCTGGGCGCAGTGGCACGCCTGTAGTCCCAGCTACTCGGGAGGTTGAGGCAGGAGGATCACTTGAGCCCAGGAATTTTTTTTTTCCTCTCTTTTTTTTTTCCCCCACCCCTGAGCCCAGGAATTCAAATTCAACCTGGGCAATGTAGCCAGACCCCCATCTCTTAAAAAAAAAAACAACAACAACAATTTGGGTAGAGTTTTTTATCATTTGCAAATTAAACTATAGTAAATGTTAAAACTAGATGGACTAAAAATCAGATTTAGTTTCGGAATCACTGTGGAGTTTATGAAACACACAAATGCCCAGGCATTCTTATGCATACTGAGGCCTGGAAGCCACTGATCTCTGCTCAAACACATCAGGACTGGCCTTTGGGAAGTCCCCAGTGTGTCCTCCTTCCTCCGCTCCCGCTCCCGAGTCTCCTCTGCTCCCTCGTCAGCCAGGTGAGAGACCCCCAGGGAGGAGGTCTGGCCCGGCACAAGAGCTTCCAAGCTTTCTATTTATATGCGAAATTGCTTGTGTTTTCCTAGTTAGTGGCGGATCTGCCTGTTTGATGTTAATGAGTTTGTGAACCCAACACAAACATAAAAGAGGAGGCTCTTCCAAAGAGGAAAAATAGAAAATAAAGTGCCATCCAAAATGGGACAGCCTTGAAATCTGCCTTGAATCTCACCAGCCCCTTTCTCTGTCTTCCCAAAGGGCCTCCTTTCATCCAATTGAAGAAGTCAGGATAAAAATGCCAGCCTGGTGAATATCCCACAAAACCAAACCAATCTGATTTGTCTGGACAAAGAAAAGGAGGAATTTGGCTGATCAAAGTGGGCACAGCTCCCCCTTAAATCTCACCCACCCCATTCAGCCTCCTGTAGACAAGAGACACAAATTTCTCACACATCAGTGACGCTCCCATATTCATTTTCAAGTAGCCTCTTGCATCCTGGTGCAAATCTTAGCTGTTTCTTAATAACCCACTTTAGGACATGGATGTTCTGATCTGATATTATTAAATGGAAAGGGGCCGCTTTCTAATCTGGAGAGAGGCAGGGGCATTTGTAACAGCCAGAATCAAAGGCCTGGTCTCTTTCTGTTCCTAATTATCAATAGTGCTTTATAATCTTATTAATATTGATACACAGTATACTGAAGATCTGTTAAGGCGTAATGTATGTGGAAGATAATTAACAAGATCCAAGTCAGATCAATCGCCTATTTGACAGCCAACAGTGTGTGGCTTATAAATTATACATATTCTAGGTATTGCTCAAAATGTTTAAAGTTTCAGTCCAATCCTTCCGATCCAGCACTGGGGGAAAGCATGAACCCAAAGGTACTGTCCCCAGCCTATTGGAGCCTTCTCTGCACACACAGGACTCACTCTTACTTAAAAATCAAAGGGTTCCATTAACTGCCAAGATCTACACACAGCATTAAAACACACCTTCTCCTTGTAAAGTGCAAAAAAAACAAAGGGTGAAATCTTGTAAGAAAAGAGATGATTAATAAAAGGAAGGTAATTTGCCTTTTGATTTCTGAGAGAAGGTAGCAGTTGGGTGTTTCAAATGGCAGAGCTCATATTTTCTGCTGATGTTAGTCCATAACAGAGAAAGATATTTGGTTGCAGTAATCCCAGTTACCGTGTATGTTTGGGTAGGTTCAAGAGCTTAAACTGTACTCTTGGTCAAGTACAGTGTGTGTATGTATGTATGTGTGTGTATGTATTTGCACACACAAGTATTGTGAAAGCAGTGAATATTGTTTTTTCTCTGACCCTTTTTTCTGTCCCTTTAGGGACAACCTGTCACCCTTTCTGTAATAACCCCATTGGGTCCATGCAGTTCAGATGGAGCCAACCCCACCCAGGGCAGGCACATGACCCAAACTGGCCAATCAGAGCCGCTCACCATTTATTTTTCAGTCACTGGAAAAGATGACATAATTTCCCACTGAGGTTCTAAGCAAGGAGGGTACAGACCTTCAACTGCTGGTGGTTACTTTGCCACGGGGTAGAGAGAGCCTGCCTGGGAAGAAAAGAGCACAGGCCTTTTTGCAATCTAGAGGAAAGCATGACCAAGGCGGGGAGAGAACTGAGTCCTCCTGACATCACTTGAACTCCTGGACCCAGCTGTGCCTGAAGTACGCACGTGGATTCTCAATTATCTGAGCCAATCATCACAACCCCTTTCTGCTGAAGGCAACATGAATTCGGTTTCTGTCACATAACTGAAAAAATTCTAGCTAACACAGGCAATTAAGGCAACATGTCTGCCCCTTCTGTTCTTCTCCACAATGCAGATGAGAAGACAAGGGAAGATATTCAGGTTCAGGAAATAAGGATGAACCATGAGAAAAGAGGGTGCAACAGGTTTATCAGGATAATGGGGCTACGATGAGGAGACTTTGGCCTGATGCTGAACCTTGCAGATCTCCTGGCATCCATCAGATTTAACTGGGGAGACTGCAGGATTCTACCACAGAGCTTGTAGCCCCCATCAGAAGGAAGTCAGTGTCCCAGAGAGTCCTCCAAATCAAGCAGTGTCCTGGGCTGGGGAAGTGACAACTCGCTCAAAAGGAATAGCTCCAGGAGCCTAAACATTCCTTGGGATTTGTAATGGGTTATTGTGGGGATATTGAGTGATGTGCCCCATGCATTGTGGTGTTGGGTTTGTGGAGGATCACTGTGATGATTCAGTGTAGCCTCACCTTATTTGCTAGCTAGGTACTAAGGACAGTGCTAGGATCAAAGTTACTTATGCAGTAAGGTGGGAATAGCCCTTTATAGGGCTTTGGCACAGATTAGAAAAAGGCACTCCCTTTGGGTAGACCAATCAGAAAGAGGGACTTCCTCTGGATGGAAGAATCTGCAGCAGAGCACAGGCCTTGGAAAGAGTAGTGCCAGCAAGATTTTAACCACCATTTGTCCCTTTAGACAGCACTTTTTGCAGTGCACAAACTGGGCAATGATACGTGGCAGCCCTGAGTAGAGACTCCCTAATCACCCTCCCCTCACTGATTCTGATTCACTTATTGGCTGTTCTTCCTGCCCTCTGTAAAACACCCCAGGAGATGTGTGCCCATGGCCACCTGAATGGTCATGATTAGTGGGCTGTTCTCTAGTGTTTCTATGCATTTCTGCCTCCCCAGCTGAGTTTAATGCTTACCATGAGTCCACCCAAACCTGCTTGTGCCACGATATTGCAATTACCTAATTTAATAGAAAAGTATGGCAACCAATATAATAAGAGGAAGAAAGGAGAACATTGTGGTTTCTGTGAAAACTAAATATTATAGATGTTTTGGAAAGATAAGGGCAAGTTACTTTTTAAAAAGTCCTTAAAATTAAAGAATCTTTTGGGAGTCATGGAAATGCATTGTAGCTTGATATATAAAACTGTATGCAGGCCAGGCGCGGTGGCTCACACCTGTAATCCTAGCACTCTGGGAGGTCAGAGCAGGATGATTGCTCTAGGCCAGGAGTTCGAGACCAGCCTGAGCAAGAATGAGACCTGGTCTCTACAAAAAATAGAAAAATTAGCCAGATGTGATGGTGTGCACCTGTAGTCCCAGCTGCTTGGGAGGCGGAGGCAGGTGGATCACATGAGCACAGGAATTTGAGGTTGTAGTGAGTTAGGATGATGCCACTACACTCTAGCCTGGTGACAGAGTGAGACTCTGTGTCAAAAAATATAAATAAATTAATTAATTAAAAAAAAAAACTGTATGCAACTCCATACCTCAACTCGAGCCTGTTGCCCCCTGGCCTAGCATTGCTTTCGCCGTGGCCCTCAGCAATGCTGATGTGCAAAAGCATATGATGGCTTTCATTGAGCAAGAAGCCAATGAGAAAGCAGAAGAAATAGATGCAAAGGCAGAAAAAGGGTTCAACATTGAGAAAGATCAGCTTATGCAAACCCAAAGACTGAAGATTATGGAATGCTGTGAGAAGAAAAGAAGCAGATTGAGCAGCAGAAGAAAATTCAGATGTCCCACTTGATAAATCAAGCAAGGCTCAAAGTCCTCAGAGCAAGAGATGACCTTATCACAGACCTACTAAATGAAGCAAGACAGACTCAGCTAGGGGTAAAAGATACAACCAGGTACCAAGTGCTGCTGGATGGACTCATCGTCCAGGGTTTGTACCAGTTGCTAGAGCCCCAAATGATTGTTTGTTGTGGGAAACAAGATTGCCCTCTGGTAAAGGCTGCAGTGCAAAAGGTGATCCCTATGTACAAAATTGCCACCAAAAATGATGTTGATGTCCAAATTGATCAGGAGGTCTATCTGCCTGAGCAAATAGCTAGTGACATTGAGCTCTATAATGGGAATTGTAAAATAAAGGTTTCCAATACCCTGGAAAGCCAGCTGGACCTCATAGCCCAGCAGATGATGCCAGAAGTACAGGGAGCCTTGTTTGGTGCAATGCCAATGGAAGTTTTCGGACTAGACTTTTGGGAGGCAGAGTCCATCCACTGCTCTACTGCTATAATATGGAAGCTTCTGATATTTGAAAAAATGAGGGTGTCTGTGTAGCTTCCTCTTTGCTGTCCTAATATTGCTCCACATTTATTAGTGAATACCCTTCTGTGGCTAATGCCCTTGGCCTAATTGTTAACAATGGGAGAACGTTTCACTTGCTGTGATCAGGAACCTACCTGTAGTGGATCTCAAAGGAACACAGCCCTCTGGTCCTGCAGCATTAGGTGCGGAAATCAGATGGTGGCTGCATGAACTTCGCCAAGTCTCCTGCTCTTTCTCCAGCTCCCAGTTAGCTGGTCTGGAGGGTGATGTGTATGGTGTTCTCTGCCTTGAAGTCTCTGCTCTTTAGGTTTAAAACACATGTGGCACATGCATTCCTCCCAGCGATAGTAGCTCACTGTTACCTATTTGGGCCTAGAAGTTTTCCTCATCTGTAAATGAGATTTGAAACCTAAGCCATTAATATGCTTTATTTATTAAAACAAAAGATTTATGTGGGGGAAAAAAACTGTACGCAACTGTTAAAAGGCATCAAATTCCGTGCTGTAACTGGATGCAGTTTATTATATGTAAATTATTCCTCCATAAAATTGATAAGAAAAATATTAAGTTCAAGTGAGATGATATAAAAGACTGGGAAAAAACCAAAAATCCTCAAAGAGTCTTGCATTCTGATTGTTCTGCAAGTGTCTCTAAGATCTCGCTTCACTTTAAGAAAACCACAACTGGAAATCGTAAATGATGTGCATTTGGCTTAGGCAGGAAAGAGAAACTGGAACTCCAAAGTGCAAACCCACAGCCCAAGAAAAGCCTTGGTTGCACATCAAACGATTGGGAAAGAAAATGTACACTTACCATGTTTCAACTTTAAAAAGCATTTAGAGTATATGCATATGTATTGTTTTATAAACATTCCTCCTTCTCACTGAAGTTTTGTGATTAACTGCTGACTTCTGCCCTGACCCCATTGCACAGCAAGCCTTCCACTGTGGACTTGTTATCCTAAAAATCCCTAAAATCATCCTCAAAGTGTGGAGTAGTGTCATATTTCAACAAATCCAGCAAACCCATTTTTCCTCCTTTCCTCCAGGGAAGCAGGTTGCTGTTTCTTCAGTTGAGCTTGAGTGTAGGAGGCCACAAAATGCTGGCCCCCGCTCCCAGTGTGGTGAGATGCTTGTGTTACGGGAGGCCCTACTGGAGCTCAGGCTCCAGAAATGACAGGTGCAATCACCTGCACCATTTAAATTGGGGGGGGGGGTGTATGTGTGTGTGGCTGTGTAGCTGAGTTAGCCGAGTTTCTTGTAACTTCGGTGTTTATGTACTGGGATTCTACCACATATCCACTTCTATACAGCAACTCCATCTTTCTCATCTCCACCAACTCCTGAGCTACGTGGTGGAATGATGCTCTCTCCCACTTAGAATCATTGAGCATTAACAACGGGAGTGTGCAGCCTGGGCAGCATAGTGAGACCTTGTCTCTACAAAAAAATTAAAAATAAAAATTAGCCCGGCATGGTGGTGCACCCCTGTGCTCCTAGCTACTCAGGAGGATCCCTTGAGCCCAGGAGTTTGAAGTTGCAGTGAGCTATGATCACACCACTGCACCCTGGCCTGGGCGACAGAGTGAGACCCCCCATCTCAAAAACAAACAAACAAACAATGGGAGTGTGGCCCATGAGATTACCATCCCAGGCCTTCCTTCCCTTCCTTCTACAGGATTCTAATCCGCCTCCCATTGCTTCACAAGGGCACGCTACTTCTCTGTCCCTAAATGTTGGGCTGGGCCATTGACAAGAGTAGGACCTAAGCGTGTCTGTGCATTTGGCTTTCTGTCATTTGTTTCTGCCGGGTGCCATGAAAGATCATGCCCTAAGAAGCCACTGGTCCAAGAAAGATAAAAGACACATGGGGCAGACCTAGACCTAACCTACTGCTTGGAGCCAAGCCACGTCAACCAGTAGCCTGAAGCAGAGCCGCCTCAGCCAACTCATAAACCATGAGCTGGAAATCCATATATTTGTGTTGTACACCGCTGAGACTTAGGAGCCAGTTGTTATGCAGCATAGTTGAGTGAAAATCTAACTGATACAGAGGGGGATATTAAAGAGTTCCTAGTCCAACCCACTGATTTTGAAGCTAAAATTGTTTACTAACCCTGTGATCATGGCTAGACAGTTTCTGGTCTCAGTTCCATCATCTGCAAAATGGAAATACAGTCTCACCCAGTTCTCAGGGATGAAATAAGGATAAAATGATAGCTGTGAGAATGTTTGCTCAGTGTCATAATCGCAATAATCCTGCTGTGAACCCTGAAGCACTGATGGCCCCCCACTGCCCACAGAATAGAGCCAGCATTGCTCATCATGGCATGCAAATCTCCCACGTCTGTTCCTGCCGGCCCTAACCACTTCATTTCTCACAACCCTCGCACACTCTGTTGCTGCCACTTGAGCCATTTGCCATTCCCCAAACTCTCTGATCCTCTCCCCGTTCCTTTTCTCACGTTGGTCCCTTCCCTTCCAAAGCCTTTTCCTGCCATCTCACCTTTTGGAAACCTTCATGGTGTAACCAAGATATCACACTCTCCAAATGGCTTTCCCAATCCACTTAGCTAAAATTAAGCACTATTTCCTTCTAGACACCTAACACATTTTACTTGTATTACAGGCATTAGGCCCAAGTCCGTCACCCACACCGAGTGAGAACAAGCTTTCTGAGAGCAAGGATCATTTTTTGTTTATTTTCATCTCCTGTGGACCCTAGCCTAGGAAGTACTATGTGTATGCTCAATGTTTGTTGATAATGACTATCTTTGCCCAGCTCCAAGAAGCAAAGTCAACAGAGCACACTCTGGTGATACGTTCCTTCCATGCACTAGTGTGCTCCATGGGAGATGAAGAACAGTGCTGACACGCACGTGAATGATGACCCAAATGGCTGCCATTTATTGACCACTTGCTCCGGGCAGGATCTACACTAATCACTCTGCACATACTCTCTGATTTAAGTCTCCCAACAGCCCTCTTGGTTTTCTCTAAGATTTGCTTCATTTAATTGATGAGATATGGCAGAGACTGTTATACATTGTCCCTTTCTTCCTGAGCACCCAACTAGACCACAATTCCCAGATTCCCTTGCAGTTAGGTCAAACCATGTGACTGGTTCTGCCCAGTGGAACGTGAGGGGGAAGTAGCATGTGCCCATAAAAGCCTCCCCTGCAATGCTTCTACCTCCTTTTTTGCCAGTAGATGTAGAAGATCCAGCCAATGACCCTGAGGCCTAGCGGATGGTGGAGCCACTAAAGGCAAAGAACTTGGGGTTCATGAATCACCCTCCAGGGAGAAGGCTACCTGCTGAATACTTCTGTATTGAACTGTAATATGATCAGGAACTAAATTTCTGTTTTGTTTAGCCACTGAGATTTTAGGAGTGTCACTTGGAGCTGTTATATGAGGAAACTGAGGTTCAGTTTAAATGACTTTAGCTAATTATATAATAAGTTAGTGGTAGAGAACCAGGATTTTAACCAAAACCTAGCTGTCTCTGATGCCTGTGATGCTAACTGCTAGGCTATATTGCCTCTCTGCTAAGGGAAAAAAAAATGCACACACAAATGAAAACCAACTTCCTACTGCGGCAAAACCAGGATCTTCCAAACCATGACTCCAGAATGGAATGTTGCACCCAGCAGAGTTCTTCATTGGGTAGTTTTGTGAAATTGCTGAATTGTTGCCAACTTTAATAAATCCCTTTTTCACCTGTGCTTGCGTGAGGGAGGAGTTGAGGGTGACACAGAGGTGCAGTTCTTGACCCTGCAGAACTTTGAGTTTGTGCTGTTACCATCACCATGATTATTTTCAGAGACACACCACAACTGACGCTACCTTGATGTCCTTAACAATCCCTCACATTTGGGAAGTGTATTAGTCAGCATTCTCCAGAGAAACAGAACCAGTAGGAGATATAAACATGGATGGATGGATGGATGGACGGATTAGGTAGATAGAGAGAGGGAGAGATTCATTACAGGACGTGGCTCATGCAATTATGGTGATTGAGAAGTCCCACAACCTGCTGTCTGCAAGCTGGAGAACCAGGAAAGCTGGTGGTGACATTCTGTCTGAGTCCAAAGGCTTGAGAATCAGCAAGGCTAATGTGTAAGTCTGGGTCTGAGTCCTAAAGCCTAAGAATCAAGAGCTCCAATGTCCAAGGGCAGGAGAAGGTTGATGTCCCAGCTCAAGAAGACAGTGAATATGCACTTCCTCTGCCTTTTTTTCTATTCGGGCATCAATGACAAATTGGGTGATGCTTCTTTTACTCAGTCTACTGACTTGAATGCTAATCTCTCCTGGGAACACCCTCCCAGACACACCCAGAAATGATGTTTTAACAGCTATTTGGGCATCCCTTAGCCCACAGTCATGTTGACACATAAAATTAACTACCATACATGAAGGGATTATGGGCTCCAAGGCTCTTTCACTCTCCTTAGTTCACATGAAGCTCACCTCCAGTCTACAGGGCAGGAGGGGGAGCTTCCCCACACTCCCATTTTACAGATGAAGGAAACTGAGCTCAGAGAAGTTACGCCAAGGGCGTGCCCCAAATCAGGCAGCTACTGATGGCCTCCGGACTGTGCATTGGTCTGTGCCTGGAGGGTTTTAAAAAATTCTCCAACTTCTTTCCTCCCAAATCCCTGTCTTCTTCCTGCATCCCGCTATTCTCATTCCCCTTTAGGGCCAATCCACTTGGAAATAACTGGACAAAGTCATTGAGCTCCTGTGCACCAGGTGTCACACACAGCACTCGCGTGTACTGGCTCACGTCATCTTCCCAACACTCTGCGAGAGAGGTGGAATTTTTGTTGTCTCCACCTTGCAGATGGGGAAAACAGGTGAAGGAGGTAAGAGTGACTATTTCAGGGTCACACAGTGAGTGAGTAAGCTGTGGAGAAGAGACTCAGGCCCCATCCGTCTGACTTGAAGCCAACTTTGGCAGCACTGCACCAGGAAGGGCCCAGGGCCGCCCCTCCTCCACCCCTAGCTTTGGCGGTGGGAGCTTTTGTCCCCAAAGGGCTGGACCGAGGTGGACTCTCAGTGACCCAGGCCAGGGTGCCCTGCCCTTGCCTGTGACGAGGTGAATATTCACCGTCATTACCAGCTTGGGGAAATCGGGCCTTGCTGATGTTGTCAATTATGCACGGTCCTGGGCTAAGCCCCGGTCCCCTGGGAATTGAAGGACAAGGTGCTTTCAACCCGAGAGTGGCGGCATGCTGGTCACTTGCCTCTCGCTTAACTCTTTCCCTCCCGCCTCAGCACTGGTGACAGGGTTTGGGCCTGGAGTTCTGTTTTGTGTGTCTCTGCCAGGGCCTGTGTTGGGTGAGCAACCGCTGAATTTCCACTCCACACGAAGCCCCAGCCCGCTAGCCCCGGCCACTCGGTTCACTTCAGGCCTCATTAGTGGCCCCAGCTCGGATTTACACAGATGTAAATCAGATCATTAGCACCTCAAGCTTTGGCAAGGAGGTGTGGCCAAAAGGGAATTTAAGGGCGGCAGGGGGTGGGGGCGGGGAGCAAACTTTGAGCCCAACTTAATGTTTAACCTCTGGGACAATGGGGCTGCAAGTATTCCCCACCCGTGGCCCAGGCAGCTTCTGGGGTTCGAGTGGATAAATACACGCAGATAGCAGACAACAGCTGGGTGGGTGGGTGCGAGGAAATGGATCGCTAAGTTATACATCAGACACAGGGTAGCCAGGCCCCGCCGGTAGGAAGCAGCTTCTCCAGAGAAAACCCCGGTTCTCTCCCTGGGCACTTTACCCTTCCTTTGTCTGGAAGGAGAAGCCCCTGAGCACCTCCTAACACAGAGTGGAGTCTTTGTGAGGGGGAAACTGAAGGGAAGACAATTCCAGGAGGGGGAAAGAGGGAGGGAGGGAGGGAGAAGGGGGGTGGGGAGAGAGAGAGAGAGAGAAACCCATTTTCTGGTAAATTATTAACAACAAAAAATGTTTCCCTAAAAAAAAAGTGCCCAGTAGAACTTTCAACTTCTCTAATTTGGAAAGTCAAAAGTTTAACTGGGCGCCAGGGAGCTGATGCCAAGACCAGTTTTCAGCCAAGTCATGCTGGCCATGCCTGAGCTGTCACCCCAGCTCTGGCCATCTCCTTGGGAAGACATGGTATCTGGGTGACTGCAGGTGATGGCAGATTTCCTCTGGAGTCTCCAGCAGGGAGGCAGCACCCTAGGGCATCTCCCCTTAGACGTGGCTTCACAGAACCACTGAGTATCTTCTCAGACTGGTCGAAATTCAAGTCCTAAGAGCATCAGTTTGGAAGTCAAACCTGGGTTTCCCATTCTGGCTTTATCTGCAGCATAACCTCACACGAATTACTTAACCTCTCTGAGCCAGTTTACTTAGCTACAGAATGAAGTCAACAAAACCGCTTTTGCAGAGTTGTCGCCAGGATTAGACAGAGTATATACCAAGGGTCAGCAAACTATGGCCCATGGGCCAAATCTAGCTGGTGCCTGTTTTTTTTTTTAAATAAAGTTTTATTGGAAAACAGCCCCCTCCCATTGAATTACTTATTGTCCATGGCTGCTTCCATGTCACAAGGGTAGAACTGAGTAGTGGAGACCTTGTAGGCTGCAAAGCCTAAAATATTTACCTATTAGCTCTTTGCAGAAAATGTTGCCGACACCTGGGATATGTAAAGACGCAGCCTGGCACATCATAAAAGTTCAACATGTGGAGGAGGTGCTGGTTAATGTCACTACCATCATCCCAGGGCATTCCAGGTCTTGTCCTATATTCTGGGAAGTGTGGCTCTTGCTTCTCTTGCTTATTTATTTCCC
Organism: Daubentonia madagascariensis; assembly: GCA_023783475.1. Lineage (NCBI taxonomy): Eukaryota > Metazoa > Chordata > Mammalia > Primates > Daubentoniidae > Daubentonia > Daubentonia madagascariensis. The sequence continues at coordinate 19,749,622 of JAKFHU010002573.1, forward strand.
TGCTCATAGGTCCTGCCCTCCGCTCACACTCTAAGTGCTGGTAATTATGTTGAGGACAGGAGCCTCTCCTTTGCCTGGGCAGGCAGTAGGTGCTAATGACAGCACCTCTCACTCTTGTTAGGATCAGGCAGGCCTCCACGCTTTGTGGCCATCAAGTCACTTAGCAGATGGCAACCTGGGGCCCAGGAAGAGGAAAACCCAGAAGCAAGTGAGATCACAGCAGGCCCCAAAGGCAGTGGGACCCCCAGGGGCCATGCAACTCTTCCTGGGAGCCGGCATTTGCCTTGGGATGGGGGCCAGTGAGGAAAGAAGGCAGGGAACCCAGCCCTTCTAGAAGAATCCCTGCAATGCTGCCCCGGCTGCGGAAGGAAAGTGTAGCCCCTTCCCACAGAAGAGTGAGACAAATTCAGGACCAGTGCTGCACACATCACCCCTGCCTTCCCAAACACGGCACAAGCGTCGGAATTCAGTGAATCCCTATGAAATCAATGAAAGCAACATGTTGAGTTTGGCAGACTGAGAGACCTCAATAAACATTGGTTGATTGATAATATTGCCTTCCCTTCCTTTGCACAATACGCCCATCTCACCGAGGGTAGCTCATTTAATTCTCACAGCCACTCTGGAGGTAAACGTTGACCCTGCTTTACACACAAGGAAACAGACAAAATCTCTGCTCTCCAGGACAAGGCAGCAAGATTCAACCGGAAGCCCTCAAAGCCTTGTCAGCTGCCTTTCTCTCTCTCAGCTCGCTTTACGTGACACATGTGCGCTGGCCCAAACTGCATGGATCATCCTCTCACAGTGTAGTGACAGGAACTTGAAAAGTAGCCTCGCAAGCCCTGCCCATGAAGGCCTCGTTGCCAGCCCTCACTGGGCTGTTGGGCCTCCTGAGGGTCTGGGCTTTCTTGTAGTCGCTGTCTGGAAGAATTGCAAGGCCCTGCAGGGAGCCCAGCTGGAGCGCCTCCTGCTAGCGGTGCTCCAAGTGGTGTTTATCCATCAACTCCAAGTTCGCGAGGCCCACACACCTGGCCAGTCACATCAGCCAGAAATCTCGAGTCCCTGGACCCTAAACACTGGCCCCTGGCACCGTGAATGGAGCACCTACCATGTGTTAGGCATGATGTTAAGGGCTTTCTGTGCACTAGTACAGTGGTTCTCAAAGTCCCCAAGACCCTGTCAGGGGGGTCTGCAAGGTCGAAACTATTTCATCATATTTTCATAATATTACTAAGGCATTATTTGCTTTTTCACTGTCATTCTCTCTTAAGTATACAATAGAATTCTCCAGAGGATGCGTGAGGCATGATGATGTCATCACTCTGATGGCCAATGGAATGTGTTTTCTAGAATTTTCTAAGGTGAGGTCTTTGGGGTGCTCAATGATTTTTAGAAGTGTAAAGAGTTCCTGAGATCAAACAGAGAACTGCCGCACTACTGTCGTCTTTTATTTTTAACCCTCACAACAACCCTGAGGTAGGTACTTTTCATCCCTAGTTTACAGATGAGGAAACGGAGACGCAAAGAGGTGAAGTGACTTGCCCGAGGTCGCCGAGTTAGGAAGCTGCTGAGCTGGAATTGGAAGCTGGTTCTGTCTAGGTCCACGTAGGGTGGTCTCTCACCAGCTCTCACGTGAAGACACTGCTCTGCAGGTGGACGTGATGACTTGGGACGCCTGAAGGAGGCTCTTTGGGCCTGTTTTCTGCTCATGCAAACAAGACAAGGGGAGTGGCCCCTGGGGTGATCCCTTGAGTTCCCCGCAGCTGGGCTTCCCCAGGCCCAGAGCTTGAAGGGACAGGTGAGGGCAGAGCAGGACAGTGCCAGAGGGGTCAGCTGGGAAGGGGCACGGAGGTCAAGCATCAGCCACATCTATTCATTGCTTTCCCTCAGGTTTCAATTTTCCCCTTTTTAATTAGGATACAGAGTCTCGTCAGATTTCAATCCAGTGGCTTTGCCAAGAAGAAATTACTTTTAAAAAAAGAAAGAAGCCAAACAAAACCTTTTCAACGTGGAAAGGTTGGCGCAGCCTTCCCTTCCTCCGCTCTCACTGCTAATGGCTGTCCTGATGGCCGAGGCCAGGACTCCGCTTTGTCCACGGTGTGAATAAGAGAGGACAGCACCTGCTCGGCTCTTAAACAAACAGTGCCATTTAAAACGGGTACCAGCGACGTCATTGGCTAAGGAGCCCTGAGAAACAGAACCCCTGACTTTTGTTGGGTTTTGTGTACGTGTGTGTGTTTTATTTTGTTTTGTTTTAGATATTTTGTTATTCTGCACACTTCAAAAGAGGCTTGTGTGGCCCTGGGAAGGCCTGTGTTCTTAGCTCATTTCCCTCCCGTGGGCCTTTTGTGGACTTGCTCCTTGTGTTGGTCTTATTGTTCTTGCCCATGGATTTGGGCTGTAAAATAAAGAGATTGGATTTTTAAAAGGAAACAAATGTGGCTAGAATGGAGGTGCCCTGAGCAGCTAAATTACACCTACAAACATACAGTCACTGTAGCCCTAGGGGCCTGCGTTCTTTTTCTCAGGTGACAGTTGAACCCCATCCACCAAGCCCAGTCAGCCCGAAACCTGGGACTCACCTTTGACCCTGACTCCTTCCCCCCTGCCCACCCATTCCACCTCCAAGGTTTGTGGATTCTACCTCCTTAACTGGGCTTAAGCGTTTGGTGGCACAGTAGGAAAATGAATTTTGGCATGAAATAGACCTGCATTTGAATCCCAGTGTGGGTCCTTCTACTCTGAGCATGACCTTGGGCAAGCATGCCCCACGTTGCCCTGGCTTACCTTCAAGTTCACCCAAAGTTCCCTGTGCCTGTGGCAGTCTCCACCCACACCTCCATGCCCAGGGTATCTCTCTGGTGCCAAGGGAGCTTGCTCAGCCCTTGAGCTGGGCAGCCAGAGTGTGCCCTGGATTTAACCCTCCAGAGAAGGCATCCCCCAAAGAGGAACAATTGTTGGTGGATGAGCATCTCAGCTTCCTCCTGCCTTTGGGGGGATGAGATGACACTGGGCAACGTGATTCCTCAGCAGGTCCCCAGCAGGAATAAGCCCCAGTTGTCCGTAACAGCACCTGCAATATCTCTCCACTCCCTACTCCCCACTCCCTCACTTCCTGGGATCACTTCCCAAACAAAGTACCTGTTCCCAAGTCCTTGTCTTGGGATCTGCTAATACAGCGATTACTTAACCTCTCTAAACCTCAGCTTTCTCAATGGTAAAAAGGGGCTGGCAATATCCCCCTCTCAGGGTTGTTAATGAGTAGCAATATTTAATAATCCTCCCAGTGGCAAAATCCAGAAGTGCATCTGCTATCTCCGGGGGTCCATGCCTGCTGTGTGCTCCATAGAAATGAGATGGATGCTTATGAAGGCTCATCATTTCGTGATCACTGCAGGTTAATATTTAGCGCATACAGGCTAAGGTTTGGAAAATATGTGTCACACACTTACGTCAGTGTACTTGTGTTCTTATGTGTGCCCCTGTGACAAATGCAAAATGGCTACTATGGAAAAGAAGGGAAATGGAGCTCTCTCTCTGGGTAAGAAGACAAACTCACTATTCATTTGTCAGAAAGATTTCTGACCCTTTCAGAAGAAGCATGGAAGAGCAGGGAAAGAGTTTGAATCCTGGCCCTATCACTTAATAGCTGTGGATATTTGGACAATTTACTTGATCTTGCTGAGCCTGTTTTCTGCCTTGCGGAATTGTATTGAGAATTGTAAATAATATCTGTAAACCCTTAGACTAGAGGCATTTCTATTGTGGGTACAGAAATGAATGATATGGTCTCTGCTTTCAAAGCTCTTAGAATCTCATTGGGAGATAAGATCAGGAGCAAGGAGAGGAGCAGCAGAGCATGGCTAGACCCTTGGCCACCAGTGTTAACTGAGCACCTACTATGCACTAGGCACGGGAATGGAGGTGCCTGCTAGAGGCAACGTCAGGAGAGGCCCCCTCCACTAGTACCCATTTTATGAGCCTCCTTTTCCCTTTTTCCTCCCTTTCTCTCCCTTCCTTCCTTCCTTCCTTTCTCACTTTTGTCTTTTGTCTCCTTCTCACCCATCTTGTTTCATACCTTCCTCTCTAAGTCTGTTTTTCCCTCCTTCTCTGTCACACTGTAGGCCTCCAACCAGTGGCATCACTTGACCTCTGGGGAGCTGCAGGTCCAGGAGATGCCAAGCCCCTGCAGATCCCATCCATCCTTTAGGGTAAACTGGAGCCAGGCTTCTTCCACCCCCCCAGAGTATTTGAATTTGGATGGATGGAAGTGCATCATAATCTCTGAATTCACCAAATATCTCCGTGTCCCATCATACATAAAGTACTCTGCAAACAGGGGTGTGCTGGAGCCAGCTCGTCCTGGCTTCTACGAGCCAATTACTACATTTGCAGGAACTTCTCGAGTGGCTGATATCCCATTAGTAGCTTGAAATCAGTCACGGTGGAGTATTTACACTACAGAAATTGGCAAACTCTACAAATCATGGATTTATGTCCTCAGAGAGCTGGCGGTTAAACATCTACCAGCACACCACTGAATAAAATGTAAGTAATGGTAGAGTGGTGTAGAAACAGGCCCTGCCTTTGAGGAGCTATGTAGCAGGCTTGATGATGATTATGTAGGGAGTGTTGCAGATTTACAGTTGGGCAATGAAAGTTCAAGTTCCAATTGTGCGACCCAGGTCAGGTCACTTTCCTTCTCTGGAACTCAGTTTCCTGTCTGCCCGATGGGAATTATAGCAACACCTCCCTGCCTTTCTCACTGGGTTGTTAGGAGACTGACCAGAAATGACACACATGAAAGAAACACCATTGGGATCTATACTGGACTGTTCTAATCAGCATAGAAACATCTAGAACGCATGAGACCGTCCCCTTGAGTGCCCCCAAGAAAGGATTGAACTACACCCAGGACCTGCTTGATAAACTATTAGAAGCCAAGATAAGCAAGAGTTTGATCTCCTGTGGTTAGACTAGAAGCAGCTTCACAGCATGGCCCTGTCTGCTATTCCTCTGTGCCCCTCACAGAGTATAACATGGGACTCTGATCCTAGGGGTAAACGGATGATTCAGGAAGAAGGCTGAGTTTGGGGGGGGTGAGGGGGTGAGGGGATGGGGGCTTAGCAGCTGGGGTGAGCCCACCCACAAAAGCTACATGCACGGGTGGGAGCAGAGACAGTTCTGTCTTCTCTGATCCACTGGCCGGGGACCGTAGGGGTTTGCAGCTATTTGAATGATTAAATGGAATGTCCTACATGGGTGGGGAGGAACAGCTACTACAAGCACACAGCTTGGGTTAGGATCTTGTCAAAAAAAAAAAAAAATGCTGCTCTAAAGAACAAGGCAAGGGCAACTCACTTTATAGCCTGGGGATGTCTCTTCGGGCCCCTGGTAGGGCATTGTCTCCAAGGTCACCCCAGCAGCCAGTTGTCCCACTCATGTCTCCCAAGGCCCCGGCATCACCTCCTGTACCCTCTTGCTGCCCTTTCTCCCTCTGTGCAAGTCCAAGGCCATGGCATTTACATCTGGAACCACACACTCTGTAGTGTAATTATAGGAAAGTATTTGTGTCTTTTTCTCTAATGATTTAATAGTCTGTCTTCCCGACCAAATTGTAAAACCCTGCAGGGCATGGAATGTTGTCAACTGAATCTGTTTCTCCTGAGCTTCTGGGCACCCTGGGGTGCTTAGGAAGTTACAAGGGCCACCACTGACTGAGTGCTTGCCAGGGATGAGACCATACTTTGTACCTTGGATACAGCATCTCCAGGGAACTCAGAAGGCAGCCAACCTGAATGTGTCGGCCAGTTCCTTCCAACGATCTAATGGGGTGGGAGGTGTAAGCAGATCTTTTTACCGCTAAGGAAACTGAGACCTAGAGGCATTGATGACACATTTGCCCCAAAGCACAAAGTAAGCAGCAAAGCCAGAATTCAAACGTTGGTCTATCTTAAAAATCCATGCTTTTAACTACCATGCTAATAAGCAAAACTGAGATAAAGCTCTGAGTTTAATGAGTGAGTAGTACTATGGCTTTATCCCCACTTAGCAAATTGAGAAACTGAGGCAGTAGGTGGTCAAGACACCCTGCCCTCATGGTTACAGGCAGCCTGTACCTACCAGGGAGGCCTTGGGAGGTAGATCTCTGTAGAGTGTTAACTGTAAAGAGCTGCTGGGTCCAGAAGAGAGGGCCTGGAAGGTGCTGGAGTCTCAGATGAACAGCTCTTGCTCTCAGGCAAGTGCTGGCAACATCACTGTAGGAAGACTTTGGGCTCTGACGGGCTCCTTTGTCCTCTTTGTTAGGTTGGCCCTTAAACCCGGGGTGACTTGGTACAAGCCTCCATTTCGGATCTGTTTTTCTTTCCTCCTTCCCTTTTGTTCCTCCTCATGGAGAGCCCGGGGTATTTTTGGTTTTTTGTTTTTTTAATTTCTCTCCTGCACTGCATGACTGCGACGGAATGTTCCGGGAACATCTAGTCAGAGCACTCAGTGTGCTCCAAAGCCTGGGTACACGCTGTCCTCCCCGGCCAGGCAGCCCCCGGGGACTATTAGCATGGCAGCAGCACAGGCCTCCAAGGGGTTAACGGCAGCTGGTGGGGCCACTGGGTGGGACTGGCCTAGTCCCTCAGGGCAACCCCAGGGGCTCTGGGGACAGACAGGACACCAGGGTCACACGGGCATGGCATGCTCTGTAAAACCAGAGCAGGGACCCAAACTTAGATGAAGGCCAAAGGGCCCTACCTCAAAGTCTCGCTTCTCCCCACGCCCTGATCAGCTCTGGCCTCCCCGTGGCCTTCAGAAACTGCCATTGAGGTTCAGACCAACGCTGGTGATGCAGGGCGTCTCAGTCCGATCCTCGTTGCATCTCTCACTGCTCAGACCCACCACGCTGCCATTCAGAGCTCCTCTCCCAACAGGAACGCTTTCACTTCTTGATATTTCTGACATTCCGGGCACTGTGCTAAGTACTTCCTATGTAGAGTTGCCAGATAAGATTCAGGATAACCATTTAATTTGACTTCCAGATAAATAATGAATTTTTTTAGTATAAGCATGTCCCGTGCAATATTTGGAAATACTTAACTATAGCCAGTAGTTATTATTTTTATTATTATTATTAATTTTTTTTTTCTTTTAGAGATAGGGCCTTACTCTGTCACCAAGGCTGGAGTGTAGTGGTGCAATCATAGCTCACTGCAGCCTCAAACTCCTGGGCTCAAGCGATCCTTCTTCCTCAGCCTCCTGAGTAGCGAGGACTACAGGCACGTACCATCACTCCTGGCGAATTTTTTAATTTTCTGTAGAGACAGGGTCTCAATATGTTGCCCAGGAGGGTCTTGAACTCCTGGCCTCAAGTGATTCTCTCGCCTCACCCTCCCAAAGTGCTGGGATTACAGGCGTTAGCCACTGCAGCCAGCCAACCAATAATCATTATTAATACACTGTTTTACATAAGAGGAAACTTAGTCACAGCATTTCCAAGCAAGAGAGTCAGGATTTGAACCCATAGTGTTCTGACTCCAAAGTCTATGCTACAGCCACTGTAGCTATGTGGCCTCAAGGGTATTGATATGTCATTAGTAAGCCTGAAATCAGCCCAAAGTCAAGGACTTAGAACTGTGCCTGCCTGTGGTAATAGATGGTAGCTACAATTGCCTCTTTACAACAAGATAATAATGACCTGTTCACCGGTGCTTTTGCAGAATCCTTTTACTAAGTGTCATCTGCACGGCATTTCAGGGGGGTAGACCGGACAGGCATTGCCCTCAGATTTCTCATGCATGGGGTTCAGAGAAGTTAAGTGTTGGGTCCATAGAAGTTTGGGGTGAGAACCGGGATTAGCACCCAGGTGTACTAGTCTCCTGGTCCAATATTCATTTCTCTGTAAAGCCACCATGAGCCAAAATCTTTGTGGGGGCAGATGAGAAGGTGCAAAAAATTTTAAAACTCATGGTAGGAGTCCTCTGCCTCTCAGTGAGGAGAAACAGGTTACATCTTTTCTGTCTCACATTTTCTCCTGAGGGGTGGGCTTTGTGTTCCGGGTGTCTACACAGCTGATATTTGAAATATTAAACAACACACTGGGCACAGGCACGACCAATCAGAAGGGACCCTGGCCCTAGTGCTGGAGGGGGGTTTAGAAGACCCTTCCCCAGAAGCCAAGCATGAGGGCTGTAATGACCAGATGCTCAGGAGGTCTGGGTAGAAGGGGACCCAAGGGAGGGACCAGGGCAGCAGGAAACCCTCAGGGAGCTCAGGGCAGTGGCTCTTTGCCAATCAGGAGAGACAAATTTCAATATTTTGACAGCCAGCATAGACATATCCATGTGTGTTAGTGAACCTCAGACTCATGTATCAGGGTGTTCGCCAAACAGACTGTCTCCATTCACTAAAGAGAGAAAGGGTGACGGATACTGTGTTTGCACCATGGTTGGTTGAATCCCCTCTCATTTGGAACAATGGGGCAGTCATAACTGCCTGTCATTAAACCATCAGATATGGAGGGGTCGGTTCCTGTCCATCATAACAGGTCCTTGCTGCCAGATTCTGCTAAAACATGGTTAGCTTGTGTTAATTGTGATTTCAACAAGTCCAGAATAATTGTGCCATGGTGCTTCAAATAGGAAGAATAATTGTGAAAGGTTTTTAGAAAGAGCCCTAGACTGGACTTCAAGGGGGCTTAGATGCTAGTACAGTTCTGTTCCTGACTTTGAGATGTGGAATAAGCCATTCTTTGATTTGGATTTGTAGAACAAAAGAACTGGGTGGTAGATTAGCTGTGACTCTTTTTGGTTGCAAATAGACAACTCCAACAGGCTTAAGCCAAAAACTGGATTTATTTGTTCACATCACTGAAAAATTCAGAGATGATGTTAGCTTCAGGTACAGCTGGATCCAGGGGCTCAAACAAAGTTTTTATCATTTGGCCCCTTCCTCACACTCTCACAGTCAGGCATGCCTACTTTATGTGGTGACTCCAGTAGCTCCAGCCTGACATTGTCCTTACAGCTAGCACTTCCATTAGAAATAGAGCTCTATTTTAATAGGCCCCCAAAAAATTCTCTTTGGACTGGTGCGAGTCATGTGTCCATCCTAAATGAATTATTAGGGCTGGAGGGATAGAATATACCCATTATATGGGTCTGGGTTGTATGTCCATTCTTTGGAGCTAGGGGCAGTTCAGCCCTATCCAAAGGTCTGAGAGTATAAGAGTGTTGGTTTCCCAAAGACAAATCAGGGTGCTGCAAGCAAAAGAAGGGAGAAGGGAGAAGGGATGCTGATGCTGGGAAGGCACGAATAGCAGGTGTCCACTACAGATGGCTTTCAGTTCTAAAAATCTATGATTTTAGGGAATAAGGTTTTCTGCTTTCTGTCCTTTGGTAGCACATGGGGGAGAAGGTAGTGTTCTCTTTTGAGCTCTTTACTGTTTCTTATTCCACCCATTTTATCTCTTATTCCACCCATTTTATCACTGTCATGTGTCTCCTTGGGAAGACAACAAAATAGAGTGTTGGCCTTGAAAAAAGTAAAAAAGGACCAGGTGCGATGGCTCATACCTATAATGCCACCACTTTCGGAGGCCGAGGCGGGAGGATCACTTGAGGCCAGGAGTTGGAGGTTGCAGTGAGCTATGATCATGCCACTGTACTCCAGCCCAGGCAACACAGTGAAACCCTGTCTCCAAAAAAAAAGAAAAGAAAAGAAAGAAAAGTCAAAAAGTCACGCGTCAGTGGCATTTATGGAAGGCCCTCTAGATCTTCCTTCCCAAAGTGTGGGTCTCCGTGCAAACAACTAATCATTATAAACAGGGGGTGGGGGGAGGGAGGTGTCGCACATCACTGGTATCTGTCACCGTCTGAGCAGCCATGTTTTCACTCACAGAGCAACAGCATTTTGCTCTTCTTCCCAGAAGCATTTACTCTGCAGAATCCTCTCGTCCTTAAATCAAGCTCCAGGCTGATTTGTATGCTGTAATGGTGACATGCACCGTCTGGTTATAACCAGGTCCAAATGCCAAATGGTGAACTTGTTTTGAGAAAGTGCAGTTTTGTGAACAAAAGGAGAAGGGAAAATGTTAATAAAGGGCAGTTAGCTGAATGGAGGTTAAATACTTTCATACTTCTCAGCTAACCCAAAAACTTCCCTGAATTCTCATTAAAAAAAAAAAAAGAAAAAAGTTCTCCGTAATCTGATGTTTTACCTCATTAAATGCTGCAATTTGAGAAGCAAGGAAAGGACTGAGTTGAAAATTGGCACCTGGTTCAGGTCACTGAGCTGTTATTCTGTGTCTGGCATGCCTGGTTTCCCTGTAGGGGAGGGCTCAGCAGAGTGACGGAAACTAAGCAGGGTTGGAGATTTCCTATGGCCTCCCGGAAGCCTGTTCCTCTCCCAGCCCCAATCCACAAAGCCTATTCTGGTCTCTTCCTCCACAACTCTCCACTGCTGCCCAGGACTGTCACATTCTGCCAGTGCCTGTGGGGGACATGTTGCCATGTTTTTGAATCCAGGCTAAAAGACTGGGAAATCTGGAAGCAATCTTCTTGTGAACTCCTCTTCTGTTGAAGAAGTTGGCTTCCTTTCTTTCTGTGCCCGCCTCACTTTCTCCTTTCCCTTCTGTACTTCTACTATCATTTTCTTCTGTATTTCAGTTTTCTTCCCTTCCTCCGTGGCAGTACTGAAAATTCTAATAAGAAAATACAGGAACCGTATTTTTAAATTAATGATGTAATATCCAAAAACCATTAAACTGCACACTTTAAATGAGTGCCTGTGTGGCATGTAAATTATATCTCAAAAAAGCTGTTTAAAAAAAATCGAAAATGTAGGAACTTAGGTCTGGTTGTATGGGAGATCAAGGCTGCATTAACCCAGCAGTGTTCATAAGACTAAGGAATGACTCACTATCCACGTCCAAAAATGGGCTGAGTTTATGGAGATTGAGCAGTACACTCACTCAACTTGAAGCCACAACTGTTCCTCCCCCTACAAAGGCCAAAGTGACAGAGGAGTTTTGAGGTAATGGCCAAAATTGGAGATTGTGTATATGGGTGGGAATCTTTCCATCAGCACATGAAGTCTCATCTCCTAAATATCCCAGTGTTCGGAGTCTCAGAGGTTAAATTCAGGTAACGATGGCTTCCTTTTCTCAGAAGTAGTCGGTTGAAAGGTGTATGACTCATATTAGTTAGGGACAATTTGCTTTTATCTGACTTTTCTCCTCATTGACGTCACTTCCTCCTCCCTTCCATTTCTCAGAGGTGGCTATGGAATTTAGTAACAGGAACACAGCAATTTACGGGGAAGTTACACATAGTCTCTTGTTTGGCTCCAGTGGCCATACTCAGAGCTGCCCTGTGCTACCCTAGGCCTTCATCCACCACCTGCCCCAACTCACACACTCTCAGCTCTGTAGAGGAAATTCACTTCTTTACGGCCTCGCATAAAAGTGCCATTCTGAATAAATGCAAAAGCAATCAAATGCTCTTGGGTTTTTGGTCTTAAATATCAGTCATGCTTCATCGCAGGCATACGGGACCTGTTCCTTGTGTGATATCGTCATATAAAGAGTAAGGACCTTAGGGGCATCTTAATGAGGTGATAATGAGGAAAAAATGTTCTGGTTCGGAGGGCGGGGGCCTGGTCTTCACTCTGATGTTTAAAATGGAACTTACATGGAACTCCTTGCTGTGCGGTATTAAGAAGGAAGAGGAGGGAAGGAAGTGAAGATGGTGTTAAGGTGGGGCACGCGTGTGTGTGGGTTTGTGTGTGTGTGTGTGTGCAGGCATACACAGTGGTTGGAATTTTCTTGATCTGCCTTTTATTGCTCTTGAAGACCAGCCCATAGTATGATGAGGCTCTTCTTTCTACACAGATTACTCCAAGTCCTAGAGCAATAATCCCAAGGAGCTTCCTTCTCTAATACGCAGACCTCTTAATATTCCCTGCCACTGTATTTATGTGGCCTTCCTTGCTGTGTTATGCTGTTATTGTTTTTGCTTTGCTTCCTGAGATGCCCTTTGTTAGTCTTGAAGACCAGCCATTATTTCAAAATCTTTTCTCTTTGTATGAACCACTATGGAGCAACAGGGTGCGGGAGCTTCCAACTTTGCCATACAGATGGTCTTTATTCTCCCTTCCGCCTTCTTTCTTTTCAAGCACTTGGAATAACCAGAAAGTTGAGAAAGTTCTTTGAAATGGGAAGTGACAAACTCTGTCATCTGCTGAGTGATTTAACCTCTTTGGGAGGAACGGATTGTATAAAACCAAGGAGGTATTGTTATTACTATTGATAAGAACAATAGATGGGCCACCCTAGTGGCTCACACCTGGAATCCTAGTCCTCAGGGAGGCTGAGGCACGAGGATCTCTTGAGGTCGGGAGTTTGAGACCAGCCTGAGCACGAGCAAGACCCTGAGACCCCCTGAGACCCCTGTCTCTACCAAAAATAGAAAAAATGAGCCCTGCGTGTTGGCTCACACCTGCAGTCCCAGCTCCTCGGGAGGCTGAGGATGGCTTGAGCCCAGGAATTTGAGGTTACAGTGAGCTATGATGACGCCACTGTATGCTAGCCCGGGTGACAGAGCAAGAATCTGTCTCAAAAATTAAAAAAAAGAACAATAGATGAGTGAAACCATCCATTCATTCATTTCTAACCTAAATCTTCCCCTGAGGGCATGAGAGGTTTCGTGTATATTTATGCCCCAAATTATTAATATGTTTGCTCTGAGTCTCTATTCATTTTACTAACAGGATCCTAAGTCCTTTTTAAGTGATTCTCCTATTCAAAGAATTCCAAAATTTTTTTAGTCATATTTTCGGTTTTGTTCCCTTTCTGCCACTGTCAGTTAATTCAGTCCACAGTCATTCATCTGTCCATCTGTCCATTCATTCAACAAATATTTATTGAGCGTTTATATGAGCCAAGTACTCAACTGGATGACTAGCTAGGGAGTCAGGGGTGAAGCTGGGAGAATCTACCCTCTGGGAGAGGATAGTCTTGAAAGGAATATAGACAAAGAAGGAGACAAACAATTACAATACAATGTAAGGTCAATACGGAGTGGACTGGGAACACAAAGAAGGGGAAGCTGGCCCGGGTTAGGGACTCAGAGAAAGTGCCATAAGGAAAGGCTACCTGAGACCCAAAGGATAAGAAGCAGCAAGAAGGAGGGGTGTGGGACTTTTTTTCAGAAAGAAAAATATCCACAGGTCTATCTGCTACTCTACTGAGCGAAGTAATTCATCTTGCTAAACCCCGAGCCTCTTAAGTAATGATGGATTTTCATGTAAAAAGAGCATAGATTTGGACTTAGTGACTTAGGACAATTTGCTTAAACTTTTCTGGGCCTCAGTTGCCTCATTTGTAATACGTGCAAGATAATAATTCATACCCCACAGAGTTGTTGGAAGGATTAGATGTGTTACAGGCAAAGCCTCCAGCACGAGAGGCCTTCACCAATGGTAGATCTTATTACTATGAAAAGCACAAAAACACATCAGCCTGTTCTTAAGGGCGAGGGTGGGGGAAGGGTGGGGGGAGGGTGGGGACTCCCGGGAAGCTTTAAAAAAAAAATAAAAGTAAGGACAAATAAACAAACACACCCAGGCTCCATCCCAGGAGAGTCTGAGTCACTAAGCCTGGGGTGGGTCTCTAGCATCTGGATATTTCTAAAAGCTTCGTAGGTGATTCTGATATTAGACATAATTAAGAATTCCTGCTCTCCCCTGCGAAAACAGGGCCTATTTTCATGCATATAGCTGCCGCTGTAAGTACATTAAAACCACAACTGAGAACATAGTAACCATAATTTAAAGTAACTATTAAACAGAGTTAGAACAGCATGCCAATGATCAGTAACCATCTTCTCTGGGTAATTGAGAAGGGACTTATGAATCAGTGAAAGTAGAACAGTAGAATTTCTCAGGCTCTTAGAAATTATGCCTGTAAAAATGTCTGGCTTGAGTCAGAGTGGAATGTAGCTGTCATATTTCTCTTGACTGACCACCAGAAAGAACCCTTTGGTAATTGATCCAGTAAATTAATAACTCATATCATACAGCAGCTTAAACTTTCTAGAGTTCATGGTTGCTTGCTGAAAATAGACATCTGGCCGTATAATTTCCAGCATAACTAGTAAAGAAGAATTCAGACAGTCATTTGCTCATGAAAAGTCTCAATATTTCAATCCACAGTCTGAAATTCTGGTTGTTCGGGGTGGAATTCTTAAGAGTATGTTTGTAAATGTTCCCTGAATGGAAAGTGTTCAGACCGTTCTCTCTTATTCACTGTGTCACTGTAAGACAACACGATACAATACAGTTGAAGTTTGGATTTGCCTAGAGTTTAGGGACAGTCACTACCTATGAATTGTTGAAAAAAAATCTCAGGAATAAGCAAGCTTTGATCTTCAGAGGTGGCTTTGTTGCTCTGGAGATAGAATGAGAGACCAAATATTCTTGATTTGGCCATAATCAATTCAGCAAAGAAAAAGCCTAGTATCCAATTCTCTCCAAATATGGTCCAAGAAACCTGCCTCAGAATCTCCTGGGGGAGCTCATTAAACCTGCAGATTCCTGGGCCCCTCCTGGCCTTACTGAATCTGAATTTCCGGGGTGAAGGCCAAAGTCCCCAGGTGATTTTTATAGTCACAACAACCTTATGAGAAGGTGAAAATGTCTTTTTAGTACACTCATTTCCCACAATGGAATTCTATGTCTGCATTTAGATTTTTTTTTTTTAAAAGAACAAGTTAAGAGCATGAGACTTGGAATCACCCATTTCTGCCCCTGTTCCTTTGCTAATTCCCATGGAGAAGTCCCTTAAACTTTTTGGACTTTAGTTGCCTTTTCCATTAATGGCACTATTAAGTATCGTCATTTTAAGGGGAGTTTTATTTCCTGTCCACCTTGCCTTAAAGATGAAACAAAAAAATGGATATGAAAGTACTTTGAAAACTAAAAATACACAGTTCTATCATTATAGTCATTTTATATCTGAAGAATCTACAGTTCAAGATTCCCAGATAAAATTATTCTTGAATAAATGCTAACCAGACATCTTTATTTGGCTGTTTTTATTTTTATTAAAAGGGATGAGCATGTTTCCATACACAATGAGCCATCTAGCCCTAAGCATAAATAAGATGGTTCAGATGTAGCAAAGAAGCAGACAGAGGTCATTAAAGTCCTTAACATATCAATCCAGAATTGCATAATTCACATCTAGAGCAGCTACCGAGGAACAGGGGGAGCAACTTAATATGTTCCCCAAAGCATGTTATGTTATTCCACATCCAGGAAACTGCTTAAGCCAGAGCTTTCCTCAACCAAAGCGATGTCCCACTATCTTTGACTTCTTGCCTGCTGAGATTTTTTTTTCCTGTTTTGTGCAAAAAGTTATCTGGCTATAGACAAGCCAGGTTGATGCATTTTGTGACAGATCTTTCCTAATATTCTAATCTCTCATGCCCCAGACATGAGTCCTCATAAGAGGTGGAAAAACTTTGTCCTAAATTTAGTTGACATGTGCCTTAAATTATCCATCTAAGGCCAGGCATGGTGGCTCATGCTTGTAATCCTAGCACTCTGGGAGACTGAGGTGGGAGGATTGCCTGAGGTCAGGAGTTCGAGACCAGCCTGAGCAAGAGTGAGACTCCCCCTGCCCCCGAGTCTCTAATCTCTATTAAAATAGAAAAATTATCATTAGCTGGGTGTCGTGGCATGTGCCTATAGTCCCAGCTACAGGGGAGGCTGAGGCAGGAGGATCCCTTGAGCCCAGGAGTTTGAGGCTGCAGTGAGCTATGGTGACGCCACTGCACTCTACCCAGGGCGACAGAGTGAGAATCTGTCTCTAAAAAAAAAAAAAAAATTGTCCGTCTAAGCTTCAGTCCAGTCTAAGAAAGGAGGTTGTCTCCTTCACAAGTTGTATTCCTTGATATTTTCAATTGACGGAGATTGAGTAACACAGTAAATAGTCCTGCATAAAGCTGTTGATGTTTAATCACTTGAGATCTCTTTAGTACTATTTCTCTGACATAATCCTAGAGGTACCCATCCAACTATTTGCTTTGAATAGATCTGTTTTCCAGGCCTGGGGGAAATGGTCACTGATGACAGGACTTTTAAAGCCCCTACCTTGCCTCAGTAGCAAACTAGGAAAGGCTGGTGGAGAAGAGAGAACAGGAAGAGGGAAGGAGGACCCAGGGTTTAGCCTCTTGGGAGGATGAAATGAATGTCTGGGCTGGAAAGAGACCTCATATTCATTCTGCTCACACACTCATTCATTCACTTCATTCATTTGCTCAACAGTAGTCACTGCACTCTCATCTATGCCGGGCAGTGTCACAGGCACAGGGGCTCTGTGCCCTCCTTGGGTAAAACTTGCTTAGCACATTGCCACAGCCTGGGTTTGTAGCCATAGTATTTACCAGTTGGGGAAGTTTTCCTCTTGCTTTATTTGGGAGAACAAAGGTCTATAAGAAAAACTGTGCTAAAGCAACAGGGGAAGAAAATCCAGTTCCACCTGGCTCCTCCTTGAACCAGCTCCCACCCCTTTCTGGGGCAGGTGGGGCAGTCAGAGCCCCTAACCACTGGCTTGGAAAGGAAAATCCGGAAGTCATTTGATCCTGCTCTCAGAGCTGCCCACTACCAGGAACTACAGGGCCCCTGCCAGGGAGTTAACCCTTTCATTCACAAGCACAGCCTACAAGACCTTCAAGGCACTGAGAGGACACATTACACGAACTTGAAAAAGACGAGGATCATGATCAATAGCTTCCATTTATTGGGCCTTTTCTAGGTGGCAGGCAGTATGCTATGTGCTTTGCACGGACTGTTTCATTGCATCTTCACAACAGTATGAGGTAGATACAGTCATTATCTCTATTTTATAGATAAGAAAACTGACGGTAAGAAAAGTTAAGGGGCTCTCTGTCCTCCCGTTCGACAGACAGCTGCATCTTCTCGTGCAGCGCCAGCCACATCCCTGGGACACCATGGTGAAAGCGAAGGCTGGAATAAATGGCTTTGGACGTATTGGGTGCCTGGTCACCAGGGCTGCTTTTAACTCTGCCAAAGTGGATATTGTCACCAACCGTGACCCCTTCGTTGACCTCAACTACCTGGTCTACATGTCCCAGTGTGATTTCACCCAGGGCAAGTTCCACGGCACAGTCAAGGCTGAGAAGGGGAAGCTTGTCATCAATGGACATCCCATAACCATCTTCCAGGAGCGAGATCCCACCAAAATCAAATGGGGTGAAGTGGGCACTGATTACGTTGTGGAGTCCTCTGTCATCCTCACCACATTGGAGAAGGCTGGGACTCACCTAGAGGGGGATGCCAAAAGGGTCATCATCTCTGCCCCCTCTGCTGATGCCCCCATGTTTGTGATGGGCGTGAACCACAAGAAGTACGAAAACAACCTCACCATTGTCAGCAATGCCTCCTGCACCACCAACTGCTTAGCCACCCTGGCCAAGGTCATGCGTGACAACTTTGGCATCACAAAGGGACTCATGACCACAGTCCATGCCATCACTGTCACCCAGAAGACTGTGGATGGCCCCTCTGGGGAGATGTGGCGTGATGGCTGTGGGGCTCTCCAGAACATCATCCCTGCCTCGACTGGCGCAGCCAAGGCCCTGGGCAAGGTCACCCCTGAGCTGAACGGGAAGCTCACTGGCATGGCCTTCTGCATCCCCACTGCCAACGTCTGGAGGAGCCTACCAAATATGATGGCTCAAGTGGGGGGGAAGGCCAGGTGCGGTGGCTCCTACCTGTAACCCTAGCACTCTGGGAGGCCGAGGCGGGAGGATCACTTGAACTCAGGAGTTCAAGAGCAGCCTGAGCAAGAGCAAGACCCCGTCTCTACTAAAAATAGAAAAAATTGGCCAGGTGTGGTGGTGCATGCCTATAGTCCAAGCTACTTGGGAGGCTGAGGCAGGAGGATCGCTTGAGCCCAGGAGTTTGAGGTTGCAGTGAGCTACGATAACACCATGGCACTCTATCCAGGGTGACAGAGCGAGACTGTCTCAAAAAAAAAAAAGATGGTGAAGTAGGCATCGGAGGGCCCCCTCAAGGGCATCCTGGGGTACACTGAGCACCAGGTTGTCTTCTCTGACTTCAACAGTCACACCTACTCTTCCACCTTTGATGCCGGGGCTGGCATCACCCTCAATGACCACTTTGTCAAGCTCATTGCCTGGTGTGACAAGGAATTTGGCTATAGCAACAGGGTGGTGGACCTTATGGCCCACATGGCCTCCAAGGAGTAAGAGCTCCAGACCACCAGCCCCAGCCAGAGCACAGAGGAAGAGAAAGGCCCTCAGCTGCTGGGGTGTCCCTGCCTACTCAGTCCCCCACCTCACTGAGAGTCTCCCCTCCTCAACACAGTTTCCATGCCAGACCCCACAAAGAATGGCAGGGGCCTAGGGAGCCCCGCCTTGTCACGTACCATCAGTAAAGTTCCCTATACTCAGCCTAAACAAAAAAAAAAGAAAAGGTAAGAATTTTGTTCAAAGGCACACAACTAGTAGGTGGTAGAGCTGTTTGGGATTATAACAGAATACAGGTTCACTTCAACTTAAAAAATTCCACATAGCTCATACTCTACGTTCTTCTGTGTCTGATTATCTGGGAGTGGTTTGCATGGCATAGACGGCCCCGCTAGTCTAATTAGACTTTCTCAGTCCTGGAAGTCCTCTGTTTTCATTCACTGCCTAGGAGCACAAAGGAAATGTGAGCTTGAGGATTCCTTTACCCAGAGTCTTGAGGCCGCCCCAGGACCAGATACTTCTTCAACCCTGAAGGCCCAAGGAGTAAAGATCCCAGTGGAGTAAGTGATACGGACAAAAGAGCAGATGAGAACAACAGAGGAAGCACACAGGAAACATATGCGAAGCAAGGAGAGAGCGGAAGTGGTCCTGGGTACCAGCACTGCTTCTTTTAACCTGCTTCAGTGGTAACCAAGTTTTGCTCTTTCAAATTCGGAGGATCAGCGCTGTGGGAGGACTTCAGAGCTAAGTCTGGTGAGCCAGGCTGGGGACAGAGGTGAGTAATGCCTCCATATGTTAGAATGAAACAAACAAAACAAAAGCAATGACAACTGATGAGATTTTAGGAAGTTGTAGAACATGGCACAACTCTGGAATGAATGTCTTACTTCCTTTGAAAGGACACGGTGTCCACCTGGATGCTTATACATGGGTGTCTCTGTTAGCAAATCTAACACAAGACTTCCACGTTCCATCTTGTTTGAAGTGGAATGTAGTGTTTGCATCCTCAGTATCTGTTCAAGTACCTGGAACGAGCAGACACTCAATAAATGTGTGTGGTTTAAATGAACAGCATAGCACTTCCATCTGGTAGGGACTGAGCTTGGGAGGTAACAGAGTGGCCCAGGAGGACACAAGAGTACCTGTGGGGCAGGTGAATGGCCAGGCCACCGATTAGTCAGGTAAGGAAGGACTAAGTGGATAGTGTCAGTTGGAAAGTCTAATAGTGTAGAAAGAATTATCAAGTGGGACCGCAAGTCTAGAGAATGAATCCAGATCAGGAGCCTGAGGTCAAGATAGAGAACAGGCCAGGGTTGGTGCTTGGATGGCGAGGGAGTACCCAGGCATTACAGCACAGTGGGAAGAGTCTAGGCATTGGAGTTAGACAAACTGGCCTCTCTGAGCTTCTCTCTCTTAATTATTCTATCTTCAAAGTAGAAATAATAAAGCCTACCAATTCTGGTTGTCTATTGCTGTGTAACAAAGTATCTCAAAATTTAGTGGCTTAAAACAACAGCCATTTTCTCATACCTCACAATTCTAGGCAGGGCTTGGCTGGAAGATTCTTCTGTTCCATTTGTGGCATCAGTGTAAGTCACTTGGTGGTATTCAGCTGGCTGGGAGGTGACTCTGGAGGGCCCAAGAAGGCGTCTGGAGCCTGTTGACTGGCAGGCTGGGCTCAGTTGGGAGCATCAACCAGAGCACCAGGGTTATCCAGCATAGCAGCACTAGGGTAGTTGAATTTCTTATGTGGCTCCAGGGAATAAGGAGAAAGCTGCACAACTTCTTGTGACTGAGCCTTTCACTCTACTCTGTTGGTGAACATATACACAAGACCACCTGGATCTAAGAAGAAGAGACATAGACCCCACCTCTTGATGGGAGAAACATTAAAGAATTTGCAGCTATATTTTAAAATTGCTACACTACCTCATGGTGAAGATTAAATTGAAAGCATTTAGCATGATGTCTGGCATTCAGTAGGTGCTTATAATGTTAGTGTCTTTTCCTCATCTTCTACTCTCAGGTAGAAGAATAAACTAAGTTTATGATCTGGGATTTCGTAGCAAGAGGGCCTGTATCAGTTAGGATGTTTTCATCACAAGTAGTAGAAAATTTACATAAAGTGCCTTAAACAATAAGATCATTTCATATCTTTTTTGATTGGAGTTAGAATGATTCTAGGGTTGATAATTTAGTTGCCCAATTATGTCTTCAAGGAACAAGGTTATTTTCATTTTCTTATCCTCAGCCTGTTAACTCACCCTCTTAAGTGTCCAACCTGCCTGAAAGGCTGTGATCTCTTGGGTAAGGTGAACAAAATCAGGATTCTACTAACCAAGAAGATAGGAAAGAATGGCCATTGAGTAATAGCCAACAGTGCCTTCCACTGTCCACACCACTGTTTATTCATCATATCCTTTGTCGTGTATGTGGCTTCTCCATGTTGGGGGGCAATGGTCAGTGTACAGAAGTTGGGTGTGTTCTTGGTGGGCAAGTCATTCTCTTGGCGATCAGGTGATGGGAACAGAGAATGAGGGAAAGAAGATGCAAAGATAAGAGTAGAAATCTAAACCCAAAGTACCTGGGACATTGGGTCAAAACCAAGCCACCAGAATGACGGCTTGAAAAGGCACAGGTATAGCCATTGTGGAAAACAGTATGGAGGTTCCTCAAAAAACTAAAAATACAATTATCATATGATCAAGCAACCCCACTTCTGGGTATATACCCAAAGGAATTGAAATCAGCATGTCACTGACCGGGCACAGTGGTTCATGGCTGTAATCCTAGCACTTTGGGAGGCCAAGAGGAGAGGATTGCTTGAGGCCATGAGTTTGAGACCAGCTTGAGTGTGAGTGAGACCCATGGTCTCTACAAAAAATAGAAAAATCAGCTAGGTATAGTGGTGCGCTCCTGTAGTCCCAGCTACTGGGGAGGCTGAGGCAGGAGGATCACTTGAGCCCAGGAGTTTGAGGTTGCAGTGAGCTATGATGATGCCTCTGCACTCTAGCTGGGATGATAGAGTGAGACTCTGTCTCAAAAAAAAAAAAAATTCAGCACTATTCATAATAGCCAAGAGATGGAATCAACCTAAGTGTCCATCATGAATGAATGGATTTTAAAAATGTGGTATGTATACTTAATGAAATAATATTCAGCTTTTAAAAACCAGGAAATTCTGTTATTTGCAATAACATGGATGAACCTAGAGGACATTATGTTGAGTGAAATAAGCCAGGCATAAAATGACAAATATCACAAAATGATAAATATTTGAGGTAATGGATATGCTAATTAGCCTGATTTGATCATTCCACAATGTGTGTACGCATGTATCAAAACATCACATTGTACTTCACATATAAAAAATATATACGTCATTATTGTCAATTAAAAATAAAACTTAAAAAAAAAGTAAAGGGACCAGATGCTAGGCTGATCTTTACTTTTAGCCATGTTTAGCTATTCTGGGCTAGGCCAGAACTGGGATTAGTATGTAGGTACAGTTGAGCCGGTAAGTGGGAGAAATTATCTTTGCCTTGGTATAAGAGAAATGTTGAAGAAATAGGAAGCCTGACTTATCTGGCCCATTCTCTGCCTTGGAAATGGACTCTGAAATCTGGGGACAGCAGCTATTAGAAGTCTTTTGGGAAACTTCTAAACTGAAGTGGTAAGAATCACTTCACTAGCCCCTACACATGGTTCCCCACTGCTCCTAGAATAAAGAACCAAATTCCTAACCCACCCTTGGAGGCTCTGTATGACCCAGCAGGGCCCCCAAGCATGGTTGTGTAGGTGTGCCCTGGACAAGGACAGTTGGCTGAGAGGTAAGTAAGGGCTGAAATCCAGTCCTCACTCCCCAAGCCATGAGCCCCAAGTCTTTGTGTGCCTGGAGGGGGTGCCTTTTCTAGTGTCAGTGGGCCGGCAGCAAGTTCTAGATCCAGCCTTTGCTCCCTTTCCATTCTGAGTTTACAGAGTAGTACTCCAACTTATTCGTGCTCTTTTCCACTGGACTTCTCATACTCCCCAAACACACTGTTATCTGCAGCTACCATGCCAACCAAACCACGCCAACATGTAGTAGCTTAAAACAATGATGAAAATATTTATTTTGCTCACAAATCTGCAATTTGGGCAGGGTTTGCACCACTTGGCATCTGCTGCAGTGGCTCAAAGCCTGGGGCTGGAATCTGAAGGCTCCTTCCCACGTGTGTCTAGAGGGCAGTGCACTGTGCCAGGTGGGTCTTCAGCTGGGACCTTCTCATGTGGCCCTGTGGCTGCCTCACAGCCTGGTGGCTGGGTTCCATGTAGATGAGATGGCAGATATTTAGACTTAGCCTCAGAAGTCACATGGTATCACATCTACTGTCGTCACAGGCCCACCTAGATTCAAAGGAAGAAAACATAGGTCCTTGCCTCTCAATGGATGAGTGTAGGGTCATGTCATAAGATGAGCTACAGGGTATCACATAGTGATGCAGCCATCTTTGGAAAATACAATCTGCCACACACACCTGCTTCCTCAGGCCACAGGGCCTTTGCACATCCTGCTTTTTCTACCTGGAACACTCCTTCCCTTCTTCCCCTAATTAAGGCCTACTCACCTTTCACATCTCAGCTGAGTCATCATTTCTCCAGGGAATCATTTCCTGAGCTCCCTGACTTGGTCAGTTTCCCCTCATTTATGCTTTCTGATTCCTCCTCAAAGCTTATCACAGTTATATTTTACATATGTGTGTATGTGTAATATATGCATATAATTTTGTGCTCTTTTATATATATACACTATCAAAGTCTGTCTCAATTAGACAGTAAGCCTCATAAAAAGAGGAACTATAGAGTTTGTTTGGTTTTACTCATCACTGTATCCTCAGTGCCTAGTATAAGAACTGGAATACACTAGGGCTCATATATTTGTTGAATGTGAAAATGCGTGGTTGCCCAAGGCTGGATTTTGGAGCCTCCTCTGCTGATGGCTGCATTACCCCTGGGGTAGGGTCCTTAAACCCAGGCAAGAAGAGAGATTTAGGGAAAGATGCTTCTGAACTTGATGCTGGAATAGCAGCTGACCTCAACTTTGGGAGCTGCATCAGTGTTAATCTTTATAGAATGAATCCCTCATGCCCAGCTCCTACAGACTTGCATACAAATGCTATTGAATTTATTCTCTACTGAGCAACCCAGGTAGTACCAGTTTCTCAAAGAGAATTAGGAGAAACTTGGAATACTGGGAAAAATACAGGACTAATGAATAGTTTTTAAGTAGGAGCCAGCCCCATCTCCAGCTCCTTTGTCAGTCAGAGGAGACAGACATCTTCAACCTGTTCTGACTTTGCACCAGGATTAACAAAACATGCTCTGCTAGAGACATATAGATTCCCTCATCAAGCATAGGTGCTTGGGTTCGGGAAGCTTAATCCCTAATTATAAAGGAGAGGAAAATGAGGCAATCTGCAGTGGAGATGGGAAGGGTTTCCAGGAAGGGCATGGAGAAAGAAAAAAAAGGTTAATAACCAGGTTTGCTGTGAAATTAAAACTCCATGACACATTTGTCCATAGCCTGCAGAAGATTTGCAAACCTCTCTTTGAGAAGCAACAAAGATACAACAGAGAGGGGGAGAGACAGTACAGGGTGGGAAACAGGTTTCTTCTGGACCTAGTCCAGGGGGAAAGCCAGGTACCCAGGCCTCCAAAAGACCATACTCCTGTTCTCATCCGTGCTCAGACTCCAGCTTTTGAGGGCCTAAAAGCAGCACAGGCCTTGTCCCATCTGCTCCAGGGAAAATCTGTACACTCTGGAAGGGAGAGTGGCCAAAAAAATATTAACTAAACCTAAGCAGGAGTTCTTAACCTTTTTTGTGTGTCATGGTCTTCTCTGTCCATCTAGTGAAGGGTATGGATACTTTCTCAGGGTCCATATTTTGCTTTAAATGTATTAAATAAAATATATAGGATTGACTGCAGACTTCCAGTGCTGACCAAAATGGAGTAATGGGGATCAGAGTTACCCTCCTGTCTGAAACAACTAAAAAGCCAGACAAAGTATATGAAACAATGGTTTTCAAAATATTGATTATCAAGCAACAAAGGGCAATGATCCCCAAGAGATGAGAAATAAACTAGATGAGTATTATGATATTGCCCAGATTACTGCATGGAACTTTCCCAACTGTGGCACAAACAGGGGAAGCTTGTGATGTTGCTGGGTTGAGCAGAAGAAGCTGAGAGAAAGTGGAGGCCAAGGTGGCTACAGTTTGCAAAGCAGAATAGCAAAGAGGAGAGAATTACATAGAGAGAATTCTGGAGATCTTCAGCTCCAGGGTGTTTCTGGAGTCTTCAGCTAAGTACTGACCAGCACATGTATGAGGAAACAATGCATGACCAGGAAAACAACTATCTGAAAGGAAGAGAGGGAATAATTCTTGGAGCTCCCACAGGGTCAGGAATAGTTCCTGTTCTCATCAACCAGAGTAGAAAACCTTATACTCCACAGGGCATTAGGTAAAGTACTCAGAATAATTTTGTCTTAGTAGTTGGGAAAATTTAGCTCTAAACTAAATGTTACTCTGATCTCACCCAACAAGGCTTAAAAGAAGACTGAAAAAATCAAACTGATTCCAAGTAACTTAACCATGTCCCAGAACAAAGCTTAAGAGTATGTAGAATATTTGTAAAAATACAAAATATCCAGCACCAAAAAAGGTAAAATTTACTATGTCTGACATGTGATAAAATGTTATCAGTCATGTGAAGACTCAGTAAAATATAACCCATAACAAGTATAAAAATCATTCAATCCAAACTGATTCAGGAATGATACAGGTGATAGAATTAGTAGACAGAGACATTGAGATAGTTATATTCAAGAAGCTAGAGAAAAGATTGAGCATATTAAGTAGAGACATCAAAGATATTTTTAAAAAATCTTTATAAAAATTCTAAAGATGAAAACTATAATATCTAAGACGAAAACTACACTAGATGGGATTAACAGCAGATTACATACTGCAGAGAATGATTAGTTAACTTGCAAACATAGTAATAGAAATGAAAATAAAACACAAAGAGAAAAAGTCCTTAAAAAATAGACAAGGAATAATTGAGCTACAGGACAACTTTAAGCAGCTATATATATGTGTAATTAGAGCCCTCAAATGATAAAATATTTGGAAAAATAATGGTCAGAGCCTTTTCAAATTTGATAAAAAATATAAACCCAAAGATCCAAGAAGCTGAACAAACTCCACCAAAAAAAAAAAAGAAAAAAAGAATAAAATTACATGAAGGCATATCTTAATAAAATTGCTCAAAACCAGTAACAAAAAGAAAAAATTATAAAGCAGCCACAGAGAGAAGACATACTATGTACACAGGAAAAAAGATAAGAATAATAGTAGAGTTCTTATTAGAAACAATGAAAGCCAAAAGACAGTGGTGCAAAATCTTTAAAGTAGTGAAAAAAAAAAGAAACTGTCAACTTAGAATTCTATACATAGCAAAAATATCCTTCAATAATAAAAGTGAACACCTCACCAACGAAGATGTCAAATAAGCATATGAAAAGATGCTCAATATCATATGTCATTAGGGAATTGCAAATTAAAAGAACAGTGAGATACTACTACACATCTATTAGAACGGCTGAAATCCAAAACACTGACAATACCAAATGCTGACAAGGATGTGGAGCAACAGGAACTCTCACATTGCTAGTACTGAATGGAAGCCACTTTGGAAGACAGTTTGGTATTTTGGAAGATAGTTCTTACAAAACTAAACATACTCTCACCATATGATCCAGTAATCATGCTCCTTTGTATTTACCCAAATGAGCTGAAAAATTTGTCCACACAAAACCTGCACACAAATGTTTATAGCAGCTTTCATCATAATTGCCAAAACTTGGAAGCAACTAAGATATCCTTCAGTAGGTGAATGGATAAATAAACTGTGGTACATCAAGACAATGGAATATTATTCAACACTAAACAAAAAGATCTGTCAAGTCATGAAAAGACATGGAGGAAATTTAAATGCATATTACTAAGTCAAAGAAGCCAATCTATTAATAAAAGGAATATGTACTGTATGAATCCAACTATATGACATTCTGGGAAAGACAGAACTATGGAGACAGTGAAAAGATCAGTGGTTGCCAGGTATTAGAGGGAGGGAAGGATGAATAGACAGAGCACAGGGGAATTTTAGGGCAGTGAAATTATTCTATATGAAACTATAATGATGGATACATGTCATGGACTTTGAGTGGTAATGATGTGTCAATGTAGGTTCATCAATTTAAAAAAATATGCCACTCTGGTGCAGGATTTTGATAGCAGGAGAGGCTGTACATTTGTGGAGGCAAGTGGGTGTATGGGAAATACATGTACCTCCTGTTCAATTTTGCTGTGAACCTAAAACTGCTCTAAAAAATTAAGTCTATTTTTTAAAAATAAAAGTTAAATAAAGGCTTTTTTTCAGTTGTACAACAGTGGAAAGAATTCATCACCAGCAGATTCATACTACAAAAAATGTTAAAGGAAGCCCTTCAGGCAAAAGGAAAATTATGTAAGTTGGAAACCCAGATGTACATGAAGGATTAAACAGTACCAGAAATGTTAACTGCATGGGTAAATATACGACTTTTTTCTTATTATATAAATATCTTTTAAAAATATTTGACTGTTAAGAGAAAAACTATTAACAATGTATTGTGGGGTTTATAAGATATGTGGTGGTAAAATATGTGACAATAATAATACAAAGGCTGGATAAGGAGAAATGGAAGTATATTCTTATAAGGTTCTTCTACTATATGTAAAGAGGTATAATACTGTTTGAAGGTAAATGGTGATAAGTTAAATGTATATACTATTAACCCTAAAGCAATCCATCAAAGTAACAAAACAAAGCGTTATAGCTAATAAGCCAACAAAGGTGATAAAATGGAATCATAAAAATGTTCATTTAACACAAAAGAAGGTGAAAAAGAGGGAAAAAAGGAACAAATTACAGACATGACAAATAGAAAACAAACAGCAAGATGGTAGATTTAAACCCAACCATAGCAATACTCACATTAAATGTAAATGGTATAAACACCTCAATTAAAAGGCAGAGAATATCAAATTAACACATTAATTGCCATGTGAGTTGTATTTAACTCATGCTAATTTTGAGCCTGGGGCCTTGTGAAGCAAAACCTGGGTAAAACCCTGCAGTTGGCTTGTGAAAATCTTACTTGTTGATGTTCTTGTTACAATTAATATGGACAAATTAATTTTTAAAATGTGGATTAAATGAATAGAAGTCAATAAATTTCATTTTTCGTTAAATTTTTCATTAAATTAGAAAGGATCATTTGTTTTCAAAGTTCTTATTCTATTTTTGTAATAAAACACTGTGGTAGTCAATGTGTTAAATGAAAAAGCAAGGAAAAAAATTTTTTTCTAGTACGGCGGTCCATGTGTTAAAGAAGCAAGACATGTATTTGATGCCTACAAGATATGACTTTAAGTGTAAAGATTTAAAGAGATTAAAAGCAAAAGAATATGCAATGCTAACATGAATCCAAAGAAAGGTGAAGTAGCTATGTTAGTATTAGATAAATTAGATTTGGGGCAAAGAATATTGTCAGAAATAAAGAGGATAATTTCATAATTATATTTCTATAAATTAGCAAGAAACAATTAGAAAATAAAATATTAAAAATGCCATTTACAATAGAATAAAAATATAGGACTAGCATCAGATATTAAATACTTAGGTATAAATCTGACAAAACATGTGTAAAACTTGTACAGTAGCCGGGAGTGGTGGCTCACGCCTGTAATCCTAGCAGTTTGGGAGGCTAAGGCAGGAGGATTGCTTGAGGCCAGGAGTCCAAGACCAGCCTGAGCAAGAGCAAGACCCCATCTCTACAAAATAGAAAAATTAGCCCCTTGTGGTAGTGCACACCTGTAGTCCCGGCTACTCAGGAGACTGAGGCAAGAGGACTCAGGAGTTTGAGGTTGTAGTGAGCTATGATGACGCCACTGCACTCTAGCCCAGGTGATGAGCGAGACCCTGTATCAAAAAACAAAAAACAAAACAAAACAAACAAACAAACAGAAAAGGCTTGTGTGCTAAAAAATACAAGATATTGTTAAAATAAATTTTAAAAGGCTTAATTTCCCACTCCTTAGATGTGGGTTGCATAGAGTGGCTTCTTTTCAAAGTGTACAGTATGGAAAGATGGGAAAAGGAGAGTAACTAAACAGTGGAGAAACAGCCTAAAAATCAAGGCTAACATCGACAGTCATAAATCATGCTGATACTATGAACATTTAATATGATGTGGTGAAAATGGCACTTTATCTCTGTGTTCTTCCTCCAAATAATCCGTATCCCCAAGTTTTATGAGAAAAACATGCAACAAATTTCACTAATTGGGTGTCCTTCAAAATACCTGACCAGTATTCCTTAAAACTGTCAAAGTCAATCAAAAATAAGGAACGTCTGGGAAACTGTCAAAGTCAAGAGGATTCTAAAGAGACATGACAACTAAATGTAATGTGGTATCCTGGATGTGATTCTGGAACAAAAAAAGGACATTAGGTGAAAACTAAGGAAATCTGAATAAAGTGTGGACTTTAGTTAATAATAATGTATCAATACTGGTTCATTAATTCAACAAATGTATCACAATAATGTAAGACATTAATACTAGGGAGAACTGGGTGCAGAGTATATGGGAACTCTCTATATTCTCTTTTCCATTCTTCTGTACAACTAAAATTGCTCTAAAAATTAAAGTCTAGTAAAAAAAAAAAAACAACCCAAACCTAAAGAGGTCCTGAATAAATGGAGAGTTGCCATGTTAATGGATGGAAAGACCAAATTTTGTTAAGATGTCAGTTCTCCCCAAACTGATCTATCTCAGGAATAGGCAAACTACAGCCTGTAAGCCAAATCCCAGCCTGCAACATGTTTTATAAATAGTGTTTTGTAAAGAGTAGTTGGCTAAAAATAAAAAAAATAAATAATAATAAATAAATAAATAAATAGTGTTTTGTCGGAACACAGTCACACTCATCTGTTTCTGTGTTGCCTGGCTGCTTTCCTGTGATGATGGCAAAGTTGAGTAGTTGTAACAGAGGCTGGACGGTTCAAAAAATCTAAAGTATTTACTGTTTGGCCCTTTATAGAAAAATTTTGCTGACTTTTAATCCATTGCAATTCCTGCTAAAAGGAGGCTGTTTTATAGAAACTGATAAGCTGATTCTAAAATTGATATGAAAATGTAGCTGGGCATGGTGGCTCAAGCCTACAATCCCAGCTAGGCAGGAGGATGGCTTGAGGTCAGGAGTTCAAGACCAGTGTGGTGGGCAACATAGCAAGACCCTCATCTCTTAAAAAAGAAAAGAAAATTTAAAAGACCAAGAAGAGCAAAAACAACTTTTAAAAAGAACAAAGTTAGAGGATTTATACTACCTGACTTCAAGACTAGATAAACAGGTCAATGGAAGAGAATAGAGAGTTCAGAAATAGACTTACACATATACAATAAATTAATTTTCCACAAAAATACAAAGGCAATTCAGTGGAGAAAGCATAATCTTTCCAACAAATGATGTTGGGACAATTAGGTATCTGTTTGAGAGAGGGAAAAAAAAAAAGAATTTAGAACAATACCTTGCTTGGACCATATGCAAAAATTAATTCAAAATGGTTCATGGACCTAAATGTTCAACCTAGAACTACGGAACTTCTAAAAGAAAACATAGGAGAATATCTTTGTGACCTTTGGTTAGGCGAAGATTTCTTAGTTCTGACACCAAAAAGACAATCCACAAAAGAAAAAATAATTGATAAACTGGACTTCATCAAAGTTAAGAACTTTTGCTCTTCAAAAACCACTGTTAAAAGAATAAAAGAATAAGCCACACAATGGGAGAAAATATTTTCAAGGCACATATCTGATAAAAGATTTGTATCCAGAATGTATAAAAACTCTCAAAACTAAAAAAAACCATAAAATAAAACTCTCAAAACTCAATAATAAGCAAATAAGCAATTGAATAGAAAATGAACAAAAGATTCATGTACACACACATCACAGGAAGATACATAGATTGTAAATAAGCACATGAAACAAAGCTCAACATTGTTAGTCATTAGGAAAATGCATACGAAAACCAGAGTGGGATACCACCTCACACTTACTAGAATGTCTACAGTTAAAGAGACTGACCAGTCCAAGTGCTGACAGGGGTGTGAAGCAACTGAAACTCTCCTACACTACTGCTGGGAATGTCAGTGTTACACCACTTTGGAAAAAATGTTGGGAGTTTCTTAAGAAGTTAAACACATACCCACTATTTGACCCAGCCATTCCACAGGAGGTAATTACCTAAGAGAAATGAAAGCATGGGCCCACACAAAGACTTATATGCTAATGTTCAATGTAGCTTTATTGGTAATAGCCAGGAACTGGAACCAACGTAAATGTCCATCAACAGGTGAATGGATAAGCAAATCGATGTTTATCCACACAATGTAATACTCTTCGGGGGTTGGGGGGAAAGGAATAGACTATTAATACACACAGCAATGTGGATGAATATCAAAATAATTATGCTGAATGAAAGAAGTTATTTAAAAAAAGAATACATACTATAAGAGTCTATACAAAGTTCTGGAGAATAGAAACTAGTCTATAGTGATAGAAAACAGCACAGTGGTTTCCTGAGGACTGGGGTCTGAGTAATTACCAAGGGGTGCAGAAGAAACTTTTGAGGGTGATGGGTATGTTCACTATCTTCATAGTGGTAATGATTTCTTGGATGTATATTTATGTCAAAACTTATGAAATTCTACATTTTTTTGTATTGGTCAGCTTGGGCTGCTATAACAAAATACCACAGACTGGGTAGCTTAAATATCAGAAATATTTTCTCACCGTTCTAAAGCCTGGAAGTCCAAGATCAAGGTGTCACTAGGGTTGGTTTCTGGTGAGGCTTCTTTCTTTGGCTGTCAGACAGCCATCTTCTCACTGTGTTCTCACGTGGTCTGTCCTCTGTGTGTACACTCCTGGTGTCTCTTCTGCTTTGTATAAGGACATTAGTCCTACTGGATTAGGGCCCACTCCTACAACTTTATTTAAACTTGGTTATCCCCTTAAAGGTCCTATCTCCAAATACAGTCATGTGGAGGTTGGGACTTCAACCTATGAATTTTGGAGGGACACAATTTGGTTCATAACAACTTTAAATATCTGGTAGTTTTTCACATATAAATTATACCTTAATAAAAAAGTTAAAAATTAAAAATAAATTTAAAAACACGTAGGATTACAAAAGATCCCAATTATATTGAAATGCTGCTATCAAAATATTTTTAAAAAACAAATTTGAGATATAATTACCTATATGCTTCTTTATTAAGGCAAATCCAACAACTATTATAATTTAGAATTAATAATGAATGTGAATGATATTTTGAGGTATCCATAGCCACTGTAATGTGCTGTGAAAGCATCTATGCTTTCTAGTAGTGTTAAAGTCATAGTTACTGCTAATACTACCAGTTTGTGGCTCACATTTACAATAGGAAGAAATGATACATTTCAGTTAGAATTTAGTAAAAATAAAGATGCATTTTTTTCTCAAAGTCACAGACTCCTGAATTATGTCCAGGTTAGGAAGCCCTGGAGAGACTTTTGGATCACCCTGGGGTAAGAGACTCACTTGGTTCAGTGTGCAAAGCTATTTCTCAAAAATGGTGACCACCTGTTTCCCCTTCCTGTCTTCAGTGGGGTGGACTGCCTCTAGCTTATTTAAAAACAAAACAAAACAAATAGGTATGGGGCCCTGGGAAAAAGTATTAGGCTTCCTCAAGAGAATGAAGGGGTGTGCACACTCCACCTGCTTGTTCTACTCTCTAGAGCAGATCTCAAGCCTTTGCTTCCCTTTCTAACAGCCATCTGCAAATGTCAGAGAGGAAATATTTTCCTTAATAAAGGCCGCACCCAGCTGCTTTCAGGGAAAGCAAGCTTGACTCCATAGGGCAGGCACTTTATCTTGTTCTTGCAGAAATTAAGTAGAGCAGAGTTAGGCAGAGCCTGGAGCTGCTAGGGACCCTGGGGTCTCCTGCAATGTCTAGCAAGTTGTGTCTTGTGAAAGTTGTGATGGACCGGGTGGGACAACAGCCATCAATGCTGGAGGTCAGTGTTGGGGGCTGGGGCTCCCTGGGGAGTGTGGGATGTTCTACCTTGAGGTAGCCTGGGGCAGGAAGAACCAGAATGAGTCCTAATCCTCAAAAAGTGTCCTGGGCCCAGTGGGAAATCAAGATTACTTCATATATCCCAAGGAAAAGAACCTGCTTGGCCCCAGGGGAGGGGCCAAGAACCAAGAAAGAGGGTTCTGTGTGATTACTAGGAACGGAGAGAAAGAGCCTTCATGAGCCCAAAGTGTAAGCGTAGTGGGTTGGGCTTGGTTAAAGGTCTAGAACCCTAGGTTGTGGACCAGCACTAAAAGTCTCCAAAGGACAGATCCTGGAAATTGAGGTTGAGGTTGCTATTTTTTTATTAATCCACACCACCTTCCCCAGCCTAAGGAATTGGTAGCTGAATGTTAGCTATGTGATTGATGAGTGATTAGAAGAGCTAGTGAGGGCAGCAAAGCAGAACAGTTATGATACAATCAGGTACCATAAAAGTCATTCACAGTTTATTACTTGCCCTGTTACTGACATTTTAGCTGCCCCAGGGATTTTCGAGTCACTCCAAGTGAATGGACAACATATCTTTTCCACCACTGACTTGTCTGGAATGTAGGCTCTTACTTGGCACAGGGACCTGCAACTCACATGTGATCCAGATTTCAGCCTCTCCCTTTGAACCTCCAATCAGAGCTTCCCCAAAGGAGTAACACTCGTGAGCATGCGCCCCATCTCCCTGCCCAGACTCTGGGGGACAGGCATCAAGCCCCAGCCTGAAAAGCAAATCTGAGGTTGACCTTGCTTCTAAGGCAAGGGAACCTGAAAACATACTGTAGGTACTGTCAGGAGCCTTATGTGGATCTGGGCAGATCATGTGGAGTAAGAGCCCAGCAGGCTGGGAGTCCTGAGTGAATGACTGCTGTTCCAAGTTCAAGTTTTAAAGTCTTAGCATCTAGCATAATGTGCCAGCACATGTGAATATGCTTCCAAATTCTTTCTTGGATTGAATGGCACTATCTGATGATGATATTAGTGAATATGAACATAGATTCTGTAGAATTGTGAAGCTAGGAAATAATTTAAATATTAACTGGGAGGTACATAGACAAAAAAACCAAGTCCAGTAGATCTAAATCTGAAATATAAAACAAAAATACTTCTAGGGGGTAACATAGGAGTATATTTTTATGACCTTGGGGTAGGTAAAGATTTCTCAAATAACACACATATTCACAAAAGTGTTTGTCAAAATGCACCATTATAAGAGTGAAAAGGCAAGCAACAGAGAGAGAGAAGATATTTGCAAAACCTGTTCTGATAAAGGACTGATCTAGAATATGGAAAGAGTTCTTACAAATCAGTAGGAAAAAGACAAGACAACCCATATTTTAAAATGGGCAAAAGACTTGAACAGGCATTTCATTAAAGAGAACATCTAAATAGCCAATAAGCATGTGAAAGGATGCTCAACATCTTTAGTCATCAGGGAAATGAAAATTAAAACCACAATGATATACCACCATACACTCACAATAAAAGAGGGAAAACTGACAGTACAATAGTAGAGCAACTGGACCTCTCTGTACACTCTTACATAAATTGGTTCAACACCTTTGAAGAAGTTTGGTATTATCTACTAAAGCCAAACATGTGTCACATTCCAGATGTCAGAATTCATTCATATATATTAACACGTACAAGAATATTCGTTAACACGTACAAGAATATTCATACTAGCCCTGTTTGTCTTGGCTAAAAACAACCTAAAGTTTCATCTATGGTACAGTGGATAAGTAAATTTATATTCATTATATATGTAAATACATATATATTTACATACATATATTTACAATATGCAATTAATATATATTCATTGCATATGGTAAATTTATATAAACATAGTATACAATGGAATACTATACAATCATGAAAACAACTACTGCTACATTGTTGAATCTCCCAGACATACGTTAAGCAGAAGAAGCCAGAATCAAAGAGTGCATACTGAATGATTTCATCTATATGATATACAAGACCAGGCAAAACTAATCTAGAGTCATAAAAGTCAAAATAATGGTTACTTTTTGGACAGGATTGCCAGATAAAACACAGGCCACCCAGTTAAATTTGAATTTCAGATAAACAACAAATAATTTTTTAGTATAAATAGGTCTCATGCAATATTTCTATTTCCTAAATCTGGCTTACTTACTTTGAAGGAGTTTTGACTTGGAGGGAATGTAAGGATTGTTTATGTCATGCTGGTAATATTCCTGATGGTAGCTACATGGGTGTGTCCATTTGTAAACACTCATCAAGGTGAATATTTAGGATTTTTGTACTTTATGATATGAATTATATTTTAACAAAAAAACGGGTTTTAAAAATTAATAGAGAAGTAGAGCAATATAGGAAGAATCAGGAGTCCTGGGTTCAAATCCTAGCTGTTACTGACTTGAGTGAGCTTGGTCAAGTTTTTCCAAGTCTCAATTTTTTCATCTATAAAATGGAAATAATTTTAATAAATAAGAGCTACTGCTTCTAACTTCATTATATGGAAGAGAATATGAAAGTGTAGGGAGGCAAAATAGCTTGCTCAGGGCATCCCAGCCAGTGAGGAGCATTGACAGCTTCAAACCTATCATCCTAGAACCCATGTGGTTAACCTCCACACTCTACTGTTTGCAATTGGAAAGTGCTTCTTAAATTGCAAAAGACTCAGCAAACATAAGACTTTATGATTATTTATGAAATTTTAATTAAAAGTCTAGAGACTATTTGCAAAAATTTAAGCATCAGTGCATTTTCCTGGTGAGCAAGCCTAAAATTTGGATTCTCAAAGGAGTCTCTGATACTCTTCCATAAAAGTGGAAGAGTTACAAGAGCCTTGGTCTGAAGGAGACCATCCAGCCCAGAGGAGCAAGTAGTAGTAGCCTTGATCCGACTATTGTGACCTGGGATTCCTCTCTTCCTTTTGACCTGTCCTTCCTGCTTTCCTTCCCTTTTAGCCCAAAGCAGACCACTTCTGGGAGCCAGCACTCACTGCCTCCCTTTAGAAAGCAGTGTCAGGGGGTGGGAGGAGGATGGCAGCCTTCCTCACTGCTCTTGCTTAATTAGTGTTTGCAAAGGGCTGCAGATTATTAAATTACTAGACAATTGTGATGAAGCCTTGGGTGCTTTCGAAATCTGTATGCTGTCCTAACTGGGAGGGAGAACTTGCCTGAAGGGACAGAGAGAGGAGAGTGGTTGCAGACACTGGTGGGGCTGCCCTGCTCCTAGTGGGCAACACCGCAGAGAGATCCTAAAGGGTCTTTGCTACAACTGTGCAACTGCCTAGCTTGTCTTTGGGACTTGAAAGCCACCCTAGGGATGTGTTTGATTTGAGTTTTGAGTTTAGCATCTTTATTTTTTTTCCCAAGAGACAGGGTCTTGCTCTGTTGCTCAGGCTGGAGTGCAGTAGCACAATCATAGCTCACTGCAACCTCAAATGCCGAGTACCTGGGACTACAGGTGAGCACCATCACACCTGACTAATTTTTTTTTTTAAATTTTTTGTAAAGACAAGATCTTGCTAGGTTGCCAGGCTGGTCTCCAACTCCTGGCCTCAAGCGATCCTCCTGCCTTAGCCTTGCAAAGTGTTGGGATTACAGGCAAAAGCTACCCCGCCCAGCCACACCTTTCTTTTTTGTAAGGCAGCTGCTCTTGAGAGGAGTAACTGGGAGCCAGAGAATAACAGTGATAAGAGCTAAGGTTTACTAAGCCCTCCCAAGGTGCCAGAACTGTGCTAACTCCTGGTATTCCACCCCCATCTGGAGAGGGGAGGCAAGAAAGGGAAACTGGCCGTTGAAAGCTGCAGAAATCAAGGCAATTCTACATGTTACTTCACTGTTTCACTGAATCCTCGTAACAATACTCAGATGTAGATATTACAACCCTGTTTTATAGATAAGGGAAGAGAGTCAGAATGATTTCTGGATGGGTCCAAGGTCATACAGCTATACATGCCAAGGCCAAGATTTGAATCCTGGTGAGGGCATCTGTTCTCAATGGGGAAGGGGGGACAGTGTGAAAAAACTCTCCAGGCCATCCTGATACAGACACTAGTTGGTTGGGGGAGGGGAGAAGGGATGGTGGCCCCCTTCACCAATTAGAGAACTGCCTTACTAAAGTGAATCTAAAGTTTGTTATATTTCTTCCAGAGAGGGGGTTCCCATGTAAAGCAGTAGTTCTCCACTAAGGATGATTATGTCCCCCCACCCCTCCCCAAACCTGCTGGAGACATCATTTGGCAATTTCTGGAGACATTTTGTATTATCACAACTATGGGGGTGGGGGGCCGGGGAGAGGGCAGGTTTGCCACTGGCAGCTAGTGGGTGGAGAGCAGGGATGCTGCTCAATTCGGCCACGCTCACACAGGACAGCCGCCCACACAAAGACTTATTCAGTCCAAAATGTTAATAGTGCCGAGGTTGAGAAACCCTGGGGTAAAGCAAAGGGTGCTGTTTTGGGGTGGCGGGTGAGGGAGAGGGAAAGTTGGGGAGAGAGCCCCGGGCATTGCAGAAGAAGGATAAGTAGGGAGGGATGGATGGCCCTTGAAGACAAATGTCACCTACCACACAACATAGCTGGGGCTAGGAGTGAGCGTTCTGCTTTAAAGGAATCTATTTATATTTCTGCCAAGGTCCCTTGTAGAACTCCACAACGTGACAGAAAAATCGTGAGGGTGATTGTTGTCGAGTTGATCAGGATCCAGTAACAAAAAAGACCTGGACAGGAATCAGGAAACTTAAATTTCAGTTCTGGCCTGGCCACTCACTTACCAGCTGTGTGACACTGGGCCAACCTGCATCTCTTGGGGCCTCAGTTTCCTCACCTGTAAAATGGGGGTAAGTATATTTGCCCTCTCTACCTCACAAGGTGTTGTGAGAAGCAAGTGGGACAATCTATAAGAAAGGGCTTTATAGAAAGACAATCCCCTTATAGGACAAGGATGCTGCAGTGACACCTGCATGCAGGTCTCTAAGCACATTTTGGATGAGTGGCATTCATCATTTATTTATTTTTATTTTATTTTATTTTAATTTATTTTTTGAGACAGAGTCTCACTCTGTCGCCCTGGGTAGAGTGCAGTGGCATCATCATAACTCACTGCAACCTCCAACTCCTGGGCTCAAGCGATCCTCCAGCCTCAGCCTCCTGAGTAGCTGGGACTACAGGCATGAGCCATCACGCCTGGCTAATTTTTCCTATTTTTGGTAGAGATGGGGGTCTTGCTCTTGTTCAGGCTGGTCTCGAACTCTTGACTTCAAGCGATCCTCCCGCCTCAGCCTCCCAGAGTGCTAGGATTATAAGTGTGAGCCACCGCACCGGCCCATCATTTATTTTTAAATTAAAGGAGTAAAATGGAATCTTGTGTCATTCCATGTGCTTTGAAATCCAAGTATGAGAATAAATTTGACAGAGGTTTAAAATTATAAATTAGGTGCAATGTTAGCAATGGCTACCTTAAAATATCCCCAACTTGTGTGGGAGGTATGGATATAAGAGAGAAGGAGGAAGAAAGTCGAAGCGTTTATTTCCCAAAATAGAAAGAGCATTATTTCCATTCGGATGACGCAAATGATCCATGCCCAGTTGTAAAAAAAAAAAAAAAAAAAAAAAAAAGATAACATAGAAAAGCATGAGAATGGAAGCTAAAATTACCCAAAATCCTATCATCTAGGAAAAAAGAATGCTGTTGACATTTTGGAGCAAATCCTTCCAAATATTTTTAATGAACAATTACACATTTTTTAAAAAAGAACTCTACAGTACATGCTCTTTTATAATCAGCAGTAATATAACATGAACAGCCAGAAGCTCACATTAGAAAGATGCTTTTTGTATAAAGGAGTATGTGAGGTTCCCTCAAAGAAGACTGAAAGCATCCCGATCAGATCCTTCCCTTGGAAACAGCCCATCTGGCTTCCAGATAGAGTCATTACCTTTGTGGTTGTGGGGCGGGGATGGGCTGCAGGGCCTGGCAGGGCTGGGAGGGTCTCACTCCAGCCCCTGATGAACTCTGGCTGGAAGGAGAAGGGGAGTGGTGGGACCCTGGAGGCCTCTTTGGGTTCTTCCCAGCCCAGGACTAGGGTTTCTTT
Source organism: Daubentonia madagascariensis (assembly GCA_023783475.1). Taxonomy (NCBI): domain Eukaryota; kingdom Metazoa; phylum Chordata; class Mammalia; order Primates; family Daubentoniidae; genus Daubentonia; species Daubentonia madagascariensis. The sequence continues at coordinate 19,788,242 of JAKFHU010002573.1, forward strand.
ATGAGCAGAGCCCTTTGCAGGATGGATGCAACACTAGCATGCCTGAGCTGTCAACAGACCACCCGGAACCTAGGTCATCATTGGAAATCGCAGGAGAATCAGCATGTGGGTACACAGGCATAGAGAAATGCCACATTTCCATGGGAGGGGCACCTGTGTTTCTTACGAAGGTTTGGGGTCATTATAACCTCTCACTTTCAGCATCCTGGCACCTTTAAGAAATAACGATTAATGCTTTCCCTCCTGCTCTAGATATTTACAGTGTGCCCTCAGGCTACCAAGAAACGGAGTTTGCTAAAGATGACAGTCAACCGGAAGCCTCTCTCCTTGTTGCTGAACCCTGTGCTGCCGGCTGCTGTCTGTACTGAGATCCAAGCTCATTCTGGACCCCAGAACTCATTCATTTAAGCTTCTTTCCTTTCCCCATCCAAATGAGCAGAAACATAATCCACGCATACCAATTTGGAATTTGGAATTTACAGAAACACCTGGGATTCTGCAAGGGAGGCAGGAGAGTTACTGATTCTAATCCAGTCTCTGGTGATTTGATCAACACAGATTCAGTCTTATCTCCAAAGAGACTGGGGCCAATGCTGTTGTGACTTCCTAGGGGGACCAAACCTGAAATCTTCACACTCTGGACCTAGGGGTCTTCTTGGATCCTTTGCCTCCTCCATCCCAAGATGCTTTTGGCCAGAGCCGTGTGTCAGCCCACACCTAGATAAATTACAAGGGGAACAATGGCATTGTCTTCTCCTGGAAATTTCACCTGCTCTGTCCCTTGAACAGACGTAAACCACCTTGTAAGGTTGCTCAGTGCTGGCTGCATCCTCTCTGCCTCAATTTGAAGTGCCCATGTTTTTGTGGAAGAAGTTTTGGTATCCATCACATTTTGGAACATAGCAAGGGGTTTGAGTGGGCAAAGATGCTCTTTAATACAGGATGTAGTCATTGAAGCTATTTTAAAAAAAAAAAGGAAAGAAAAATCCTCAGGCATTTTAATATGTTAAATATACACCCAATTATTAATTCTAAAGACTTCTACAAATCAACCTAGATGAAACTTTTTTCACCTTTTTCTGCCTTTTTTCCCCTTCTCAGAAACATTTAGACCTACCCTATGGCAATGACTATTGGGAAGTCTCTGCTCTGTATATCAAGGTAGCACAAATAATTCAGCATAAAGCAGCCCAGTTCCTGTAGCCTGGCATTAGGATAAGTATATCTTAAGAAAGTTCTTTTGCAGACTTGGCTTCAGGCAATAAAACGTCACAGACGTATAACTGTAGCGAGTGAAATTTCTAGGGAGCAAATTAGGCTGAAAACATCTTCTAGAGACAGCTAGAAAGGAATCGTACACCACCCCAAAATAAGGCAAGTTATGCAGTAAATGTTTCATTTATTGGCCTTCTTCCATTACTATTAGGGTTAAAAGACATCTTGTCAATAAGAAAAGTATATTTATGGAGGACTGATGTCTTTCGGAAAGGTGTTCCTGTCACAAATGCCTATAGCAGTAGTAATCAGCTTATGAAGGCAGGCGATGAAACCCTGAACAAATGCATTCATCTCCCCATTAACCCTTGGATCATCAGGCATTATTGTCACTTTATTACCCGGGCCTGTTATTAGCTGAAGCAAGGTGATCAAGCCAGGCACTTCAGAAAAATGTCAGAACAGAAGAGTGTTCCTCATGGTTTCAAGAAGAGGATGTGTGCTTTTCCAAGTCCCTTGACAGAAACATTGGGGGGAAAAAAGGATGCTTGTGAAGTGGGTACTTTTGCCTGCCCCTTCCTCCTGCTAAAATTGAAAACTGTTAGGTGTCCAATTTTTAATGTTCCTATGTTGGCTAAGGGAGTAGCTTTCCTCAAGGTCCAAATAAGGAACCATCACCCACGCAGAACAAAAAGCAAACAGAAAATCTCACAGTGGAATCAGGACTTTGGCTTCTAAACATTTCCCCATTTTATAGCTTCCTTATGTTTTCAGATTCTTTTTTTGGCTTCCCTCAGCACACTCCCTGCATAGATAAGTCCAACACAGTGGGTAACAGATCATCCATCTTGGAGCCCGGATCTTTAAAGAAAAATCATACAGGAACACAAATACACACACCCACACGTGTACATATCACTGCCAAGGGTAATTTAGTAGAATCTTGCCGAGTGATTGGGGGAGCTGAATATGGCTATCAACATGTATTCCCCACTTGTGGTAAATCTAGCAAACTATCCTCGTTTTTCCGAAATTCTAAAGCCAACCTTTCAATATGGTTTGTCTTTGCTGGTGTGCCATGAACCTCTTAGCCATGACTGGGGTGTAGGGTGGAACTACGGACTCATGGACTCCACCTCACCCCCCAGGTGAGACAAGACGAAGGGGCCACAGGTAACATGGCCTATGGCCTATGGACAGCCTATTTCTGCAATCCCCATTAAGCACATTCCCATGTTTCAGTGGGTACCTAACACTCCACTGAAACTTCCCCATGGGGAACCAGAACCTGAAAGGTGATTTATATAATCTGTAACTTCCTTTTCACACTCATTGACAGGGATGAACAAGGAAGTACCCCTGGGAGAGGTAACCTATTCACTTAAGTTTCAAGGTAAAAGGTAGATTGCTAATATCAATACATATCCACAGAGAAAGATTTAATGGAAGGAAGGCTGGGGCGGGGGGAGAAGAAAACAGAGAAGCAAAGAAGCTGAAGGGCGGTGGTGGAAGAGGAGGTGAAAGTTAGGGAGGCTGAGGGACAGCTACTTACAGTTTGGGACCTGGACTGGCCACAGGAACAGGCTCCAGTGGATGAGGGTACAGCTTCTCTCCTATCCCACCCTCCCTCCAGTCTGCAGAGGCCATGGGGGCAAAGTCTCTTGGCTCAGCCTAAATTCAGATCTGGTCTGGTTTCCTGTGTTTTTAGAATCTCTGCCATTTGGGCAGAACTCTTGGTCCTATAAACCAGGAGTCATCAGCGGCTAGAGAGAGAAGTTGCCTCAACACTTGGACACAAGCCAACTGTTGTTTAAAATTTCATACCAAATCTATAAATTACACATCCACAATTGTGGGCCAACCTGAGTTTTTCTTTTTTTTGAATATTGTATTACCTTGCTTCTCGCCAATTGCAGTTCCATTTTGTCCCTTCCCTCCTCAATTCGGGCATCACCTGAAGCCCTTCCAGAGACTCAGGGATATTGACTTTCTGAGATCTTGCTGGTCTACTCATGCCCTTTTATGGCACTAAGCAATGAAATTAGATGTGGCACATGTGCTATCATAGAATAACTTTTAATTGCTTAATTAAATCAGAGATTTAAGGAAGGAAAGATTCAAATGAGTTCCCTTTGAATGAGAAAAATAAGGATATGCCAAAACGGATGAGGTTACTAATCATCACAAGAAAGCCTCTTAGTATTTACATATGATAAAAATGCAAACCAGTGCATTAAAAACTGTAAGTACACTTTAAAAAATTTCAATTCAGTATATTTATGAGCTTTTATTATACAGGTAGTCCTATAAAGGACATAGAAGACCTCATTATACCACTTAATTCAGATTAGGGGTAGATTAAAAAAAAACCACCACACAGGACAAAGAAATTGCCATAAAATTGAGTTACTATAAATGTGTTCCAGTTTAAGTAAATAAGCCCCTAAAGCGGGCCTTAGGAAAGTCTATGCTGTATATAGACAGATTTAGGCACACCAAGTATACAGGTGACAATTAGCAAGTGTGTAAAGCTATGGTCATTTTGCTAAATGTGTAAATCTAAAGGTGACCAAATGAAAAGACCTAAAAAAGGAAACTGTTAAATCCATTTGTACATGGATTTAACAGTGAAGCATTTCATTCTTCATGTTTTTACTTGGTGTCTTGAAATAATCCCTTTTCTGTCTCCACTCTCCCTCTTAGACACTGCCCAGCCTTATTTATTTATGAAGTCTGAAGGTTAGTCCTACCTGCTGAGACTAATTAGCCCTGTGCTTTGTATCCTATGCAATCCTGTCTGATTAAATGTACACATTTGTTTTACTTCTTTTTAGGCTCCTTCTCACTCTACTTCTGATTTTCTGATTAATATTAAAGTTTGGAGTTACAGTGATTCTCCTTTGCACCCCCCAACCCATTTTTATTTTGCCTGCATCTTATTCTTTAGTGTGCAAATGTGGTTGTGCATTTTTTCCAGTGCAGGGAATTCGTTGGCCTTGTCAATCTCGGCATCATTATTTTTAGTAGTCTTCTTTCTGAGGCCTTAGTCTATAAAACAGTTTTGCTGAAACCCCAAACTCTCTAAATATTACATGGTAAATTTGCTTTCTTTTGGAAACCTAGGTGCTGGTGGGCCAGCTGAAGACCAGGTGAGCTTTTTTAAGGAAAGGTGGGATAACTCAGTCCATCATGGACTCTAGACAAACACTGCTTCTAACAGGCAATTTGGTAATTCTTATTGATTTATTTTTTTCTGGTTCTTTTTGTCCCCTTTTCATGTTGTAGTGTCCAGTCCACTGCTCATTGGATATCTGCAAGAAAATGAATGTCCTTCCTCCATTACTTAGAACTGTGTTTTGGGAGCTGGGCCTTTCCCCTTCGACATAATTTTGTTCCTCATTTTGTAGCAAATCAATCTGTCCCCCACCCTCACCCCCCCGGGGCTCCATACCTAAAGCTCAACAAATACCTGCCTCAAACCCCAGGTTTCCCATCTCCTCTCCGAGGTCTTCTAGCATGGGCTTGGTTAGCAATTTCCTGCCAGAGCCAGCTACATATTGATTATTTGGTCAGTCTTTTGGGGGACTTCATTTCAGACCCCCTTCGAGAAAGCCCAACTGATCCCAGGGGTTAGTGAACTTTCAGTTTTATTTTCCCCAGCGGTGTTAACGCCCAAACTTTTCACCTCCAAAGTCAGAAAGGACTTTGAATCCTAGCTCATTTCCTACCACCTCCAACGTCAGTTAAAAAAAAAAGAACACCAGTCTACATTTAAAAGAATCATATATATTTCCTTAAGGATATTTTTAATGCCCCTGACAAACAACACTACAGTATTTGATTGTTTTTTGGATAAAAAGTCATCTTGGCATATTTATCCTAGTGGGACTTAAAATTTAATGAAATGATTCACTCTTAATAAACAAAAAAAGGGAGGGGGGAGACCTCGTGGGTCACTAGTTTCTTTCACTGTGAGATGACCAGGAACTTTGCCCAGCCCTTCACTTCCCCAAGCTCTCGGAAAGTTTCTCTTTCCTCTTGACCACTTCTGTTACATCCCGCCCAAAGGTGGCCGATTTCACTGCTGGATTAACCACTAAGCACCCCCAGGCCCCCCCCACCCCCGTCCTCTCCCACAACACTTCGCTCCTTTTCCCCTTCCTTGAGACTTATTTCCAATATTTCTAAAGCGCACTTTTTCAGGGCCTCTCCGCATCCCCGCCCCCCAAGTGGGCTTTCCTTCCGCCTTCCGCGGCTCGGATTCCTGACTCCGTCGGTCGCCACCCCCTTCCCCTCCTCTCCGACTCCGCATTGTCTTTCTGAAACCGCCCCCCTCCTGGAGCGAGTCCCTGCACCCTCGCCCAGACTCCCGGGCTCGCTCGCGCTGCGCGCAGGCCGCTCCCCCTGCACACTCCTCCCTCCGGCTCCCCCTCCCTCCCCGCCCCTCTCCTCCTCCTCTTCTCCCTCCTCCCTCTCCCGGCGCCCTAAAGGATCATTGTTAGCCGCCCCCGCCCCGCCCACCCCGGCTGTTTATTTATGCACACGTCACCGGACCGGCCCCGCCCCCCGGCATCTCATTAAGGCGAGTGTGTTCCTCTCGCCCTGTCAATAATCTCCGCTCCCAGACTACTCCGTTCCTCCGGATTTCGATCCCCCTTTTTCTATCTGTCAATCAGCGCCGCCTTTGAACTGAAAAGCTCTCAGTCTAACTTCAACTCACTCAAATCCGAGCGGCACGAGCACCTCCTGTATCTTCGGCTTCCCCCCCCTTTGCTCTTTATATCTGACTTCTTGTTGTTGTTGGTGTTTTTTTTTTTTTACCCCCCTTTTTTATTTATTATTTTTTTGCACATTGATCGGATCCTTGGGAACGAGAGAAAAAAGAAACCCAAACTCACGCGTGCAGAAGATCTCCCCCCCTTCCCCTCCCCTCCTCCCTCTTTTCCCCTCCCCAGGAGAAAGAGACCCCCAAGCAGAAAAAAAAAGTTCACCTTGGACTCGTCTTTTTCTTGCAATATTTTTGGGGGGGGGGCCAAAACTTTTTTGGGTTTTTTTTTTTTTTTGGCTTTTTTTCCTCCTTCATTTTTCTTCCAAAATTGCTGCTGGTGGGTGAAAAAAATGCCGCAGCTGAACGGCGGTGGAGGGGATGACCTAGGCGCCAACGACGAACTGATCTCCTTCAAAGACGAGGGCGAGCAGGAGGAGAAGAGCTCCGAAAATTCCTCGGCAGAGAGGGATTTAGCTGATGTCAAATCGTCTCTAGTCAATGAATCAGAAACGAATCAAAACAGCTCCTCCGATTCCGAGGTAGGAAAAGCCCCCCGGGCTGGTGGGGTATTTTATCTATTTCCTGGGCTTGGCAAACGTCGCCGAAAGGGGAGAAATCGGGGCTGGGGGCGGCGGCGGGGCCCAGCGGGCGGCGTGTGCGTGCGGGGCCACCATTGCAAAAACTTGTAACCCTGTTTTCTCTCTCCCCCCCACCCCGCTGCTTCTCCTTCTCCCCCTTCTCCCCCCTCTGCCTGGCGTTTGCCCCCTCGCCCTCCCCTCTTCCACCCCTCCGGGAAGGCGGAAAGACGGCCTCCGCCTCGCTCCGAAAGTTTCCGAGATAAATCCCGGGAAAGTTTGGAAGAAGGTGAGTATGCCCCACGCGCCCCGCAGCCGCCCGGAGCTGCCCCCCGGGCCGGCCGCCCCGCGCGCCCCGGCCCCGGCCCCCGGGGCGCCCGGCCCCGTGGGGCACTTTCTAAAAAGTTTCTCCTCGCTCTCTCCCGCTCCGCGCGGCCGCCGCCGTCCCCTCGCCGCCCCGCCATGTTAGCGGCCAAGAGGCAAGATGGAGGGCTCTTTAAGGGGCCACCGTATCCCGGCTACCCCTTCATCATGATCCCCGACCTGACGAGCCCCTACCTCCCCAACGGATCGCTCTCGCCCACCGCCCGAACCGTAAGTGCCTCCGCGCCCGGCCCCCGCCCGCTGCCCGCCCGCCCGCGCCGCCCGCCGGCCCCGCATGCGGCCCCTGCCCTGCCCCCTCCCCGCCCCCCCGCCTGCTCCCGCCCTCCCTCCCCTCCCCCGCTCGTGGCCCAGGCAGCCCGAAACTCTCCAAACTTTTCTGCCTTTTGTGGACTGGATTTGTTTGCACTTCGCCATGTTCTTGCTTTCAGTTTGCTGCCTCGTGATGTTGGGGAGACCTTTCTTTCCAAGCAGGGCTTTGTTGGGGGGGGGGGAAATCAGAAGAACTTTCTTTTGCGCTGATTCCCCCTCCCCCTTTGGTGGCGGTGGTGGTTTCTTCACCCTGGGAAGATGACTGTGTGGCTCTTTCTTTGCTCCCTCTCTCTCTTCCTTCCCTCTTCTGTGGCGTCTTGGGCTTTCCCCGGTTAACCCCTTGGCTGCCGCTGCCGGGCACTGAGTGACCGGGCTGCGCGCGGCGCGGGGGAGGGAGTGGATTTTCCTCCAGGCGTTGGACTTGAGAGCCGGCGAGCGCGCAGAGCCGGGGGCCCTGCCGAGGCGCCTCGGCTTTCCCTTTCGCGCCGCTATTTATTTAGCTTTCCAGGGGCGGTCACTGGCTCTCGGCCCTCCTTCCCCCTTTCCCTGGAAGGTCAAACTTCCCAGACTGGTCCCCCCGCAAACTTGGGGGCTCTAGGGCGTCTTTTTCTCTGGCAGCCCCGCAGGGCCGCGAGCGCCCTGGGCACCGTGGCGGGCTCGGCGGCCCGGCGCACTGGCTGCGGGCTCTCTCCGGCCTCGCGGGGCGGCAGGGCTGTTCGGGGTGGGGAGGCCCTTGTGGCCCGGGTTCTTGGTTTGCGTGCAGATGGATGGCCTCCTCCGAACGGACTTGATGTATTTCTAGGGAATTTTGGCGCCTTGGGGTGTATAGCGGGGTCTGCGCTCGCCAGCTTCCGAGTAGGCCCCGAGTGGGCCCTGGCGGACCAGAGACCAGACTGTGCGGGCTCAAGGGGGTGCAGGGGGCGAGGGAGGCCAGGGGCGCCTCTCCTTCAAGGGAGTGGGCCTCTCATCGCCGGCCACCCAACTTTGGGGGCCCCAGGGCGGCGCCGGGTGCCAGGCTCCGGGGGCGCTTCCTGTAGCGTGCGTCCGGCGCCCACCCCTGACATTTGTTAATACGGCTCATCCCCTCCCCCCACGGGCCTCTGCCCCCTGCCCTCACCCTGAACCCCCTCGTCCCCATCCCTGCCTCCCTCTGAAAAGCCTGGATGACGAGTCTCTGGACGCGAGACGCATTTGTGCCCGGCTTCCCGGGATTGTCATGTTGCACCTTCTCTGGTTTGGTCCCCTACCCCTTATTTACACACACTACTTTTGTTTTTTCTTTCTCGGTAACTCGAGATAGTAATTTGAAATAATGCATCCACTGTTCAGCAGCCGTGGATTCGGTGCTAATGGCCGAGGGCTTGCCGGACGGGAGTCGATCAGATCTACAAGTGTTTTTAAGCATTAAAATATTAACTATCAGGTTTGACTTGTTTTCTGAGCCCTGGCAGAATGGCAAGAGCATGCTAGACCGGTCATTTTTTATGGCTAGGAAAGAGAAATAATTATTCCCCCCTTCCCTCCCAGCGCCCAGGCTTCTGCGTGCTTGGGAAGCTGGGGAGCGGTTCGGCCGGACCCCTCCTGCAGCGCCAGCTCTATCAGGCTGCAGGGGAAGCACAGTCCGGTTACTTGGTATTTTTCTCGGGAGCGTATGGGGCATCTTAAACGGGACTGTTCGGCTCAGAATCCGAGTGTTCGTGTACTAACAAACCCGACCCAGCAACATTCCAAAGAAACCCTGAGAATTTCCCCCTCTCCTCCTCCCCTTCCTCCCATACGACGGAAACCTCCCTGGTATTATTTTAAAATCCACTTAGCCATCTAAAAGGCCATCTGAATATTGAGCTTTGATGGCGGGCTTGCTGGTTTTCTTGACTCTGTTCAAACTCCCTGTCTGACGCTGGCGGTCTTGCCGTCCCTTCTTCTAAAACTTGAGCAGTTGTGTTGTGCTGTAATTAGGAAATAGGGAAATTGTTAAAGGCAAATAAATGATTTCCTGGTGCGAAAAGGAAGGCTCCCAAGGATCCGTCCCCTTTGTGGGCATTATAGGAATAGAGGGCGTCTAGTTATTTTAATTGTGGACGTAGCGGGTGGCCTTGTGCTGTGACATCAGATTGAGTCTGAGAAGACATTTCTGAACTCAGTAGGCAGTTTTAGTATTTACATGTCAAACACCAGCGGACATCTTTGTGTACACTGCCCCTTCCTCCTTCCTCTCTGTTACCTGGGTTAGATTATGTGCTCCAAAATTAAAGTTATTTATTTAGGCTGGTCAGCAGAGCAGTGGAAATGAAGTCGGTAGGCTGTTGTGTGTCACTTCTGACGTCCTCGATCAGAGAGCCAGCTTGCAATTCCAGATTTGATACAGCTGCTGGAGGAATCTATAGGCAAGATAGCGGTCTTTTCATGCTCATCTGAAATTCTTAGTGCCTTATAGAGTCTGCTTTTGAGGGCAAGGTGTAAAGACAAATTAGCTGTATGCTTTATTCTTTTCCGATTGCTCCTTGTTGGTGGTGCTTTTTGCTACATTTTCTGTTACTTACGAGTGTACCTGTAAGCAGCTGCATCCTTTGCTTTTTGCAAACTCTCTGGAACCCTGATTTCTGCTTTTCTATTTAAGAATGTAAAGAATTAAGGAGTATCGTTAAATCGGCTTATGATGAATAATACATTATCTCAAATATAATGCTTTAATTGCTGAAGATGCTATAAAGCTTGATAGTAACAATTTTATTTTAAAATGACGAAGATTTCTGCATAACATTAATTTAGTCTTTGATACAGTAATAGGAAGGGTTTTTAGAAAGACAGATTCAGATACAAAAATGCATTAAGGAGAGATCTACTTAAGTAGATGGGAAGTGTTAGAACTGCAAATACTAGAATTGTGGTAACATTTGTGTACCAAAGATAAGAATACAGCAACCATATTAAAGTTTGTTTCTTCCTGGCAAACAAATAGGAATATGGTAGTTGAAATTCCGGTTAGGTTTGAAATTTCATTTTAAGGATTGATTATTAGAGCCCATGCGTTTTCTTTTATCCATCCAAAGTTATTTGCTTTGCAACTGAGCTATTTGCTACTGGGTTGAACAGATAAATAAGCAGCATCTTGAATTGGACAGATAAATAAGCAGCACTTGGAATCCAGCATTTAAAGGAAACCAAGAGGGGCCTATTCATTGGGGTTTTATTTAGCTGGGCAACTTCTCTTTCTGGTTTGTGAAAATGGATGTTTTCTCCTCACTCAAACAACATAATCCTTTCTAACACAAAAGATTTAGACCTTGGAGTGTGAAGGGTTAATGGTGGTCCCTCCCTGTTGTTCTCCCACCCCCCACCTCACTCCTGATTGTTTTGACAACACTTTTCAAAGTGTGACATTCCAAGCCCCTACATAACAATGTAATATTACTGTAATTACACAGGTCATTACATTTTAAATAGAGAACAATAAAATGCTTATCGTCCTGAAAAAGAACAGGTGTTCTTGCCCTTCTTTGGTATTTATGCTAATTGTTTTTCATCTCCTTCAGAAATATTTATGGCGAGCCTGTTTAGATTTCAATCTCAATGCAACAGTATTAGTTCTATGCTAATCTTTATAGGTTGTGGTTTAATGTCTGCAGTATGGATTATGTGGTCAACATTCACCCAATAAGTCATATCTTAATGATTGTAAATTTAATGTGCCAGTGCTTTCCAGTTGGTTGATATTGAAGCTTTCTGAAACCCCTGAAACAAACTCTTAGGCAGTTGGGAGCCTAAAGTGCTTATCTGGAAGAAGTGTTTTTGGAAACTTTTGACTGCTTAAATAAGGAAGTAGCTTTGACTGATGCTCCCTATCTCTGATTGAGAAAAGATTTTGAGGAAAACAACCCCCATTCTTGCTAGGAGTTTTTCACTTTGATTTTAATTTTACTGATAGGGATTTCATTTAGAGTCACTGCTGGAAGTTGGTCAGCTTTCTATTTCTTAGCAAGCTGTGAAAAAGTTACAGGAAGGTTTCTGGGGCCTTGCTGATCAAGTATGCTATTCTGTTTGCAGCGCTGGATCACTGCAATTCTGCAAGCCATTAAAAAAAAAATATTTGCTTTAGAAAACTAGCATTTTAATAGTTGTACCAGAGGCTGCCCTTTTAAAGATTATAGCAGAAGTCTTCCCAGGTTTTGAATGCCTCCTTACATCCCATGAGGTGCCTGGGTGTGTGCAAAAAGTGCCTAGATTTCTTGGTGCAACTTCTCTTACACGCACAGTGGGTAAAGTAGACGGTATCTAAGAGGATTTTGCATTTTGTCAGAGGTTTCACAACAGGGGCCCCCGAATCACATTAAAAATGCACTGTGGAGAAAGGACAGCTGCAGATTTTTGTGTGGACGCGTGTTTCTGGACCATGACTAAAAACTCCGAGGACCTTTTCCCCAGCTGTCTGGAAGTTATGTGGAAGTTGGTTTATTGGCAGTTAAGTATGAGACAACCTGGATTTAGCAAATGCTCTCTCCTGCACAGGAAGTAGATGACATTATATTGGGGGAAGGGAGGAGTCTTCAGGCAAGGAGTGATTTACTCCTTTTTTTTTTTTTAAATCATGGCTTTGCCAAATAAATAAGCACTTTCCAAGGAAGTAGGTGTAAGCTTTTTAGTCTTGGTGAGTGGAATTAGATAATATCTTTGACCGCATTTATAACTCTTTTGAGGTGACACATTTCAAAGTTTCAAAAAGGAGGGTGAACCAAATTCTTGAGGGTTTTATTTTTGAAGGGATGTGTGGTGTGGGCGTCTGAGTTTCTTCTGGGCGTGAATATTGGCAACCGTGTAAGTAAATCTTCAACTCTGACTTATAATTGAGCACATTTGTGAAGGAAATGGTTAATTTTACAACCAAAGGCAAACTTGCACCTCGACAGGTCTGCTGAAAGAAATGTGCCCCAGTCCTTTGCTGGCAAGCGCGCCACCGGGTCATAAATCCACAGGCTTTATTTACAGCCCATAACACTTATGAATGTTAAGATATTTGACGCCACGTTGGCCTTATAATATTCAAGGTCCGCAGACATTGGCAGTAGCTCAGGTTTCTCTCACTAATTACAAGCAATGAGATTGGGGGGGAGAGCCCAACGCACATGCTGCCTCCCCCCTCCAGCGCCCCGCCCCCCCATCTGAGTTTACTGAGCCGGACACCTCCCCTCCTTCGGCAGCTGACTTGTACTCCTGTAGGCTATTGTTACACACATTTATAAAGAGCACTTGCAGGAATGGAAATTCAGTGGGGGGCTCTGCACAGATGCCTTTTGCTAAAGCAGAGTTGCTCTAGGTGTTTGCGCCTGTCCCCTTTTCTTCCGGTTTCTCCCTTTTCTTTTTCTTTTCTCTTTTCTTCCTTAATCCCCCCCTCAACCCCCTGCTTTTTTTTTGTTTTATTTTTTTGAGACTGCATTGCCTACACCGTGCGTTTTTCCCAGAATACTTAAAGAAACCTGATAGGGGAGACTGCTCTTTAATTTATATGATGTTCCACAGAGCTGCAAGGGAAAATACACACTTTGCGCAGTGCACTGGTTAACATGAGAGTTTCAAAAACGTGCGGTGGGGTGAGAAGAGTTGATTAAAAGAATTTAATAGAAGAGGGGGGAAAATCCAGGTTTACTTTGGGGATTGGAGGGAAAAATGCGCTGGTATCTGGGGGAGGAGGCAGGGAAAGTACCCAGAGGAGGTGGAATAAATGCTCGAGTAAGACAGATAAGAAAAGTGTAAGAAGAGAGGACAGATTTTTTTGGGGGGGGGCAATTGAAATTGGGTATGGAAGCTGCTTTGTGGGGGAGGTGGGAGTACCATGGGAGGGCCTGTTACAAAGGATATTGCTTTGCTCAGCAGATTGGTTCCAATTCCCTGGTCACCCAGGGTGTTCTATCTAGCAACAGATAGGGTTCACTTACTGTGTAAGCACCTGGGGCTGGGGAGACTGGGTGGGGCATTATCTGTGGTTGAGACTGGTGTAAGAGAGAGGAATTGTCCTGCTGATTTTAATTCATGTTTAAAAAGTGGGCAGTTCTGGGGTGTGTGTGTGTGTTGCAATGACATGCGTAGAGGGAAGTGGATCAGAGCGCAGGCGAAGGGGAGTGGCTCGTTTGGACTTCCTCCTCTCCAAATAAGACAGCAAGTTCTTTCATCAAGAATCAGACTACAGCAGGATGAGTGAATCCCTAACGCTCATTACAAGATGGCTGCGGTCTGAGGTACACCGCGGTTCTCGTTTTCCAGATAGTTTCTCTTAGCACATCTGATTTCGGCTGGTAATCGTCGTAATTATCCTTGTCATGAGTAGCCCAAACAGTTGGTCTGCGAGGAAGGGGCTAGAGTGGGATCAGTCTGAAGGAGTTAATGCTCTAAGTTGGCAAAAACACTACGGGATACCTTATGACTGTATTGTCATGGTCTGCCAGAAGAAGTAATGTTCAGGAAAAGTGGAGTCCCTCTCTTGTAGTCTTCAGTTTGAAACCGATAAATCACTTGCATATTTGTGTAGTGATTCAAATGGAGCTAAGACCTCTCCCATCCCAACATGTGGTAAATTGTAAAGTCAATGAATTGCAGATGTAGGCTACAGTGAGATTGTCTAAGACAATGCAGAATGAATGGGAAAGAGTGATGCTATAAATATTTACTGAGAAGATAACTAGATTCCTTCGTGCTGGGCCAATTATGATGTACTAAATATATTAGTAAAATGCTTAAAAAATCGAGAGGATTTGTGTGGGTCTCTGGGTGGGTTGATTTGTTTTGGAAAGTGAAATAAAAGGCACTATGTTATTGTCGTGTCAGTTTTATTAAGCCTGAATCACAATGGCATGCCCACGGAAGGACACATGAAACCCACATTAATGCAAATTAATTCGTTATGAGTTGCAGCGCTGTGACTGCTAAATGGAGTAATATGGGGCATCATTTTAAGTGTGTTAGTGTAGCAACTTTTAATGAAAAATGCTGTGTTAGGAACATGTTTCAGCACTTCAGCCCACGTGTTTTTATATATGCTAGAAATATGTTTTGTACAAGAGCAGGAAACTTGATTCACTTAATTTTTCCCCAGTTTAGGAAGTTTAATTATGTTTTGATGTTGAAAGAAAAGCATCTAGTTTTTCTCGAAAATCGACCCAGAAATGCCTATCACTATAACCAAATTCAACCTCAGTTTTTCTTTTTTTTGCAAGAGATTGCAGCACAGAGTGGAAAAACAATGAATGTAGCGTCCCCCCATAGACCTATGGATAAAACTTTCTTGAAGCGATTTTTCCCCTGTTTTTTTCTTCTTAGAGGATTTTGGTCTCAGGCAATGTTGCAAGTCAATACTTCTTTCCCCAAATGTGAGTAGGTGGATATGTATGGAAGCTGTAAAAGTTAATGATCGTTCTCTGACTCATAGCTGATGCTTTCAGGTTGAGGAAAAGAAAAATTAATGAGGGTAAATAGATATTTGATGGAACACTGAGATAGTGGGAGAGATCGCGTCTAAAGGTGTGCATTTTGTTGCAGCAGAATTTCCGAGGGAGAATGCCGGGAAGGAAAAGGGGATGCCATTGTTAAGTTGTTGTTTTAGGATAGTGCAAATGTTCAGTGTCTAGATCTTTGCAGGAATGTTTAAACTTGAGTACCTACCAGTCAGTGCTGGTTTTGCCTTCCCTCTTGAAGTTGGAGGCCTCCTTGGCACTTTCCATAAGGGCAGGCAGTAACCCAAAGTACTGGTCAAAAGTTTATTTCCCATTAAATGTAAAAGGTTCTCAGCATAGGATGGGGGTTGGGGGGCTGCGCACATAATCATCTGTAGTTGCTGCCTTAGCCCCCTAAATGACTAATGACCTAAGAAAAGGTCTTAGATCCACTAAAAAAAAACGTCTTTTAAGCTGATGACATGGAAATTAGACTTAAAGTCTAGTCATGGTAGTAGCTACAGTATAGTGAGGAAAGTGGACCAAAAAACCCAAAACCTCTTTGGAAATGGATTGATTTTTTAAAAAAAATATATAAAAGAGAAAGGTGATTCATAAAACTGAAAATAAAGTAAATGCTCCACCTCTTCCCAATTTAGCAGAATGAGTAGGCATCAAAAGTTAATGTTCATCATGTTGGAAGTTAACTTAGTACTGGAAAAACCAACATCGGGTTCCAATTTTTTTAGTTGTCCTTGAGGATGATATTCCTGTGGTTGAAAAAAGCCATTTCCCCTCTCTCCCATCTCTGCATATCTCTGATGTTTTGTATCTGAAACATCAAATTTAGAGCCCGTAGTAGAGCTTAGGAGTAAAATGGGAGGAATGAAGATACGATCGTAATAAGGGAAGCGGTTAATCTTAAAATGTTGGTCTTTAAATTGCTGAGGAATTTCACAAGCCTGTGCCGAGAACTACCAAGTCTTCATGGTTCTTCCTCTGGACCAGTGAGGGTCATTGGTGATAGAGGGGAGGGTGGGCTTGACTACTGTAAACAGGCACCCAGGAAGGGAAGGATTAATTTTGTTGAGAGTTTCATGGGAAGGAATGAAAAGTACCTTGGAGTTCTCATTTGGTGACCCTGCTGGGCACTGTGGGGAGGGAGGCACCATGTGGAAGGTGTGGCGCATGCCCAGGTCAGAGCAGCAGTATAGGCCGGAGGAGGAAGTGCTCCTGGAGTGCTTCCAGGAGGTGGTTTCTGGATCTCTTAACCTCCCCATTATCTTCCAAAACGCAAAGGGTCTACCATCTCTTGTTCTCTCCTTCCTTATATCCTCCAGAGAGAGACAAATGATTGTTCCAGTTTACATTGCCAAGTGTTTACTGGGTATTTGCACTTTGTCTTAAAAAACTAGACTATACTGAACGAGGCATCTTGGTGTTTACAGGGAAGGAAAAAGCAGTGGAAAAGTGTGCATTTTAGAAAAGCGTATTTGGGAAAAGAGGAGGTGAAAACCCAAAGGAGAAACCAGAAAATTTTAAGTTCTTGTTGCTGTAGCTGGAGAAGTGTAGCTTGGAAATCTCTCCAACACGATGGTTACTGGCTGGGAGTAAAGATCTCACTTAGACACAGAATAAGCTGCTTGTGCTGGGTGTGTTTGTGAGCAGGTTGGGGTTTTTCTGTGTTGCTGAACACCTGAAGAAGTTACATTGCTTGGGGGGTGTTCGATTGGCGCGCGTGTGTGTGTGTGTGTGTGTGTGTGTGTGTGTGTGTGAGTGAGAGAGAGAGAGAGAGAAAGAGAAAGAGAAAGAAGATAAAATTAACTTTGTCCTGGGTGTTGGCTTCTCTGCTAGAGTCTTAAGGAACTTGCAGCTGCATTTTTACTGCGTTAGTTGCAGCCTTCTCTCTAGGATTGTTGGTGTTATTTGGGTGATGATGAAGGCAAGGATTAAGAACGGAACTGGACAAGTGAAAATTGAATTTGGATTAGCCGCAGTCTCATTAATTTATTCATAAAGCTGTGACTATATGAATTTTTTTTTTCCATGGCATATCCTTAGTTATCAGGTGTCCATTCAATTTTAATTGACGATATAAGATTCCTGTGGTTACCCTGAGTACAGATTGCCTAGGGCTCGGCAGGGTTTGTGGGAAGAATAGCTTGGACAAGTTTCCATTAAGCTCTGAATCAGGCAATTGGAAAAGAGAATAAAACCAGCTGAAGAGAGAGGGACAAGTTGTTAGTGTTGCCTGCTCTGCTTAGAAGGGAGAACCCTCCTCTCAGACAAGAGCTACTCTCCAGCCAAGAATTTCAAACTCGCAGAGAAACCTGTCCCAGGCACAGAAGTTGTTTTAACATGATGCAGAATTGTCACAGTAATTAGTGCAATCTGCCTTTACTGACGGGCAGTTTTTACAAAAAGGAGAGGGGGGACAAAGGTTCAAATTCATCCTTCTTTTTCAGCAGTTCATTTAGATGAACTGCTTCTGAGTGTGTTTGGGTGGGGGGTGCTGTGTGTGTGGGGACAGATCTTCAGTTGTTTTAGGGGAGTGTGGTTTATTCTCCTTTGACGGATATGGGGATTTTTTTTTTTGTGCCATCTTTTAATTTTGATTAATATTCTGTTTGGGGCAAGCAGACTTATATCTTACATTTTTGTTTGTTTATTTGGCCCACTGTATCCTAAAATGGATACTTACAGCCTTATCCCATGAACAATATGGATTTAGACTTCCTTTTATTTGATTACTTCTGTGGTGTGTTTATTTGGAGTTAGTTCAAAAATTCTTACGTGAATTTCCTTCTTTATTTAAAAAAACCCACTGTGTGTGGACTGAATGATTTTTCTTCCAGGAAGCAAGATACAAATTATTTGGATCTGAAACTCACTTGCAGCCTAAATCACGCCTTGTTTTAGTAACACAGAAACGTTCTGGTAATAGTAATAGTATAGTAGTAGGAATAGCAGTAGTTTGTCATAATAATACAGATCTGTTTTTGAAGATGCAGCTGATTTGCTTACTGCAAAGAGGGGAATGGGCAGCGATTTCACAGTAACGTATTTTTAGATAGTTGTTGAGATCCTTTAGTGATTATTGTTTATACAATAAATCAGCAGATGGTGTTTGTTTTCCCAATTTGTAGATCCCAACATTAACAAATATTATTTGGGAAAATGAGAATTCGGTGAGGCATCTTGGTATTCCTTTCTATTTTGGGGTTACCTACATCTTTGGTGGGTGGTCTGCAGGGCTCCAGAGGGACAAGCTGGGGAAAGGCTTCAGCCTTGTGCTGGGGAGGGTCTGAATAAACCAGTGACTTACATTCGCTCAGTTGCCCACTAAGAGGTGGTCCTTAGAAAACTGGTGGCTCTTTGGCAGTGCTTGGCTCCCTCTTTGGGGAAGTGTGGATTACTAGAGTGCAGGCTACAGAGATGTCCTGGGACAGGCAGCTTAGTCATTGTGAAAGAATGTATAAGGCGTCGGGTGGCCCCTGAATTCTGTCTGACACATTTGTTTTCCCAGAAATAGAATTGTGTTGCAGAGCCAGGGCCCGGTTATTAGAAATATAAGGTGTGGGATGGAGGGGCTTATACTTGCTGCAGTCTTGTGGCTTCCCACAACCCTTTCTCTCATAATCTTTCCTCTTGCCTACGTGTCGCAATTCTGGTGACTTTTTGCAGCACACAGTTAATTTTTCTCTAGCATCCTGCTCGGCACACTGGCTTCCTTTATGTCTTCATGGGCATGTGTCCTTCCTTTCCATGCCATTGATTCTGTCTCCTGGCCACCCCCCTCCCCTGTCTGCTTATTGAATAGGCGCTTTTTTTTTTTTTAAACTTTACTTTAGAATTGTTATGATCATCTTATCCATAGCAACAAATAAAAGTACACAGGTCTTGATTGAATGCCAAGGCTGCAGTTCAATCTAGGAAGGTTTGTCTGCTATTCATAAACTGCTTAAGATGTTTTCTTGTAGTTTGTGACATAAGCAGAACGCTTTGATTTGGTTTCTTTCTACAGCTCCATTTTCAGTCCGGCAGCACACATTACTCTGCGTACAAAATGATTGAACACCAGATTGCAATTCAGGTAGGAAATGCAAGAGATTCTGAAGCTTGAATTGTCAATAT
This sequence comes from Daubentonia madagascariensis, assembly GCA_023783475.1. Taxonomy (NCBI): domain Eukaryota; kingdom Metazoa; phylum Chordata; class Mammalia; order Primates; family Daubentoniidae; genus Daubentonia; species Daubentonia madagascariensis. The sequence continues at coordinate 19,807,051 of JAKFHU010002573.1, forward strand.
GTAGGTCTCTTGTGTCTTTTATTCTCTGCCCCTTCCCCCAACTGAGATGATGGTGGTGATGGTGGTGGTGGAGGTGGTGGTGGAGGTGGTGGAGGTGGTGGTGGTGGTGGTTGACTCATTGGGGGAGGTGGGAAGCAAAGAAGAAAGTGAAGCAGGGGAAATGCTGCCGAAGTGATTTAGAGCTAAGGAGAGAAAGAGAAGCCTGTGCTTATTATTATGAGTTTCTTGATCAGGCATAATGAGCACACAGACCCCAGCTTGGCTACTGTTTTTTGCTCAGGGAGGGATCTTGAACTGGAGTAAAACGTGGCAACAAAATGTGAATGGGAAGGATTAGCGGGGGAGGTGGGAGCAGAGGCCATGTGAGAACCAGAGAGTTGTTTCCGGTGGGTCAAAATCACGTTAAGTGGTGCTAAGAATATCACTTTTGACCTGATCGTCCTGAAATGTTGATTTCTCTTTGACCTTTTGGTATATGACACTAAAAGTGCTGGAAGGGAAAGGCGACAGATCCCAGCTTCTGATGAGTGTACTGTTTCCTGCTCACGTAGTGGTTCCATTCTTTTAAATCCAAAGGCTAAACAAATCACAGACTAATACGGACTTGGAGCCAAACTGATGTCAACAGAACGCAATAGAGGAGGGAGAGCAGACTAATATGATTCTAGTCTGCCTGCCTGGCCTTGCGAGGATGGATGTACCTCATGGTGTAACTAATGGTACCCAAACTTCTTGAGTGTTCTGGTTTAACCCTTTGAAGGGAGTTTCTTGACTTTTGTTGTAGTGTTAAAGTCTGGCTCGAGGGTCTACTCTTCTTAGTAAGTTGATGTTGGTTTGTTAGACCATTTACATTCTTCCATGACTCCCTTTCTGGTCGAGAGCCCTTGCAGACAGAGAGAGAGAGAGAGAGAGAGAGAGAGAGAGAATATGTGTGTGTGTGTGTGTGTGGTATGGTCTTACCAAGCTTACCACATTGCGTCTTTGTAAGTCTGCCATTTCAAATCTGCATCTTCCTCGATAAGACTTTCAAATAGCCATTTGCCCCAGGTAAACTGAATTATTCCACCCGTGAAAAGCATGAGTCAGCAGACATTTTTATTTAGTGGATTCCTAGTATTTTTGTACTCATTTCAAGTATACAGCAACTTGTTTTAAAAGTATTTGATTACTTCTGCAGCTGTGCCGCTGATGATCTTCTGTATTTTAGGGGAAAGTGTGACTCTTGGTTTTACCCCTCCACCCTCAAATATTGTCAAGACTGGTGTGTCGATGCTGCAGTTGTTCTTGCTGGCACATTGCCTATTGGACCCTTCTTCCTTTTGATTTGAATGGCATAGTTTCTTGCTCCCAGAAAGTGGTTTAGATGCAGTGCTTGGTTGGAGAACAAGCCCAGACCCTAACTCTTGATGAATGGGTGGACCAACGGACAATATCCTGAGGCCTCCTACATCTCATTCCTGTTGCCTGGGGTGTGGGAATTGTCGAGGTTGAATAGGATAGTGATCCTTATCTTGGTGTGGAAAGGCTGGCTGGGGCCATGTCACTGGGAGACCAGCCCAGACCAGACCAGCTGTTGTATCTTTACACCCGTTGCTAAAGTGCCCCTTGTTAGGCCGAGCAGTTCGTCTTTCTCCAAACCACCTGGCACAGTGCAGGCCATGTGAAGCTCTTTCTCAGGAGGAAGATGGAGTAAATTACAGAGCTCATTGTTTGGAGGACTGAAACCATTACTATTCCTCCATGAACAGGTAGTATTGTTCTCTCCTGCTTCTATTTGCTAAGGCTTGATGCCCATGTGGGCAAACAGAGAGACATTTTATTAGAGGCCCAGCACCATGCTTGCAGTGTTCATTCTCTCTCCATTCCTGCTAGACCCGCACGAGGCCAAGCCAGATGGCATCTAGCTGTAATTTTAGTTGGATCACCAAAGGATAAATGGCAAAAAACAAAAGAAGCAAAGGGAAAAAAAGGGGAAACCTCAGACAAAATGAAGTTGTTCCCAAAGTGCATTGGGCAGCTCAGTAGCTGAGGGGGGCCAGGTGGGGGTGAGAGGAGAGGGTGGCGCCACTCTGGTGCAGCGCAGAGCAGACATTTTCCATTTGCTCCATTCTCCAATTTAAGGCTAAATGATTGTTGGGGCAAAATTTTCTTCCCTGGAACCCTAAAACTCTTTAACCTTAATAGGTGCTGTATTTCAATAGGAGCTGAGCTTGTTGCTCTCATAAGCTATATCCTAAAATAACCTTAAGTAGTGTGACACCTTGCATCACATGCGATTCATACTCTTTCCCCTTCCCATCCCTCCTGTGATCTGAGGACTTAGCTATGTTCATGGTTTATATGAATGGTCTCAATGATTCTGTAGACACGTCCCATTCTGGTAAATGGTTTGGACACATGAGTTGCTATGTTGGGATCTTTCCCACGTTTGACAGTCTCCTAGCTCCTCTCCGTTTTGAAAAGACAAGAGTAAGAGTAACACAAATGGCCACATTCTCCAAAAATGGATAACACTAATAGAACTAGAATGAAAATTAAAAGGCCTTTTAGAAAATAACGTAGTTATTTAATTCTATTGCTTTTTTAAAGTATTATTGAAGTATAATTTCAACACAGCAGAGTACACAGATCTTTAGTAGAGAGATGGGTGAAGTTTTACATATGTGAACATCTATGAAACTGTCACCCAGATCAATATATAGAATGAGGTTGGAACACGTTTTCTGTAAAGGATCAGATGTTAAATATTTTAGGGTTTTCAGAGTGTACAGTCTCTATTGCAACTACAGTTGACCCTTGAACAACATGGGTTTGAACTGCTCGGGTCCACTTATGCGTGGATTTTCTTCCATCTCTGCCACCTCTGAGACAGCAAGGCCAATGCCTCCTCTTCATTCTCCTCCTCAGCCTACTCAGCCTGAACATGAGGACAAAGACCTTTGTGATGATCCACTTCCACTTAATGGATAGTAAATATATTTTCTCTTCCTTATGATTTCCTTAATAACTTTTTATTTTTTTAAGAGACAGGGTCTTGCTCTGTCATGCAGGCTAGGGTGCAGTGGCACAATCATAGCTCACTGTAACCTTGAACTCCTGAGCTCAAGTGATCCTCCTGCCTCAGCTTCCCAAGTAGCTAGGACTATAGATGTGTGCCACCATGCCTGGCTAAATTTGAAAAATTTTTTTGTAGAGATGGGATCTTGCTATGTTGCCCAGGCTGGTCTCAAACTCCTGGGTCTCAAGCAATCCTCTCCCACCTTGGCCTCCCAGAGTGTTGGGATTATAGGTGTGAGCCACCATGCCTAGCCCTTAATAACATTTTATTTTCTCTAGCTTACTTTATTGTAAGAATACAGTGTATAATACGTATAACATATATAACATACAAAATATGTGTTAATTTTATGTTATTGGTAAGGCTTCTGGCCAGTAGTAGGCTATTAGTAGTTAAGTTTTTGGGGAGTCAAAAGTTATACTTGGGTTTTCGACTGTGTGGGGGGTCAGCACCCCAACCCCTGAGTTGTTCAAGGGTCACCTGTATTCAACTCTCCTATTTGTGGTTTGAAATCAACTAAAGATAAATCTAAAGGAATATGTGTGGCCATGTCCCAATAAAAAACTTAAAAGGATTTGACCCCACAGGCTGTAGTTTGCTGACTTCTGATAAAGAACTCCCCAGAAGTCTCCCTTGCTCCCCTGTCTTCTCAGTTACCTGGCTTCTTCCTCTGTCCTCTGCCCTCACTGAAAATTCTCACCATCGATTAGTTTTATCTATCACCATGGATTGGTTTTGCTTTTTTTTTGGCTTCATATAAATGGAATCGTATAGAATGTACTGCTTCATGTCTAGTCTCACTCAGCATTATGTCTGTGAGTTTCACCCATGTTGTTGTGGGTAGTGGTGGTTTGTACTTTTTCTTTGCCATGTAGCATTCCATGTATGAATGTGTCCCAATGCATTTATCCTTTCTATGTTGCTGGATATGTGGATTGCTTCCAATTTTTTGCTATTATGAGTAAAGCTCTAGTGACATTCTCAGACATGTCTTTTGGGGGAATATATGTGTCCATTTCTGCTGTTCATACACCAGGAGTGCACTTGGAGAGGCATGGGGTAAATGTGTGTTTAGCTTTGCGTTGACGTTTTGAGGGAGACTTGAACACTGGATTTTGAGCGTTGTTGTTGCAGTGTAGTAGTTGTTAGGTATGTGAATGATAAGTGTAGGGGAGCAGTAAAATTATCTAGGTGTAATCGGAGGCCAGTTTTGCTCAACTCAGGTATAGGCCCCTTCATGCAGTGGTTTGGCCTCTGGCCTCAGCTCCTAGGAACTCCTCCCACATCTCAGTTAACCTGGGAAGAGGCCTAGCAGGCTGAATTTAGAGAGGTGGACCCAAGTTGCATTGTGTAAAACCAGAGCTGCCTCCTGGGAATGCCCTGCGGGTGACTGCAGATAAATGTGCAGGCATCTCTGTTGCCTTCCTGAAGGGAGCTCTTCCTGCACCCCTGCTCTCATTATTGCAGCCCCAGGATCAGTGTTGTAATAAAGGTCAAGACCCACAGAAGATGTTTCCCTTGGTTTTCAGAAGGGCTACTTCAGAACCAATGAAGCCTTTGTTTTAAGAGTATTTTGGCCAAAGGTTGATGTTTTAACACTGAGTCAGATGTGATTGAGGAAAAACTCCACATGCAGCAAAAACAAACTGTGTAGACCTTTCTCGGTTGTTTTGCTTTTAAGATGTGGAGTGGTTTGTGTGCGTGCGCGCGCGCGTGAGTGTGCTTGTGCGTGTGCGCAAAGACAACTAGGAGAGGATCCAGAAGAAACGGACCGTTTTATTTGTTTACACAGCTGAGTGGTGGAGGCTCAGCAGCGGTGTTGCTTTCTCTCTTGTTCTTGTGCTCACACGTTCCTGTCTGAGCTTTACCAAAGCATAACTCTTCAGCTTGGTCGCAGAACTCCTCCCCCATGACTTGGTAAGGCCACCAGGACCCTTCTCTAGGGCCTGGGTGCTTTTTAGATCGAGGGAGAGAAGGATGCTAACTGTAGCATGTCCTCACCCCATGTTGGCCCCTTATTCCTGGATGGGAACTGGATGTTTAGTCTTGTCCGTCTCTTAAAATTGTTCAGATTCCTGAGGTGCCATGGCTCAGAGTCTATCTCTTTGTCTGCGTAGACCCTTGCTGTTCGTGATGAACATGGCCAGAGATTAGTACGAGTGGATTTGAGCAGAATTTAAGAATGAGGCGGTGGTGTTTGTGAGGGCTCCTAGCTTTCTCCTGGTTCAGGTTTCTGATGGTGGTTGCTTGTGTTCTGGGCCTGTCCTGTCGCCCACCACAAGTTACGTGGCCTTCCAGGTCTCATGGGGATTTGCTCTCTCGGTTGAGCTGCAGATCCCGGCTGAGTGGAGAACTCCCAGGAACGAGTTCAGTTCTTGGTGCAGACACTTCCTCACTTTTCCTTTAGCCCCATAGCAGACTGTGGCTGTGACATTTCATGGCCACTTCCCACAAAGGAATGAGGGGTGAAAGAGAGACAGAAAGAGAGAGAGGTCATTTCACTAGAGTGGTTTGACAGAGTGTGTGAGTGCCAGGTAACACTCAAGAGGTTCATTCATTTGCTGTGGTGGTGAGTTTTAGTTCAATTATTTAAGTCCATACCTCAGAATGTTCATTCATTAAAAATATTTATTGTGCATCTACTGTGTGCCAGGGGAATTCATCAGTGAGCAAAGTAAACAAAAATTCTTTGTTCACACTAAGCTTAAATTCTAGTGATGTTTTAAATACTGACTTATAAACACCCACCCGCTTTGGTCTAATTGAGTAGGTTTCTACTGCCGTCTGGGAGTTACATTTTTAGTAAGGGTTGTGAATTTTCAGCCTACTGAAGTTTGTGAATTGTTGCCTTAGAATTTTCTGAAATCAATCAATTGATCATTTATTGGATACTCAGTCATTTTCACTTGCCAAATAAAAATTGAGGGCTGGCCAAGTACTCTTATTGGGATGACATTTTCTTTTCTTTTTTTGTTTTTCTTTTTTTACTATGGAATATATTGAATATTGAAACACTTTCTTATTTTGAGTGGGAAACCAGACTGCCCTTTGGGCAGTCTCATGAGCTGTTGAGGCCTTTATTTCTCCATGCTTCTGTGAAGACAGCCAGATACTTTTGCAAAACTCAAGAAGAGGTATTTGCTTATGAAAGAGTAGCTCGGACAATAATGTGCTTGGTCTTAGGGGTCAGAGGCAATAACAATAGTTAATAATAATAGCTGCTTATGTTTATAGAATTCTCCCAGTGGGTCCAGTGTTGAGTGCTTTATGTGAATTATTTATTGATTCCTCATAACAACATGGAGGGAAACCTGAAAGGTGTAGTTACTGGTATTGTCACCATTTTGTAAATGAGGAGACAGATATCTGAGATGTCTTCTCCGAGGTCAGTTAGGATTCAAACCCAGGCAGTGTGACTGGAGAGGGACTAATACTCATAGCCTTGTGGTAACTACTGTATGCTCAAAGTAATGCTCAAGAGGGTCTAGGGGTTCTGCTCCCTAAAGCAGCGTCTCCTAGCCAGCTTTCTGGGCTATGTACATAGGGATCACCTGGGAGCTGCTAAAAATACAGAATCCTGGGTTGTACTCCTCGGAGATTCCCATTCAGTAGGATGAGGCCAGAGTTTCACAAACACGAGCATATATCACCTGGAAGGCACGGGGAGAGCTTGTTAAGATTCAGGTTGGGACCCCATCCTCAGCGTTTCAGGTTTTCTAGGTCTGGGATAGGTCCTGACATTTGCAGTTTTAACAAACTTTCAGGTAATGCTGATATTCCTTCTCTGGGGACAGCACTTTGAGAACCTCTGGACTAGGGCAATGGTTCCCAGCTCTGGCTACGTGTTACAGTCACCTCGGAAGCATTTAAAACAGTATTCAGGCATAGGCCCAGCCCCAGACCAACGGAATCATCATCTCTGGGGGTTGGGGCCTGGGCATCCCTGGATCATAAAAGCTTTCCGGGTGGTTTTAATGAGCAGATAGGGTTGTGGCGCATTGTTCTGGGGAATCCTGTTATCTGCATCCCTTCCCCACTCTTCCGGATGGTTCTGAGGCACACAGTCATGTTACAGATCCACGATGGTGTTACTTTGTTGGTTTGTTTATTTTAGCTTGACTCTCTTTCCTTAGGGGATAAAAGAGGCTGGTTACATTCAGAATTCTGAAGGATGGCTCATATGTCTGTTTAAGTGGTAGGAGTCTGTTTTGAGAACATTTTATTAATAGGTAATCAGCAATGGCCGCTGTCCCCCGAGTTAGTAGTACCAGTGAGAGAAGATGGGATTGGGTGTCATATGGAAGAGGCTGTAGAACCCTGAAGTGGAATGTGGCTGGTAGTCTAGTGCTTCTCAGACTTCCATGTCATGCAGGTTCAAATTCAGTAGGTTTGGGGTGGGCCTGAGATTCTGCATTTCTAACAAGCTCCCAAGAGATGCTGATGCAGGTGGCCCCAGATGGCTCTTGTAGTGGAGCAAAGATCTGTATTTTGATAGGTGAGGAAACTGAGGTGAATAGAGGTGAACTTGGTGGAAATGGCAGACAAGAATCCAGGAGTCCAACTCAGCTTCGTTTCTGTCTTTCAAGTAGAAGTTACCGTCTTGTCTAAGCCAATAGCAGTTGCGTTACATTGGCCAGATAAAATAAAACAATCTAGTTTTACTGTTTTTACTTACATCATTTTAAAACTTACATCTGTTCTAATTATATCATTGTATTTGTGTGAGTTGAGATATTTGTATCTGTTCATTCTCCACCATATTAAAGCACTTCGTTTGTAAAAGAGCTGGTAAGGATACAGAGACTGGTAGTCCTTGACTGGCACAACCAGAAAGAATGAAAACAATTTTCTATCAGCCATCTGTGTGCACCCTTATTGGCCACAGCCAGTGGGTATAGAGGTCTGACCTATGGTAGTCAGCTGCTTGTATTTTCTTAGCATAATTTTATAAGCTCTACTTTATAATATTTACTTTTTATAAAGTTCCTGAAAATCATGGGGTTGTTAAGCTGAGCACAGAAATTTCTAAATGGGTTGTAGCTGACATTTGCAGGCTTATCAGGCTTAGTAGTTAATTTGTTTCTGGAGTTTGATTTGGCTGCATGGTATCAAGTCCTGATCAAACAGATAAGTGGTTGCAATTTTTTTTTTTTTTTTTTTTTTTTTTTTTTACCTATTTACCTTGAAATCTCAGCATACTCTCAATTAAACAGAAATGGCAGCCGACCATTGTTCCTGAGGGCTCCGCCAAAACCGCTGGGTGGTTGGCAGTGTGCTTAGTATTTAATGAATAATAGATTGAAATTTAAAAATAAAGTTTAAAAGTGGTACATGTACTATATATCTCTATATCTATAATATATGTTGTAAAAAGAACATGTCTATATCTATAATATATGTTGTAAAAGATTAGAATCGAACATGTGTGGACTCTTTGAGGCATCTTCACAAAACTCTAGTTTTTTAGGGGATACAGCTGGAAAAACACTTGGTCACACCAGATTCCACACAGATTGAGGCCTGGTCTGGAAACTGGCATGTCTCTTGGTAGTAGTAGGGGCTGGATGAGATAGGATGGCGTAGTGCAGGTTTCTCATCGTCAGCACTATTGACATTTTAGGCTGGATAATTCTGTGTTGCAGGGGACTATCCTGTGCATTGTAGAATGTTTGTTTAGCATACTATCCCTCATCTCTATTCTCTTGATGCCACCAGCACCCAATAAAACTGTGATAACTGAAAGTGTCTCTGGAAATTGCCACATATCCCCTGGGAGTCAAAATCACCCCTGGTTGAGAACCACTGGCTTAGTATAACAGTTTAAAGTATGCACCCTACCATTGATGCTATAATCGCATCACCTTTGCATTTTAAAGAAATAGGTACAAGAGGAGGTGGGTAGTTTAATTTGTGTTTCTGGAGTTAGATACCTGGGTTTAAGTCTCAGTTCTGTCAAGCTTCGGTTTCCTAATCTGTAAAATGGGTGTAATGGGAGTACCTGTTTTCCAAAGGATTGTTGGGAGATTAAATGAGATAAATTACGTGTGGTGATCTGGGCAGTGCAATGGCACATAGAATGGTGCTTGATAAATGCAAGCTGCTATTTGTACCATGGAGAATTATCAAGTACTTGTTTGCAGATTTGGAATATGTTTTATCCTGACATGCATTGTATATTTTTTATTTCCTGTCAAGAACATCACACATGATAAATTTGATAACCTGGACTATCTTTGCTGGCTAACAAAGATTTATGACTCTTACTCCTGTTGGTTGCTGTTTGCATTTCTCTTATGTCACTTAAATTTTTTGCCTAGTCCTCGTTACATTTGACGAGAATATAAGCTTTTCTGAAGGGCTGAGATTGTGTCTTACTCGTATTTATGTCCCTATAGCACCGTGCGGTAATTCCTGGGACTTCGTAGTCAAGGGATGTGAATGTGTTTGAATACCTAAAATTGTGGGCAGAAAGGAAACAATGTGTAAGAGAGATTGAGGTGGGTGTGTATTAGAGATAGCAATCAAAGGGTGCTTTTTAATTTTTAAATAACAGCCTCTTTCATAACATCAAAGGCCAATAGTAGTTTTTTTTTGTACTCAACTAGATAATTTGAGATGGGTGTTCAACTCCTTTGTCAACTTCTTGTTTTTCTCCCGGTATCTCAAATTTTGATTTCTGCCCTCCTTCAGTGCATGAATTTGTACCTTGTCTTAATGACTATGGCATCACTCAAACAGTGGTTAACCATGGTTGGACTGGTTTATATTTCTGTGATTGTCTTCTGATTTTCAAAATGCTTGGAGATTAGTTGGCTTTTAAAAGCAATATTAGCTTTTTTTTTTTTTAATGACAAGTAGTGTTACCCTTTGGATCAGAACATTTTCTTAGACTTTGACAATTGTCATTCATTCCTGCATGGGACTTCAAAAAAATTTAAACAAGTTTTTTCCTACTTGTGGGTGGATGAGCTTGTACAGATTTATTCTTTTCTATTCACAAATCCTATGCCTCCCTTAATTTTGAGGTTGAGATGAAGCACCAGAATAAATAGCTTTGGTTGAAAATTGGGAATTTTCCAAGTTTTGAAAATGGATGTGTATGGTAGGAGCCCATCCTAGGGGAACCAGAAGATTGTTTTCACTAGGGCTTTGGTGAGGCTGCCCTGTAGAGAAGACAGCTTTGTGTCAATAGTTTTTAAGTTGATTCAGTAAGCATTGCTGATGATTGAAATTGAAGAATTGGGAAGACAATTCATCTTGAGGAATAGAGAGCATCGGGTGTGAGCCAGGCTGCTGGGAGCAGACATTGACATACGGGCCGTCATCAAACTAATTGTTGTTTGAATTACCTGTTATGATCCGATGACAAATCTGCCTTGCTCCTGCCACTGGAGCAGAAAATGTAGCTTGAATTGGCGTGATGTTAGCAAGTGTAAACTGTACTTCAACAAGATGGATAAACCCAATTATGGGGCAGACCTGTAGAGAGAAAATCCATTTAAATCTCGTAATGTTAAGCAGAGCTGTGTTTAATTCATTTGGACCAATTTGGGAATGATGTATGAGTGTTGGTGAACATTAGTCAAAGGGGGGACCGCTTGGGGGAAAGGGATGTGCCGATACTGCAGGCCACTCCGGGGAGGCAGCTGGGGTGTCGTCTTAGCAGTCCACACTAATGGCGGGGAAAGGCAGAAATGACCAAACGATGTACTGCCTGCTGTTGCGGGGAGCAACACTGTGCAAATGAACCAATAAGGAAAACATGTGAAGCAGAAAGGAGAGGAGTTGTTTTTCCTAAATGCTATTGACAGTCCAAAACATAAAGGAAATTTGAGGTTCCTCTTGTGTGTCTCCAGCCCCCGAAACTCTTGGGGGTTTGCTAAGCTGTGTAACAGGAGGTCTAGAAAAGCTCTTGCTTGGGCTTAATGATAATTTAAGAGAGAGAGAGAGAGAGAGAGAGAAAGAAAAAGCTAAATTTAAATTGATATCTTGGGGCATTTGATTCTTTATTGGAAAGCAGTTAAGAGGGGATTATTATTCTGAAATACATGTATTATGCATATTTGAACGTTTAGAAGGTCTTGTCTTTAAACATTTTTTCTATATATTGCTACTGAATGGTGATCCAGCTTTGCACATAGTAGGTGCTTAATATATAATGATCAAGTCCGTGAAAACATTGAACTTTAGAGAGGCAGCTTTCAGCGCTAGATACTGGGGTTTGCCAGACCTCAAACTCATTAGGAGGATATATAAGAACCCAGTTTCACCCATTCCTGGCTTGCATTCCCAGGAATTTTGTGATTTTTTTAATATAAAAAATTATGATTTTACCTTTTATCCATGCTTCTACAGTGTCGTTTTGCCAAGGATGTTTTTAGAAGACTCCAGCTTCCTTTTGTTAGTATCTTGGGAGGAGCTGATAAAGCCCCCAGTGAGTTGTTATTGTTTGGTTTTTCTCTTTTGTTTTGGGGGAGTTTTGTTCTTTTCCTTCTTTTTTTCTTTTGTGGATTAGTCTAGCTGTGGAGACGGGGCTTGTTGAAAGGAGAACTTAAAAGACTAGAGGGTGTGTAAGGAGCTTGGCAGTGGACTGCCAAGAAATTCATAGTTGTGCACTCTTGCCCCAGTACCCATAAATCTAAGGATTGGGAACGCTGGGTATAAATGAAGTTTAAAGCCCTGTGAGTTTTTTTTCTGTAATTTGGGGACATTTCATTGTATGGGGTCATGGTGTACATTTAGTGCCCATTCCGGGCAAATTTTTTCTCCCAGAGACAAATTTGGTAGGGTTTTACTTTCTGACTTTCTCCCAATTTCAGCTCAGTTGAAGAACCCATAAAGGAATATAATAAATTGAGACTCCAAACAACATTTTAACACTGTGAATTCTGAGAATCTGAATTTTCCAATCCAGTTGCCAGTAGAATGTAGGTAAAACACTTTGAGAAAATTTAAACTACCATTTCTACCAAAAAGCCCCCAGTACATTTAGCGCTCCACTTGACCTCCCCAGTGGTAGACTTCCAAATCATTTGAGAAGCAAGTACTATTAATTAAATGAACTTGGAAGAAACATATTGGGATGTGCTTCCAAATCTGAAGATATTTGCGCTACAAGAAGCATCTCTTGTGTTCCGTGAGTTTTATGGGGTACTCTGTCTGGTTTGGCTCAAAAGCAGTTGTCAGATTTATACTCCTGAGGGTGGGGTATAGACAATGTGAATTGGGCAGGCAGTGAATAAAAGAGTTTCTAGAGAACAGACCATTAAGGAAAAGAAAGCATCCACTTTGTGGGTTAGAATGGCCTGTGTGTGTTAGGGGTAAATCTTTTCAGGGCCTTCTGGGGTTTTTTCCCTGGTTACCTTGCTGTTTTCTGGTATTATAGCAAAGCTGAAATCACACAGTAACATGCAGAGAATAGTTTTTGTCCTTTTGATTATCTCCTAAGATGTAAATATACAGCAAAAGACCCTAGGACTATTTAGTATGATATAGAAATGAAATAGTGAGTTATCTAGATAAGGGCTTTATTGATTTATGGAATGTATGAGACTCAATTCAGGAGTCTTCCGGGAGTCACAAAATTCTGAATTCGATTCTTATCCTTAAAATAAAAACCAACCCTGCCCCCCACCCCCGCTTCCCCCCTCCTGGTCTTTAGTCACTTAGTTTTTATTCTAGAATCCGGCAGCACTTATTTCTTAATAATTGCTGAAGAAGCCAAGAGCTTCCTGTTATTTTAAAAAAACAGGACAAACTCATTGACCCAATGTATAAAGACACTTTTTCTTGAAAGAGAACTTAAAGGAATGTTTGAAAGTGCCCCTAAGCTAAGGACATGTTTACCAAAGCACCAGCGTGTACCCCGTTTTGGTTTGTGTTTTCTTAAAACTTGTCACTGTTGCTACATTTTCATAATGGTGAAAGCAGATGACAAATGTCTCCCCCCAGAAAACCTGATTTGTGAAGCCATTTGTGTCTGAAGAACAGGCTTGAATTCGAGTGAGGAAAAGGCAGCGCTGCGAGGAAAGGCTTTAATAATGCGGTGGGCCTGTTTCTTTGGAAGAGACCCTCCTACCCCCAAAAAAATGGAAGAAAGAAAAAAATAGGGAAAGAGCTGTGTTTTGCTGGGATGACTTTTCAGTTTGGTTAAATTTGCCAGTTTATCTCTGTCAGAAAATAAATCCTAATATATTACTTGTGACATGATTTTGTCATTTTAGGAGAGTTTAGGAAAAGCACCAATATTGTTGTTTTTGCAGATTGGGTTGGTTGCCCCCGCCCCATCCTTAACTGTTTATTTAAATGGTAATAAGTTGAGAGTTGTTTGTTGTTTTCTACCTTTACCCGCATTGGAATTTTTGACCAAGATGATATCTCCAGCCAGTTGGTTTGCATAGCAGTTAAAGGAGCCCAGCAAGGACTTAAACCTGACGGGAACCAATGATCTGACATGTAAAAAGCATACACACAAAACCACATGCCACATGCAAAGCAGATACGGTTTTGATTTCGGCCTCAGTGGTTCTGTTACTGTTTCTTTTGCCCTGAGAGTGGATTTTTATCTTTTGGTCTGACTTCTGGTTCAGTCATGGTTTGTGGTTTCCATTTGCATCACAGCTCGTGAATTTGGCTGCTTGGGAACTAAGGTGGCTGGTGGAAATCTAAGGAAAGGCAGCCCCAGGATGACATTCCCAAGGCATACTGAGATTGAAGATGTCCTGGAGGGCCAGGGGCCCTGGCAAATCACTGCTGAGCCATTGTTCTTGTCCTGGGTACCTGCTGTCACAGGCCACCCCACCTGGGGCTGCTTCTCCCTCTTCCTGTGTTCCTTATATATAATATCTCTAAGGAACTATTTTGGAAACATCTAGATCAACTTACAATTGATCTTCCTGTTCTGTGTTTTCCCCCTGATTGCCTGCTTTTCTGTCATCTCCTTTAGCAGGGACTATTTTTTCCTTATTAACTAGTTTCCAGGTCAAAATTTCCCCATAAAATATGAACTTTTCTTTATCCCAGTATCTGATTTCTGCCACTTTTTAAAAAATAATGTAAGTCTGCAAATTTTAAATTGGGCAGATTACTTCATTGCTTTGTGCCTCCATTTCCTCATCTGTGAAAAACGGGTTTACTAATAGGATTCGCCTATCATAAAGGTTTTTGTGAGAACAGTTAGAGGGGCCTAGCCTGGTACCTGGCACATAAGAAAGGTTCAATGGTGTTATTACTATTACCAGTGGGTTGTCCCTAGGCAAACCAGGACAGTTGGTCACCCTAACAACACTGTTGTTCTTAAAACTCTTGCCAAGTTGACAAGTTGGTGATATATTGTATTTCATATCTTTTATTCCCGCTCCGGCCCCCCCGACAACCTCACAGAAGAATTCAGACGAGTCACATCTCCTTCAAGAGAGTAGGCCAGAATACCTTTTGAAGAGAGTTAGGGTGAAAGAGTCTGTGTTGTGATGAAATTTATCTCCCCATGGAGGGAAAACAAAAAACCTATAGGGGAGACTGGACTTTGAATTATTCAGCCTCTGATGGGCATGAAATTAGTGACAGCAAGATGGGAATTTGTGGCCTTTTGGTTGCAGTGTCTGCTCTCTTCTTTGGTTGAATTTCTATTGCTTAGAACTTCATTAAAAAATACATTTAAGAGTCATTCTTTTCAGTTCTCGAAAGGCAGAGGTCTGGCGTCTGGCTTGCAAACCTAATAACACTATTTCTTTCTTTATGAGGGAGTTTCCTTGGGCCGCTGTGGTCGGCTCTTGTTTGTCTGAGTTTGTAATAAGCATGTAACAGCCCTCTCCTCCTCCAATTTGCCTCCAAGACAAGCGGTTTTAGTTGGTTCCTAGGGACAAGAGACCTTTGGAACTTGTGATTGGAAGCTGACTATTCTGGGGTCCCCAGCTGCCAGCCCCAGATGGGAGAAGGCACTGGCATCTCTGCAGTCGAGTCTGTGCCCACAGCACAGGTCAGCTTGCTGGAACTTTTTCGTGGGGCACTCCTGGGCAAGAAATCAGTTAGTGGCCAGCGAACCCAGGCCTATTCACACTTCAACTTGGATAACAGCGATGCCATAAGGAGCTTGTCCAGAATGATTTATTCTCAATAGTGGTTAAAAAATGACTTCGATTCTCCCAGTCGACTTGAAAGCAGCCATTGTTTCCTTAACACCTCTGGTTCCAGAAGGTACAATTCAAACCCCCCTCATTTGCAGAAGGCTGAATTACAACACAGTGCTTTGAGATCTGTCCATATTTATTGCTATCTGTCTTCAGCTTTTCAGAGGCCAAAATGAAGAGAGAAAGTGAAATACGAGGAATCAGAGAGCAGTGTTGATCAATGGCCTTTTCTCCCCCTTCACTGTCTTTTTGGCTTAGGGAGGTGTAAAACAATAGATTAGTGTGAGTACACCCTCCCACCCTTCCCAACCCCCTTACCAAAAAAGGAAAAAAAAAAAGACTTGTATTTCAGCGGGCTTTGTTAATCAGAAAGCTATGGTATTTTTTTTGGCATTTGCCAATCTTTGTAGCTGTTCACTGGCCTTAGGCTGCGGAAGGCCTATTCTCCCCTCCTCCTTGCTCATTTGTCCTGGGTGTCCCAGCTGATGGCATGTCTTTTTAGCAAGAGCAGTGCCTTACCTTTTTAATTGGTTAGTCCCTCTAAGCGATGATTTATTTCCTACCTATCAGAAATGTCTTAATTTACTTAATCTAAAAGTTCCCCCTTTTTACTTCCCTCCCCTTAAAAAAAAATTAATACCACCAACAAAACTATTTCCCCAAGGCGGCACTTGGTGTGACGAGGCATTTTTCTCTGGGGAGAACCTTGCCTTTGTGTATGGTGGTGGGGAAGAATTAATTAAGGGAGAGGATGAAGCTTAATAATTGGAGTTAGGGGCTCAGGAGCTCTGAACACTCCTAGGTCTGTTATTAAGTCATCTGGCAGTGGAAGGCTTATTCTCTGGGTCTTGGTTTGCTCATCTGTGAAATGCCTCCACAGGATGTATGCAGGGGTAAGACCAATTAATTAGAAGCCATGAAAGTGTTGTTTTATCTGGAGTTAAGCATTTTTGCTGTGAAAAGGAGGTATTCTGAGATGAGGGATAAAAGAGTGTTGATGCTGGTCAGACATACCTGGGGACTCCAGTCAGTGCTGTTTACTGATTGCATGTGGGACCATGGCTGGTTATTTAACCTTCGTGGGCCTCAGTTTTATATAAAATGGGGATAAAACCTCTCCCAGAGGATTAAAGGGGATAACGCATGTACACCCTGACTCAGTGACCAACACTAAGGAAAGAGCAGTAGTGGTTACTTTTATTTGAAAGGGAATGATATCTGTAATCCTGGCAAGTGCTACCTGTTGCTGGGGTACTTTGGTCCATTTTGCTACTAGTGAAGGCGAGTGGACAGCCTTGGTGGTTGATTTTGTTGTGTCTGTTTGGTCTATCTTTTCTGGTTAAATTTCTTCTGCTTCTGAGAAGCAGTAAGAGATGAACTATATTCTTCTTGTCAGGTGGATATAAAAATGGGGCTTTGAAATAAACTTCAGGATCCTTCCATAGAATGCAACAAATTCATTTGCTACTCATTTTAACTCATATCTTAGCTCTCCCCTCCCCCAACACATATATAAACATATACATTGATTTCTTTCTTTTTTCTTGTGTTACTACAAGGATCAGTTTCTTCTGGCCTAAGTCCAGAAACAACATGCCTGTCTTTCTTCATCGTTGAGGGAAAACAGTCTGAAGGCACCATAATTCCTTAAATTGGATTTCAATTCTTGATCCCCTTATGTTCGGTAAACAGAGTGTTATATGAAACATCATTGTTTAGGAGCAAGAGGCCGGCAGCCTTGCTTTTTTTTTTTTAAAAAAGGAAGGGCAGGCACTGTATTGGAGCTTCCTGGGACAAGGCTCTGAGTGGGGTCCCCTAGAGGTGAATGCCCACCTTCACTTGGGATAGAGGCATTAATCCCTTTCCAAAAATTGCTGGTGGAAGTTGGAAGGGCTGCCTGTCAGTGAGCAGAGTTTAACTTGGGAAGAAGCCTGTAGTTGTGTGTGTGTGTGTGTGTGTGTATGTGTGTGTGCATATTCTTGTTAACTCTATTAGTGCCATGGGCAGCCACCACTTGAAAGCTTTGGAATCCTTATATTCAAATCAAAGGCACCCAGAAGCAAAGATAAAGGGGGCAGTGTGATCTTCAAAGATGAGGGAGTAAAAAAGTAGTGGGGAATATTTTCCTGGGTAATTCTGCCCCCCCCCCCCCCGCCCGCTTTAAAAGAAATACTAAGAGCATTAGCTGCTTCCTCTTACTGGGTTGTTATGTGGGTACTCAGGCTCTGGTGAAAGCCATTGGCTGTTCATGGAGTAGGAGACAGATGACTTGAAGAAAACAAAGTGAAAATGTCTTGGCTGGTTTGGAGCTGGTTTGGAGGAGTGAGTCATATTTCTCGGGTTCTCTCTTCCTCTCTTGCCTTTCCTCCTTTCTTTGAGCGGGTTTTGCTCTGAGAGTACAGGCTTGGCACCCACTTACCCAAGAACTGATTAGTTCCTAAAAGAAGCAGTGAGTTGATTGCTTACAGAGATGATGTAAGCCTTGCTCTGGGGTACATCAACTTGGATTTCTCATGCTTTATCTTATAAAGCCTAAATTAACAGCTGGTTTGGTTTGAGTTCTTCGGGATCTGACTAAGGGATTAGAGTCCATTCTCAAGTGAGTCAATCTAGTTTAATTTATTTCAGGTCTATCAAAAAAGATCAATCAAAGCTCTTTTGAAAGTAAAGCTATAATCGGTCTGCACACTTATAAGTCACTGTTGTTGCACTTGGCGTTTCTCTCTGGTGGAAAAATGCTCGGGCTGTGGTTAAGAGGATGTATTAGAACATTTTTTCTGTGTACCTCCCTTTCTTGCGGCGTCCACACCTCCCTGGGAAGATTTTGAGAAAGTGTCGTTTTTGAAAACTCCACTCAGGTGGGAGCTGCACTGATCTCCTGCTCCTTTTTCTTTGAGGATGCTGGATCCCTGGTTTGGAAATTTCTAGTCCAGTGTAATTTAATACCTGGACCTGAACAAGTCCAGCCCATTTCATGTCACTGTTTTTGCTCCTGGGCTTTTTCTTGCAGATATTGGTGGGTGAAGGCATGCATTGAATTCTTTTTCCAAAATGTTTGCAGTGAGGAATTACTCATGTAGTTCGCAAGGCTTAAAGTGAAACATTCTTGGCTATGGGTGACCTAGGCTTTTGTGAGCGCTGGAAGCTACAACCTGTGTCACACGTTTCTTTCGTTTCCATTTTTAAAATATTTACTGAGCACCTATTAGTAGCTAAGAACTATTCTAGATGCACGTGGTATGCCAAGAGAAACATCAAGAATAAGGAAGTGGTTGAACAAGCTTGACTCTAGACCCATCTTTGAATCCTGGCTTTGCTATTTTGTAACTTTATATGACCTTGAGCAAATACTTTCCTAAACCTCAGTTTCTCTGTCTGTAAAATAGGCATTGTAATCCTACTGCTTCACTTGACCAGTTGCCGCCTCACGCCCTGCCAAAAAATAGGCATAGTCAAACTATCTCTTTCAAAGGCTTGTTGCCATAATGAAATGAAATAGCACCGTGTCTGTGTCTTTTACCCCTTTTTTTTAAAGTCACATTGGGGGAGTTGCCAGGAAAGAGAAACTTTTTTTCCCAAATACATTCTACAGAAACAAGTACCTCTTTCTGCCGTCTTTCCACACTGCCGTAATGGTGTGTGCGAGTGTCCTGGATGGTGCTCTCAGGAGCCTCAACAATATGGAGAAGAGAAGCAACACCAGCTTCTTACAAGGCCGTGCTCAGGGCCGCTGCCTGCTTTCCAGCCGTGCAGATGAAGCGTGGGTGCTTTGGCGAATTTGACATCATGGATGATCACAGAGCTGGGAAGATTGTGATGAACCTCACAGGCAGGTTAAACAAGTGTGGAGTGATCAGCCCTAGATTTGATGTGCAGCTTAAAGATCTAGAAAGATGGCAGAATAATCTGCTCCTGTGGCGGCAGTTAGGTTTCATTGTACTGACCTTAGCTGGCATCATGGACCACAACGAAGCAAGAAAATGCACTGAAGGAAAAAGCCTGGGATTGGTTTTTTGGGCTGTAATATATCCATGTAAAAATGCCTCAGTGGGAAAAGAGAAACTCACCAAAAACAAATAATTCGTTTAGGGTCTGTGATATGTTAGTTTCTCTGGGGATGCCTAGGTACAGTGACCCATTCCCTGCCCTTCTAGGAATGTACAGTCTCTTGGGAAAAGAAAACACTTAGTAGCACAGGAGGTGTCTGGGACTGTGAATTCCATGTTTTGTTTTGAGCTTCTGTCTTATCTGAGCACTTGCCTTGATCTAAGGTACACCTTTTGTGGTTTTCTTCCATTTGACTAAATGAAAATAATGTGGGCGACTCGCTACCTGCTTCTCATTAGTGGTTCCTTTTGGAGATAGGCCAAGTGGGCCATTCACTCTTATATTGCTCTTAATTTCCTTTCTGTCTACCAGGTTTGAACCTTAGCATTATCACTAATGCAAATATGAGTCTGGCCTCAGTTTGTCTAGTTCTGAAATGGGTCTGGCATTATTCCATGGAGTGTGTGTTAAGGGGGGGAAAAGCTCACATTTTTTAGGTTCTTTTTTGGTTCTCTTGAGTGTAGGAACATATGCTTTGTTTATTCAGCAATCGTTACTCCAGAAATAACCTTCATAGCAAAAAGAAAAAATAGATGTCATGTTTTGAGCTCTTACTATGTGCCAGTTTCTAGAACACTCTGTATATTTTTCAACTTGGTGCTTATAACACCTTTATACATCAGCCTCATTATACAGATGAGAAAACTGAATCTCAAAGAAGGTAGGTGACTTGCCCAAGGATACGTAGCTAGTAAGAGGCCTAGTAAGTGGCCGCAACATGGTTTGAATCTGGGGTGCTGGGACCCTGTCCTGCTATATGGTCGCTGCAGTGATAGGGAAAAGGAGGGGCTGCTGTTGGGAATATAGTTGGGCTTCTCTTTCAGCATTAGGATCCTTTTGCAAGTGAGTAATCAGATGTGGGTTCCTGTGTCTCCCTCTAATACAAAAGCCTCTTTTTTCCAAGGCCCAGTGTAGGTCTGGATCCGGGCTCCTCTGGAATTTCTCTCTCTGGCGGGAGTGACGGAGGCCTTGCATGTGAACCAGTGGGTAGCTCACCGGGCTGCATGCGGCTGACATTGGTGAGGATCTGCAGCTTTGGGTCCGGCTCCCCTTAGCAACCCCCTCCTTCCTGTTTCCACCTCTGGAGTTCACCATTAAAAAAAAAATATATAGTCAAAGCACTTTAGAAAGTCGCACGCTGGGTTTCTATGTCCTAGAAACTGTCTTAATTCATTTTCCCCTTTACTCTTACTTGAGTAGAAAGAAAAAAAAATTGATAGTCGATGCTAATAATTGTGGCATGTAATGTAATTGGAAGTGTTTCATTGACATGCTCATGAGAGTCTGCGGCTTCATCTTCAGGCTTGGATGTAGCACTAGACTTGCCTTGAGTGTCTGTGCAAGCCTTTGATGCAGGTAGACCATATTATAAATAGGCGCGTTGCTATGGTGAGGATGGCAGTCCTTGCTTGCTATGGGTAACCTTTTCTACCTTCTCAGACACTGTTTTAAAACACAGTGGCATGATAGCATTTCGTTTAATTTGGACCAAGGTGGGGTAGATGAATTCTTGAGATCGAGATGTAAAATTTTTTTGTGATTTTTTTTTGGGGGGGGGGTTTGGGCTCACCTAGCACTATGGAATATGTTGGAGATTGGGCTTCCTCATGATTTATTTAGAAATACGTTTTCTACTGGATGGGGCGGGGGGATGGTGGTGGGCAGAAGGCTGGGCTTTCTTCTCTTCCCCCTCCTCCTTTCTCTGAGCATTTCTGCGAATTTGTTGGCTCTGATGCCCGGCAGCTCATACGGTGAAATGAAAGTTCAGGTTGGCATGATGCAGAAATGATTATTCCTAGTAGTAAACATTCCTATTACTGTTAATAATATAAAGACAATTGCCTGCCTCTCAGCACCCCTGCACGTGGCTAACAGACAGTTGTTTCTTCATGGAATTGGACACAGCCATGAGGACTGGAGTGTATTATTAGTGACTGTTCTCCTGCAAGTACCTGGGGTAACTCAGATACACGTTCATTTATTTTTTTCGTGCTGCTTGAAAGGCAACTTTTAATTACACCCATTCGCTATCGGAGCAGTTTGGGTTTGTGAAATTCTTTTTCTCCCTCACCCTCTCCCCACTATACATCCCCATCCCTTAAAATTTTGGGCAGAGACACAATCTTAGGATCCTAAAGGTGGTTAAAAATTAACTAGCCAGCTGCTTCTAGGTCTTTCATGTTTTCAAGCCAGTTTCTCACCTTTAAAATGGGAATAATGTTTCCCTACTCATCTCAGTGGGTAGTTTTGAGCACCAAGAGGGATGAAGTTTGCTGGAAGAAGCCCTCTGGGGGGGAAATGTTACCAGAGACAGGCTTTTCAGTTGGAGACCATGCTGTTTGTGTTTTGGTCAGTTGGAGTCTGGATCTGTATTTTTATAGCTCAGTATTGCCTCTCTCCTTGTGACCCTCCCCACCAAGGTGAGCTCTGCAGCCTTCCTCAGGAACCCTCAGGTTCCCGATTCCTTCTTCTAGGTGGAGAGTATGTGCCACATTGGGGTTCCAGACTAGGGCCACCTGGCTTCTCTCAGCACCTCTGGGGACTCAGTTTCCCTCTCTGGGAAGTGAGGCTTGCTAGTGGGTTATACATCCTGTATGCAGTGTGAGGATATGCCCCAGGCTCCTGAGTGGTTCAGAAAGTGGGGAACCGCTCCCCCAGGATGAGAAGAGCCACGGGATGAACCTCTCCCACTACCAAGGGTGGGGGGTCAGGCTCAGATACCGTCACAGGGACGGTGATTTCTCTATGGGGTGGTCCCTGTCACCCAGCCAGGGCTGTGTTGCCTCTGGAACGGAGATGGTGCAGGCTGCTGTTACTCTGGTAAAGGCCTCTGTCAGTCTGTTCAGCTCTAGCCGACCTTTCCTCCCTTGTGCTTTTTGGGGAGAGGGCGTTGGAAGGAGTAGTACATGCTGGGTGCTCTGCCTCCTGGCCCCACACCAGTGAACCTCTGAATTCTGCCTCTGATTTCCGAGGAAACCTCACAGGGAAGGAGGAGTGAGGTGCACAATAGAGCTGGTTGTCAGGGCCGGGGAGCGAGAAAAATGCCACGAAGTGTGCATTGCACTGAAACCCGGGCCGCATATAGACCTCAGGATGGGCTGGCTTATGGATTTATTTAGAAGTATTTCTAGAGAGTAACCTCATTGGCTAAAAAGCGTGTCTGAACAAGAGCTCTGTTGTTCGTTCCCAGCCCTGTTGCCTTGGCAGGCTGCGGACTCCAGGCGGCCTGTTGGTCAGGCCTTGGAGAGCAGGGAGGCCTGGGGGAGGGGGCGTGACCGGTCCAGGGCCCAGCGCCTTTCAGGACACCCCATGCCAACCCCAGAGAAAGCTCTGCCCATCCATCCCCTCGGGCAGTGGGATTGGGTAACCTGGGAAGCAAACGCATGTCAGTAGCATAGATGCCATTCCACGCTACCCTCGCCTCCACTCCCCAGCCCTGGGAGGGGTACATGCCCTCCAGGAGACACCCAGACCCATAAAGAGACCTTTGTTGGAGCTGGAGGTGAGAATCTGTGGGCGTTGGGACTCCTGGGTTCGAGTTCCAGCTCACTGCCAATCGCCTGGTGCTGGGCTAACATTTCTGGAATCAAAAGGAGCGCAGCCTGCCCAGCAAGGCCTACAGGAGCTGGAGGCCACAGGGCGCTACGATTGCGTTATCTTCGCCAAGTGCGTGGAGCTCCTGAGAGAGAGTCCTGGGACACAGGGTAGGAGGTGGTAGCTTGAGGAAGACTCCATGCTTTGGTTTTGGTCCCTGGAAACCTCTCCTGAAGACTAGACCTCCAAGCTGCCCCCTTCTGAGATTCTGGAATACAGTGTTACTTTGTTATACTTCTAATGTTTCCCTGACTTTGCTGATCAGGTAACTCTTACCCTGCTCAAAATTAGAATTTATCATGTGTCCTTTTCCCAGCCCATTCAGTGAATCAGAGTCGGGGCTGCGGGCAGGACCTGGGAATGTGTCTTTATTAACCTGCTTGTAAAAGTGTTTTTGCCATGGACTGTCCCCTGTTTCTGCTTTGCATTGGGCCTTTATATGGAGATTGTAAAGTTCCTCGGGGTACACTTGGACTTGTTACCTGTAAGTTGTCGCACTGAGCACTTAAAATGTAGTGTTGGCCCGATGATGCTCCTCTATGGGAGAGGGACCAGGCAAAAACCACACCTCTTGCTTCTCAAGTTGTTGTGACCTCAGGTTCATTCTTTTTTGAAAGTAACAGCAGTGCTGAGATACTTAGAAACCATAAAATTCACCTATTTGAAGTGTATAATTTAGTGATTGTTAGTATATTCACAGATTTGTACAGCCATCCACACTATCTAACTCCAGAACATTTCGTCACTGCCCCACAAGAAAACCCATGCCCATTAGCAGAAACTCCTTATTTCTCTCCTCTACGGATTTGCCTGTTCTTGACATTTCATATAAATGGAATCATAAAATATATGGTCTTTTGTGTCTGGCTTCTTTCACTTAGCATGATGTTTTCAAGGTTCATCAGTGCTGTAGCGTGTATCAGTACTTCATTCCTTTTTATGGCCAAATACTATTTTATTCTATGGATAGACCACATTTTGTTTATCCATTCCTGGTTTTGGCTGTTATCAATAATGTTGCTATGAACATATGTGCACAAATTTTTGTGTGGACATATGTTTTCATTTCTTCTGGGTATAGCCCTATGAGTGGAATTGCTGGGTCATACAACAGCTCAGTTTAACTTTATGAGGAACTGCCAAACTTTTAAAACCGTGGGTTCTGGGATGCACCAGTTGTGTTAGGCAAGGCAGCAAAATGTGACTTTTGGTTGCCAGAGACAATATAAAGATTGCCTATTAAAAAAAGTGGTTCAGGAGGCTGAGGCAGGAGGACCACTTGCACCTAGGAGTTCTAGACCAGGAAGACCCCCCATCTCAAAGAAGAAAATGGCAGCCATGATAAATCCACGCCTCCATTGTTCTAATTGGATGGACACCCACTTGCTGCATTTTGTTGCTCCAGTAGTTCTTGACTCTGGCTGCATAATGCAACCCTATGGGGACTCTTAGGAAAGGAAAGCCTCAACTCCAGGTCATTTCAGTCAGAATCTCTAGCTACTGGAATCGCAGCCTGATTTTCACAAACTGGTGTCACCTGCTTCTCTCCTTTTTTCTGCATGGGTGAGAGGAAAAGGCACAGATGGGGTTGGTCATGTGGACCAGAAGGAATTTATAAGTATCACAAATACTCTCTGATGGGGAACCCCTGGGCTACTCCCTAGTGTAGGGGGGAACCTAGGACTTACCTTGTGAAAAGTTTCACTTATGGTTGGGATGGAGGAGAAGAATCTCCTAATATATGCAAAAATTGACCCTAATTTTTTTTCAAGCAAGAAGTGCATGATTACCCCCAGAGGCAGTTGCTGAGAGATTTGTAGGATCACTGACAGTGGCTGGAGTTTGTTGTTTTCTTGTTGTTTTTCGGGCTTAGCTCTGGGGGTGGGAGCGACCGCCTGCTCTGTCCTGGCAGAGGCTGTCCTCGTTCCTGTAGTTCCTTGGGCACCCACACTGCACAGAGAAGGAGTAACTGGGAGGGGGAGACCCCGGCTAAGTACTCCTATGGCCTTGGGCAAGTCCCCCCACATCAGGCAGCTCAGAATGAGGGATTGATCTGGAAGAACCTTTTCACCTGGGCTATTCTGTGGTTCAAATCGTCTTCTCCATAGCCCACCACTGCCTAGTTGTTGGTTAAATTAGCTTAAATGTCATTCCCTCGGGGAGGCCCTCCTGGAAACACCCCTTTCACCCCTGCTGGTGCCTGACCACTGGTTCTTTCAAAGTGGTGGTCACACCCTGGCCTCTTCCTTTCTTTGGCTTTTCCGTCCCTTCCCTCACCCAGATGTTGGCTCTATGGGGGTAAAGAGCATCTGTTTGTGGTTTTGTTCTTACTGTCTAGGGGTTCCAGAGATATTTGTGAGTAAATAAATGAGTTATTGAGTCTTTACCTCAAATTTCCAGTGACTGTAGGGATATAGCTTTGAGCCTCTAGAAGCTGAGATTTTTTCCTCCAATTAATAAACTGTATTCAAAAAGAAATAATAATGGTTAAACATTTATTGAAAACTTTGTGCCCGGCGTGGGCTAAGGACTTCATGCTCATCATTTACACCTCACACAGCCCTATGCGGTGGGCATTAATTGACAGAGACCTGCATTTCACAGGCGAGGAAGGGGCCAGCAAGGAATGCAGCCCAGAGTAGGATCCCAGCCTGGCTCCAGAGTCCAGCAGGCTGTGTTGGCCCCAGTGAGATAAGGAACAAATAAAAGAATGCTGTGTGTTAAAAAGAGTGACACTTGGGAGGAAGGTGACCCTCTTGGATGTGGCAGCCAAGATGATTTGGGGCCCATTTCGAAGGTATCTATTGTAGCACCAAGAGGAGATGCTGCTTTCATTGATATGCAAGGAGATCCTGCAGTATTTTACTAAAGGATACTAACAGATGCTCTATGGAGAGAGCCAACATGCCAAGCCATTGAGGGACACCCCGAGATTCAGAAGGTTGCTTTCACTGTCAATTGCCTCCCAAACCAGGGCTTCCTCGCTGTGGCTATTGGCATTCAGCGGTGGCCATAGGAGCTGGTGGCATAAGCTTTGGTCAGGACCTGGATGGAGGCCACAGTGCTCAGCAGTGACCATGGTTATCCACCCTCTCTGCTTCCTGAGCTGGCTTCTGGGGGGCAGCTGGGCAGCATTCAGCTGAGGTGAAGCCGGAAGGCTGATATGTGGGTTTAGTGTGCCGAGTCAGACCCTGAAAAGGGCCAAAGACTGTTGATTTAACCTCTTCGTTTTTTCAGGTCAGGGAACTGATTCCAAGGGAGGTAAAGGCTGTAGCTCCTTAGAGGCTGAGCCGGACTAGAGTCCAGGGTTCTACAGATAGGAATTTCTGCAGCTTTGGGGAACTGTGCCAGGGCATTCTCTCTTTCTGAGACTGCAGGGAGACTCTGTGTTAATCAGAGATGTTAGAATTCAGCTTGGGGAGAGCTAGGAGAGGTGAGGTTCGTGGTCTGCCGTGATTGTGGATAATGGTGTCGGTGCGGTGAGGGGCTGAGCTGAATTCCAAGTGGTTCCATGAAGTGTGGCAAGACTGCTGCTCAAGTGTCCTATTCCCCCACAAAATACGGAAGCAGTGGGTCTCTGAAGAGATCCTGAAAAACGTTTACTGGGGGCTTGTAGTTAAGTTAAATGGTTAATCTCCTTCCTCCCTATTATGTGGGATGACTTAGCCTTGGCTACCGGAAGACTTTGAGAATCCATGGTTCAAATACCATGGCTGGTAGAATATTTCTTAACTTGGAGCAAATCTGAATCCAGTGAGGGTAGGCCGGTTTAGACAGACCACAGGTATTCCTATTTTAAAAAGCAGGTGGAAAAAGTATGCTTGTCTTGATTTGAGCCACAGTATTTTGCTTTGAAATTTTAAATAACACAGAGGGAGGGTTTGAGAGGTTTTCTGTTCATCCAAAGGGCTGTGGATCGAAGG
The DNA here is from genome assembly GCA_023783475.1 of Daubentonia madagascariensis. Taxonomy (NCBI): domain Eukaryota; kingdom Metazoa; phylum Chordata; class Mammalia; order Primates; family Daubentoniidae; genus Daubentonia; species Daubentonia madagascariensis. Next base: position 19,833,861 of record JAKFHU010002573.1, read on the forward strand.
CTGAGAAACACTAGGTTGGGTGGGGGTAGGAGTAGGGGGTCCACTGTGAGGATGTGGAGATGCCGCCCGTCTATTTATAGTCACTCTTCTGTCACCCGGAGGCAGAAAAGGGGCAAGAGGCCTATTGGCCTCACTGGGAGGAGAGTTGTAGAGCTGCTGCCTTCCCAAGAAAGGGTTGACACCAACCCTGTCCCCCAGGGAAGAGTGACCAGGGACCAGGGTGGCATGGTCAATCAAATAACTGCCTCCAAAGAATGCCTCCCTGGGCACATCAGGGATGTTTGTCCTGCTCTCCAGGGTTTCTGTTCTCAGAAGTGGGGTCAAGCTGAACAAGATATTCCATATTGGTTTCTTTTCTGTCAAGACCTTAGTTCCATACTTTGTGAAGTCTAGTACTGCTCTCGAAGGTAAGGGGTGTCCTCTTTGGCTGAACAATTTTGTCAACCACTGTGTGTTGGAACCTAATGGTACCTGACATGCTTGTTCCTGTAAACTTCTAATTTCCAGTGTATTGCAACCCCTTATGAAAGAGATGATTAATCAGTTGCCTTGATAGTTAAAAAAAGAGGAGGGACTATTTTGAATGATATTCTCGGTTTACTGTGGAAGATGCAGGGAGTGGGATGGGGTTGAGGTTCCTTGCTTAGCCTCTGGTTGCACAAACAGGGTCCTTACTGCTGCATCTCCATTTCCTTCTCTGTAAATCGAGTTGGACTAAGACGAACATTCCCAATTTTTTCACATATGAAGACCCCCTCTTCTTTTAAGGTATGCAGAAGTTTTGTTAGAGGGTCACACCTGTGAAAGAACAAGGGAGAAGGCAGGATTGAGCGGGGGAGGTATCAGATGGCAATGCAGATACGATGAAGTCTCTGCTGGCCCAGCGAGAAGAAGCACTTTTAAATGATAAAAAGTTCATGGACTTTCCCTGCCTCAAACCTGAGACAACTGTCACGTATTGAGCAGCTACCTAGTGAAGTGCTTTATAGACATTACGCAATTAATTGCTGTGTGAGGCATGCAGATGAGGAATCACAGGAACAGGGAAGGCAGGTAACTTGGCCACTGTCACAGAGCTAGGCAAAGGTTAGTTAGAAAGGGCATTGGACCGAGGCCTGTTTGGTTTGAGGAGCTTGAGCACATAACTGCTATGTTTCCTCTTATCAGTATAAATTTTTATTTTTTGTGTGCTGACTGGGAACCATACACAGTGAAAGTTCTAATAAGAATTTGGTAGTGCTTTTGCATGGCTTTGTATTTACATTAGTCATCATAACCTCTATGTCAAATTAAGACACAGTGCTCAGAAGTGTGAGAGGTTATTTTTCCATGTTCTCTCCATCAGTATGAGCTGGGATGGATTTTGGGCCCTCTGCAGCAACTCTGTGCTTTCCCCCAGGGGAACCCCCAAAGTGAACACCAGGCTTTCCCTATTTGCGTGGGACTTTCTGGTCAATGGGACACTTTGCTGCAGGGGAGCCCTGTCTGTCCAGGCCTGTGTAATGGACTAATTTAAATGGTCCTATGTTGTATGGTCCTATGTAATGGTCCTATGTTGTATGTGTTGTATGTGCCATGTGGCTGAGGGGGCAGCCTTTCTGTGACTTGGTGGCTTGGTGGCTTGGTGGCTTGGAAGCCCCATCCCTGATTTGTGGGAGAGGCACAGAAGTGTCTTGTGTGCACTAGGTATTGGGCCTGAATAAGTCTGCGTGCTTCCGATGTCTTTGTGGGGAAGTTTACGAGCCCCTGCTGTTATGTAGTGGTACCTTGTTTTAGCGTGGTGCTTTCTTCTTGGAAGAGTGAGGCACTGTGCAGATGTCATCTCAGTTTGCTTTCTGGCAAGAGGGAAGGAAGCTGCCCAAGAGATGAAGTCCTCTGCTTGGGGCTTGAATACAGGTAAATGGGGTTGCTGGTTAGTTACTCTCATGGTATGGATGAAAAATTGAATACTCTGAAATTTCAGTTACTGTCATGTTAAGTAAGGCATATGTAGGAAACGTCCCAGCCTAAGGATTTTCCCATTTCTAGAACTTGCTGCTGCTTAGTGGATGTCGACTATAGATCTCAGGAACCATGGGGATCCTTGGAAACCCAAATATCTTGTAGATATCTTGTATTTTTGGTCACTCTTGTCTTATCTGTAAATGCCCATATGTTGTGTTAAGACTAGAGAGACACACAGATCGGGTTCAGGAGAAGCTGGCCTGGAATTTAGGAGGCAGGGGGCCTAATCCTGGCTGTCTTTATTCACCTCCCTGGAGCCTGTTTTCTCATCTGTAAAATGAGGTGGGGAGTAGCCTGTATATGTCCTCCACAAGGCCAGCCCTGAGAGTTTCCTTCACAAGTTCTGTGCTAAGTCATTTTAGGGGATGCTGCATAAAGAATCACGTCATGGAGAATTCAGATGCTCATTAGGATATCGAAAGCTCGGAGAAGTCCTATAGTTAAAGAAAATTTGGACGGCTCTTTGTAGGACTGAGTAATGCACTCCCGGAAATGTGGGGTTAGATGATAGTTGAGCAGCCTTCCAGATCTAAGGTAAGTCTCACCCACGTTTGTATTTCTCCATCTATGATGGGTCACTGACAAGGGCTAGGCACCATCCTGGGAGGCAAGCCGCGATGGAGAGGGAACATTACATCATCAGGGCCTGTGTGATGCGCTACCCAGGTGCAGGGTAACTGAGCTCTGGAGGGAAGAAGAAAAGACAGACCTGCCTGGATTGGGGCTTGAGACCATTGGCAGAAAGAAGCGGACAGTTGTATGACTGGAAGGGAATGGGTCATAGTGTGGCCATTCTCTTCTTTTTAATGGTGAGGAATTTTTAGGCCCAAGGAGGCATAGTGACTTACCTGAGATACTGCAGTTAACGAGTGGCCCAGATTTGATGAATAGTGCCTAGTAAGACACCAGAGCTATTAAATCTGCCAAATGGTGTTAGAACGATGCTTTTCCTAGACAGTGTAAGCAGTGCTATTTGCTTAGAGTGGCCTTTGGCAATGCTGTTGTTGTCCTACCACTGGCAAACCTTTGGGCCCGGAGGGGAGGACAAGAAATCCTAATTCTGTTAGAAGGCTCTGAGTGTGAGCATGTCACATGGATACCTGCGCTTTGCCTATGCAAGCAACGCTTGAAGATTTAGTGCTCTGCTTTCTGTTGGACAGGCAGCTTTATTTTCCTCTTTCTGGGTATTTGATGGGGTCAGGTCCTGTTTCTCCTCCTCCAAAGCTCCCAGCATTCCCCACTGTCCACTTCCCAGCCCTCCACTGAGCCCAGTGGCTACAGTCTCTAAGGATTCTGCTTCATCTTTAACTGTGTGCAGACTGGGTCTTGGCAAACATGATTAACTGGGTATTTTTGGAAGGAGGAACGCAGAGCGCTGCTCTGGAGGGCGGGCCTGGAGTCAGGAATGTTTCCTGCAACCTGTGCATGCAGTGGTTGTGCCTTCGTCACCCTGCCCTTGGCGGGGGAATTTACTGGCTTGGAGGGCAGGAGAGCAAGAGACGGTTTGAGAACTCCAGGCTCTCCCAAGCCATCGGATGGCTCATTTGAAAGTGGGGCCTGAAACTTTTATCACCACTGCTACAGGTGAAAGACTTTCATTTGGCTGTGCTGGCCCAACAAAGACTATTTTATTTATGTGTTTCCAAGCCCTTAAAAATTCTTTTAGGGCACATCAGTGGGGAGTTAATAGAAACTTTGAAATAAGAAAAATGCCTGCGGGGTAAGTAGAACCCCAGCCAGCCAGCTCCCAGTTCTGTGCTGTTTGCTGGTAGGTTGGTTCTCAGAGAAGCAGCTGGCTGGCCGGGTTATTGGGCTGCATCTCTGATGCCTTAGTTTTCAATCATTAGGGGTTTTTTTTCCCCTGCCCTTCTTTTGGTGTGGAGGGAGGACTACTATAAACTTTTCTATGGGCAGGTTAGCTCCAGAAAGGGTCCTCTAACCTTTCTGGTTTGTGCCACAAAGAAAGCTTGGAGCGGATTGTATAAAGGATGGCTTGTGTGTGGCCCCCCCCACCCCTACTGTGAACCAAATCACCTTCCAAGATACTCGTTGTTTGCAACAGGGGAGTTTTTATTGTCTTCTGAGAGTTGGGTGAAAATTAAACAGAAGGGATGTGAATCTAAGCCTGGCTTCACTAAGATAGTCTTGTTAGTTTGTTTCTTTCTTCCCAGAGTAATTTCCTAAAGAATTAAAAATCCCTTTGAAACACAGTATTGCATTGTTTCTGATTATCAGCAGAGGTGGGAAGGACTTTAAGGTCTGAGTCCAGCTGCTTAGAGGCTAGGAGACTTGAGGCAAATCCTGGCACCTCTCTGGGCCTCAGTTTCTTCATCCGTAAAATGGCGTGATAATACTTACCACCGAGGAGGATAGTGACTATTAATGTGGGATGACAGGTTCCAGCCCCAGCTTCTGTTCTTAGAAAGAAAAAGCTGTGACTTACGAAGCCTGTCTGTTGTGTTCAGGTTTGTGTGAGGCCTGGGACCTCCTACAAAGGTATCAAGGTGGCAGACCCAGACCCAAATCCAGATGCTTTCAGTTCAGTTAGCTGGTCCTTGAGCTTATTGTGTGTCTGATGAGCTGGCCTCCAAGGGAGCTGGCTGGGGGCTGCTGTGTTGTTCCTTGGCACTGCTGGGTCCAAGTTGTATAGTTTAAGTGGAGGAGATTTTGCTCCCCAGAGGGCATTTGGTGATGACTGGAGACATTCTGGATGGTCAGTCTTTGGGAGGTGCTGCTGGCATCTAGTGGGCAGAGGCTAGGGATGCTGTTAAACATGCTACAGTGCACAGGACAGCCCCCCCAAGACAAAGAATTATCCAGCCAAAGGTATGCCTAGTGCGGTTGAGAAGCCCTGGTTTAGTGTTCGGTGAGAGAGAGAGAGAGTGTGTGTGTGTGTGTGTTTCCTGTTCTACATTTGGTAAAGGAAACCCACCCTTGCTGCCTCCATGGTCACTGTGGAAAGCTTGGAGGGGATTGTATAAGAGATGGCTTGTGTGTGGCCCCCTCCTCCCCCACTGTGAACCAAATCACCTTCCAAGATACTAGTTGTTTGCAAAAAGGGAGTCCTGTGTTGCATCTGTGCCCAGTCCTGGTGTTGGTTGATGGGAACATCAAGATTCAGGCATGCTGGGGAAATAGCCCTTAGAACTAGCAGGAAAAAGAATTTCATCTGATTTATTTAGTGGTTCTATTAAATTGTCATTGCTTCTATTTTGAGACTTTCTCTTCGAAAAATACAAATACAAAAAAAATCACAGTCACGCTATCCCTCCACTTTTTCTTGGAAGGGGGCATTCTGAAGAAGTCAAAGTTCACCACCCCTTCAGATACCACCATTTTTTAACAATTTGGTATGTCTGTAAATTTTGTTCTTTCTAAATTTCACTTCAGAGCCTGTGTTCTTTTGTGTATGCATATGTATGTGTATATATATACATAAATAAAAATATATATCCTTATGAATAAATATAGAAAGAAATTAATTATTGGAATCTCAAACTATCAGAGACTTATGTAATAAGCAGAGGCAGGCCTGATTATGTATGGGCAAAGCATTTGTGAACAATGTCTCCATTGTGTAACGTACAAAACAAGCTTTTCTTCCACATTGGATATGCAAGTCTGCCTTCCCCAATAAGGGCCTGTCTCTACCCACCCCCTCCCCTTGCCTCCCACCTTTGAGCAAACATTATTTATTGTGGCTGATGTGCAATCAGGTCTTCATTTGGGGCTGCTTTTTGATGTTCTTTCTTTGTGGGATCTCACCCACGTGCCCCTGGAGACCCTTTGGCTGCCAGGATCTTTGTTTCCCAACCACCCATGTGGTGCCAGTGGTGTTGTGTTTGTGGTGAGCTGTCCAAAGAGCCTCAGCATGGTCTCTGTGATTGCACTTGGGTCTCTCCTAGAGTTCCTTTTGGGCTCAGAAATAATGGCTGCCCCCCCTCCCCTTCTTGACTCCCTTTCCCAGCTTCAGCCATTTTTAACCTCGTTTCTTGTAACTTACCAAATGTTTTGAGGTCAGTAGATGGGATTGTCGTTAAACAGGTGAGGAACCTGAGGCTTCTGTCAGGGAACTTGCTTGAGGTCCCACAGGCAGCAGGTATCAACACCAGGATTTGGGCCGTGGTCTGTTTGACTCAAAATACGTTCCCTGAGATGGTGGTGAACCACTGTCACTTTCAGATGGCTCTGAGATTGGTGGAGTGAAGCTGGAAACTCCATACACACCACAGGTGACAGGGACCACAGAGGAGCGCCTTTTGGGTGGGGAGCCTGGAGAATGTACACCTTCAGAGGCATTTTAGGTACCTTTGAGGCTGACAGAATCAGGCTAAGCTTTGTTTACCATTGGGACATCACAGATTGAGGAAACATAGGCCTACGTAGAAAGGGGAAGTTGATTGCTCAAGATCAATCAGTTTGTCTTTCATGAATGAGAAGACATTCTGCCGGTTCCTTGAAGAGAGGGTGGACTTCTGATTCGAGGAAGTCGGGAAGGCTGTGGGGTGTGGTGTTGTTTGGGGCAGGAAATACAGTGTAAGCCACTATGGTAGAGAAACTGAGGGGTCTTGGAAGGAGGTTTAGGATGGATTTGAAGCCAGGGGATGTATTGGATCTCTGTAGACTCCAGACAAACTATATTAATATTTTCGGAAGCTGTGATGGAGCTGCAGATGGGCGTGGAAGTTAAGAGTTTGAACTGGCTTGTTAACCAGTCCTGCTGCTGGAGAACCTGTAGCTCGGTGGACAGTGTTACTTTAAAGTCCTTGGGTCAATTCAGACCAAGAGATTAATAGGTCCAGGTATGTCACAAGTCAGAGATGGCTTAAAATAAGAAATTTTCCTTCCAAAAATTTTACTTTTTACAGAAAGGCTTCCCTGTCTGGGATTGAGATGGCATTTTTCTTCTCCTAGCTGTGACTCACCGTATGTCTTCAGACAATGAATATGAAATTTCCCACACTGAATTGATGTATGCTGTTGGGGGTGGGTCTTTGCACAGCTCCGTTTCCCAACCCCTCTTCCTGATGCCTGGGAATGTGTTACTCTGTAAGCCTACATAGCCGTGGTGGTTCAGGGGAGACCATAGATACGTTTCCTGGCACCTAGCAGGTGTTGGGTCAAACATGAATGAATGAATGAGTGTACAAATGAATGAATGAATGAGGAGGTTCTTCGTGCTCAAGGCGGTGCTGTACATGGTCTGGCATACCGCTTGATCATTCCAGGGGTGCATTATGAATGTGTGCACCGCAGGACCCTCCCGCGATCCAGGTAGCATGGTGCAGGTTGTGGTGATGTGCCAGGAGAAAGATGGGTTCTCAAGGGATGGTTTAGAGGTCGGTCTGTCTCTGCCACTAGCTGGCAGGGTAACTGTGGAGGGGGGTGCCCCATCTCTCCAGGCTTTAATTTCCTTCTGGTGGAAAGGAAGCTTGACCTGGCTGAATTCTAGGTCCTTTTCTAGTTTGAGGTTGATTGTGGGTATGACCTGCTGGGCTCAGCTCTGGCTTTGGGAAACACCCTCACCCCTCGATGACCCTTTAGCAAGGCGTGCGGTGGTTCCTAAAGTGCCCCTGAGCTGTGTGACTGATGGATGCTTTTGTGGTTATCTCACCCCTGCTGCCCTGTGTTACCCAAGGGTTTGAGATTGAGTTGCCACTCCTTGTACTGCAGGGGATGGCTTGCTCCAGAGAGGTGGCCTGCAGAGGGGATGAGGGGAAGGAGGAGAAAGTCATTCTCCAAGTGTTTGTCCTTGTTGTCAGCCCAGGGTGCTTGCCTGGCATGAAAGGGAAGGAAAGAAAAAAAAAACACTCTGAGTGGTTTGGGCAAGGGTTTTAGTTGATGGATCTGGTAGTTTCCTCTGTCAGCCTTGTTTTCTTTTAACCGCCTGGGCCACAGTGTCATCGTCTAAATGTGGAACGTAGCTGTTATGTGTTCTGGGAAATAAAAACCAAAACTGGGCCAGGGGGTCCACGGAGGTAGGAGAAGAACATTCTAATGGGAATGTTTCAAGCCATGAGGGGAGGGGAGAAAAATGTCTCTGTTGGTATCCTAGAGGAAGAACTTGTTAGATTTGGAGAGATTTGGTAGAGGATAAATTTGGCTCTAAGGGTCTCTGATTCCTTTTAGAGACTTTTCTTGTAAAAAATAAAATGGAACCCAGGAGAGGTGGTAACTTGGGAAACAGCACATTCTGTCCATAATGAAAGTTGTCCCACAAGAATTTCTCTATTTTACCCCTTTAGCCAAATTTCTGTTTCTAAAAGGGGAAAGGGGCTAGAGATAGGCTTGTTTGTTTTCTTAGCTGAAACCTCACTTTTTATATTTCCAGCCCATTCTCCAGGGTGAGAACAAGCAAAGCCCAAGGGTTGGTTCAGTGTGGTGTTCTAGAGCCGGTCTTGGCCCAGGCTTCCACCCTGAAGGAGGAAGTGACAGGATGCCAACAAATGAATGTCCCCCCCCATTACTTACTGAGGTGCAACTTACAGCAAAGTGCACACAACTCAGGTATCCAGGGCTGTGAGTTTTACATGTCTACACCTGCGTAACCACGACCCAGATCAAGGTAAAGGACATTTCCAGCGTCTTGGAGGCTCTTCCTGCCCCTTTTCAGGCTACACCTCTCAGAGAGAACCACTTCTGATTCCTATAACCATAGGCTAGTTTTTCTCTTTCTGAACTTGATACACACAGAATCATCATTGGTGTTTTAATTTTAATTTCACATCCTCCCTCCAACCCCCAAACCGAAATCTGTTGGAATTTTTGGGTGTTTGTTTATAAGAATGCTTTTTGTATCTCATCTAGGTGTCAAAGAATTGTAGGTGGAAAAGCCCAGGACAAGGCCGGTTGCTGCTGGAAGCCTGGTGGGGCCAGCCAGCCTCTGCCCACCTCTCTGTCCCTGCAGCCTGTGGCCCCTTCCCACCACCAATCCTGTGTCCGCTGTTGCCATGTCTGTTCCCGCCCTCTTCCTTACCATCCTTGATGTGCCACAACTTCAGGGGCTTCCTGTCTGTATTTTGCACCCTCTTAAAACTATATTCCTTTCCCTTCAGTGTTGGTATCTCTGTTTGTCATCGTGCATTACCTGGGATGATTATTTGATGAGCAAGTGCTTTCTCCCTAGCTGTAGAGCAGGTGGTGCCTGCAATCCAGCAGACTCCCAGCAAGTGTGTTGGATGATTAGATAGGGGTATGTCATGCTGGAGAAGGGCGCACGGGGCAGCGTTGGCTCTTTCGGGGGTGTGTAGGGGGGTACGTGTGATGCCTGCCAAGGCACTTTCGTTCTGTGCTGAGGGTTCTGTGTGTTTGAAGCACCCGGATTGTGTGTCCCTGATGTCTCCATCACGGGTAGCCTGGCTCCTTCTCCAGCCTCCATCCTTGTGCTCCCTGCCCACACCAGGCCTCTCTGGAGCTGGCTCCCTCTCTCCTTGCTCTCTTTTGGCCAGGATTTTAACATATATCACAGGCTGGTAGGCTAAGAGCTTGGGACTTCCCCTCACCACACTCAAAGCCTTTGATCTTTTGCTTTGGAGGTAACATCAAAAGGAAGGCTGAGGAAGACAGCCAGGCTGTGAAGTTCAACGTTCAAGTTAATAGCTTGACTGAAGGTTGTGCTGCATCGTGGCAGCATCACCGAGGCTGGAGTAAACAGGGCGATTCTGCCACATTTTCCTGGAAATTCTCCCTAATATTGGAAGAGGGCTTCATTTACATTTGGAATAAATTCGGGCTGTAGCAAGAGCTTCTTTCTCCTTTCCCTCTTTTGCTCGGAATTGTGAAAACATGGGGAGAAGATGTGTGTGTCGGGGACTTGGGGAGGGGGAGACAGAACCCAAAGAGAGGATTTGGGGATGGGGAGCCCCATGTGATCAGACCCTGAAGTTATCCTTGCCCCGATTCTGGGACTTGCTGTCTGCCTGCCTTTCAGCACAGTATCTCTGTGCCACTGACTGTTCTGATTTAGCTGAGTGTTTCTGAATTCTGATGGAATTCAAAGAAGGTCGGGCAGGCAGGCATGCAGCTTGGCTCGGGGCTTGGGGAAGTTGTGTGCAGCCCAGACATCGCAGCAATGAGAGGGCCTCAGGCTTGAGAGCTGGAAACTGAATTTCATTGGAAGCAAAAGTGAAAGCAACCCAACCACCTTTCCTGTTTGGTCTCTTTGCTAAGCTTTGTGGACACTTGTTCGGTGGTTGTTTAATTTAACATTTTCTGTAATGCTCCTTTTTTAGATTTTCATCCAAAGCTCTGTTTGAGTACTTTTCAAACACATTTCGGCCCCAGTACCATTTGGTGTACGATTTACCTCTGAGGCTGGTCATTTTCCCTACACCTGCCTTGGGTACCTTTCTGGTGTGTGCCCAGAGCATCCTTGGACATGTGCTCTGTCACCATCCAGCATCCTGAGCTACCCTTTCAGCTCTTGGCCCTCCTGGATTCACCTCTCTCTGCAGCAGCACTCAGTCTTCCCTTTCTGCGGGGGTCTTTAAACCCTGATGATGTCAGCACTCTGTGGCCAGAATTCCTGTTGGATTTCTTTAGTGTGGTTTCTCCAGCATTCCTCGTCACCGTAACCCCATCATGATTTTTGGCATAACTGTATACCACCTGCGCCATTATTTATTTGATGCATTTAAACATTTGATTCATTTATTTGAACTTAGCCTCGCTGTAAGCCTTAATTAACATCTATGAAATTATAGGTTTGATGTGCTAGTTATTTTTTTTTCTAATACACATTAATATAATCCTGTGACTACCAAAGTAATACTTTGTATTGCCTAAAACCATGCTTGGTTAGCACCACAGTTCAGGAAAGTGCTTTCCCTTCCTTTTCCTCCTTTGGTGACTTGCCGTTTGGGGGCATCTGTTGACTCCCAGTGTTCTCTTGCATGTCTTCCTATTCCTGAGGCCAGCTGACTTCTAGGCCTGGTGAGTCCCTGTTCAACCCGTGAGTGGTCTCAAAACTCTGCTCATGGTATGGTCTCAGGCTTCTAGAAATCTAGTTTTATAGTGATGAGAATTCATTTTGAATTGGATGGGTTCTCCTCTGTTGCTTTAAATCTGGATATGGGTTCTCAGAGTTGTCACCATTTTTCAGGTTGTCAAAATTTCCAAGCTGGTTGATGGAGCTGGCCTGGAGCTGCCTGTGCGCTCTCCTGGCTTAGTTATCTTCTGAAAGGGCTTGGCAAATCCCTGCCACCTCTTGATCAGAGTTGTTGGCAGGAGTCCTCCGTGACTCTAGGTTTTCAGCCCTGGAGACTCTCGACTGCATTTATTGTACACGTCCATTTGGAGCCTTGCTGAAAAGGCATCTCTTGGCACTGAAGGGTGTGGGCGTCTGGAAATTCCTCGGAAAACACACGATGCCAGCCTCTGGGTCGCCAAAGCCTTAGGGACACATCCTGCGGTGTTGGGGAAATGCCCACCTTAAAACGCTCCTCTGGGAGGAATATTGCCGCTTGCGCTAACCCCTGGAGCTGAACGCTCAGAGGACTTCCCTGAGATGGGCTTCTTTTTGCCTATGCTTAAAGCTGTAAAGGGGCCATTGTCAAATTTGTTTAGCCTCTCAATTCACGTTCCTTAGAGGATGGTAAATTAAAGGTAACATTCCTGGACAGGGCCTTTCATACATTTAAGAAAACCCGTTGAGTCTCAGGGGGGAGAGGTGAGGGAGAGATGAAAGGTTTTCTCCAGACCTGTTCTGTAGCATGGACTGTTCTTTTAGGTAATTAAGGGAGACCATAAAAGACAAGCACACGTGTCCGTTTATCTTTCACCTGGGGGTCTTAAATCTTTGGTTTTCTTTAACCACATCCCCGTGTCAGCCACAGGCCCCAGTGGGTTCCATTTTCATCATTTCCCTTTTTGGTTGGCTGGAACACACCATTGGAGAATGGAGTTTTGGGGTCTTTGGGAGCTTTGAGTTTTCCCACAATGTCCTATAGAAGTTTGCTTCTGTGATTGCTGGGCAGGGCCCCCTCCCAGTTGGATGAGATTGGTGGGGCAGGGCAGCCAGGGCAGGGGTCGTGGGAGCAGGTGCAAAGGGTTGAATGTCTTAGTCGTTCTTTGTGACAATAATGCCTACTCATGGATATCTTCTGCCTACCATGTGTCAGGACAGTGGTTCCCCCAATTTGCTGCACAGTGGGATCACCTGGAGAGCTTTTATAAAAATCTCAATGCCCAGGTCTCTCTGTGGGGGAGGAGCCAGACATCAATAAACTTAAAGATCCCTAAATGATTCTAAAGTTTGGGAATCACTATATTAGGCTAGTAAGACCCAAGTCATTTGCATTCTAAGTCACTTAGGCTAATCACACATGAGGTACTTTTTAAGCTTTTTACATACATCGTCTTAGTCCTTGTGCAGTTAAAGAGGTGGACAGTAATCCTCCCTATTTCATAGGCAGGACACCTGAAGCTCACAAGGTCATTGAGTTAGTCAGAGGTGGAAGGTGCTTTGCATCTGCCTGCAGAGTTGGTGTCATTGCCTTGGCCGTGGTTCTGATCCTGCAGAAACCCAGCTTTAGTTGGAGTTTGCTTAGTGGTTATGGGTGGGAGGGTGGCGGAGGGATTGTTGTTCCTGGGAGACTGGAAAAAATTTGGTGCCTGCCTGTGTAAGCCTTGGCAGATGAGCAGGCACCTCCTGACATAGCTTAGAGGAGGGCATCAGGTAGAGGAATCAGCACAGACAAAGGCACAGAGCCATCGAGTTGCAGACAGGCAGGGTGAGCAGAGGGAGGGGAGACGTGGGGTAGAGGGTGGTTCTGAAGCTAGAAAGGTTGTTTGGGATTCTGTCCTGGAGGACCTTGAATTCTGTGTGCCAAAGAGGCCACTGATCCTCTGGGGCTGTGGTTAAAATGCAGCTTTGGTAAAAGTTGGTCTGAGTGGGGCCTGAGAGTCTGCATTTCTCCCAAGCTCTTAGCAGTCACTATAGCTGCTGCACCTTGAGTATGAGGCTTTTGGGCAGTGGTTCCCAAGCTTTGCTGCACAGCAGAATCACCTGGGAACCTTCTAAAATCCCAATGCCCAGGTCGCACCCCATTCCAATTATGTCTGAATGTGAGGGACTGGGAGCCAGGCATCAGTGGGTTTAAAGGATCCCCAGGGACCTGTTAGAAGTGCTGCTTTAGGGGGTGGGATAGTCCTGGCTGGATTTTAATCAGGGACTGACTGCTCCATTCATAAAACAATAGGAGAGGGAGTGCGGGGGGTTTGAGAAACCATTGAAATAGTTTTCTTCATTAAGTGAGCAGTGTTTGTGGAGAGTATGCAGCGGGCCAAGTACTGTCCTAGGGGTTAGGGGCACAGCAGTGTGCCGAGGATGATGGTCTGAATTAGCGCAAGGACAGTGAGAAAGGAAGAAAGGCAGGATTCTGAGAGGAGAAGCATTTTAGGAAAAAGATACACAGGACTTTTGAATTACAGGTAATTTGGTCAGGACCCAAAACCGAAATTTCTGTGCTCTATGATGAAAGGGTTTGCTGGGCGTTGAGTAGCGAGCTTGCAGAGGGCCATTAACTTGTCTCCAGGTCCTTCAGAAGCCTTGCCATTTACATACAGGCACCTGCCTGGCTAAACTATTCCTTTCTGCAGCTCCCTTAAGAATCTCATCTAGGGAGTATTTGCTTTGCTTATTTTGGGGTTACTTTAAGTGTTTGAAGGAACCAAAATATTTTTCTTAAAAATAATACTCATCTTCAGTTCACGTTATTCGTTACTTTTGACTAATTTGTGAGAATCAGTAAGTGCTGACTGACTGAGGCTGCCTATACATTTGACTCCCCTCTGTTACCTGTAAGTGTGTTGCTGCAGCTTGGATGCCAAAGCGAGCTAGCATGGGAGCACAGGGGTGCGTGCACCAAGGAAGATATTCCCACAGAGCCTGTCCTTTTAGTGAGGAGGGTGGTTAGATAGGGAATGTGTTCGTTTCTGGGTTAGCATTCTGAAATGCTGGTGGCTAAAATCCTGAGATATGTTCACACTCTGCGTTTCCTTCCCACCACCCCGTGACTGGTAACTATAAAGCCCCCTACCCTTGGGCATAGCGGGAGGCTTCAGGACCCCGGTGGGTTCCATGAGAGGGCTGTTTACTAGAGTTAGATATTTTGAATATCACTCCTCTGGGACCGGATTTAGACCGTTTGGTGGTAGTTTTGCGAGGCTGAATTTCAAGGCCAAGGATGCTTCTAGAACGGAAGTACCTGGTTGGCACTTAGAGCTGTATTTGTTGATTATGTCAGTGTGAGAATTCAGGGAGGCCAGTGCCAAACCTTAATCCTGAAAGGAGGAGATTTCTTCTCTCTTCCCTCATGGGGAACTTTGTCCTTGGGAGAGTTTAGAATCCTTGGACATTAGAAATTCTGAAATTTTTTGCCAGTCCAGGCCGTGTCATTCCTGTTCCTCTTCTGTCTCCACGGGATTCTGTGAGGAATAATTAGTTAATGTTTGCAGAGCACTTTGAAATCCTCAGATGAAAGGCACCAGAGAACTGCAAAGTATTATTATTTATTATTAGCCTGCACCAGCATGGAGGTGCACGAGGCTCTGGCAGTGCTCCCTGCCTCGTGCCAGGTGCATGCATTCCTCCTGCCCGGCTTTTCCTGCCCCATGGTCACTCTTTATTTAAAAAAAATCAAAACAAAACACTGAAGAAAGTATAAGCGGTCAGAATCAGTAACATAGAGTGTGCCTCAGATTGTGGGCAGATGATGAGAAAGAAACATGTTGGTTGCACTGCAGGGACAGAGCAGGAGTCTTCTAACCCCAGCGACACTGGGGCCACTGTTCCTGGGGTATCTGGGGTCCGGTGAGGTTAAGTCGGTTCTGTATGGTAATGAGATAATAAACACAATGGTGCCAAGCTAGCTGTGCTTTGTGTATTTGCTTAAAATTTGAATTTTACTGAATTTAATGATATCTAAGGACTCTGCTTCCTGGGGACCCAAATGTACTTGAGTCAGGACGGTAGTGATTGAGAATTAGCCTTTGCTGTGGCAGAGTGTTCCGGACTGATTCATGTGGGTCTCCAGCATGTGCCGATATTTCACTTCTTCCTAAGGTCTTGGCATGCCGAGGCGGGTGTGCCGGAGCCGGGGCAGAGCCGGGAGACTGAGCGGGAAGCTCTCTGGCTGTTTCTGCTTCTTCATCCCAGCTGACTTAGACCAGAACTGGATTCACCGGCTGCCAGGGTAACTTCATTTGCCCTGGTGGCACAGAGGGAGGGAAGGAAGAAACATCATCGGGCCAGTCATTTTTTGAGAGGAAAGACGTGTTTTACTTTTTCCTCAGTCACTAGATGTGCATCTGCCCTCCCCAGCTAATCAGACGCGGTTGTGCCCTAACTGTCCCACCACCCAGCCCTGACGGCCAGCCACCCACGCAGGGAGCACCAGCGTGAGCCCCGGCCGCCTCTGCTGCCTGGCAGTTCTCTGAACTCGCTGGTGTCTCTTTGCCCTGAGGCTCAGAGACCCCGAGGACTGACCGCTTCTTGAGACTCATCTCCAGTTTGCAAAGCACCCCCGGCCAGCAGAGAGGGGGATTTTTGAACCAGTAGCATCTCCCCTTCTCCCCCCAACACATAAGCGTCCACTCTTTGTCTCCCGTAAGCATGGAACAGCCAGTGATACTCAAATCCTCATCTGCCATGAAGTCAAAAATTGGTATATGTCTACCATCCCGAACAATTTCTTACGGTGACCCTGCATTGGGTCTGTAAGACTTTATTAAACCATGAGGGAGTCCAGTCCCCCAGAGCGGTGGTATCTGGGACAGGGTCTGAGACTGTTCGGAATGATCCTCTCCCTGAGCCAGGAGTAATTGCTGCAGTGTGTGGTAGGTAGGAGCAGGCATTACTCCATTTCACCCACGAGGAAACAGAAGGAATGACCCAGGGGTGGAGCGGAGCTAAGTGTCCCGTGTGCCTAGTCCCTCCTAGGGTGCACTTTCAGCTGCCTGCACTGTCTCCTTTGTGAGCTTTACTGCAGCAACAGAGATGCCTTTAAATGAAAATTCTTGGGGGAACCCTGCCTTCCTTGGCCGGAGCCTGGCAGGGAATGGGGGTGGACAGAGGGCTCTTTTTTGATGTGACCCCCTCGAGACACCCTCTCTGGTCACTGCAGACATTCTCCCTCCATCCAATGCCCTCCTCCTGTGTGGAGGGCATGTGCCTTGCAGAGAAAATCTCTGAAGAAGGCATGTAGTTAGGGGCATAGCTAAGCATTCCTGTCCTGGTCACCTTATTTCTCAGAAAAAGGACAGGGGAAACACCTTTTACTGAATCCCCTGCTGGTCCTTAATTGGCTCTCGTTTACTTTCCACAGCATCCCTGCAAACAGAGTTATGTTTATATTCCTTTTACAGAGTAGAAACTGAGGTCCAGAGAGGGCACACATAGACCTGTGGTCTTTAAAATGCATCTTACTTGCAAACAAAGACACTTAATGTATTTAAGAGGTTTAGGGAGAGCTGAGCAAGATAACATGGGGGCAGTCAGCACATAGATCTGGGTGCCCGCCACAGAGGGGCGCAGCACTGGGTGCTGGAGGATATATGGTCACTACGAGGCCTTGAGTAATTTAACTCCCCCCCGGCTCCCCCAGTCCATCTCCACTGACTACTGAGGCAACAGATATGTTTATGTTATGAGTGGTTGTGATGATGACATGAGCCATGGAAAACATTTTCCCAGTGCCTGGCACATAGTAGATGCCCAGTAAAGGTTACCCCCCTTAAAATGTGGGAGGGGGTTGCTTTGCCACTCTGGGGTATGTTGCCTGTTGTTCTCTGCTGCACTTTTTTTGTCCTTTGGGCTTCGAGAATGCTGGGATGGACAGTGAATGGTCTTCTCGAGTCCACACGTGCTGGTATCGGGGGCGGGTGAAAGAGCCCCTGTGGCCAAAGACTGGCAGGCTTCATCCTGAGTCCTTCTGTTGGTCCCTACTTTGGGGGTTCTCTCTGGCTGGGGTGGACTGCCCGGATCTGTTTGTCCAGGGTACATTTCCCATGCACCTAGTATTGGCCAGCTGCGGTGCTAGGCGCTGGAACCAGCAGGACATGGCTCTGAGAGGCAGCCGTGAGAGCCAGGAAGTGAAGAAAGTTGTTGTGGGTGTGACAGTGGAAATCTGAGCAGTGTCCATAGGGGCCCCAAGAGGGGAGGCAAATCCTGCTAGAGCTCTCAGGCCAGTGGGACCCAGCGTGTGAAATCACAACCGCTCTGGCAAAGGCAGAAAGTGGAAGCAGTGGGTGTAGAGCATCCCCATTCTCCTCTCTGTGACTGAGTCACCTTGGTGGCTGTTGTCACCAGGGACAGGAACATCGTATGCTCAGACTGTGGACAGGTTATGTGAAAGAAGCTCACTGGTTACACTTTGGGGAAAGGGCAGGGGACTCCTAATCCCAGCAAGGTTGGGGTTGCCGGTTCCTGTGGGGTCTGGGGTCGGGCAAGGGTTAGCAGCTGGTCTTGCTTGTCTGATCGTGGCACAGTAATAAATGCAGTGATGCAAAACTAGGTCTTTGGTTGGGATATGTGTCCTTGTCAGAAGGGCTCACTCTTGGTTTTGCAGGCCCATGAGTCCTTTTGGGGACATGGGTGCAGTGGTGAGAAATACAGGGTGTGTCCCAGACCACCTTGTGCCTTGGCCACAGGGCTCCACCCCACAAACATCACTGACTCACCAGGTTTCTGCAGCCAAATTCACATGTCCCCGGTCATGGCAGTGCCTTTTACTTCTTATGTCCTGTGTAAGTTATAGCTATCGGATAGTTTACTGAAAAATATATTTAAAAATTTTACTTTTGAATTAAAATACTGTTTAAGAAAGTATAAAGAAAAGAATTGCCTATAATCCTGCCACCCAGAGAAAAGCATAGTTAAAGGTGGTTGATTTTTCTTTTTCTTTTTTAAAGTGGTAAATAGACGAGTGTTTTGGATATATTGATTTTTTCAGGTGTGCATGCAGGTCACATGGGCACCTGACATTTTTCATGTGGATTTCAGCCAGGCTTGACACTTGCACCTTAACGAAAAGTAAACCATCGTTTGTCTGACAGTCTTAACTGTAGCCAATATCGAGGGAGGAAGGTTTACTTTATGTTAAAGACTTGACAACCCAGACACCCCCCTTGTGGTTTCTTTGTTGTAACCTTTGAGCTGGTGGCCTGCTGAAATGTCACCTTTGCCCTTCTTTAAAAGCAGGAATAATGGGTGGTGAGTGGGTGGATGCCTCTTAAAATACTTGGAAGTTCTGTGGCCAGAGGGTAAGCTTTTGAAAAGTTGGTGTTTGTGTTGTGTTGTTTTAATTAATGAATCTTCTGGGCCTGAAGATAATGAGTTCAGCGAGGGCAGCGATGTTGCCTTACTGCTGCTCACCTTAGGGTCCTCGTCACGCAGAACGTGCCTGGCCTGTGGTGGGGGCCTGGGAATGCTGCTTTGATTGACATGGGGGTGGGAAGACAGATGTGGCTGCCTCCATGCTGATGGGAGGCAGCTGGAAAGGTGGTCATAGGTTCCATCTCGGGAGCTGAGAGCCACCTTATCTCCCCTCACCGGGTGTGTATGGATTCTGTACTTGGCGTGTGTCCTCCTTCCTGCTGGAAATGCAAGCACCCTCCTTGTAAACCCCACCCTCTCCCTTGCTCCCCTCCAAGGCTGGAGGACCAGGTGGGCTTTACC
Source organism: Daubentonia madagascariensis (assembly GCA_023783475.1). Lineage (NCBI taxonomy): Eukaryota > Metazoa > Chordata > Mammalia > Primates > Daubentoniidae > Daubentonia > Daubentonia madagascariensis. The sequence continues at coordinate 19,852,540 of JAKFHU010002573.1, forward strand.
TGCCTGGAGCGTGCTTTGCTGACAAGGTGCAAGGAGCAAGTTCCCAGTGGTGCAGAGGCAGGGTGCATTCCTGGAATAATAATGTGTGTTTTTATAATACTTTGCAGTCTAAGTACTTTTCAAATACTTTACCTCATTTAGTTCTTGCCACAGCCCTCTGAAGGGATATTACTATTACCCTCATTTTATGGCTATAGTAACCAAGGCTTGTTTTGGGAGGTGGACGGGGTGTACAGGGGACAGTCGGAAGGGAACCAATGTTGAATGAATTCTGAGGCTCTGCCAGAGCTGCCTAGGAGCTAGGTATTTGTTGTTAATGGACTCTTTGCATCTTCCCCATGAGGGAGGTGGGGCAAAGGGAAATTATTTTACGACAGCTGAGGGTTGGGGAGACCAACTCTGTCTACTGTCACACAGCAAGTTGGGTGAAAGTTGGGATTTGTCACCCAGGTCACCTGACTCTTAGGCCCTGTGATCTCTCTCTTCTGTCTCTAGTACCCAGCATAATGCCCAGCAAAGTGCCGGCATCAATAAATATTTGTCGAATGTTAAATGAGGCTTAAAGAGACCATTCATGCTTGGCACAGGGGCACAGCAAGACAAACATGTTTCCTGCCCTCATAACCTTCACTTCCAAATCCTGTGACCTTGGGCTGATTGCCTGAACTCTCTCGCAGATCAGTTTCCTGAGAACTCATCTGAAAAATGGGTAAAGTATCAGAGTGCATTCCTTATAGTGAGATCACAAATACGACCACACAGCTTCCCTTTTTACCTCCACCTCCTAGAAAATAAATTTCCGACGACTACTGCATTGTTGGATAACAACAACAAAAAGTATTTCCTGATAATGCTCAAATCACTAAATGTAGCAAATACCCATTTCATAATAAGAACACCAATGGGGATAAGAGCTGACATTTTTTGAGCACTTGCCACGCGCTGGGTACACTGCTCTAGAAGCCACTACCTACGATGATTTGGCAACAACCCTGATTGAAAGAGCTGTTCTCTCTCATTTTATAGAAGAGGAAACTGAGGTTCAGAGAGGTTAAGTAACCTGCCCAAGGTCTCTCAGGAAGTAGTTGGTGGTCTGGGATTCAAACACCAGAATGGGTCTGACTTCCCACTCTTTAAGCCGCACTTAAAACTGGGCTCTCTGCATACGTGTGTTCTGGGCATTTTCATATCTCACTTGGCCTGTTCACAGCCTGGACTTTTGCTTTCTCCATTCTCAGAGAACATGGCCAGTGCAGGAGGAGGAAACCCACGCTGGTCTTTGGACTGAAACAGAGGCTGGCAGTGGTCCCGAAACAGGGCGCCAAATGGCTGACCCTTGCTTTTATGCTTTGCGGCGGTGAAGCCAGGGCACCAGGGAGTCCTTTGAATTTCTCTTTCCCAATTTTCTACCCCTTCTTCAGGCAATCTTTTTTAACAAGCCAGCTCTTAAATCTTATTGTCATCTCTGAAGAAAGATAGAGGAAAACAAAACAAAACAAAAAAATCAAGATACAGCCTGGGAGAAAAGTGGCAGATTTTCTTCAAGATTTTTTTTTTTATCATTTTTATTTTGTGCACATTTCAGAACTTCTTTGGGATGATGATTTCGTGTGGTTCCTTTGAGCAGCTGCTGCTGGGTTTAAGCTGGTGCGTCACCATCCCCTGTGCCGTGGGCCGGCTTGTGTCTCCACGTGCCCGCTTGTGCCGTGGGCGTCTGTGTGTGCAGAACGTGAGGGCAGGAGTCGGAATTCTGCCGGGCTCGCAGGCATTGAAAAAAGTCTCTTTGAGAGCCAGCTAGAGGGAGAGATGTAGTGACTTAGAGCACTAGGTCTGCAGTCAAGCTTCTGCGTACCTGGGAGGGAACCCAAATAGAGAGACAGAAAAATTCCACTTAGCCAGAAAGCTGGGGAAATGAGTGAATAGGGTGTGGGGGTGGGAGAGCAGTCTGGAGGGGTGAGGCTGGTTAGCTAAGAATGTTTTGGGTCACTTTGCTTTACTTAGTCTGAAGTGTTCATTTCCCTTTAAGCACTGGTTAATACACGTATCTGGGGATTTACTTTTTGGATGATTTAAAAATTTGCAATATCTCAAGGGGTTTTATCCTGATGATACAGATTATATTAATAGCAACATAATAGCTAATAATATAATAGCTGGCGTTTCCTAAGCACTTACATAGGCCAGGCACAGTGCCAAGCATTTGATCCTTACAAGTGAACTCTGAGGGATGGCTGTTTGTTTGTATTCCCATTTTACATACGAGGAAACCAGTGCTCAGAGAGGTGAGATTATTTGCCCTAGCTCACCCACCTTGGGATGGTCCGACTCTTTTGGATGTCAACACTTGGACCATATTAGACACTGAGTAAATATTTTGTTGAATGAATGGAATTTAGGAGCTTGGGTTTGAACCCAGGTCTGAGCTGGCTTTGAGTCCTCACAGTAGTAGGTCCAGTTGACACAGTGGGGGCTCAGTGGTCCAAAGGAAAAGGAGCAGGGAGACATTTTGGGGGCAAGAACAGGGCTCCTGGGGTATTTTCCTCAGCATGTCCGCATTAAAGGCATAGCGTGAACTGTCATTCAAGAGAATGTGGCGGATTAGCATTTTGTTTCCCTCTCCATTGGTGGCATGTGCAATTTGCCTTGAGCCCCTGTGTCCACAGAGTGAGGTGGGCTGAACTCCGGAAGACCTTTTGGTTGGGATGACTGTATATTCATCTGTACCTGAGCAGGGACTGAGTTTGACGTGCCATTTTCTGCAGCAGTGAGACCTCATTAAATTGGCTTCCCCTCATTTGGGCATTTGGGAAAAGTTAGACAGCTGGAGTTGAATTCTCAAGGATGAATTTAAAATTGTACCCCTTGTCAGGGTACATAAAGAGAAGAAGAGGGATATATTTAAAATACCTGAATGAACGATTTCTTACTTTACCATGTGCACATGGACAATAGTGGTGGATCGTTATCAGCTGGTCTGTGAGTCCGGGGCCCTGCCCAGGCAGCCTCTCTGTTGGCTTAATGCGTTTAGTCCAACAGATCACTTGCCTCCCTTTTCTCCCTTTTTGCTCCCTGCAGTGAGATTGTGTGTTCCTGAACATAAACCCTTTGAGCATCTATCTCATGCGTCACAGGGCCTAGTTTATAGCAGATAGACTGCTATTCAGTGACTCATCCTCTGGGGAAGGACAGGTTGAGTGTCCCTTATCCAAAATGCTTGGGACCAGAAGTGTTTCAAATTTTTTTTTTTTGATTTTGGAATATTTTCATATACCTAATGAGATATCTTGGGATGGGACCCGAGTCTAAACAGGAAATTATTTGTGTTTCATATATACCTTATACACATAGCCTGAAGGAAATTTTATACATTATCTTTAAAATAATTTTGTACACAAAACAAAGTTTCAACTATGACCTGTCACCATGAGGCCGGGTGTGGAATTTTCCACTTATGGTGTCATGTCGGCCTCAGAAAGTTTTGGATGTTGAAGCATTTTGGACTTTTGGGTTAGGGATGCTCCACCTCTACTGTTTTTATCCTCATTTTACAAGCAAGGTTCTGGAGGCATGGAGAGATGAAGCCATTTGTCCAAGGTCCTAGGAGTACCAAGCCACAGGTCCTGGATTTAAACCCAGGCATTCTTGCTCCTGAGTCTGTGCTCTTAACCATTCTGCTGTACCATCTGGGCCAGAATTAGTGATATTTTAAGTTTACTTTTAACCAACCTGCTGCTGCTTCTCTTTTTCCGGAGACAGGATCTTGCTCTGTCACCCAGGCTGGAGTGCAGTGGTGTGATCACAGCTCACTGCAGCCTCAAACTCCTGGGCTCAAGTGACCCTCCCATCTCAGCCTCCTGAGTAGCTGGGGCTACCAGCACATGCCACCATGCCTGGCTAATTTTTAAAAAATGTTTGGTCTCGAACTCCTGGCCTCAAGCAATCCTCCCGTCTGGGCCTCCCAAAGCATTGGGATCACACCGGTCAGCCACTGCACCGAGCCCAAACCTGCTTCTTCTAGAACCTTCTGTCAGCTGACTCCACAGTGGGGAGATCAGGTGGTGACCTCTGTGGGGTTAGCTCAGGCTGGAAGGGAGAGCCCCGGAGCTGGGTCATATGGGTAAAGAGACATTACTTAGTTCTTACCCTTCGCTGCCCAGCCGTTTCTGGGGATCAAGCACTTTGACCTGCATCATCCCTTCTCTGTCAAGCCCAGCCATCTTTCCACATCTTTCCACTGCTGTTGAAAAATTGAGACCTGAAATTCATTCTAAATCCTTGGGAGCTCTAGAAGTGGAGATGGCCATGTTCTGTGGTCAGGGCTGGTTGGGATTACAAATAAACTGAAGCCTGGGAAACTTTCTTGCTATTAATAGTGCAGACCTTTGGGGGAGGGAATACCCAAACTTGATGCTGTTGGAATTGATTTTGCCTGTCTAGATGACATACTAATGAGCTAAGTGGTTAGCTTCCGATCGTTACTGCTCCTTCCCAAGCCAAGTTCTTTCAAAGACTAAAACCACAAAAGCAGAGAACAAGTTGGTTTAGAGAGGCACGGTGGCCGGCAGGAGAAGGGAGGGTGGTCAGCTTGGGCCTATGAACGAGGAAAGCAAAGGCAGCACTTGCTCTAGAATGAGTTAGTTGTGTCAGCTCATTCCGTTTCTTCAACTGGTTATTCCTTTTTTTTTCAAAGCAGGATTGGATTTGGTGTCTGGATTTTGTTGGAGGTATTTATGTTTCATCCGTGTCTTTTGGTTCTTTCAGAGTTTCTCTCCTTGTCTGTCACGTGTCAGAGAGTGCGCTGTCAACCATTCTCTCTGTCCAGGGAGAAAGTCTCGCTTAAAACAGCCCGGAGATCCTTATCTCCTCAAATCACCCACTTTGATTATAATATCCATTGTTCTGCTCTTTGCTTCTTGGCATATACTAGTCAGTCTATGTATACAATTGAAAAAACAAAACAGCCCTCTATGTCCGAAGTGCCCGGAATATCCCAGGGTTTCAGAGGAGACTTTGGAAGTGGACAGAACTGTATTTCCTTCCCCAAATGAGGTTATTGTGCTCGAAATATCTCCCAGTAGTTTATTAAAGGAAACCGCAGGCTGGGGTGAGAGAGGCAGTTTCTCCTGCCTGCACTCTGCTATCATGGGGAACCTGCGGCCTCAAGGCCGATGTGGCCCTCCAGATCCCCCAAGTGCAGCCCCTTGACTGAATCCAAACTTCACAGAACAAATCCCTTTATTAAAAGGATTTGTTCTATAAAATTTGGATTCAGTCACACTCAAGGATCTAGAAGGCCACATGTGGCCCCAAAGCCGCAGGTTCCCCACCCCACTCCCACGCCATTAAACCCACTGCCCAAATGGCTGGCCATCCCTAGGGGGACAGCCCTGGTTCTCTGGGGTGGTCTGGAGCCCGCACAGCCTGGCATGCTGTGCTATTGCAGCCCGTCCTCGCTCACTCGTCCCTCTGGAACGTGAGGAAGGAATTTGGGGTGTGGACTTCCTTGAGTGAGTCTGCAGTCAGATGAGAAGTGTGTGGGCAAAGGGAACTATTGTGTGAGGCTTCTCTGGACAGAAAGCCTGCCTTCATCTTTTACTGTGCCTAATGGACAATTGAGACATTCAGCTTATGTCTGAAAGGAAAGTGGGCTGGGATGGTCTAGGGGACCTCCCGGATGAAGGCTTGAAGGCTCGTAGGAGAAGCAAATAGAGACAAGGATTACCAACAGGGGGAACAACTGGGGCAGAGTCCTGGGAGAGAATGTTTATTTCCCTGCTCTCTAGGAGGGATTTGGAAAGAGCCATAATCCTGGGTTAGGAGTAATTTGTTACAGCAAGATGATACTTGAGTGGCAGGCCGCTTCTGGCTGAGGCAGCAAGACTTGCGTGCAGGGGGGTCGTGGGGCTTCCAGAAGGTCAGCCTCACGTAAATCTTCACCCTGGCTTCGGGGTTTGTTCCTCCCCAAGCAAAATTAACCAGACGCGCTGCTGACCTTTCGGCTTCCTGGGTGTAGCGTTACGAAGCATCGCCACATGCTTGTCACAGCTAGAGTTTGACAATAAAAATTTGGACAGGGAGACCTTACTGGAGCCCCTGACCTCTTTCAAATGTGACAAGGGGAAAAGAAAATGTAGCGCAGGTCGCAGTTTCACTTGGAGTGGGAGGACATGAGCCCAGCCTGTCTTGCACTTGGTTCCAGTGTAGACTGACTAAAGCAAGTTAATGCATTGCTCTGTGACTGCCAAGGCTTTCCTTGTCTTTTGTTGCTGGGGAATGGGGGGAAGAAATATGGAATGGGGAGGAGAACCTAATTAGAAGAATCCTAGCCTTGAGAACTCCCAGCCATGGAGAAAGAAAGGAATTTTAAAAATTCTTGATTTTAATATCTGCTGCAATCTGATGATTCATGCATTTAACAGGGTCACCAGGACCCTGTTACTCATTGGCTTTGTACCTCTCTAAGGTCATCTGTTGGCTTCATCTCTAACAATTTCCATGGTAGACTTAAAATTTCTGGGTTTTGAATCCTCTGTGTAGTCAGAGGAAGAAACAGTACATCTTAATACCTTAGACCTTATATAATTCTTTTCCTTTACTTTGTTCACATGGTTGAGGTTGAATAAATGGTGTGGAATTTCATGCCCAGTTTTTAGGTGGAGAAACTGAGGTGCAGAGTAATCTTGTCTTACTGAGGACACAGGGTAGTAGAGTGGTACAGGATTGGGGTTTCTGAATTCCCTGTGGTTTTGTTGAGTCAACTGCTCTGCTGTCTGTTTTTAGCTGTGCGCCTTGAAACACTCAACACACCTCAACCCCTCTTTCCCATGTTTCCTCTTCGGCACCTTCAATCCAAGATACGCTGTGCTCTCTTTCACCTTGCATGAGGCCTCAGAGTTCCCATGCCTTTGTAACCGTCCTTCCCCAAGATCCACCACCACCCAAAGTCACATTTGGAAATCGCTTGTTTTCCAAGAAGCTTTCGAGGGTATGATTTTGTATAGAAAAGGTTCTCATGCTTTCTGTTCATTCTTTTGTTGTGGAATATGTGGATATGTGACTCTGTGTGTTTTCCTATCCCCCTTTGTCTCTTAAATCAGCGGTCCCCAACCTTTTTGGCACCAGGGACCAGTTTCATGGAAGACAATTTTTCCATGGACCGGGGGAGGTGGGAGGAGAGCTCAGGCGGTGAATGTGAGCAATGGGGAGCTGGCTGTAAATACAGATGAAGCTTCATTCGCTGGCCCACTGCTCACCACCTGCAGTGCAGCTCCGGTGCCTAAGTTTCATGAAAGACAATTTTTCCACAGACTTGGGGGTGGGGGGAAGCTCAGGCAGTGATGTGTGGCCCGGTTCCTAACAGGCCACCGACCAGTACTGGGCTGTGGCCCAGGGGTTGGGGACCGCAGTCTTAAATGAATGTGATCACCATCAAAGATGGTGCCTACTTCTTTTTGTAATTCGTTTTAAATTGAGATATAATTCACGTACCATAAAATGTACCCATTTACAGTGTACAATCAGTGGTTGTTAGTATATTCCCAAGGTTTTGCAAACATCACCACTATTTCCAGAATATGTTTATCACTCGAAAAAGAACCCCCGTATCCCTAACAGTCACTGTCCGCTCCTTTCTCCCCAGCTCTGGCAATCACTAATTTACTCTCTGTCTCTGGATTTGCGTATTGTGGATATTTCATATAAAAGGCGTCATACACTAGGTGACCTTTTGGCCTTCCTGAAGTGAGTGTAGTGTTTTTGTGGGTCATCCCTGTTGTAGCTTGTGTCAGTGCTTCATTTGTTTTTATTACTGAATAATATTCCATCTTATGGATGTACCACGTTTTGTTTATCCAGCCATCAGTCGAAACTTGGTGCATTCTTATCACAGACTGTTTCATATTCAGCTCCCAGAGGTACCCACTTGTTCCCCAGCTTTGCTGCATTCCAGCTATTTCCCTGGTCTCCGGCTGCCTGTGTCTACCTCAGCGTGCTGTAGAGACACAGGCGTAACTAAAACATTCCAATTAACAGGACTGTACTGGGCCTTGTTATAAGAAGCAGTAATACGTGGTGACTACAAGGTTGATTTTAAAATGGAAGACTGTAAATGTTTTTCTGCCTAAAGGTAGATGGTCTCTGGCCTGCCTCTTAATGGGAGCTTCCTCCAGCAGCTTGCAAGCATTCACTATTTGTTAGCCGCCAGCTGGGGGGCCACAGGGAATGAGCTTGCCTTGCTCTGTCTGGAGGCTGAAGACTGGGTGACCTGTTTGAGCAAGATGGGAGGACAAGGGCTCCTCCTTTTGAATTCTTCCAGTGACTTCATGTCCTTTGACCCCTGGCTTAGGGATTTGGGTGCTTGTGGCAGAGCTGATGTTTGCTCGGAATCCACAGCCCTTTGGGTAGGAGGTGCCTGAAGACGTTGAGATGGCTTGTCCTGGGCTGCTTTTGGTCACAACACAGTGAGACTGTCTCTGAGGCTGGCTTCCCACCGGCCCCCTGCTGTGGGGGCTGCACTGTTGTACCTTCTTTGCTCTCCCCTGGAAGTTGCTCTCCTGCCTGGGCACCCCTTGCCTCTGTCTCTTCTGGGAGTTCATTCATCGTCAGCGGAAAGGCTCAGCAGGGTGCAGGTGAAGGAGTCTGGCCTGGAAATACCAAAGCCCTTTCTGCTTTGGAATTCCTCATAACTGTGTATGACTAAGTCACTTAATTTTCTCCCCCTCACTTTCTTCTGTTTTAAGATGGATTTGGAGGTTATCGGCTTTGACCCCCTAAAAAGGATGTAGTGACAATCAATTTAGAGGCTTAAAAGAGCCTTTGAGAAAGTAAGGTGGATTCTGCAGATACACTGTATGCTGTTATAGCCCTGATAGTTCATGCTAATGACTGATCACCAGAATTGCCTGGCTAGTTGGGAAAAAAAATATACAGATCCCTGGGCCACTCCCAGATGTTTTGATTTAGTGGATCAGGAGAAAGTCCCTCTAAACAAGCCAGCAAGGTTTGGGTACTGAGGGACAGTGTCATCATCATTAATGAAATCATTCTTACAGTATCTCTCCTTACCTTTGTGTTAGTTCTTGCACCATTGATTACCTTATTGCCCCATTGACTGTATCTTAGATCAATTTTCTGGGCTTTAGAATATCTAGTCCACGCCTGACACAAGGCCTATGCTTATTAGTAAATGTTGCGGGAATCCGTGTTTTGGAGTAGAAGGAGATTTTTAGATCATATTCTCCAATTTCCTACTATAGACTTAGGCCCAGAGTGGGGAAGAGGTTGCCCAGTGAAGGAGTAAAGTGACATGTCCAGTTAGTGGCAGAGCTGAGCCTGGAAAATAGGCTTCCAGATTCTTCCCCTCCACTGTGCTTTTCTGAGGAGCACACGGATGTAATTTGAATAGTGACTTTTTGGGGAGGGTGGAAGGAAGGCCTGGGCCCCGGCCTAAGGGACCCGCTTGGGTGTGAGAGCAAGGGCCTGGTAGACTTTTATCCAGATGGTACGTCCATGAGCTGCTGTACCATAGCCTCCCTGCAGAACCACAGACCTGACAAATGCAAAAATAGCTCAGGCACAGGGCTGTTGAAGGCTTGGCAGGGTGACGAAAACAGTGAATCCCAAGTTTTGGTTACTGTGATTTTTTGTTTGTTAGTTATTTGCTTGTTTTGCTTTGTTTTCCCATCCTACCAGTGGCCTCAGTAGCTCTGGTAGAAAAATCTCCTTAGAGGAAAATAATTCGTTGTTTGTCCATGGACCTGCGAGGGAGAGATGGTAGATGTTGCAGAAGGATTGCTTATTACCTTCAGGACACTGAGAGATGTTCCCTTAGATGTGTACTTTGAGACACTGATCTCTGGTTGGAGTTCAGGCAAGGATGCCTGACAGTTGATAGGAAAAGCAGGAAAGGTGAAGCGGAGTTATAAGGTGAGGAGAAAGTAGAAACACACTCTGTGGTCTAGAGTCCTGTGCACAACCACCCTTGTGACCTCAGGCAGACTGGGTCTTGCTCTGTGGGCCTGTGTTTCCTCCTTGCATGTTAGTTCTGCCTTTCTGCCCTTTATTTCATAGGGTTATCGTGAATGTAGTTTTGAACTCTGAAATACTCTCTAACTATGAAATGATACTATTAGGATCCTTTAGATTGTTATGATTGAAAATGTTTATGAGAAAAAGGTTAGCTGTAGGGATGTCATTTAAATTCTTAAACAGCCATCCCATAGAGAAAGAGGATAAAGCTATTAAATTGTTTCGTACAAGTGCCTTGGTGTCCCAGTATCCTTCCCCATATTCCTTTTATGTGAGAAATGGGACAGTGATTTTAAGGGAAAATTTTCTGAGTTCCTACTATGTTGGTTTTTTTCTTTTCGTCAACCCTAACATCTTACTGAATTTTTTCTGTGGCTTTATTCCTTCTCCAAGTTCAGAGTCTACCCAGCCTTCTGAGATCTTTGCTTTTCTTTCCTGGATAACTATGGTACATACTCATTTATGTTAAATCCTAACAATCAGAAATCACACATTCCTGAATTCTTTTTCTATGCAGTCACACTTTATAGGCAAATAAAGCCTCTTTAAAATAGAGCCTCTATCTTAGGCTGTCTGGATTTTTCAAAACAAGCAATTCCTGGAGTATGTTTTAACCTAGGACAAAGCAGCCTAATCTCCTATACCTTCTGCATCTACAGAAAAATTGGTCAAACAGACTTTGTAATCATGCCCCTTAGGATTCTGAAGGGACTTCTAAAATAGTTCCACATGGTTTTGGTGTTAGATTATTTGATCAATACTAATTTTTGGAAAATTTGGGTGCCTGTATGATTCAGAGCATAGGGCAGAATATTAAATTAATCACAACTTCTTATATTTTAACCATTCTGGGTAAATTGGGAGCCCCTGGCCTCTAGGTAAAGTTACTTGGTTATAGAAGATGGGCTGAATTTTTCATCTTCCATTTCTGAGGAACGAAGTACGTTCAGAAAGAGACAATCAAGCCTGTTCTTTAACAGACCTGTGTGTATATATGTGTACTAGGCGTGCCTCATAATACGAGCTCCTGAAGAAATAGGTATCTGCTGTTGGGTTGGATACTTGTGCTTCCTATTTTCTTACTTACTAAGTTTTTCTGGTATTTTTCTCTTTATGATGAGTGGCTTCTGGTAGCCTTTTCTTTCATAAAATTTAATGATGTGAAAATCATAATCATGGTACACCCCTTCTGTGCTGGACATTTGTAGGGGAGTCAGTATGAATGGCCTGTAGTGAGGCTGCACTGGCAGGGTAGGAATGGCTACCTTGCAGGGAAGGAAGACCTAATGACTTTGGACATGATGGGCCATGGCTAGATGTAACCTCAGTTTTGGATGTATAGGCAGAGTATTGACTTTCCATTTTATCAAAAACACAACATGTACAATGTTCTGGCACTAATGAATTAGGAAGACTTACCAGGGGGAAATCCATCATGAAGATGGTATCCAATTATTTTGGTTTCTTATAAAATGAATTTTCCTAGGAAAAAACACCCCTCATCAGAAATAGCTTGGGTTGAAAGGCTGTGTTTTTGTTGTTGTTGTTGTTTTGTCCTTTGGTAAAATGAGAGCTTACTGCCCCTGGTTGATGGGCTTTCTACCGTTACCTAGTTCTCCGGAAGAGACCAGTTTTGTGTCCATTGAATGGTCTGTTCAGGCCCCATGGTGCCCCTCTTCCCATCCTGGACGCTGCATCTTTCTTTCCTCAAGCCGGTGGCTGAGGCCGTCTCTCGGTGGCCGGCAGAGTTGGCACAACGTGGCTTCATCCTAGCTTTGTTACGTGTGGAAGGTGTAGCTGGAAAGCTCTGGAGAGAGGGGCATCTGCACCTAGAGAGTTGACTCCAAAGCGCCCGCAATGCTTCTTGCAAGACTTGAGAAAATTCTGCCTGGGATTTGGTGACACGTGGCACATTGCCAGTGACTCCTGGGAAGTGGATGAGTACTTTTGAATGCATGAACCTTTTCCAGTCAGAATTGCTTAGGGATTTTTAAAACTTCCATCTTGGAAAGGAGGGGTAGTTATTTTGGTGAGATTGTGGTCTCGTGGTTAGACCTTGTGACTGGGCGCCTTTGCCAAAGGGCTTGAGTTCTTTTCCAAGCTTTTCCCCCAAAACTTGAGTTTGCCAGTGACGATTCAATCCAAAATGTTGCTTTTGGGCCACTGAACACGCTTTGCTACATGCTTGTGTTTGGCTGTCTGGATTTAAGGCTCAGGGAGGGAAGGCACCCCACCTGACATGGTTTTGCAGGCCTTTCCACATTCATGCCCTGAGCCAGGGAATGGCACAGTATAGCCCACAGGCCCGAACTGGCTTGCCACTTCTTTTGTATGGCCAGTGAGCTAAGAATGACCTTTATTATTTTTAAATGGTTGAAAAAAATCAAGAGACAAATGATATTTTCTGACATAGGAAAATTATATGAAATTCAGATTTTGGTATCCATAAATAATGGCTGTGTTCTGTTTTATCAGAACACAGCCATTAACACAAGACATACATGGGTTGCCTGTGGCTGCTTTTGAGTTATGACAGCAGAGTTGAGTAGTTTTGACAGAGATGGTATGGGCCACAAAGCCTAAGATATTTGCTATCGGGCACTTTACAGAAAAAGTTTGCCAACCCTGCCCTTAACAAATAAAGGGACAAACTCCACTTGCCTGTCCATCTGTGGAACGGAGTGATTGAAAGGAAGTGCTGGGAAGTGGCGCTGGCGTTTGATCAAGGATGTGAAGTTTCCTGGCAACTTTGTCCTCATCGTGTGATCATCATCATCATTGTCCTTTGAGTTCTCTTGTTTGTTTAGAAAAGAAATTTGTACAAAGCCTTCAGTAGCTGCCATAAGGTGGCAGGTTCTCTGAGCAGCACCATCCTTCCTACTGATGGTGGATTCACAAGGATGAAGTTCCCTTCCTGGGAGCAAGCTCTCTCAGAGGGGATTGAGTAGGCGCTAATTGCCACTGAAGCTATTTCCTGAAGGAGCCTTCTGATTTGGAAGATCCTTCCCATTTACCTTGTGGAAGAGAAGAAATTAGAGATGCTTACCATTTCCTTTTTGCAGGCAATTTAACAGGCTTTTCAACTGCTTTGATTCCTTTCAGGCCGTTGGGGTTGTATATATTTCAGGATTTTGCTCACAGGTCTAAAGCTTAACTTAAGCTCCCTGAGACATATCATAAAATATGATTTGGGGGAAAACTCTAATGGGCCATGATCAGAACATTATTATTCAACAAAGGATGAAATGCTTAAGCCAAGATGGCCTTATTTTATTTATTTATTTTTTTTTAAAAAGAAATGAAAGTTGAGCAGACTCCATTCCAACAGTTTTCAATGCAGGAATTCCCACAGCCCCATTTGATTGCAGTTTGTTGAAAAGCTTAATGTTTTTGTAGGCAATTCATAATTTCCACGCTGAGCAGCCTAAGAGGAAGAGAGCTGGAGCCCACTGTTGTTTTTATAGTGGGGTGGTGGGAACTTTTTTCTTCCCCAAAAGGATATAAAACCAAAGTCAAACTGTTGGGAAAACGTGGCTCAGCGTTCCAACCCTTTTGTAAATCTGAAATGCCCCCCTCCTTCAGGTCTTCCTTTAGGACCCAACAGAATAGAATTTCCTGCTGCTTAATGTCTCCAGGAAGGAAAAGATTTTCCTCTAGGCTGTAATAGACCTAATTTCCTTTTTCTTCCCTTTATTTATTTATTTTCCCTATTAATAAGGACCAATTGTAGAAGATGAAGGAACCTGGGAAACCCATCACTTTTGGAGGAGGTTAATAGCATCCTTTAAAAAATCCTGCCATAGTACTCATGGCCTTTGTGCAGGGAAAACAGAAAAATACTGACATAATACTTATTTCCCCAAAAGGCACCTCATCAGCCTGAATGCCAGTTGAGATTCAAGGGACAGGCTTGGATTTGTGGGTACCCAGCCATTCTGTGGCATCAAGTTGCATTGGGAAGGAGAGTGTGGGGCTGTCATTGCGGAGTCCCTGCAAGTCGGCAGGAACAGGGCTGTCTTCCTCCACCATCTGGATTTGGTTAGCTCTCTCTGGGCAGTGGGGCCGAGTCTCATTTCCTCCAACCAGTAATGTTATATAGGCAGTGATCCTGGGCTGCTCTAACGTAATTGAAAATTATGTGTATTGTAGGCTCAGAGCGCTGAAATGGAGGCCCATAAAAATATGTGGTGCAGGTAGCCTATGGAGATTGGATGTGGCACACAATGAAGCTTTTATGTAAAGTAAGAATTATAAGTCTCCATGTGATTGCATTATGGGTATGACAGTTCTTGGGTGGGGTCCTCAGGGCAGGTCTGTCACCTTAGACAAAGCCTAAATTTCCTAATTCTGTGGAGCTGGTATTTGGATGCAATCAAATCAGTTTTGCAGGTGACCAAAGATGAAAACTTACCCAGTAATCCACCCCACCGTACTGAGGATAGCATGGGGGCATAGGTGTCAACTCAGCTTGGCATTTTTGTTCACGGGTTTCCATGAGATGGTAAGATGAGTGTTGGTGGGTGTCCATTTTGGTTGGCCTCAAGGAAATGACTCTGTTGAGTGGTTTTGACCAATGCAGCCCATATATTTATGTGGCAAATGAGAATGGGAAGGAGTCGGGAAGAGACAGGGCAAAATAGATTGCCATAGCCCTCTGGCTCGGGTTACAGGGCTGAGAGAGACCTTGGAAACATTTATTTCAGTGGTTCTCAACTTGGGGTGATTTCATCCCCAAAGAAGTTATTTGGAAGTGGTTTGATTGTAAGGATGCCCGGGGGATTCCTGTTGGTCTTTACTGTCTGCGGGCCTAGCTTCCTAGAAGTCCTTCAGCATTTGGGGCAGACCCCCCCACCCACCCCATCACAGATAGGACAAGTCCTCAACATACAGATCAAAAACCAGAGATCCACTGAGGCAAAGGGATTCGATGCAAGGTCTTGTGGTGAGCTATCGACAGAGTCAGACTGGTAACCAGGTTGCTCACGACAGGAGGCTTCTAGGTAAAAGCTCTGACATTGTAGAAGATGTACCTGCCTTGTATGGATCTAGATTGGAAAAATTGTACACTTTGGCAGGTATCTCATGGGCTAGGATCTTCCAGCTTCAGGCATAACCGAATTTGGTTTTAATTTAATTTGTTGTGTCTTCGAGGAACCTGTGGACTGGCTTGTGGATGGCTTTGGCCCTCTGTCTCTCGTGGGACTTGTGCAAACCCTTCTTTCTGGACTTCCCTTGGTGGTCCTTTTTCTTTCTATTGAAATCTTTCTGACTTGTAAGACCTAACTCTGTGTAGCTTTCCCCAGTCTCCTCAGAAATTCTGTCTTCTTTCTTGGCACTCCCTGGACATGAGTCCCGGAGTCTCTGTCACAGTGTTACCACAGTGTCTCTTGACTTACCTGTGCATGGGTTGGCTCCTTCATGCCTGCAGAGGCTCCCTGAGGGCTGACATCTTTGTATCTCTCTAATGCTTAGCAAGAAACCTGTGTATAAGCAAGCTGTACTTGGTGTTCATTGAGTAAAATTTTTTTGTATAATTAATATTAAAACTAACCATTTATTTAGCTTGGGGTCTCTGCAATGATCAAGATGGCTTCTTATTTATCCTCTAAGCTTTGACTGATACATTAATCACTTGGCCTTGGGAGATGCAGAGGCTGGTAATGATGTCCTTATAAGCATTGTGTCTAAGTTTTGATCAGTTTTCTGAAGTTTTCCTTAGCGAAACTGTTGCAATGTTACCAACAAAAGTCAAATGTCTGGAAGTTGCTTATACATGTGCTAAGTATCTCTGACTGGGCAAGCTACCCCGGTTTTCCCTATCTGCAAAACAAGGAATTGGATCAATTGATTATTCAAATCCCTCTGAAAGCTGAAGTAGGTCCCTTATGCTTTGTGTTCATTTCCTACCTCAGAGAAAGGTAGGGACGGACGTAATTGGCTTATACCTTTATTTTTATCTCTATGGTAAACGTGCATATTTAAGAATTTCTCTGGTCTTTTGAGATGAGTGTATACATTGCATTGTGCCCTGGAATTTTGCCAGGAAGTATTTTTGTTGTATAAGCTTTTGGGTTGGATAAGGAATTCTGTGCTCACCTTGCTCAAGTAGTTTCTACTATCTAAAGGACAGTTGCACACATGTACTCAGCTTTCTTTAAAGTGAAGGATGATGGCATTTGAAAAACGAAGGTCACGAAAGAACAAGTTTGGAATTGATGGTCTCCTAGGATACTTCTGGCTTGAGATTTGTGTTTACTTTCTTCCTTCCAAATAGCTCTGTGTTCTATCCTCTACCCCCCCACCTCCTATCCTCCTCTGAATAAGGTAGTATTAATGAAATCATTTTGTCTTAAGCCACCCTGTAGTTTGAATGCAAAGACAAAAATATAGTTGCTAACATTAATGTTCTCTATGTGTACCTATTGAACTTGAGCCCTAAGGAAGAGCCTATTAGTATTGCATGCTTTTGTCTTTTGTTGTTGTTACTGTTATTTGCATGCTATGATGTTTTTCAGTTTCTGACCCATGTAACAGTTATTTCTTGGGCTGGCTGTTTTGCATTTCTTTTCTGCATTCACTGTTTTCCATGTTCATTTTTGTTTCCTCCCTCCAGTATCTCCAGATGAAATGGCCACTGCTTGATGTCCAGGCAGGGAGCCTCCAGAGTAGACAAGCCCTCAAGGATGCCCGGTCCCCATCGCCAGCACACATCGTCGTAAGTACCCCCCAAAGACGATCGCCTCTTTTACTGGGGGTTGTGAAGAAGGTGCTCTTGATGATAACAGGCCATGTTTGTCAGTTTTTCTTTCTTAAAAAAATTTTTTTTGGAATACTCTTGGATACGATTTATATCTATGAGCTACTTGTTTTCTGCTATTGGAACTTAGCAATTGTAACCTACCTGGAGATTTTCCAAACCTGCCCTCCACCCTTTTCTCCATGTATTGAGTCTACCCTTGCAGGCTGCAGTTATTAGGACACGATCACCATGGTTTGGGGGAGACTAGAAGTGGTATCAAAGCAATTACAAAAACACGATTAGGGGAGATAAGATAGAGAAGAGGGAATTAGAAAACTCAAAAGGGGCGTTCTGGATTTGGGAATTTCTGCCCCTGCCTCCCCCCCGCCCAAGTTTATGTTAATATTTGTTGCAAAGTAACATCCACACTAACTTTAGAAAAATTTCACCTGGGCTGTCTGATTATAAACCCAGAGTAGTAATGAATTTAGAAAGGCTAAAATTAAATTTAATCTGTGTAGCTATGGGTTTGATAAAGAAAACATTGTTTTTAGTACTAAGAGACTACAACATAAAGTATGTGTCTACATATATTATTGATGCACTTTCTTAGGGTTTTGTAGGCTCTGAAAATGGAATTTATAAATTAACCTATTGAGAGGACAGCTCAGCCTTATTAAACTATTCCCTTCTATATATTTATATCATGAGCTGGACTTCATACTTTTGAAATAATTAATGAAAGACATTATTTTTATAACAAATCTGTAACAAGTAGAATTATGCAAAGCATGAAACAATCATTTATTTTTTATTTAAGTATTACAAAATGTTATCCATGAATATGTTTTGCCTCTATATTGTAATTTCTAAATATTGCAAAATAATTTTCTTAGGTAGAAAAATCTTAAGATGCGTTGTGTTATTTTGGGCCAACTGCCTCCTTATTTTGTAGCTTGCTGTAATTGAGTATATATTATTTAATGAGTTGTGCCTCTGTTGTATGTGTGTGTATATATCACAAAATAATTTATTTCTGTAAAGCCACATTTGAGTCGTTTTTGAAAATGTCTTCTCATGGTATAAATTAAACATGTAGAAAGAAGGCTGCCATTTGCTAGAAACTTCCTCCTTCCTCCAACCCTGCAATGAAATGGGTGCTCATAATTATGTATGCTCCTGTAATGTCAAGATTTCAGGGCCAGAAAGTGACCTTAGATTATCTAGGCCCAGTCTGCTCTCAGAAAAGGAAACTGAGGCCCAGAGATGCCTTAAGTGAATTGCCCAGTGTCACACGCTGAGTTAGTGGCCAGAGTGAGGCCTGGATCCAGTCCTCTGCTCCCTTTCTAGGGCCTTGTGGCATATTCTGTCCTATGGGAGGTGAAAGTAACTTTCCAGGGCTGGTCTTGTTTTGCTTACTTTAAAATTGGGTCATTGTTGGGGATAGTGGCCGAGGTGTAAAGAAGTCGCTGGCTTGGGATTCTGAGGTAGGTTTCTCCTAAAGTGAATGGCATGTTAAAAAAATAAATCTTAACATACAAAGACTTTTAAAAAGTGTGACAGTTCTAGAGACCTACAGGGTAAATCGAGGAAGCCAATCCATTTCACTTTCCTGCCTCCCTGAATTTCCCAGTGTGGATCCAGGCTTTGAAATTTATTTCTCTGCTTTTGGAAATGCTTGATGGGAATTTCCCACTTTTTTTTTTTTTTTTTTAAGCTACAGAGAAAGGACGTTCCAATCTCTGTGAATTGTTTTCTCTGTTCGACTGTGGAGAGAAGATGTGGCTCTTAGGAGTGGTTCTGAGTGGACACAGCCCCTTGGGCTTGTGGCATAGGGTCCATGGGCCCCATGCCGGTGAGCATTGCCCCCATGCAAGAGTGATGATTTGTCCATCTGGACAAGAGGTGGTAACCCACCCACCCCCATATCCCATAGGAACAGTTGCCACAATGTAGGCCTTAAGTACCTTATTTTCTTGTGTAGAAATTAACGATCTGGAGGAGGTGGCAAAACATTTTTTCCAGAACCTGTGTGGATTTTGGCGAGCAGAGCAGCGAGGGGACTTAGGTTCCTTTTTCCTCTGCTGTGTAATAGCAGGCATGTTTACCATAGCAACCACTTTGGAGCACACACACCACCTTTTAGATGAAGACCTTTGTCCAATGGAACCACAGCTGGCAACTGTAATAGGATCTTTTGTGCTTTCTGCTGTGCTCTTGGGGGACCTGGGAATGGCCACTGCCCAGAGGTTATGGACTGGTGGAGGAAGGTGGGTTCTGGGAGCTGGAAGAAGAGAAAAGCCATAAGTTTGGACAAAAGGAAACCACATTTATGAAATGCTTAATGCTGGTTGTAAATGGTGACTTTGGTTTTATGAGTCAGCCCTGTAATTGTGCATTTCCGTATTCTTCACCTGACACTAGAGGGTGAGAAGGAGGATGTTCTGAGGTGGGGGAGATAGTACAGGGAGATGGGAAAGTAGGGTAGAAGAAAGAAGGGTTGTGGACCTCTTCATCCATCTGGTCACCTATAGTTTTTAGGATTGAGGATCCATGTGCCTTGGGACTACAAATTTATGATTACCTTTTCACTGAACAGAGGGCAGTGTGTCAACCAAAACCAACTATGCCTTGGCAGGTACAGTTTGTCTGTATTTATAAATGGAGCATTCTGAATTATGGCTGATACATCATTTGGGTCTTTTGTACAGTTTGACATTGGCCAGGTCTGGTTCTGTGTTCAGATTCTCTGCTGAATGCTATTATAACTTTTCTCCAGACACTTGGGGCTCTTTCTCACACTTTGTTTTTCATTCTTTTAAGTAAAATGTTGTCACATCAGTGTTTCATCAGACATGTTTCAAAATAATTGTCTAAGGATTGCTTCCTAATTTCTCTGAAATTTGGATTTATTGTAACTTTGGGGCCAAGCTATTTCATAATCATTTCTAATGTTTCACTTTGAAAATAAAGAAGTATTCAGTGTTTTTTAGTAATCATTAGAGATAACACTATCACAGATTGCTAAAAAAAATAACTTTCTCCGATACCCGTTTGGGGCAGAATCTTCGTTTGGGAATTTAAAGCATTTTGTTGGACTGTTCAAATCTGATTGGATTTTTTTCATGTGGTATATGGGTTACCATGTTAGAAAAAATGGATGTGTAGACTAAATGTTCTTAACAGGTAGAGTTCAATTTATCAGATAATACTTAAATTGGGAAATAAACCCCATCAATTTTAGTTCCTGTAGCTGATACAACATCTTGTTTGTTATAAACCAGTAACTCCTAATCTGTGTTTAGAGAAGAGAGGAAGTCATTCCCCAGGGCTGATGTTTTGAGTGACTGGCCAAATAATGGGAGTTTACACAAGGAATCAGTCTCCTCTCTGCCTGCTCTCTCTCTTATTTTCTCCCCACAGCCCCCACAAATTCAGTGGCTTCTTAACAACTCAAGAGACACTAGCCACAAGTTCCAAGATCCCTCCACCCCTCCAGCCTCCCCAATCTCACCTTTTCATCCACATAACTAGCTCTTTTCTTTCTCAGTGGAGTTTTGAAATTTATATTTTTAATGTTTTGCTCCTTTTTTCCTCTTACAAAATGAGTGCCAAGCAGCTGAGTTGTGCTGAGTGGTAGTGTTTGAGTCAGTCTTGGCCGGTAAGCTGTAGGGTGTTAGCTGCTCCCTGGATAGCACCCCCGGTGTCTTTGCTATACAAAGACTTTCATTTAGCTTCCTTTGTACCTGGCAAAAAAAAAAGATTCTGTACCCAAAATGCTGGTATTTTGGTATAGTATGTATCTTACAAAATGGCAAAAGGCTTCAAAAGTTCCTACAATTTTATCTTGGGGGTTTCCTTTTGAAGTCGATGTGGAATTTTACCTTGAGGTGGATTTCTAGTGCTTCTTGGTCTTGTGTGTTTTGTTGTGTGGGATAAGAAAGCAGACTGAATCCTGAGGAACAAAGCCTGCCAGACTGTGGTGGTGTACTTTTCTTGTTGTTACTGCTTAAATGCTAGAAGAGAGCGGAAAACTCTTGTGGAATAATGCACGATGGGCAGAACTTCAGAGAGGGTCTCTGCTGTCTGTGCTGAGTATTTTCATGCAAGCGCAGAGGGCATGATGAATCTTTGCTTTTGTTTCAGAAGAACTTGGGGGAAACTGACTCATAGTTAATAAAAAAAAATAAAGTAGCTTCTGAGCATCCTCTTTGTTGTTAAATACACGAGATGTGTTGATGGGTTATTTGACCTGGGTTGTATGTTCCCTGCCCCTCTGATGTTCACTGGGACGTGATACGTGCTAGGAGGCTGCTAGAGGCTGAGGACTGGCAAAACCATGGTAGCCCTGCCTATGTGTGGTAGGCCCTGTGCCAGGTGCCATTAGGAGTACAGGGCCCATGAGGGTGTGACCAGGGAGACCTGATTTCCACTTAGAAGTTGGTGGGGATTACAGGCCTGGACAGCTCCATGAGGAAATGGCATTAAAGATGAGATTTGAGGATGGAATGGAGTTGGCCAGGTGAAGGTATGGGAGAAGGGGTGGGGAACAGGCAGAAGGAAAAACATGTATAAAGATCCTAAAGGAGAGAGAGTTGGGCTTTGAGAGAGGCAGAAAGTCAGCAGGATGGCCAGGGGATGGGCAGGGCACAGGAGAGTGGCCTGAGTTGTAGGGTGTGGCGAGGCCTGGCATTTAATCCTGACCACTGTGGGGAATTGTTGAGGGGTCTGGCTGTTACCATAGGCGGCTTGTGTCAGGTTGCTGGCAGTGGGGATGGTGAAAGTGGTGAAAGTGGACACATTTGGAGGGCACATCAGCAGAACTTGCTGGTGGATTAGATGTCGGCCTTGCGGGAGAAAGGAGGGTCAGAGGTACATAGGTGGAGATCGTAGCTCACCGAATGGGGTGTATCAGAGGAGGAGGAACAGGTTTGGGGTGGAAGAGTTATCTTTTTGGAGAGATTGTGTTCACCACTGATTGAGTTATTGATTCATTCATTGACTTGCAGGTATTTCGTGTGGGGAAAAAGCATTCCAGACACAGAGAGTGAGTGGACTCAATGATGAACGATAATAATAATAGCAAAGGCGACTGGAATGCTTCCTGCGTGCCAGGTGTTGTCTTAGGTGCTTACAGGTGTCGTGTGATCCCTGTCGTACCAGGAGGAGCTAGGCCCAGGGAGATTGACTGTTTGCCCAATGGTGGGATCAGGATGTGAAACAGGGCAGCCTGGCTCCGGAGTGCGCCATCTCTTACGCACTGCAGAGGTGGCTGGGAAAGAGACAACTAAATGGCACTGAGTGCGCAATGTGTGTGGTGTGCCTGGGGCGGCCAGTGGGGAGCCCCCAGCCCCAGCCGGCAAGGATGGCATGGCTTAAGGAAGCCTCCTGGCTTCCCTGGAGAGCGGGACATATGTAAGGTTGGCTGGGGATTGGTTTCTGGGTAAGCATTGTAGCTGCTACAAAGGGCTCATTGACACACGTGGGGAGGGGAAAGCTTACTCTCTGGAGGCAGCAAGTTTTGGGTGAACCTGTACTGATTCTCTAAAAGCTTTTCCCTGTAGATTGTCTCTACTTCCTTTACTCCACTTACAGTTTCTTTGTTTTTATTTATTTATCGTATCCATCTGTCTATGACTCAGCCAGACTTTCTAGAATACTTGGTACGTGTTTCCTAGCAGCAGCTGAGTCAGAACTTTCCCACTTCACAGATGGGGCCATGGTAAGGGTGTCTGTTTTGTGTAAGGATATAATATGAGCCTGTGAACTCTGCAAAAATATTATTATTTTTATATGGAGAGCTATGAGGACCTAATATGAAGAACCAGGCAACTAGGCTATCTTTTTGGGGGGGAAGAAGTGGTAGGTGAGATCAGTTGTGCTTTGAAGGGCGTGAGTGGTACAAACCCCAAAGTGTACATGGGGCCATACTATACAGTCTGTGGTCAAAAGGCCTCTGCTTCCTTCTCTTCTCCCAGAAACTCTACCCTACGGTAAAGAGTTCTGGAGTTCTTGAGCTTTGGGTTCATGGTGTGGCACCTTGGTGAGAGAACATATTCCATCAGGAAGGTACATGACCTTAGTTATAGCCCGTTCAAATTAGAATCACAAAAATTTTCAGGGCCTTAAAATCACACGCATGTTACCAACTCCCTTCTGTTGTTTCTCTCTGTTTGGTCCCTGTTTTCCATGTTGTTCTTAAACACTTCAACACTTCCAGAGATGGGGGAATCTAGCTCCTGATGTAGACTATTTCTTTTTGGTACAATATGGACTCTTAAGAGTGAGCTGAAATCTCTTCCTTTGAAATACTCACTCCTTGATTTGTGTTTTGCTATTTAATTCTGCTTATGCTTCAGGTTACATGTCTTAAAAATTTGAAGGTAACTATTGTACATTTCCCCCCGCCCCCTGCCCACCCAGTCTTCTCTTCAGAATTATCCTCAATTGTAATTCAAATCTTCAAGGACTAATATCTGAGGCTATTAAATAGTTAAGAATGGGGATTGCTAATTTTGAAAAAATTCTACCTCTAAAGTTAGTGACATTAATTTTTGAACGTACTTTCCTCTTTCATAAACTTTGTGTTCATTGTAGACAATTTGGCAAATAGCCCATAATCTCACCACTCAGAGATTACCTTATGAATAATTTGGTATATTTCCTTCCGGGCTTTTTCTTCTGACTGTATGAATATTTATATTTTTAACATACTTGAGTTCATAGTAGTACTCAATATTTCCAGCTTTGTATTTATTTAAAATGAGAACTGCTGTAGTTAATAAGTACTTCCCCATGTCATTAAAATTCTTAAGGATTTTTAATGACCACATAACACTCCATAATATGATTATACCCCAGTTTACTGAATCAATGCCATGTTGTTGGGCCTTCAGAGTGTCTCCTTTTGTTTCTTCTATTCTGAATAATTCTGTGATGATCATCTTTGTGCATAAATCTTTGCCCCCTCCCCATACCCCTTTTAGTATTCTCTTCTGATAGATCCCTAGGAAAGAGGGTAAGTAAAAGGGATGGAAAAGCGTTAAAAGGTTCCTTGGTGTAGAGCCACAAATTATTTTTCTGAAAGGTTCAACTTCTGTAACTATCAGCAGTAGGCGAGAGACTTACCATGACCGGAATGATTTTTAATATCTCTGGGGAATTTAACGAAAGAAGTAGTTCAGGCATCGCTGAGGAGATGTGCCCTTAACTCCACCTTACGCCAGAACAGAGACCCAGCCCATCCACGTCAGCCTCCCCAAAGGCACCCACCTTCAAAATAGGCAAACAGAATGGTCGTTTCTTAAGTGATAAGTAGGTTTTAAAGTCAGCTGATGTGTTGCTATTTTACTGAATTATGCATATTCATTTTAGACAATTCACAGCGTAAATTTTATATGCTCTAGGTACACCTTAGCCCCCGCAGATATACTCAGTACATTTAGGGCTATTTTAGAGGTTTTGAGTATACCCTTATAACCTCAAATAACTACAGAGTTTTTTAGTCATCTCTGTTTTAATGGCATATCATTGGGCAAAGGTAGTATTTACTTGGTGCTATCTATGAGCTTGGTCAGGAATATGACCCTGGATTATGTTTCTGGGAAAATGTACCCACTTGTCCAAGATGCTGTTGGTTCCAGTGTTGAAGGTCAGCCCACAGCAAGTGCGGGGAGGGCTGGTGGCCTCAAATCAGCTGTTAACCATTTCTCAATGCTGGGTCCTGTTGTGCTTGGGGAAGAGTCTTTGGCAGCTGAGGGCTAGTGTTTCCTGACATTTGTTTCACTGAGTGTTAACAAGGTTACTAGAAAAAAGGGTCCCCTCCTAAAATAGGTTAGGGGAAAGCACTGGGTTATGCAAAGTAAATGAGTTTCTTTAGCAGAATCATAACTCTACAGGGGGCTTGGAGTCCTTCCCTAGAAGAGGACTTCTTAAAGCTTCCTCCACTGCAGAACTCTGCTTAGCATAAGGGACAAGACTGGGACCTACTTTGGAAAGTTGTTTTTGTTTCAGCACCTGCTCTGTTTACCAAGCGTGGGAGCCTGTTTTAAATTAACATGGATCTACTTAGAGCTAAACTCAGGGTTTTGACTATGTTTATCTTTCCAGTAAATAAAACAAAAGTGTTCATTTGGCGCCCAGCCTGTCCTGTTTGTCATTTCTTGTCTTGCTGATTAACTCTGTGTATGGGGCTTGCTTCTCCAACCAGATTGTAAGTTTCCTGAAGCCAAGGAGCCCCATGGTTTATTTCTTTGCGTGTGGCTTTCTCTCCTCCTACTATGGTGCTTTGTTAATTAAGCAGAAAACAAATTTCTGGTGAGGGACTGGAGTTGATTTAGTTTGGAACGAGGGTGACTTTATCATTACCTTAGAGTGTTCAGAAACTTCTTGGTTAGCTCAAGAGCTTGTATATGCATCTACTTTATACCTGATGTGGTAGTGTGTTTTAGGAAAACATAATTTGGGATTATGACATTGTGCGTGGTTTGTCAGTAACTTGATAATCCACCCGTATACATTCCAGCTCACAGTGGAGCGTGTCTAATCGCCACAGCAGCATTTACGTGGAACGTGGTTACACAAAAGCTCCAGAAAGTCAGGCTGGAGGGCTTCTATCTCTCCTCAATCTTGGTTTAAACTGGCTGTTCCTTAAGGATCCTGGGTAGGGCCTCTGAACTCTTCCAGAGAGCACCCATTTGGAAATCCAGGACTTGACTGTCGACTATGGGAAATACGTATATTTCAGGAATGATGTTGTAGGGTATGAAATATGAAGTTATTTCATGATTGTTTTAATAGCTTGCAGATCAGATTTTCATCTTTTTAAATAAATTATTATAGAAGGAGAAAACAACTGGATTTCAGAATTGTCTCTTGGAGTTATACTGGGAACTAAGGAAAGAGGAGAGCATCCGGCTGAAGCAAAGACCTGGATGATTGTGGGAATATGGTTATTCTTGTCTGGGGATTCCTTGGCAACTCAGCTAACCCTCTGTAGGGGTCTGACTGGTGAAGTGGATTGTTATGTCTATTTTGCACATAAGGATGTGAACATCCAGTGAGTTAGCTCTCTCCTGAGTACCAGGGTTAATCTCCAGTTGGATGCCAAATGGATGGGCAAGTTAGCATGTGCAGAACCAAACTCTGTTTCCACCTGCTCCCCACCTCCACCTTGTTACTCCCTGTGTTCAACATCTCAGTAAAGATAACAGCGTTTTCTGGTTGCTCAGGCCCCAGACCTTCGACTTCATTCCTGATTCCTCTTTTTCCTCACATCCCACACTCGCCCTGCCAGCCCGTCGGCACATGTGTCCCCTCCACTTTCAAAGTGCATGTGACATTGGCCGCTTTTCACCAGCTCTGCCATTGCTGCTGGAGTCCAGCTTCCCTCGGATGCTGCCAGAACGTCTTTGCTGGTCTCCTCGCTTCTCACCTTTGTAACTTCCCATCGTCCATCCCTGGTCCCTACAGTTCGTTCGCACACTTGACAGGGCCTTTTAAAGCCTTAAATTATATCACATACTTGTATACTGAAAACCTGTGGATAAATTTTATCTTTTGAAAGAGGCCCAAAGCAACTCTCAACAGACACTTGCCCTGTCACCTGACTGAAAGGGGGGACTTCGAGGTTCAAGGGCTTCAGCTCAGGCGCTGGCTGTGCTTAGGGTTTTGTGTTGGTGGAGGAGAGAGCGCCAGAGCAGCAGGAGCGCCCGTAGGCTGAGTGAGCCCCCCCAACCTGTTCATCACACTCTTGCTCGCATGGCAGGATGTGACTGATGTCTTGGTCGTCGTACCCCAAGTGGGACCCAGATGCCTCGAGACTTATGCGTCCGAGCCCTGCCCTTCCCCGAAAGCATGCGGTCCGTCTGTCCAGCTACCGCCTGCCTGCAGTGGGAGGCTGCTGAAGGGCTCTGGGCTGTGTGATGCAATCTGTTTTCCAGCCTGAGCCTGCGTAGCGGGTGGACCCTGGACAGTGGGATTAAGTGTGTCAGTGAGACTGTTTAATAGGCTTGGATGAGATGGGGTCACTGTGTGTCCAAGCGCAGTGGGGGTAGAGGCCTCTACCTTCCTGCTCCAAGGGCACAACCTACCTGTTTCTCTGATAAGGACACTGTCTACCCTGCATGGGTGCTGGGGTGAAGAAAACAGCAAGCATTTAAGAGGGCTGGAGAAGGGAGGAAAGCCCATGGCACAGCCTCAGGACTGGTCCATCTTGTGGTTTCCAGAGACTACGTGGGATGCAGGGCCCCAGTATCAAGACCTGTCTCTGAGCCCCACTTCTGACTCTTCCCCTTCCTACGGCCCCTGAAATTCAGAACCAACTGAAGAACACATATGAGATTCTAAGAGAAGTGCTTTTCCCCAGCCCTTTCATAACCAGGGGAGAAGCCAACCTGGATGGGTGGAGGTAGAAAATAAAATCTAAAAAAACTGTCTCAGTAACAGAAGAGGAGCGTGGCTGGGCAGAAGGGCTCCTGGTGAAACCTTTGGGATGATTCAGTTGGAACTCAAGGAAAAAAATTGTTTTTTGGAAAAAGGTAGCAGCCCCCTTCAGCCAAACCCCATAAATGAAGGAATGTCTGAAACCCAGAATTAGAGTGACCAAGGCAAGACATTGTCAGAGGCTGAATAACGAATAAGTAAGTTTGACCGGTAGAAGCCGTTTCCATTTTTACAACATAGCCAAGCATCTTTCTCTTCATTCCTCCTTAAGTCCCTTTCCCATCCCACTTCTGCAAAAAGCTTGGTTGGTGTAGCCTTTATTATGCTCTTTTCTTAAATTCTGACGTCGTTTTCAGGTACTGAGAATAACACCCACGTGCTGACCTCCCAGCTTGAAAAATAAAGCATTAAAAACCGAGTAGAGTTCTGAAGGTGACATTTGTCTCTATACTATATTTTTTCTGAGAATAGCACCCCTGCTCCACGCCCGCCCCTTTTACTATGGCGGGTACTCCTTCCCCTGTTCCACTTGGTGCCAGTGTACATGTGATTAGGCCAGGAGCAGGCATGTGCTATTTATCAGTCTTCACCATGCAGAAAGGGCTTAAATCTGTGGTTCTTTGCAACTCCATTCGTACGTACGCGTGTGTGCTAGTGTCCAAACCCCCCAACTCAGCAGAGGACCCCCATTTGTAGAAGATTAAATGGGTGAGGGAATGCCTCCATGACACCCTGTAATTCTGTGCAACCAGCTCCAATCCTAGACTATCTCATAAGGAAGCCAATACCTTAACTTGGGGATGGTTTTTTGTCACTTGGAACCAAAGGAGCTCTAACTAACACAGTTTTCCAAGCCTTAGGTTTATAGTTAAAAAAAGACTGACTTTTTCTTCTGAATTTTTAATTCTTTTGAATTAAAAATGCTAGAACATAAACTGATTTCTTCTGCCACTATGTAATTAGAGACCTGTGTGAACAGAACACACTTGCCTTCTGTGAAAACGTGTTGGTTTGTGCTAGTCCGAGGGTTGCTTTAAGAGGAAGACATATTATACACAATCTTTCTCCGCAAACAATTTCTAGAGAGAGGTTTGTATGAAAAAAGAAGTTTCCATGATTCGCTCTTGTGGTCATGGGGAATTTTGAAAAATGAACTTTAAAGTATTTTTGTGAAATTCCTGTTTTCATATTTTTAGTTTCTCAGAGTTTTCTTTTTTGGCTCCTACTTAACATATTCATCTTTGCCCTAGGCTTTCTTATTTTTGTTCCTTGGGACAACTGAAGCACCCTCAGGTAATTAATAGTAAGAAGTGCTGCCCTTTTAGTTGAAAAATGTCATAATAATGTAATAACATAAATAACATCGTAATGTAAAAAAGGAGGCATCACTACAACCTCTGCCACAACCTCCTCTATTTATTAACAGTTCGTATTATTTTATCATTATTACTTGCATTATTTTTTTTATCACAGATACTTGGTGACAGAGCATACAGTTGTTAGACTTATTGATTATTACAACTTTAGTATTTGATGAATGTTCTATCCATTTCCCTGTAAAACATTTATAAACTATGAACAGATTCTGCAACGCCAAAAGGCTAAAACTATTGTTGCAAGGCCCTTCAAGCTGAGTTCCGAGGCAGTGTTTGCACCTGGACGGTAGGCTGGGTGGTGTCTGCATGGAGCATTGTGTTGAGAGAGATTCTGAGGCCTTGTATGTCAGGGCTCCAAGGGGAGGAATGCACTGATGGATTCATACCTACCAAGGGTGAGGGGGGAGAGAGTTAGGGACAGTAGAGGTTTCAACAGCTGTCATTTCTGTTCCAGGCAATCAGCCTTTTGGGGAAAGTGTCAGAACTTGAGCTCTGTCAGAGTCCTATCAGAGTCCTGTCAAATGTCCATTAAGATGTCCTGGTGAACAAAAGTCTTACCAACTCAAGCATTTAAAAACTTGTTCCAAATGAAATGGTGGGAAAGAGGAACATTCTTCATCAGAACCATGAAAGAGGATGTGCCCAAGGAAGTGAACCTGGGTTTAGGAGTTGGGCAGTGAATCAGCAGTCTTCATTTATGCCACCTCGCTCCTGCCACAGCTGGGATGTCTCCTTGCTGTCCATGACCGATAACATCTTGAAGACATGACACGCGGGCTGTGTGGGACATGCAGATTCAGCCCACTTTTTTTGCATTCCACCTGTGAATGACTGCAGTGTTCCCAGTCATTTCTGATAGTTACAAAACTGGACTTCAGGAATGAGCTCTACATTTCTCCTTTCCTCTTACCTTAGTATTAAACCTTGCATGATATGCTAGATGCAGTGGCCCACATCTGTAATACCAGCAGCTCTTTGGGAGGCTGAAGTAGGCTGAGGCTGAGGATTGCTTGAGACCAGGAGCTCAAGACCAGCCTGGGCAACATAGCAAGACCTTGTCTCTATAAAAAAGTAATAAACTAGCCAGGCATGGTGGCACGCACCTATAATCCCAGCTACTCGGGAGGCTGAGGCAGGAGGATCACTTGAGTCTGGGAGTTCGAGGTTGTGGTGAGCTATGATTGGGCCACTGCACTCCAGCTTGGGCGACAGAGTGAGACCCTATCTCAAAAAAAAAAAAAAAATTGCATGATTAAAAAAAATCAAGATGTTTCTAAAGAGAGTGATAACTTTAATGTTATCTAAACTTTTAATTTGGAAGGGTAGAGATTTTTTCCTTTCTCAAAATACAAACCAAACTTATTTATCTAATTTGGTTTTTGGTGCGTACCCATATGGCCCTCTTCCTGATTTATTTACCACACTGTGAGTTCAAGGCTGATGTGAGAAGACACAGCACAGCTCTCATGCCAGCAATCTCATGGTTAAGCTTTAGAACATGATTTGAAAAATATAACCCATTAAGAGGCAGTAAGGACATATGGTGAGTGCGTGCATGTTTGGACATCTGTGTGGAATAAGTGAGTGGGCAGAGAGGACATGTGTCAAGGCGAGGAGGGCGGGCCATTGGCTGGGGAGATAGGTGGAGGCTCCAGGGGTGGCCAGCGCCACATACAGAGGCCAGCAAGGTTGGGCTTGGCTAAATGTTCTGGTGTCTGGACGCCTATGTGAATTTCCTCCCAAAGTTTGCAGTTGGCAAAGTAGAATCTGCTTGATATGGAGCAAGGGTGTGGAGTGTCAGGATCCTGCCCGGCGCAGGCGTGTGATACCAGAGGTCAGAACAGAAGCCAGAGGAAAGGGCTCGTGGAACTTTTTGCCGTGCTCTGTCCTGGAGCCTCAGTTACTGTAAGATTGCAAATTATACACCAGAGCTTTGTTCTCGCTCATGCTAGCTTTCATGTTCCTGGTTTTCTTTTAATATTAGACTTAATCCTAGAATTTACAAGTCGAAAGAGAACTCAGAGGTCTTGTAGTGCAAAACCCTCATTTTGATAGTTAAGAAACCGATGCCTTGAGAAATGGAGAGGTGAGTACAAGTTCGTGATAATACTGGACGTTCCCTGAGCACTTCTTAGGTCCAGGTGCTTTTTAAAGTAATTTACGTAGTTGTTGGGTTTAATCCTCACAATACCCTTATGGTTAGCTGTAGTTGCTATTCCAGTTTACTGATGAGGACACTGAGGCTTAGTGGAGGGGAATGGTCTACTCAAGGTCACACAGCTGGTTGGTGGCAAGCTGGAATTTGAACCCGGGCAATCTGATTCCAGAGCCGGGGCCCTCACCCATCAGTGTTACGCTGCCTTAATCACAAACACACACAGGCAGGGAGGGGCAGGTTTCCAGACATCAGACCAGTCTGGTGCCAGTCAGGCCACACCAGGAACCTGGAGGCCCATCGTTCTTTTGTGATGCTGCTAGTTCCTTTTGAGGAAATGAGGCTTTGTGGGTTCCTAGGAGGAAAAGCTGTGAACTCATGGCAAAAGAAAGGAACCAACAAAGGGAGGATTGCATCAAGATGAGCCTTTCATTCATCCCAAATTATACCTGCCTTTACACCACCTGTGTCTGCAAAGTTGTGGGTAAATTAGAAATCTTGTTGATAAATTATATTGGACAGAAGGCATTTCTGAGTATTTTTCTCAGATCATCAACCAGTTAGTGCTATGTCTAGTCACTCCTTAATCTATCTTTTGTGTAAATTTGGATCTTGAAGTATTGGGGTTTGCCAAGATGTTTGTCAGTAGGGGTGTCTGTCTCCTACTCTCCCTGGCAGCTTTGGTAAGAGAGGTTCAAGGTGGGATTCCCTATTTTTAGTGGCTGGTTTATCTGGTTGTTCTGTCTGTTCACTAGGACAGATGAGACTGATTGCTCTCTAGCTCTTTTAAAAATTAAAAAATACAACATACGCAAATCTATAAATGTAATTCACCATATAAATAAAAGCAAGAACAAAGATTATATGATCCTTTCAATAGATGCAGAAAAGGCTTTTGACAAAATCCAACACCCTTTTATGATAAGAACTCTTAACAATATAGGCATAGATGGCTCATTCCTAGAAACTATTAAAGCCATATACGATAAACCCACAGCCAATATCATACTGAATGGGGAAAAATTGAAGACATTCCCCCTTAAAACTGGCACCAGGCAAGGGTGTCCACTATCTCCACTTCTTTTCAACATAGTGCTGGAAGTCCTGGCCACAGCAATTAGACAAGACAGAGGAATCAGGGGCGTCCAGATAGGGGCAGAAGAGGTCAAACTTTCACTATTCGCAGACGATATGATATTATACATAGAAAACCCCAAAGATTCAACCAAGAGATTACTGGAATTGATAAATGAATTCAGCAAAGTCTCAGGATACAAAATTAATACACACAAATCCATAGCCTTCATATATGCTAATAACAATCAAGCCGAGAAACAAATTAAAGATGCTATACCTTTGCAATAGCAACAAAGAAAATTAAATATTTAGGAATATATCTAACTAAGGAGATCAAAGACCTATATAGAGAGAATTATGAAACACTGAGAAGGAAATTGCAGAGGATGTAAATAGATGGAAAACCTTACCATGCTCTTGGATAGGCAGAGTCAACATAGTAAAAATGGCTTTGCTACCTAAATTAATTTACAGAATCAATGCAATCCCTATCAAAATACCAACATCATTTTTTGCCGATCTAGAAAAAATAATTCTACGCTTCGTGTGGAACCAGAGAAGACCCCGTCTAGCCAAAGCAATCTTAAGCAAAAAGAACAAATTGGGAGGCATCTGTCTACCAGACTTCAAACTATACTACAAGGCTATAGTAACCAAAACTGCATGGTATTGGCACAAGAACAGACATGTAGACCAATGGAACAGGACTGAGAACCCAAATATAAAACCAACCTCATACAGTCACCTGATCTTTGACAAATTCCAGAAAAACGTACACTGGGGAAAAGATTCCCTATTCAACAAATGGTGCTGGGAAAATTGGATGGCCATATGTAGAAGACTGAAAGTGGACCCACACCTCTCACCTCTCACAAAAATCAATTCACAATGGATAACAGATCTAAACCTAAGACATGAAACCATAAGAATTCTCGAAGAAAATGTTGGAAAAACTCTTATGGACATTGGCCTAGGCAAAGAATTTATGAAGAAGACCCCCAAAGCAATCACAGCAGCAACCAAAATAAATACATGGGACCTGATCAAATTGAAAAGCTTCTGCACAGCCAAGGAAACTATCACTAGAGTGAACAGACAACCTACAGAATGGGAGAAAATATTTGCATGCTACACTTCTGATGAAGGGCTTGTAACCAGAATCTATACAGAACTTAGGAAAATCAACAAGAAAAAATCAAACAACCCTATTAAAAATGGGCAAAGGACATGAACAAAAACTTTTCCAAAGAAGACAGAATGATGGCCAGCAAACATATAAAAAAGTGCTCAACTTCTCTAATCATCAGGGAAATGCAAATCAAAACCACAATGAGATATCATTTAACTCCAGTGAGATTGGCTCATATCAAAAAATCCCCAAATAACAAATGTTGGCGGGGATGTGGACAGGTAGGAACACTCATACACTGCTGGTGGGACTGCAATTAGTACAACCTCTATGGAAAAGAATATGGAGATACCTCAAAGAATTAAAAGTAGAATTACCATTTGACCCAGCAATCCCACTACTGGGTATTTATCCAAAAGAAAAAAAGACATTTTATAATAAAGACATCTGCTCTCGAATGTTCATAGCAGCACAATTCACAATTGCAAAGTTGTGGAAACAACCCAGGTGCCCATCAATACACGAGTGGATCAATAAAATGTGGTATATGTATACCATGGAGTATTACTCAGCAATAAGGAACAATAGTGAATTAACACATCTGGTATTATCCTGGTCGGAGCTAGAACCCATTCTTCGAAGCGAAGTGTCACAGGATTGGAAAAACAAGCATCACTGGTACTCACCATCAAACTGGTACTAACTGATGAACACTTACATCACACAGGGCAATAACATTCATCAGAGGGCAGGCGGGTGGGAGGGGGGTGGAAGGGATGGGAAAAACTCTCACTGAATGGATGTGGGGAGCACAGTTTGGGAGACGACCACGATGGTGGCTCTGACACGGGCAGAACAGGGGCAATGTGTATGGCCAAAATGTTGTACCCCCATGATATTCTGAAATTAAAAAAATAAAAAAAAATAAAAAAAAAAATTAAAAAATACAGAAAGGT
The DNA here is from genome assembly GCA_023783475.1 of Daubentonia madagascariensis. NCBI lineage: Eukaryota > Metazoa > Chordata > Mammalia > Primates > Daubentoniidae > Daubentonia > Daubentonia madagascariensis. The sequence continues at coordinate 19,886,441 of JAKFHU010002573.1, forward strand.
ATAAAGGATAACACAGCAAACACACGTGTGCTTGCCATCTAAAATAATGATTATTAATCTTCTCCCCTGTGTTTCAAAGAACAAAACCAAATCTGTGTTCCTCTCTTCTCCCAAAGCAACTACTACTGTTAAACCTTGGCGTCTACCCAGTTCAGGTTTTTATACTTTGTTGTATATTTCTTGATCTACAAGGTATTATAAATAATGTTGGTGGTTTTAAAATTTTACTTAAGTAGTTTCACATCTCACATAATATTCTGCAGCACGCTTTCCTGAGTCACCATTTCATTTGTGTTTTACCCATGCTGTACATTTACATTTAGTTCACTCATTTTAACTGCTATGTAGTTTTCCGTTGTGAGGATATACTACATTTCTGTATTGATGGTTATTTAGGTTGCTTACAGTTTTTTAAGATTACAAACTATGCTGTAGTAACCATCCTTAGGCAGGTGTATGTAGGCACTTGTGTAAGAGTTTCTCTAGGGTTCACACTGAAGTAGAGGACTACATAGGGCTGGTTTTTCTGGTTTTAATTTTAGTTCACATGCTGTTGTCAAGGTCTCCAGAATAACTGGATCAATTAGTACTTCCTTCACCAGTGTATAAACTCTTTCCCCATCATCTCCCAACACTTGAGCTTGTCAGACTTAAACTTTTTGCCAATCTGATGGGTGTGCAGTGGCATCTTACCTAATTTGCATTTCTTTGCTGATTCCTAAGGTTGAACATCTTGTCATAGGTTTATTTTCTCCTCTGTGGCTTGGCTGGTTTAATCCTTTCTTCATTTTAAAGAATCAGATAGTTTTCCCTTCTTGATTTGTAGGAGCTCTTTATATAATTTGCAGACTTGGTTATATGTGTTGGAAGTGCTTTTACACAGGTCATGATGTTTGTAAACTTTGCCTAGATGGGATTTTAAATAAAGAAGTTTTAAATTTTAATGCACTCAAATTCATTGGTATTTTTCTTTATGCTTTAATTTTGTACCTACTGTAGCTCCAAATTCTGCAAATAGTTGGTGGAGAAACTCTAGTTTTGATTGGGTATCTGCTCTCCAACAGCTACATCTAAGGAAATTAATTTTCTTTTGTAGGAATCTAAACCAGGGGTTGATTTTTAAACTAGGGTTCAAATAGTATTTAAAACAACTCACTTAGAATAAGATGCAGAAACTGTGGACTGGACCCATATCTGGAAAATCTGAACGTGCAGGGACAATAAATCACTCTTGGTCACGTATTGCCGAGGAGCGGGGCTCTGGACTCTGGGACAGAAGCTTTCTATATTTTATCTCACCAGTCTTCCCAGCAGTCCCTCTTGAAGTAGGCGATTTTATCCTCATTTTGGAGATAAGAAAACCAGAGCCTAAAGAAGTTAGATAATTTATGAAGCAAGTGGCAGAGCCAGGATTCAAATCCAGGTCTTTCAGACCACAAAGCTTGTGTGCTTAATACTACACTTCACTGCCTTCTTCCAAGTTACATGGAATTTGTTTGCATCCCAACGTTATTTTTAATTTGAATCTAATTGGAGAGAAAGGGAGGTGGAGGGGAGGGTGGAGCACAGGACGAAGGGGGAAGGGCTTGAGATTCAATAATAGAAACTAAAAACCCATTGCTAGGAGGCAGTTCAAGAGGAATAGTAATATATTTCATGTAACTAAAACGTTAAAAGCCCAAATAATTGCATCATGCAGGTCTAATGCTGAGTAATCACCGTCCCCCATATTGTTGGAGGGGGGGAAGGTAGGAAATCTGGGAAGCCGCTTTTGCCTAAGGAATTACATTCCAGGAGACTCCAAGGATTTAGGTAACCACAAAAGCCATTTATTTCGAGTACACTGAGATTTCTACCACTTTGATCCCTAATCCATAGCATAATTAATAAATGAAATGTGCTGTAGCATAAGTTTTTTACAAAGTGTACTTTTAAAATGGCTTTTGGTCTGACATGATTCATTTGCCACTTAGAAAAGCGGCATCACTTGGGATGGGCAGGCCGGGAGAGGACGCCTGGTGGGTAGTTAAGGGCTGTTTCCTGGGGCATGGTTCCTGCCTGGGGCCTCCACGGAGCAGCCTCCTCTGAACATCTCCCTGATGCTGCATCCTCCAGGAGGTGTGTAGACCGAAGTGCTGTCTGTTCTAAGTATGTCTGAAGGCCACAGACTGCTCCTAACCAATGAAAGTCTTTGTTTGTCTTTGCCCCTTTGTATCAGTTGAGGAAAGTTGCTACGAGTAGGTGATGATCATTAGAGTAATTACTAGTTGCCCAAACTGAAAAGGCAGACATTTGCCTTGGTACCCCCACCCCCTCCATCTCTCCCACCCTGCCAACAAATATTTAGTGATTACCCATGAAAAGACAGGCTGGGAATATATCAGTGGGCAAGAAAATATCCTTGCTCTCATGGAAATTCTATTATTTTGGAGGGGGTGGTGGAGGGGAAGGAGGGCACAGAGACCAAAACCAGTGATCAAGTAAGTAATATGGAAAAAAGATTAACAATAAAATAAAAATATTTTGACCACTTACGTGATGTGCCAGATTCCACATATATTATTTTAAGTCATATGACCTTTGGGGTATAAATACCATTATTCCCATTTTACAGATGAAGAAACTGAAGCCCAGAGGGAAAAGAGGTGGCTTCTGCCTAGGTGGAAATTCAGACCTTTGCAGTGTTAATTTGGTCATAGCCATGGTCTTATTACCTGTGTCTCCCTCAGCTGAAAATGGGCAAGGTAATTTCTGATAGCACTGGGGCTGTGAAGAATAGCAGGACAGTGGAACAGAGAGGGACTGTGGGCGGGGGGGAGGCTGTTTGAGATGGAGCGGTCAGGACGGGCTGGTCAGGAAGGGCCCCCTGAGACGACAGTGACCAAGTGAGATTGGAATAGTGGGAGCTGGAGATGCCACGCTTACCTAGAAAGGCCCTGGTAGAGTAAATGGAAGCTTCTGGCAAGAAGGAGTTAATGCCTTGCATGTGCCCTAGGCTGGTTCATTAGGGCCTTAAAAGGGGGAAGAACTTGGTGGCTGTAAATGTTACAATCTTACCTTTGGCCCTTAGGGATTCTGTCTTTCAACCTTGGTGCAGTAATAACTTGTGACTGCCCAACAGGGCTTCTTTTTAGGAAACAGGAGAGAATGGCTTGCTACATTCAAATGTGCCATAAAAGTACCACCATTTATTTCAGTGTCTGATGCCCCAAGCATGGGGGGCCTGAAGAGGCCCCGCAAAGGTCTAAAGTGGCCCTTTAGAGTAGAGATGAAAGGGGGTGGGGAATCCTCAATTCTAAACAAAAGAGTCGGCAATGGGAAGATGGCCAGATGCTGTTTTTGGAGTGGGTGAGGGAAAAGAAAGGTCTAGATGGTGAGTTGGAAAATGTGGTTTTATACACAGAGTTTTTGGTATAAAGGTCCCCAAGGGCAATGTGGACTTCCCGCTGTGATACTCCCAGCCCGATCCTTTTGCTTACTGGTCAGTTTATGAAAAGAAGGGGCTGTCTCCAATTTGGTCAATAAGGGGGACCGCGGGAGTTGGACCCACGTGGCTTTCAACTGTCCTGTTCCTTGCAAAAGTTCCAGGTTTTGGGTCTGGGACTCTGTGTCTAAGTGTGTGTGTGTGTTGTACCTTAATACGGAGAGGTGGGCTTGGACCAGTGGGAAAGAGAGACCTGCAAGCACAGAGTGACAGGGTTTGATGGGAAGCAGCAGGCGAGTGTCGCTGCCTTTATTCCTCAGTAAATCCTTGCACAGTGCCATACGCGCTTGCGTTCCAGAGCTGCTGCATAGGGTGTGATTTAGCTAAATGCCCACTCTGCACACAGGAAACGGTGCTCACTGCTGTGTATGCTTTTCATGGAGATAAAGTGTCACATAGGACCCCAAACCTGCAAAATCACTAATGCAACTCCCCCTCAGCCCAAAAAGATGGTGGTGGTGGTGGGGACCGAAAGGAGTAGGGAAGTTGGGTGGGGAGGGGAGCTTTGGGGCTGTAACTTGGACAATTCATCAGGCAGTGGAATCTGTTGGGAGGAAAATATTGATGTACCCTTTTTGTTTTTGAAACCGAAGTTTGGGGTTTTTTCAGATGCATCTGTGGATTTTTAAATGTTTTCTGAGCTCCAGAGTTTGGATGTTAGGTCATCGTAGGTACCCACGCGCATCTGTGCGTTTCAGCGGAATATTTTCAAGACTCCATAAAAACATGCGGCTTTCAAGGCTGGGCCACTTGTTCAGGTCCTCCTCCCACCCCCCACCCTTTTTGGCAAAACCATGCAAACATTGGTATTCAAAAATATTTTGTTACTTTTCTTGGCAAAGTGTTCCAAGAAGGAATTGCAACACAGTCTCTGAGTTAGGAGGCAACTTTCTGGGGAAAAGGCGGGGGTGGGGAGGTTTGGAGTTTGAATCAAAAACAGACACCGAAGCTTTAATAAAATAAATGAAGCAGAGCCCTTTCAGCTCACAGCGGACTGTGTTGGTGCGGGTCAGGCTTTAACGTGCCTAGTGGAAATTGACAGTCTGAGAACTGGGACATAAACAAAAATGTCAGTCCCTGGGAGTCTTGTTCACTGGACAATGTCTCAATTGTTTCCTTGGTTTTCAAGGCAGCAGGGGAGAGTGGAATATTAACTGTTTACTGCCCAAGGCTGGCTGGGAATTTGCTTTGAGAAGGGGGAAAAAGACAGAAAATCACATTTTTTTATTTAGAAACTATTAAACATGTCAGTAAGTGATAGGAAAAGAGCAGATTGTTTTCTCCCTAATTATCTGCCACTCAGCTTCATATTCCTGCATACCATTTGTGTGTGTGTGTGTGTGTGTGTGTGTGTGAAGGAACAGCAGGGTGTTTCTTTTTAAATTTGAATGTTAGCCTTGCATATTGTCAATTTTTAAAGCTTGCTGGCATGTAGATTATCTGCCCCTGGTGGATATGACAGTGGGCTTCAGGAAAGGAAGTGTGATTTCTGATAACAATTTAAATTTTAGCTTTCAGCTGATAACCCTGTTAGTATTTGTTCCTTTTTAAAAAATGCCCCAATGGAATAAAAATCAAATGGTTGTGATTTTAAAAAAACAAAATATATTTTACTCCCCATACAAATACACTTAGTGATAAAGAAAGGGAGAAAAGTAACAATGTCTAAGAGAGGGAGTTGGAGGGACAAAGAGGTCCAGAATTCTATTCACACTTGAATTTAGTTGATTAGAGAAACAAACAGCAAAGCCTGGTGTATCGCCTTTATCTGGGCAAAGTTCAAAACTCAACTGGCAATTATGTCCTTAGAAGCTTTAAAAGGACTGTGTTGTTACAAAAGCAGTGACCAAGCTTACTTCTTCAGGACAGAATGCACTCGGTTGTTTGTTAGATAAACTTGTTTTAATAAATAGGGGTCAGGGGAGAGGTTCCTGTTCTTAGAAGACCCGGTTCTGACTCCCTGCTAAGTGGTTGTCTTCTCTTGGAGAACTTCAGGCTTTCTCTCCCGTTTAACTTGCACGAGTGAGGTTCTCAGGCAGCTAAAGTCAGCTTTGGCTTCTGCTTCCTGTGAGCCAGGAAGTCACTTCCTTAGCCCAAATTACAAGCTATGGCACAGCTCCCCGGCCACACCGAAAAGAGCATGTTTTTCCCAGAAGACTGTGTTTCTAGATGCGGAAGCATAAATTGGTACACTGTGTGATCGCAGAATGCCCAAAATACATAGGGAAGAGTGTCGTCGGAAAGAGGCTGTGTCCCCAAGGTGAAGGCACTGCCCGGAATGGCTGGGTCTGGCTGCTCCGGTCCATGTGAGAGGCGGTCATGGCTCGCTGCTGTGTGACCATGAGCTGGTAGCTGCCTGTGGGGAGCCCTGGCTGTCTCCGAGCCCTCATCAAAGTTCATGTCTAGGCACAATCTCACATTGTTTATTAGGAGGCCTGAGAACTTAAGGGTGGTGGACAAGAGGTCTTGGGAATCCGTTATCAAGCTTTGTGTGTATGTTTCTCCCCCACTCCCCTTTAATCCATTATTCAAGGATTTAAAACGCACCCCCTTGTCTTTGCCTCCCTCCCCCCTTCTCACTCCCCCTTCTTGAAAGTCAAGTTCCCGACCTCGTGGCTTATTTCAGGAGGCAGTCTAGGTAGTGACTTTTGGGGGACAGTTTCCTAAGGCTCTGGTTGCTAGTGGGCATGGTCCCCAGTTGCTGGAGTGTGGGGGCTTGTGTTTTCTGGTCGTTTCTGGAAGAGCTCACGGATTACAGCCATTCTGTCTGCCTCTCTGGGTCAGAGCGTATTTGGAGGTGCGGTGTGTGCGTGGAGAGACCTGCTCGTCCTTCAGTTGGGACGCCCAGTAGACACACTGCTGCTTTCCTGCACGCTTCCTCAATTTCAGGGAACTGGATAAACTCTGCCAAGGTGGACTAACCTCTCCAGGGTCTTGTGAAACTTCAATCTCCAATTGCCCTCTTAGGTCTCGGTATGAAGGAGTATATTTGTAATAATTGTTGCAGGTGTTAGTGAGAGAGTATCCAAATCACGAATACTTCACACAGTAGTTGGACCACACCCTGGAGGGGAGAAAGGGCCGTGTCGCCTAGGAAATTTGCTCTTCCACTGAGATGAAAGGGCAGTGAATTAAGTACCTGCTGCTTCTCCCTTTTTCCCTCTGAGGGTTATTGATCCTCCCCTGGAACTGCACCGTTCACGTCCTGATCTTGTTCTTGACAAAGGGAATTCCCAGTGTGTTTGCTGGCGAATGTACTAGCAGGTTAAGAGTTAAAAGTTGGCAATACCTGCCCTCGCAGGAGCCTCAGTATTTTCAGGCTCTTCCTTCTTAAGAGCTAGAAGATGTTTCTAAAAGAATCTCTTTGGTGACTTAGAAGTGAAGAGAGCTTTAGAAGCATGACACAAGTAAGAGGAAAAAGGCACACACGGTCATTCTGCATCTGTTTATTTTGTTGTTAACAAAGCGCAAGGAGATTTCTCTTGGTAAACTTTTGCTAGGGTTGGGGGAGGGCATGGAGAGCAAAAGTTTAAATTTACACTATGGCTGGAATAGTTTGGACATACTATTGAGTAGAAATTTTATGACTGTGGAAGAAATTAATTCTATGAAGATGACTGATACTAAGCCACTCAATCAGTCCTTTATTGCCTCTTCCAAGGCTAAAGTCCAGAGCTACCTGCAGAAGGCCCTCCTCAAACCCCAGTGTCCTTTGCCTAACCTCCTCCACTCCCTCTTGTCACATCATCTTGAAACTGGCTGCCTCCCCCAAGACTGGAATCTGCTCCTTAATGTCTGCTTAGTTCTTAACTTATCTCTCTGTTCCCAAGTACTCACAAAATACATCTCTCTTGGCCATAAGAAAATGGACCACATCATATTTCTCTAAAAACTTTAGCCTGGGTCTTACCCAGTAGGAATATAAGTTAACATTTTCCTGATGTAAGGGTTCCTTTTGCTGCTTTTGGTCACATTTCTTTCTTGTGTGGTTCTTTACGGCCACTGCACATTTTTATTGTTTCCTTCTGGGAATGTGGGGGTAGCAAGTGAGGATATAAGGAGATAATGGTTAAGACAAAGTTTAGTCTTTCCAGGCCCAGTTAATTAGTTTTTGCCATCTAGGTAAAATTCAATCTTATTAAGGGTCCATAAGGTGTCTTAATATGAGGTAGGGAAGGAGTTGAACCTAGAGGTCAGGGCTTATGGTCTATTTACAATCCCCCCATGGTCTCTGGCCTGAGGGGACACTCTGGGGTCTTAATAAATGACTGGGGGCTTCATTTTGAGCCCTTTATTACCAAAGACTGAATAATAAATTGGGTATGCTGCTTTTGTCCTAAACATCAACAGCCACAAAGGTAGAGAGAGAAAGCGTGTGTATGTTTATAGATACTCATAGATCATGAATAATTTTGGGGGGACTGTGCATAAAGTTTGTCATTTTACGTTAGGGAAAACGATGCTCTGAATGAACTCTGGACCCTGGAACATTGAATTCCAATTCTCTCTCCCCTACTTTACCCTAGTGCTTGCAAACAGGACAGTGTTTTTGTTGTAAAGTCACACAGTTCCTGTAATGTCTGGGGGTGGCCCTCCTAAGCCCGACTTCAAGAAATAGCTCTAAGCTCATGAACCATCCGCCTTCCCCCCACCCCCCAATGTCCACACATGTCTCATATCCTTGGGGTAGTGGTATTTGGGGATTTAAATTTGACCTTAGGGAGAAACACTCCCTGATGATAGGCTAATACTAGTATTTACTAATAAGCCTCCCCTTTGACAGTCATTGGCTTCGGGGCCCCAAACCAAACTATGTGGCTGCTTTTATGTTGGTCCAAAAAACATGCTCCCTGTTTCCTCCCAGTTTCTTAAACAAGGAAGCAATGACATTTTACAGTGCTGTCTGTCCTGGTGAGGGGGCTGGGATCGAGATGGCCCTGGGATAAGGCAGTGCTCTGACCGGAGGGATGCAGAGGAAATGGGGGCTTGGTGGACCCAGGAGGGGGTGTGAGCTTCCTGGGCCAAAGGAAACTTGACACTGGAGGAGGGGACATTATTTTGCTTCTGTTATCAGAAGCTGTCAGTAATCCTCCTTGTCCTCCAGGCTCGCTTCTTTTGCGACCCCCTCATGTGGCTGATTCTGGGCCTTTCCCAAGAAGCTGAAGGCCGGAGAAAGAAACAGAGAGAAAGAGGGGCCAAGAAAAGAGCAGTGAAAGAGTTTTTATTTAGGAAAAGGGAAATCCGCCAAGAGATTTGGTAAATATTAAACTGAAGGGCCAAGCACAAGGAAGATTAGACAGCGGGAGAAGAGTGTGTGTGCACATGGAAGTGTGTGTACACACATGAATGTGCAGGAGTGTGCGCGCGTGTGTTTCGTTGGATGGGTGGATTATGTGTCGTCCAGGCAGGTTCAACGGGGTTCCTGAAATAGACAAGTCTAGGGAACTTCTGGGAGGAAGGGGAGGCGTTTACTGCTGTTAGGGGAGATTGTTAAGAGCTTGCTGGAGTCTGGCTGGGCCTGTACCTTTTTGTTTCTCATCTCTTGAAGAGGGACTGTTTCCTTTGGGATACCTAGCAAGCTTCCAATCAGGTTTCAAACTTTTCTTGCTTGAGATTTTTATTCTTTGACTCAAACCAGCTGCAAGGACCTTATTACCTGTCAGGGACAGGCCTCCTCTGGGTGAGAGGGAGGGGCCGGGGCACGCTAGGGCACGCCAGGCCCCGAGTGGTAGCCACGGAGGTATTTACCAGCTGGTTCCATGCTTCGCAGGAGGTTGGTGAACATTTAAATGCAGGTTATAGGCTCACATCTGCTTCTATTTTTCCCTTTTCTGCAGGCCAGACTGAAAACTTAATAAATTGTATGAAACCCAAGTAAGCATGGATGTTAAAGAACATTAAATAAATTACATAAGTATGCCTACCTGTAACACTTTCATAAGGTAAATGCACGTGGGTTATTTTGCCATAAATGTGTGCACGGACCAAGATTTATTCTAAAGCCCTCTTGTTTCAGCTCTGCCGCTGGTGAAGGTACTACTGTTCCTCAGCTCTTTCCTCCTTTACCTGGCACGCACTGTAGCTGGGCTTGGAAAAGCGATAATGATGCCATAAGTACTCTTGTGCAAAAGTTGTTTTTTGTTCCAAGGCGTTGCCAGTTCACGGCGTATAAAACTACCACGGATGCTTCAGCTGGTTTTCTTTTTCCCCAAATAAGGCAAGCATTAATGAAGCAGCCGAGGGCCTGGGAAAATATTTTGTCATCCTTTAAAATAAAATTTCTTCTTCTCTCTAGGCAGGCCCATGGATTTTTCAGCCAAAGTGCAAGTGTCTAGCCAGACTTGTTGAGTAGTAGGCCGTGCAACTAAACTTGTTTACTGCCAGTGTTACCTCTAACGACCGTTGATATAAATGATGTTCTGCCTTCGTATTTCCGTGCATGTTCATCCAGCAACCAGAAGGCTTTGTGTAGAGGATGGCAGGATCATCCCATTCTGCGGAGAGGAAAGGGAAGTCCAGCCAGATTCCATGACCCACTTCTCATTGAATTACAAACTGGGAAGTTGGGCCAGGCAGACCTCCAGCTTCCAGATGCTGTGGCCACTCTGGTACCAGCTACTCCTTCTAGAACCCAGCAGGGTGTTTAGTGCGGCCTCCGTGCATGCTGTTTACCAGGCAGCAGCCTTGTGAGTAGGCAGAAGGCCTGTTTTGAATGCCTCCTGTTTAGAAGTCTGAAATGAAATATCCAGACAATTTGGACATATCTTGGGCAGTGTTAAAGGGCAGAGATGAGAAGACATTCACAGATCCATTCTTGTAGATGGAGGCATGGTCCCAGATACTCATGGTGTGAGTATATCCTGTGGTTGCTATTTGGAATAGTACCTTACTTTTATTTAGTGTATTGGAAAAAGTATTTCCTGCCTCCAAACTCACACAACTCACCCAGTGTTTATTTGGCTCCCGCTGTCTGGCTTCTCCACTTGCAGCTGTGGGATTTTGTATTAATAGCTTAATATGGTGCCTTGGTTTCTTAATCCGTAAAGAATGGGGATATCCGTGGCTCCAAAGGGGCAGGGCCATGTATCCCAGTGGTTAGAGCTCTGGCTTTGGAGATGGACAGGTTTTGGTTTTCACCCTGACTTAGCTACATCAGTTTAGGAAGTTACTAATCTCCCAGTTTCCTTGTTTATAAAGTAAGGAACATAATAACTACTCTCCTCATGGGTTGTAGTTAGAAAAAAGATATTGTGAGGGTCGGGTGGTCTGATGAATATGGACTCTCTTTTCAAACAGAATATGTTGCTTGGTTCGACGTTTAGGAGGGGTTGCTGTTAATACTTGGAGTGTTTTGCAACTGATGAGTCTTTTGCATCAGTATAAGGCTGTGATAATTCTTATTATTTGGTTTGTGTCAGTGCATGAAGGCAAAAAGCAGCTAGAGAAGCACATGCATGATTCAGGGAGCATGAGAATTACTGTTTGCAACACCATGTTTTCTAAATTCCAGTATACGATCAGTTGTAAGATACGCTTTTAATCTAATAGCAGATTTTCAGGGAGAAAAGAAACACTGCTATATTAAATTTATCTACTTACCATATGCAACTAAATTTCAGAAATGTTAAAATGTAGAAACAATGTGAGTCTTAGAATGGAGGAAATAATGCCTGTGTGTGTATATAAGTTGAGTAGAAGCTGTGCTGTTTGGAGCTCTAAACTTCAAATGGATGCAATGTAAAAAGCTTCCGAACCCACTTTTGGTCACAAATGGACGTAGAATCTATGTGGATCAGATTTTTCATCTGTGCTGAAAGAGTAACAGCAAACAAGAGTCACTAGGCGTGGTCGTGCCAGAGATCAGCACTTAGAAGATCATACCAACCGAATCTTGCAGGATTCTATTAACGAAGATTCTGTGGTTGCAAATTTTCACATTGTTTTTGACCATTACAGAGTTGCTGGAATTGCTGGATGATGAGGCTGGGTCGCCTTGCAGCTTGCTTCTCCATAAGCATACTGTCGAAAATATGTCCACGTTCCAAGCCCTCCTTAGCCCATCTCCCCATTGGGAGGAGTTAGGCTGCAGCATGAATGGGAACAATGAATACAGAGCCTTCTTCAGAAGGAGATATTTGAGCATTTAATGTACTGCTGTTCTTGTGTATTCTATCAGGAAGAATGGGCAACCACACATTAACCTTACTATAAGTGTGATGCATTTGAACATACAGTTAAGAACAGCCCAAAGAACATGCATTTCTACTGTGAGCAGTTTTGAATAAATCAACATAATAGTGCATGGTTATTAACATATTATGTGAATTGGACAATGATATATACTTTGAGGACCTTGAACTAAATCCACCAGCTAAGAGGCTGTAGGATGGGCTCCAGAAGGACTGGCGTTCTGGACGTTGAGGTTGTCATACAAAGAAATGAACTGCAGACCACTGGCAGAAGAATTTTCTGGTAATACTCAACCCAAAGTAAATTTTCAAATGCTTGGACTACAGCTCAGAATTGACTTATGTCGGATTGATTGGATCTGGACTTCTAAATGTGGGTCAGTTTAGGTTGGAAGTGATTTTATTATCCACAAACCTCTTTGTACTTCTTTTCCCCCCACAAACTCTCAGCTGTAATTTTTCCCGTTGCCACAGCTCTTACGAAGCTTTTGTGAAGCAGTATATTTTTCTATTAGATTTCAGAAGAAGTAGTGCTAGGCTTTTGATAGAATTATGTTTCAATTTCAAAGAAACTTTCAGTGTGTTAAAAGTTAAATTCTAGACTGTAAAGGAATGACTTCCCAGCTCAGACCCGGAGATCCTGTGTCTTTGTCCAGCGCTGTCAGAAACTTGCCGTGTGACCCTGGGCAAGTCTTGGCATGCCTCTCCTCATGGGTTAAAAAAATTTTTTTTAAATGGGGGAGGGTTATATATGATCCTTTTTGGTCCCTCATAGCTTGGAAACTTAGAGGTTCAGTGATGTGTCTTTTCTGGGCTATAATTACAAAATGGGAAATAGAGTAAGTGGACAGAGCTTCATAATCTTTGAGAACTGGAATTTTCCTTTCTTTTTAATCTCTGGGTACCCTGTAGAACCCTCCATGACATTTAATATAACTTTGTGGACTTTAGTTAGACTCTGAAGTTCCTTTCAAGACTTTTTTTTTTTTTTTAAAGAGACAGGGTCTTGCTCTGTCACCCAGGCTGGAGTGCAGTGGTGCGATCACAGCTCACTGCAACCTCAAACTCTGGGGCTCAAGTGACCTTTCTGCCTCAGCCTCCCAAGTAGTGGGACTACAGGTGCATACCACCGCAACCAGCTAATTTTTAAAAAATTTTTTGTAGAGCTAGGGTCTCATTATTGCCCAGGTTGTCATCGAACTCCTGGGCTTAAGCAGTCCTTCTGCCTGGGCCTCCCAAAGTGCTGGGATTACAGGCGTGAGCCACTGCACCTGGCCTGTTTTTTTTTGTTTGTTTGTATTTGTTTTTTAAAGTATTAAGCACCTTATTAAACCTGTTGAGAAGATAGAAGATATAGTCCTAGGAGACCATTTATCACAAGTGAAAACTCTCTAGATAGATAGAACTCTCTTCTTTAAAAAAAAAAGGCTAATGAAGCTTACACCAACTGCCCATTTTGGGCAAAGTGCTCTGACTGGACAAAACATAGCAACTTTTGGACAAAAATGTTTTGGCTTCCCTGCCTCGTCTGTTCTTGCTTTCGCACGCTGTCGACAGCAGTCTGAGGACACTGGCTTGGTGACTTGCTTACCTAGCTGAAGATGGGCCCACCCAAAAGGTGACTACCCAGAAGCCCTTGTGGGTGAGCTGGGGTCTGGGCAGGGAGGTGGGAGGTGGGCCTGTGGGAACAAGGGCACCCGGCTGGTTCCTGGGGGTCACGTGGAGTTTATGATAAGGCTACACATGGGAATCAGGAAAGGGAGACTGTCTGCCATGGCAGCTGGCCTCACAGAGACATGCACCGGGATTCAGACACTGAGCGGGCTGCAGACACTGGCCTCGGGAGGCCTGGCAGTGGGGGACTGTGCTGGCCCCAGGCTGTTTGAGGGACTTCTGAAGCAGGAGTTGGCCTCCATTTTCTTTGGTGCTGAGCCATGAGTTACTCGGCATTTTGCTATGTCCCTTCTCATCTCTGTGTGTCTTCCCATAGCCCGTCTCCGCCTGCAGGGTCCCCTCGCCCTGCTTCGCTCCTTCACGCTCCATCTCAGCCTCTGCGCACTCTGCACTCTGCACTCATGTTCCACCTTGGCCCTTCCTACCTCCTGGACTCTCTCTCATACCCCTTTACCTTTGACTCCTAGTCCTTTCTGTAGTTCCCAGTTAACTGGGAATAAGAATTGGCCCCACTCCCTCCTGCCTGGATGGGGTGTGTGTGCCAAGCCGCATCACCAACCGCTGTCCAGCCTTGGGTTGGCTGTCCTTGGGTAGGGTGTTCCTTCTGGTCCAGTTAGCAGGGAGGGCTGTCACATGGTTCAGAAAGGGAAGCCCAGAGCTGGCCACCTCCTAGAGATACCCCATGTGGGGAAGACCCCCTAAGAAGGAGTTGGTGGGGATGGTGGGCACTAGGAATGGTGTGTCTAACTGGGGGGGGCAAGCTGAAGGCTATTTCTCGCTGCTTGTGTAAGTCAAAGAAGTCTTCCATGAGGATGTGCTGGGGCCATCTGAACAACCACCAACATTCAGACATTATTTAGAAATGGAATTGGGAGGTAGTGAAAAGAAGTAGACCATCTGGCCTTTTGCCTGTTGAGGGACTGTGTATGTAGTCGGTGCTTAGCGCATTCACTGAGGGCATCTTGGTCGAGGTGTCAGCCTCTCCTTCACAGAAGATCTGCATGGGCTGATTAGTCAGCCTGGTTGAGATTCCCTGGTAAAACCAGATATTCTAGAATACTGGTAGAAAGAATGCTCCGGTACACATGAGAAGACAGTGGTTCCCATTGCATCACGTGATGGGTTGATGTCAGGGAGATCACTGCGGGAGTTAGCAGGAGTCAGCCCCTTAAAAAATTATTAATTAATTTAATTTTGCATTAATGAGTGGTGTCAAGTTCTCAGCCCTTTGGTGTCTATTAGGTGGTCAATATTTGTTTCCTCCTTTCTCTTATGTATTTTGAGTTAAGAACTGGTCGTGGATACCACCTCCCTATCCAATCTGATGTAATCCTGGACATTTCCCCTGGCTGTTGCTGTGGCCTGTCTGTTGAACTGGGGCAAGGCCTTCCGACAAAGGACAGCCCTGCGGGAATGGGCACGTGCTAGGCACTGTGCTAGGCTCTGCATGTGCATCTTTAAATGTAATCCTCATGATATTTTGGAGTGTATACTGTTAACCCCATATGAGGTTTTAAGTCTCAAGCAGGTTACCCAAGTACTTTCTAAGGACTTGCCAGATGATCTTTACTTCTAGCCCAAGAGATAATATTGAAAGGAAGCTCTCAACCAGGGGAGAGTGGAAGCTGTATTTGCTATGGGTAAGCGAGGAACCTTTTTTTTTTTTTTTAAATAACAGCTTTATTGAGATATAGTTCACATACCATACAATCCATCCATTTAAAGTGTGCAATTCAATGGTTGTTGTGTATTCAGGAGTTGTGCAACTGTCACCACAGTCAATCTTAGAACATTTTCATCACCTCCCACAAAACTCCCCGTGTCCCTTAGTAGCCACTCCCCATTTCCCCCAACTTCCCCTATCCTAGGCAACCACTATCATATTTTCTGTTTCTGTGGATTTAACTATTCTGGACATTTCGTATAAATGGAATCATAGACATGTGGTCTTTTTTAACTAACTTCTTTCACTTAGCAAATTGAGGAATTTTTGACGAAAACTTGACCCAGGTAGCTTCTTAGCCTTGGCCTTCTGGAATTCAGTGTTCTCTTGCTTCCTGCCACTCTGCCTCAATACCCTCTTTGCTGCAAGAAGCCAGAAGATAGAAACCATGAGTTGACTTTTTGAGTAGAAATGAGCCTTGTTAGATTTAGCAGTAGAATGTTTGCTGGGTCAGACCTGGATCCAGGACAGAGAGATTCCTCCTTTTTAATGCCTGGTGATTCCATTGTTGGTAGTCAGAGGGTTAAATGCTGCAAGAGGACATTGGGGAGCTCCTGCTTTGAGGGTACACCGGGGCAGGAGAAGCTTGAGGATCTGTCTCTTGTGATCCTAGAACAGACATGGAGATCCGGTACCGATCCGATTCCCAGGGGAGTTTTAGGAACCCTCTCCTTTTCTCGTCTTTATTCTCACCCTCCCCCTTCTCTCCCCACTTTTCCCACTCTGGAGGGAGGAATCCTTTGCCTTGTCTGTCCTGGGCAGCAGCTGTAGGGAATGTAATCAGTGTTGGAACTGGGCACAGGACTGAAGTGGCAGGGCAAGGCTGTGTGTGAGCTGGCTGCCACCAGGCTCGTTGGCCTATCTGGCAGGGATTTGTCCTCGCCAGCCTGGCACGATAAGGATGGCCCAGACGCTATCAGGCTGGTCACATTGGTGCAGATCCACGGAGGACTTTCCCAAATGAGTAGATTCCTCTAGGTCAGGGCTGGCTTGGGTCGGTCGATGCTGGAGTTAAGTGGAGTCACCGGTGCACTCCGTCTTCAGTAATGCTGTCCAAGGAGAAATGAGTATTATGACAAATTGCTGTTAATAAAGGGGGGAGAGCTTTTCAAATTACTCGCTTGGTTTTACACCACTTAAATAAAAGGAGCCAACACGAATCTTCTTCGTGCTTAGCAAACTGGCAGTGGATTAGGAGAAGTTTTTATTTGTGGTGAGAGCAGGTGACTTGGTGGCGTGCTGCAAAGCCTGGTTCTTGTCTCCGTCTCCAGCGATCTGTTGTTTCTTGACTACCTTTTGGGAAGAAAAGAAAAAAGAAGCAGTGTAAGTCCCCGTATATACATCATGGTAACGAGGGCACTGGGCCTGAGACCTTTTCTGGTGTCTAAGTGAAAATGCAAAGACTGTGGTTCTCAAGATTTCTTATAATAAATTCAGATGTTAAGTGCTAAGCAAAGAACCTGGCCCCTGAGCTAGAGCAACTACACTGTTCGTGTCCCGGGGGTGGAAGTGGCCCCAAGATGCTGGGGACCAGCCGTGTTTGCGCAGAGCAGAGCCAGGTAGTCGTGTGTGTGAGATGGAGGTGCTGCGCAGCCAGACATACTGTGTTGTCCCCCTTGATTTTAGCCAGGTGTCTTCCAGTCTACAACTCTGACCACAGGTGGAATTTACAAGCTCCCTTCCCCACTTGGGTCCTCCAGAGAAAGGACTGTTGAGTTACCGTCTTGGTGACGGTCAATCCTGAAAACCTTCATTTTTAATGATCTTGAAAGTGTTGGGATTTAAAAGGGTCACAAGACATTCTCGACTCCTCCCTGCAGAGCTGTTTCCCGCTCCTGTTTGCATTCGCTTCCCAACCTGTGGGCATCAGCGTGACTCACCAGACTGCCAGGCCCTGCCACCCGCCGCCCATCCTTGTGGCCCGGACGGCTCCCGGCGCGAGTTGCTGGCACGGCGTCCAGAAAACAAACCACACCCCAGGAATGATGATCTGTTATAGCATTTCTCTGCTGTGTAAAAGAGGCACCAGGGTCGTACGCTGGGTCTGGGGTTTGTCCACCCCACATCCGGCGCTGTGGTTGACTCTTCTTCCCTGGTGAGCTGGCCGGGGCTGGTCAACAGAAGAGTGCTTACCCCGGGTGGTTCAGAGGGCCGTCTCGGGCTGACTAGCACACCAAAGGTCAGCGAGGGTGTTGATGCTGGCACCTTTCTTCCTTGAGCACACACATCATCTTGGGTCTTTAGATACCCAGACTTACTTTGTGCAGAACATTCTGGATTTATGAATTAGACTTGGGCTCAATTTATTATTTTGTACTTTAGATTCTTTTTTAAAGGAGATGAGGGATAAAAATATCATTGTTTTGCCAATTTGCAACCACCAGTCCCTGTTCCCCCCACGCCCCCACACTCCATAAAGGGGGTAGTTTGAGTTTCCTGGAGTAACTGGGGCTATTTGTTATAGATTAGCTGCTGGCTGATTGCTAAAGCTGTATGATTTTTTTTTTTTTTTTTTTTTTTTTTTTTCTGAGACAGAGTCTTGCTCTGTTTCTCAGTCTAGACTGAAGTGGCATTATCATAGCTCACTGCAACCTCAAACTTCTGGGCTCAAGCGATCCTCTTGCCTTAGCCTCCCGAGTAGCTGGGACTACAGGCTTGTGCCACCAAGCCTGGCTAATTTTTCTATTTTTGGTAAAGACAGGGTCTTGCTCTTGCTCAGGCTGGTCTTGAACTCCTGAGCTTAAGCGATCCTCCTGCCTCGGCCTCTCAGAGTGCTAGGATTACCAGCATGAGCCACCGTGTCTGGCCTACAGCTGTATGATCTTAACGAGACTGAAACAGACTTAGAACCTGTCCCCACTCTCACCTTTAGACATACTAATCATGCTAGCACCAATGCTGTCACTTCCTACATTTGTAAATTACAATATTAGGGACACTTACAAGTCCTGTGGGGCTATGTGGGACCTTGGCACATTGCTGAAGGCTACACACTAGTCACCAAGGAGCTCGTGACATGTTTATACCACCACCGTATTTTGCTGGGGTTCCTGATCTCTGTTGAGGCTTTGGATTTGGATTTGATTATTTTGGTGTTGCTGCTGGCTACCGCAGTGACCCAAACACTTTCTAAAGCTAGGGTTTGCATCTGTCCATGTCATAGGAAAACTTTTGTTTCCCGGGAGACATCTGGACACAGTTTTGATTGTCACAGCTGGGTAGGGAGTGCTACTATCATCTAATGGGTAAAGGCCAGGAGTGTTTCTGGGGCAGCCCCCCCACCACAAGGAATCATCAAAATGTCATTAGTGTGGAGGTTGAGAAGCTCTGCTGTAATGTTTTTATTGGGCAACTAAAGAACAGACTAATATTGGAAGGAATATTTTAAAATAAATGACAACTGATTTTGCAAATGTATGTTTAAGTTGTCCTTTTTTTCATGTGTCTGATTACTTTATGTGCTTAAAAAATAATCTTAGTGGTTTACTAAGGTATTCTTTAAAAAAAAAAAAGATTAAGACTGCACAAACATGATTTTATAAAAGCTAGTGGCTTCTCATGCTACAAAAGGTCTGTGATGCAGAGAGTAGCTCCCTGAGAGCTGTATTTTGTTTGCTGTGGTCCAGCAGTGGGTTTAGATTCTACTTGGTAGTAGAAGAGATAATGTGAAGTCACTACCTTTGCATTTCTCAAAATCCTAGTTTTTCACTTACCTAATAGTCTTTTGTTTTTTTAAGTGAGAGACTCAAGCCAAATCATCTTGCTTCTCCCAGGATACTAAAATTTGTTGTTGTTTTTAAAGATGCAGCTCCAGGTTACCTTCTAGGATTCACATTTTGCTCTCTAAATCCTGTTTTTAAAAGGAACCATCTACTGACAGTACATCATAAATTTCATGGCTCTTTTATGACATTTCTGGGGAAGTAAATGAAAGGTGTAAATTAAGAAAAGCAAGTGTTTGTGGTTCCCACTTTAACCTTCTGTTATGTTAAATGGCTTTGTTGAAGAGGGCTGTCACTGCTCTTGAAAACTTGGGAAAATCCATAGCAATCTGTGCCATTAGTTGCCTTTCGGAGCATAGGATGTTTGATGTGAAAATTATATGGACACGTCTAATTGGGTGAATTTTCACCCCACCAGATATCAACTAAAGAGGTGATTCTACCGCCTCCCTTGCTTTTTTAGCTAAATTGTTTAACCTGAATTTTGTGCTATTAAGAATTGCATTCCAGTAACCCAGCTGCCATTTTTCAATGTCTTTTGTCTAGTAGCATGTCTGTATGACCCAACCGTATAAATCTCTACACATCTAGCAAGAGCTGATTATCATCCCGCCCTGATTTGGGGGAGGACAAGGCCTGTTACCCCCACCCTCCCACCATAATTTACACTCTGCCCTGTGTCCTGTAGAAACACAAGCCAGCCGGTGGAAAGAAAACAAAAGCTCTTTGGACCTCTGCTTCCTGTAAAATGGGAATAATAATTCTTTTCCTGCCTGTTTTCCAGAGTTGTGTGTTCTTTTCCAATAAAAGGTGCTCAAAATTAAAGTAAAAGGAGTTACACAGAGATAAGATAATGGCAATTATGCCAATTTATATTCCAGAATTAAAAAAAGTAAGTTTAATCACATACCATGCAGTTCACCCATTTAAAGAGTACAATTCAATGGTTTTTAGTGTATTTACAGAGTTGTGCAACCACTATCACAATTTTAGAACGTTTTTATCACCCCAAAAGAAACTTTGTACCCATTAGCAATCACTCCCTATTCCTTCCTCCCCCTTCCCCATGCCCTAGGCTACCATCAATCTACTTTCTATTTTTACAGATTTGTCTATTCTGTGTTTTTGGTATGTATATGAAATTGTACAATTTGGGGTCCTTTGTGACTGGCTTCTTTCACTTAACAATGTTTTCAAGGTTCATCCATATTGTAGCTTGTATCAGTACTTCATTCCTTTTTATGGCTGAATAATATTCCATTATATGCATAGACCATGTTTTATTGATCCATTCATGGTAAACTCCAGAATTTAAAAAATATTAAACTAGTTCATATTTGCTATAATTATTAAAACTGTCCCTTCCCTTTTATAGGAAGTTAAGTGTTTGTATGGTAATGACTGTGATGGGGCAAAGATTACCAAGTCTGTGACTATGAGTGGTCCACATATTTCAACAAATGGGTACCTCAACAGACTCTACCTGGAACCAAACAATGGATAAAGATGGCTTTAGAATTCATGGTCTTTCTAAAGCACTAAAGACTTTTAATCAATAAATCTAGTGATTATTTCTAGTTACTCTTACTCGTTTCGTAGGTTGGCTAAGGATTAAGACATTATCTCCAGGGGTTCAAACATGCCTGTGCTAGGTGCCGTCCCCCTCATCTTCATTTTCCACGCTGGTGGTGATCCTTGAAGCTGTGGTAATCGGTCAGATGGCAACCCACAGATTGTGATCAGGTGATGTTGTTTCCAGCCTGGGGAGTTGCTTTGTTTTGTGTTTGGTTTTCTTATTCGTTAGTGTTTTTGGTGGTTGTTTTTACCTGTTGTAAATATTTAGAAGCTCAGGTATGTTTACATTCTGGAGATAGGAAAATTCACTTGTCCAGATTTGTCACACTGACTCCTGCCTGCATCGTGGCTGACGTGGCTGACGTGGCCGAAGGCAGTTTCTCTGCTCAGGGTAGACCCACCTGGGTCAGCTGCTTTGTAATCAGTTCTGATCACTACCCTCCAGGGCTGTTTTTGGCATTAATGTCCCTTAAGTACTTAGAGGGGAAAGTTTTTGAGGAAAAGCTGAATTTTTTCTTTACTAGCTGCACATGTTAGACACCCATATGAAGATGACTTTCACTTTATGAAGCAAGGAACGCTCCGCAATCTTTAAGAGAACGCTAAAAACTGGTTGTTATCTCCTATGAGAACATAGGACCAATTATTCTTATTCTGGGCTCTGAATTTTGACAGGTGGGCCCATCCATTTATTGGTGGTAAGAAATGGGAACAGGGTGGGGGCGACACCTCCAATTCATATGTGTACTATCTCTGATGCCTTGTGTTGTGTACACGTATGCACCACACACACAATTTAGGGGTTTTTTCCTCCTCTCAAAAGTCCTCTCTAACCTGATTTTTACTAATAAAGATACAAATGTTTGGAGTGGGAGACAGCCAAAGGCCTGGGTGGCACAGGAGAGAATTCATCCCAGACCCTGTATTCCTTATGCCGTGATTCTAACTACCCTTTTCAGGCTGAGAAACCCCAAATACCATAGTAGTAAGAGAATTAATTGCAAAGAATCTGGCCCAGGTTGGGTCTACTGTGAGTAAGGTGGCCAGGTTGGCAATAGTGTGATTCTTTCTGGGGGTGCTGCATTGGGGGCAAGTGTCGTTTTGGAACCAGGGATGTCCGTGCATAGAGCTAGCAAGCCTTTACCCAAATTTTCTTGTGTGTTCCCGTTCTGAATGAGATGGTGTCGAGATTGATCCTGCCTGTGGGAATCTGCTGTTTTTGACTTTATCCTTCCAGTGTGATTCCTCCTTTCATAATGTCTGGAGAGAACTTTTTTTAATTAAAGCTGTTTCAGTTTAATACATTTTTATGCAATTAATTTAGTGTTTATGGTGTATCTTAACCAAAATGGCCTGTTTCATAAACTCTTGAGAAGGTTTAAATAGCATTTTCTCATAAATTAGCCCATGTTTGCGCAATTATTTATGAAGACCCTCTGGAATTTGATGTTGTTAGGAAACATATTGGGAGAAAATAGTATGTTATTATCTAATGCTAATAATTGGTTAGTAGTAAGAAAAGAGGACATGTAATTGGGGTTCCTGTGGCTAATAAGATGTGAATTAGGGAAACATTTCCAGGAGAAATTCCAGGGTTGTTCTAGAAACCTGTTATTTGCATTTTAAAACATTTGATTTCCATTGATAGGGGAGGAGGATGCTGTTTATCAAAATTGCTTTCTTTTTCAGAGCAAGGCAATCAATTTCCTGAGTGGGGGCTAGATGACTAGAAACCCTCCCCTACCCACACCCCCACCCAGCCCCTGTGTTATCTTAACTACCTTTCAGTCCCATTTTTGGCTACTTAGTGTCTTTTTGTTGGAGATATGTTGATTTTTAGAGAGAATTGCCTACTAGACATCCCAAGTCCTGATCAGAATGTTCTCCCTGTTGCACCTTGATTCTGCCCAGTGATGTTCATGGTATACAAACATGGAGCAGCATGACTTCCCAGCAGCTACCTGGGAGAAGGAACTTCGCTTTAATAAGAATCTTGTTACAAGCACAGCATAATGTTTACTTTATCAGCTGGATTCACAAAGCTTTCTGCAGCCTGTGGTTCTTGGACCCAAGCTTCTGCCTCAAGTTCTTTCACAGCCAGGCATTGCTGAGTGTGGTGGATGGACTTAGATGTTATGCTTGAACATGTGAACCAACTCCTATCCTGTCAAAGTAGTTGATGAGCATGGTTTTTCATGAAGTTGCTGGCAACTTGCTTATCTGGAGAGATTAGGAGACTCTGAGTTCTGTATGGAAATAATGGATAGGAAGGTTACAGGGAGAAGCTTCACTTTCCACCTGCTTGAGATCACGTTGAATCTTATCACTATCCCAGGAAACAAAATGGGAGTGATGTACTGGTGTCAGCTAGCCTATGGGTGTTCTCGGAATTAGGTTTGCCTTCAAAAGGACTTCATTTAGTGTTCCAGCCAGGTCTGTTAGAACTTCATTCATTTTTTTTTCATGCCTTGGCTAATGTCCCAGCTCTGGATAATGTTAAGGTTAACCACTACACCTTAGTACCTCTCACCCCAGTGAAGCCTTGACCTTCTTGTACAGAGCTAATTCAGTGTTGATATCAATTAAAAAACAAAAGCATCTCTTCTATTCAAAATTATGCAAATAATTTTTTTAAATAAACTTTATCCTAAACTCTCTTTTAAAAAACCCTATTTTGTACCCACTTTTCCTTTTCTGTTTATGATACCATAATGAAAAAAGTATATCATATTTTTAACTTCTCAATATTTGATAGGCAGTATTTTTCCCCTGACAGGGAAAAAATGTTGACAAAACTTTGTTTTACCCAATAAGCACCTTTTGAAATGACACTGTAAATTACTATTCGTGATGCTGTGTTCTTTTTCCTTGGTCATGTAGAACTTTTATCCAGTGAAAGAAATCTTTACTCTGTGTATGTATGTGTATGTGTGTGTGTTGCCTTTTCTCCTTGAATATAACTTTAGTAAATAAACCCTCTCATTATATAATGGCCATGTCCAGAAATCGAGGCACATTGCTTTTGTACTTAAAGATTTGAGGACCTAATGAATCCTCTCCTCTGTGTTCTGCCAGCCCTGCAGAATCGGAGCATGTTGGAGGTGGACAGCACCCTTAGAAGTCATCCAGCAGCCATCACTCTCACGTGGCATGGCAGCTAGTTGGGGAGGGAGGGTGGCAGTGACATGGAGGCCCCATGCTGTGTCTGTGCTGAGGTTGAGCAGGGGTGAACAGTGCTTTGTAAAGGTAAGTGTAAAGGTGGCCTCTTTGTGTGCTCACTCCCTTTTGCCTTCTGTTTGGATCCTTGTCTCTTTCTTACTAAGTTGAAGTCCTTGAGGGCCGAGGTAGACTTTATTTCTACGTCCCTTGAGTGCAGGGATGGTGATTCCATTTCAACTCTTGCCAACTCTGAGCAGGGCGGCTGAGTGATACGGACACAGTAAGGGACGAGGGAGTTGCCATATGGGACCTGTACATCTGTCATTCCTGACTCTAGGGCATCATCCTCCACATTTACTAATACCCTCCAACCTACACATACATGCACGCAGGTATGCACATGTGCGTGCACACGCACACTGTGCACACACTCACACCTTGCCACACATGCTCACATTTTTTAAAAATAATAATGAGGAAAAAAAATATTGCATACATTTGCCACATCCATGAAGATATCCCGGTTTGGTGAAGAACTGGGTTCATCTTTAATGATAAAAATAGTAGCTTGTCTGGAGCCCTGATTACAATTTCTTTGCCTCTGTGTTAAGTTGTTTGACAACATATTTCAAGCATAATTAGTTTCCATCAAAGGTACCTCACCTTCAGAGGTGAGAATTATTGATGGTGCTTAAAGCCAGATCGGGGTGACCTGTAAAGACCTTACCTCTCTCTCCCCGAGGTTATGTATGCGTATATGGGATTTGTTTGTTTGTCTGCATGGTTGCTATTGCTAATTTGTTTTTTGATGCCCTTGTTTGTACACGTGTGTGTATGTGAGTAAATGATGAAGAAATGTGAGGATTTTACCCCTCACCAATTTTTTAAAAATTATCATTTTACTAGTTTATCTTTTTTAGTGGAATGGCCTTTGTGAACGTCGTTCTTTCTAATGGATTTCTTATTCTTCCAAAGATGCATTTTCAAAAGAAAATCCTTCTATTTATGCACAGAACCCTGAACTCCTATTCTGTAAAATCTGGATTTTGGTTTCAGCTCTTTTCTAGCTGTGTGGTCTTTGACAGGTCCTTTTACATCTAGACTTGGGGACTTAAAAAAAAGTGGTAAAGAATTAGATTACGTGATTTCTAATACTCGTTCCATTTTAAAATCCTGATTTCCTTTAGGGACCCACAAACAATCCTTTCTCTCTTGCTAGGAGGAGAAAATACATGAAAAACACAACCCAAATGTATTAGGGTTCTCCAGAAAAGACACAAAACCAATAGGATGTATGTGTGTGCATATATAGGGAGAGATTTATCATAAGAAACTGGCTCATGCAATTATGGAATCCCATAATCTGCATAATCAAGTCCCATGATCTGCAGCTGGCAAGCTGGAGACCCAGGAGAGACGATAGTGTGGTTCTAGTCCGAATCCAAAGGCCTTGAGGACCAGGAGAGCTGATCGTATATTCCCATTTGAAGGCCAGTAGGCTCAAGACCCAGGAAGAGATGATGTAGTTCAGTTCTGAAAGCAGGCAAAAACTTCTGTTCCAGCTTGAAGGCAGTTACTCAGGAGGAGTTATCCCTTATTTGGAGAAGGGTCAGAAGAAACACCTCTTGAGATCCTCTGTCACAAATAGGCAGTGTTTCTGGAGAAAGGAGGCAGATTTTAGTACTGCTAAGTATTTGTGGCCTCTGCTTTCTGGGTCCACATCTTAAAATAGGCCAGTGCCTCCAGTGGCTTTGATGGAAATACTAGAGGAGAAGAGGGGCCATGGGGCAGTTCCAGCTGGTGTGGGGTTGCTGAATGTCTCCCTCCCCTCTTTCCTAGAGACTGGCCGCAAGCTACATTCATTCTTACTTCAAGAAGTACCAAATGCTTACTCCAATACTTTGCCTTGTGACAGTCCTCTCACATCGGGAGCGTGAAATTCATGAAGGCTTCATTTACTTTTTCTTAGAGCATCTCCAATTTTCCACATTATCCCTTCATTCGTGGATGGACAATTATTGAGGTCAGTCTGGCTGAGGTGACTGAACTGCTCCAGTCCGAATTCCTCCCTCTCTCTCCAAACCCAGTTGGAACTGGCCTGAGCAAAACGAATATATTGACCCATAACTGAAAAGTCCAGAGGTAGCAGGCAGCAGGCATGGCTGGATCCAGGGGCCCATGTGCCCTCCAGTTCCTGGATCCACTTCTTCCAAGGTGGCCTCATTGTACAGGGGCTTATTCAAGTCCAGAGCAATCTTATCTTCCCTCACAAGTCTGTGACCTTGATTCTCAAGCAGTGTCTATGGTAAGGGGTTGTAGTGTGCTGAGTGGGCTTGGACTGAATAAATGTGGCCACCTCCGGAGCTGGGGTTAGGGGTCCACTCTACCTAAACTACATGGCTGGAGAGTCAGTGTGGTGCCTCCTCAATAGCTCGGCATGGTTACCACAAAAATCGTGAATGGACACTGAGCAGAAAACTCAGCAGATGTCTACTTCCTAGTCTTTATGGCCCATGGAAGGGTTTTTTGAAAAGGAAGACTCAAAAGAAAAAAAAAGAACTATAGTTCTTCTCATGGAACAAAATGACTTTATCTTGTATATACATTTTCATTTTTTGTTAAGATATCTTATACCCTCTAAAATGTGAAGTGGTTTATATGACTTTGTATTCTGTAACAGGAATGGAAATGAATAATTAAGGACATTAATATAAAGAGAAAAATAGGGTAGGCCCGTAAGATGAGGTGCGGAATAAGGTTAGTTCTACGTGGTCAAACCTGGAGCTCCTGACAGGTCAGGAGACGGGACCTACAAAATTGGCTCCGAAGTTCCCCAGCACGGAAGAACATAGAGATCTGTACAGAGGGGTGGGGTGTTGTAATGTTTCCTCATAAGGCACAAGCCCCTGTGAGAGGCAAGGCTCGGAGGAAATGGCTGTGGAAGATAATAAAGATGATGTGTTCTGTGGCGACCTTAGATGCATTTATTTGCCAAACTTCTTCTCTGGGGCACTTGCCCTTGGGAACCCTGCCGGTTTGCTCTCAGCATTGTGTTGTGAAACAAAGCAAGCAGACAAGGATGAAAGCCCCCATGTTGCTGGGTTCCTTCTGGAAACAATGGGGGGGTGTTAACCAAGTCATCTTTGGTGGAATGCAGTAAGGTGAGTCACTGCTGTGTGGAAGCAGAGTAGGATCACTCTAGTTGTAAAATTGGGCTGATCTCTCAAATGGACTCATGCATGCCTAATGACTCACGCTCCTGTTTACAAACCAGCACTGTGAGGAAATACAGGGAGGGAGGCTCTTCTTCCCAGACAAAGACCAGAGACCTGAGAGGTGGAGAAGCTGTATTCCTCTTGTGCTTGGCTACCCTTCCTGCGGGGCAGATCTCTGGGATTCTGACAGTTGGTGGTTCTCAAAGTCCAGACACAGGGTCAGCTGCAGCCAGCATGGGCCCTGGATAACTCTAGTTTTTGGGATGTGGCTGCTGTTTTATAAATTTGTCCTTTATTTTCATCAACTTCCTATCTTTCAAAGTGTTCAGTACTCACTAGGTTCATTCTGATACTTAGTGAATATCAGAACATGTAAGATATTGTGTATTGTCCTCAATCTCATGTTGAGAAATGTGAGCAGAAATTGTTCATGAAATTTTCCTTCATATAAAACTTACTAGAGTAGAAAAGGCATACATCTTTACATAGATATTTTCTTTTTTTAAAAGAAAATTAGAATAATTTTTTTTTGTTGTGAAATAGCCCTTCTTGGACCCCGGGTTGCTCTGTGAAGTCCTCAATTCCCTACCCTGTTTATAGAGCCATAGGAAACATCTAGACAGGCAGACGAGTCTGTATAGGAGCCATCCACAAGTTGATTGAGACCTGGTCTGTATTCCCCCTTTGCCATTTACTAGCTGTGTGACCTTGGGCATGCTCCTTATCATCTCTGAGTCAGTTTCCTCCTCTGTGAAATGGGCATGACACTACCTACCTCATAGGGTGGTTGTGAGGATTAATTGAATGACAAGAACACTTCTGTCGAGGGCCCCAGATGGAGTAGGTAGTCAGTAAACGATAGCAGCTCTTGGGATAGGCTCCAGTGGTGTTGAAATTCAAGTCGGCATATACTTCTGGTGTGTGCTGTCGGTTCTTGTGAGGGGTCCAGAGTTGCTTCTCTCAAAAACTGTGCTGTGGCAGAGGAAAAGGTGCTAGTTAAGACAGATTGGCCCGGCACGGTGGCATGTGTCTGTAGTCCCAGCTACTGGGGAGGCTGAGGCAGGAGGATCACTTGAGCCCAGGAGTTTGAGTGCAGGATGGGCAACACAGCAAGACCCCATCTCTTAAAAAAAAAAAAAGGAAAAAGATAGATCGGATCTCTAAACAGCCCAAATATTACATGGAACCATATTTAGTCGCATTTTTGTAGGGCAGAAATGTCAGCAATTTCACATGGTTCAAACTAATAGAAAATTCAGTAAGGTAAGTTGAGAGAGAAAATGCTATGAGAGACCCAGAGGAAGGAGCAGCCGAGCCCATTAGGGGGATGGTGGGGAGGGGTGGGGATAATGGGAAGGCACACGACAGAAAGGCTGCTTGGAAGAGGTTACATTTGAGATGACTCTAGAGGGGACCCGGAGCTGAACGGCCTAGAGGTGGAAGAGTCCTGGGTTCCTGTTGGGAACCGTAATCCTTCTGGTTGGGAGCTTTTGGAGAAATGTGGGTCAGGATAGAAAGACTGGGGGCTGTGTGTGCCTTGGTGACCGCGTCTCCCTCCCTCCCGAGCCTCACTCTGTCCCCCTTTCTTCCTGGCAGCAGAGCCCCCGCCCTTGCTGCACTCAGGGACATGACTGTCAGCACTTCTATCCCCCCTCAGACTTCACTGTCAGCACTCAAGTCTTCAGGGACATGAAAAGGAGCCACCCCTTACAAAAGGTTGGGGATCCCTGGTATATGGAGGTAGGTCTCGTAGCAGAACGGTATGAGATGAGCTGGCTCTGAAATGAATCTGCCCATCCAAAGTTGACCTCTCACTGGGGCGGGGCCCACCCACCACGATCCCTGAATTCTTGTCCGTTTGCTGTCGTTTTGGGTGCCATGATGTCTGGGTGTGCTGACCACTGATAGGGATATCATAACCATAAAAGTGCCAGTTTATAAGGAGAGGGAGGGTGGAGGCTGGTGCTCTCATGAATCCAAGGTGTCTAGCTCCCAGCGAAGGCCACGTGATCCAGTGTCACATGTAGCTTCTGTGAAAATGATGAACACGTTATCCCATTAAATGGGGCCCCCAGCAAGTGAGTTCCTGGGGCTCTTCAAAGATCCCAGTGAAAGAGAAGTTGTCACCCCAACTTTGCCTTATTGTTATTAGTAATTTAGAACTTACAGATTTTCTTTTAAAATTCAGGGTTCTGAAAAATGCCCACTTCTCTGCAACAATACCTACGCGAATGGCTTTTCTCGAAGATGTTGCTCTCCAAGGACAGGAAGCATGGTTAATTTCCTTTAAATAGTTCAATACAACGTCAATACCTCACACTGCTCAGTGCTTGGGAGTGACAGTTCTCTTCAAATTAGTAGTCCCAAAGAATAAAGAACATCTAGAACATGCTTTTATCTTCAGAAAGGCAAAAGTCGATGCAGATAAAAAATGTTAAAGGAAGTATTAGATTTAAACAGCCAATGATTTAGTACTAATGTTAGCTTTTTTAAAAAGAAAAGTGAATATTTATGAGCCAATTAGTAAAGCCTCTGTCTTTAAAAAACATGTATTTGTGTACCTACTAGGTGCTGGGTGCTGTGCGTAGTGTACGGGGATAGAAAGCAAAGGAGAGAGTAGTATATAACGTGTGTACGTACGTCTTCCCTTTGGGGAGAGAAAACGTCAAATAAATCGCCTTTAAAAGCTTGTTCTAGTTTAGGAAGCAGTAAATAGTCACTTAAGAGAACTGGGGACATGTAGAAAAACGTTAGGAGAAAATGTAAATACCTATCCTTTTTTTACCTGTGGTTCATCTTTTAATATTTGGATGCTTTTCTTTCTAGTCATTCATGTGCATAAACTTTAAAAATGTTTCCCAAAATTGGAATTGTCTCTTACACAGTTTTGTGTTTTCTTTTCACTTTTAATATCAGGATATTTTTCTACGCTGTGATGTGTCTGAAATCGCATTAGTAACTTCATGTGCTAAAGTTGATGTCCTGTGGAAATGCTCTGGTCTAACCATTCCTCTTCAGCCAGATGTGAATAAAACCGAAGAGATTTCTGGAGTCTTTTGAGCTTTTCATTCTCTTACTCTCTTGCCTCTGACCATGCCTGTTCTTGGACCGTGCCTGTGCCCTGATTACCTGGAGCTGGTGCGTGTGTATAAAGACCATGCCCTTTAACTGGCCTTGGTCTGACAGCACAGGGTGACCACCTCTTCTTTACAGTAGCCATGGCCTGGTGGAAGCCTTTTCTTCAGCAGTTCCTCCCTGGTTCGGCTTTTAATAAGCATAGCTGTTCATTCTGACTGTACACGATAAGGCCATACGAACATAGCCATTCCCCCACCAGGGCCTGGCAAATGGTAACTCATTAATCTTTGGTCGGAGGTAGGAGGTAGATAAAGGAGGGCTGGGTTCCCATTTTGAGAATGAGGAAAACGAAACAGAAAGACTGGGTTTCTTCCTTATAACTCCAGATCTGCAGGAGCCGATTAGATCCCTGGCGCCAGTGACTATGAGCATTTCTCAGTCTTGTCCTTAGGACTGAGAAACATCTCCTGGGGAAGTACCAAAATGCCACGTTTCCAGGATTAGGTCTAAATCCGTAACTTGTGAATAGGCCAGATACAAAGATGTCACTTATGGGCTATGCCAATTTGGGCAAGTAACCCTGCTGCTCTGTGTCTCAGTTTCCCCATCAGTGAAAGGAGTTCATGCATGGGCTATATATAAAGAGGGTGCTTGGCGAGAGAGCTGGTGGGCTCAGGCTGGTGAAAGCACGTAGCCAGATTCTTGGGGAATCACACCCTGATGATGTGTCAGTGAGATGAGCCAGTCACTGCTGGGGTAGCTCAGTCATGCTTTCCCTGTAGGTTCCACAGGGAATTCCTGTAGGAAATTCGTATATAACATTCCTAGTACCCACTATGTTCAGAATCTCAGTGGTATATGGAAATCTTGATCCATAGTGTGGGTGTAATAGAAATGGCTCTGGGGTGTAGTGGGAATCGCATGTGATTGGCAATCAGGAGAACTAAGTTTGAGTACAACATTCTATCACCTCAGAGGGAAGGGGCTTCATCCCTCTGTGATGCAAGTTCTATATCTGTAAAAGAGAGGTGGGGATAATGGAATACTGGGCCCAGCCTGCTCTATGGAGATCTCTTCACCTTTAACACAGTCTTCCTGTGGTCCAGGTATGACTGTAAGCGATTTGCCTATATCAACTCTTCAAAGCCTGATAGCAACCCTATGAGGGAAGTGCTGTGATTATCCCCATTTTGCAGATTAGGTAACCAAAGCACAGAGAGATAGAGCAACTTGCTTAAGATCACACAGCTAAAGAATGGGAGCTCTAAAATTGCTGTTAATGAAAGACCATGGCTATGGTTCTTGGTTCAGAGCCTTCCTCACCAATTGTCTTACACTTGCTAAAGGAGAATGTGTTTGATCCTGTCCTACACCTAGCCTCCTTAGGAGCTGGGAGGAAATTTTTGATTCACGATATCCAAGTTTTTACTTTACAAGTCTCCACATTTGGGATACCTTCTACCCTGTTCATATTTAGCGGTCATTGTCTCTGCTCTCTTTCCTTGTAATTCAGCTTGCTTCGAAGATCTCTTCCTCTAGGGAATGAAGGTTGGTAGACCAGTTGAGTAAATATGACTAAGAAAGTCAATACCCACCTGGGCAGGGATGAGTCACTTTCTAGTTACCTATTCATGTACATTTTAAAGCTAGCCACACAAAGTCATTACATTGGGGCTATTAACGTGTTTAATAGTGACAATAATAGGGTGTGACCCATGGCATAACCGCATTCAGATAAGAAAGAAAGTGTTTTTTTCCCTGTAATTGCTTAGTCAATACCATTTTCACAGAAATACTTGCAAACAAACTTTTAAAAAGTTCTTTGTCTGAACTCTTGCCTTATTCCTTGTTTCCTTCCTCTTCGGGGGTTCTATAAACTTTCCCTGATCAGTGGGAGTAGCAAGATGGTACACTCTGTCCCTTCTGATTTTTTTGGTTGACCTACCCTTTTGTTGGTGTTGAGCGTGTTTTTATTTCATTTTTAGGGGTGTGTGTGTGAGTGTGTGTCTATGTCTGTGCATGTGTGTGTGTTTTCAGGAGGGGGCACATTATTGCTGCTACTTGCTTATTAACCTCTCAACCTATAAATTTAAGGGAAAAAGAGACTTCTGCTAAATTTGCAAAGCTAGTCACATAAACAGGGAGTTAGCCATTTTGGTGAGAGGAAATGAAACTTTTCTTGGGTTTATTAGACCACATCCTATGTGGCTTATTATATGTCTGATTTCTAAAAAGCATGGCATCATGGCCAGAGTTTTATTTTTGCTTGTTAGTCATTTGAAACAAATACAGATATTGCTTCATTTTCTGGGTACTTTATTTTTTAGTACATGTTATGTATGGAAAATCTGGATTTACACAACAAAGTACACCAGAGGGGAAGTATTTGCTAATTTTTACAAATCTCTGCATTATAACTTTGGATTAGCAAGCATTCTGCTAAACTAAAAATTTTCGGTCCCCCTCCCCAATTATGTAAAGAAGCAAGGTAAGAAAACAATACAAATAATTCCCAAAGGCAAAGTTAATATTTTGACATACTTCCTTCTAGGCTTTTAAAAAATGTATTTTTAAAACCATAGGTTGGCTCATATCATATAGGCACGTATTTTCTGTTCATTTTACATCTCTCAATAATAGAAAAGACTTTCCTACGTATGCCACGAAGACTCTTTTTAAAACTACTAGTGGTTATTTATTCTAGAAGTGGGTTTGTTTTGATGTGCTTAGCCATGGCTTCAATGCACACAGACTGTTTCCAAAGTTCTGCTATTATAGTGCAATTGCATCTCATGTGGCAGAGGGTATTTAAGTTGGAAATAGTGAAGACAGAGTGGTTCTGGAACATTCCATAATGCCCTCGTGATATATATGATCCATGGCTTTGCATGTACAGCCCTGGATCATCCTGTGCAAGTGCACCAGCAAATTCACACTCCCCCCAATTCATGCTGATTGGGTAGGATGGCAAGTGGGACCACCAGATTATTCTATTTCTTCTTTTCTCACATTCTCATCTGCAAAGCTTCTTTGTTGAAGTCTTCTAGCCTAACTGAGCTCATGAATTTCCTCTGCTGTTTAATTGCTCTAGTACTATAAATGGACACTGCTGTGCCTACCTGGGAATTTCTAATACCTCAGTGAGGTCACATGCCCAGCGCATCGGAACATAACATAGTTCCACCTACTTATCAGACGCAGAGCTTGCCACCAGGGAAACAGACCCAGAGAGGCAGGGATCATTCCTGCCTCCATTTCCCATGTTGTTTGCCATTCCTCGGACTGAAAAGAGATGGCATTATGAGCACTGTTCTTTCTACTTTGTACACTAAGTAGGAAGCCTAGGCATAGTGGGTGGAGGTCTTCTAAGGAGCTCATCCATGTGGAAGGTAGGGGTGTTCTTCCACCCTGTGTCCAGGCCTCAGTGGACCCACTTGGCACCCCCCAGAACTACACAGGCTGTGTCCATGGCTCTTAATGTTCGTTAGTGGCCACCTCCCCTTTCCCCATTCTTTGTGAGTCATGTATTTTCTTTGCATCCCATGTGACAAAGGCCATTAATAGAAAAGACTTGGGCCTTCAGTGTGTGACATGTTTTCATCCCCACAGTTTATTGTATTGGATCCTTCCCTTTTATAATTCTTTGAGGTGATAGATAGTTTTTAATGGGTCAAACTGTGTCAAGGGAGAGTATAAATTAGCCTTAAAGCTTTTTATTCCTTATAGGGCCTCCCAAATCGAAATACTTGGTCAGTATTTAAGGAGAGGGGTGGATGCTTCTCATAGGTGGTTTTGACATTGTCTGCCTATCAGTCAGTCTGTCTGTCTCTCTCTGTCCTGATATCTGTTCCTCAGAGTCTTTTCCTGGAACCAGTCCCTTTAATGATGTCAGCGAGGTAGAAGTTTGGAATTTGATGATAGGAATCATATCTCAGCCCAGACTCTGGAACTCAATTTACACATTTTTATTAAGGGCCATTTATTAGGTAAGCAACGTGGAAGATCTTAGTTTTTATCCTTCCTTATCAGGCCAATCCTATGAACCTTATTTGAAAGGTATTTATTGCATCAGCTGCTGCTAGTTTAGCAAGAGATGATATGAGGAGCTACATGATTTTTCATCCTTTATTCCACACCCTTCTAATTTTCTCTGTCATGTCTTTGAAAAGTCATTTCAAACCTGTTTGCAAAATCCAGTGGTTTTGTTTGTTTGTTTGTTTGTTTTTAGTTTGGGGAGTAGGGTGGTGGAAGCACCATATGAGGCCAGGTTCAAGTTTTGGCCACCCTTTCCTGGGCAACGTCTGGCCTCCTCTACTGGGGCTGAAAATGAGGAAGGAGGTGGTCTTTGTGCAGCCACACCCTTTTGAACTCTGGCCATGTCACATTGTGCTCACAGCCAGCTTCGGAGGCCAGTGCAGCAGGAGAGGAAAGGTCTTGCCTGGGAAGGTCTGAATTAGAGATCTGTTTGTGCTCAGAGTGAAAGTTTCTGTTTTGGAAAAGCCAGTTCCTTTCAGAGGGGAGGGTGGGGATGAGGAAGGAATGGAGACACCAGAGAAAGAAGAAAGAGTCAAAGGAAGTGGGAAGGAACTGGGGTGACTGAAAGACATGTAGGGCCCACCCCCTCTCAGTTTGTTTCCCAACCTCACCGGTCGCTTGATCTCATGAGCCTTGCCTGAGCCCCCACATCACTGTCCATGGCCTGGCAGTAGCCTCTTGCTGTTTAGGAAAACAGAGTTGGGGGAGATGACAGCGGATTGACCGAGCTCTAGGTGCAGGTGGGTTGGGAGGGATCCTGGCGGTTCTCTATCACTACGAGCTTAGCCCGGCTCCTGCCCGCTGGGTTTGTGGCAGGCCTTGTGGTTTGCCAGGGGCCAGTGTGACAGGTGATAAGCCCGCTGGTCCCTGGGGAAATGACCAAACCCCCCCCCCCGCCCCCACGGGAGAGCAGGAGAAACTCGTAACCATTCCGAGGGAGGTCCAGTTTGTGGGTTGTCACAACTCTGTCTCTCGGACAAGTTTCTTTCCTCCTGCCACTTCTACAAGGACCCATTAGAAAGATGGGTAGAGGTGAGAGGGACACTTATGGCGTCTTTCACTGGCTTCCGAAACGTCGTTCCTGAAGGGAAGGTGGGTCATTTCCCGGCCCATCCTCGCTACCTGCTCAGTAGGGGCAGCAGTGTCCGGGCATGGCTCGTAGCCCTTGAGATGTAGGGATATGTTTGCTTCTAAAGAGGGTGGGACACTTGTTTCTCCTTGGCCCTGTCCTGCTTGGGACAGCAAAATATACTCAAACCAAGGTTTGGTGGGGGCTTTCTGCACCGCAGTCCTGCTTGGTTGGGTCACCTGCAACTCTCTATTTTTTTGGATTTGCACTCACTACATGCACTTCTGTGCCCCTGACTTAAGGTCTGAGGACCAGGTTTCTTTTAAGATGTAGGATTTTAATATCATACAATAATAATTGGCTTTTTTTTTTTTTTTTTTGTCTACAGTTCTATGGATTTAAACATAAATTCGTATTACTACCAACAACACGATCAGGATACAGAACAGCTCCATCACCTTACACAGGCCCTTGTGCTGCCCTTTTATAGTCGAGGGAAGTGTGGGTTTTATTTTTGTTATTTTCTCCATATCATAGGTAGTGTTGACTCAATTCATTTCATCCATTCAGAGGCTAATTTTTCATCATTGATTTATCAGAGTTTCTCCTCTGCTTTTTCTCCAGGCTGCCTCCAGCAAAAGAGATGGAACTTTAGTGCTGTGGTTGTTGTTGGCTTGTTAGTTATTGGCAAGTGTCAGCTGGATTTTCTATTTTTCATTCTGGGCTATTCTTGCCCATGCACCCAAAATGCTCTGGGCCGTTCTGTGGATTTAGGAGAATTTGAGCTAATTCTAACAGTGGCCAAAGAAAAAAAATAATTAGCAAGGGTAATGTGTTGTTGCTAACCATATAGGCAGCAGAGTGAAATGAAATTACTTTTGGAGTATTTTGCTTTGAATTATCTGTGTTACTTGTTCTCAGATGTCAGGACAGATTATCAAAGTTTGGGCATAATGTTTCAAATGAAGATGGTGTATTATCTGTGGATTTTATTGACCCAGCTTGGTCCTCCCAGGCTGTCCTCACTTGTCCCATTACCTGAGTTGCCTGCACCGATCATTGCTGCATCCCCACCCAGCTTCTGGAACAAGCTGCTACGTGCACAAAGGCCAGGGCTGCTGTTTGCTGGCTGTTGTTCAGAGCTGATGCTTTCTTAGGGAAAAGTGAAAGGCAGGGGTATGTGTGTGGTGGGGATCCTATATGTATTTTTCCTCCTCTTGGGCAGTGATGAGAGGTGACCTCAGAGGTGGTCCCTGCTCAGAGTGTCACACTTGAGTGAACAGTACATGATGCTTCTGCCATGCATTTTGTTGGGGAAGGTAACAGCAATCGCACACATGTAAATTCTTGTGTAATCTAATTCTTGTCCTTGTAATTACTTGGAGACTTGCCATTGCAGCCAGTTGAGAAGTAGGAGCAGTGACCCAGTGCAGAAAGCAGAAATTGGAGGGGAGGGGAGGAGAGGGTGGGGAGAACATAGGCACAGCTCTCCTTCTGGCTTTACAGTGTCTAAAGTCACCTAAGAATCAGGAGAAAGCACTATAACAGCCCTCCACGTGAGTAACCCAACTTTCCCAGCCATGCCCCCTTGTCCTGCCTCTCTCTTGCCAGGCTGAAGGAATCCTCAGAGAGCGTGGTAGAGTCAGGGCATCCATGGCTTAACTGAGAGGAAGGACTTTTGCTGATAAGAAACTCCCATTGTCTGGCAACAGGTTTCTGTAGAGGAATGTCCTCCAGGTGGGAGAAGAATAGTTTTCATTTTTAAACACCGCACACTAAACAAAGCATCCTGTGCATGGGTAGCTAGCAAACGAAGAAGAACACGAACAAAGCAGCCTGGAAACAAGTTGTATTTCAGCATCTTGATTGAAATGATAGGGGCACTTTAGAAAGCTGGTGGTGGCATTATTTTCACAAGTAGAGCAAGTGTAACTGTGGGGTCTTAATTCTCTCGAATCTGCCTGTAGAAGGCAGAATGCAAAATGATCAGCTCCGCTTTGAAAGCGTTTGCCGTGTGTTTGATAGACGTTGGAAACATGATGTCACTTCTACAAACACCCACTTGAGAAGGTGTGTGGGTTTTTTGTTTTTTTTTTTTTTCTTATTTGGGTGACAGATTGCATGTTAGGGCCCTAAAAGATGAAAGCACTAAATATTTGCTTTAGAAAAACACAGTGGAAGATTCTCTCATCCTCCCCGGTGAAAACTGATGGGCTTAGAATTCCATTAACAAAAACGACTATCTGCAGTTAAACTTACTGCCACCCTCTGGGCATGATTAACAGGTGGGGTAGAAAGTGAAGATTGGACAGTGGAGGATTATATCGGATTCTTTTTTCCATGTTCTGTGGAATAGGGCCCGGCTTTTAGTTGAAATTGAGGTCCGAGTTAGCCAAAAGAAATTCTTTCCTTCTCTCCAGTGTTTATCTCCTCCGTCTGAGTCTTTAACAGGAGGCTCTTTTTGGTGGGTTTCCTCTCTGTAAGAAGTAGTTATTTGTTATTCCCTCTATGAGATTTAATGATAAAGTCATAATTCTTACAAGTCTTTTGGGGAGGAAATATCTTACCTTAAAAGAAGAGAGAATGTGATTTTGGTACTTGGTTATGGTCCTTAGGGAGTCTGTTTAATGGGACGGTTAAAAGGAGAAGAGGTCAGTACTCCTCGAGTTCAAACTGTGGCTTTGCCAGTGGCTAGCTGAGTGCCCACTGAACCTATTTAGGCCTAAGTTTTTCCATCTATAAAACCAGGAAATTATTGTACCTATCTTTATTGATTGGGAGATTTGAATGAGTTAAAGTTTATAAAGCAGGTGGTGTACATGAAAACTGGCTGACATCTATATGTTTTAATTCCTGTCTTTGGCTTGGGAGGAAAGAAACGAACTCTGTTCCTAGTAGAGGTGTGGAAGGCTTTAATATTAACACTATAAACCATTTATTAAAAATCTGCTACCCTTCAGGCACTGGGTTAAGGTTTTTATAAATATTCTTGTTTCACTCTTACAGCTATCCCTTGAGAGAAAAACTAATATTGTTTCAATTTTCTATATATTAATAAATAAGCTAGTGGCTAACATTTACTGAGTGCTTACTGTATACAAGGCTCTACTTGAAGCGGTTTTCGTCTATTAACTCAATTGGCAGGGACCATTTCTCTCATTTTAAAGAGAAGAAAACTGCGGCACAGGTTTTGTTGTTGTTGTTGTTGTTGTTGTTGTTGTTGTTTTAATAATTTGTCCTTGGTTCTATGGAGGTAATTGTTAGGACTGGGATTTGACGGCTGGGTCTTTACCTGTTCTCCAAGCCAGCATGCTCAACTCCCCATCCTATGACAACCCCCTGTTCTGTGACGTGTAACTGGGCCCAGCTGTTTGAGGAGCTTTGAGCAGACACGCACAGATGCTGTCCAGATACGCTGGCGCATGATAGTTGGGAAGAAAAATCTTTATTACCGGAAGTTGTGGCTTCTGAGGCTCTTGACAATTGGCAACATCGATTTTTGTTTTGTTTTGTTTTGTGTGTGTGGTTTTGTTTTTTAAATAATTAGAAACAGTTCAACAATTGTTACCACCCACAGTAAAAATTGCTTGGATCCCGAGAAGTAAGAAAGAAAAAAAAAATTACGCCGTTTGGTAGAATGATTAATATGGGGCTTTAAAGAGGAAAGTCCGTTTTGGAGGATGCGCTTTGGTGTGTAAATGCTCAGGATCCCTTGTTTTTCACCTCCCCCTTTGCCTGAATTGAGAATCAAATGATGTTCATGGTGGTTGGCAGCGATGAGGAGGGATTACAATGCGCAAGATGGCTCTGGGAGGAAACCCACATTTTTTTGTACTTATTAATGGTATGTCTTTTGTGCAAGGGGGTGTGAGTACTGAGAGCGTAAAGCGTACGTTTGCACAGTGTGTGGTCCTTGGTGCTGCATTCCACTGCCCATGATGGTGGCCTACACGGGGAGGTGGGGGAGGAGGAGGAGGAAGCAGCCTCAGCACAGCCTCACTGCTTCCCCCCATTGTATGGACTGAGTCGTTGAGGCAGGAGCAAGCCAAGTCTCTTTTCAGGTGAGGGGGCTGGAGCTCTTGGTTTCTTAGGACTGTGCTCTGATTATCAAAGCTGTGCCCCCACTTGCGTGGGAATAAAATTGGTGCCCTTGCATATATGTTCTTCCCCTCTCCTGAGAATTAGGATGTGCCAGGGTCTGAGTTCAATGCCTTTGGTCAAGTCGGATGTGCTGTCCATTGGTGATCCTTCCCCCTTGTAGCTTCCAGACTGTAAGTGGTCACGTGGGCAAAGAGACGATTTCCTAATCCTCGTGGGAGCTTGAAGGACTTGCCTTTGTTAAAGGAGGAACAGCACACTGGAGGGGTGTCTGTCTCTGTGTCCCATTTAAAACACACTGCTTTTGACTTCTGTGATACTTCCCAGGCAGCCTCTTCTTGCCATCCTGACTTGTTTAAATTTATGGGTTGTTGGCAAGCAATTTTTTGATGCTATTCTTCTCTTAGTCAGAGGCCAAGATCCCTTGTGGAGCAGTGCCTGCATTTAATAGATGTCATCTGGACACCAGGGAGGGGCATCGAGAAGCATGGGGAGGGGGAAAAGTCTTAGAAGTGAGACTTTACCCCTAACGCTGTCTTCCAGCCTATTGTTTATCCCTTTCAGGGCAATGCAATCCGTGATTTTCTTTGGTGGTACCACAGTGTTGTGTGCCGTACCCTACAATTCTAGGACAAAGGACACAGTGTCCTAATGGTCCTGCATATGGCCTAAAAATATATATGGTAAGCTGTCTATTTATCTTGATCTTGAATATGTCAGCATTATTGAGCTCTATGCCTGGCTCTTTACAAAGCCTGAAGATCCGTCCCTATCTTTTGTAACACTTGGTGACACTCCAGGAACATCTATCCTATTCTTCTGGCTGTCTGGGGGATTGGTTCCCAGGCCAGGTTCTAAGGCAGACAAGATAGTACCTACTGTCTCATTTACTTGGCAGATGAAGATTAAAGAGACACTCGAAGTGATGGAGTGAAGCAGGACACAGGTAAGTCCTTCAGCCCCTGCTTGTTCAGACACCAGGCTGTTGGCTGATAGCTTCCCTCTGGTGTTGTCAGGAACCAGAAAATAAGGGGAAAAGATTGTGAAAACAACCGTCACAAAGGCTATTAACTTTGTGGGACAGGCCTGGAGGCCTCTCTTTACTGCTTCTGGACACAAATGATGGAAAAGCCTGCAAAATAGGTCTTGTTAACTCCCAGGGTGATGTGACAAGGCCTCCAGTTCTTGGGCCAGCTTGTGTCCATTTGGTAAAATGTTACTGAGTACTCCTGTGCCAGGCACTGTCCTGGTGCTGGGGATTGGGGTGTGAATGAGCCAGATTGAATCGCTGCCTTCAGGAAGTGTACCTTCTAGCTGCAAGTGATGACTTGAACCCCTAGGGAATTCTGCTCTCCACCCACTTTGAGGCCTGCTGCTCTCTGAGGCATTCATCTGAAGAGGAAATGGCCTGAGACCTTCTGGGATTTAGAACTCCCTCCACGGTTGGGTCCTTCATGCTGGTGTAAAAGGGCTTGTTTATGAGGCTGCCAGGGAAAGCCATCATACAGGGAGGGTTCCATGGGCAAGTCTACCTTCGAAGTTTTGGGAGTTCCTGTGGCTGTGATTCTGACCACAGCCTGGGTGCTGGCCAGGCCCATTTCTCTGCTTCTTCACTCCTCACTTCTGCCTGGTGACCAGGGTCCTTTTGGTCCCCTCCACCCCTCATCTAGTGGGGTTTCCCACCACATTTCTGTTCTTGCTCATTCAGCGTTGGGTCTTTGCTCTGCCTCTCTTACAATCACAGAGAATCTAAGGGACATTCCTGTCTGTTGAAAGCATCCCGTCCACGTTCTAGACAGACCAGCATCTGAGCATTCTAGCCTCTTACAGTCTAGAAGGAGGACAGGGCAAAATAATTTCAAAAGCACTGCAAGCTGGAGCTGTTTAGAGTAGAGCAGACAGCCCTTGGGGCCCCAGTAGTTGATGGTTGTAAGTAGTATCCTGATTTATTAAGAAAAGTTTATTGTCTCCAGGATTTAAAACAAAATAGATTCTCTAGGGAGATTAAGTGAGACTATCCTGGGGTAAGGAGATAGTAGGAAGATAGTCATAAATTGAATGTTACCTAACAGGTAAGGTGCAAATGGGCTGAGGTATTCCCTTGGACCTGGGCTTCTGGTACAAGACAAATAACTCAGGTGAGGGAAACGTACCTGAGTGGCCTAAAAATATTAATGCAAATAAATTATTTGAGCAACTAACTCCAACCAAGGTAATGTGTTCACTGTGGTTGGTAGAGTCAGTTATAGAATCTTAGAATTGTGAGAGGTGATGGAGGACTTAACCTGACCACTCTTCAAATCCTGTCTTTAAACCTGAGGAAACTGAGGCCTAGAGAAGGAAGATCATGCAACTGTGTCACCAGATAGTGATAGAACCAAGACTGGAATCCAGATCTCTTGGTTTTTTTCTCTCTACTCTGCCACCTCAGATTCAAGTAAGAGTTTAATCTTGTGAATCATTCATGTTAAGTGCCATTAATTTCAAGCTCTTTTTGGATTAGTGTGTGAAATTCAGTGTGTTCAGTATGAATTCACTTATTTTCCACTTGAAATCCTGATTTTTCTCAGACGCCCTGGGTGGTGGTGTGATGATCAGGAGGCTCATGGTGGTTGGTGATGAGGATGGGTTAATAGACTTCATCTCTGTTAAAGGCTAATCAGGAAGCAGTGAGCTGGAATTCATACATAAAAAATATTGGAGACTTTTCAAGCAATGAATGTGCTTTAGCAATACATAGAGAATCAGATCTTGCCATTTATACATGTATTCTGAATGATGAACAAATAACTAGTCTTTGGCAGGGGATGTTCTCCTTTTACATAACCCTTACCACCTTCTTTCCCAGAGGACTGGTATTTGGGAGTCCTTTTACAGCGTGGCTTTCAGGGCTTTTGTTTAAAACTCGAACATAGAAATGTGTGAAAATGATCCTTTTTGAAAACAAGTCTGATATCAACACTGTGGGATAAAACTTGGAAAGTATGTAGGTTGTGGATCACTAGTACTTGAACTCAAAGCAACCCTGACTGAGTTGACCATGATAAGAATGGATGCAAGAGTTCATTGGTGATTTTAAAATTTTTGCTAAAAGCTAAGTTCTGCCCCTTGCAGTCCCACATCCTGTAACCAGAAAACAAGCTGGTGCCCTGGGTCGAGTTCAGCAAGTTTGTTTTGACTTGCAGCCTGTGATGGGAGTGAAGCTCTCATTATGTAATGTTAAACTGGCCCTGGAATGTCAACTGGGCTAGGCTTGCCAAAGCTTGAAGAGTTGGTTGGGAATGGGCTATGTTTAACATGACTAATCCAACTTGGCTGGGTAAAGGGGTGGGTGGGTGTCTCTCTGAGGAGGGAGGTATGACTTGTGCTATTTCAAATCTTAGCGCTCTGTATAAACTTTACCAAAAAAAAAAAAAAAAAAAGTTAGGCCTTATTACCAACTAATACAGTCGGGGACTGTTGACTGATACCCAAGCCTTGGTGTAGAAATCTGTGGTCAAGAGATCAAGGTATACCACTTGCAATTAGGGAAATGATGCTTTTGGGTCGTATGAAATGGTGTTTCTTAAAGTAATAGTAGCCTATGTTGGTCAAGTGTTGCTGGCAGGGGTACTTAGTAGTGAAAGCAATTATACAAAGTAAACGTTGGGTTCCTTAATAAAAATAGCAGTGAACCCTAGTAAAAATTGAATGTAAAGAAAGAGGTGGGCTATAAAGATTGAAAAGTATAATTTAGGGTCTGTCTGCTGACCTTCCCGATCTTCATTTGGGAGCCTTTGCCTCCTGACTACCCCCACCCAAGCTTCCTCTTGGCTCTTCTTAGGGGACAAAAGAATCCTGTTTTTATGCAAATGTCTTTAGTTGGAGGTAGAAATAATCAGGACCTATGTTTGCACGATGATCCCCCACCCCCACCAGGGAGAAGTTGCATTTTGGCGGGGATGGCAGAGCCCCGGCCTCTGTGCTGCCAGAGGTGAAGTGGGGAATCACATCTGTCCCTTCTCTGATGAATGGATGCAAAGTGTTCACTGAACCTGGAAACACCTCCTTTTGTGTCCAGAGCTCTCCTAACACAGGCTGTTAAACTTGGGGCAATCGCTCATGGTGGGGACTGAATGGGGCCATTGTGGGGGGGAGGGGAGCACACTGAAGCCTTTGTGGGGATAGAGATGCCATTGTTTCCTGAGTATTAAGGAGTATGACTCTGGGGACCTCCAGGCATCACTGTGACCGACCACTGCACTGACTGCTTTTCTAGTTTTGCATTGTCCCTGAGGAACCCCTAACCAGAGAGGTTGGGCGAGGTCAGCCTAGACAGGAAGCACCACGGAGTGCCCCCTGCAGTACGGACGGGGTGTTCCCTGCAAGCAGCTGAGTGCTGGCCTTTCCTGCCTCTGTGCAGGCAGGTGCTCCATTTCTTACCAGTGCTTGCCTTGGTCCCGGCCATCATTTCTGCAGGGAGGTTGCGGTATTCCTGCAGGCATCAGAGTTAAAAACATTTTTTTCAAAATCCCTTCTTCTCCTTTAGGAATAACATATTCCTCCCATTCCCCTGCTGGTGACTTCTTCGTTTAATGTCCCTTTTGCCATATGGTCTTTCAGAGGCACTCTGATCTTAATTATGGCATTCGGCCTTTGTTTATTTAAAAATCAGAAGGCAGATAGGCTATTGAGGGTTTATCTGTACTAATTGTGCCACCATACCTGCCAACTGTCCCATCAGC
Organism: Daubentonia madagascariensis; assembly: GCA_023783475.1. Taxonomy (NCBI): domain Eukaryota; kingdom Metazoa; phylum Chordata; class Mammalia; order Primates; family Daubentoniidae; genus Daubentonia; species Daubentonia madagascariensis. Next base: position 19,930,186 of record JAKFHU010002573.1, read on the forward strand.
TGTAAAGGGAACCGCTACAATCCCTGCCGACACGGTGTGTGTACACACACAAACACACACACATATACACATGCACACTTGCCACATAATGTGATGTGTTGATTAGAGGAAGGAACACATTTCCAGCTTTAGAATTGCCGCGCTGGCATTTTCCATCTAGAACCTCTGTCGTGTAGTGTCGACCTGAAGGGGATTTAGCCACAGGACTGGGAAAAGCAGGGAGGAGATAGGGTCAGAAGACTTGGGTTCAAACTCTGACTCTGCCACTTGCTGTGTTATCTTGGAGAAGTTATTTTATTCCCTGGGAACCTTAGTTTTGCCATCTATAGGGACAGTGGTATCATTGTGCCAGGAATGGTGTGGGATTTAAACGAGGTACTTGTGAAAGGCTAGCACATGTGTTTAAGCATCCTTGCAGAGGGGCTTACAGTGTTCAAGGGATATAAAGTGAAGCTGCCATCCAGCTTCTGTAAGCAAGACACCTAGATGCAATGGCATCAATTGTTTTTGAAATATAATGTGTTTGCCGTTTTACCTGTCTCTTTGATAATTTCAGTATTCTAATTAAACTATGGTTTATATCAGAATGTGTAATGTTTTATAGGTCTTTTAAAAAGTGACTCCTGCTTGAAGAGTAGAACAAATCATTTCACTACAGGATATAGCTTTGCTATGCTTACGCTTTGAAAACACACTTGTTGAAACCACTGAAGAGACATGTTTAGAAAATGTTAAAAACATTAGTATTATTTTCATTTTAAAAGAAGCATGATAATTCTTGGCTTTTTCCTCTGGATTTAAGAGGCTCTTCTGTTAGAGAAATCAATTCTTATAGATCTCCCTGATGTCTGAGTAAAGATGCATTTTTTTTTAGAAAAATAGTATCTTTTTAGATAATAATGAACTTTTAGTTGTTACACGAGGTTCTGATACCTTTTTCATTAGACCATCACAGTCTGAACAATTGTAAAAAATCAATTTTAGGACCTGTTTTTAAAGAATTTCTCATCTCAACATTTTCTTTGAAACGTTTTGAGATTGTCTGCTGGGTATTTTTTTTTTTCTCTAAAACATAGTCTAGTAGTAGTGTTTTTATATATAATATAAATTTCTGCAACAAACATTTATTGAGTACTTAACCAGTCCTTAATTGGTTCTGTATATATATACTTAGGACACAGCAATAACCATGTAGTATAATGCACACATCTTTGGTAAAGGAAGCTCTTCTCCTCACAAGCCTGGCTGCCCCAAAATTACAGTGAAGGACAAAGTAGATTCTAATTGCTGGCTCTTGACGGCTATATCTATATATTTTACCTAATTCATAGTTGGAAAAGCAGCTAAAAATGTTAAGAGTTCATGCCAGTAGTTTGCATTGTTGTAGTTTATAAAGCCCTGGAATTAAGTATGGAAGTACCAGAAGGCCCACACTATGTATTGGGTCAAAGAGAAGAAATCCAAATTAATATTAATTGATATTCATGAGCAATCCCTGAGTGCCACTAATGTTTCCGTCCCAATCATAGACTAATTTGGCCCACTGTATGGGTCTAACAGAATAGCCAACAGCTCTGAGTTTAGGGTGGTGTGGAAAAAACAGTGTCTGATTGTTAACACCATATTCCCCAAGTCTATAATGTTCTCTGACCTCCAGTGCAAATAGCTGTTCATCTTTAGATGATTTGACAGCATAATTTAGCATTTGGGATTCTTTTAAAACAAAGTGGTGATTAAAAACTTGTGCTGCTTCTCTAGCATATAAGTAAAGCAAGCTTTTCAGTTATATTTTCCAGGGGACAGAATAATTAAAGTGAATTGAACATTGGGCTGGATAGTCATAGAACTGGTTTCTGTTTGAGGTTAGTTAACCTCAAACAGAGTTGAGTAAATTATACCATGAAGGTACTCCAGAAGTGCATATGTTAGCTTTTTTGATAGTTCTAAATAATTATCTCCCTCTCTGGATTATAAATTCCCTGAAGCACGGGGATTTTCTCTGTTTGATTCACTGATACATCCCTAGTGCCTAGAACAGTGCCAGGCACGAAATAGGCACTGAATCACTATTTTTTGAATCAATGAATGAATCGCTGGTGCACTCAAGGGAAAGGTGCCAGGAAGATTCTACTGTGTTCGTGACAACAGCAGCAATAATTCCTCCTTCTCATCTCGAATTAGTTCTTCTAAATCCTCTGAGCTTGTTTGTTTTTCTCTCTATAAAATGGGCTGTTGGCATGTGAGACTTTATTTGATGATGAGGAATAGTGGCTCCTAAACTTCCTTGAAGAGAGGTGCTAGACAAAAACAAGATGGTTTTGAAAAAATAACACTGCAGTCCAGACTATACTAAGATGCTTGGTTGCATTTGAAACCAGTTTCACAGTCTGCTTTGGGAAGGCTATTGCAACATGCTTTCCATCCGTGCCTAATGCGAGCGCTCCCAACTCTGCACAGCGGCAGGAACATTGGCAGGGCTGTCTCAGAGAGAGCCAATGGGCGTTGCTATGGTGGAGGCATGACATAATTTAATTTTACTTTATTATTCACTGGATGTGCCCATTGCATGTTAGCCTCTGGGTGTGTTTACAAGGAGCTTAGGAAAGAGGTAGAGACTGTCTTGTCAGCGTAAAGGGCCAGGCATGTTCACACACACACATATGCATGCACACACACAGACACACACACACACACACATACACACATACACACATACCTTTCTTCCCTGACATCCAGCACCCCTCCTGGGGAAGGGGTGAAATTACCATCCAGCTAGTGACTTGCAAGGCTTGGAAGGACCTGCTTTCCTAAAATCCCCTCCCCTGGCCCTATAATTCCCTGCGGTAGCTTGGGGCTTGGGCATGTGTGCATGTCATTTCTCAAAGAACATACACATGTTGCAAAAGGCACAGCAAGTCTCCATGCTTACTTAGTAGAGTTTAAATCCTTTTTCATGTGAAAAGGAAAAGTTTGAAGTTGAGAAAAACATCATTTATTTGTTAATGAAAACTGAGGAATTTCAGAATGGGATCATGCCGTCCTGTACTGTCACCTTCCCTCTGATGTTATAGAGGCTTGTTGTCTGTATCCAGAGGCCAGCAATAAGGTATTTTAAGCAGATGAGGCAATAATGGGAGGTAAGTTTGGCCAGTGTCCATATGTTCAGATCCTTCTCCTTCAAAAAAGAACAAAATAAAAGATAGAAGACATTTCCCTTATTACGCTTTTCTGGTGGGTTTCTCTTTGTCACTGCTGTTTATAAAATGACTTCTTCACCTCCTCTTCCAGTTCATTTGCTAATTTTAACTCTTGGTTCTAGCAGAGAGTCACAGATATCTGGAAAGCAAATTCCCTTATTTTTGTCATATTGCTGCAGCAGTACTTAATTAGGGGCCCCGTGAGTGACAGGAGTCTTTTGGTTCTATAACCAAAAAACAACCCCAAACACTGGCCATCACGTCTGCCTTGTCGAGTCAGAGAAACCCTGACAGCTTGCAAGTTCTTAAGCATCTCTCCCTGCACTTCAGTGCAGGAGATGCGCAGTAATAGTCTTGATCCACCAAATGAGGGCAAAAATCCCTGTAAGGATGTTATTTTGAAATATTGTCATTTTGACCAGATCAACAACTTCTAACTGAACTTACTAAAGCAACTTGATGTCCTTATTTAAATATTTTCCCCCAGTACTTGATGAACTGGTCAGTGGAGATGAAGGCACGAATCCCAGGGCATAGGGCATCCTCATTCCCAAGGAGAGCAGCTGTCCTGGGCTGGGTGCACTGGCCAGATGGATGGGTTCTCTTTAAGGGGGGCTCTGCATGGCTGGCATCTTCACCTTGAAGGAGATGTGAGACATTTCCTAGAGTAGTCATTTCCTAAAGCCCCCTTTAGAAATTGTGACCCTCAGTCCTCATTAGTCTTGGCTCACACTTCTAGTCCCAGAGAACTGTGTGGTTTTTCTTCTTTCCCACCAGCATTTAAAGAAATTAAATTAATTTTCCTTTGTTCCCTACTGTCTAGTTTGTTCCCCATTAGAGATAAATGATGACATTGTGGCTATCATAAACCCAAGGATTTCTAGGTTCGTCAGCCAAGGATCTCTTTTTAAGAGGGAGGGGGAACTAAATACTTGAGTCAGGTCTTTTAAGATGTTAATAAAAATCAGCCTTTTAAGAATCAAATGCAAAGCCAGTTACTTAGCCTTGAATTTCCCACTATGATTCTACTTTTCAAAACCCAGGATGGCCATCAGGGCGGGTTTAGTTTGACCATCAGTTGTTATAGGTCAAATAATGGTCTCCTGGTTGTTAAAATCCCATTAATGCCCTCTCTAATCCTGCGAGTTTTCAGAAGGAAATTCTGATGAACAATCCTGGAATTGCTTTGCCTGGTAACATCTTAGTTATTGACAATATCCCCAGCTGAGCTCTCTTGGTTAATGTGTTTGCTCTGGAACCCTAGTTTCTTTTTAATCAGAAATGCTTATCGATAGGTTGTATGGTTAGGGAAAATGGCAGTTGTTATGTAGTGTTTTTCCAAGGAATGTTTGGAGAGTTTTTCTTTAATACTAAATATATAATAGCCCTTGTTCTAAGAACATAATAGCAGTGTGATTTCTGTGTAGGAATTTTCTTTATTGATACTGGTTTGTAGGTTCTGGAGACTCCAGTTGATATTCTTTTGCATCCCAATCAGAAGCCCTGACTTTTTGGTGCTTAGCAGAGAATACATCCCTTTGTAACTTGTAGGTGCTCTTAGTGGAGGCAATGGTGTGTGGTCTTGGGGAGAAGTCAGAGCATTAGCTGGGTCTGTGTTTTCCTCCAGTGTAGAGTTTTGTCATTTCTAATGATGACAATCCATCAGTCCACACAGTTCAAAATGAAGACAAATTGAATTAATATATGTGAGTTAAATGACTCATTGATATAATTATACTGTGAGGATTTCTTTAGTGTAACCTAACACATTTAGTAGTGTTAATTGTAACAGCTTTGCATGGGAGCATTTAATTTCCTAAGCAAACAGAATAATTTATTAATTCTCAAAAAGCTATTTCAAGGCCTAGACTTACAGAGAAAGAACATGCATTTAGCTGTAGTCTTAGTATGCTTTGGCTTATCAAATTGGCTAAAAATTTTTTTTTTCAATTCCAACTTTTGTTGGTACGTAGCCATATGTGCCCAATTCAACAGTGTATCAAAGTGAAAGTAGGAAATAGCTACCATCCAGTAAATCTTAATTAAGTTATTGAAAATTGAAGAGCACTGAATAATAAAGCAGTTCTAATTGCAGTTAAAACTGTATTGGCAGCAGATATGCCTGAACAAGGAGGATAAAACAACTGGGGAAGAGCATTGGATGACAGAATCGAAGGAGGGTAATACACAGATTAAATGCAAAACTCAACTCCAATGTTTTGTGAAATGTAGGCATGCTGTGTAAACGTATTTTTTGCTGAAAAGCATGTTTTCTCTCATGTCAGAAATGATCACAGGAATCCTTTTAATATTCATTTAAATAGTTTTTAATTGGCTTCAGAGAGTTTAAAGTTCAGCATGAAGGTGATATCTAAGCTTACTAATTAGATCGAATGCAGTTTGACTTAAAGAGCAGACTTGATAATTAAAGAATTTCATACCAAATACGCGTTTTGAAAACATTTCTTTTCACAACCTTGAGGTAAAAATTGGTTTTCCGGAATTTTTCCCATTCTTTTCAAATAGAAATTTCTCTTATAGAATGATTATAAAACGTTGTGTCGCTTATTAGAAAATGACGGACCTCTCATTTGTTTGTCATTTAGCTGACATCCTGTGTTCAGGTCATTCTGATTTTTTTTTTTTTTCTAGCCAAGTAGAATTTTGAATTGCACAGAACGTTATGATGAACACAAGTTGTTGTGTCTTGTGTTTTTTCCCCCCACCAAGTTGTTTGATGCTGTTGAAATGGAAGGCTGAAGTAGAAGGGGCACTTAAGCAGTGAAGGGTTTTTCTTTGTAAATAATAGATCAAGAGCACTGGATCTGTATCTAATGGAGCTGTGTGCGGCCTCCGTTTCAAGGACAGCGCGCGGTTTTAAAAACCACAACTACCGACCATCCCGTCCGCAACCTGTGGTCAGTTTTGTGAATGTGCATGTGTGTGTCTATGCTTGCCTCTTGTAATTCCTTAGTGCCCTCCCCCGTAAATGGCTTGCTTTAGCATCCTATTTTATTTCATAAACTTAAAAAAAACCCTCAAGCCGTAGTGTGTATATATATCTCTATATATCTATATATATATATCTCTATATCTATATATATATATCTCTATATCTATATATATATATAGCTCCTTACCATTACCTGTCTTCTGTAATTGTGGAATGATTTAAGGAAGTTAGCTCCTGTTTTACTAAATATTTGAATGAGCCTATTTGACTATGGTATGCTTTATGGTAGATATGTGTAGCTGACATTAATGCAGAAATTGGTTTGTAATAGTGGCAGAAAAATTGGATTGGTTATATTTACAAACCTATGTTATCTTGATAATTGGAGGAAAAATTTAATTAACCATTTTCTCCCCCTTTTGTCTTCTTATTTTGGAGTTTATAAATGTGTTCTTATATTTGCTGGTTTGAACCTTTATTTGAAAATCATAGATTTAATACTCTAAGTATTGTGGGGTTATTGCATACAGTTCCTAAAAGCATAATAGGGCTTGTTTCCTCTGAATCTGAATTTGTTATATTTTATCACTTACAATCTAAATATTAGACCTAATTAATATTTTCCCTTGTATTGTAACAGTGCAAACATGCCCAGTATCTTAACATATGTAGTCTCTGTCAAAAGCATAATTGAAAATAGAAAAATAAACATTAAATGTTAAATGTCAAGTAGGAGTCTATGTAAATAAAATAGAAATAAAAGTACAGATTAAATCTGGAGATTCATAGCTTATTTCTGAAATAATTATTTATAAGATTTGAAGGTAGTTACCTTAAATTGAAATAGTTCATTTTTTGCTGTCTTTTTCCTAAGTGCATCCCACAAATTTAGGCCTATCTAAAAAGGGGTTAAAAATCTTTTCCTTATAAAATAGATTTCTAAGTAAATAGATGTCTAGGTAAATAGATTTTAAACCAAACATTTTAATATTTTTATTGCATACAAGAATAAATGTTGAAAACTAATGTTCCTAACGGGCTGCTTTTTTGAAAGAAAATCATTAATCTTCTCAAATGTAAGTGTAAAGTTGATCCTTTTTAGCTTTCTTGTCCATAAATCGTTGATTATTGGTTTTGAAGGAAAACGCAGTATGAGTGTGTTTTGAATTTTAACTTTGAAATCATAGATGTACAACATGTTTATTGCAGCCAAATCACAAGCAGAGAGAACCCATTTGAAACAATTTTTAAAGCGTTCCTGTCAGGGCATTATTTAATGGGGATGATAAGTTTCAGATTTTAGGTTTTAGAAAGTTGAGGTTGGCTATACTTCAAATCTATGGTTTAACTGCTTTGAAAGAATGGCTTTGCTTGTCTTCGGGGGAAACAAATAACTTAGGGGACATCAGTTCATTCTTTTACAGCCTTTCATCCCTAAGTATAACAAATTGTTTCTTTTATTAATGTGGTACTTGCACTATGGAAGCAGTTCTTAGGGGAAAATAATCAGGAAGATACGATTTGCTTCTCAGATGCTGCAACCTGAAATATGTTACTACCTTCCTTGAAGGGATTCTCTCTCTCTCTCTCTCTCCCCTCCCAACAAATGCAGCTAACATAATAGAAATTATAGAAGTGGATACAATGAGATTTCTTTCCCTTCTCTCACAGCATGTTTTGGTTGGCTAGGAGAAGGCAAGGTATTGGAATATGATTATCCCTATTTAAGGAAAAAAAATGATATAATTTGTCATCTTACCAGTTCTCGGCATTCTTTGTGATGCGCGCTTAGTCAATGCCGGGAAAACGGCGGTCTGACAGCTAATAGATATCTCTGCCCTCAATTGTTTAGACATTTTTGTCTTTTGTGACATTGAAGAAAAGACAAGGAAGGGAGTGGAAGCAACTAAAAAATGTCAAAAGATCAAAAAATCAATGGGCTGCAGGAATGCGATCTGTTTACCAGGGTGTAGCTGCTCTTTCTGTTCCGCCACAAGTCCGAGGCGGTGTGTGGGGCAGGCACGGAAGTCGCCTCCCTCCCTGGGAGATGTGATACAGCACACAAAGCGGACACATTACCTTGCTCGCCCCACAGCCCCCTCCCCCCATAAATAAATAGTAAAATAAATAAAAGCTTTTCTCTTAAGACTGCAAAAACCAAGTATTTTGGTGCTGTGTCTTTCGGTCCATTTCCAAGCATTGCCCGACCGCTGGGCTCAGCCCAGCAGATGGGTTACAGGATTTACTCTCGGCATTTTAATTTTCTGGTCAGGGGAGAACACTTGACATTTTTATTATTTATTTATTTGATATTGGAGGGAAAAAGTCAATAAGAATGAAATGGGTGATAATTAGGGAGGACACATTGGGCAGATGAATAATTGTTTTGTCCCTGGCTTGGACTATTTGGACAAGGCTGACATATGTCTTGGGGTAGTCATTAGAAGTTGAGATTTTATTTGGAAACTTGTTTCTTGGAGAGGAGATAGGGTATGTGGATAGTAAGACATTTTTAATTTTATAAGGAGAGGTAGTGTTGGTTGCTTTCCATAAAAACCTTTGGGTTTTGAAGTATAGACCTTAGTTGCTTTTTCTTCTTTCTTTTTGAAACTTTTCAACCAGCTGGTCGTCTGGGGTGTGTGAGAGTGTGTGTGTGTGTGTGTGTGTGTGTTTGTCTGTTCATTTGTTCGTTCGTTCACCTACACATTTGCCTTGAGGACAGTGACAGCCCAGGAAAACGGATGGACCCTACCAGGCGAGGCTGAAATCTGTTGGGGAAGTTTTTTTCCCCAAGCGTTGTAGCTGTTATTTGATAGTAAGTGTGGTCCAGGCAGCATATTTTATAAACTTTCTATTAAAGTTGTGGCATGTTATCATAAAACTCAATTGTGCTACTTTGTATTATGCTCTGGGATTCAGAGATAGACATAGGATTAAAAAAACAATTTCTAGGCATTTCTAGATGATAAATTTAATTTTCTTTGCTATTTGGAGGTCTTCTTTGAAAATGCAATTGTAATGAACGCATTCAGAACTGGAGAATAGAGTTACCCTTGGCTTCAAATAGTCGACGTTATCAGGCGCTGTCATTCGTTCCTTCCTATTTTCGGGCTGCTAATTGATGTTTTTGATGTCAGCAAGAAAATTGAAGAAAATGTCATGTGTGAACCAGTGCGGAAGTTAATAAGATTGACTTCGTTGACAGAATTTACAATGAGAGCAGAGACCGCATAATGGGACCGCTGCGAATTCGTGTGCTCTCTTTGGAGTCAAAATTGACACCTCACGCTAGGCCAGTGGTCGATAGGAGAGATGGAACATTTGGGAAAGTTCCTAATCTCATTTTTTCCCCCTTACCTTTTGGTCTCCGACGGTTATTTAGTTTCACCGGCAGCTGTTTATCCAGGGCTATTGCTGCAGGCCACGCCAGGCCCTTAGTTCAGACTCCTGGTGCCACCAACAATGCTTATTTTTTATGCTGTTTTGAGTTTGAAAGCAAAAGAGTATTAAAAAGGTTAGATTAAGATGTGTCTTAAGGAAAGATATATTAATATTGGTCAGGGTCATTGCAGAAGCTTGGGTTATGTGCAATAAAGCCGAAATGCAAATCCCTCCCTGAATAAAGAAACCATGTTGACACTAAGATCAGTCCTTGAGCATAAGAGAAGTTTATAACTTGCAAGCAAAAAAATAATAAAGTTCTTGGCCACATGTCCCCACCCCTAATAGGAACATTTTAGCCGTGGTGCCCCTTAAAGTTTTTTTTTAAAGGTATCGAAGGTTTCAATATAATAGTTTAATTTTCCAGTTATGTGGCAAAGTTTATTGGATTTGTGTGTATAATTATGGATTGGATTAGTTGAGTTTGGTTCAGTGCATCTGATTATCTTCTGGCCTTTAGGGAAATGCGCTAAAACCCTAATATGTCCAGTACCCCCAAGCGGTCTCTTTTTGAAGGCACCGCACAAAATGTGGTCTCTACCAGCGCTCAGCCTCCAAGGATCTTCAGTGAGAGACATTATTCTTGGAATATCCAATTAATTCCAGGGGCAGTGATCAGTTAGCGCTTCTTCTTCCTTTCTCGCCATTTGAAATGCTAACACAATGAATATTTTCTCATTGGTCTGTGTCCCTCGGCTAAGCTGTTGCCGCGGGCTGAGAATTTCATCGACTGATGAGACCAGAGGCTCCGCCAATAAAAGGTTACAGTACGTGATTTGCATGCCAAGTGGGGTTTGGTTTCATGAACTTAAAAGTTCTTTAACTTTTATTTGACTTTTTTCCTTTTGTTCAAAGTAGATTGAGGGGTAGTATATTTGTGAGTGTTTAAAGTAGGAAAATTACTAGGGACCATAGGTCACAACGATATTTTGGACCATCCTCACAGAGACAGAGACGGTGGCCTTTGTGTTAGTAGCTTTTTATGGAGAACAACCTCATCAGCTCTCTAAGATCAGGTCAATGGGAAGCAGTTTTTAAAATCCTGCGATTTAGTGTTGAGTCCCTCTAGTATCCTTCAATAGCTTGACATTTTAGGATATAGTACTGGTAGAGTATCTTGTAGTACTAATAATCAGATACAGCATCACTTGAAATGATTAGGGAGCCATTGAGTAGGGCATTTGGAGGAGGAAGGAAATCCTTTTCTTTGGTGTGGTTGGTAATCAGAGTCATGGGTACCAAGAAAATAATACCTGCTAGAAGAGTATTCAGAGGTGGTACATCTTCTGTTTTCTAGGGTATATTGGAGGTTGTTATGGAATATTGAGTTGCATCGGGCACAAGAAGATTTACAACAAAAACACTATCAGCACCACTTTCACCAGAGGATACTGATGGCAGAGTAGAATATAGTGGATTAGATTATAGCCCACGAGCCCCCAGTTTCAGAACTGTTTCACAACTAGACAAAGCCCCAGGAAGTAGGAGGCCAAGAGCAGTTACATGTACATTCATTGGGCTAAATGCTTGGCTCAGAGAAATAACATCTGATGGTGTCACCTGCATCTCTTTCGTCTTCTAGAATCTTCCAAACTTGGATTTTATTAAGTCAGGATGCTTCTTGTTGATTTAAAGCCATGATAGATGTCTTCCGATTGACGGACTACTGGTTGAGTTTAAAAGGGGAGGGGGGAGTATGGTAAAATGAAGGTACCTCAATCCCTTGGCAGAATAGGGGGAAAGCGGTTTGAGGGAAAGGAAGAAGCAGCCTTCAAACCACCGAAATCTTAGAGGAAGGGTAATATGATTGGAGACTTGACATATTTCAACTGAATGAAAAATCATGATACCTTTACCAAAATTGTTAGCAAAAGGGAACTGGCAGGGATAGGAGTGGAGAGCCTTGCTCTTCTCCCTCTCCCGCCCTCTTCCTTCCTCTCCTAGCTGTCTGTGAGGAGCAAAGCAGGTGGCTCCCTGTGGCTGACTTTTCATGACAACATGCCATTAGAAATTGCCGTCCTGTTGATCAATCCTCTCGACATGACAGATTTGCCGCAAGGCCTGGCTCTTTGAGCGCCAGCACTGTGGCTTTTCCCTCCTTTTTTCCTGCACTAATTGGTGAAAGTTTTTTTACTGTGCTAGTGGCAGAGGAAATTCTTTTGAACGTTGTCACAATCAAGTGTTGACTTCTTTAGAATTGCAAGTAGGTTAAGTGAGTATCAACATTGGGCGGGGGAGGAGGGAAAACACTAACACAAAGTTTACTACTACCTAAATTTTATGATTAGAGTAGCACTGGGAAACAAGGTAATTGGATTTACCCCTCCTTCCCCCAAGATGTATATTGGGGGAATACACACACATACACACTAGAATGAAGGCAGGTATTAAAATTATGGTCCTTTTAAACTTCCATTATGTTTTGTCATGGGGCAGGAGGGGCAGTCTGACATTTGGAATGGAGAAAACACATTGTCATATTGATTGAGGAAAATACATCCATTAGTTTCTTCCTATAATACATGGATTCAGAACAACAATAACACAATCATTACATAACATACTATAAATCAAAGGGATACATAAAGCTTCTATTAGTCAAGCACATTTTACTCTGAACTACTGACATTCTTCTGTCCAAAATCAACACACAAAGAATAACCTCTTGGCAAAGGATTTGTTCTCAGATATTGATTCTTCACTGAAAGTATCAAGATGCAGTTCTGCTTAAATTTTGCTATTGTGGTAATATGTATAAGATTATTTTTTAACTTAGAACATAACACCCTTTTATATTATTTAAATCCATACTTCTCAATGGAACAGACAATTAATGTGGCTTATCTTTTTATTTAGAGAGAATTTGAATTTGAAACCTATTTCTAATATCTTTGATTCAAAATATTTACTGAAAGAATTTATAAAATTAATCTTTGCTTAAACATATATTCCCTTTGTGATAAAAAAGTTAGATTAGAAGTTTTGTTTAACCAGGTTGAGAGAGAATATGTGTATTTAAATTTTCTACATCACAGAATCTGCGAAGCACGTTGTGATTCTTGTCTGTATACCATTTCTGATCGTTCCAAATTGGAAAAAAAGTAACAGAGGGTGTGAAATACCACAACTTTACTGTGGGTTTGTGACTATCAAGAAGAAATCCTATGCAGAAATAAAGCTTTTGTACTGACCTTCGATGCAAACATAGAAACCACATGTAGGAAGCTACTTCTATATTTAACAGTAGATATTTACTAGTAAATGAGAATTATATTATTAAGATTATTAGCAGAATTTCTAGTAAAGTATTTTAGTTTTAGGTGCAAAATAGAAATAAGGTGGAAAAGTGTTGTCTGGAATTACCTGGGCCTGGAACCCCTCCTTGGCCACTACGATTGCTCCAATTGTTATATTATAGGAGGGGAGATGTGCAGAATCCCCTATTGAAGGAAGCATCAATTCATATAATTAATTTTGCCATTGTAAAAATCATTTGTAAAATTTGCATTATTAACATTATCAAGTCACTAGTTGGTAAGACATCAGACATGACGAGAGTGAAGGGCAGCTTAGGGAGAACTGGGCTTTAAACCCTCAGTAGATCGGAGTTAGGATCAAAGGCGCTTGCTTTATGTGGCTGTGCTAGACTTTGAAGTCATGACTGCACCTACAGCACTCATTTCATCAAGTTCACTGGTGTCTTAATAGCAGATCAATAAGTTTCAAAGTCGGAGAGTTAATTTGATACTAGTGCTGATGCGGTCGTGCTGGGGAAGACGAGAGAGAGGCAGAGAAAGCTGCCTATTAACAACTCCGGTTCAGAGCGCACAAAGATGCAGATTAAGGATACATCCATGGGCCTTGAAAAGACAGGCTCAGGCCAGGAATGGGGAAGCTGTGGATTGATAATGCAAGGGATCCTTAATTTAGACATGTCAGGTTATTGGGACGCTAGCTTGAAAAATCTTTAGTTGGATATACATGTATGTATGTTTGCACGTCTGAATTTAGTCTAGATGAACAGGTGATGGAAAGGCACGCACACACCTTTCTAAAGTAAAGGGGCATGTCTGTATAAGGAGCATTGTAGGTTGTGGGATGATGTGGGGAAAAAAGGTACAAAATCTGTTTGTGTAGTTTTTGAAGGGAGCTTTGAGTGTATGCTTTCATCATGGGGATTATGTTGATTTTTTTAAAAAGTAGCATTGGGAGTATCTCCTTAAGTGAATAATACCTAGGCAATAATTTGATACAAGTCTATTTTGATCCATTAAAAAAAAAAAGAGCTCTTCAGAAGAAGTCTTAGCTCAAAATTCCTTGCCTTCTTTATAGCATAACTTGTACACGCTACCAAACGGGATTCTTTATTGCGCTCTATCTCCGCTCCCTTACAAGATTTTGTCTCAAGTCTCCCCACTTCGAAAGTGATGCATTTTTATGGTCTATTGCAAAGACTTCTTGGACATAAAGAAACCAATAGGTAAAGACACTGGTAAATTGAAAGAGAGAAGAAGGAAAGTTGAGGCAAAATAGAATGTTTGTATGTATGTTTGGATTTTTCTTTGTTTTCGGTGGTTTTACTGGGGTCCTTCTTATGGAATACGTATAAATATTGTGGGATGTGTGATAGAGCTGACATCAGTGGCTATTGCAGGAGGGGATTCGGGAAGGCTCTTTTTTGGGGGGCAAAAGGGGAGGGTGTAAAGATACAGGGTTCAAAGATGCAAATCACGAGAAAGTAGAAACCTTAAAAAATTTTATGAGAACTTTACCGTCTGTATGTACAGCATAGGCTTCCCAGCATCGAAGGTCAGATTCACACCCTTTTCGAACAAAACTCTAATTTAGAATGTTCATCTAAGGGTTGATAATGGCATTAGAAGGCCAGTGGGGTGGTCAGTGGGTGTTGTAGATTAGCTCAGTGGCCATTACGGCTTTCCCTAGACCCCCACGAGTCATTGGGTAGATTAACCATCACATCTGTCATTTTATCCCTTTTACCACATTTAAAATACGAAAAGGGGGGTGGAAATATCATCTCGAAGACAATTTATATGGAGCAAGCCAATGAAGCACGCTATTTCTAAAACGTCTAAGAAATCGCCATATATATCTATGTGTGTGTACATGTATAATATAGTTATACACGATATAACTCTGCAGGATATAGAGATATAGATGTTGAAATGATTTGGGTGAATTCAAATAAGTTGGTTATGCCAGGTAAGCTGCAAGTTTTTAAACTTAATTCCTTTTAATTAGTCTTTTGCCTATGTCATGAGAAAGTGTTCTGTGTTGTAATAATCTCGTAAAGCATTTTCTGCTATTGGGCTGATGGTGCAGTTCATTAAGCTTCCGTTAGTTTAATTTCTGACAAAACTTCCGTTTCAACTGTGTGGCTCCCTGAACGAGACAGTCTTGGCTCCTAAGGCGTGTAGCGGATACTCTTTCTCAGTGGCGATTCGGGATCAGCAGCGTGTGTGTGAGGGGCTTTCGTTGAGTTGTGTTGTTTCCTGTGTGTTTATGACAGAAAGATGTCACTGTTAAAGGGAACTTAAGAGTTTCTCTAAATATATTGGTTCATCCTGAATAAAGTGAGAGAGACAGTGCTTGGAATCTGGGGAATAAGGGTGGAAGGAGCTGAGCTGATGAAGGTGTTTCTTGTCAAATTTGTGTAGGAATTATTTACTGTGCTGTCTTTCCTGAGCCGCTACAGTAAAAGTGAAGACATGGAAAATTATCCCAGATGGGACGAATCGCTTGTTCTCTGTTCTTTTTTTAAAAAGGAAAATATTTCAGGGAAAAAAGTCTTTTTCTTTAGAACAGTATGAATAAAATCTGGACAGCTGTCGAAAAAGATATGCTGTCTGCATTTTTTTTTAATTTCTATCCGCCACCATAACTAAATAGCTTGAATAGTACATCTTTTCTTTTTTTTCCTCTTCATACATAATGATCTCTACTTCATTAAAAGCGTATTAATCTGGTTCCCAGTCTCTTGGGAGACACCTTAAGATGATGATATTGTGGGTTTTTTTCCCCCCGAATTGTTTAAAAAAAAAAATTCTAGCAGATTTGGTCCCTGTCAGTCAGAAATAATTGTGTTCTTAATCTTGTCCCTGATGGATGACTCGGAGTTCAGCAACGGGCCGGCTCCAATGACAAATACAATATTAATATTCATTAACTGCTTTGACAATGCTAATTTTGATGCAGTAGTAAAGGGCCTTCCAAAGTTAGCGGCCAAAGCATCAGAGCTGCGCAAGGTGGCAAGATAATTTGTGCTGGTTTGCTGAGCTGAAGGCTTTTAAAGTCTATAGCAAAAAGCTAAGGTACCACAAACAAAAAAGAGACAGGGAAAAAAGTTCTGAGGCATTGGAAGGCAGGGCTGCGGAAATAATACGATCACAGTCCGCTAAAAAATTTGACACCTCTGATGCAGTTTCTTTGAGTGAAATTTCTACAAAGTTGCAACAAAAAAGCATAGCATGGTAAGTCAGCACATTCTTGATTTTGTTTAATCTTTTTGATCTTTTCAATTATCGCTATTTGAAGATCAATAGTCATTTTTTCCTACTATGCTTAGAAGATGCACAGCGGTGGTTTAATATGTGTTAGGACCATTTGATTTAAAGGAACACATCCACAAGTTTCGGTAGGTTTCTTTTTTAAAGTTAGTCATGAAAAATGTTATACAGTAAATTGTTCTGAATTCTTTTACATATGGGTATTTTTAATGGTCTGTTTTGGTTTTTGTATACCTCCACCCCCCAAAAGAAAAAAGAATTGAGCAAGATAATTAAGCTCTGGACGTTGTCAAGAATTTTGAGGGTACTTTCAGTTGGCAAAAAAACTTAGGAGTGAAGTGGTCCTCTAACTTTATCTAAATTCAGCTGGTTTCCTCCCTGTCCTTCTCCGAATGGCATCAGATAGCTATTAAAGCTTAATTTCACCGGAGAACTGCCGAGCATTACTTTCCCCAACTTAGGTGAACTTCTTTGGACTACTGAAATTGCCTTTATGTTTGCCAAGTCGGCAAACAAAACATCAGGCTTTGTTCTTTTGATTTGAATGCCGGGTTGGGGGGAAAAAAAGAAGAGTAAGAAAGCCCTGCCTTTTTTTTTTTTTAAACGCCCCCTCCCTCTTTTGGGGGGTGGGTTGTCGTGGAATCGGGGGAGATCCCGGTGATCGTGCTCTTGCCCATCAAGCGCGATGATGCGGTGAATGGGACTGTGCGTGAGCATCCGGTCCGGCGGCGCTGCTGGTGTGTGCTGCGGCCGGCGCGGGCGGCGGGGCGGCGGGGCGGGTGCTGCCCTCCAGTGGAGCCCGCGGCCGGCGCGCGCCCGGGCGGCCTTCGGCG
Organism: Daubentonia madagascariensis; assembly: GCA_023783475.1. Lineage (NCBI taxonomy): Eukaryota > Metazoa > Chordata > Mammalia > Primates > Daubentoniidae > Daubentonia > Daubentonia madagascariensis. The sequence goes on from JAKFHU010002573.1 coordinate 19,947,137, forward strand.
CGGCGGCAGCATGCCCGCGAGCCGGCGGCGGGAAGGACGGCGCCGCGCCCCGCTCTAGATGGTAAGCGGCCCCTGGCCGGCCGGGGCGGGTGGGCGGGCGGGCGGTGCGCGGTGGCCGGCCCGCCGCGTCCCCGCGCGTCCGCGCTCGCCCGGTGCCTTGCATGCTCCCGCGCGCAGCCTTCGCGGGGTTCGCTGTCACTTTGCAGCAACTTTAAAGGTGGACGTACCTTGGCTGCGAAGGTGCCCAATGGATGGAGTAGAATTTTTTTTTTTTCCAAATCTCCCTTTAAAAAAAAGAAGAAAAAACAACAAAAAAAGGAAGAAATTGACAATACCTTTTTATGCTGAACTCCAGCCCGGGACTGTAGAAACATGCTTTATTATTATTGTTTAACTTGGAAGTGCATATGGGGGGGTATTCGTTTCCTTTTCACCCACCAAGTTAAAGACACAAATGCTCCACCCTCCTCGCTCCCCTCCTCCCCATCCCCAAATACTTTAGTAAAGAATCCGCGTTTTTCTACTTTTCATATATTTAGTCCTCCAAGACCCATTTCCCCTTCCTCCCATCTCAAACCTCTTTATTTAAAACAAAACAAAACTTTGCTGACGGTGTGGACGGGAGCGTGGCATGTAAATGGGCAGGTCCTCCCGCCTGCCTTCTGACTTCGTTTCTCCTCCACCTGTTTGTACTTTCTTACTGAAAGGAAAGAAGCATTCTTTTTTTTTGGTTTGGGGAAGTGGTTTTTGTTGTTGTCTTTTTTCTTTTAAATCCCATAGAACTTTGCAGCACTAGATCACCTTTTGATTTTTTTTATGGAAATGTTCTAAGCCTGGTGTGCTTCTTACAAATTGGGGCGCTCAGGGGATGGATTCTGAACAGTGTGATGGGATGGCAAATACCGGAACGGAGTTTCTTAGGAGCAGTTTTTAGTTTGAAGAAATTCAAGAAATTTCCCCTTTCTTTTGGAGGAGGAGGAGATCTGTCTAGAACGTGTTGGCTCATCTTGTTTTTTGGGTTTTTTTTTTTGGTCTTTTGAGAAAGCCAGAAAATAAATAATAAATTCCTAGTCAAAGTTGCCCATCCTGTTTGCTGCACTTTATAAGTTATTGTTGCTGAGTGATTGGGAGCTGTCCATCAGCGGGCAGAGAACTTGCAGTTTACTTAAGAAATTGCATGTGTGACAAAGGCAGCTGCCAGGAGTGTGGTGGTCCACGTGAATAGAGGGAGGGAAGGCAATTAGGGGGCTGTGTGGTTGGGGCTTTTTACTTGTCAAACTGGAGGCCCGTTGCTTTTGTTACTGCTATGTAAAGGGAAATGGCAGGGCTTTGTTTTGGTATTAAGGGCCTTAAAGATTGCTGCCTGACACTTACACAGGAAGGCCAGATAAGTCCAGAAAGAGGGGCCACAGAGCAGCATTTTTAAAAAGAAGAAAAAAAGAAAATGAAGAATTCCCACTTTTTTTTGTTATCTTTAAGCCCTTCCAGCCCTTGTTTCTGTTGATTTTGGGGGGGGGACGGTGGGGGACGAGGGTTATTAACTTCTCCCATGTATTAACAGATTGCTTAAAGACGTCATGAAAACAATGCTGTGGGTGTGGAGATAAACAGATGGGTGATCAGTCCAGCAAATTAAAAACATCTCCTTGATGCTAGGTGTCCTGCCACCAGAAGAAACCAAATCTTTGCCACTGGTCTTGCTTCAAGCAGCACAGGTCCAGGATCCCATGTGGCAGCAGCAGGGGTGTTTTCTTATCTACATGCAAATCAGAGTTGTGTATTTGCTTCTAAAGAGGGTGACATGATTTCACACTTGGGGTGGGAAAGGACCCACCCCAAGGGTGTTCTGGATGAGTTTTGTCCTCAACTTTTTCTGTCTTTAATCCCTCCTTGAGCAGCCACCCTCCCATACTCCCCTCCTTCGTGTAAAACAGGACGATTTCAGGCCTATGATGTCTGAGTGTCTCAACTCAAATTAAGTTAAACCCACACAAATGTACCCGGTCCTGGATCCCATTAGAGCCCCAGGAAAAGTAAGTCGGGTTTGTGGGGTTCAGTTATAATCTTTGCATCCCTTTGCCTTTTCTTCTCTCTCTCTTCTCTCTCTCCCTCTCTTTCCCCCCTCCCCTTCTCCCCCTCTTTCTTCTTTCTGGGGAAAGCTCACAAAACTCAACAGTCAAAAAAGCAAGTTAGCGTGCTGTGCTGACTATTGGAATGCCAGTGAGCTCAGGAAGCTTGGTTTCTTCTGCTTCCACAGAGGTCAGTTGACAATCTCTCAGGTCTGTTGCTCTGGAAGGAAGAGAGGGTGTGTATGCGTGGCGGGCAAGGCCCTGCAAAGTGTCACTTCCGTGTCACTGTGACAAGGAAGTATCCTTTCCTCCTCCCTCCCCTTTCCCATCGTAGCCCTCTCCCTAAGAAATTTGTTTTGAGGGATTTGACAATCTTGCAGATAAAGTGCCTGCCTCCTGCATTCGGTTGATCATTTTCCCTCATGGCCGACCATAATTTCTTTGCTACTCTTAGCGGCAGCTCTGTCCCGGCTGCCCAAGGTAACGGGAGAGGGAGGGGGACTTTGCTTAGGTGCCCTGAGCTGGCTGGGGAACATGGGCCTTCCCCCTTCCTTCATGGATTCTGTAGCGGGAAAGATTAGAAACTAGAAGGAGGTTTTTAATTTAAAAAAAAAAAAATTTAAATCTTACAACCAGCCGAACTAGATTATTAGTGGGTTTCTAAAATTTTTAAGTTTTTTTTTTCTTTTTTAAGGGATGTGTGTGCAGGGGGAAGGATTAACAAAATAATTCTAGGCAATATGAGAGATAACTTCGAGCATTTTGAATCTGCCGGGCCAGAAATCTGGAGCCATTTCCATCTTTTAAGGTGCTTTTTTTTTAGCTCTTTAAGTGAAAGGTTTAAAGGCAGGGGAAGCTGGGAGGAAAAAGAAAAGTGAGAAAAGCAGAAAGGGAGGGAGGAAAAAAAAGCTGGCCCAGTCCCATCTTGAAGGTACAGAGAAAGTTTTTTTAGAGGTGGAGAGGAGGAAAACCAAAGCTGTTATGTACCCTAGGGATGCAGTTTTAGTGGGAATGGAAGATTTGAGTGCTAAGGGAGGCGCAGTGGCCTCCGGGGTCTCTCTCTTCCAGCAGTTGGGCGGTTGGCACCTCAATTTGAATTGCTGGGTGAGTAGTGGGGTGTGGTGTGTGTGGGGTGCGTGCGCACGCGTGTGTGTTCGTGTCCGTGTCTGTGCTTATGGTCTTGACCATTAAACCTGTGCTTTGCTTTTTTTTTTTAAATTTAGATCGTGGGAAGGAAAAAAAATAACGCGAGAATAAATGGTCAGCCCAAGCCGTGCCCTTTCTCTAAGTACTTTTCACAGCGGTTTTTGGGGGAGGAGGGGGAAAGGGTTAACAAAAAGATGAGGAGGAGAGAAAGTCTGACTTTCATCACAGTCCCCACAGTTGTATGGCGAGGCAGCCCCGCTTGCTTCCCCAAGTACCCCCAAGTACGGGGGACCTGGAATCCGGGAAGGGGTGGTGTGGTTTAGGATTTCTTCTAACAAATAATTTTTTTCTTCACCCACCAGGGTGGGCTCCATCAGAAGAGACAGAAAGAAAAATGGCATTGCCTCTTAGAGGAGCATACTTTTCAAAGCTTGAAACAGTTCTGAGCAATAAGGCTTTTACAGTAGCAGGGCTTGTGTAAACTGTGTATTTTGGTTTCATATTTAATACTAACTTTCTGTTGCTCTGTCTTTAGTTGTATTTATTTTCAATTTCCAGATTTAGATGTCGGCCTTCTCGGGCTATGTAGTCTTCCTTGTGGTGTGTGTATTTTCTAAACTTAATACAAAATGTGTTTTGGAAACCTGAGCAAGAGACTGATGACAGCTCATTGTGCTGTTAATGATTAGGGAGAAGGCCCTTTTGCAACACGATTTTTGGGTTTAGGATACATTAAATCTGTTCAACTGTTAGGTCAGATCTTTTGCCACAAGCTGTAAGGGCATTCTCTTGAATTTTAAGGGAAATTTTTAATTATCTTTATTACTATTATTTTATTATCTGTATTGTTGTTGCATGACCAAACAGAAACATTTGCAGTGGTCAGTCAGCTCTTTGATCCAGTTTTTGGGGAAAAGGAAATGAAATATGCTATAGGCTATAAGTATTCTTATGTTTTCAGAATCATGAATTAAATCCTGTATGTTGTATTAAAACACAAAGTCCTAGATAGTTCTCCAGTTGGGTGTAAAGGAACGACAGATATAAGTCTTGGTTTTCCTTTCCAGTTGTGTGCAACTTTCTAGTTCAATCTTGAATTGTGTAAACTGTCGAGAATCATGGGGAAGAGAGCGCAGGCTGGTGCTGCAAAAGTGTAAGTTGTGTTGCCGCAAACTTCACACCCAGTACAGTCTCCCATTTTGAGGTATCTAAAAGGTTTCAGGCCCTGATTTACTCAAATTACTTGGGTTACTTAATAGCGGTCTTGTTTCTTTGGTGAGGGTAAACCTCTATTCTTGATGTCTTATGAGAAGGGAGTTGGTTTGAAAGTAAATTTCCAACTCCAGTGATACAGATGTTAATGATCTTTGCATTGTCACAACAGGCTGCTGCAACGGCATTTTCTGGACGCAACAGAGCCTGCAACCTTGTGTTCTTAGGGAAACCTCCCTTTTGTGGTTTGGGGTTGGTGGGGGCCTGGCTGAACTATGTAATGGGATTCTTTCCTTCTGCAATATTTTGGAATGTGATGAAATCCTGACATGTCCTCCAGATTACATACTTGTGCACACATTTGAGGATTTTTAAAAAATTGAACTTTGCCTGGGTCATTCCCTTGTTACCTTGAACTTCCAGCACATCAGCTCAGGATCAGAGGGAGCAGCAAGCATGTTTGCCCTCCTCACCCCACAGTGACTCTGTGTCTTATGCACGTGTGTCATTTATGGAGGCTGTAGATGCCTGGTAAAGGACGCCCATGTTTGGGATTCGAACAGGGCAAAATAGAGCCGCACAATGCAGTTCTGCCTTTGTGTTTTTCTCCCTTTCAGTCTGTCTTTGCCAAATTCTTGCTGAATCCCTGGGTTTAGGCGTATGCGTTTGTTGGGCTACATGAATGAAAACATTCATTCTCCTCTCGTTTACCTGCTCTTTTCTAGGAAGAAATTTACCTGATCTCTGAAGGAAACAGCTGTTCCTTCAGCTTTTATCAGACTCCATGGAGCAGACATGATCTTCAAATACAGGCTAAGATTTGAAAGTTAGACACAGGGTGTATAAGAAAAACAAAAGACATCTTTATGCAGCTGTTCTTTGTAAATAAATTAGGAAGGTGGGAAGGTGGAATCAGATTTTGTTCACTACTTCTTTCTTTAGCTCCCCAGGACATAGTAACCATTATGCACTTAAAATGTATTCTAAATCAAAATAGGTGATTTCCTTTCCATTGTATTTAGGAACCCCTAGATTTGGGGTGGTTGTGTTTAGGGGGGAAAGGGGATGGCCTGGAAATGATTATTATTTTTTAAAAATTGTTTTGCATTTGAGCTTTTTGCATTTCTTCATTTGGAATAGGTTAGATTTATTTCGGGTTCTGTTTTGAAAATCATCTTTCTTAGGAACAGCTGTGCCCTCTTACCCAATTCTCAGACATTCTCTGCAAACCCCCGGATACTTAACAAGATTGATTATGCTAACGCTAATCATTTAATACCCAAGTAGTATGGAAATATTTGGCGGGAGGGTGGAGGCTGCAGATTCCTGGGAAATTACTTAGGGGTGAAGGGGCTGGTTCTTCATCTCTGAGACCTGGTGGGGGATTAGGACAGAGGGGACCCCCTTGTGCCTGTCGCACCCCCTCGCTGACCTCCAGGTAGAGGATTTTTTGAGGCTGTGTCATGCTCCTGGAGGGAAGCAGGCAGGAAGAAAACCCTAGAAACTCACTGGTCAGGAGCAAGCCTGGACCGGGCGGGCTAAGACTTAAGCTTGCAAGTGTTTTAAAGGTTAGTTGGGGGAGGCACAATGGGATGTTTTCTTTTTATTGGAAAATAAATGAGAATGAGTGGAAATAAATTATGTTTAATGAACTTAACTGGGAGTAATTGTTCAAGAGCCTGTGAAAGCACAGCTTGGCTGCGTCGGGCCTTGGCTGCGGAGTGCACAAAGCCAAGCTGCTGGAGCACGTCTTTATTTTCCAGGTTTGGATGTTCCCCACCCCAACACCTCCAGCCCCACTCCCAGCCCTTCCCTCCCCCTTTCCGGGGATTAAGAAAAGGACCTTAAGAAGAGCTGAATTTGGCCCTCTGGACCCTCAATGCTTGGCAGTCTGTTTGGTGTGTTACCAGCTGGGTTGTTATTATTACAGAAGGGGCCAAAAAAATAAAAAAGGCCAAGAACTTAGGATGGTTCGAGTTAGTTCTATGTATATGCATGTGTGTGTGAGAATTTGGATGAAAACTGACTGCACGTTTATCCTCTCCCTGCCTGCCCTGTTCAGTCATTTCCCAGCAAGAAGAATTTTAATGCCTGTGTGAATCCATGAGAAACTATGAGTCGGCAGAATTTCACAGATAGCAGGGAGAATCTTCTGTCTCCCTCTTCTTGCTGTCTAAATGGGTTTGATTCCAGAGAGGGAGAGACAGAGGGAAAAAAAAAAAGTCTGCCACTGATCATTTACAAAACAAATAAGCAGCACCCTTCATGTGAGGCTCTCAGAGGTTGGAGAAGCTCTAACTTCGCAGCCTGGTGGGTAGCTTCTGCTGCAGCCCGGCCAGATGATGCAGGCTGTGTGCTGCAGCTCCGGGGTGGACATTGCATCTCTTTTCTCCTACTACCCCGTTTCTCCAAGGAAAACTCGAACCCTGTGAAACCTTCTCTCTTTTATTTATTATTTCCAACAGGCATTTTGTAGCTATCAATGGAAGTCTTGTCCAGGGAAACAATGCACCATTAGCTGGGAGCAAGGCCCTTAGACAGAAAGGCGCAACATTCAACTGTGCAAGCGCCCTAGCCACTGCACCGGATGGGTCCTGGCTGGCTGTGAGGGGAGACGGGTGAGGGCCAGGGTAAAATGCTCTGAAGAAGCCATTTGGGGCCACGGGAGGAAGTCCCACCTGCTACTCTCACCCTGTTTATGAGAGAGGTGCACAAGACACAAAAGCAAGTGGTGGCCAGCTAAGTTGGCAGGGAACTGTGCATGCAGGCCTGATCCAGATTGCTCTGGGCGTGTCCCCTGTGGTCATCGTAGCAGCAGAAGTAGTTGCGAACTGTTGGGGTCATAGGTTGTTGGGTGCAGGAGGGTTACCTTGGCTGGCCATCCACCATCGCCTGGTTCATAGCCAGAAAACAGCAGGAGTGGTTGAGTTGCCCTAGGGTGGTTGATGGATAAGAAACAGCCCCTCCTTCTCTTCCCCAACTCTCCAAGGCTCCAGTGACGTGAAACATCTATTAATGTTTTACTAGTCGCCATTGGCCTTGCTGCAGCCATAGTAAACCATAGTAAACGGCATCTGCAAAAATGCATGGAAGTGGACTATAAATCCGTTTTTTATGTAAACCTGGAGTGCATGGTGTCCCTTCCTGATGCCGACTTCAGCCCCTGGGAGTACTGGTACATTAAAAACACCGAAGATTTCCATGCCCACCCTGAGGAGGAAAGAAGGCTGACAAATGCTCCTCTGTGCTGCTTTTGTCTTATTGTGCTGGGCTCCTAAAAGGACTTTCTGGCCCCATTTTCATTCTGCAGAAAGGGAGAGCGATAGGGGCGTACTGAAGAGGAGGTCCAGGGAGAGACCAGGGCTAGCGGTGGCCCTGTGTTTGCAGTGTCTGTTGGTTAATAGGCTGCAGAGGTGAGTGGCAAGCTTTCATTCCCTTTAGGTTGCTCACAGTTACAGAGAAGTGTGCGGGCTTGGCGTTGGGGGGTCTAGCAGAGGGATCTAGAAGCACGTTAATCAATCTGTCACTTGCCAAGTTCCAAATTATGAGCAGCATTTGGACGGGTGTGTGGGCGTTTGCCTATGAGGGTGGCAGGGCCAAGTCGCAGAACAAGATGCTTAAGGGTTCTTGAAAGGTCATAGGTCAGCCACAGGGGCGCCCCCCTCCCCACTCCCCCCCACTGTAGTTTGTTGAATAAGATGAATACTTTGGGTGGAAAGGCTTTGTGTGCTTTGAGGGCTGTTAAAGGACCTTTTTTCTGTAATTTAACTGTTCAGTGCTCAAAACCCCATAGAGCCTAAGGAACAGAAGGTGGGGGAGGCTTTGCTTTGGGAAATAGTGATGTCTCCAGGTAGAAAGCATAAAGCCCTTAATAATTTAAAGTCAAATGAGGATTTTGGTTCCTTTTAAATATTGTTTTCTTGGTTTAATGGGTTTGGTTTTTTAGCTGACTTTTTCTTTAGTTTTTTATCAGCCCAGTACTGACCACATACGGTGTTTTTATCATCAGAATCCTGCTGGGTCCTGATACTGAGTGTTTGTATTTGAGAAGCAGAAACAACCTATTAAATGTCTTTAGCCCCCCCCATCCCCCTCCCACAATTAGCAAAATACTGTAAAAAAGAAAAATCCCTGCTGAAAATAATCAGTGCCCTATGGCAAGGCTGTGCCTAGTTACGGCAGGGAACACTGAGTTGTTCCCAGTTTGGGGTCTGGGGGCAAACTGGTCTAGGTGGCAGTGACTGGCAATGGGGAGTTTGAGGACTGATTGCCACTGAGAGTCCTGAAGCGTCTATATCCACGTGGGAAGGCTGGCCCAGGCTGATCTCCCAGGGCACATCTCACTGCGTCAACATGGCAATGAACCGCATCCCAGTAATGGGTGTCTCTGCATACCTCACTGAGGTCACTGCAGACACAAGCCTGGGGTGGTGGAGTCAGCCAGGTGAGGCCCAAGACTTGGAAACTCTCCCAAGGCATGTGGCCCGGGAAACATCCCTTCACCGATTGCACAGAGCTAATAGCAAATGCTGACTACTTCACAGGTGTGTTGTGAAGATTTTCTAGAACAAAGTATGTCACACAGAGGCTGGTACAGATCCAAGGCTCCATTAAATGGCGGCTGCTCTGAGCAGTGCTGGTGTTGATAATAGTGCTGCAGGTGTAGCAGCTGGTCAGACCCTGTCCTACCCTTAGATTGTCCAGACAAGGGCTTCTCAGCGGCGCCATAGATAAATGTGAGATGCTGATGGTGGTGGTCTGTATGGGCAACTGCGATAGAACAGTTTTGAAATTAAGTGGAATGTTTTATGCATGTTTGCTGTTTTTATGGAGTCATAGTTTTCATCATGTTCTTAAGGGTTCAGTACAGTAGCTTAGGCTCTTCATGCAACTTCCCTTGGCCCATCACTACCGCAACCTTGAACAGTAGTTAGCTGTCACTGGCAGTAATGATTTTGTACCCCCATGTGGTTTCAAAGATGTATTTAGGTAAAATAGTTACCTCAAAGGCATCTGGCTTTCTGTTGCAGTTGTTTGCCCTGAACATTGGACTCTGTTTATAAAAAGATAGCAGGGGAGGGGATAAATATTGTGGGCTGTTGAACCCACCAACACCCCCAGCATAGAGTGTTGTTTTAATTTAGTTGCCATGAATGCATTTCTGGAAAGTTGTCTATGTCCCTCCCCCACCAAAGTTACTTTTCATGTCTGAATTTTCTTAGGGTGGCCCAATTTTGAACACAATTCTTAAAGACCTTGTTAAAGAAGTGGGAGCTGTTCAGAGAGAAGGGGAATGTCTAAGGGACATCTTTCTATTTGGATTTTTTGTGTGTTTCATGTATGTCAGCTTGATTCTGGAAGGGACCATGATCGTATCCAACTGTCTTCTTTTAACCTGCATCTCTTCTTTGGCATTCTTACTCATTGGCGTAGTAAAGTGATGACTTTTCTCACAAGAGATATTAACATATATTCATTAGTTTCATTCATTACCACGTTTTTAAGAAGGGTGTGTGCCTGATGAAGGCAGCCACAAATCATGCAGACATTCTTGTCCCATAATGAACATCCTTACCTTTGAAGTAAGGAGTTAAATCTGTGGCTGTGTGAATTCCCCTGTGTATTTAATTAGAAGAGACTTGAGAAGTAGCTAATCTCATCATCACTAGTATTCATTGGATTGCATTTTCCAAAGCTACTTGGTATTGCATGTTTAGCTATGTGCCCGGCACTGTGCTAAGCACTTTACATGTATGAGCTCATTCAGTTTGCACAACAACCCTGTTAGGTAGACATGATTCTCATCTGGAGTTGACGGAGACAGAGACGAAGTCCTAAGAGGGGTCGCACAGCCAGACTGGTAAAGTAGAGTTAGAGCCCAGGTCTTCCTTGAATTCCCAGTCGGCGAATCTTTGTGTGAAATGGCAGTGGAACTGCGGTAGTGTCTGCAAAGGTATCGCACTGGGTGGTTCCGAAGGGCCACCTAGCTCTCTCCTGTGATCCTAAGTAGCCTCCATCTAAGGAGCACAGCCATTTACTTAAAATGAACCTGTGGTCGGCTCTATCCTTCTCTTCTAATGTTTGCAGTTGCCATTTGGTGGTTCTTACGCCATTTATGAGATCATGTTCACCACTCCCAGAGGCTGGGCATTTCATGGGACACAAGTGCTAGAAGTTACATTCCTTATCCTTAAGCAACTTAGGTGTAGTAGGACCAAGAAAGGTGTATACACAACCCCAGCAATGGGCATAATGTGATGTAGCAAGAAAGGACTCTGGGCTTCTGAGGCTGGAGAGAAAGGCATCTGCAGGAAGCAAGTCCTCCCATCATAAGAGGATTCCAGGTTTAGGCAAGTTGAGTGGGGTGGCAATGAGACTCTGGTTTTGGCAGGTATGACTGCAGAATTCCCTTCTCTTGCTTGGGAACCAGTCGACTTGGACAGACAGGTGGTTATTTTCTTTTACAGGGACCTGCCTAGCATGCAATCAAGATCAGAAAGGAGGACCATATCCTAGCAGGGCTCCCATTTTTTCCCCCTAAAACCAGGCAGCACCTAAAACATCTACTCCCCTACCACCCTCCTCCCCCCATCCCCATGCTATAGAGCAGCGGCCCCCAACCTTGTTGGCACCAGGGACCAGTTTCATGGAAGACAATTTTTCCAGGGACATGGGGGGTGGTGGGGTGGGGCGGAGCTCAGGTGGTGATGCTAGCTATGGGGAGTGGCTGTAAATACAGATAAAGCTTGCTCACCCACCACTCACCTCCTGCTGTGTGAGCACCCCTCCCTCCAAGTTTCATGGAACACAGTTTATTCACAGATGGGGGTTGGGGGGACAGTGAGGGGGCGGCCTGGGGATTGGGGGCCACAACTATAGAGTTTTGACTGAACAGGAAAATACTAGTTGGCTGGGCTCAGGTATGTGAGATGATATAGGGGTGGGGTGTTGGTACCCAGAACAGGGCTCCAACTTTTGTTGGAATCACCTTCATACCTATATCTAAGAAGGAGATGGAGACTGAATTTTTAAATCCCACACCCAGTTAACTCCACTGTTGCCCAAATGCTGTCTTTATCCTTTGCTGTCTGAGCAGAGAAAGAGGGTTTCCCCCACATTTCCCTTTAGTCCTGCTGAGAAGATCACTGTGGGATCTGTGCTTCTCTATTGCAGATAGAACCATGGCATTGGGCAACTTCTTGCTAACGATAAAAAATAACATTAATAGTAAATCACCATAAATGATAATAAATAATAAACTTAGCATGTGCTGGGTTCTGTGCTAAGCCCTTTCCACGGGTTTCCTAAAAACTAGGACTTGATTCCTGACTAGAACTCGTGTCTGTTAGCCTCTGTGCTTGCCTGCGCCCACGTGGTTCTCTGGCTGGGGGTTCTCTCTCGTGGCTGAACAGAAGAACCACCCGTGGCACTCAGCAGGCAGGCCCACGATGCCCGGGTCCTGAGCCCAGACCTACTGAATCAGGTCCCCACTGAGAGATTTCCTAGGATTGGGGATCTGGATCTGTAATAAGCATCCCGAGAGACGCGTGACTTAGCCAGGGTTGAGAACTGCTGGTTTCGGTGGCTACCACCAGCCCTTTCTGGTGCCAGGGCGGGTTTTTACTCTTGCTTCCACCATTGCTTGTGTGGTCCCGCTCCATTGGCACTGAGTCAGTCCTTCCACCCTTGAGTGACTGTCTTCCCTTCTCTGGGCCATGCGTGCTTCTCCCTGCTGTCTTTCCACACTTACTTTAAACTCTCCGGGACTGGTCTGCTTTCTTTCATGTCAGCGGGTGTGTATCTTTCCAACCAAATAGAAAACTTCTGGAAGGCAGCAACACTTATTTTCCACTGAATGGTGCCCACTTCATCTGTCTATGTCTCTCTCTCTCTCCCTCCCTCCCTCCCTCCCTCCCTCTCCTTTTCTCTTTTCTCTCTCCACCCCAGCGCACAGTGGGAGCTCATTTGCTCCTTACTTCTCAAGTTGTCCTAAATAGAAATGTTCCCCTAAAGGAATCCTCAGTGCATATCCATGAGGTGCCAGCACTGGCCTTGGGGCAGCAGCCCTTTGCCCTGCGGGACGTGGCCTTGTCCAGACCTTCCTGGCTGCTGTCAGGACTGGCTTCCCAAGCTCCCTCTGCTTTGGTGGCCTTTAACTTAATTGCTTCGATTGCAAAATGTTAACTCACAACACGAGGCTCCTGTGAGCAACTTGCTGGCCTTTTTCTCAGAAAGCGTCCAGTTGTTTATAGGAATCAGTAAACCAGGCTGTTGGAAGCGTTGAAAAGAAGGATCTTCTGTAGTTTTTTCTGGAGCATCTAGGAAGGCCGTATTTTTCTTCCCAAACATACCCATGAAAAAGAAGCACTTTTTAAAAGATACCTTCCCCACAATTACTTGTAGTTTGAAATGCTCTTCCCATGTTATATTCCTTCCTTATCCATTTAAAAAAAAGACAAGAAGAAAAAAACGATACAGAGAACTAACTGCTCGGCGATCCCTGAACTCAACAGGCGCTAGTGGGCAGCACTAGAACCTTCTTTTCTCTTAATGCAATTCCTTTTCCTTGATGTTAATGCAAGTTGTGCCTTCCTAAAAGTAATAAAAGGAAATGAAGACACGTTCTGAAATGAAACTTGACTCTAATCCATTCATCATCTAATACTTGCCTCTTTATCTTCGCTGGTACCTAATCTGGTTAAATGTCCCTGTTGTAGGATTTTAGTGAAAATCCTCTATGGGGAATAGGGTTTTTTGCAATTGGATTATTCTCAGTAAATGGCCCAGTAGTTCGCTTGTTTCAGCTTAATTTTTTCTTTGTGATCTTGCGGGGCTGAGTTACAGCACAGCATAGTGGGGGGGAGGGGACTGAGAGCGGGCGGGGGAAGAAAGGAGAAGGACTGGGGAAGCCTGGGCCTGGCAAGAGGAACATATTTAAAAAGCTTTTCTTTCTTTTCCTTTTTTCCCCCTCTGCTTCTCTCCACTGACCCACCCTTCCCAAACGTAAAAATGCCTGTGCTTTGTTTTCTAGAACTGCCCATTTCTAAAATGTATACCTTTTATGAGCCCAATTCATCATCATCCAGTTAATTTATTAGCGTTCCCTGGTGACTTCCTAATGAAATTCCTGATGAATCAAGGCTGCTGTAATCTGCATAAAATATGCAGGTGCTTGCCAGGCAGTTTAGAGCTTTCTGGTAAAGTTCACACTCCTACCCAAACCATGAGTGGGGCTTTTTATCCATGCTGCCTGTAAAGGATTGTCGCATGCCCACTATTTCTGAGGGCAGGGAGGGGTTAGGAGTTGGGGGGTGGGTATAGAGGCTGGCTGGGTAGGATTTGGGCCCTGCCGGGTTTCTTGTAGGTGAAGGTTTTCCTAGCCGGTCCCCCGTGAGCCTGCCTCCTGGAGGTCCCGCCAGTGGGGCCTTGGGGTAGGAGATCCCACCTGCCACGCAGAGACGCAGTAGGCCTGGGAGATTAAAGTCCCCACTTTCGACTTACCTGCCAATGGGAAAAGTGCAGACTCTGGGGTTCCATGATGGGTGGTGATGGAGAAGATATTTTAAAAGCCAGGCTCAGTGGGGAGGTAAAAGCTGAAGCAGACCAATGCAGAGAGCTATCTTGCAACTACCTGTCATTTTTAAATGGGCTGGGGGCTGGGGGCTGGGGGATGGGCAGCGTCGAGTGCATCTTACCAAACCGAGGTGGGGGAGGATGTTGTCAGGGGAGCCCACGGGCCCTGTGCTCGGAACTCGTGGGCTGCTGGAACTGACTTGATGTTTTCTTTCTTGTTCTCCCCGCAGTCGAACAAAGTGCCAGTGGTGCAGCACCCTCACCATGTCCACCCCCTCACACCTCTTATCACGTACAGCAACGAACACTTCACCCCGGGAAACCCACCTCCACACTTACCAGCCGACGTAGACCCCAAAACAGGTAGGCCGTGAGCTTGGGTGCCGAGACAGAGTGCCTGTTCTGGGGCTCCGAGGACCTTCACAGGAGGCCCCGGGGCAAGGAGTAGGGGACTGGGTGGGAATTGAGGCGGAGGACTCCTGCTCCTCTCCTGGGTGTTGTAAAGGAAGGTCTTTGGGGAAGCCAGAGCCTGGTGAGAGCATGGTTTTCCTCTCCCCTTTGGAGAAGTCCATTTGTAGTGCTGAAGATCTCTTTAGAGCTCTGAGCACCCCTGAAGGGGCTGTCTTGGGAACTTGCCTATGAGTCCCTCAGTATTTTTCAGGAGCGGTTTATAACTTCAGGAGCCTCAGACAGACTTGGGAGCAGGAACTATATTGGAGGCATGTCATGGGCTCCTTGTCAACTTCCTGGGAAGAAGAGAGACCTGACAGCGTGGCTCCCTTAAGTCCCAATTTCCTTGGTGGCTAAGGGTCTCCAGTCACTTGACAGTGACTTGTTGGTACAGCCTCAAAAGACCACATCACTGGGTTCTGCGTTGTTTCTGCTGATTTATTTGGGTTCTTCCTCCCCTGCAATATTCTGGGTATTGTCAAGCCCACTCTATAAACGTGAATACTGAAGCCCAGGGAGGTTGGTGGCCTCATTTCTTCATAGAACAACCAATAGGGTCTCAGGCAGGAGTTGCCATGTTGTCCTTCAGCCTTTACAGTTGTCCCTCTTGCCATCCCACTTGTTCATTGACTTGCTTTTTTTCCCAAAGGGGAGAGGGAGAGAAGACAGGGTCCCTTGTAGCCCACCCTTCAACAAGATGTAAATCAGGCAGGCAGCCCCAGCTGCTAGTGGGGTGACCTTGGGAGAACAGGTAGGGCCAGCATGTGTCTTTAAGGCTGCACCGTGTGCTGGCTAGAGGTTCCTCTTCCCAGCTCAGTAATTGAAAGGACGGATACTGCTATTCCACATCACTTTGTCAGAGGGAATTGTTGGTGTTGGGCTGAGGTGGGCTGCTGGTTAGGCGGCCTTCACTGCCCCTGAAAGAAGCCACGCATTAGCTGGTTTTCACTGGCCTCTGAGCCCCTTTGTGCTGGTGCAGGACCAAGCCTGGTGCTTGGATGGCAGGCGGCCTCTTCCAGGCCCCGGGCTCGGGAGTGAATGGCACCATGAGCGTCTCATTTAAATAATGGTAGTACAGGGAATAGCTTTTAAATGGTTATCGTAACACATATGATTAACGTCTGTGGACTGTTTACTTTTCCTCTGCGAACATTCTTTCAAGTGTGCAAATGGCTCAGTGTAGGGTCCAAGCCCAGCTAATCTGTTTGGTTTTTGTAATAGAGAGAAAGCAACGTCTGCATGAAAATGTCACCCGGGGAGACTTCATTTACAGATTAAACGCTTCCTGAATGAATTAAAAAAAAAATGAAGTTTTCATCCACAAACGTACAGCTCCTTCCCTCCAATACTCTGTTTTAATTCTGTGGTATTGTGCGTTTGCTCCCACTTCAGTTGCGTAGATCAGTTCCTCTCTGTCAAAATTGTTCCTGGTGCTCTTGCTTGCTAAGAACTGATTGCAGGATGTGCTCCTGTGAACTAGGAAGTGTGCGTGGTGCATACCTTCAGAATTCACTAGTGTGTGCCTCGTGACGCGCCCAGCCCCTGTGATACTCGAGGTGCTAGGCGGCAGGTGAGGTTAACTCCTGCAGGTGGCTCTGTCCTCTAGTGAATGAGGTTCCAGAATTGAGTACGCCAGGCCCCCAACAACTCCTTATCTGTTCAGTTCTGAGTCTACCTTGGATAAGGTGCCAAATGGCATTTGGTCAGCTCATCTTCGAAGTGGAGGTGGAGCTATTCTACAGGAGTTACCTTTTTTGAAAGGAGGCAAGGGTAACCTTTCGAAAGCCACAGCTCAAAAAGTGTGTTGGAAATAGGAGGTGTAACTGTCATGCAGGCGACTCGTTAGAATTAACAGGTGAAGGGACCCGTTGTAAGGGCAAAGGGAATTACTGTTGCTTGATCACCCACTGTGTGCCAAGCCCTGTCGATGTTGTGGGTTTTTTTTAAAACTTAAAATAATCTCACCAGTCACGTGAGGCAGAAATACCCAAGATGGCTTTGTCCAAGTCTGTCTGAGTCTACGTGGTATACCCATCTGTCTAGAATGAGATAAACTAATTCTCCAAACTGAGGCTGAGGGAAAACGAGCCTACCGCCAACTCTTAGGATCATAATCGTGAACGAACCTTGTGCTGGGATTCCAGAAGAGATGTCTCTCTCCCTCCTTTTCCTGTTCCCTTCTCTGACAGTTGCTCCTTCCTTCTTTCCCTCCTTTGTACTAAAATGCTGCTGCTTCTCTCAGGAATCCCACGGCCTCCGCACCCTCCAGATATATCCCCGTATTACCCGCTGTCGCCCGGCACCGTAGGACAAATCCCCCATCCGCTAGGATGGTTAGTACCACAGTAAGGAGTTCCATTTTTTAATTTCCTTTTTGTTTCTTACATGGGCATGCTTATGATTTATTCTGTGCATGAATGTGTGTGTGTATGTGTGTTAGGAGGCAGGGTTGGTGGGGGGCGTGGGAGGGTGTGGGGAAGATGGTGCTGGGATGTCCTATGGGAATGCAAGGAAATCAATAGCCATTCAGGTGGATTAGGTAGGAAAAGGTGATTGATACTTAACATTCTGAACCTGTGGTCCCCAAAGGCCCTGTAGACGGAGGTGCCTTTAAGATACTTTGGGAGTTGTAGAAGGCTGATCATGGAACTTCTGCTAGTGGCAGCCCAAACTGGAGTCGTGTCATTGAGTTGAGGCCAAGTCCTCCCTCTTAGGTGTCGCGTATTGGGGGACACAGGAGTGGGAGCAGGAACAACTTAGTTTTGAAATCCAGGGTTCGGAGTGGAGCTTATTCTCTTACAAATCCAGTACCCCCAACTCCATCCTGAACTTTACTGCCAAGGTTGACAACAACGGTGGAAAGTTCTGTCTGTTGAGAAGCTCCATAGTATTTAACCAGCATCTCTCTAGATTCTTTGCATGTTGAATGCTTTACCTAACTATGAAGGGTGGGGATGGGGTACCCGGAACCCTCATTCCAGGATGTGGGGCCTTCCTGAATGTCAGCCTTAGTTCCTAGCAGGGCCCAGATAACTTGACTGCCTTTTACAGCTTTAAAAACATGTGTGTTTTAAAATCAAAATAGAAAGGACTTTAGTGCATAAGCATATTTTGTGGGTTTACGTGTGTGTTTTTGCATGAATGTGCATGTAATATGTGTTTTGCAATTGTATGTTTCTGTGGATGTATTTCTCCATGTTTATGAGTGATCTCTCCTCTGAAAAACACAGGACAATGTGTTGAATGCTAAAAGGAATAAGTCCTGGCAAAACTCTCAAGTTTGGGTGTCTTGGGGGAAGACAGCCTTTCATAGTCTTAAAGAAGATAAAATTTTGGAGTGGTCTAACCCCCAGTTTTACCCTTATATCTCTAGTTGAACAGGTCTTATGCTTTTTTTTTTTAAACAACAACAGCAACAACAAAACCCAGATTGTGTTATGTAGTAGCTGTACCAAATACCAACCCTGGGTGTAGTTTCTGTTTCTTTGTCATCTTATTTTTATTTGGAGGGTAGACGTGAACAGGAGCCTGTGACCCATTTCTTCTTAAATAGATGGGGCCATTCCTCAAATAGTTCTCGGTCATCATTTGCCCCATTCAGCTGATGGGGAGATATTTGAAGGCTAGATAAAAAGGAATAGCCAACTCAGACAACCCTCTGTCAGAAAAAGTTGTGTGTCTTTCATGAGGATGCTATTTTGCATGTTGCTGTATTTTTTAATTATTGTAATGAGGTGTGATTGTCTATTGGTTACCCATAATTCTTCTTGGGGACTCTCCCCCCCGGTAACTCTTGTCAACACTTGTTAATTTGACAAAAGGCTACAAATTAAGCTCTGTTAATTTAATGTTTTCTCACCGAGATCTAAATACCGAAAGAGGCCCAAAGCGCAACTGAAGTCCTTTGATTCACTGTACTTTATTTTGGTATAAATTTACATTCATTATTGTTTTCCTTTGGATGTGTAGCCCTCAATTAGCGTGATGGCTCCATTAAAGCAAGCGAGACTTCGCCTTTAATTATTACAACAAAACACCTAGTTTCAGCTTGGGGAGAGGGTCTCTATTGACATAAGCAGAGGTTATAAAATTTAATTAGCCATTTCCTATCAGATTTATGGCATTCAAATTGTTCTGTGTTTCTTCCCTTTGATCCTTCCTGTACAATCCCCAAGATTTTTGTTCTGATCAAATGAGAATAAAGCTTACTGTGCAGAGAGAACTTTTCCCTTTTCTTCTTTTCCTTGTCCCCACCCCCATCCTTGTTTCGAGTCTCTCACTTTGTGCCCCTTCTTTGTAGGCAAGGTCAACCAGTGTACCCAATCACGACAGGAGGATTCAGACATCCCTACCCCACAGCTTTGACTGTCAACGCTTCCATGTCCAGGTGAGTTGTAAGAACCAGGGCCTTCAACCAAGGCTGTGGGTGAGTTCCCAGAAAGTTGTCTAGGTGGCTACCAGGCCACCCAGAGACTGTGGCTACGTGTAGTTCTAATAGTGTAAAGCCCATGTGGTAATAGGCTGTACTCATAGAAAATACTGAAAAATTACCCTGAACTTCCAAGGTAAGTGATGTCTTTCTAGGTCGAATTTTTGAGTCAATCAATTGAGCAATGTATTTTAAGGCATTAAGAAGGCAGAAGAAACAGTCAGGACCTGTGGAGCTTTATGAAATGTCATTTCTCTGTTGTCCTGTTCTGGGTAAGAAGGGAGGGCGTGGAGGTAATTTTATTCTTACATAAAGAAGAATCTGAGAAAAGATTATTGGTCTTTTCAAAGCTCAGACTCTGATTCAGAGTCAATAAGAAAGCATCCCCCATCACCTCTAAGATAGCACTGTCCAATAGAAATGTAATGCAAACCACAGAGGGAGTTTTAAATTTTGTAGCATCCATGTTTTAAAGAAGGTTCAAAAAAAGGTGAAATTATTTTTAATGATATATTTTATTCAACACAATATAGCCAAAATATGATCATTTCAACACATGCTATCACTAAACCAGAACTATTAATGAGATGTTACATTCTTTCTGGGACCCAGTTTTTATAATCTGATGTGTCTGTTACACTTAACAGCTCATCTCAATTTGGGCTGGCCACGTTTCAAGTACACAATAGCCACACGTGGCTGGTGGCTACCATAATGGCCTTTGCAGCTCTAATTCCTTGAAAGTTAAAAGAAAAAAATCATGTGCTTATGTGCTATACATTCATATATTTATATTTAAGCATACAAATATATATATATACATACAGCATGCACTCATATCCCATGCTCTCCTTTTCCTCCCTCTGATTAATTCTGGCTAATTTTTCAGTGGCTGCTAGTTTATTTACAAACTGGTTGGCAGCAGTATGTTTAAGTAGTCACTAATTGCTCCTAATGATAGTTTTATTTTCTGTTCATCTGATTTTCAGTCAAGTTAATTAAATCGGTGGAGGTTTAGACTTTCCTGATGGGCTGAAACAACCAATCCATTTTGATGATGGCACATAATTAAATTAGCATTACATGGCGAGGATGCTGTCCCACAGCCTCTTCCCCCAATCTCTGTGGCCAATGTGGGAAGCTGAGACCAGAGAAAGGGCTAGAAATACAGGTCAAGATGCCTCTTTCTCTACTTAACCAAATAGTGATTTTGGGTGGGGAGAGAGTAAGTATCACATTCATTAAAAAAAAAAACCCAAAAAACCTAGCATACATATCTGGCATCTGTAATTATGCCATGAGTATCATATAAAGATCCATTCCCCACGTGGGATACATCATCAAAATTTCAATAATCCACACCAATATTAGTTAGGCGGGAAAACGCGTGTGCGTTCTCTCGTCTAGCGGGAGAGGAAGGTTGTACTCATTAAATAATGTCATCACAACCTCACTGAGCATGGGAACGAATAGGGAGTCTCCCAGGAGGAGAGTGCTTTTGGGTAGCTTGTAATCCACAGCTCATCCTCCCATCATCCCAGCATTTATATATATTGCACCTAGTTATTTTTTGTGTTTGTTTATTCGCTGCATTCCAGAGGTTAAAAGCGGTGAAGTCGTCGTAGGATAGGGATTGGGGTTAAGCTCATCGATTGAATTATCATTAGGAGGTTAGTCGGTTTCTAGGTGGGCAGAGGGGTGGAGGGAAGAAGGGAACGGTGGGAAGAAAGGTTAGGGGCTCGAGGTGTGAGGAGGGGGGAAGGCGGCCGATTCCCCAGGTAGGCTATATGAAAGGTAGCTAGTTAAAAAGCGTATACAGCAAATTAAATACATTATTGTGGTAATGGGGCGACAGAAGTATAGGTCTATTATACTTATGGCAGTTATAGCAAATGTAGGCAGCTTGCCCTGTTCCAGAACACCCTTTGATATTCATTCTATTCAGCAGTGGGGCCAGGACTTCTCAGAATTAAGTGATGGGTCATTATACTTTAAACACCATGGAGAAGCCTAGATTGGCAATTAAACAGCTCTTGCTGACACTCACTTGTGCCACCCTGTGACCCCTTTTAGATTGAGATGTTGGAGCTCCGGGCCCTCAGCCTGCTAAATTGGTGCAAGGCTCTTCTCCTGACGAGAGCCGGCTCTGAAATCTGCCGGCTTCAAAGGGAGCGAGATCATGTATAAACCATAATGTGGGTGCACCGTGGCTCACAAAAAATAAGGCAGGAAGAGATGAAATGTTACAAGTGCAAGGGGGAAAATGAGAGAATAATGACAAACCTAATGCAGCTCAAAGCAGGATTGTTGCACAGGAAAATGCATCCTACTGCTTGTGCATAAAATCAAGGCCGGCAGATGACATCCAGTTAACAGAAACGTGTCAACAGTGAAGTAAAGTGAGAGTGAGTAAGAGAGAAGCCCCTGAGACAGCCAGAAACAAAAATTAGTTGTCCTTAACAAGTTAAGGTTCATCATTATATTCTGGCTTGGAGCCATGAAAGCAGACGGGGGTATATAATGAGCTGCTTAGAATTTTTAGGGTGTTTATTGCATTTCATGAAATAGTTGTCTGCAGAAAGGAATTTCTTAAGTGAAGGTATGCATCCAGCCCACATACACAGTCATGCACAGTCTCTTTCGGTGCTGTGCATTTTTGAGGTATAGGAATATGTGTCCAGGTGTGGGAACATAGAACTGTTCCTTCTTTGTGGCAGCATGGCCAGTTGGTCCTCACCCCAAAATGTGGTCAAATTATGGTGTCTTCCCGTGATACTTGGTGTATGTACCCATATGCACACATGTGTGTACACACACCCAGTGGTTCCCTTTTTCCCTCTCCGCCCCACTCACGTGTCTGTGCACACATTCGCATTCTACAGGAGGGAACATACATATTTGAGGAATGTCAGGCCTCGAAAATGCACAGTAAAAGCTGCTACCCACCACTTCACCCAAGGGCTTCCAAAGAACACGTGTTCTGAACTTCTGTTTCCTCCGAGGCCTTTGAGAAGGAACTGGGTGTGACTTGGGAGCCCAAGTGCCTCCCAAGGGCTGACTTTTTAAAATTTATTTATTTCCCTTTTTTTTTTTTTCTTTTTTTTTTTGAAGGGAAAGGTACAGGGGTTGTTTGTTTCTTTCCTTTTTCCTTCTCCCTCATTTTTTTATTTTTGACATCCTAAAAGGACGACTTGCATGATTCTTATCTAAAAAAAATCATGTCATTGTTACCACATTCCAACACTGGCTGAAACTTACAAAGGAGGCAGTAGGAGAAGACCACGTCAGGGTGGTATTTCTGAGTCTAGTGTCTACTGTGGCTTTGTGCCCCCTTTAAAAATCAGCACTATTCATTGGTATTTTTTTCTCTGTTGATCTATGTAGATTCAGTTAGTATTTTAAGTTTTTTAAAACGATTTTTCAAATTAACTTTGGTTACATCATTTTGGCTGAATGGAAACCATCTCTGATCCACAGATGGAAAGAACCTTGTGAAATACAGGATCCTTTTGAAATAACTGTCATGATAAAACCTCATTAGGACCTCTAGTTCCCACTGGAATTGGCTTTCCAAAGAGTAGGTTGTTATTCCTGGGGTGCTACGTTGGGCTGTTTTGGTCTGGATTTATTAGGAATGAAACAATTGCCGTGATCTTCCCGTGAACGGTTCCCCTCTGCTCCCTTGCGTCACCGTGCCCGGTGGGAGCAGGAGGCTGCCATTTTGTCCCCTTTTGGGATTTGGCTCTCATTCTTCCTCGCTCTCCTTGTCTCTGCAGCAGGATAAGTTACTTGTGGAAGGGTGGTTCTTCTAGCCCCATGCAAATCATGGTAACTCCAAGCATAATGGAAAAAGTGAGAGCTGGGTCTGATCCTGTTGTCAGTTTGCAGATGGGCCAAGAGGCATTTGAAGTTAGCTCTTTATATCCTGGCTAATTTGTGTGGTTGGGAAATACCAATGCAGGGCCTAAAATGCATTTGAGAGAACTGTTCTAAAAACAAACAGTATTAGAGGAGAAAACACAAAAGAAAACACAAACTTTATCTTTTTTTTATTTATAATTTTGATAATCACTTAGAAGGCTTTTTAATGATGCATAGGCAACATATTAAGTAAAATTGATTTAAGAATCCTAAATTTGACAGGAGAAAGGGCATACAAATCAAAATTCAAAGCTTTATTGTGTGTGTGCGCTTTTTTTTTTTTTTTTGCATCTTTCCATAAAGGGATACTAACTTATTTAAAATGTCCATGACTTACGATAAGAACCAACTAGGAAATACTTGAATTTTTCCCTCTGTCTTCCTGCCTCACTCTCTCCCATTCCTGTCAGATGATGGGACACAGCAACAAAAGAAAAATAAAAATTTTATTGCACTCCATCAACAGAATGAGGTCTAATGAGGCATGCACAGCATTGTCAAAAATGTATGTATATTTCAACCACGTTAATATTTTATTTAGCTGTCAATATACAACAAAAGATTTCACCTTTCATTTTAGAGCTGATTAGGACTTAGGAAATTGTCTTCATAGATGCCACTAATAATGCCTCAAAAAAACAAGTGGACGTGCAATTTCCAGCAGGTGCTCCAAGCCCACTTTTCCGCCCAAGTACATCAGTTGAATTTGTCTTTTGCTGAAGATGTTAAAAATCATAATGTCTCGTGTCAGTAGCAATAATGAAGGGGAAGATTGGCTTTAATGACATTATGAGAATCATTATGTTTAATTTATCGCTAATTAATGCTGACAGGTTTCATATGCCGTGGGTTGCTTTCATGTCAGTGTTACGTGCTTTTTTTTTTTTTTTTAAATTGTGTGTACACATCCCTCCTCATTCATTCATTTTGATTCTGACGATTTACACAGCTTTCTGTCTTCTAGGTTTCCTCCCCATATGGTCCCACCTCATCATACTCTGCACACGACCGGCATTCCCCATCCGGCCATAGTCACGCCAACAGTCAAACAGGAATCCTCTCAGAGTGACGTCGGCTCACTCCATAGCTCGTAAGTGGTGCCGTTTTTATCACTTTCTTCTTTGCCACAGTGCTCAGCAAGTCGGTCACAGCTGCT
The DNA here is from genome assembly GCA_023783475.1 of Daubentonia madagascariensis. Classification (NCBI taxonomy): domain Eukaryota; kingdom Metazoa; phylum Chordata; class Mammalia; order Primates; family Daubentoniidae; genus Daubentonia; species Daubentonia madagascariensis. The sequence goes on from JAKFHU010002573.1 coordinate 19,971,093, forward strand.
AAGTGGCGGCTCTCTGCCTAAGGTTGGCCTTCCTTGGTTTGACTCTAGCAAACACCCAGCCTGGTGGGTTCTGCACTGCCTTATAAAGAAGGAGAAAATGCACAGTGGTGGAGTCTCACTGATTGTACCACTGCGGGTTGGAACAGAACTCTTTTTTGTGTGTGTATTTGGACACACTGGGATTTGCAACCACTTCCCTGCCCCCCCCCACCCCCCCACCCCCAGCCAACCCTGTAATTGAACATTTGCAGCTTCGTTCTACAAGCGAGAGAGAACCGTGCCGAGGTGGAGACAGCAACAATGTGCTTTCCCCCTCTGGCTTGGGAAAACTGTATATTTGTGAAACGTGAGGAAGTGATTACAAAATCTCTCTTTTCCCCACCCCCTCCCCAAACTATTTTTGTTCCATTTTCCGGGGTGAAGAAGACTAAAAGTGGAAGCGTGCCTTGTATTCAAAACTGCTAGGCTTGGGTGTTAGGAGGCAAGGAGATGGGCTTTCTGCACTGGAGGAAGTTGGACCGTGTGATTGTTTATTGGGTTGTGTCTGTTTTATCTATATCCAGAAAGCATCAGGACTCCAAAAAGGAAGAAGAAAAGAAGAAGCCCCACATAAAGAAACCTCTTAATGCATTCATGTTGTATATGAAGGAAATGAGAGCAAAGGTCGTAGCTGAGTGCACGTTGAAAGAGAGCGCAGCCATCAACCAGATCCTCGGGCGAAGGGTAGGTGACACCCTTCATGGGGAGGGAAGGGGGAGAATGAACTAGAATACAGCAGGTCGGGTGACAAAATGCCTGTGTCCCCATTTCTTTGGAGAGTCCTTTCCCTTCAGCCATATTCTGAATCCTTGAATGGCTCACTGAGTCCAGGACTAGTAATTCTGCATTCAAATGGCATTCCAAACAGCCACGACCATGATCCTCCCCCACCCCCAGAGAGACAGCAAAGGATAGAGTGACACAAATGACAAATCAAGTTTTGTCTGAGCATTCCTGTTCGTGCCAGGACCCACCAAACTGTTAGTATCTACAGATTATACCATTTCTGGGTGGACTCACCAAAAAAAGCAGCATTATGTGTTCCCCGACCATAGTGTAGTTGGTGATGTTTTTGCGTGTCTCTCCCACCCCCACCCCTGTTCCCCCCAGTGGCACGCACTGTCCAGAGAAGAGCAAGCGAAATACTACGAGCTGGCCCGGAAGGAGCGACAGCTTCACATGCAGCTGTACCCCGGCTGGTCCGCGCGGGATAACTATGTAGGTGGATCATTTTCCATAAGACGAGAGTCTGTAGAGATGTATTGTAACTTCCAACTTGAATCAGGCCTCAGGACCATTCAGTCTGCCCACCTTGGGGACTGTTAGCATCTGCCGGACCACCAAACTGGAGCGGCTTGTCCTGGCTTCTAGTATGGATGGCTCTGTCAGCACACGGTAGTTCTTTAGGGTGGGGGAAGGAGGCTGTGTTCCAGTGTTCCACCTCGGGACTCATGAGGGCAATTTAGGGGGCTGTCCACACCTGCTTGTCCACTTCCTAGAGGAGGCAGGGCTCTAGGATATGCCGAAAAGGAGCTTAAGTTCTGGATTAGGTTCTCCATGCTCCTTGGTGATTACTGGTGTGGCCTTACAGGGAAGACCAGTGGATAGGGGCGGAGGAAGAGGGTTTAATTCATCACAGGTCTTCCAGCAAAGGCCTTCACCCTTAAGAAGGAAAAACAAAACAATTGCCTGTGCCATGATGCGGTAGAACTTGGAAGCCTATTTCAGCCTGAGAGGGGCATGATGGGAATATCCCTGAAAGTCCTCCTTTGGCAGGGTGGACAAAATGACTCTGGGCCTAGCAGGGGTAGGGAAGGGTGTGTGTTATGCGATGTGTGTGTTCCTCGGCTCTGTGTTGGCTAGGGAATTTGCCTAATTTCCTTTCTTGGGTTTTAGAAAACACTGTAGGATTATTGTTTTTCCTAATTGCAGTCATTGTGTCTCCATGATTTCTCTCCTCGCACAAACTTGCTGTCCTCTGGAGACTCCTGTCATTACTGACTATTGATTATCCTGTATTTTGCCCAATAGCTAAAGTTCTGAGCTCTTTCTTCTCTAGGTGGATGAAATGCCTCTTATCTTGCCTGATACATTATTACATGGCATTTGGCTTTCCACTCTTGGGGGAAAACAGGACTTGTCTTAAGGTCTGCACAGGCTTCTCGTCCCTTGCTTGTTGATGTCACGGTGCCATGCGTGGTGGCTTTACCAATTTCTTCTGACTCTCCTGTTGGCATCATCTGTGAGGAAGAAGCTGTTCATTTAGCGGGGGCTGAGGTCATTAAATTATCACTGATTGCACGCTTACTGTGCACAGGTGGTGTGGGGATTCAGCGTTAAGGCAGACATCGTTCCTCCCTCAGAACTTGCCATCCGCCAGGATATCACAAACATCTGCATGAACGTGTGATCCTGAGTGAGCGCTGCTTTCTGCTCCCTCTGACCAGCTTTGTCAAGTTTGCTCCCTCTTTTTTCCCATCCCTTTAAACCTGTACTTGCCCCAGCCCATCTCCCTCTAGTCCCCACCTCCTGGGAGTTGAGACAGGAAGGAGTGCTAGCACCTCTCCGATGGCACGTGCGCTCTGCTGAGAGCCCTTGTCGCCGACAGGTGGTCTTGCACAGGGTCTTAACTGCTTGGGACCTTTCCGTTTGTCCTCAGCATGCGTGCAGTGGGGAAGCCTTTCTTCTGGAGCTGAAAGGAAGAGGATGAGAAAGTTAATGCTCTCCCACAGGCATTCTGCTCACCCCCACCTGACCCTGAGGTGGAGTTTTCCATCAGCGGGCAGGCTCCATAGCCTTCACACACACAGCCATCACATTTCAGGACAGCTGCTCTCCTGGTCTCGGGTCAGAAGTTCTTAGAGTTCATCTCGAGCTTCTACTACCTGCTACAAACCCAATTCTTTGAGTAATCTAGAATGGTACCACAGAGAGGAATTCAGCTTCTCTATAGATATCATATCCCCAGTAGACATTTTGGGTCATAGTAGGGCCTTCATGTACAGCTGTGCAGGGCGTGCACTGCATAACTCTAGGGTATGCCATTTACACCGTGGTCTATGTGCATGGTGCCCCCTGGAGTTGTGCAGGGTGAAATCTCCACAAAGGTACAAGGCAGACTTTGTGATAGCTTCAAAAGATTATGGTGTTTGACTTGCCTAGGAGTCATTTAGACAAAGTATTGCTCGAGGCTTTTTATGAAGTGCTTTCTTAGGTTTCAGAAGGTTCCATGGGGCACTTGAAATGACTTTAGCTCAGTTTTACATGAGGAAGATAGGTTGGTATAACAGGGGAATTCCTGAGAAGACTTGAGAGAAAGTTTACAGATAGATCTAGATTGAGGGCTGCAGGAACTTTATCTCTTGTAAGAGGTACTGTCATAGTCCTACTACAGTGACTCATTACACCTGGGTGTGAACACACACACACACTCACACACTCTCCATACTCAGTCCTTCCTTCTGTGACCCAGGGAACAGTCTGGGACAAGACACACAGAATTGAAACTTTTATGGATTTGATTATGGTGGAAACGTGTTAGTATTTCTTTTTAACTAACTTGACACAGGAGTTTCTACAAATTACTTTGGTCCTTGTAAAGTCCAAAAGGTCCTTCTGGAAAATACTTTCTAAGCTAACCTCATGCCTCTTTCACATTCTGGCTCTTCCAGCCAAGTGGTAACAGTCACCTTTATATCTCTACCTTAGGAAAATAGAATTGAGTAAAACAGTCACGGTCAGACTTGGCACATTCTATAGAGCACAAGAGAAAACATTTTGGGTACCACAGCAGTATCTAACCCCCAGCATTGTATTAAACATTATTTCCTTCCTAACTCCTTCCGTATTAGCTAATGCCATTTGCTCATCTGAGTTTTTTCTCACCTCCATATATTAGGCCTTTTCTTTCTTTTGATACATTTGAAGAAGTCATGGGGTGGCCACATCTCTTGAGATGCGTCTTCATCTTCACTAAGGGTAGTGTGTTTTCACTCTCTCATGCCCTTTTCCTGTTAATTGTCCTCTAGAGCCTTTAGTCCAAATGATCATTTCCTCAGTAAGGAACGTCTCAATTATATCTTAAACTAACAGCTTCCCATGGGTAGAGGAATTTTCAAGTGCCTTCAGAGTGCATTGCAAAGACTTGGAAATGGGTGAACACTGTAATAAAGATGACTGAGAAGCCCTGGGGTGTGTGGATGCCGAGACACCTTGAAATTAAAATGTTTCTGTGCCCAGTTGAGTTTTTACTTTAGGCTCCTACATCAACTGAAGCTAGACCCTCCTGCCTGTCCCAGGACAGCCAGGTGGCACTTTGTTCCTTACATAGAGGAGGGACAAATATGAAGAGGGAGGCTCCAGCCTCATGAGAAGGCACATGAACTCCTTTTCTTAAAAACTGTGTACCAAAGAACACAGCATGTTTACAGAGAAGCACTGAACAGAAGGCCAAAACAAATGCCCCAAGTGGCACAGTCCCCTTGGCCTGAGAGAAAAGAGGGCTCTTCTCAAAAACAGGTGGCTCTCAGCCCTCGAATGGAGCCAGAACTCAGTGGCATCTCTACATTTTCGAGTTTCCTACCTATCATTGTCCCTTTCTCTTCAGAGTCGACATCAACATACTATGAGAACCTTTAGGCAAAGGTAAATTTAGATGTTGTGAAACACATACACGTGTGAGACCACTGCATTTTAATGTATACCAGGCAGCTACCTCATATGCATAGGGCTGGAAGGTGAAGGAGAACTAATTTCCGACCTGGAACCGAGGCAGTAGCCTGTACAGAATTCCTCCCTAGTCCCGCTTCCCATCTGCAAGCACTGTCAGGGTATCAAGGAGGATCAGGTTGGAGACTGTGAATGACTTCATGCAAATTCATCACCTGTAATCAATTAAGGAAAGAGTTTCCTTGGTGGGCCAGGTATTAAATATGTAGGCAGTAGGGCCTCGTGGTTGAGGGCTGTGGAGCCCAGGCCACCCGCGTTCTCATCCTGGCCCCACCACTGGCTCGCTGTGTGACCTCAGGAAAGTTACCTAACCCCTCAGTGCTTCAGTTTTCTCATCTGTAAAATTGGAATGGTCATAATACCCGTTGCATAGGATTGTTGTGAGGATTAAAATGAGTCAGTCTGTGTAGCACACTGGGAATTGGGCCTGGCACCTGGTATGTGCTTGATCCATGTTAGCTGTTGTATCAGGAGGATCATCATACTCATCATATGAGATAGAGGAGAGTGGTGAGGACTTCCCCTCACTTGTGGATGTCCATCCAGCAGTTGTGAAAGGAGCTCCGATTATTCCTGGTCCTATTTCTGCTCCCCTTGCCCCCATCTTTTAAAACCAAGGTGCTACAGCTCTCCGAGAAGCCCCTGCTAAAGCCTTCGTTCTCTTGATTGAGAATGGGGACCCTGGGTCTTAATAAGTCAGAGATTTGAGTGGGTCAGGCAGGCAGCTCTAAAGCTGGTGCGGCCATCCTGCGTTCATTTGCCCCTCAGGGCGGGCTCTCAGACCGCCCCCAGGGCTGCCCCATCACTCCTACCTGAGTCTTCCCCATGCAGTTCTCCCTTTTACGCATCAGATGCTCTGGGTCAGGTTTGAGGGTGGACACAGATACCAGAGCAGAGAGATCTTTCTTTCCCCACCTGCCAGTCCATTCTCTTCTCCTGAGAGGTATGTGTCCCCCCAGCTGGGGTGTAGTCGAGGGCATGCGGGTGAGAGGAGGGTGGAGGGTGGACAAAACCCAGGGCGTCAGGGTGGATGGAGATGGCAAGAGGGGGCCCTCCCTCCTGCCCTCTCCCTCCAGGGGAGCCCAGACACCCACCTCGCATCTGTTTGTTGAGATAATTCCCTGTGTTTCATCTGTTCGTCTAGGGGAAGAAGAAGAAGAGGAAAAGGGATAAGCAGCCAGGAGAGACCAATGGTAAGTTGCAGTAATCAGGATAGAGGAGGAAGCAGTAGACCGAGGACCACTCTTCCATGTTAGGCTTCCATCGGGGGAGGCAGGAGAGACTCAAGGACAGGACATGGTTGGGGAACCCATCTTAGCCAGCCTTTTTGTTCATGCATTTTAATTAATTGCTTCATGACTGCCCTTTTAAAGCTAGTAACATTCATTGTTGCATGAAAAGCACATTGTAATTCTAGTGGAATGTGTTTTTAAATAACTGCTAAGCCTGTAACTGGAGAGCAAGCGGTAGGCATGCCTATGCCGGGATTTATACAGTCTGCTTATTTTGTATGTGTCTGAGAAGGGATGAGGAGGGGGCTTAGGGGGATAGGAGGGGGTGTGTGTGAGTGTTTGATATTAACTGGGCTGTTCCTGAATGTTCTGATGCATGCCTTTACAGTGGTAAATTACACCCATTTTAAATTAAGGAGGTTTGTCATTCTCTAGAAGAAATTAGAAATACTGCATAGGCAATCTCAGAGGTCCCATGGAGAAGGCCAGGCTTTTACAAACAAACAAACAAAAATTTTGAAGGCTTTGTATAATTTGTTCTTTTTTTTCAGAACACAGCGAATGTTTCCTAAATCCTTGCCTTTCACTTCCTCCGATTACAGGTGCTAATGTCATTTTGAGTCATTAAAATAGTTGATAAATTGTTTTTTAATTTTTCTTGCCATTATAGTTTTATTAACATTAAACACGTATGACATTTGAACATTCTTTAAAATGACCATCTACACGGTTTTGTATGTTTCAGTAGATTTTTTTCAGTTGCTTTTGTTGTTTTTTTAATTTAACTTTTGTTTTGTTTATTTATTTATTTTTCCCATAACAGTTGTTTAAGCAGTGATGACAGTGATTTTAGAGTTGAACTAACTGTGCAAATTGAATATGCAGTATTTCTTTAAAAGAGACTGGTTAAAAAAAAAATGGAAGGAATTCAGTAATAAACCTCCTTAATCTAATGGCATTTTTTTCGTTGCTCCCACTAAGTTTTCTCACGCAAGCATGCATCCGCAGTATGATTATTTTTTCCTTTGCTTTTTTTTATTTTAGTTTTTTTCTTCCTTTTGCTTTCCTGCTCATAATTTGCATATCCACTACCATTTTACTGACTGTGCCTGCTTAAATGCTGCTATGAGCTTCTAACTAACTTTTAACAGCTCATTTACACAGCCTGTTTACCTTTATCTGTTCCTCTCTTAATATTAATGAAAATAGATTTTAAAAAAGAAAAGAACATTCCAAAAGCTGCAATATCCCAATACCACAGCCCTTTTCTTTCTTTATTTCTTTCTATTTTGTTTCGTTTTGTTCTGTTTTTATTTGTAATTTTTTTTTTCTTTTTTAAACTGTTGTACTCTGAGAAGAAAAAAGCATGTTACAAACTTAATTCCCTCCTTCGCTTTATTTTCTTCTTAAAGAAAAAAAATTGAGAGAAAAAAAGGGAAAGCAGAACTAAAAGAGGAAAAATATTTAAAAGAGTGAGTTCTTCAGTATCTAACTTCCCTTTGTCAGTTCAAAACAAATCTGAGAGACAGTCCTTAAAGAAGGGATACTGCAGCTTTATTTGCAACAGCTAATTTCACAAGTTGAATAAGAATGTGATTTTTACCTTTTTTTTTTAATTAAAGTTAAAAAAACGAAAGTCAATATTTTGCAATTAGTAACCAGGTCATTGATTTATTCCCTTTTTTATTTTTATTTTTTTCTTATTTGTATCTTTCTCTTCCCCTCCCCTCCCTCCCTCCCTCCCTCCCTCTCTCTCTCTCTCTCTCCCCCCTCCCTCCCTCTCTCTCCCTCTCTCCCTCTCTCCCTCTCTCCCTCTCTCCCTCTCTCTCCCTCTCTCCCTTTCTCCCGTCCTTCTCCTCCTCTGCTCGCTTCTTTCTTGAACTCATTCAGACCTGAGCGCTCCTAAGAAATGCCGAGCGCGCTTTGGCCTTGATCAACAGAATAACTGGTGCGGCCCTTGCAGGTGTGTATAGTCTCCCAGATTCGCTGTGCTGGTTTGCAGCTGGTCTATTCAATCCTTTCCCCCTTCTCTGGCCTGTTGCTTTGTAGCTCTGTGTGTGGATCTTAGGAGACACAAGGGAGCGGGACACTGCCAAGTGTATGGGCTCTGTGAGGGATATGCTTGTTCTCCCGCTGCTGCTAGCCAAAATGCCACTGTAAAACAGCATCATTTGTGCCTCCTCGGGTCAGCGACAGCAAACCCCCAGCGCGCCCCCTCCCAGGGAATGTTGCTTGCCAACCCCCTTCCTCATGACAGCCCGGGATCATAATCTGGCCTAGGTAGAAGCAAATGACGTCACCTTCTCCCCTCCTGTTCTCTCTCTATTTTTATTTATTTTTTTCATTGTTGTTTTTTGGTTTCTGGTTGTTGTTTTCTTTTGTGTGTGTTTTATTGTTTTTTTTTCCTTTGACTCATAGAAGTCCTTTCCTTTCATGCCCTTGGTGAGGGAAGATTTATCAAATAGAACCAAGGTGATGTAGAAGAAAAGTAAGCTGTAGCTGAGATCTCACATCCAACTGAGCACGACCCACCATTGTGTTGTATTTTTTGTGTTTACCTTATGCTAACAGATGCAAATACTCCAAAGAAGTGTCGGGCACTGTTCGGGCTTGACCGACAGACTTTATGGTGCAAACCGTGCAGGTATATTACCACTGCGAGGCCTTTGGGAAAATCAAAGTATTCTGTCCTTCTGGTACCCTAGTGTGACAATTTATTTTGACCTCGTTCCCATCTGCTTCCCCCACTGGCATCAATGACTAATGATCCTCATTCTTCAAAATTCCCTTGCTAATTTTATGCTGTTTCCTCTCCCCACTTCCTCTTCCTCTCTTTCCCCCTCCTCTTACGAATAACATGTCCCTGGTGGCAGAACTGAGACCACAACCTTAACAAACAAGGGCAGGCACGGATCATTTTGCTTTGAACGCCAGCACCGTGGAGCTGGCCCGGCCCTAGGAGTGCCTCGGTGGCCTGTGTACTGACCATAGCGAGCCCCCATTTCCAGAGGTTTGAGTGAGTTCAAACTTGGCAGCATTGCATTCCGGTGCACTTGGAGTCCAGGCACTCAGAGAAGTACTCTGAGACAGGCTTCCTCCACCCCCCACCTCCCACCCCCCGCCCCTTTTTTTCTTTTTGGTTTGGTTTTGTGTTTAAAAACCACGTATCTGTACAGAGGAGCTTGGTTAGCTGACATTGTTTTACAGTGCTGAAAAAGAAGCGTGGCATTGAATGGCATGCACCAGCTAAAGGGCTGCAAGCAGTGAGTCGTGCAGTTGCATGCTGCAGGGTTGCTAGGCCTGCAGAATTTAATATATATATATATATATGTATGTATATAACATTGGTTCCAAAATGGATCAGAACAGCCCAAAAGTGTCCAAATTAAGCACACATGTTCCACCTGCAGGCTTCCATCCACCCTGTATTCTCAGGGAAGGTGTAGGTACTTCCTTCTTGGTGGAGGGAATACCAACTAGTTCCTGTTTCATTTCCTTTCCTTTAATGACCACCTTTGGTTAAATTTGTTGTTTCTTTGTTCTGATACAAGCAGTCTTTGAATTTGGAATATTATGATGGTAGGTATTTCAACACCCCAAACACACTTCCCTGTTTGTAGTGCCTCCCCCGTCACGTGTCCCCCCTCCATGCCTTTGCCATGTGCTCCGTGTTTAGATGTTAGATCAGATGTTCATCCCATGCCGTGCATGCCCACGAGTCTCCTGTGTCTCCTCCCTTCTTCTCTGATGCCAGTACGAGAGGTCAGTGAAGTGCCTCGTGTTGACCCAACAAAAGTTAGGGGGGAGAAAGGGCCCGAGAGTTTCCACTGAGGGAACCACGCAGACAACTCTCTGCCCACGGAGTGAGGGACTGGGGCTTTAGGAGTCACCCAGCAGGAGAGGAACTCCCCAGTGATTCCGTGAGATGGTAGTGTTCACAGAGCTGACACGTGTGCCCTCGACACAGCCCGGGGTTCTTCTCTGGACAACAGAAAGGACTTTCGTGACGAAGATGATGAAAGATGTTGGGTATCTTATTAGGACTAGCCAGGGAAGACAGGGACTCTGCCGGGCAATGAGTTTGTCAAAACTGCACTTGTGCTGAGTGAGAAGATGCCCAGCTCTGGAATCCTGTTCTGAGATGCCCTGCCATGGCAAATGATGGCTACCCAGAAGGGCCTCTCAAAAGGGAGGGTTTCTCATGATCTGTAGAAATGTACAACTGACACCATTGTGCACGCCTCACAATAAGGCTGGTTCAGGTGCCTGGTTTATTTATTTTATTCATGGGGGATGGGAGATGGTTTATGAATCCCATTTTTGTTTCGGAAGCAGTTGCTGCAAGTTAGACTTGGCATTTCCCTCCCCCCCCCTTTCTGGAAGTTACTACTAACATTGACCCAAATAGAAATTACCTCCTCAGACATAGTTCACATCTTCCTTGAAACCAGGGTGTGGTATCTTCCTCAGAGACCAGAATTTTCTTGATATTTTTACCAAAAAAAAAAAAAAAAATCTGCCAGCCCAAAACCTTTGTAGCTACTTTGTGTTTTAGCAGTATGATTTTCCAAAATGCAGCTTTGAGGGGCTATCAGTGCGGCAGCATATCTGTCGCAGATGCTGAGGTCCCTGGTCCTAGGAGCTGGAGTTCAGCAGAGACCCCCATTATTGCCCGGTTTTCTTTCCAGCCTTAGCACTGTTAGAACTTTCCCAGCAACCATTTTTCTTCTGTTGGGGACATTTTTTTCATGCCATAAAAGCATTAGCAAATGCACTTCTGCTGTCTTTTAAGGGTGTCATTCCAAAACAGGATGAGGATGAACCCTTAGTTTCCTTTCAGAATAAATACATAAGAAGCTAGAAATGGATTTTTAAGAGGCCGCTCCTCCGACTGGAGATGAAACCTAGGTGGGGAGTGGGTTAAGAGTGTGGGTTTTGTACAAGTTGTTTCCCTCTCCCTTTTTGCCCTCAACTTTTTCTTTTAACTTTGCCGTGGCCACGACTGGCTTGATGTTAAAATCAATAGGACAAAATGTGCTTTTAAAAAAGGAAAAGCAGTTGCCAACCGAGGCATTTTCTGACTCGTCAGAAATGTGTGTGTGTTCCAGCTGCCCTTTGCTCAGCCAGCTATTCGAAGGACCATCGCTCTGTCATCACAGTCTTCATGTCCCGTGTCCAGAATGCCCCTCCCCAATCCCCATGATCTGGAAACTTCCACGTCATAAGGAGGGCGGGAGGGGTGAGAGGAAAGCACCAAAAACGCTCCTAGCCAATCAGGGCTCCTAGCTTGCCACACAGGGTTTCTTGTTTTATTTGACATTTGTGGACATTTTAATAAGATTCTGTTTTGAGCCCACCAAGCTGCTTTCCCATCCTTCCACTCTGCGCTAACCCAGCACGGAATGCCGCCCGGTGCCGCGCCCTGCTTGTTCCCCCTTTCTCGCTCTCTCCCTTTCCCTCCCTCTCTGTTTTTCTCTGTTGCTTTCTCAGTTTTGCTTATGCACTCTCCCCCCCACCTCCTTTCCTTCTCCTATTTTTAAAATGCATGGACATCTTAGTTTTTTGAGCATGTTTTGATCTGCAGGCTAAGGTGGTTTAAAACTCTGAAAGGCTTATTTATCTTCGTTTCTGGGATGGGAGCAGAACCCATAGTCTATTTCAGTCTATTCCAGGGAGAAAAAGGAACCTTGCCAAATTGGGGGTGAGAGGGGGCTGCAGTTGCTCCCCCTGAGTTCTTTCTGATCCAGGGGGGACAGACAGACCCTGAGGACACCAGCCCCGCTGTGTCTCTGCCTCTGGGAGGCAGGGAGGACTGCGCATGCTCCCTTCCCTCCCTCCCCTCCTTGCCTCCCTCCCTCCTTCCCTTCCTTCCTCCTTCCCTTCCTTCCTGCCATCTTGCTGAGTCCACACCCAAGCACGGAGGGGCACACGCAGACAGTTCTGGGGCACAGACCGAGGGGAGGAACCCAATGCACCCCCTTTCCTTTCAAGGCCAGGGACATCATCCGACCATGGTTGCCTTCAACCAGGCAGCATCTTGTTTGCTTTCCAGCGGCAGAACGCTGGTCAGCACTCACACACTTGTTTTTAGATGGAGTGTTATCAGCTGTGGTTCTGACTATATTCTGGGGACCTTAGATGAGCACATTTCCCCTGTATCTGCATTATTTTTATAGCATTAGTGGGGTTGATCCCCAGGATCACCTTTCCTACCAAAATACTGTCCTATCAGACTGGGATTAATGGTAGGAGAAGCTTTGAAGTCACATGCTCTATTTCTTGAGTTGTTTCCCCCGCCCACCCCCGACCTCATCCTTTGATGCTAAGCAAGAAAGGTCTGAAATTCTCATTCCTATTTCTTACATAAGTGGGTAGTAAAGAGGGCAGACTCTGGATTTGGTGCAGGGCAAAATTAGACTTTCTGGTTGAAGCACTAATCACAATAACCCAAACCCAGGACCGTCCATGCTGTGATTCCCTCCCACGTTGTCTTTGTGGTCACTTCTCTGTGATGGGCTTGCGCTGCACCCTCCACTTACTGGCCTCGGCGTATGACAAGGGCAGGACGCCCCTCCATCCATCCCATCCTCACTGTCTCTCCTTCCAACCGGCTCACTATGGGGTGGGGGAGGGGAAAGCCCCAACTCTTCAAAAACAAAAACAAAAATCAAGTTGAATGTTAATTTAATCCACAACCTGCAGGCCATACAACCAGTTATTCTTGTTCCTTTGGATCATTTTCTGTTTTTCTTATTCTTCCCCTCCCCCACCTTTGTTTATCCTCTTCTACCTGTTTTTGGTGGTTTTTTCTTTTCTTTTTTTGTTTTGTTATTTTTTTGTTTTTATTTTTTTTAGTTTATTTTGTTTTATTTTTGTTTCCCCCCCTCCTCCCCTCTCACCTGATTCTGACCTCTCTTGATTTGGTGTGGTTCTTAACAGACAAGCCCGAAAGCTCTCTGGGCGCCAGCAGCCTCATGGTGGTGGTGTGTTAAAACCTTTAAGCCTCTCGCTAGCGCTGCCTTCAGCTATGTGGGCTCAACAGTGAGCATTTTGAGAGTTTCATATCGATATGAGGCGGCTGGGGAAGGAGCTCTGTCTTTCTCTTTTAAAAAACACACACACACATCATTGGGGGGTGGGGTGGGGGTGGCATTGGGGGGAAGGGGGTGGGCAAGGAACTGTGATGGGAGCATGAGGGGATGTCTAAGCATCTAAGCCAAAAGAGAAGTAACAGGCTGTTCAGTTCATCTCAGCTAGGACGAAGCCACTTGTCTGGCACCTGGTGCCACAGCCTGCAGGTGCCTCCCTCCCTCTGCTCACTTAGGTTTGGGCAGGGGTGGGCCGTGGCTGTTGCGGGGAGGGGGGAGCAGGTGGAGAGTTCTGGACTCAAGTATTTTGTTCACCAGAGCAGCCTGCCATGTGGGCCACGCTTCAGTGAGCGACCCACCCGCCCCGGGGTGCCGCTTTAATTGTTCTGGGGCCACTGGGCGTGTGTCCCCGCAGGGCGCCCCTTAGGTGACTTCATCCAGCTACTTGCGAGCACTAGGTGACTCTGTCCCTTGGCATCTTTGCCTTTTATTCACAGATAACTCTCTCCCCCTGTTTCTAGGAGAAAAAAAAAGTGCGTTCGCTACATACAAGGTGAAGGGAGCTGCCTCAGCCCACCCTCTTCAGATGGAAGCTTACTAGACTCGCCTCCTCCCTCCCCCAACCTGCTAGGCTCCCCTCCCCGAGACGCCAAGTCACAGACTGAGCAGACCCAGCCTCTGTCGCTGTCCCTGAAGCCCGACCCCCTGGCCCACCTGTCCCTGATGCCGCCGCCGCCCGCCCTCCTGCTCGCCGAGGCCGCCCACGGCAAGGCCTCCGCCCTCTGCCCCAACGGGGCCCTGGACCTGCCCCCCGCCGCCCTGCCGCCGCCCCTGCCGCCCGCCGGCCCGTCCGCGCCCCTGGCGCAGCCGCCGACCTCTTCCTTACATTCCCGCGGCCCCCTGGCCGCGCCCCAGCCCCAGCCGCTCTCCCTGGTCACCAAGTCTCTAGAGTAGCTCTCGCGTCGCCAGCCCCCTGGCTCTGTGCAGTGTCCTGTCCGCTTTGCTTTATTCGCGCCCTCCCCCCCCTTGGAAAGGTCTTGTTTTGTACTCTTCATTTCGTGCCACGTGGCTACATTAGTTGATGTTTATCGAGTTCATTGGTCAATATTTGACCCATTCTTATTTCAATTTCTCCTTTTAAATATGTAGATGAGAGAAGAACCTCATGATTCTACCAAAATTTTTATCAACAGCTGTTTAAAGTCTTTGTAGCGTTTAAAAAATATATATATATACATAACTGTTATGTAGTTCGGATAGCTTAGTTTTAAAAGACTGATTAAAAAACAAAAAGGAAAAAAAAAAGAAGAAGCAATTTTGAAGCAGCCCTCCAGAAGGAGTTGGTTCTGTATTATTTGTATTAAATACGAGCTTGCGAACCAATCATTTTACATCTGGTTTTTAAACCATAAGGGCACGAGGAATGCAGTGCCGTTACTTTTTTTTTTTCTGTGTGAAACAACTTTTATTGTGATGTTACTTGTTATTGTTTAAATGTACAGAAACAAAGGGTTAAAATGTGTTAATATACCTTGTTCCATGGTGTTGTTCTTTTGGGGGGAGGGGGATGCTACTCCACAATTAATGGAATCACAACGCTGTTGGGCCAGTAGTATTTATTGCTTTAGAGATTGCTTGTTGTACCTGTATGTTGTCCCTTTTTAAATATGTTTTCTTTTCTTGAAACTGTATAAAGTTTTTTTCCCCCTTAGCATAAGCATCTTATATATAACAACTCATTTGTACAAGGTTTTTAAGTTTATATATAAAATGTGTATATATATTTTTGTTTCCCTTTTTGACTTTTTTTTTTTTTTTTTGCTGTATGAAACCCAGATGCCACCAAATGGACATTAATAGTTGCATTAAGGATCAGTAGCATTAACAAAAGTTGCTTTAAAAGCCATTATGTAAAACAAGACTTGAAAATTTAGTGAGGGAATTTTAGCGACGCTATATGAGCAACAGTGGGAACCATCCTTGTTTCCCCTTTGAACTCCCAGTTGGATGCCCTGCGCCCTTAGGACATGGACTGACCGTGTGCAAAACTTTTATGTGCCAAAATTCTCAGTGACTTTAGCTTTCTCCCTCTTTTTGATGCTGTAATTTTTGTTCATCATGTTTTGCTGTGATGTTACATAGGTAGATTTGTATGTAGTTTTAATGTCACCTATAACAAAATGTGTTTGGTAGCAGATTGTCCAGAAAGCATTTTAAATGAAGAGGTATAAACCCTTAAGGGCCAAAATTCTGTATATTAGATTACTCTTAAATGAAAAACCAGCTGCCACTTTTATGTACACGTATTACATACAAGTAGGTAGCAGACTTTAAAAATAAAAAAACCTAGGCATGTTGATGTTGCAAAATGCTGTATAAAGCTGAAACCTGTTCATTCAGTGCCATTGTAGTTGACATGAAGCGATTGTAAAACTGTCTCCGATTTTTCTCTGGTTTATTAAAATGCTAACTATAACATTTTTTGTGAATACTTTGAATGTTTCCTAACAGTTGTGATGTTACTGTTCCGTTTTATGCTCTTATTCCAAGTTCATTTTTAATGGTTTGGAAGCCATTTTTGTAATGAATAAATGTTCATGCTGTACAGTATCTGTAGCATGCCGTTCTGGATTAATAAAAGCAACTTAGTATGTGCAGATAAAGGCTGGTCACTTGTTTCTGTGATTTGGATTTTATCTCTAGGGAAACTGGACCTACCCTCATCCAGAGAAACATCTTCCCAAGTTGGAACTTGAGAACATGTGGTTAGTGTATGGGTGGTGACTTAGATACCAAAGAGTGGTCTTTGAGGGGTTGATCCTCCTACCCTCATCCTGGATGCCCATTTGGTGTGTACCTTGTATATCTGGTTTATATAATGTGCCATTTGCAATGACAATAACCAGTACAAAGGGGGGGTTCTTGGTGGTGTATCTTCCCCCATAGTATTTAACTATAGCATCACCATTTCTGAAAGCAAAGCAGTTACAGAGCAAATGGTCACTTTTTTGGCTATAAAACAGTTACACTGATATATCCTCCTCATCCTGTCAGAGTATCAAGGAGAAAGGATTTGATTCTGATTAATGAGACTTAGTTCTCCAAGAGCAGACTTATGAAACCACGTTGTTACTGGTTAAGGATCATCAATGTGAAGATACCCTAACTTCTTTCTAATAGTCCCATATAGGGAGAGATGCAAGGATGTCAAATCAAAATGCTTTCTCTAGCAATGAGCAATTGAGCAAGCAGCTTTTTAGAAAATTGGATCAAAGTGATTCACTTAGAGGAGATTTGTATGGAGGAGTTTTACCATATGTGGGACCCAGGAGTTTTGGCTATACCCTGGCAAGAGTGCAAGTTCATCACCATCACTGAGGAGGGGCCACAATAAGACCTTCCTAAGGTTTCAACTGAATTTTGTTTCTCTTGCTGACTAGGAGGATGGATGTTTGCATTGCACCGTTTATCTGGGACATTTGAACCTTCAAAGGATGCTGATTTCAACAGGCATGGAAGCTGTTCATGTTGCTGTTGTTACTTTAGGTTACCACAGTGTCACGTCAAGGATTTTAAAGCCCCTTGGAAAATCTGCTTTGCTCAAGCTAGTTTTTGTTCTGTAAAATCTCAGTATTTTGTTTTTGCTTTGCTTTGTATGCCCAGGCAGGAGTGTTTCTGGTTGTCCTTCCTCATTTTATTTTGCACACTGTGCCCGGAGTGACCTTTGAAAACACAAATAAGAACAACACCCATTATTTGTTGCAGACTGCCAAGCCGTTGATGTGCATTTTCTCATTTAATCTTAACACTACCACCTGAGATGGCTACTATTCTCCCCCACCACCCTCTGCTTTATTTTCTAAAAATGGATTTAGGAACTCAGAGTTTGAGCGTCTTGTCCAAGGCCACACAGTGAGGAGGTGGTGGGGCTGGGACTTAAATTCAGATCCTACCCCAAGCTCACACTCCACTGCCTCCTGTAATAAAGATGGCCTTTCCTCTTCCAAATAGAAGTGATGGGACAGTCCTGTTGAACGGTTTCCTTGTTCCCTCCACCCCCTCCTCTGCTTCACACTCTCACTGACTCACTTTCCTCTGTTAGCTGTACTGCAGCATTAAGCCACCTGAAAGTGTTTTTGTTCTTCCTGCCTGGAAAACTTCACTTCATGCTTCAGGTCTCAGCATAGACATCACTTTCTTTGGGATATGGTCCTGATCCCTCGAGGGTGGATGCTGTTTCTCTCCTCTGTGCTCTCCCAGACCCGTCTTTCCTCCCCTTTGGCCCACTAACCACCATTGTGTCAATGGGTGCTGCCTGCTTAGGCCCTCGACCTCAGCACTCTTGACATTTGGGCCAGATCATTCTTAGTTTTGGGGGCCTGTCCTGTGCATTGTAGGATGTTTATCAACATCCCTGGCTTCCATCCACTAGGTGCCATAAGCACCTTCTTCCTGCAAGTTGTGACAACCAGAAATGTCACCATTGTCAGATGTCTCCTGGGGGGCAAAATCACCCCCACTTGAAAACCATTTCTCTAGAGAGCCCTCCACAAGGACAGGATTCTGGCTTTCATGTTCACCGCTGTATACCAGGGTCCTGATTTAGTGCCAGGCACACAGTGGATGCTCGATATATATCTGTCGAAGGAAGGAAGGAATGAGGTGGGTCAATTCAACATCTATAGCGCCAGAAGCGGAACAATGGTAACTTTCCATAAGGCTTTCCAAATGTTGTGTTCTCACAACTTCCAGGATGGTGGTGACCTTCTTAATCCTTTCAGCCATGCTGGAGTACAGCTCAGTGCCCTTGTTACAGAGGCCAGAGAAAGGGGCAGCCAGCCTGAGAGCAGCTTTCTTCCTAAAATTCAAAATACGGGTCACCTAGCCACACGTTTACCTGCCCTACAGCACTTGATTGATACTTTGAGGACCTCCTCTCCCCCAGGCTTGTGGTGGTTCCAGTCATCCAAGTTCTAGTCTCCCAAATGCCAGGCCAAGTCCTTGCCCTTCAACTCTTCCTCTCTACAATCTGTTTGATTTCTTCCTACCTCAAGAGTTTATTTTCACAGTGAGCATCTTCCAATTTTATCGGTAAGAGTGGATCTGTGGATTTTTTGTTACTAAGAGACCCTGAGACAACATCTAGGAAACCATAACTCACTCTCTGAGCCACATCATTGCTGGCCTCTGGTGGGACTTGGCCAAGTATGTTTGCATGTTAGGAGGGTGTGTGTTTTCTGTGGTTGCTGTAATGAATCACCACAAACTTGGTGGCTTAAAACAACAGAAATTTATTCTCTCATGGCCTTGGAGGCCAGAAGTCTGCAATAGGTGGTGGCAGGGCCATGCTTCCTCCAGAGGCTCTGGAGGCTCATCTGCTCCATGCCTCCTTCAGCTCCTGGGGGCCGCCCGCAGTCATCTGCATCCCTTGGATTGCAGCCACATCACTCCAATCTCTGCCTCCATCTTCACATCGTTGTCTCTGTGGCTGTCCCAAAACTCCCTCTGCCTCTCTTGTGTCAGGATACACACGATTGTATTTGGGGCTCACCTGGATAATCCTGGATAAACCCATTCTCTCTTGATCCTTAACTTAATTGTATCTTTTGCCATATAAAGTAATACAAGTTTTCGGATTAGGACATGGACATATATTTTGGGGGGCCACCATTCAGTCCACTACAGAAGCATTTGCCAGTTCTGGGACCACTGCAGAGTCTTAGCACAGAACCCTTTCGAATAGGCAGTTGTTCCACTGTTGGTGGTGGTCTTGGACAGGCCCATGTGGAAAATTATTATTATAGCAGATGGTTTTCCATTTCAGATATTAGAAGGCTCACTTTTTATTCTAATGATGTGGATTCATTTACTCTTGGAAGGACCTTTCAAGGAAGGAAGCAGCTGGGAGCAGCAGAGTGAATCTGAGCTCGGAGGACCCCACAGCCGACCTCACTGTGTGTCCCTGGGTAATTCCTTCATCTCTCCAGGGCCCTGTTTCTTCAGCTAACAGGTAGTGGCAGTGGTATCCATTTTGACAGATTCTTATGAGGGCTAAAATGCAGAGTGCCTGGAATGCTAAGTCATGGAGTTTATTGTTATCCTAAAAGCCAAAGGTTAGTCATCAATTTGTTTTCTTTATTTCTCTTTGGGATTCTGCTAGTCCAGCTCTTCACACCCAAGTGAGAGAATCACAGAAGTCTAGATGTGCAGACACATCATGTGGCCCAGGGACACTGTGACTCATCCACAAGTCGTTCATTTTACCTGCACCTCAATGGCCCCACTTCCACTCTGTGGTGGAAAATGACTTCCACTCTCTAGGGAGCCACAGCCCCGGCTGGGGTGCTTTTTGTGGTATAGACATGTGGCATAGAAAAGTGTTTTTAATTAAAGCCCTTTGGAAAGAAACTAAGGAGCAGCCTAAAAGTCTCTTGTGAGCAGTGCCTGAGGCAGTGCCACAAACCAGAACTGGGGATCGCTAATGAACAGGGCCATAGATAGGATTTGCTAAAGGATTCCCATCTGGGCTTGGCTTCCTCATCTCTCATTCCAGGTGTGGTTCAGCATTCTCAGGCGTGTGGCCATGGCAGAGGCCTCTCGGGAATTCTGGCATGGGTCCGATAGCAAATTTGGTGAGTCCTGGCTCTGAAGCTGGGTTTTTTTAAGCTGGCATCTTGTGGGTACACCTGGTGGAAGCTGTGAGTAAGCACACTCCCTCATTCTTTCGTTTATTCAACGACTATTTCTTGGGCACCTGTTTGCACCAGGTACTGTTTGCACCAGGTACTGTTCTAGGCACCTATGCATAAGTCTGGATGAAGCCAGCTTGGCCTCTAGCTTTTCCTGAGTTCATTCCTTCACCATCTTATAGGGTGGAGTTTTTAAGAAAAGGTGGTGAGGGGGTGACCAACATTCTTCAGTACTGGACAAGCTGCCCACCTAGAAAGGGGTTTTATGCAAGGATAATAACAAAAGAATGTGCTAAAAAGTAGACTTGCCTTTCTCATTTAATTCTCATGGGGATAGAAATTGCTTCTGTGTTCATTTTATAGATGTAGAAAGTGAGGCTTAGAGAAGTTAAGTGGCTTTCCCAAAGGCACGTATCTGGGAAGCAGTGAGCCCAAGATTTGAACCCAGACAGCCTGACTCAGGCATAACTGAATACCATGCTGTATTGCTTATTGTAAAGACACAGACCATCTGAGTAGCTAGAGAGAGGTGGAGGATGGAGCTAATTTAATCCATGTCCTTGCTAGAGGCTTTTGCTATGGGACCACCAGGTGTTCTCTCTCTCCTCGTCTGTGTGCAGGAGGGTTCCTCCCCCTGATTCTGGTATTTGTGCATGTAATAATAATAAAGATAGTAATAATAATAATATAATTTGATTGTGCCATTTTGGACTCAGCACTAGAAGTTATAGAATCCTACAATTGGAAGAAAATTAGAAGTATACGTATTATGTATTCTAATAGTGAATATACATATTATGTAGTGTTTTTCAGATTGTGGGTTGCAATCTATTGATAGGTCAAAAGATCAATTTAGTGGATCAGGCCAGTATTTTTAAAAAATAAAATTGAATGAAATAGAAAATAGAATCTATTGTTGTGTGTATGTACTGCATTATATAAAATCTTTCTTACTGTGGTTAGAGTTAAAAAGCTTAAAAGCCAAGTCTAAACATTAATATTAGCTCTTATATATTTAATATATAAAATGCAGCATGTATGGTATATAAAATGTAGTTAACAGAATAAGGTTTATTGATGGGCATTTATTAAGTGTGTTACACCAGTATTTCCCAAAATGGGCTCCATAGAGCACTTGGTCCCAGAGAGTCTTCTTGGTCAAATCTATTTGGGTAACATTTCATACTATGCCTCCTCTTATAGTTTCAAAATGCTCATTAATTTATAAGGCTCTGTGAAAGTCTGCAACAAAGAATCCTCTTTCACTCTGCCTACAACATTTCCCAAGTGTAATTGACCATATAAGACTTTTTTGAGAGAGTAATACTTACTAATTTCCTTCTGAATTAATATTCCTTGGAGTGCATCTTCAGAAATGTAATGCTTACATGTATATTAGCTCTCTTAATTTTTTTTAACAACTCTATGTTGTAGAATTATTCCCAATTTGCAGGTGAGGAAACTGAGGCTTAAGTTAAATAGTTGCCATTTATTAAGCACTAATTATATGCCAAGTGTATTTGTCAGTCTGCAGCAATGCTGTGTAATACACTATCCCAAAACTCAGTGGCTTACAAGAGCAAGCCTTTCTTTTTCTTGCCATTAGGTCTGTGAGTCAGCTGTGACTCTCATGGGATCGGCTGAGCTTGGCTCTGGGCTAACTCGAGTTCAGATCTGTTTGACACGTCATTTTTCTGAGACTAGTGACTACCCAGAGCATGTTCCTATAGTTACGGCAGAAACATACGAGTTGTCTTAAGCACTCAGTTTGAAACTGGCACATTGTCAATTCCAACTACACTCCATTGGCCAAAACATATGGCCCAGCCACACGTCAATAGGATAGGAAAGGATATTCTGCCCATATTTGAAGGAACAAGAAACCCAGAACTTGCCTTGTTCCTTTGCCTTCAAATGGCAAAGGGCATGGTTGTATAATTCTATAATAGGAATAATTGGGTGCAAAAAATTATACAATTTACCAAGGATCTCACTAATCACTTTTCACATCTTATCTCCTTTAATCCTTACAATTCTGTGAGGTAGGTGAAATTATACACCCACGTAAACTGAGGTTTCAAGATTTCAATTCTCTTGCACAGGCAAGAGCCTCCAGTAGAATATTGATTACGAGTGGAGGTAACGGCTTCCTTGTCTTTTTTCTGAACCCAGAGAAAATCATTCACTATTTCACTATTAAGCATAGTGTTAGCTGTATGTTTTTATAGATACATGTCATCAAGTTAAGAAAATTCTTTTCTAGTTTTAGTTTGCTGAAAGTATTTATCACAAACTCTTTTAAAGAGTGAAAAGGCAAGCCACAGTCTAGGAGATAATGTTTGTAACACGTTTATCTGACAAAGGACCAGTATCCAGAAGTAAAAAGAATTCCTAAAAGTATCAAAAGAAAAGATAGTTTGGTCCATTGAAAAGGGCAAAAAGCAAAACAAAACCAAAAAACAGGACAAAGTAATTCACAAAAAAGGAATATCCAAATGGCTTGTGTCACTGTAGTGGATGATCATGGCAGCTTCGTTCATAACGGCCGAAGCCTGGACGTGAGCTAGCTGTGCGTCTGCTGGAGGATGGGCGAGTAACATGTGCTCGTCCTGCAATAGATGAGTACTTCTCATCCAATGCCCTCAAGATTCCTCTGGATTTTTCTCTTAGATTATATATGCCCTGTTCCGCCAAAATGCTGAAGGGGATACTGGATGGGTAAGAGAAACAAAAGGCCTCTAGAGTGTGCGTGTCATACAGGTAATGAAACACTGTAGCGATGACTGCCACATGGGCCCCAAGGGGAGGAGCCACCATGGCTAAGTCATGAAACAAACCTTTTCCAAAAATTTTTAATGCTCCCTATTCACTTGATTTATGGAATTATGAAGAATTCAGGTTAAGCAATGCTAACTTCCTCTGGATGCTAAAGGTAGTGCTGGTTGCTACTTTAAATAAACCAAAACAAGCTGTGTGATGCCCACCCCCTCACCCATATTTCTGCTGGCTTTATGAGACCAAGTATGGCAGGAAATTCACAGTGAAAAATGTAGATGGAGTGGGGCTTTCTGGAATGACCTCTAAGAATAAATAATAATAAAACAGATTGAATTCCTACAAATAACTGTCTCAGATAACACACTGCTAGAAATTGCCCTGGGGTCTAATATTTGCTTCGTGGGGTCTGTATTTGCCAGGGTTAAGGGAGGGTAGAAATGGGAAATCTTGGGCATGTCAGTGAAATCAGCTTGCCCTTGGTGTCAGGGTGTGGTGGGAACTTGCACAGCTCCTGGGGTTCCTTGTTTAGTTCCCCGACCCCTGGGCCTTCAGAACTCCCAAGACCCTTCTGGGTAAGAATTCCAGGAGAGCTTTGTAGGGAAAAGCAACTGCTCTCAGCAGGGTGGAACCACCTAGTCTCTAAGAGCTGGACAGAAGGACCAGGGGAAACTGAAGCCCAGAGAAGGGGCTCCAAGAGTGTCTTGCCTGAAGCTGCACATCTGGGTGCGGGCAGGGTCTAGGCTAGATGCCGTGATTCCCTGCAATCTAGACCGGGGATCTTTCTCATAACTACCTGCTGCCTTGAATTCTCCACTAGCTTGCTTTGATGTGGGGGATTTTAACCTAGCTGCCAGCTCTAAGACGTGTTTCCATCCCCCCTGGGTGAGTATCCAGGTTTGGGGCCTCCAATGCCATGGAGGACTTGAGTGTGAAACTCCCAGAAATCCAGCAGCCGTCTGTTAGCAGTGCCCCTGATCCGCCAGACCCCATCCTAGGCTCCCGGGCATCTGGAACAGCATGCATTATTTCGTTTGTTCTTCACCCAAATGCTATGATGTAAGTCTTCCTATTTCCATTGTCATGGGAAGGAGCAAAGTGACATGTTCAGCCAAAAAGTGGCAAATCTGGGATTAAAACTAGGCCTAGGACTACAGAGCCAGTTTTTTTCACTCACCCTGTGATTAAGAATCTTAAGAAGAAACTGAGTCCTAAAATTCCTCTTGAGTCTTGGGAAAAGCCATCAGGGCTAGTCTAGACTGGGACATTTGTCCACTTGGTTGAAGCAGAGCTGTTCCATTGGGAATCTAACATCCTGTGGCTGCCACACCCTGGGGTAGGGTGGTGTGTGAAGGGAAGATGCCAGTGGCCGGCTGCCTGGCTGAGAGGGCTGGGGTGCTTCCCCTGCCCTTGGTTCCAGAAGTGGGGGCCTCACCCTGCAGCCCAACTGTGGTGGGCAATGGGGTGAGAGCACCATCCAGGCCAGCCCCTGTTACAACCCCCACGGCCGCCCCTGAGGCCAGGCGAGTACAGGATGGAGAGCCTGGCATTTGGGGAGGTGATTCTGGTAAGACTCCCTCAGTGCCTCAAGGCTGGTGTCGGGCATCAGAGGCTTGGCCTTTGGAGCGACGGCCTGGCCCTCTGCAAGGCTGCCTCTGTTTCCCCCAGGAAGGGGCTCTGCCCCCCGCACGCATCCTCCCACCCAGCCCTCCCCTTCGCCCCCTCCACCTTATATAATGGCACATTATACAACATCGCAAAGCAGGTGGTATTTTTAAAGACAGCAAGTGAGCATTTTTTTGGCCTAAATTTGGGAATGAAACAGATGGATTTTTAAGACTCTGGGCTTTTCCTATGAATAGTAACCGTTGTTCTCCTCTGCTTTTAAACACCAGTTTCAAGACCACCTCCAGCAACCAATCAGCACTCTGTTATTTAATTATAACAAAATTCTTAGCCCTGTCTGCTGCTGCTCGGACAAGTGGGGGGCACTGGATCAATTTCTGGAGCCAGGCAGACTTGCCAACAACAATTTTCCTTTTCCCAGAGGGCCTCGGAGGCCTGGAGCAGGTTCCAAGTCCTCCTCTCCGGCCTGCTCAGCGTGGGCTCCCTGACAGCGAGTTTGAAAAGGGTTATAGAGAGGCAGATAAAGGCTGCGCTTGTTGGAGCCTTCCCTGACAGGGCCGACCCCCACGCCAGTGAGCTCATGCCTGCCTCATTATGGCTGGTGCCAGATTTTTTCCATTAACAGGTAATTGAGTAGAAACTAAAATAAGCGAAGTTTGTTTCATCCCTTGGATTTTCTTGCTGGGGTTTGAAAGAAAAACGCTTTAGCATCGTTAGAGGAGGAGTGTCCTTGAAAAACGTATTTATGTTTTCCAAGTGATTTGTCGCTTGGTAGGTGTAATTAGCCACACTGTTCCTTGGGCCTCTCCTTTCTTGTTTTTATTCTTTAAGGTCCACAGTGTTCAGAGAATAGGAGCTGGTTTCCTGGGCCCCTTGCTGCCTGACACCCTGTTCTAAGAGTGGGTGGGTTAAGTATGTTCATAGCGGACAGCTGATTTTTCTTCCTCCTCGCTCTGTCTCTCAAGTACACACACCTGGAGCATCACCAGGAAGAGCCAGGACCGCACAGCCTCCGCCTGCTACCCACAATGCCCTGCTCGCACCCCGCCTGAGGTTCTTGCCGCGCCTTTGCTCCCGGTAGATGGCTGAGGGACAGGTAGGTTTTGTCTCACTTTATCTCTTGCCGGCTTTCTTTATATATGCCCCAGCGCCGGGTTCTAATTTCACAACTTACCCTACCGGGAACAGATGTTGAGGGCTGGTGGCCCCTGTCTTTTCAGTCTCATGCGGACTCCCCATCACTGCCCAGCTTCAGGTGAGGGGGTGTGAGAGAGACGTGGGGTAGGTGTGGGGGCATGGTCTCCATGCTTGCAGTTTTTGTTTCACCTGGAGTACGAGAGGACCATGACCTTGTTTCGGTTGTGAACCCCTTTGATAGTCTGACAAGTGCTAAAAAACACGTATCTGCTTGAATACAAACAGCACGCGGCATCTGCTTTCAGTAGTTCATGAGCCCCACGATAAGAATCGCTGCACTAGACATGCAGGGCAAATGAATCAATGTCATTACAGCAAGGTTTTTTCCAGAGTTATTCACCCCTTCACATACCTTGTAGACAAGTCTTTCTGAGGGAAAGAAGAAGCCTCCAGAAATTTGCGCCTTTCTGGTGAGCAAACTTAGTTCACAGGACTGCATTCATTTGGTATCCAACCAATAATAATAAGCCGTAAGGAATACTTGTCCATCCCTGCTCTGTGCCAGTGCGAGTGCCCTAACGGCAAGGATGGCTGCGGTAGATAAGGTTCCTGCCCGCCTGGAGCTAACATTCCATGGGGACAGCCAACAAAAAGGCGACTTGAGATTTCAGTAAGTGCCTCAGGGAGGTAAACATGCTAGGCATTGACCTCCAGGGTTCAAGGAAGGCCTTTCAAGGAGATGCTGTCTTACCTGAGGCCCGGAGCATGAGTAGGAGTTCTATGTCTGCTCAAAGTCAGTGTCCTGAAGGGAGCCCCCTTAGACCCTCACATCCCTGTGCTAAGGGCTTTAAACACATCTCACTGGATCTTCACTGCCTCCCAAAGCTCTGATAGAGACCCCATTTTACAGATGTGGACACTGAGGCCTGGTGTGACCTGCCTGGGGCATGGGAGCAGAGGAACCAGAGCTGGAGCTGGGCCTTTCAGATCCCCAAAACTGTGTTCTTCCTTTTTTAAAAAATAGCTTTATTGGAGTATAATTTAGATACCAGAAAAACTCACTTGGTTTAGATGTTCAATGACTTTTAGGAAATTTACAGAGTTGTGCAACTGTCACCACAATTCAAGTATAGAACATTTTCGTCACCCCAGAAAGGTCCTTCTTGCTGGGTGGCAGCCACTCCCCATTCCCACGCCCAGCCCTAGGCATCCACTGGTCTGCTTGCTTTCTCCGTAGATTTGCCTTTTTGCACATTTCATATACACGGACTCATACAACGTGGTCTCTTGAGTCTGGCTGCTTTTACTGAGCACAGTTTCTTAACCTTTTTTTTCATTACCATCCAGTCTTCCCCCAAGGAGAAAAATTAAACTTAATTTAAATTCTCCCAAAGACGGAAATTAAATACCAAGGAATACGATCTTGTCGGGTAGGACTGAGCTTTGGAGGGCCACAAACCATTGTAATATTTAAGGTTTTGTGTCTCCGAGAACCAACTTTCTCCCCCTTAGGGGAGAAATCATCCCCCTTGAGAATATTTTTGAGGTCCGTTTAGGATGTAGTGGGGATCAGTAGTGCTTCCCTTTTGATTGTTGTGAAGTGTTGCCTCGTATGGATTTGCTGCCTTTTGTTTATCCATTTACCAGTGAATGGACCTTTGGGTTGTTTTCGTTTGGCTATCAAAGAGCCTGCCCTTAAACACCATCCTGCATCCTGCAGCCCACTCCCCATTTGAGGAAGAACTCTTAGGCATCTCAGGACCCCTCCTGGAGGACGGAATCAACCTTAGTTCCTCAGTTTCCTCATCTGTAGACTGGAGGTGATAATCCTAAAGCCACAGGGCTATCATGGCAATTAAGTGAAATAATATCTGCCCGGTGTCTCGTGGATAACAACAGCTCAGTGTGTGTCCAAGGCTGTCCCCACCCTCTCACCCTTTGCATGGGGAAAGCTGCCCCCTTTGAAATTTGCCCCACTGTGCTGCAACCCCAGCTTCAATACACGTCTCCATGAATGATGTAATGTCTGACATTGTTATTTTCTCCTTTTTTCCTGGTGTTATTTGGGTCAAACCCAACATGGTGTCTTAATAGGAATTTCAAGTATCTTTCTCCTTTGATACTTGTCTTCTGACTCTGTGATTGACACATTTCCAGGGACCGATTGATTTTATCTGCTGCTAACACACTAGGTCTCCTGTGGGGGATGGGGGTGCATGTTGATACTGTAGTAAAAAGGGCACTGGATGGAGGGTCCAGAGACTATGCCCCAGACCCAGCTAGGCTGAGTGGCTGGGGCTGAACCCCAGAAGTGTTTTGAATTAACTTTTCCTTTCTGTAAGAGGTATCCTCCTTACATATGCTGGCCTCACAAAATCATAAAGAGCAAAGGAGACATTAACTTAGAAAGTGCCTTGTAGATGGTGAGGCCCAAGGGAAAAGAAAGACTGTGCTGTGTCCCTGTTGTTGCATGGGGTCTGCCCCTGGATGCCTTCCTATCTGGAGGTGGGGGTGGGAGGTACATGAGCCCACAGAGCCCCGGGTCTCAGGCTCCTGCATCCCCTTAAGATCTGAAATAATTCAAAGCAGGTATTGAGTCCAGGATATCAGCGCAGGAGGGAAACTCTAGAACTGGCCTGAGTGAGCCTCCCCTCCAGAGGAGGGTACTCCCAGGGAGGGCCCAGGGGATGCCCAGTCAAGGGGGAGGGCAGTCAGCTTCCTTGCACACTTTGGTTTCCATCCCACTCGGGCCTCCCTGTCCTCACCATCCAACCTTCCTCCTCAGCCGTTTTTCTGTTTCCATTGACCAGACCTGGGTGATAGGGAACCAGCTGGAGATTGTTGGGTCTAAAAGGTCAACTTCCTGGGAACCAGTTGGGCATAGTGCTTAAGAGAGAGAACTCTGGACTCAGACTGTGTGGCTTCCTGGCTGAGCAACTTGGGCCAAGTTAAGGAACTTCTCCAAGCCTTGGTTTTCTGTAAGCTGTAAGATGGGTCTAAGACACTACCTACTTCTGGGAGGCTCAGATGAGATCACAGTGCTTAGGCCAGAGGTTGACATTTCAGGCCTGTTCTATAAACATTAGCTATTATTACTGTTTCTGTTGCCTTGTGTTCTCTGGAGCAGGAGAGAGAAGGCAGTCTTCTAGGAGGGAGGAGGCAGTTGCCTGCTGATGTGTTTGGAAGACCACCAGACTCCAATCTGCATATCACCTTCCAGGCCTGAGATCCCCTATGAGGTTCATTCAGTGTGGCTCTGAATGCCTTTCAGCCTCTCTGGACCCCTATTCAAAGGCAGATACCCCACAAGAGGGGTTCAGCATTCTCAGCTGAGGCCCAGAGAGAGAGGCTGTGTGACGGCACACGTGGGCCCACAGGGAGATGAGGACCCTAGAGCCAGGAACATGTCCTTTCTGGGCCCCATTCCTGAGCCCAGCATGGCCTTCAGGATCAACTATTTGGCCTTGAATTATCCTCATTAAAGGCAGACATTGGACCAGATTGTTCATAAAGGGTCTTAGAGTTGGAAAAATACAACCTTTTTGTTTAAAGAGAGAGAGAGGAAAGAAATAAGGTGGATGATATGCACGCATGCATGCATGAGCACAGGGTCAAGGAGCTCAGAATTTGAGCTTCGTACTTTCATACGGTTTGTCTTGAAAGCAACTTGCCATTTATCTCTTCTTTTATCACCATTGTGACTTGTTTCAGAGAGAAAGTGACTTGGTCCAGTGACCAGTGTTGGGTCAGACCATCCCCCAACCAGTGCACTGATAAATAGTTAACAATTAGCACTTCCGGGGGAAGAGCCTTGATTTGTAGCATTTGCCAATTTCTGTGGTATAAATACCCCTCCATTGTTAATTTCAAGCTCTCATTGTGACATCATTGTACATGTGGCTAGGAAGAGAAACACCATTACACAATATTTCCACCATATAGGTACCATAGACACATAACCTCAAAAGCATAGATAATAGTGAAATAATTAGGAAGGGATGAGTTTTGAGTATTTATTACTTTTATTGTATTTATTTGAGTGTAAGTTCATATAACTTAATTTTTACAAACCAGCTTGCAAAATTACTGAAAATTTAACAATTGGCTCTCATAAGCCAGTATGAGCTGGATCTAGCATGATTATTGTCCCCAATTCACGGGCTTACAGGAGCCCAGTAAGATTCTTCAAAGCGACTCTGACGCCTTCCCTTTGCCAGTGTCTGAAGCGTTCCATGTGAGGGCAGCCACCCCGCATGCTCAGCTCGTGGTTCTTAGAGTCCGGAGGATGGGTGGGAAGAAATTCATTTGCAAACTCATCCTTTGCCAGGCACTGCTTCCCCCAGGGAAGTTGGGCTAGTCCTATCTGCGTCTGGACCGCTTCAGAAAGAAGATTCAAAGATACTCAATTTCCAGCCCATGTACTACTTGAGAAAATTCTAGCAGCTCTCACAAAGGGAGGGTCATGTGAAAGGAAGAGTGATCAGGGGTCCAGGGAAATCAGAGTGGGGAGTTGCACCTCACCCAGGATGCTGAAGAGAAGTTCCGGGGCCGAATCTGTCCTCCTGGCGTCCTGTCGGGGGAGCAGGGCATTGTGCGTAGCCTCCTTGAGGGCGACAGGCGAGGTCAGGGCTGAGGCCCCACGCGGGTTTGGGGCCCGCCTTGCCCCTGCGCACGGTACTGGGCCCGCCCCGAGAGATGGCCTGGCCGGTGGGGAGCCGCTACTTTCGGCTGCCTCTCCCCCTGCCGCACCCACCACGGACTCCCTGGGCTTGGCCTTGCCCGGGGGCCGCAGGAGCATTGTCCCCCAGAAAGCCACACGGGCTGAATGAGCAGCGTCTGCTTTCTGAAGGAGCTGCTCTGCTGCGCCCCCAGACTGCCTGGCTCCTGGCCCCTGACCATTGTGGAGGGACAAAGCAGACGCACACAACAATCCCACAACAATCTCCTCTCGGCCCTTTCTTCTTTATTATTGTTAGTATTACCTTCCAAACACTCCAGCTCCTTGGGCTCGTTAGCTCTGGTGAGGCCTGCGGCCAAAGTGCTGGGGGCCACCTCTCCCTCCTTCGCACACCCTCGCCCCCGTAGGCACGGCTTCACTGCTGTCTCTTTGACAAAATACATAAAACCAATACTGATCGGTTAACATACATGACATCTTTAAACTTTAATCCATTTTCCCTCTCTCGACGCGGCGGGCCGGCCTCTGTAGAGGTGTCTGTCCATTGTTCCCTGTCAAAGCCTTCTTGAGTGGGTTTCCCACTGAGTCACTTTTGTGTGAGTCAAATCAAGATTATAGGTAGCGGAGAAGAAAAAGCAGAGAAGAGAAGGTTAACCCCTCATTTTAGACTTTAAGAAAAATCTGCCAGCAGGTGCCAGTTGGAGTGGGTAACACACATGAAAGACCAAGTCCAAGCTGGGTCGCCTGTGTCACAAGAGGAGTTTTTCAGGGAGAGGCACACAAAACACGCATTGTCGTGGTCGCACACAGAGACATAAATTTAGGAACATGTTCACCCTTTGCCTGAACATAGTTAGCTCTGATAATGAGGAACAATGAGCCGGAATGAAGCCACCCGGATTGAGTAGCGAGAGCAGTGACACTTGCTCATCCTCCCACAAACGTGGCTTCTCTCTTCCTCCTCTCCTCCTCTCTCTCCCAGTGCCAAACGACCCTGCACCACTCACTGCTGTCCTCCCACACCCTTGCTGGGTGGCATGGTGGAAAGGACACAGGTCCAATAGGAGGCAGCTCTTCCAAATTGGAGAAGAATCCATTTTGGCGTCAGAATCAGTCCCTTTGGAGAAAGTTCAATACAGGATGCTCCTTCCATAATGGGCAAGGTGTGTGGCTACGTATTCTCACTCTCAGGATGGCAGTGGCAAAGTCGAGATGGCAGGAGGCAGAGAGGTGAACTAGGCAAACAGAAGAGTGTGGGCTCTGGAATCAGACTGCCTGGCTTCAGTCCCGGCTCTACCATTTTTAGTTGTGGGATTCCAGTGAATTGCTTCATTTCTAAGCACCTCCCCTTCTTTTTCTGTTAAATGGGGCAGCACCACCTCACAGGCTTGATAGCAAGATGAATGTCTGTAGACCGCATAGCACATGGTAAGTACTCAATAAGTGTTGACTGTTACTATTATCACTGGGAGAATGAACCAATCCCCTGGAGAAAAGAAAGCAGTTGATCAGATTTTGAAGACCTCAAGCTGTAAGTTCTATGATTCTCATTTAATTTTCCCATTTAATCTTGAGATGAGTGAAATGATCCCTTTCTCACAGAGAAGGAAACTGGGGTCTAGGAAGAGTGAAGGCATATCCACGGTAACACAACAAACAGTGACAGATGGAGGAATGTGACCAGGTTCAGAGGATGTGACTCTGTGCAATTCTCAAGCACAACAGAGTCAGTGACCTGAGTGGTTAGGCATGATGGTATTTTCAGACAACTTAGAAATATTTGTAGCAATAGGAGTTGAAAGAAAAATAACTTGGAGACTACCCTTCAGTTAATTAAAAAAAAAAAAAAAAAAAGCCAATCCTCCAGAACCTACCATTTTCTATATATCCCGATGAGTCCAGATCTCTTTGTAAATGAGGCTCAGACTAGATGGTCTCCAGGGAAACTAGTATTGTGGTTTAGCACAGTTGTTAAAAATCCAGGCTGGACTCTTGACTCTGCCACTTCCTGGCTGGTTGCCTTTGGGTAAGTTACATCTCCTTGAACTTCTGGGTTTTTTCTCCATTAAAAAAAAAATTAAGGTTTAATTTGTATATAGTAATATTTACCCTTTTTAGTATACGGTTCTGCAAGTTTTGACAAATATGCAATGGTGGAAACAACATCACCATCAAAACATGCAGAGAACATTTCCAAAACTCTCCCCAATTTCACTTCTGCCCCTTTATAGTTAATTCCTTCCCCTCACCAACCCCCCACCCCTGGCAGCCACTGATCTGTTTTCTGTCCTTATAGTTTTTCCTTCGGAAGGATGTCATGTACGTAGAGTTATACAGTGTGTGGCCTTTTGATTCCAATTTTCTTTCACTTAGCCTAATGCATCTGAAATTCATCCATGTTTTTATGTATCAGTAGTGTGTTCCTTTTTATTGCTGAGTAATAATCTGTGGTATTGAAGATCTAGTTTGTTTATTCATTCCTCAGTTGAGGGACATTTGGGTTGTTTCCAGTTTGGGGGTGATTGTGAATACAGCCACTATAAACATTTACATACAGGTTTCATTTCATTTAGCTAGATACTTAGGAGTGGGCTTGCTGGATCATATGCTTTATGTATGTTTGATTTTCTGAGAAACTACAAAATTGCTCTCCAAAGAGGCTGTACATACCACCATGTGTTCCCACCAGCAATATATGAGAGTTCCAGTTGCTCTGCGTCCTCGTCAGCATTTGATGTTATCAATTTTTTAAAATTTTAGCTGTTCTAATAGGTTTGTAAACCTTGCTTTTTAATCTATAAAATGGAGATTATAATTGAGCCTTTATGGTATTCTTGTGCAAGTTAGTTGACATGTCTGCGTAAAGCACTGTGCTTGGTGCCTGGTGTGCAAGGAAGGTTTGCTCAATGTGAGCTGCATTATTTATTATTCTGTCAAAGCCCAACATTCTTGCATGTGATGGATATTGTACATTATGCTTCTCGAGGTCCCTTTTTCTGCATGAAAACATCAGTCTGTATTGGTCCAGATTGCTGCAGGACTCTCTGAAGAGACCACTTTGTGTGTCTGTTTTAAAATCAGGCTCTGTTTTGTCTCCCTGGCTCTCTGCAAAGGGACTGAGCAGTGGCTGCTGGCGCCAGGCCAGGCTGGTCCCAGGGAGCTCTGAGGCCAGGCTTTGGTGAGCAGGCTGTCTGGGTGTGCTCTCCTGCCGTGGCTCAAGGCCTGGGGGTTTTTCTTGGCCTCCTCCCACCCTTGCTGTTGGGCCTGCCTGCCCTGTCAGCACGGAGCTCCCTGCCAGACACACAGGGGCACCACACACACAGCTCCCTATTAAATAGTTTACCAAAAACAAGCAATATGGCTAAATGCATCAATCTCTGGGTGATTTGGCCTTGGAGGTCTCGTGGAGGGAAACAAACTATACAAATGTTCTTTCAAAGCACAGCCGAGCCACTGGCCTAATCACAGTGGTCAGCACTGGAGGCTGGTATTGGTAACATTCATTCCCCTTCCTGCCAGCAGCCCCGCAGAGCTGTGTTAATGCTCCAGGTAGCCTGATATTCAGCAGAAGCCCAAGTTCCCATGTCTTTAGGCATTCTGGAAGCAGACCCAAAGATGTGACATGACAGGCTTAAATAATCTAGGCAGCAATCCTGAAGAAATATGGGGTGGACCCAAAGACATCAGGAGGCTGGCCCAGGCATTGAGCAATATGCCTACATGATGCAAACGGCAGGCTTAAAGAGAATAGGTGGCCAGCCCAAAGATATCAGGCAGTGAATACGCAGAAAGAAACCAGACAGTGAGCTCAAAGAAGTCGAACATCAGAAACAAGGAATACAGTGACAGGTCCAAAGTAGGGTCACGTGGCGCTGCTTATAGGATGTTTCTGTGTGAATTAGAACAAATTGCCTCCTCTGGGAGAACAGCCCTGTGGTTGCCCTGCTCTGACGGCAGAGCCCCCCTGCAGCAGGACACGTCATGGACAACCCTCACGGCAGCCCTAAGTTCAAGGTGCGTACCCTCGCCTGTCACTCCTCTGTGTTTCTTTCCAAGTGGTTTTCCACGGCCATCAGCTGCACCCCACCTATGAGTTATGCTCTGAGCAGGCCCTCCCTGGATCACTGGGATTGTCTTCAGAGATCACCACCTCATGGTGGCGAAGGATGAAGGCCAACAGGAAGAGAGCTTGAGCTCTGTGAGCCGCGCCAGAGCAAAGCCCAGACCTGGGGGCCCTTGGTGTGGGGAGGGAGAGCCTGAAGTCATGTTGGCATAGGGAGGGCTGTCAGGAAGAGGGCACCATCTCAGGCCTCCTTCTTTGTCTCAGGAAAAACTGAGAACCAGGGAGGGGCAAGGGCCACACTGCCATTTAGTTCCAGGATGCCAAAGGAGACCAGGAGGTCTGCCCTGTGTGATTGGTCAGGCAGGTGGGTGTGATGCCTCTGAGAACAACCCATCCAAGGTACCTTTACCGTTCAGGAGGATATGGGGTAGATCTAGGAAGTTTTGGAGTAGGTGGCAGGGAAGCAAAATTATAGAGGAAAGGCAAGGTGCACCTCCCTTGCCTGAGCTTCTGGAACCCACGCTCTCTTAGTTTTCCTCCTACCTCTCTAGCTGATCCTTCTTGGTCTCTTTGCTGACTGCCTCCTCCTCTTTTGTAAACCTCCCAATATTGGAGTGCTGGGAGCTCTGTCCTGAACTATTTCCTTTACCTATATACTCTCTCTCCAGGTCATCTCCTCCAGACCCATGACGGTAAATGTCACTGTCTTAGTCAATTTGGGCTGCTACAACAAATTTCCAAAGGCTGGGTGGCTTAAACAACAAATATTTCTCACAATTCTGGAGGCTGGCAGGTCCAAGATCAGGGCACTGGAAGATCTGGTGTCTGGTGAGGTCCCTCTTCCTGGTTTGCAAACGGTGGTCTTCGTGTATCCTCACATGGCAGAGAGCTGAGAGAGAAAAAGCAAGCTCTTGTGTCTTTATAAAGGCACTAATTCTATTCATAAGGGCTCCATGCTCATGAACGTAACTAGGGCCCACCTCCAAATACCATCACCTTGGGGGTTAAGGTTTCAACATATAAATGTTGAGAGGGAAACAAACATTCATCTCGTAGCATTCTACCTGCACATTCTCTCTCTCCAGGGAATCTAACTTAGACCCAAAACATTAAACATCCCCTAAGGCAGGTGATCCCCAAGTATGTGTGCCCATCCCCCATCTCCCCCAGAATTTCAGTCTTGTGTAGCCAACCGTGAAATGACACTTGCCTTTAGAGAGCTAATAGCACCTAGAAATTATCAGGGCCTAATAAATCTTGATCATCTGTTCCAAGCCTTCTCCTCCGCCTCCCTGCTACCCCACAGTCAGGGTCACTCCCATCCTCCCAGTTCCCTTGGTCCTCCTTCCCTTACCCCCATATCCAACCCATGAGCACCTTCTACCAATTCTACTTCCTAAACATGAGCAAGTCCAAACAATTCTTCCTTCCAACATGGATCCACCCACTTGTCTCCATCATAACCATCACCATGACCATCCTGGTTTAAGCTGGCATCACCCTCTGCTTGGACTAGCACAATAGCTCCCTGTCTGGTCTCTCCACTTCTACACTTGTCCTGACCCCTCCACTCCATCTTCACATGGTGGTCAGGCTAATCTTTTTCGAAAACATGAATTATATGCCATCACTTCCAGCTCAAAACCCTCCCATGGACTTCTACTCCACTGGACTAAAATAGGACCTCCTTACAGTGTCCCACAAGGCTCTGCACAAACTGGCCCTTACCTACTTCTCCAGCCTTATCTTGAACATGCTCCCCTTTGCCCATTGCATCCCATCACATTGACCTTTCTGCTCTAACCTCCCCATCTGGAGGCCCTTTGCACCAGCTGTCTCTCTCGTGAAATACTCTTCCCACTCAACTCACAAGTCTGGCTCAGATCTAAAGTACCACAAGGTCGAGCTCTATCACATTAGCCTGTTTTAATTTCCATGTAACACTCCTCACTCTCTGTTTTTCTCATTGTTTATTATTTCCTGTTCTTTCCTGATAGAATGCAAACTCTCTGAGAACCAAGACTTGTCTTCTTCCCCACTGCATACCGAGCACTTGGCAGAGTGCCTGGCCTGTTGAAGGTGTTCAACAAATATCTGTTGCCTTCGTGGATAATTGAGTGACTGAAATGAATGAACAATGGACTTGTAGGCAGAGGACCCGGTCCCAGTCCTTTAGCTCTGTGTCCCTGAGAAATGCCTACTTATTAATTTAATCAGTGCACATTTTCCAACCCCCTACTCTAAGGGAGGCTGATGGTAAGAAGTGGTCCCCGACATCAGGGAACTCATGGGCCTGGTGAGAGATGGACAACTGTGGACCCAGGGCAGAGGGGCCCCTTTTCTAGCCCAGAGGAAGAGATTTCTAAGTTGAGAACCCAAAGACAAGGAGGTGTGGCAAGAGTGGCCCAGAGAGGGACACAGGAGGTGCAAAGGCCTTGAGATGAGAGAGGGAAAGCAGGGTCTATTTCAGGAGTGGAGAGGAATTGTCAATGGCTGGAGCCAGACAGCAGAAAGAAGGAAAGAAGGAAGAACAAAGAGAGGGGTAGAGGGAAGGAAGGAAGAAGGGAGAAGGCAAAGCAGATAGATAAAATTTGAACCCTGTGTTCAGGATCCTTTTGTTAGGAAACAGAGATGGAGGAAGTGGTCTTGATTATGTACATGGCCTTCTCTTGTCCTAGTTCTTAGGCCCTGGTCACCCAGACAGTCCCCTTTTGGTTGTCCCCTATGCCTGGTATAGCAACAGAGGACATCCAGGTTGGTCTCAGGCTACTGTCATACCCCCTCGGTCCCCACCCCAGACAGCCCTTTATAGTTCAGTGGGTTCTTTGAACTCTCACCATAACCTCCATTTGCAGGTGAGGAAACCAAGATCCAGATCCAAAGGGACGTGCTGGGAGCTGCAGAGCTGGGACGAGAACTGGCTCTTTGTCCTCTGGCCTGAGTTGTCCATGCACCACCACAACCCCTTCTCTCCTGAGATGTGTCTTTCTGGGCAGACTCTTCACCTTACTCAGGGAGTGTGTTTCAGGGGTCCTGAGAGGCCTGACCTGGCACCCTCCAGGGGGCCTCCTGCCACACTCCCTCGACTCCAAGAGCCTTCTGTAAGCCACTGGTGCCACAGATGGCTCTAGGCCAAGCTGACTATATCTATTCTGTCTTAAAGTGTTTATTTGGAGAGTTAAGTGTAGTTGAGCTGGATGTTTCTTGGCAGAGCTGGGCTGGCGCTGGACTTGGCCTGTGGTGGTGCCTGGCTCTGTGAGATGGCCCTGTCTGTATCAAGAGGGTCTCATCAGTCCTGGTGGAGGCAGCCACCCCTTTCATCCCTGAGTTGCTGGTGAAGGGTGTTATGTTCATGACATACGATCGAGGGATGTGAGATAAAGGGAGCCAGAGATGGACATTTCCACTTCTGGCTCTTTCCAAATCATCATGTGTCACTGGGCAAATTTCTCTATTCCTTTGGGCCTCCTGTGCCCTTTGGAGACACTGCTGCCTGCTTCACAGGGTCCCTGAGAGTTACTGAGAGATATCTGTGAAGTTGGAAGAATACAACCTGCCAGCCAATCAGAGGGAGTTATGGGATAGGTCAAGTGGTGTGTGGGGCAGCCTGGATATTCCATGACCCATGCCTCAGTGTCCTGAAATGACCCACTGAAACCTGGGTCAGCAAGAACACAGGACAGCTGTTGCTATCCTCAGCCATGAGAACCCCCGTGTGAACATTTAATATTAATAACAATTTTAATGGCTAACATTGTTAGGGGCCCCAGTGCCAGGCACAGTGTTTTACGTCTCATGTAACCCACATAACCAGACCCAGGGGTCAGAATATTATTCATGTGTTCCATGTAAGGAAATGGAGCTCAGAGAAGTTTAGGAATATAACCCATGCTTGTAAGTGGCACATCTGGGCTTCGAACTCAGATCTGTCTGATTCCAAACCTTGTGTTCTTAACCAGTATCTAAAAAACCAAGTGCACCAGCTTTTATTGTGCTTTATTGAACTTGGGGGTAATGTTTACCAGCCTGAGGGTCCACTACTAACAGAGTGCAGAGTGCCAGGGCAGTGTTATGAGGAAGGAAGGATAGGTGAGTGATGGGTATGCCCATTTCAGCTCCACGATGGGAATGGGTCTGCAGATTGGGAGCAGCAGCTGTGATTGGGAGAGTTGGAGTCCCAGCTTGGCCATTTTCCTGTTGGATGGCAACTGGCTTAACCTGGTTAAGAGCTTGGGCTTTGGGGTCAGACGTCTCTGCACTCAAATCCATGTTCTACTGCTGGGTGACCTTGGGCAATTTACCTAACCTACCTGTGCTTCAAGTTCTTCCATTATAAAATGAGGATGGCAATTCCTCCCTTATCAATAATTCCTACTGTTGTAAGATGTAAAAGGAGCTAAAAGAAAGACTGTGGGAGAAGGTGGTGCTTAGCTCAAAACAATGATTCCCTGACACTGATTAAACAGTGCTTCCCCCTCCCAAACATTCTTGCAACACATATACACATGCCACACAACTGATGTGAGTCTTGGACCAAAGCTGAAGAAGATTCCTCCTTGATTTCTCTGGGATAGCCAGGCTCATGCTGTTTGCATGTGGGACAACACCTGTGATATATCTGCATCAGCCCTTCAACATGGTGACATCATAGGACTTCCCACATAGGTTAATAAAACCGATTATGTATTTATTTATTGGAAGCACCCATTTATTATGTAGGGTGAGGATGGTTAAAAGGGATACTAGGTTGAAGAGAGACTTTGGGAAAGACCCTTAAGTCCTACTTTGAGTAGATGAGGACTGTCAGAGACACATTGAGGTGAAGGGCTGGAAACAACACAAAGGAGAAGGGACAGGAGTGTCTTGTGGAGAGAAGGCTTGGAGGGGCAGGGCTGCTGACTTCCAGCACCTGGAGGAGGGAGGTGAAGGGCTCAGGCCATTCTTGAGGCCCTTGGGGACAGGAGGGCCAGAGCTGAGAAGGTTTTTCCTCTATTAGAGCCTGTCTTAGTCCATTCGTGCTACTATAACAAATACCACAGACAGGGAAATTTATAAGGAAGAGAAATTGATGTTCCCATAGTTCTGGAGGCTGGGAAGTCCAAGGTCAAGATGCCAGCAGGTTTGCTTGTCTGCTGAGGGCTGTTCTCTGCTTCTGAGATGGTTCCTCTGGAAGGGAGGAACGCTGTGTCCTCGCATGGTGGAAGGGAAAGAAGGGCGAACTCCCTCTGTCAAGCCCTTTTATAAGCACACCCAATCCCATCCATGTGGGTGGGGCTCTCATGGCTCAATCACCCCCCAAAGGCCACACTTCCTAATACTGTTGCATTAGGGATTAGGTTTCCACATGAATTTTGGAGGGGACAAATCTACTCACACTGTAGCAGAGCCATATGATGGTTGAGTGAGTTGCTTCAGCTGAGGGTACTCTTCCTGTAGTTTTCTTTGAAAATGCCTCTACTTGTTGGATTTCTTACAACCCTGCCAGTAACGTAAAAGAGAAAACAGAGGAGGGTGCTACTGGGGCTACTGTCTGGAGGCTTCCTGCTTCTGGACAAAGGTTGCACCAAATGATCTTTTAAATAGGAATCTATGTGGGTTATTTTCCTGATCTCTAAAAGATGCAAAATGCTGTTTGTTAAAACAAAGATCTCTGTGCAAGGAGATAATTGAAAAACTCACAAAGGCAAACTCAAAGGCTAAGAGGGGTGGGCTATTGACTTGCGCCTACAGAAACCAGCGTTTGACCTCCAAGCATCTTAAGGGCAGGGCCCTGGCAGCTGTCTTGTTTAGTACCTAGTACACAGTATTCCCAGTGGCTAGCACAATATTTGACACATAGTAGGTACTCAATACATATTCCTTGAATGCATAAAAGTTATTGTATAAACATTTTATGGATATGTAGATACTTTAAAAGCAAAATGGGGAATATGTCATAAGTATTGTTTTGTAAACTAATTTTTCACTTAGCAAAATAGCCTAAAAAACATCCAGGCCATTACATTTTCTTTTTTCTAAACACAACATTGAATGACTGTGTCATAAACTAATTAACCAAGTTTATATTTTTGGATACCTAGGTTGTTACCAGTCTTTTTGACATTATCAATAATATTGTGATGAACCACCTTTTATTAAAATCTGTGAATGCATTTTTTATTATTTCTTTCAGATCAATTCCTGGAATTGGCATTACTAACTTAAAGGGAACAGACAGTTTTAATAAGAATTTTGTTACATACTGCCAAATTGTTCTTCAGAAAGGCTGCTTCAGTTACACAGCCGTAAATGAGAGTGGCCATTTCCACTCCCAACTTCTAGGTATGACCATTTTAATTTAAAAACCATACCAATTTGTGAGTTAATGGAATGTATCTTGCTTTTAAATCAGTACATATTTTAAAATAATAAAAAAATTTTTTCTAATGAACTTAAATTTGTCTTTATACAACTTCCAACCATTGATCCAATTTCACACAGAATAAATTCTATATTTCAAGAGAGCTATCATGTCCCTTTTAAAAAAGTTACGTCCTTCTAAATTATGTTTTTTTTTCTTTCTGGCTGAATATTCTCATTATTTAAAAATTGATGCTCAGCTATTATGATTTTCCATATCTTTCCCCATCCTATTATCATCCTCTGGATTTGATTCAGTGTGTGCATGCATGTCCTTTTTTGATTGTGGTTGGTGCTCAGAATTCAGTGTTAGACGATGCTGACGTGCACAGCATGGAGTAGCACAATCCACGGCAAAGTGTCCTTTTGCCTCAGGACACTCTTCTTTAGTGTGTAGCCTAAGGGTGTGATGACTTTATTTTCTGAAGTTTACTCATTTTAAAGTTAAACACAAATACATTCGCCTATAAAAGATTCAATTAATCAAAATATATAGAGCAATGTATTAAAGTTCTCATCAACTTTCTATTCATTCCTATTCCGTTTCCTAGAGCCTGTTTATCCTCATTAGCATATGTAAACATATATTTACACTTTTTTTTTTTACATCAACCTATTTTTATATATCTATGTTATTCTGCTGTTTGTTTTTCATTTAAACAATATTTCTTGGCACTTTTCCTGTCAGTACACATATTTTTTTAAATGGCTACATTGGTATTCCTTAGTGTGGATGTACCATTATTTATCTATCATCACCTTCCTATTTATCAACACTTAAGTTGTTACAATTTTTATTTTTGCTATTACAAACCGTGCTACTCCTGACGTACATGCCAGTATTTCCTTATCCTAAATTACCATAAGTGGCTATTTGGGTCAAAAAAAAAGTGAACTGAAGATTTTTGATAATTATTGCCAAATTGCCTTTCAAAAAGACACCAATAACATGTGAGTGCCCATTTCATTGCATTTCCATAGGCACAGATGTAATGATTCTTTAATTTTTATCAAACTGAGGGGCTAAAATTGGTAATAGTTTAATAATATTACTAGTGAAATTGAGTACCTCTTAAAATATGTTTTCCTTTACCATTTATATTTCTGCTGTGAATTTTTTGTTCATATTGAAGCATTTCTAATGGCATTTCTCTTTTTCTTGAGTTGCTTTTAAAATCACATCCTTAATATCTTCCAAAATCTTTCCTCCCCCTTCTTTGCTCAGATACGTACCTCCTAGTGTGCTCCATGAGCCTATAAACTTATTGCCATCTAAGACTGAAGCATAACTCTCATTCTAGCACTTCCATTGATTGCGCTACTTGGTTGGTTCCACTTTTTCCTGGATTCCATATTCTCCTTTTTAAATTTTCCCCTTGTTTTGTTAGAGCATGACCTCACGTAACTACCAAAGAAGGAATGCAAGAGAGATGAACCTTCTTAGTTCTGGCACGTCTGAAAACGTCTTTATTCTGCCCCTCACCCTTCAATGGTAGCTTTGCTGGGTATAAAATTATATGAAGAAAATAATATCAAAGACATTTTTCCATCATCTCCTGGTATCTGGTGTGCTGATGAGAAATGTGATGCCAATCTGATTATGCCTCCTCTCTAGGCAAGCTTTTAGTTTTCTAAGATTACTTTGAGGATCTGTTCTTTATTCTTGATGTTCTGAAATTTTATGTTTATTTGCCATGGTATGGGTTTTTTTTTTATTCATTGTATCCTTATAATCTGAAGACTTGTGTACTTCAATTTGGGGAAATTCTTCTGTATTGTTTCTTTGATATTTTTCTTCAATTTTCTCCATTCTATCTTTCAGTAATTCCTTTTAGTCTAATATTGAAAAGAGATTTTTTTCATTTAAATCTATCATCTTGTCTCTCATATTTACAATGAAAAATTTTCTTTTTGCTTTACTTCCCTCATTTTTTAGCTCCCAGTCTTCCTATTAACATTTTAATTTCAACAATCACATTTTTACTTCCTAGGAGCTCCTTTTTACCTGGTTTTTCGTTTCCTCATTTTTTTAAAAAAATGAGTGCAACACCTTCTTGAAAAACTACTAAAAATACTTTTCTTCTGTTTCCTAAATTAACACTTTTTCTTTAGAATAATTTTTTGTGTTACTTATGTGGTCTTTTCCTTTCCTTTTTTAGGCATTCCTCAAATATTTGATAATATTTAATTTTCACCTCATATTTAACAATGAATTAGTAAAAAAAAAATTAATAAAAGTTACTTTGCTAGATATCGCTAGTTGGTACTTAGCACATTCCTGCCCTTCCATGCTCTCCTCTGTTTTGCTGGGGGCTGGAAGCCTGAAAACTACATTTTTCGAAGTTTTTCTGCTAGCTGGGCTTTGGTTAGGTTCTGCTAGTAGAAAGCACTTGTGAGAGATTAGATGGTGGAAGTTAAGAAGAATTATTTTACCTTTGGCTCTACCAGGAGTGGACAATCAGGCAAGTGTGTGCTCCAGCAGAATTGATATTCAAAAATAGTGGTGGATGTGGCTCCTGTTCAGAGGTAGTAATATCCAGCAGCATCAGTGACAAAAGTTCTAACAGCATTAATAGCAGTGGTAATGGAAGTGACTTCTGCCCTATGGCAGCAACGGCATCTCCAGCAGCTCAGGGCAGGGCAGGGGGGTGAATGTAAGGCTTGTGAGCTCTGAAGGTGAGCAGTGTCTTAATTTCTGGGCAATACCTTCTTTCCCTCCGAGTTTTTTTAGCCCTTCTCATGATATTATAACTGTTGAAATTCTTTTATTAAATCTCACTCTGCTTGTACTCTTATAGATATTTCTGTTTTCCTGACTGGATACTGACAGATACAGATACTACTTACAATACCAATAAAATATCTATGTATCATCTTTATCCTCAATATCTATTTGTCATATCTATCTAAATAATACTGGAAGAATCTAACAAAGGATAGCAAGAAATTTAAGGAGAAAAAATAAATTTTATTCAGAGACATTAAAGAAGCTCCAAATAAATGGAGATATATATAATATTTGTGGCTCAAAAAGCTCAATATTGTACAAACGATATTTCTTCCCAAGTTGATCTATATGCTCAATACAACTACAATAAAAATACCAGCAGAACTTTTTTTTTCTGAGGAACATGACAAGTTTGTTCTAAAATTTATATGAAAAAAAGAAAGACCAAGATTAGCTATGATGTTCCTGAAGAAGAAGGGGGCATAATGTGCTCTGCCAGATATTTATACTTTTAATAAAGCCAGAGTAATTAAGACAGTGTTGATGCAGAGATAGGCAGACTGACCAAGGACGAGATAGATTGCCCAGAAACATACCCATATATATGTGAACACTTTACATACAAAAGTACCAATTGAGGTTGCTTGGGAAATGACAATTGATCAATAGATAGTTCTGGGACTGTCAAATACACACAATGGAAACAGGAAATTGTATCCTTTAATAGCTCTCAGGTACAACCTCAGATCCTCTCACCTCGCAGCCTCACCTGTCTCTGGGGCCTTTGGCCACTTTCCAGCTGTGGCAACCAGCTGTGCATGGCTTCTGATCAACTTTACATATGTATATATAGTGTTATTTTCAGTACTTTTAATCTGTTTTGGTCTTTGTTTCTTGTAAATAGCATAAAACTATATTTTCTTTTCTTCTTTTTTCAAAACCACAATCTGAGATCCTCTGGTTTTTAGT
Organism: Daubentonia madagascariensis; assembly: GCA_023783475.1. NCBI lineage: Eukaryota > Metazoa > Chordata > Mammalia > Primates > Daubentoniidae > Daubentonia > Daubentonia madagascariensis. The sequence goes on from JAKFHU010002573.1 coordinate 20,015,244, forward strand.
AAAGGCATATAATTTATGCACATTTATACTGATTTATTACTAATTTGGATTTACTTCTAACATTTACTTTATACTTTCATATTTCCTGCGCTTTCCTGTTGTTTCTTTATTCTTTTTCCCTCTTGTTGCACAGATCAAATTTTCTTTGTTCTGTTTATTTTTTATTCCATTGGTTTGTAAATTTTACAAAATTATTTCTTCTTTCTAGCTGTTATCCATACTTTTACCTCAACCTTTTATTATGAAAAATTTCAAGTATGTAGAAAAGTTGGAAGAATTTTACCGGGAACAATTATATACTCACCACTAAGATTCTTTAAATAGTTTACCACATTTGCTTTATTACATATCTATCCGTCCATCAATCCATCTAATTTTTAAATGTGTTTCACATGAGTTGCAGAAATTCATATCCTTTACCCCTAAACACTTCAGCATGCATATCACTAAAAAGAATTAAATATATATTTATAGTTCTTTTTAAGGTAAAATTTGTATATAGTAAAATGTACAAATCTCCAGTAAATCATATATTTGTATATATCAAAGCCCTACCAAGATATAGAACATTTCCATTATCGCAGCAAGTTTCTGTATGCTCCTTCCTAGTTAATTTCTGCCCCGGACTCCGTATGCAACTGCTGTTCTGATTGTTCACCAGAAATTAGTATTTGCTTTTTCTTTGCTTACGAACAGAATCACATAGTAGTGCTATGTCGTCGGTTCTTCTTTCACTTAGCATAATATTTTTGAGATTCATCTGTGTTGCATCTACCACATGTGTCCTTCGTGTCTCTTTGGTAATACCTCAGAGTGAAATTGCTGGGTCACAGAGAACATGTATGTTTGACTTTTTAGAAACGGGTAGACATTTTATCCCCCAAAGTTGTTGACCCATTTTTCACTCCCACCGAATGTAGAAGAATTCTCGTTGGTCCACATCATCGCCAGTATTTTGTGTTATCAGTTGTTTTGATCTCAGCTGTGTGTAGCAGTATCACGTTGTGACCTAAAATTACATTTCAGTAATAACAATCTTGAACATGTTTTTATGTGCTTATTGGCCATTCATCTATCTTCTTTTGTAAAGTATTTAAATTGGTGTCCATCTTTCATTGGGTCATTTATCTTTTTATTATAGAGTTGTAGTTTTTTTCTTTTTTTATAATCTGAGTACCAGTCTTTTGTTAGATATGTTTTAAAAATATTTTTTTCCCCATCTATGGCTTGTCTCTTTATTTTCTTAATGATGTCTTTGATGAGTAAAAGTGTTTAATGTGGGTAAAGTCTAATTTATCAATTTTTTTCTGAACAATACAAGAAATCTTTGTTTACCCCCAAAACTCCAAAAAAAAAAAAAGAAGCCACCTATATTTTCTTCTAGAATTTTTATTGTTTTACCTTTTATGTTTATGTCTTTGGTTTATTTAGATTAAATTTTGTATATGATGTCAGGTAGGGACTGATGTTCTTTTTTCTTCCTTCTGGATATGCAGTTGTTATAGTACCATTTGTTGAAAAGAATGTCCTCTCTCCTATTGGGTTGCATTAGCATCTTTGTCAAAAATTACATATTGTATAACTACAACCCTATTTATGAGTCCCTTTTTTCTGTTTCATTGCTCTCTTTATTCTTTTGTCAGTATCACACTGCTTTGATTAATGTAGCTTTCACTTTGCTCTTCCTTTACAAAATTCCTTTGGATATTCTGGGTCCTTTCATTTTCATATACTTTTCAGAATCTGCTCATCAATTTCTACTGAAAAAAAAAGCCAGTGAAATTATAATTGCAACTGTGTTGCAAATACAGATTAATTTGGGAAGAATTAACATTTTAACAATATTGAGTCTTTTGATTCATGTTCATGGTCTGTATCTTTATTTATTCAGATCATCTTTAATTTATTTCAGTAATGTTTTGTAATTTTTAGTGAAAGGATCTTGCATGTCTTTTGTTAAATTTATTCCTAAGAATTTTATGTTTTCTGAAGCTGTTATAGATGGAATTGTTTAATTGCTACTTTAAATTTCATTTTCACGTTGTTTGCTGCTAGTATGTAAAAATACAATGGATTTTATATATTAACTTTATATCTTAGAAATTTGCTAAATTACTATTAGTTCAAGAAGTTGTTTTGTAAATCCTTATTGTTTTCTATATAATCCTATAAATTTTGAATACAGGCAGTTTTGCTTCTTCCTTTTTGATCTGTATGGCTTTATTTTTTCTCTTTGTCTTGTACTATTTAGGACCTCCAGTATCTTCATCTTCATTATTTTACCAATAAATATGAATACATTCAATATTTTGCTAGTAAGTGTGATGGTAGCTGTTGGTTTTTCATAGATCCTTTGTCAAATTGAGGAAATTCTATTCTATTCCTAATTTGCTGAGTTTTTTAAAAAAATGCATATATATTGAATTTTGTCAAATGCTTATGTATCTACTGAGATGAATATATAGTTTTCCTCTTTTATTCTGTTAACATAATTGATTTTAAAATGTTAAAAAAACCTTACATTCCTGGAATAAACCCAACTTGGTTATAATGTATTTTCTTTTTTATATTACTGGATTCAATTTGCTAATATTTTGTTAAAGATTTTTGGCACCTATTTTAATGAGGGATATTGGTTAGGAATTGTATTTTATTCCTAATGTGTTTCTCAGGTTTAGTTTCAGGGTTATGTTGGCCTCATAAAATTAGTTTGGAAATGTTTCCTCCTCTGTTGCCTGAAAGACTTTGTGTGAGATTGGTATTGTTTCTTCCCTAAATGTCTGATAGACTTCAATCTAAAATAATGTGAGCTTAGAGGTGTTTTTGTTTTGTTTTGTTTTTTTGAGAAACACTTTTGCTTTTTTTAAAAAAAATTCATTCAATTTCTTTGATAGACATAGGACTATTCAGATGTTCTAGGGTCACTGGAGAGTAATGTCAACAAGATAGTGCAATAGGCAGTCCCAGCCTATTCTCCCACAGAAACTCAGATTTAACAACCATCCATGGACAAAAAATTCTCTGAGAGCTCGAGAATCCATGGTAAAGGTTAAAGAATTGCAATGGCACACTGAAACAAGAAAAGATGCACTGAAAGGAGTTAAGAATAATTTCAATTTTACCTGTTTTACCCCTTCCCCAAGCTAGCACAGCACAGCACTAAGAGTGATCCCTTTGGCCCACAAGTTCTCCCATGGGGTCAAAGGACAGTGAAGTGAGTATCTGATTTACACAGCCTTTTGTGGCACTACCTGAGAGGCCTGCGTTGGTTGTGCCTCATTCAGAAAGAACAATGAGGGAACCAGTGTGGCTAGATTGCTTGGGGGTAGCTAAGAACAAAGAAAAGGAGCAGGGGCTCTTAACAACTAGTACACAGATCTCAACAGCTGGCCTGTGGCCCTTGGTAGCAGGCCTGCCTGCCAACCCAGACAGCAGGCCTGTCCATATGGGCCCTGTCAGCTGGCCCACACTGCCTCCTTCAGCTGGCCTGCCCAGAATCTCTGGTCAGGCTGACTGGTGAAGGTTATTCCTTGCTGGAGCCAGAGGTGACTTCTGGCTACTTCAGGCTTCTTCAAATGTGTAGACACCAATGTAAGGCTATAAGAATTGCAAAGAATTAGGGAAACATGATGCCACCAAAGGAACAAAATAAGCCTCCAGTAACTGACCCTAAAGAAACAGAGATCTATGAAATGCCTAATAAAGAATCAAAATAACCATCTTAAAGAAGCCCAGTGTGCTAAAAGAGAATACAGATAGACAACTAAGTGAAATCAGTAAAACAATACGTGAACTTTGAGAAGTTCAACAAAGAGATAGAAACCATAAAAAAAGAACCAAACAGAAATTCTAGAGTTGAAGAATATAGTGGCTAAACTGAAAAATTCAATAGAGAGCTTCAACAGTAGACTTGATCAAGGTGAAAAAAGAATCACTGAACTTGAAGACAGGGCACTTGAAATTACCTAGCCAGAGGAGCAAAAAGAATAAAAGAATGAAAAAGTGAGAAGAAAGCCTATGAGACTTACGGGACAACATCAAGTGAACCAATACACACATTATCTGAGTTCCAGAAGAAGAGAGAGAAAGAGAAAGAGGCAGAAAGATTATTTTTAAAAATAATGGCTGAAAACTTCCTAAATCTGGGGAGAGAAATGTACATCCAGATTCATGAAACACAAATGACCTTAAATAGGTGACTTAAAGAGATTTATTCTGAATTGCATTATAATTAAATTATCGAAAGTCAAAGACAAAAAATTTTGGAAGCAGTAAGAGGAAAGCAACTCATTACATACGAGGGAACCCACCCATAAAACTATCAGCGTATTTCTCAGCAGAAACCTTACAGGACAGGAACAGGAGAGCTAATATATTCAAAGTGCTGAAAGAAATAAACTGCTATCCAAGAATATTATATACTATAATATACTTGGCAAAACTGTTCTCCAAAATGAAGGAGAGACAAAAACTTTCCCAGACAAACAAAAACTGAAGGAGTTTATCACCACCAGGCCTGCCTTACAAGAAGTGCTAAAGGGAGTTTTTCAAGTTGAAATAAAAGGACACTAAATAGCAACATGAAAGCATATAAAAAATAGAAATCTTACTGGTAAAGGTAAATATATATAGACAAAAACAAAATAATGTAATACTATAATGGTGATGTATAAATCACTTTTAACCCTTATAGAAACATTGAAAGACAAAAGTACTGAGAATAAATGTAATCACAAAAACTTGCTAATGAATATACACTATAAAAAGAAGTAAATTTTGACATTCATGACATAATGGGTGACTGTGGAGGAGTTAAAGTGTAGAGTTATTGTATGTGATTTTTATTAAAGTAAACTGTTATAACTATAATAAATTTTATGTGAGTCTCATGGTAAATACAAGTTAAAAACCTTATCATAGATACAAGTAAGATAAAGTACATTACTTACTACAAAAAAAAGATCATCAAATCACAAAGGAAAAAAAGCAAGAGAGGAAAAGAGGAACAAAAAAAACTCCTACAAAACAGACAAACTAATTAACAAAATGGCAATAGTAAATCTTTACCTACTGATAATTACTATAAGTGTAAATGAATTAAATTCACCAATCAAAAAAATATAGAGTGGCTGAATGGATTAAACAACCAAGATCTAAAAATATGCTATCTAGAAGAGACTCACTTTAGATTTAATGACACACATAGGCTGAAAGCGAAGGGATGAAAAAAGATATTCAATGCAAAAGGTAACCAAAAGAGAACAGAAGTGGTTATACTTATATCACCTTTAAGTTAAATGGACTTTAAGTTAAAAACTATAAAAAGATAAAAATGTCATTGCATAATAATAAAAGTGTCAATTCAACAGGAAGATATACAAATTGTAAATACATGTGCATCCAACATCAGAGTATGTACATATATAAAGCAATCATTGACAGATCTGAAGGGAGAAATACACAGCAATACAATAATAGCAGGAGACTTCAATACTCTACTTTCAATAATGGATAGATCATCCAGACAGAAAATTAATAAAGACACAGCAGACTTGAACAACACTATAGACTAAATAAACCTAAGAGACATATACAGAACATTTCATCCAACAACAGCAGTACACATGTTCTTCTCAAGCACACATGGGACATTCTCCATGATAGATCACATGCTAGGTCACAAAACAAGTCTCAAAAAATTTAAGAACATTGAAATTATTTCAAGTATCTTTTCTGACCACAATGGAATGAAACTAGAAATCAGTAACAAAATGAAAATGTAAAAATTCACAAATATATGGAAATTAAATGATGTACTCTTGAACCACTGTATTAAAGAAGAAATCAAAAAGGAAATCAGAAAATAATCTTGAGACAGATGAAAACAAAAGCACAACATACCAAAACTTATGGAATACAGTAAAAACAGTACTAAGAGGGAATTTTGTAGTGCTAAATGTTTAAATTAAAAAAGAAGAAAGATCTCGACTAAGCAACCTAACTTTATACCTCAAGGAATTAGAAAAAGAACAAACAAGTCCAAAGGTAGCAGAAGGAAGGAAATAATAAAGATTAGATAGAAATAAGTAAAATAGTAGGAAAAATCAACAAAAGCAAGAGTTGGTTTTTGAAAAGATAAAATTGACAAACCCTTAACTAAACTAAGAAAAAAATAGAAAAGTCTGAAATAAATAAAATCAGAAATGAAAGAGGAGATATTGCAACTGATGCCACAAAAATACAAAATATAATAAGGGACTACTATGAATAATTATAGCAAAATTGGACAACATAGAAGAAATGGATACATTTCTAGAAACATACAACCTACCAAGACAGAATAAAAAAGAAATAGAAAGCCTAAATAGACAAATAACAAATAAGGAGATTGAATCAGTAATCAGAATCGAGTCAGTAATCAAAAACCTCCCCACAAAGAAAATCCCAGGACCAGATGGCTTCACGGATGAATTCTACCAAACATTTAAAGAAGAATTAATACCAATCATTCTTAAACTCTTCCAAAAAATAGAAGAAGAGGGGACACTTTCAAACTCATTTTGCGGGGCCAGCATCACCCTGATATCAAAGCCAGACAAAGAAACCACAAGAATAGAAAACTATAGGTCAATAGCTCTGATAACATGAATGCAAACATCCTCAACAAAATATTAGCATACCAAATCCAGCAGCACATTAAAAGGATCATACACCATGACCAAGTGGGATTTATCCCTGGGATGCAAGAAGGATTCAACATATGAAAATCAGTCAATACAGTACACCACATTAACAGAATGAAGGGTAAAAAACCAGATTTTCTATTTCATCATGTGTCAGTTTTGGTAAGCTTTTTTAAAAGAAAATTTTCTATTTTCTCTAAATTTTCAAAAATGTTTTATATAATATTTTTCATAATATTCCTTTATTGTCCTTTGAATGTCTACAGAATCTGCAGTGATAGTCCCCTTTTCATTCCTGATATTAGTAATATATATGCTTTTTCTTTTTTCTTGATCAGTCCAGTTAGAAAGATACTAATTTTGTCAAGTTTTCAAAGGATCACCTTTTGTTAATTTTCTCTATTGTTTCTCTATTGTTTATTTTAATTTCTGCTCTTATATTTATTATTTTCTTCTTTCCACTTACTTTGGATTTTCTTTCATTTTCTTTTTTTCTAGCTTCTCAAAATAGAAATTAGGTCACTGATTTTGGCCTTTCTTTTTTTCTAAAGCATGTAATGCTATAAATTTTCCTCTAAGTAATTATGGTAAGCTGAATAACCCCCCCCCCAATATGTCCATGTGCTAATCCTTGAAATTTATAAATGTTACCTTATGTAGCAAAAGAAACTTCGAAGATATGATTAAATTAAGGATTATGAGATAGGAATATTATCCTGGATTATAAGGTGGGCTCCATGTAATCGCAACGGCCCTTATAACAGGAATGCAGGAGGGGTCAGAGTCAGAGAAGAATGCATTGTGATGAAGCAGAGATTGGAGTGTTGCACTTTGAAAATGGAGGAATGGGCCACAAGCCAGGGAATATAGGCTGCCACTGGAAGCTGAAAAAGGCAAGGAAATATATTGTTTCTTCAGAGCTTCAAGAAGGAGCTAGTCTTGCTGACACCTTGACTTGAGCCCAGTGCAACTGATTTCAGAATTCTGATCTCCAGAACTGTAAAAGAATAAATTAGTGTGTATGTTTTTAAAAGCCACCCAGGGTGGCTTACAGAAGCAGTAAGAAACTAGCACAGCACTGCTTTAGTGGCATCCCACAGTTTTGGATATATTGTAAATTCATTATCGTCAGTCCTAGCCTTTAATTTTATTGCAACTTGTTTTAACTCCAGCATACAGTCTGCCTTGATGAACAGTCCATGTACCCTTGAAATGATGTGTATTCTGCTGTTGCTGATGGTTCTGTTTAGAAATTTTTGCCTTAGTTCCTATCTAGTTGTTCTATCAATTAATAGATAAAACAGCAGAGAGATAGCATTGTTAAATCTCCAATTATGGTTGTGAATTTGACTATTTCTTCCTACAAATATGTCCATTTTGCTTTATATATTTTGAAGCTCTGTTATCAGCTAAATACATATTTATAATTGCTATGTCTTCCTGATAAATTTGTACTTTTTACATTGGGAAATGTTTCTCTTTATTTCTGGTAATACTTTTTGTTCTTGCAGTCTACTTTATCCAATGATAACATAATAACTCTAGCCTTCTTATGCCTGCTATTTGTGTCATACATCTTTTTCTATCTATTTTCTTTCAACTGCCTGGGTCTTTATATTTAAATTATTCATCTTATAGACTGAATATAATTGTATCTTGTTTTGTTATTATTTTCATGATCTTGTCTTTTAATTAGAGTGTTTAGTCCATTTATATTTAATGTAATTTATTATGTGATTGGATTTTGTTTTGAGTTCACCCCATCTATTTTTTGTTTCTCTATTCCTCCTTTCTGGCCTTCTCTTGGATTTATATTAAATATTTTCAGAATTCCATTTTAATTTTATTATTATATCTTTGAATTATTTTTTAAGAGGTAGCTCCAAGGGTAACAACATATTTCTCTAGCTTTTCACAGTCTACCTAGATTTCAAATCATATAAAACTGAAGAACTTCGCAAATGCATAGGTCCATTAACCCTCCATAAGTTATGCTATAATTGTCATTTACTTGTGTTATAACTTCCACAATATAATGTTTCATTTTTTGCTTAAAACAGTTGCATGTGCTTTAAAGAAATCAACAGAAAAAATAGTCTCTCATGTTATCCACATAATTACTTTGTCTGGTGCTCTTCATTTGTCCCTGAAGATGGAAATTTTTCACTCTCAACATTTTCCTTAACAATTCTTACAGCTCAGGTCTGCTGGTGATGAACTATCTTAGTTTCTGTTTAACTGAAAATGTATTTATTTCACCCTCATTCCTGAAAGATATTTTCACTAGATATAGAATTCTGGTCGACAATTCCTTTTTTTCAGCGCTTTAAAGGTATATTTCTATTGTCTTTTGGCCTCTAATTTTTCTGCTGTGTTTTCTACAGTAATTTGTGTTATTATTTCTCTCTGTTTAATGTGTCATTGAAATCTGGTTGCTTTCAATTTTTCTTTATCTTTTTTTCCCATCAGTTTGTGATGTGCCTAAGTTTGGTTTTCCTTTGTATTTATTCTTCCTTGGGTTTGCTGAGCTTCTTGAAGTTGTAAACATAAGTTTTTCACCAAATTTGGAAAAACCCTGACCATTATTACTGCACATTTTTTTCCTACAGCAAAATTACATGATATTACATATTTGATATTGTCCCACGGATCACTGTATCTCTGTTCATTTAAAAATTATTTATATTTTTGTTCTTCTGACTGGATCATTTCTTTGCTATCCTTAAATTCACTGACTATTCCTTTTGTCATATCCAAATTGCTGTTATAAAAGCAGATATCCATTTTAAGAAACTTTATATTTTTTTCAGTTATGGTATTTCTACTTGATTCTTTTTTATAGCTTCTATTTCTCTGCTGAGATTTCTCACTTTTGTTTATTTATATGAGCATATTTTCCTTTATACCCTTGAACACAGTTACAATAGCTACTTTAAAGTCCTTGTTTGTGAATTTACATATCTGGTTCATCTTGCTGTAGGTCTCTAATGATTGTCTTTTCTTTTGGGTATGAATCACATTTTCCTGTTTTTTTCACATGTCTAGTAATTTTGGATTGTTTCCCAGACATTTTGAATGATATATTTTAAAGACTTTGGATTTTGCTATAATCTGAAGAGTATAGATATTTTTGCTTCAGCAGACTTTTAACTTGATTGGACTCAAACTTCAAACTCTAAGACCCCTGTGGTTGTTGGCTTAGCTGGACTGCTTGGAGTCTGCCCCAGGCCAGCATAATTCAGGAGTTAGTCAGCACAGTTTATTTATAGAATTGAGGGTCCTTTTCTCTAGTTCCCTTCTTTCTGAGACTTTTCTTCTAATTTTTTAGCCTCTGTTAACAAATTTTGTCCCATGGATCTTCAAGCCAGTGAGACTATAGGTTTCTAACTAAATTTTAGTTGCCCTACCTGTCACTGACTGTCCTCAGGTGAAGAACTATAAAAGTGGTAACTCTAACCCTAACCCATTGTTGTTTCCTCCTTCCAAGTGTTGATTCTCTTTCTACTTTCTGCCTGTTTTTGGTTACTGTCCATCTCCTTTAGGTAACTGCTTTGTATATTTTGTTCAGAGTTTACAGTTGGTACTTGATGGAGGTTTATGCTAATAGGGTCTACTCTGCCATTACCAGAGGCCCTCACCATACACTTTTAAAACATATGTTATCCTTTTATTTTTCTATTAATGTCTATAGTACAGACACACATACATGCACATACACACCTACACTGTGAATCTTAGTTTGCTTTTGTTTTCTGTACCCATCTCATGTTCTCATGTTGGCATACTTTGAGATTTTTCCAAATGTTATTAGTTTTTGTACATTTCATTATGTATAAAAAGTTATTTGTATTTAACTATACATTAAGTGAAACTGTGTCTCAAATCTGTCATCTACCCCTTGCTTGTTTTGTTTTGGTTTTTGCTGAAGTAATTCTTTTAGAGAATGTAAGTGTGGTAAAGTTTATGATTTTCTCCGTGTCAGACAAAATATTTATTTTGTCCTCCCACTTAAATGTAATTTGAGTAGATATGAGATTGTAGGTAAGAAATTATTTTTTCTCAGAAATTTTAAGATACTGCTTAATTTTTTTCTATTAGTATGCTATTGAGATCTGATTCTAATTTTTTTCTTATTCTTTTGTAGATAAACTATTTTTTCCTGCCTGAAAGCTTTTTAGGATTTTTTACTCTATCCTTAGTTTCATAAAGTTTCACATGATGTGTTTAGTTTAAAGTCATCTTATTTTTCTAGGAACTTAGTGGGTTCCTTCGATATGCAGAATCGGCTCTCTAAACATTTTTTCCTATTAAAATAAAACAATTTATTTTCACTGCTGTATTCCTTCCATTCTTCCCGTCTAAAACTCCTATTCATTTGAAATCTGAAACAACAGTCCTATTAGATGAAATCAACAACCACCACCACCTGTTTTTTGTCCTATTTTGAACATATTTTGACCATGAATGTATATGGTCATTTTACACTGGATTCTGCACGAATACCTCCTGTCAGTTTTCTAAATGGTTGAGTTGCTCTTCATACATTCCTGCTGGGGTTTTTTTTGTCCACTATTAATTATTTTTGTGGCCAGAATTTTGATTCCCAGTATTTCTATTTAATTTTTTGGGGCAGATCTCAATTATACAAATTCTACAATCTTTTTCTGTTGTCTGAGTAAATTATCTGTCTTAGTTTTAGTTCTTCTCTTTGAGATTGGCACCTCTCAAATATTTGATCCTTCTCAATTGTCTCTTTTCCTTTATGTTCAAGATTCTGTGTGTGCTGGCCTGTTCTCTTAAAACGTGACTTAGGAGTGGTATTTGGGAGACACCACTCTACTAATGCCTCATGTAGGTATTGAAATAAGGAAGCTGTATTGTAAACTTGAATTATGTCTTTGATACAAAACTTAAAAGACCTTAAAAGTAGACATATGAAGTACTACTGTACAAATGGAGTCTAGGAAGTATGTGGCTTCTGAAAAATATCTGAAAACATTAGCTTTTACCCATGTCAGGGAAATGGCATAGAAAACGAATGGTCCCTGAAACTGGGATGGGCAAAGATCAGGATGGACTTCCATGAATAAAACATCTGGCCTTTGGACAATGGCCTTTCTCATGTAGGATCATCACATACTTTAATACCTCATTGGTATATGAAATTGAATTTCCCAACCCGGGAACGTAGCTGACTTCATGTGGCATAATTGTGCATAGCTGAGCATAGCTAGTGGAGACCTGAGGACACATCCCCACTCCTTGCCCTGGTATCATCTGTGTCTCTCAAGACCTAAGAAACAATGGGAACAAAATGGATGTTACAGCCGAGCGTTGCAAACTGTGGTCCTGTCTGAGAGGCGTTATTTCTCTTGGCCCAGTTTCCCAGGGCATACTGCTGGGCCTAATTTCTGTGCTCACTTATTCTGCTGGGACTGCAGACCCTTAAGAGTACGAAAAGAACATAGGCAGTGTTAGGAGCGTGAAAAGCCATTCCCCACATTGATGCTTCTCTCTTGTAATACGGTGTTTCCCCCAGGATAGCATCTAATTGCTACTTGAACGAACCCACGGTCGTTCCCTCACCAGCCTTGCCCAGTAGGCCATTGCAAACATTTATTATTCTTTGAGTGACAAAGCTCTTCCTGTCTGTCTCTTCTGAATTTGTTTTTTTTGAACTTCCACTTCTGCCCTCACTCCTATCGCTGAGGCAATATCAAAAGTAGCAACATGCATTGATATTATCCACTCTGCTAAAGATCTTGTGTACTTCACTAATACCCCCTTCGATGTCTTTTTTGAAGTTTGAGCGATGGAAGATTTTTTTCTTAACCTTCAAGGAACTTGCACAAGGTTCTCAGGAAATCAGCATGAGAGAAAATATTTGCTAACATCTGACTTCCCTTTAACCAAACCCACCTGCTCTGGAAAAACACATTTTCCAGAAGGTTCTTTCTGGAGATAAAATGGTTGTCTTATTTCCTTGACTATTTCTTAATGTGCTCAGAGGAAAGGAAGACAAATGTCAAGTATGTATTTTGATGATTCAGAGAAGGAGCTGAGGCAAGAGCAAGGGAGCCTTGAAAAATAATGTTTTTGCCTGGTTGGGCTAGTTACCAAGTAAAGGGAGTAGCCACAATAGGCCAGGCCCTGTGCTATGGTGTCTCATAACCTCACGATAACCCTACAAAGCAGCTCTTATTTTCATCACTGTCTTTTCATAGGTGAGGAATCTGAGGCCACATGGCTAGAGAGAGGTAATAGTAATAATGCTGGCTACCATGTATGGAGCATTCGCAACAGGCCAGGCATCTGCTTCACTCTGTTCCTGTACATCTCACTTAATCCTCACAACAACTCGTGTGGTCGTAGCTAATGTTACCCAGAGCTGTCTGATGCTGGTACTCTATGTTTCCCATTTTCCTACGATTGCCTTGATAAGCATTAAGTCCTTTTACATGAGCCTTCTTCATTGCGTCGTTCCCATGGGCTCTCTAGATCCTTCCCATGCGCCAGGGCACTGATAATGCTGAACAAAACCTTGAATTGCAGAGGGCGTTGTTGTCCATTGTCTCACCTAAGTCAGAGGGGTTGCTTAAATATCACCCCCTAGCTCTAGTATTTTAAAAACCCCTGCTGTCGATCATGGTGGCTACCTCTTCCTCTCAGGGCAGGACACACGGTCCTTGCTGGCCCATTAGAGTCCAACTTCTCCTTTGTCTCAGTGATTACTTCAGGGACGGGCATATGACCCCAGGTTAATTAGAATCCTCTCAGGACTTCTCTGGTAGAGCCAATAGGAGGTTAATCTTTCCCCCTAGATTTTTATGAGTTGGGTTAAATTGGATACAAGGCAGGTAGTTGCCATCTTCCTTGCCACACAGAGAAAGTCTGTCTATAGATTAAAACCCACACAGAAAAAGGCAGAGCTGAAAGATGGAGAAAGAGACAAAGGTTTAACAGTATCTTTTAAACTTTTGGATCCAGTTGTCTCTAAAAACAGTTATACCCCTGGACTTTCTAGTTATAACAACAGATAAAACTCCCTTTACTTAGTATGGTTTGAGTAGCCTTTCTATAACTTGCAACCAGTAAACTGGTTCTCTGGGGAGGGGAAAACAAGGCCTTGATTTTTAGTGTTTGCCAATTACTGTGGTGTAATTACTGCCCACCATGGCAGATTTCAAGCTGCTAAGGTTTAACAAGCCGCTTACAAATTTCTGAATATTTAACAGTTGGCTGTTGTAAGCAGGTACCAGCCAGCTCCAGTACATTGAGATGAGAGAAGTTGTAATTAGGGCCCTTGGCTGTCTGGTTTTTGACATTCTGCATGCCAGAAAGTTCTCAGGCCTCCACAGGTACTCTTGAATGGGGAGGGAAGAATGCTTGGTAACACCAACCAGCACACTTTTAATTCAAGGAATTAAATCATCTATGATTGCATTTTTCAAAGTGTGGTTGTGGCTGTCACCCTCATCAGAATCACCTGCTGATCCAGAGTCTGGCCAAGAGTTCGCACTTGTAACATGCTCCCCCCTTGACAGATGCACACCACAATCTGAGCATTGCCGTGCTCTCTCTGGTTTGCTGTATACATTGTGTGCTCCAGGAGGGCAGAGGCATGGCTCAGTTCAGTATGGGACTCAAATGTAGGTCTTAAGGGGCCCTGGGGTTTCTTTATAGCACAGAGATCTCTGCCTTTTGCAAGGTCCAGAATTCCAGGGGGAAAAGGGCCAAGGAGGATGTGAGGAGAATGTGGGGACTTTTCACAGATTAATTAGCATGCTTTCTCCCCTCACACCCCTCCTTCAACCTCTACCTCTGCTTGCTTCTGCTTTCCTCCTGGCTTGCTTTTCTTTAACCTCTCTGAGACTCAGTTTATACATCTATGGAATGGGTATAGAAATACTTAGCTCATAGGGTTATGGGGAGGGAAACATCGCACCCAGCACCCTGCAGGTACTCGATGCATGTTATTTCCAGCCTACTTGCCCTTTTCCTTATCTGCCTTCTCTTAGTAACTGGCTGTCCCTTTGACTTGCTGTCAGAGATCCAACGGGCCTAAGAACTGGGACAGAAGTCTTTTAAATCCATTTCCAGGTGTCTAGGAAATGCACTTTCTGTGTTGATATTTGTGGACTCTTTTGTAGCAATGTCATCCTATTGACCTATTTCCTGAGGATGTTTCCATGAGTCCCACAGATGGTGATGAAGGAGAGTTGCTGCTGACAGACCGAGGGACTGGTCTGGGTACGCTCTCCCTCTTAGCTGCAGCAGGGTCCCACTTCCACCAGGGTGGTGACTCACCCTGTATTAATTGCACTGCAATTATCCCCGGGAGCCTGAGTTTCCTCTTGCTGTCTCCTGTCTGGTTTCCTTTTGACCTGCACAGCTGTCTAATAGAGATGGCTTTTGCGATTTCTTAGTTAATGTGGTTCATTATTTCCAGCACTGCCTTCTGCCTTCAGTGGCTGGAGGTTTTTCTGGTTCTGACTTGGAGACTTTCATGAGTTGTATCTTCAATCAGGGCTTGGTGCTGCCTGCATTGTCTGTGGGAGAAATTTCATTTGCAAATCAGGAGTTCACAGAGTGTGTCGCAGTGTGGCTTCATGGGTCGGTGTTTTCATCTTCCCTGTGCCTCTCCCCAGTCACCTCCACATGCCTCGATTGAGGAAGAGAAAGTCCCTGTATCCCAGCCCTCCACGAGAGCCATGTAGATGGAGCAGTAGGCGGGAATTTTTTGCTCCTTAGCCGTGCTAATTATCTGCAGAGGGCGATGTCTGTTCTCTCAGCATCTTGCCTCACGCTGGGTCATGCCACAGAGACCCAGACGTCTGGAGCCCTAGAAGCTTCTGATGTCAAATATCTTTAGAAAATTACAAAAATCAAACTAACTCACCTAAAACTTTCTATTTCTCTCCAAACTCGGCACAGCCTTCGATGGCTTAGGGAGGTTTCTGTGGCTCACATTTTGTATGCCGAGGCCAAATATAGTCCTGAGCTGTAGTTTCTTGTTCAGTAACTACTTTGCCAAATCAACCAACCAGTTTTTATTGAATGTCCAACATTTTTAACTCTCTACCGGGAGTGGAGGTCATTTAGAAAGAGGGTAAAAGCCTCTAGTATCTTGACTTTCATTGTCATTATCTAGCATGTAACTGGCCTGGCTGTAAATGGAAAAGAATCCTTCTCGGGGAGTAAGATGAAGGTGGCAGTGGTGATCTGAGGGCCCGAGGAGGGAGGACCCTAGACACTCTGTGACCTGAGAGGAGCATCTCATAATGCCCAGGGGAGGCCACACATTTCCACACAAGAGCCAAGACGTTTGAGAGCAGATGAGGAAAAGAGTGGATGACGCCGGCAGGGTGCAGTGGGAAGAGAGTGTCCACAATCAGAAGCAGTCGCAGGGGCTGTTGGGGGATTAGACGTGATGATGAAGGAGCAAAGGACTGACCCCCAAGGAGAGGAGGCAGAAGTCCGTGAGGTAGGAAGAGATGGAGGATTGCTTTGTGGCGAGGAACACAGAAATCCTTTCAGTAGCCATGAAGATGCCGACTCAAACCAGTCCCAGACTCTGCTATGTGTCAAGGTTCAAAATTAGGGTCTGGTTATAGAACAATAGTCAGAACTGGTTCCTCTAAGAATACCTGTGTGCCACACTCAGAGTTAAATTCTCAGCTACTCAGGAAATTCCTGTGGTCTAGAACAATCCATTTCCCAATAATGATAAATAGTTAAACTTTATTTCTGAAGACATGATCCCTGTCTTCAAGGGGCTGACATTCAATTAAAGAGATAAGCACCAACAAAGACTATGCCATGTCTTATTAGTGATAACTATCGAGTACCTACTACATGTTCTGCCCTGTGTTGGATGCTTTGTTTACATTGTCGACAATTTTCAAAAAACTTCAGGAGGTGGGTTTTGAGTTTGGCTGTGGGGGTTCAGAGAAGGAAGTGGTTATGAAAAGACAGTCTCAGTGGATTTCCTTAAGGGGGTGGGACTTGAGCTAGATCTGAAGGTTGACAAGGACTCAGAGAAGGGTGGGTACACTTGGGGGTTGGTTCCTGATGCCTCTTAAATCATCCTTCCATATATCGGTTCTGCTCAGAAGTAGGGCACGTGTCTCACTCCTGTGTATGGGAGCCACTGCGTAACTGGGTGGTTTCCGGCAGTCCTTCCTACACACATCAGAGAACTGCATTTCTCTGGCATGGTTTGGGAAAAGGAAATGGTGAGGGCTGCAGAAGTATTCCTGTGTGCAAGGCTTCAGGAGGCCAGAAGAGAAAATTCTTGCCCTTGATTCTCTTTGAGTTTCAGAATCTTGGATTGAGGTACAAATGGATGGCAACTCTCGGGAAAGCCTGGTCCTAGAGGTCAGTGTGAGATTACTGGCCATCATGGTCTCATTCTGTAATATATGACACTTCCTAGCCCAGGACTTAGGAGGTGAAGGGTTTGAGTAATGGCTCTACATCATTACTTAGGTTTTTAAGAGTGAGGATGTCCTTTGTTTCCAGGGACAGACATCCTCTAGGAAACCTTGAATGCAGTCTTTGTATTCTGGGGTCAATATTGCCAAGTGTCTCTTGAACTTGCTCACAAGAAGAGACCAGAGGTGAGTGAAAGCTGGTTTCCTCTTCTTTTCTGAAGAAAGAAAGAAATGTTGTTTGAGCTACTTCTCTTCAAACTAGTTCCCTGCAGAACTACCAATAAATAAGTAGATAAATAAATAAGTAACATGTACCAAGATGCCCAGGATGGCTGATGTAGCTGTTTAGACTATTCTGGTAATGACCCTTTTAGCCATAGAGCCTGAGTGTGGCCAATCCAAACAGAAAAAACCAACAGAGCCCCAGCCTTGTGCCTGGGCTGAGTCAGGAGGCAGCCATGGTCCAGTCCTTGCTCCCAGGCAATGCACAGTGGAGGGGGAGGGATAAAAGATGTACTCAATAGCTCAACTGCAAAGCAGAGCAGGTCATGTGCCACGGCAGGGGGATCAAATGAAGAGGAATTTGTATCCTATTGGTAGAAGTCAGTGGTTGGGGGGGGATGACACACACCATCAAGAAAGGCCTTGAGGAAAGAATAAACTTTCAGATGACATTTGAGCGAAGGTAGGATTTCTTTTGTTCTCTTTTTTGTTTGTGTGCTTGTTTTTGTTTTTTGAGATGGTGTCTTGCTATGTTGCCCAGGCTGGCCTCGAACTCCTGGGATCCTTCTGCCTAAGTCTCTGAAGTACCTAGGACCACAGATGTGCACCTCCACTCCCGGCTTTTCACTGTTTTATGGATAATGATTATTGTACTTTTAAATTATAAAAACAATACATGTTCATTATAGAGAATATGGAAAAGGAGAAAGGAGAAAATTAAAGTACTCACAATCCCAGAAAGCAAAAGGAGCATTTTGATGTATTCCTTCCAGACTTTTCTCTATGCGTGTGTATATGTCTATGTATTCATACACACGCTCACGCACATGCATATTTCACAAAAATTAGACTTACACGGAATACTTTTGAGGTCTACTCACTTAACAGGGTAATTGGTTTTCACATATCATTAAATATTCTTCAAAGACATGATTTATAAAGTCATCATATGCTTGTCTAATCATTTATTCAACTATTTTCCAATTAGACATTCAGTTTGTTTTTATTTTCCCACAATTATGAATAATGTTTTTCTGAGCCTTCTTATATATAAATCAAATAGAAAGGCTTCTGCTATGCAGAGATCAGGGTGGGGGTAGAGAGGTGGTGGGCAGACATTCCAGAAGGAGAGACAGTGTGAGCAGGTAGGTGGAGGTGGAAAACATAGACGTGCCTGGGAAAAGCAAGGTGTGCTGTTTGGCTGGAGAGTAGGTGCGTGAGGGGAGCCGTGGGCAATAAGGATGAGCAGGTAGGTTGAGGCAGCTTGTAGAGGACTACGATTGGCTGACTGAGAAGTACAGTCTAGACTTAACCGAGAGGCAACGGAGAACCACTGACAGGTTTTGAACAGGTTCAGGACAGAATCAGAGAAAGGTTCGTGGTGGTGAATCTGGAAGTGGTTTGAGGATGGAGTGAAGGGAGGAAGTGCAGAAGGAACTGGAGGTTGGGAGATGGGTCAGGAGCCCTTGGTAGAGCCAAGGCAAGTGGTGGTGAGTGCCTCCACCAGGGCAGCGGCAGCTGGGATGAAGAGGAAGGGTGGCTGGAGGCCTTGGCTCTGGGACTCAGAAATGGGCTGGGAATATGGCCAGTGAAAACTGAAGCATTCATAGCCTTCTGACGTTGAGTCTTGATAACTGGGAGAATGGAGAAAGCATAAAGAAATTGTGGCCCAGAAAATGCAATGACTTATTCAAACTTGTGACCTAGTTAGAGGTGAAGCCAGGCCAGAGGCCAGGTGCTCTCTCTTCCGGTCAGGAAACCATTGACGTGGTGCGTGTTAGGGATTCCGTGTTAGATGATAGAGGCGGCAGATCCTGGAGAGTTAGACATAGTGGGTCCTGGAGCCCGTGCTTGACGGCAGATCATCCTGGGGTGAACTCCTGTCAGCCATGACTTTGACCCTTATCTGCTTTTGGGACATGGGTTGAGCACTGCCTATGGATTAAGTATTAGGGGCAAAAAAAAAAAAAAAAAACAAAACCAAAAAAACCAAAAAAATTCAACTTCTTACTTAATTCTTCAAACTTAGTTCTTCACTAGGCCAGGTTGAATGAGCAGAGAGAAGAAAGAGAAAGAGACAGGAAGTCTTGTTTGCCATTTCAAAGGATGGGCCAGGGATTTGTCTTTTCGCATGGAAAGCATTCTTTGGATCTCCATCCAGAGCTAGTCCTTGAACCTCGGTGGCATCTCCTCTCAAGGGACACTGGGTTGCTGGAGCACACGGGGCCATCCTGGAAGGCAATAAACAATTTGTTCCATCGGGTGGACATCTCGTTATACGTGTATACATAGTTGCGTTTTATCTCATGTTTAAATTGTCGTTTCCCTCCCATGATTGGTTTTGCCACATCAAACAGTTTTCGACAGTTTCAAAAATCAAGACCAGTGTATAATAAAAATAAAAATAAGAAAAAGAAAAAGAAGAAAAAAACAACCCTCACCTGATCTCTCCAGCATTTCATTGCTGCTTTGGAAATTGAGAGCTGTGCGTGGGGTATTGGCAGCTAACAACCGTGGAAATAAAAAGTGATTTTTGATCTCAAGGCCTAATATTATTCATATTTTTTCATAGCCTCAAACAATGTCTTCAGATAATTCAGGTAAAGGCAAGCCAGAAACAAAACAACATCATAAAGGCATCATTATATACAGACACTTTCAGCTACAGTACACGCCTTGCAGTGTCTTTGAACCCCGTATGATGAGAGAGCCGTCTCACACTCCGGGGAATACTCTTGGAGCTGTTTTTACTTCAGCAGAGGGTAGTGAAACAAAATTCTTTGGCTTTAGATATGTGTTCGGCGTTGGCTTTACAGAGCTCTACCTCTTGTTCTGTGTTTACCATCTATCAGGACTCCATTTGGGAGGCCGTAAGACAGGCTGTGACGTGCCCAGCTGTGCTCCCACCTGTGGTGCAGAGCCCTTGACCTTGAGGCCTGGAGGTTTGGGCCAGCCCTGTGAGTAGGTGGGGGTTGCAGAGCTGAGAACGAAAAGGCTTTCATCAAGAAGAATTTGGCAATGGAGCCTTTCCCAGCCCTTGTTCCTCCCCAAAGAACACTGGCCAGCATCATCAGATTGGATAAGTGCTGCAGACTGGGGTGTGCTTAGAAAGCACAGAGCTAGCAGAGAAGGGAGAAGGAACTGTTCTCTTGGGAAATCCCTCACTCCTTATTGAAACTATCTGTTCTCTGGTTTGAAAGTGCCGATATGGTCTCAGCCAGAGAATGCGTCTCCCCCTCCTCCCTGTCTCCCCTGTGTCTCACCGTTAGAATTCTTCATCTACAGCAGGCTCTTCAGGGTATCTGGCAGCTTTGAGTTAAGCTAGTCTCCCCAGCTTCCAGGACCTGAGGGGTCACTCGTGTCTTTACCTTCCACAGCACTGGCAACCGTGGCACTCATTTGGTGCCTACTGTATATTTCCTACAATTGTTAGATTTGGCTGCCAGGGCTGGTGGGGTGGTACGCACACTGATCTTTGAATCGATTGCCAGTTGTTTAACTTTGCTACCTCTTTTCTTCTCATTTCTCGGCAGCATCTGAGTGCCTTGTAGGGGGTAGATATCTAGTTCATGTTTGCGGATCATCTGATCATTCTTCTGCCATCCCGCAAAGAAAGCAAGGACTGAGCTCAGTGGTATGAGTCCATGTAGGCAAAGTTGAAGACATGAAATTAATTCTAGGAGTTCTGACATGGCACTCCAGTGCTGCAGGAATTTCTGAAGGCTTAACGGGACGTGGTTTCTCTAGCTGACGTGTTTTTCAAGGTCCAGCTCAGTGCCACCTCCACTGAGAAGCCTTCGTTGTGTCCTGAACCCAAAGCAATTTACTCTGTAAATTTATTCTGTGCCATTCAAAAGACAGTTGGCCCACACCATCTTGTATCCTAGATTTGCCCAACAGTCTTGCTTTCCTTAGTAAGCCCCAGGGAGACAAGGGCCGATTCTTACGTCATTCCACCGTTATTCCTAGTGTATCAGACGTGGCTCTGTCGTGTCATATGCTGGCAATAGCAGTGTGTCGAATGAATTGACCTGATCTGCTTTAGTCTCTGAGAAGCCTGCTGGGGTTTTGTGAAAAGAGAAAACATTTATCTAGAAAGTGTCCACAAACCTCTGGAAAAGCAAGAGAAACAAACACTTGTGGTTTCCACCATTTCTGCCCCATCCTTTTCTCTCTGAGTTGGCTACCCTGTTTTCCCCCTGCCATTGAGCGGACATTTAGCATTTTATCAGCTTTTCTTCCTGGGCAACATGTCTCTCCTGCCCTGGATTTAGTGTGCATTGAGCTAGAGCAATCACTCACTGGAATTTAATTTCAGTCCTACAAAGGTTAATTTATCCTTTTTCAGCGTATGTACTCATTTAAACCAAAATTACCCAGCTACTAGCCTTCTTTATAGCAATTACATCCAACGAAAGCAAACTACTGAGCTTCATGTATTGGTAATGGCCTTTCTTTCTATATTTTTCCTTAGGGATAAAGTTGAATAGGGAAATTAGTCACATTAAGCTGGAAAAATAGTGAACAAAATACATATTTTATATTTTTAAAAAATATCCTCCTGCTACCAATTAAGGTCTTTATTGGAAACAGGTATTTTCACATTATGGGGCTTGTCTTTATATTAAACAGAGCAAACCCAAATGAATAGTTACTTAAGAGGATCTTTTTAATAAATACTCAAGTCCATTTTAATATCTAATAATAGTGGCTGCCTCAAGTATTGAAATTTTAGCATAACCAGCAGGAAAACTGTTTGATGTTTTAATTATGTTCCTGAAAATGCTGAATGGGTTATAAAAAGCAATTTGGAGAAAAATTTTTAAAAAGGGATTTTTTTATTATTATTATTAGTGTTTCGGGGGAAAAAGACATTTTCCACATCCCATTAAAAACCTTTCTGCATTATAAAAATACTATCTGCTGATTAACTAGGCCAAATAAGCAAAGGATTTACATCTGTTGCAAGTGTTCTCATTTGGGGAAAAAGTCTGGAAAATAAAAAAAGAAGACCTCAGAGTAATTGTATTCCAAGGAGGGGGAGCTATGGAAATTGAGCATGCCTTGAAAGAAAGAAAGAAAATCTTTTAATTACATTTAAAATTAGCCAGAACCTTGTGCTTGTCCCAAAGAGATTCCTGGGAGGGTAGGAACATTTCTGACGAACGGGCTGATGTAATCACTTCAAACACCCCACCTGGAAGTCTGGACTTGGGAGGAGGCTGTGGGGACATTCCGGGGCTAGATCCTGCTGCCCCCAGGTCATTCTTCTGGGCAGGAGTCAGGGGCGTTGTCCCCAAGGGGAGGGAAGCAAGAAGGGGAGATGTTTCCAGGGAACGGAACCAGATATACAGGCTCCAGTGGTGTGCACATGCGGAAGGGGGAGAGGGAAGGCTGGATTCGGGGTTAACTCTTTCTCCTCTCAGCAGGCGGGGGGGCCTGTGGCCCTTAGATGGCATGAAAGCCTTTGTCCCGATGGCCAGATGTGAGGTACCGTGAAGAACTCGGAAATAACTCTCTGGGAGGAAATGGGTGCTTTCCCTGGGTTAGCCGTCCCGTGCTGGTCTAGGCAGGGAACTCGGTCTGGGCTGCCCCCTCCAGGGGATTCTGGTTGCACTTTTCTTCTTCCTTTTTTACCATCACTTTTCCCAAGCCGCATTCCAGACCAAATAACCGAGCATCTTGAAGGTGGAGCCCAGGCATCAATATTTTTTTAAACTCTCCAGACGATGTGTAGCCAAGTTAGAGAACCAGTGTCAATGTGGCCCAAACTTGAGAATCGTGGCGGGGAGTGTAAAATTCTGATCTGGCAGGTCCGGGGCAGGGCCTGAGCTTCTGCCTTTCTGAACAAGCTCTCAGGCAGCACTTGTTGCTCAGTGGACCACACTGTGAGTAGTAAGTCACTACAGTTTTCTGCCATTTGCGCTTCCTTGCATTCCTGCCTTTTAGACTAAACAATATATATTTTAAATGATTAGGAGCTTAAGTGGTTCTCTTCAGAATAGGGCCTATTAGTCCAGTGATTTTATTTATAGTACAGGCAGATCCTGGTCTTAGGAGACCTTTTTTTTTCCATTTAGCTAGAACATTACTGAGCCAAGTACCTAGCTGGTTTATCATTAGGTACCAAGAAATGCCACTGGTCTTATCCTCAAGGATCTTGGTTTTGCCCATGGTGTCTTCTTTGGAGAATATTTTTGTTATGCTATTATTCTGTTCAGAAAGGCAGGCTGGATTTGTTTTATTTATTTATTAACAAATATTGATATTGTCCCTACCGTGTGCACTGTGTTGGGAGTGGGGAATGACCAGCTGAGCAAAACTGTCTTGGGTGTCACCATCTAGTAGGGCTTATACTTTTATGTACCACAGAAGTATTGCTGGTGAGCGCAGCTTCATTTATGGCCTGTTGTGTAGTTCTCATCTCTACCCAGAGATCTGAAATCTCTACCCTATTAATATGCCTTAACATTTAGCTATTAAACCATGTGTACCCTGGAGAAGGAACGAACAATGTTGAGTTCCTATCATGTGTGTGGCACTGATTTATAGGATGCTGTCCGCTTTAAGTTTTGCAGAAGCCCTGCGAGATGGGTATTATTAAGCCTATTTTACAGATGAAGAAGTATAGAAAGGTTAGGATACTTGTTCAAAGTTGTGTAGCTACTAAGTGGGCAGAATCAACATTGAAGTACCATTATACCATTGTGACACCATTTTTTCATTATAGTAAACTGTCTTCCTGCAGAGAACAGTTGAAGGTTGAAAGAAGGTAAATGCTGGAAGGTACTTGAGAAATAACCAGCACAGCAATTATTGCAGCCCTCTTGTGCTGATGAGGTAATTGAGATGCATTCTTAATAAATATTTGTTGAATGAACAAGCAAATGAATGAATTAAAGAAAGCCAAGGGTTAAACTTGTCTACTCCTACCTTTTTTTTTAATTTCAAAAGATTTAGGGGGTGCAAGTGTTTTTTGTTACATGAATGAATTGTATAGTGGTGAAATCAGGTATTTTAGTGTACCTGTTGCTTGAATAGCGTACATTGTACTTGATAGGCAGTTTTTGATTCCCTCACCCACCTCCCACCCTCCCCCCTTCTTAGTTTCTCATGGCCATTATTCCACTTTGTGTGACCATATGTACCCATCGTTTAGCTCCCACTTACAAGTGAGAACATACGGTAATTATTTTTCCATTACTGACATACTTCACTTAGGATAATGGTCTCCAGTTCCATCCAAGTTGCTGCAAAAGACATTATTTCATTCCTTTTGATGGCTGAGTAGTATGCCACTATACATACATATATATAGATATAGATTTGGATATATATAGATAGATATGGATCGATAAAAGATATTTTCTTTATCCACTCCTCAGTTGATGGGCACTTAGGTTAATTTCATATCTTTACAGTTGTGAATTGTGCTGCAATAAACATTTGGTGTAGGTGTCTTTTTGATAAAATTACTTCTTTTCCTTTGGGTAGATACCCAGTAGTGGGATGCTGGATTGGATGGTAGGTCTACTTTTAGTTCTTTGAGGAATCTCCATACTGTTCTCCACAGAGGTTGTACTAATTTACATTCTTACCAACAGTGTATAAATGTCCCCTTGCTCTGTTGCCCTGGTTAAAGTGTAGTGGCATCATCATAGCTCACTGCAACCTCAAACTCCTGGGCTCAAGCGATCCTCCTGCCTCAGCCTGCCGAGTAGCTGGGACTACAGGCATGCACCACCATGCCCGGCTAATTTTGCTGTTTTTTGTAGAGACTGGGGTCTCACTCTTGCTCAGGCTGTTCTCGAACTCCTGGCCTCAAGCAATCCTCCCACCTCAGCCTTCCAGAGTGCTAGGATTATAGGTGTGAACCACCACACCCAGCCTTGACTTTTTAATAATGGCCATTCTGACTGGGGTAAAGTGGTATCTCATTGTGGTTTTAATTTGCATTTCCCTGTTGATTAGTGATGTTGAACATCTTTTCATATGCTTGTTGGCTATTTGTCTATCTTCTTTTGTAAAAAATCTGTTCATGTCTTTTACCCACTTTTTAATGGGGTTATTTATTTTTTTCTTGTTGATTTGTTTGAGTTTCTTATAGATTCTGGATATTAGTCCTTTATTGGATGTGTAGTTTGTAAATATATTCTCTCATTCTATAGGTTGTCTATTTATTTTGTTGATTATTTCCTTTGCTGTGCAGAAACATTTTGGTTTAATTAAGTTCTATTTATTTGCTTCTATTGTTGCTGTATTTGCTTTTGGGGTCTTAGTCATAAATTCTTTGCCTATGTCATTGTCTAGAAGAGTTTTTCCTATGTTTTCTTCTAGAATTTTTATGGTTTTAGGTCTTACATTTAAGTCTTTAATTCATCTTGAGTTAATTTTTGTATATGGTGAGACATAGGGATCTAGTTTCATTCTTCTGCATACAATTTTCCAATTTTCCCAGCACCATTTATTGAATAGGGTGTCCTTTCCTCGGTGTATGTTTTTGTCTGCTTTGTCAAAAAATAAGTTGGTTGTAGGTATAAGGTTTTATTACTGGGTTTTCTATTCTGTTCCATTGATCTATGTGTCTACTTTTATACCAGTACCATGCTGTTTTGTTTACTATTGCCTTGTAGTATAATTTGACATCGGGTAATGTGATGCCTCCAGATTTGTTCTTTTTGCTTAGGATTGCTTTGGCTATTTGGGCTCTTTTTAAATTCCATATGAAATTTAGGATTGCTTTTCCTAATTCTGCAAAAAATAACATTAGTATTTTGATGGGAATTGCATTGAATCTATAAATCACTTTGAGCAGTATGAACATTTTAACAATATTGATTCTTCCGATCCATGAGCATGGGAGATTTTTCCATTTGTTTGTGTTGTCTATAATTTCTTTCATCAGTGTTTTATAGTTCTGCTTTTAGAGGTCTTTCACCTCCTTGGTTAAGTATATTCCTAGGTATTTTATTTTCTTTGCAGCTGTTGTTAATGGTATTGAGTTCTTGATTTGACTCTCAGCTTGACTGTTATTAGTTTATAGGAATGCTACTGATTTGTGTACATTAATTTTGTAACCTGAGACTTTATTGAATTTATTTATCAATTCTCAAAGTCTTCCAGGGGAGTCTCTAGGGTTTCCTAGATATAAGATCATAACATCAGCAAACAGGGATAATTTGACCTCCTCTTTTCTGATTTGGATGCCCTTTATTTCTTTCTCTTGCCTGATTGCTCTGGCTAGGACTTCTAGTACTATGCTGAATAGAAGTGGTGAAAGTAGGCATCCTTGTCTTGTTCCAGTTGTTAGGGGAATGCTTACAACTTTTCCCCATTCAATATGATGTTGGCTGTGGGTTTATCATATATGACTTTTATTTTGAGGTATGTTCCTTCGATGCCTAGTTTCTTGAGGGTTTTTATCATGATGTGGTACTGGATTTTATTGAATGCTTTTTCTGCATCTATTGAGATGATCATATGGTTTTTGTTTTTAATTCTGTTTATGTGGTGAATCACATTTTATTGATTTCATATCTTGAACCATCCTTGCATCCCTGGAATGAAACCCATTTGATCATGGTGAATTATCTTTTGATGTGCTTTTGGATTTAGTTTGCTAATTTTTTTTGAGGATTTTTGCATTTATGTTCATGAGGGATATTGGTCTATAATTTTGTTTTTTTGTTGTGTCCTTTCCTGGCTTTGGTATCAGGGTGGTATTGGCTTAATAGAGTGAGTTAGGGAGGATTTCCTCCTTCTCGATGTTATGGAACGGTTTCCGTAGGATAGATGCCAGTTCTTTGTAGGTCTGGTAGAGTTCAGCTGTGAATCCATCTGGTCTTGGGCTTTCTTTTGTTGGGGGATTTTTGAATGACCTTTGGGTCAATGATGAAATAAAGGTAGAAATAAAACACTTTTTTGAATTGAACGACAAAAATGACACAAGCTATCAACATCTCTGGGGTACGGCAAAAGCAGTGCTAAGAGGGAAGTTCATATCACTAAATGCCTACATCAAAAAGATAGAATGATCACAAATTAACAACCTAACATTACACTTCAGGGAACTAGAAGAACAAACCAAACCCAAAGCTAGCAGAAGAAAAGAGACAAAGATCAGAGCAGAACTAAATTAAATTGAAAAAAATAAACAAAAAATATACAGAATCAACAAACAAAAAGTTGGTTCTTTGAAAAGATAAACAAAATCAATAGACCACTAGCTAGAATAACCAGGAATAGAAGACAAAGGATTCAAATAAGCTCAGAAATGAAAAAGGAGGCATTACAACTGATACTACAGAAATACAAAATATCATTCAAGACTGCTATGAAAACCCCTACTCACACAAACTACAAAATCTAGAGGAAATGAATAAATTTTTGGAAACACACAACCTCCCGAGGTTAAATCAGGATGAACTAGAAATCCTTAACAGACCAATAACATGCAGCAAGATTGAAACAGTAATAAAAACTACTCCTACCTTTAAATAGGGCAGATATTACCTTTCCTCAACCCTCATCTGGTGAGCATTCCAGATCGTTAGAAATCTAAGAGTAAGTGATTTATTTCATTTAAATAGTAGTTACAATTATGTCAGTTATCATCAATAATGTCCCAGCACTATGCCTTCTATGTGCCCAGTTCTGTACCAGTCATTTTATGTACAGCATTTAACTTAATCTTGAGTATAATCTTTACTGATGGAAAAAAATGAGGTTCAGAGAAGTTAACTCACCCAGTGGCCCAGCTAGTAAATGGCAGCAGAAGTTCAAGCTTGAGACTTGGGTTTCAAAGCCCAAGCTCTTCCCAATATACCACACTGCTCAACGTGAAGCTTCTTTAGTGGCTGCCAAGAGTTTTCCCCTCTAAGGCATTTGGATGCCGTAGCAGAACACTGTTAGAGACCCCCCCCACCACATCTCCTTGACCTTGCATGCGGTCAGAGCAGACAGTTCCCAAACACTCTCATGGCTCCTGACTGCGCTTGGTCAGATCACAGGGTAAGGTGGAATTGCCAGAGCATTAATAACCCAGAGAGATCCTCAACCAGGGAGGGTGGGAAATTGGTGGATAACTACCCCAGCTTCCTTGCCCCTCCAACAGACAATCCAAAAGTGTGATCCACACTGTCTCTCGGGGTCTGCTGTGAGGCTGAGGCTCCCTTGCCCCGCTGCCTGTAGACATAGCTCACTCATTAGCATGCCCTTTATTGGTCTCACTTCCCTTCTCCCTCATAGTTCTTTCTTGGCTCAACTTTCCCATCTGAGTACTAATGAGGCCCGACCCTGCTTAGCTTCCAAGATCAGATGAGATGGGGTGCATTCGGGGTGGTATGGCTGTAGACTGGCTCAACTCTCAAATAAACTGCTTATACCTAAATTTCTTCCTTAGGTTCTGCTTTTGGGGAACCCAAACTGAGAAAGTATCACCTTCTCAATGCCCAGAAGTTAGGAAGCCCCACCATGATGGTCCAAGAATAAAAACTGGTTATAATTGAATGTCTTCCTTAAGGGAAGAAAGGGTTTCCTTCTTCATCTTGCTTCTCCAGAGGGAACACTGCCTGGTATAAAGAGTTGACATTTAGGTGGTCTCCTCCTTTTGAAAGGGTGAATGGAGTTCCCAGGGTCACGAGATGCTGCTGAAGTGGGGATTCCCTAGAGAGTTTTGGCAGATGGCGAGGCAAGTTTACCTGCATGCCTCTGCTTGTGTCAACCATATCCCATGGATGTCAGTGCCCAGGTAGACAGGTGGGGGCCTGTGCCTGCTGCGGTGTTCTTGAAGGTTTGGGTGGGGAGTGGGTGTGCTCAGAAGGGCCCGTGGGTGAACGTGACCATGTCATCCTCTGGAGCTTGTCGAGAAAGCACTTTATGCCAACCGGGGGATGGGGTGGGAAGCAGCAGGACAAAGCAGGAATAATAATTAACCAGGAGTTGAGAGATCTAGACTGAAATACTAGCTCTACCATTATTCTTTCAGTCAACTGGTGATTATCAAGTGCCTGCTGTATGCAGCCTGGAGAGATACTAAAAACATACGGCTATCGTTATCTGAGTGCTATGCCAGACATTGTCCCTTTGATTACTGAATTATGGGGTGGTCCAAAAGGTCCAGAGGAGGGGATAGATTAGCTGGGGTACTTGGGCGGTTTGGCGTGGTAGTTAATTACCAATGGATATGGAAACATTTCAATATTTTAGCAACTGTCCCAGTCATACATGTATATAATGACTGAATATATGCCTCATATCTGGCACTACGTGAGGCGCTGGGAATATAACAGTGGAGCCAAGAAGACTTCATCTTTACTGTCTAGGGACATAGACTGTACTCAGTCCCTCACACTAATGAGCACAGGATTGTGCACTGGGATGAATGTTCTCAAGGAAAGAAGCTTTGCTATGAGAGCATGAAATATGGGCAGCTCACCCCAGTGCTGGGGCTTGGAGAAGACAAGCCAAAACCTGCGAGTGGATTAAGTGAGGAGCAGGATGAGAACTTTTCAGAGAGAGAACAGGATTCTTGAAAAAGCCCTGGGGTGGAAGGGAACATGATGTGTCTGAAGGATGGGAAGGAGGTCAGTGTGGCTTAAACAAGGAGAACGGGAGTGGTCCAGGATGACTTTGGAGACCCACACAGGGGCCAGGCCAGGCAGAGCTTGGTAGATTTCGGGATTTAGACTTTATCTGTAGGGCCACTGAAAGGTTTTAAATGGGGGGCAATGTCATTGTGACAGTCCCTGCACCTGTGGTTTTGAGGACGGTTGGGGCAGGGGGGCAGCAGCGGTTGCTCAAGCACAGTTAGGTGTTGGAGCAGGGTCATGATAGTTGGCTCCAGGTAGGGGCCGAGGAAGTGGAAAGGACACAGGAGGGGCTAGATTGGGCATGGATTGGGTGGGGAGGCGGTGGTGATGGCAATTCTTGGTTTCCAGTTCCCTTAACTTGAGGAATGGTGGGTGGTGCCTCCTTCACTAGGGTTTGAACACTGGAGAAGGAGTAGCTCTGTGACTTTGGGAAATCTCATCCCCTCTCTGGGCCTCAGTTTCCTCATTTGTATGAAGAGAGATGGACTACATGATCCTCAAAAGGCCATTATTCAGTTCACCACTGTTGACATTCCCAGACTAGAACAATCTCACCTGCAGTAAAGGCTATCAAAAGGAACCCCTGAGATGTGGTATCTAGGTCATGGTGACCTAAATAGTAGATTATAAAGATCTTAGGTCTCCCTGTCCTGTCTCATGCCTACAGCCAGACATATTAGTGATAGGATTCTTAAGTGATATTCTTTACTCTCCCCTGTCTCCAAGGGAACACTGCCTTCTGTAGGGGAAAGGAGTAGAATTCCAGAACTTGACACAAGCAGGTCATGTAACCCCATGGGGTTGCTTACCCTCTCTG
Organism: Daubentonia madagascariensis; assembly: GCA_023783475.1. NCBI lineage: Eukaryota > Metazoa > Chordata > Mammalia > Primates > Daubentoniidae > Daubentonia > Daubentonia madagascariensis. The sequence goes on from JAKFHU010002573.1 coordinate 20,045,989, forward strand.
GTTCTCAATGTCCTCGTGTCTATGAGGGAGGTGTTGGATCAGGAGGACCCTGAGGTCCTTTCCAGTGCCTGCAATCTGTGATATGTCTGTCATTGTGTTATCTCGTAACAGTTCTTGTTTGAGCATTCTAACGGGCTTGTAAACCTCTAGGAAGGGTTGGACTATTTCACCTGGCAGGCTGGGAGATCTCCCAGGATGCTTTGCTATTAGGTACACCTGAGAGCAGAGGGTTACCTTGGGCCCGGGTCAGAGGTGTTGGGAGGTTGGGCAGGAAGCTTATCTGCCCAAAGCTTTTAAGGGGAATACCTGCTGGATCTTTGGAGAATTTGAGAAAGAGAGCTCAGCCCAGGCTCACTGTGAGGAGGAAGGTAGAGTCAGGTCTGGACTCCTGGGAACCCAGGTATCCTTTGTCTTCACCAGGGGAGGGACAATTTTTTTTTTTTTTTTTTAACCAGAGCCTTGGTTTTGCAGCGATGTCTCAGAAGATATGCTGTGGCAGTGGCTGGGCGGGGCCTTTCCCCCCTCCTTTTTCAAGTTATTTAGTGTACAATCCATTAGCATTGCTTTTTCTTGAGCACCCAAGATGTTACAGCCTATCACTGAAGCCATTCACATGGCCTTTCAGCCTTTCTTTAGAAGACAATTGTGTCTTCAGTCAAAGACCTCTTGACAAGAGAAAATGGGAACCCGGGACGGAATAATGCAGCCAAGTGCTTGCCGTACACCTGCAGAATGTGACTTTGTGTGCCATTACTTCCCAAATTGTTGTGCTGAAAGATTTCTCTTGTTGACATCTCTTTATGCCCCAGCATTTAACCTTGGGGCTCCGAAGACTCTCTCCCCTCCCTCATCTTACCACAGCAATTATTTCCTTTGTGGCCTTCATTTTATGTAATTATGTTGGGGCAGTCATCATGCAAGCGTTTACTTAGCTGCATTGCAAAATGAGACTTCTGCCTCTTATTCCCTCTGCTCTGGGAATTTGCTTTAGGTCATTTACTGACTCTAATCTTTTGTGCCTTTTTTCAGGAGCTGTGCCCCAAAATGAAATGGAGAAGGTATGTGCCTCAAAACCTAACAGACAAGAAGCTATTCAAAATGACAGTGGGTCATGATCTTGTCTCAAAGTGCCCATGTCAGTAAGAGGGACACAGACATGTTAGAAAAAATTGCAGTTTCTGACATGGTGATGATGCATTGGTGGTTTTCAGCCTGTGAGGGTAGGTTTTTAAAAAATTATTATGGAAAATTTTAAACCTATATAGAAATAGGATATTCCTGGTGGGAATGTAAAATGGTACAGCCACTTTGGAAAACAGTTTGGCGATTTCTTAAATGGTTAAACATGGAGTAACCATGTGATCCAGCAATTCCACTCCTAGGTGTATACTCAAGAGAAATAGAAACATGTCCACACAAAAACTTATACACAGACGTTCATATCAGCATTATTCATAATAGCCCCAGAGTGGAAACAACCTAAATGTCCATCAACTGATAAACAAAATGTGGTGTATCCATATAATAAAACATTTGGCAATGAAAAGAAATGAAGTACTGATACACACCGCAACACGAGTAAACCTGGAAAGAATTACGCTAAGTGAAAGAGGCTAGTCACAAAGGCCCGTATTTTGCAGGATTCCATTTACATGAACTGTCCAGAATAGGCAAATGGGTAGCAACTGAAAGCAGATTAGTGGTTCCTTAGGCCTAGGGGTGGGGGTAGGGTGGAATCAGGAGGTTATGGCTAAGGCGTGTTTCTTTGGGGGTAATGAAAATGTTATGAAATTGACTGTGGTGATGGATGCACAACTCTGAATATATTAAAAGTCATTGAATTGTATGCTTTACATGGGTGAATTGTATGGTATATAAATTATACCTCAATAAAACTGTTTGGAAAAAAAAGGAAAAAAATAGAACAGTATAGTGAAGCCTGTGTACCCACTTCCCAGTTTCCACAATGATCCACTTGGAGCCAATTTTGTGCCACCCTGTATTCTACACCCTTTTTCTCTCAGATATTAATATCATCCCATGTGTAAGTATTTCAGTATGGACTTCTGAAAGATAAGGGCTCTTTAAAAAGATATAACCTGAAAACCATGATCACACCTAATAGATTTAGCGATAATTTCTCAATATCATCAAATATCCAGTGTCCAGATTTCCACTTGTCTTTTATTTTTCACAATTGTTTGAATCGGGACTCAAAATAAGTCTACACATTGCAAATGGTTGAAATGTTTCTAAGTATGTTTTAGTCTATAGGTTCTTCTGTCTCTTTTCTCTGTTTCTCCCCCTTACAATTCATTTATTTAAAAAACCAAGTCATTTTTCCCATGGAGTTTCCCACAGTCTGGACATTGCTGATTGCATCCCTGTGGTAGTTTGATGTGCTCCTCTGTCCTCTGCATCTCTTGTAAATGAATAGTTCCATCTAGGGCCTGGGTCAGATTCATAGGTTGTGGTGTGTCCTTTCATCAGGAGGTACAAGATGTCCAGTTGTCTCTCTTTCAGATTTTAGCACCCCCATCCCCCCCACAACAATTGCCAAGGCTTGGATCCATCAATTCATTGCAATGGTAGGAATTTTCTGAAAAACAGAACATACGTGATTCCTTCCCCATATACTAACTGGAGGCACACTTCTTCATCTTATTTCCCTGCACTGATCAGAAACTTGTCCTGTCCTGAGACCGGGGGACCTGCGCTTTCAGAGAGGAACACAGGGACCTGGGAGGCCCTTCCCTAGAGCTCCCCCAAACCCCATTGCCTTGCCCCAATGCACAGTGAGAGGGAACCAAACTGCACCCTGCAGACCTGCCCGGCTCTGTCCCCTGCCACTGCCCATTCATTTGCTGCTTCTAGCATATCCCCTGCTTATACACCTCCAAGCTTCTGCTCCTGCTGTTCTCTGCTTTGTTTGTCCATTCATTCACCAAATATTTATTGACCACCTGCTCTGTGCCCAGCACCCTGCCAGGAACTAATGATAGAAAAATAAATAAGAGACTGTCCTTACTCTTGAGAAGCTTACAGTTCCATGAGGGTGATAATTGTGTCATTCTCATCCTTGAAGACCCAGCTCAATGATCACCTCTGGTGCAGGGTCTCCTCCTTCCTCCCTCCCACTCCTCCTGCAGAACTGGTCGATCTCTGTGCTATAGCTGGTGATCTAGTGCTCAGCACACAGAGATAGAGTCAGGAATGTGGGTATTTGCATTGACTGTATGATTATGAACTCCATTGGGAAAGAATCTGTATCAATCTTTGTATTTTGTTTCTATAAATTACTAGCTATGTGATTTGGGGCAAGTTACTTAATTTCTCTAACCTCGGTTGCCTTATCTATAATATGGGGCTAACCCTAGGACCTACCTCCAAGGGTTGTATTGAGGATTGAATAGACATGGCATGCACAGCTTTTAGCTACCTTTGTTATCATCTCTGAGCTTAGTTCATTACTTGGCATGAGTAAGTAATTGCTAAATCACTAACTGATTAATGGATAGGATGTAATCTTTACTTTTAAGTAATTACAAGTTAGTAAACAAGATGTGTGAAGAGATAGTTAACAGAGCGACGTGATATAGTGAAATGACTCTGGGTCAGTAGATGGAGAACTCAAAGATGCCAAGCTTCAACATTTGTCTTCTAGAGCAGTGGTTCTCAATTAGGGGTAATTGTGCTCTCCCCAGGGGCCATTTGGTGTTGTCTGGAGATATTTTATTGTCACAATTAGGAGAGGTGCTACTGGCATCTAGTGGGTAGAGAGGGATGCTGCTAAACATCCTACGTTGCACAGGACAGTCCCCTGTGCACTCCCTCTTTCACCCAGAGAATTATCCAGTCCATATAGTTCCAAAGTTGGGAAACCCTGTTCTAGAGCCTTCCTATTCAAAGATCAGCAGCATCGGCATCCCCTGGAGCTTGTTAGAAATGCAGAATCCTAGGCTGTAGCCTAGACCTGCTGAATCAGAATCTGCACTTTGGCTGGATCACCACGTGATGTGTACGCATACCAAAGTTTGAGAAGCAGTGTTCTAAAATAGTGCTCTTTAACCTTAGAATCCAAGGGAGTGGTGGTGATAGTGTTAAAAATCCCAATGCCCAGGCCTTACCCCGTACCAATGAAATCAGAATCCCTGGGATGGAACCCAGGCATCAGTACTTTTTAAACGTCACCAGTAATTCCAATAGGCAGCCAGGGTTGAGAATCACTGATCTAAAAGCCCCCAGTCTGATGGGGTGAAGAGTCCTGTTAGTAGGCCACGGTGCATGCTGACAGCTGGTTCTGAAAGAACAGAGGCCAGGTGAAGGATATTAAACCATTAACCGGGACCAGTTTGTTGGGAGCAGTGGGAGTCTGGAGGCCCCACTGAGACAGGTTTGACCTTGGGCAAGTCATTCCCCACCCTACCCCCAACCCCGTCCCCAGGGTTCTCTCAGTTTTCTTGTATAATAAAAGATCTTCAGGGTGCCTTCGGTTGCAAACCTTCCAAGTGGCCCACAGCATGGCTTAATGAGGGTTTGATGAATGAATGAACAAATGAATGAATGATCTTCTACTAGGGGTGAAACATAATGGTATAGACAACAGATGCCAGAGGAGATAAGGAGCAGGGAGTCACTCATCTGCGAGAGCTTCGTGGAGGTCAGAGGATTTTAGCAGGGCTCTGGGGCCAGCCCTCCAACAGAGGAAGAACATACATCTGTTTCCTTTTGTTCCTGTTTGGGGAGGGGGGCCTATTTAGGCTCAGTGTCTCCAAGGAGGCACATCAATCCAAAACACCCCACACTCTGGTTTATAATTAACACAGGTCCCTATTTCAGCCCAGCTGTAGATCATTAGCAACCATTTTTAGCGCTCAGCAGGTATGGGCTTCTATTCCTTATGGAGTTGGAGGAAAAAAGGTTCTAGAACTTTCCACAGCTGCTGCCTCCTGGTGCTCTATGCGGAGCAGGAGCCCAGTCCCTTCTGTACCCCCTGAACATTAAAGCCCTTCACTTCTTAAAACAGATGATGGTTTTAAACGCTGGAATAAAGGGTTGGAAATGGACTTAACCTCATCAAACACTTCCATATCTGATCTTACCTTCGGAGCTGCGGATCATGGCAGCATGAAAGGTTTCCATTTGCAGGCTGATTTTCAATATGTTTTTTCTCCCTCAGTTTTGCCTGCTGTGCCAGGTCGAGGAGCAGCATGGAGATGTGGTGGGTGAGTGGTGGGATCCCCTGCATCTGGGATCTGGGGAGCCAGAAAGATGGAAAATGTCCCTGTTAGAGGATTTTTGCCAGCTTCCCTGGGAAAGCTATACTGTGGCGATGAGCTGAGTTGGGAGAAGACAGTTTCTTCTACTGGAGACCCAGCATCTGAAACACTTTTTATATTTGAGAAATTCTCCACTCTATGAATCTCGGAGGGGAGTAGAGTGGAAGGGGCAGTGCCCACTTTCTCAGCCCTCCTGGCAGTTAGGTGCATGACCTGGTTTCAGTCAATCTGGCTCACCTATCTGGGGAAAACCCCCTGGAAACCACAGGGTGCTGTTGCAGAGTAATAGCGGCTCCACCCCTTTCCTTCCCCTCCTTCCTCTCCATCTCCTGGGCAGCCATAGTGTTGGTTTTCACCTCCAGGTATTATATGGAGCTGATCTTACAACCCTTGTCTCAGGGGACCCAAGTCTGGCACAAGACCCAGAGACACCAAGATCTTAGGTGAGGCAAGGCACGTGTTGTGATTTGGAAGTCAGAGGCTCCACTCAGGAGGGGTCAGGAGGGGTCTCAGAGGCAGGTCCTGCAGGCAGGGCCAGGAGGTGGTGAGAAGAGCAAGGTGCAGGGCCTGGCTCACCCTCTGATGAAGTGTGACTTTTATCCTATAAGCAATGGGAAGCCATTGGAAGATTTACGTGAACAAACCTGAATTTTTAGAACATCACTAGTTTCTATCGGAGAATGGGTGTGTGGAAGCAGGAAGGCCAGGGCAGTCATTAAAGGGAGCAGTGAGGTCTCTGAACCAATGTAGTGGCCCCTCCATCTCCTGAGTGCCTTCCTCCCAGAGCCTGTGTCCAGACGCTTTGTTCAGACCCCCAGCTTGCCCTCATACTCCAGGGCATGCGTGTGCCAGAGAGGGATACCCTAACCCAAAGGCCAGGCCCCAGGAGGGGATCCGAGTCCTCAGCCAGGTGGTGGGAGAGATTTTTGTGGATGGAGGCCCACTCTGTCTTGGTAACGCAGAAACAAACAAACAGAAATAACATCTGGCAAAATATTATACTCTTAGAATCCTCTTCATCTGAGGGGGCTTTGAGTGTCTTTGAGCCTAGATGTGCATATTAGGCTTGGCTGTCTCATGCCACGTTCAACAAGTGATTGTTGAGTACAAGCATGTTTGATGTCAAGACCCCCTCTTTGTCCCCAGACTCCGATCTCAGGCAATTTGTATGGGGTTTCTCCTTCCTTCCCCACTCTTCTGTGCTTGTCCTTACTGTATAGCACCAACCCCTACGTGGGTGTATGCGTAGGTCTGGGGGCTAAGTCCTTTGGTGATGGGGTTGGCCCCAGGATTCATCTCACTCTGGGGCCCTGGGCCCTGGGATAGAGGAAAGCCAACCTCAGTGTTGGTGAGGCTTAGACACAGCTCCTGCCGCCAGGCCTAGGAGAACGTCAATGTCAAGTTGCTGGGCATTGTTCTCCCCTGCAAGTGGCCCTTCCCTTGGTGCTCAGCCCCTCTCCTCCCAGGAGAAAGGACCGGCCAGAGTGAATCTGAAACAGAGGGGAGGGTGGCTGGGAATGACCTTGGGCTGGAGACCCCCATAGGAAGTCATCAGCTCATCAAATCACCTTTCTCTTGGGCTTAGGCTTTGATCTCTCCCCAAATCCAGGTCAAAGTGAGTCCTCGGGCATCTTTTCCAGAAAACTGCACCTTTGTCTGCGTCCCCCAGGCCTCTGGACAGTGCGGGGTCCTCCCAGCTCCCCACGCTCCTGCAGCGTTGACGGGGAGCTGCCCGCTGGCGCCGGGGCCAAGCAATTAAGAAACTGAATTTTTCTCCTTCTCGCCTCCCTAATTGTTATTTTTGTCCCTGCTTTCAAACCATCCCCGGTTTGCATTTCATCTTGCCCCAGCCCAGTACGCCTGGCAGAAAAAGCCAGCCTGCTCAGCGGGGGGCAATTTTCCCAGCGTGTCCAGCTATAATTCCAACACGACTGCTTTGTACATATAATTATAAAACCAGGGGCCACCAAAGTGCACCTATAGAGCAGAGTCTTGACTGTTCTTGGTTCTGTTTTAATTATTAAGCCTTAAAGCAAAAACTAGGTTTCAAAGAAAACTTTCTGTACAGTCCTCAATAGAGTTAAAGGAGGAACATTTTAAGCTGATGAGCTGACACTTGTAGAAGCAAATATATTAAATAAATCATGATTCATTTTGGGGGCAAAGTCTGACTTACATCAACTCTGGAAAAAATGGATCTTAATGAGTGACAGTTGGGTGTTTTCTGTCACTTCCTGAGGTAATGGCCGCAAGCTGACATTGCTCAGTGGGTGTCTCATACTTCTGAACAAAAGTTTTTTGGAGTGAGACAGGCAAGGTAGAAATCCCAAGGTGACAAGGAGGAATGTCTAATGAGTGGAAAGACATATTTACTGGCAGTCTGTATGTAAGCTGTGACAGTTGACAGGACTTGATTGTAACAAATATAGTTGATGAAGAAAAGGCTGACAGAGAGGGGGTCATGGTGGGGGGAGAGGGAGTCAAAAGCCCTGCCTCGGCTGAACCCTGTTAATGGTAAGTTGGATACAAAGCTCGGAGTCATGAAAGGTAGTCAGGATCTTGCACTGATGTCTAAACACAGAAATGTGTGGAGCTTGCAGGAGGTGGGAATAGGTGCAGATTGACCAGGGCAGGCTTGGGTTCTGACCTTTTTGCCCCTAACTTTGGAAGCTGGTGTTTCTTGTAGCATCTGGGGCCAGAAGATGACCCCAGCTCTAGAGACATATGTACATTCTGTGACTTTGGGGCCCAGGATGTCCACGTCTGGGGTGTGGGCAGGGCTCGGGTCCCTAATTTACAGATGCCTCACCTGGGCAGCCGCCATGACCAAGAGCCGCTGGGCTCTGGCTGGTCGGCCCCAGTGGGCACCAGTTTGGCACACCTGGAGGTGGGAGGGAGATGGAGCAATAACACGTTTCTGGAATCTTCCATCCTTGCATGCCCTGACTCCCTTCATTCTACCGCTCCCACCGGCCCCCTCAGTTTCTCCTCTGTACCCCATTTCTACCCTCTCCCTGGCACAAAGGGAGTGCCTTGCCTGAAAAGGCAGAGCTGAGTGGCATATTAAATGATGACACTTTGTGACTGGCTGGTCAGGGCTTCAACAATCGGCTTGCCAATGAGCTCTGCACTTCTTCCCCCAGGCAAATGTCACACTGAAACTAAACAGGATCTTTTTTCATCCTACATGCTGTTTTCTATGCCACATATTATTTTATAGTTGAAAATAGGCTAAGTCTTTAAAATGCACAGACCCTGCTGTACTTTTATCATGGGCTCATTTGAGAGGGGAGGCTGACTGGGGAGTGGTGGGGAGGTGGCGGAAAGGATGTATCCCCTGGTGATGGGGGTTTGTCCAACATCTTGACCTGGCCTTTTCTGAATGAATGAATGAATGATTAAATGAAGTTAAAAAAAATTGGGAATTTTTAAAGAGTGGAAGAGAGATTGGATGGATGTTATTAGAGCGAAGGAGGCTAAAGAGCCGTCAACCTCATACCTCAAGATAAGAAGTTGGTTTTTTTTTTTCCCCTGTGCTTCCTCATCAACACCTGGGCTTGTCATAATCACCATCTTTCTTGTTTTGATTGACCAGGGCGAGTATTCCTTCCCTCTGTGTTGATTCTACATCTGCTCTGTGATTTGGAAAATGGGATCCCTGTCTGTTAATTCCTCAGATCCCAAGTCAAGTATCAGTTTCCTGATGTTGATATTGCCCCCATTAAATAGCAAACCCTTCCCAATAGTCTTGGCTAATGGGACCCACTTTATCCAGGTTGGTTCATGTCAACTCGATTCACTGCCTTGGAAGGAGAGCTTGGGTAAGACCAAGCTAAGTGGAGTCCTTCCCAGGCTGTGAGATGTGGCCTGGCTCACTGCCAAGGGTACGGATAGACTTCAGCCCAGTGCTTGTACCTCCCACATGGACCAATGATCCCTGAATATGTCCCCTACATGGCTCAGGGGATGGGGTATTGTGACTTACCCAGAAGCTTCTTGTCAACTGGGCAGCAATTTTTAGAATAAGATTTGGGGCATGGGGGGAGGTGGGTGTTGAGCAGAGATCCTTGTAGCTCGAGAGAGAGGATGTACGTGGTTTGAGGTTGAGGCAGTTACGGTTTGGGAAAGGGTGAGACACAATTGTTCTCTTCTACCCCAGAGGCATAGGTCTGTTATTACATATTTTTACTTTTTCTTCACTTGAGCAAGTTACTTTTTCTTTCTGAGCCTCATCTGTAGAATAAAGTCATTAGTCTAGATAACCTTGGATGTCCTTTCCTGCTCAAAATCTTTTGGATTTCATGACCCATCATAGCAGGAAGGTTAACAATGAGAAGAGAGAACAGAGGACGAACTTTCTATTAAACAGAGGTCGTAACTGTACGTCCAGGGCTCTCTGACAGAGGACGTTTTACATCCCAGGTCTGGATGGCAGCTGAGGCCCCTCCTGGCCCCCTGGATCCCCTCACCATCTGCCTGAACTCATTCTGGGGACAGGAGCATTCCAGTGGGCTGAGAAGTCTACAATGGGCTGGGCACGGTGGGATTTTCCATTCCTTGAAGACTTAGATTCCTGGCTGAGGAAGGGACCAGATTTCTGCTTTACTCGCAGAGAAGCACATTCTAGCCATTCACGATGGTGTCCCCCAGCCCAGGTGTGGAGAAGGAATAGCACCCGCTGGGATTAACTCTTCACTCTCCAGGCCTTTGCCTTCCCCAGGGAGAGGTGGACGGAGAGGAGAAACTGGCCACAGGCTCTGGTCTTCTGAAAACCCTCCACACCGGGGAAAGCGCTCCTTGCTCTGGAAGGCAGAGGGGGCTGCCATGACGATTCATTTCGGGGCAGCATCTAGGGAATGTCAGAAGTTGGGTGAATTCTGGAAACGGTGCCTTCCACAAGCAATCAGAATCCTCTTGAGGAATGTCAGCGGCTGTGAATATGGGAGCAAGTGAGCTGTGAAAGGTGAGGCCTCGCACAGCTCCTCCCACTGAACGAGAGCAACTCTGGCGTGTGGCTTTCATCACGTCGCAGCTCCACCATGCTGCACGCGCACCAGGAACTTGCCAGGAAGCCCTGCGCCGCGCTCCACAGGGTTTATCTCGCTTAACACTCACATAGGCCCCGTGAGATGCGCCTCCTCTTGTCCCTGCTTTACAGATGAGGAAACTGACACCTCAAAAGGCTGAGAAGATTGTTTGCAATCACACAAATAGTAAGAAATGGAGCCAAAGCTGGCACTGTCCGGTCATCCCATCTTCCATCTTTTCTCAACTACCCTGTCTTTGACACAACCATGGGCCAAGGAAACGGACTGTAATGAATTCCTGTCCTGCTGGGACACTTGCCAGCTGTGCCACCTGGGGACAGTGATTCCCACCACCCGGGGTGTTTCAAGGACATGTGAGACACTGAACACCCATCTGCAGTGCACACTAGTCCCCCTGAAATAACAGTGCTGGTCATTTGGGGTGCCGACTATATGTCAGGCATATCTTGACTGTTCCAGGTATGTTGTTTCATCTAAAGTTCAAAATATTTCTATGAATTACTCATTTTATCTCCTTTTTTCCTGATGAAAAATGAAGCACAGAGGTGTTAAGAAATTAACCTGAGATCACACAGCCTGCAGCAGAAGTAGACATGACGCTGGGCGGAGTCATGTCTGACTGCAGAGCCTGCCCCCGACCACTGCATTCCGCTCTTACATCATCTAATTTGTTCGATGCATATTTATGGAATGTTTATTATGTGTCTAGCACTGTGCTGGGCACTGAGGCTATAGTGGTCAGCAAAACAGCAAATGTGCTTTCTGCTTCCTTAGAAGTTATATTCTAGAGGGGGAGTGTGTAGATATATAATAAATGTAGAATTGCAGTTGTAGAAAGAGCTCAGAGAGGCTGTAATAGGGGACTTGACCTAGTTGGGGAGGGCAGGGAGGACTTCCTGGAGGAATGACAATTCAGCTGAGACCAAGGTATGAGCAGGAGTGAAGTGAGTAGAAGGCAGTGTCAGCAGCGGGGACGGGGTGTGTAAGAGCATTCCATGCAGAGGGTGGAACATGTACAAGGGCTTTGGCAGGAGGAAGTGTGGGAAGGTGCGTGCAACATGGTGAGGAGACCTGGCTGCATAGTTTGCAGGGCCCCGTGCAAAAGGAAAATGTGGGCTCCTTGTTAAAAAAAAAATTATTAGGAATTTCAAGACAGAGCAGGGACCTTCTGCGTGTGTCTGTATGTTGGGGGCCTGGGGGCCTGCACAGGTCACATGCCCATGAAGCCAGCCCTGGCAACAGAAGGCTGGGGAGGGAGTCGGGCAGATCATAGAGCCCTCGTTTGGGATTCTCAGTCTTTATCCTGAGAGTAATGGAAGACACTGAAGACCATCAGCCACGGGTGGGGCCTGCTCAGATCTGGGGAGGGAAGCGTTGGCAGCAGAGCCGGGTGGGCCAGCTCATAGCAGGGGTGGTGGTGGGGAAGCCAAGCAACCTGGGGAAGTTCTCCACCCCCCTTGGCCTGGCCTGGTTTCCTCCTCCATGGGAAAGGAGAGTGCCGCCCACTCCCTTGATGACCAGAACACGTGGGCAGAGATCTGGGCCGTGGAGCCTTTTCATGGCTGATTTGCATGGACCTGGCACAAAAGCTCCCTGATCATTTCCTACCGACCTCCTGAAGGCTGGTAGATGAGCGTGACTCCCTCCAATGTCCAAAGCCAAGGCCGTGGGGGCAGCTTGTATGTGGGAGTTTTTGAAGAGCTCTTTAAAACGGGGACCCCAGAGCTCAGGACATTGAGAACTGAACCCCTGAGCCTCTTGCCTTCGTGTTCAATTTTAATGTGAGATGGCTGCCCCTGTGTGCATATATATATATATATATATATATATATATACATGATAAAGTAAAACCAGCCAGAAATGTCTCTTCTCTGAGCCACAGAGAACGTTTGTGAACACCAAAATCAATGGCTTTCCCCTGCGACCTGGTGTGTTATGTGCAGATAGACATTTTACTGGAACAATTATAATAGCCCAGTTGGAAATTATCGTCCGGTTAGGCAGCTGAATCCATGCCTGGATCCAGCTTCAAACGCAGGTATTAGGGGCAAATTAGCACTGACATCAAGTTTTGGATTTTATAAAAAGTGCCAGGTTGGGAGAAGAGTAGGGTAATTGTTCCTGTAGCCGAGGGTGAAGGTTAATACCCGGGGCCTTGGCTGCCCACGTCCTGGGCTCTCTCACACCTCACAGCACACTCTCTAAAGGCCGCCAAGCACACTAGAGCTCATTATATTTTCTGTCTTCATTGAACTCCCCGGAACACCCATCCTGTCTTTGATTGCTATGGAGAAGGAACAGCCACCGGTCCCAGAGTGTCAGAGACCTGTCCCTCTCTTCCCCATGCGCCCCTCACTCAGAGGGAGCCCCCTGCCTCCACCCAGGGGTCTCTGGGACTGGATGGCCAAAGACCCCGGTGTCTTTGGGGCCTGTCTGTTTAGGTTAATTACGCAGACGACAAGGCATTGATGCCTCCTCTCTGGGACGGTTGGCAAACTTGACTAGACTCAAAATGAGCCTCTTTGATTCCATCTGCAAAATTAGATCAGATTTGATAAAGTAAAGATGTACCCTTTGAAGTATTCCCTATCAACGTAAGTGCTAAGAACACTTGAGTGAAGGAATGTGAGCAGTTTTGAAAGCAGCAGCACAGGAACTTCAATGAGGACTGCAGCTAAGGGCATGCCCAGAAGGGATGGGACTAGCTGCATCTATCCTGCAGGCAAGAAGCAATTGCTAAAGATTGCAGACTTCTCCAAGTTCAGAGTTCAACATGGGAAAACTTTGTTGAACTTGTGATAGGCTGGGCTCTGTGGTTTGTGTTCTGTTTTCAGAGGCTCTTAGAGTCCCGGCAGTTTTTCTGTGTCTGTGCTGTGTCTCCGCAGAATAGGCTGTTTCTCTCTCTCTAGCTACCATCCTGAGGTAGGAATTAAACCCTTAGCTGCCTTCCTGGGGCATGGTCCCTCCAGAGCTGCAGGGCAGGACATCAGCAGGTGAAAAGTGTCTGTTTATCGCAATGAAAAGCAAAAGATCTGTGTCAAAACCCAGCTCTGTCACCATCAGCTGTGTGTTCTTTATTGTGTGCAAGTCTCAGCTTCCTCATCTCTCCAATGTTCCACTACACCTGCGAGTTACTGAGTCCTTTCCAGGTGCCAATAATACCTACCTTGCCATTGAACTACACCCAAACACCATCATTGTGCCCCTTCACCACACTAGAGCCCACACTAGGGGAAAAGGTGCTAAATTAATCACCACATGGTCCCTCCAGGTCTAGCAGGGCACAGAGAGACCTGAACAAGGGCTTTACTAGTGCCAGCTATCGCAACAGGTGCAAAGTGCTACGGGAACTCAGAGGAGGGAGTGATTGATTCTGCTGGGGGCGGGGGGTGGTCAAGGAAAGGCACGGAGGTGAGAGGAGAGGATTTGATCTGATGAGCTAGTGAACAAGAAAGCATTTTGCAATTTGTGGAGAGTTATAAAAGGTAAGCTCTTATTCTGATACTAGGTAATACGAAACAGCTTGCAATTTGGATTCCTTTTTCTTAGCTTGGAGTGGATTGATGGTAACTTGGGATGCTCTTCAGCTTCAAAAGTATAAAGGGATGCTGTGAGGGTTTGAATCCAATAATAATGCTAAGGGGAAATATTTTATTAAAAAAATTAAAGCTTGTGCGCTTTAGGCCCATGGGAGAGACTTCAGACTGAAACACTGCTATTTGGGTAGCTTCGATACCCAAACATGGGTGGGGCCCGTGCGCCTGTCCCTGAGGTTCTCAGCTGTCTTGAAGAGAGCTAGAGGTTTAGATGTTGACTCTTACTGTTCGGAAATCATCCAGGAAGGTCCAGTAAATACACTGGTTTTGAATAAGAGTGGTGAGAGTGGGCATGCTTGCTTTGTTCCTGACCTTAGAGAGAAAGCATTCAGTCTTTTACCATTACGTATGGTGTCAGCTGTTGGTATTTTGTAAATGCTCTTTATCAAGTTGAAGAACTTTCTATCTATTCCTAGTTTGCTGAGAAATTTTGATCATGAATGGGTGTTGGATTTTGTGAAATGCTTTTTCTGCATCGATTGATACGATCATATGATTTTTCTTCTTTATCCTGTTGATATGGTGGATTACATTGATTGATTTTCGAGTGTTGAACCAGCCTTGCATACCTGGAATAAATCTCATTTGGTCATGGTATATAATTCTTTTTATACACTGCTAGATTTGATTTGCTTACACTTTGTTGAGGAATTTGCGTCTAAGTTCATGAGAGATACTGGTTTGTAGTTTTCCTGATTTGTACTGTCTTTATCTGGTTTTGGTATCAGGGTAACATTAGCCTCATAAAATGAGTTGGGAAATGTTTTCTGGAAGAGATTGTGTAAAATTGGTGTTAATGCACTCTTTTTGAAGGCAAGCCTGATTATCTTCAGTAAATCTTCTATGTCCAACCCAGAAGTACCTTTTGGTTAGTGTGGTAGGGAAAATGGCTCAGTACCATAATTTGAGACCAGAGGAAATCACAGACCAGATTCCAGCCCACTCTAGAAGCTGTTTTAATTTAACCTTACCTTAACATGATTTAAAAATTTTGTGCACCTCCCTTTACATGTCCTCCCTATTTAAAAAATATTTTTCCTTACTGTGCACCTCCCTTTAAGGTCATCAGTTTCCATCCGTGCATGTGTTCATTCAGCACATCTGGAGCATGAGGCACTTGGCTAGACACGAGGGGCACAGTGTGACATGTGCTGCTTAACCAGCCGGCCTCCCTCCCTCCCCCTTTCCCTTCTCTTTCCCCTCCCCTTAGGTACAGAGTCGAGTTTAGCAAACTACTCTGTGGCCCCCAAGCTGCACTGCCTGTACTCCCAGGCTTTACCTCCAGTTGTCCTCCACCATTAGCACACTGCTCGTGTGTTTGATAGTGTATTAGTTTCCTGCCACTGCGCTAACAAATGACCACAAATGGGGTGACTCTAAACAATACAACTGTATTATCCTACAATTCTGGAGGTCAGGTGTCTGAAACTGGTCACACTGGGCTAAATCATTTGTTGGAAGGGCTGTGTTACTTCTGGAAGCTTTAAAGAAGAATCTGTTTTCTTGCCTTTTCCAGCTTTTAGAGGCTGCCCATGTTCGCTGGTCTGGTCTTTCTTACCTGCACTATGTTTCCACTCTAAATCTCCCTCCCCCTTTCACTGGTAAGGATCTGGTGATGATGACATTGGGCCCACCTGAATTATCCAGCATAGGCCCCCATCTCCAGGTCAGCTGGCAGGCAGTCCTCATTCCCTCTGCAACCTTAATTCCGTGACATGTTCACAGGTTCTGGGGATTTGGATGTGGACATCTTTGGGTGGCCATTACGCACATAGATATATACATTGGAATCATGGACATTATTGTAAAATATACAATATTTTTTTGAGTGTGCAAGTGTGCTTTATTTACATGAATAAAATTGGGCTATAGATCTCTTTTTAACTCTTACTTTTTTTCTCCAAAACTACATTTTTAAGTTCTGTCCTTGTTTATATATGCATAGTACATTACCCCTAACTCAGACATTATATTCCATAAGAGACCTCCTCCCTAATCTTATTCATTTCCAGTTGGTAGATATCTAGATGGCTTCCACCTCCCCTCTATTGCAGACAACACTGTGCTGAATGCCTCATGCCCATCCCCTGTGGATCTGGTTGGATTTTCTTACGTTACTGTCACTAGGCAATGTTAGGGTGCTGCCCACCATGGCTGCCCTTGTCTACACTCCCACCAGCAGTACATGGGAGTTCCTGTTCTAACATGTACTTTGGGCCTGTTTCTGCTTTGGGGTGTCAGCCCCCACCACTTCCTAGTTAAAAAGCATCCAGAAAAGAAAGAGAAAGCAATATTAACTGAGCACCTACTATGTGACCCACTACATCATGCTCTGTTGAATGCTCTATGTACTTTATCCCCTTTCGTTTTAGGACAATCCTATGTGGTTACTAGCATCAAACCCATTTTAGAGATTGGAAAACTAAAGCCACGAGGGATTAAGTTCTTTGCCTGAGGTCTCATGTTTAGTAAGTGGTAGATCTAGAACTGAATCAAAACTAGGCTAAGTGTCCACTCTCACTACTTCCCTTACACTTGAGCCCATCTGGCTCTTCATATGCGCAATTAACACTGAGTTAAATTCTTCATGTGGCAGAGTGGTTAAGAGCTTGGGCTTTGGAGCCAGACCTCACTCAGTTCAAATCCTGGCTCCATCACTACATGATTTGGGGCAAGGAGCCTAACTACTTTAAGTTATCTGGAGTTATCTGGAGATAGGAGCAATGTCCTTCAATTATGTTTGCAAACCACCTAACAATGTGTGATGCAGAGAAGGGCTACATAAATGGTAAGCACTGCTACACTATTATATTTGTGTCTCCCCACCCACCCTAGCCACTAAGCCCCCCAGAAGTAAAGATCGTGCTTCATTCATCTCTGTAATGGCTTCATATCAACAAGTTCAGTGCTGTTGGTTCAGTAACTGTTGGTTGAACGACTCAGCTCCAGAGCTCATTCTAAATAGGACTGAAGATTTTCACAGCCTTTGGGGTGAAGGGGTCTTGGATCTCTAGGATGCTTATCAGGGTAGGGGGACAAGAGGGTCTTTGATTCCAATTTCCTTAGCGATTCTGCTGGACCTTCTCAGTAACATCGATTTCTCCTGGTCCCTGCTTCTCTCTCCTATCTAATCAGTCTCTTTAACCCCACTTTTGCTCTCTCTGGGGGGATCAAGGTGCTATTCCCCTCTGTGTTGTAGAGGTTCCCCCTTTGGGGGAGGGGATGTCACATTGCCGTCAGCATTGCATTTTCTCCTCTGAAGGAAGGGAGCTCTGCACAACTCATAGCTTTGCTGTCGATTAAGGCAATTCCGAACCTTTGCAATTTCTTTGAGTGCTTAATAAAAATTGGGTGATTAGAAAACCTCAGGTGGCACTTTCTTGAATAGTCATTAAACAATCATTCCAGATGGAAACAGCTACCGCCGGCCGCTGGGAGGGAGCATGTGGCTCCTCACTACATAATCCTTTCTCAAGTCAGAATGAATGTGTAATCAAAGCACAAAAGGGAACAGTTTCAAAGTTCTGAGCCTTCTGAGGCAAACCTGTAATACATCCAACCAGCCTAAACTGGTGCTCAAAATGTTCAATGAGAACTGATACATGGTGTAGCGTTCTAAGTAGTTCGACACTAAGAGTTAGTTTGGGGGTCTCTCTCTCTCTCTCTCTCTCTCTCCCCCCCCTCTCTCCCTCTTTCTCCCTCCCTCCCTCCCCCTCTCCCTCCCCACCCCCTTTTGGGGATGTCTTCCTACTTTCAAGTTTGAGAAGTTGTGACTGAGACAGGTTATAACCTGATACTGGAAATACGTTCTCAGGAGGCTTTCTGAAGGGTGCTGGGGTTCCAAATCTAGATTCAACATTTAAAAGCTGTGTGACCTTGGGGAAGTTACCTATTCATTCTGAGCCTCGGTCTCTCGGTTGTTAAAATGTAGAGATAACAATGCCTGCTGCACAGTGAGCATTTATGGTCAGTGGGGTTACCTCTGTGTTTGATGTGAATGCTTCTGGAGTGGGAGGGGGTCATTTAACTGTGTAGGCCTCTCTGCTCAGGCATCTCTCCTCCATACTCCATCAGTTATGAAACTTTAGAGTCCATAAGAATCAAAGGAGCTTGTTTAAACTGCAGATCCCTGGAGCCCACCAGGAGACATTCTGATTCTGATAGGAGTTGGGGGGGGTCCAGAAACCCACAATTTTAACAAGCACCTAGGTGATTCTAATGCAGATGGCTCCAAGGTTATATACTTCGAAAAGAGATGGCTTAGTGTCATTTAAAAGACATCCACAAGGAGAGGTAGGGCTATAGTCATGTATATCTTAATAGGAATAATTCAATCAGATTGCTTTCCCATCAATGCCTCCAACCAGCCGTGCTCGAGGGAATTTTTGATAGCTCGGAAGGAGAAAGGAGCAATTTTGGTCATTAGAAGTACCTAGAGAGGATGAACCCTAGATCCTACACATTGGACAGCCACAGGTATTAGCCAGGCTAAGAGCGGTAATGGTAGAGGAAGAAGTTGCTAGAGACAAAGCATGGCTGACTTGTCGTGATCCACAAGTTTTGCTTTGTGGTAAAGTTTACTCTTTGCGCCACTAAAAATCTTTTTGAGTCCTTTTGGCTGGCAATGACTGTTTCATATCAATCAGAGCACTCTCTAATCTTGTTTTATGTTTTTTCCAGGCACATAACGTGATTTCTTAAGCAAAGACACCATTCTGGTTTACCTATTGTCTTCTTGTAGGCATTACTTTCTTAGTATTGGGGCCGGAACTCCCAAGATCTCTCTGGCTTTGGATGTCAAGTAGTTTTGAAGTGTGATATGAGGCCATTCACAGAAAAGCTGTGCCTTGGTTGATATCCTGGCAAGATGCTGCACAGAAGGGATGTGATGTCAGTGATGTGGGCAGGGCAAGGCCAGACCCTCTAGGCTTAGGAGGATGTCAGCCCCACACGTCAGACATGCAAATACATGCATTTTCTGACAGGTGAAGAGTAGAGTGGGAAGAATATTGAGCTGTACATGGAAAATTACACAATGCAATGTGTACTTGATAAAACCAAGTTCATGTGTTGGATAGGGTTAGTTGGTAGCAGGATATAGATTGTTCAAGATCTGACATTTGAGAAAAATTTAGTTTGAGAGCTGAGAGTAAGGGTTGAGATGATTAGATTAGTAATAAGAAAAGGTACTATTTGCTCCATTGTCCCTTGATATTTATAGCTGAAGAACTGGTTTCATTGCCTTAAAGTTTTCATTTCTGATTATAAAAGCAATATATTTTCATTGCAGAAAATCTGGGAAAATGTGGGTATAGCCTTCAAATAGCTGTTCTTAGCAACACACAAACATACACATATACATAGATTTTATAAAATTGAAATAATACTGTAGAAACTATAGTCTGATTTCTTCTTATTGACAATTATAATGTGGAAAAAGCTCCCTATTTTAACAGAAAAAGTTGACTCCCTATTTTCAATAGCTTTATTGCATTGTATCCTTTTTTCTTTTAGAATAAAATGGAATCCCTCTTATTAGGTATTTAGATTATTTTTATGTTTTTATATATATTATAGAATTGCAGTGAGGAAAATTCATATATGTGGATCTTTGTACACATTTCTGATTATTTCCTTGGGGTGAAATTCTCAGAATTGCTGAGTCAAGGGGGATGCACATTTTTAAGATCTTTGGTATGTATCTGTCAAATTGCCATTCAGAAAGGTCATTTCAATTTTCATTTCTACCAACTTCCAGGAGAGTGGCCATTGCCCAGCCTCCTGGTCACCACTGAGTATTACTATTGACTTCTTTGTAAATATCTTGAACTTCTTAAGAAAACTCATATAACTACCTTGTCATTTTCCACCCAGTCTGCAAATGGTTGTCAGCTATATTTTGGATGGAATTATGCATCATGCTGATTTTCTGAGGTGTGAACATGGCAGCTTATGTGGGAACTGTGAACTTTCTTGACCTTGAGGGATGAACATTTAGAATAAGACTCATCCTGTCCCCCTACCCAGTGAAGAATTAGAACAAATCCATCATCTCCTGGTTCACCCAGCACACTAATTCAGATTACGCCATCCCTAACTGGGCTGGGAAGCCTTTTATTTGCAGAGGGATGAACATTCTTGTGGACAGTGCCAAAAATAACTCTCACATCTCTAAACACAGGGACAGAGGGATGCTCAGATGAGGTTTCCAGTGGGATCTGACAAGAGCTATATAGTTTACTCATCTTCACAGCAACTCGCCTATTTCCCAAAGTCCAGACTTTGGACTTTGCTCAGGAAAGGGATACCTGTGGCACCATATGGTCCCCCCAGACTGACTACATTGAAGCCTGCCTCTGAGTTTATAACTCTTGGATCCCATGGTGGCCTCAGCGCCAATGGGCTGTGAAAGGGGATTAATGTTCAGGACAAGGTTTCCCTGAGTCGGCATGAACCCTCTGATATGGAGGGGTTCCGATGGCTGCCTTCCTGAGAAGGCCTTGCCATCCTCTTCTGCCTGAAGCCAGGAATGGCACATGAAAGCAAAGATGCTTCTCTCTTCCCCTCTGGGTCAGGATGCATGAAAGCTGGTGTTCTCTTGCTTAGATTTGTTTCTGATGCCCTGGTTGTTCAGATTTGTAACCTGAAAGTTCAAATCAGCACCTGCTTGGTCAGGAGGGGAGAGGGACATGTGACAGAGGGGGGCAGGAGATGGGTCCTGCCTCAAGTCAGAAAGTGCTTAGAGGAGGCTTCATTTGGGGCCAGGAGGCTTGAGTTCTAGTTTTGCCACTGCGGAGCTGTGTGACCTCAGGCAAGGTATGGAGCCCTCGGGGACCCCCACCTCGCCAGCCAAAGGAGGACATTTTTGGCCAGGGTAAGGGACCTTACAGCTTTGACTTTGTCAGTGTGGAAACAAGGGAGGAGAGAAGATGCAGGCAGGATAAAATGAGACCTTTAGAGAAGCATGTCCCAACCTTTTTCATGTCCTGATGCACATAAAAATACTACTATTAACTGCCACACCAGGGTAACTGGGGGAGGCTTCTCTGAGCTGGAGGCACCACCTTGGGGCCTCTGGCTGCCTGGAAGGCTGAGAACATTCTGTCCTGGGCACACCAAGGAGATACTCTGCTTCAGAGGACCGAGTCCTGAAAAATTATGGCACACATTTCCAACTACATTCCAAATAAACAGAAACTATACAAAACCGTGAAATACATGTCAGGTAACCCCACAGTGTTCTGACTTCACTCAGAGTGACTTCTTTGATGACTTTCTGGGAAATATCAAATTCTTGCAAATTTCGTTTTTGTACCCCTGCTCCCTGCGATTGCCTCCGTGCTGGGGGAGGGGTGGTGAGGAAATAGGGTCCCTAGGGAGAGGGGGAAACCCAAAGCCCAAGAATCTTCACAGCTTCATTGGAGTTTTCAGCCACAGAGCACCCCAAATCATCTCCATGTCTCCAATCTTGGGGGCACCTGGGAGAGGTCTAGTTCTCAAAGCCACTGTCTGGAGTGAAGGGACCGAGGCTTCTACTTGGGGTCCTGTCTGTCTCTTAGGCTTTTTCCTACTTTGTAATAACAACCCTTTTAATGTGCCTTATTTATTTTTTCCATCCACCCTAAGAAATAGTGAGGTCACTAGGCTAAGATAATTGCTGAACACCTGCAAGACGCAGGCCTGTGCCATGAACATGGTCGAGTGAATGTACGACTCAGGACCTCACAGATCAGCTGGCCGTCCTCTCCCCCTCCTCCTAAACACCTGCGGAGGCCTGTCACTTGGGACAGGAGGGCCTATTAGGGTTCTTGTAATTGAGATGGGGTGAGGGAGTTTACAATGGCTCCGGAGTGGGAGAGAGGAAGATGGCTTAGATGACAGGAAACCGTCTCCTTGGCTTCGTCAAGCAGATTGAGCAAGGTGGCCCGGGTAATAATGGGGTTAGCTAATCCTGATAGTAATAAGGGTGGGAGAGTCTGTCATCATAATCATGGCTAATGGATTCCAGGTGGAGAGATATAATTGTTCTCATTAGCATGGTTGTGCGCACACACGCATCCCCACACACGCACGCACGCACACACACACGCACACATGCACACACACACGCACACACGCATGCACACTCTGAGAGACCCATTCCGCCCACATACCTGACTTTGGTAAGTACAGTCAGATAAGAATAGCCCACCCTGCAGGGCTAGATGGAGAGCACTGTCAGTTATGTCTTCCCCATTTCCCCTTCCACAACATCCGTGCATATGTAATGGATTCATTAACCTTGAGACTTCTGCAGATGAGTTGAAAACCCAGGCTTACACGGCCAATTAATTGGCAGTATGTTTTGCACCGAGTATGGAAGTTCCTCTCTCTCCCCCTAAATACTGCCTGACTTTTCGGCTGTATTTCATAAGTGTTAATGTAATGTTGCTGAAAAGGAAATATGGCCAAAAGCAGGAAACTCTTCCCCACCCAGCCCGGGATGCAGCTGTTCATTTGGTTTGGGTTGTTAATTCAAACCACTCCCAGGTGCGTATTTCATATTATCTCTTGTTTAGAACAACATAAAATGAAACTGTCAAAACTCTTCTGCCTTGCTCAGCCCTGGGCTCAATAGTCCCATAAGCAGGGACCTGTGCAAGGAAGCGACTGCTAAAACTCGCCTTTCCTCAGTGAGAAGTGCAGGCCTCACTTGTTCTCGGGGCTGTCCAGGATAGACCCTGACCTGGAGCCAGCGGACCTCCAGTGGAAAGGTCTTTGTCGTACTCCTGCTCTGGACCTGCTTCCGGGCCTTTGCTCCTGAGATGCCTTGCCAGGAGCACTGTTTCCACCCGACTTCAAACTTATCTTGCAAAGCCTCCTCTCTGACTCTTTTACTGAGCACTCTGCTTTTCTTGTGTGGACATATAATAAGTGCTCAATAAACGCTAGCCTTTATTAATGTTTCTACTTCATGAAGCAAGTCATTTCTTTGGTGTCCGTAAAATATTTAATAGAGTAAGAACCCTCAAGTGAATTTGCCTGTGATTTGCATATATCCTAGTATGCTATTTATAGCTACACACTTGGTTTTTTATACAGTGAAGCCTCCCCAAGATGGACATTTATATTTTTTGCCACATACCCTTGGCCACTCTGCCCTTGTGCCAGCAGCAGGTGCTGAGAGAGGCTCAGAACCAGAGGAGGGGAGGAGAGGCTGAGGGATCTTTGCTTGGAGCCCAAGGGTCCCCCTGGAGAGGAGGGTAATGGCTTTTAGGTTCTAAGCTGTGAGGGTGGTCAATGACTGTTTCCTTTCTATCCAAAGTGATCTCATTTTCAGCGGTACAGGGAGAATGGCTCCTTGGGGTGACGTTGTTGTCGTAGCTAGATTTCTGGGGCTTGGTTATGTCTGTGGGTGGCTATCATGCCTTAGTGAGAAATGGTCTGTTACTGACTGAACCAGAGCCTTGACCCCAGCACCCAATCCGCTTGAGGTCTCTGATCATGGGAGGTCTGCACATCTCCCCAGCATGGCCCTGGTAAACTGTGGTCAGCTGTTGCAGAACAGGAGGGAGGTGGGTACAGTCTCCTTACTTGGTGGCTTTCTGAAAAGGCTACCCCAAAAAGAATGCTGCCTTCACCTTCCATGTGGGGCTCTGGTTCTCTCTTTCTCTCTCTCCCCCTCCCTCTCTCCCTCTCTCCCCGCTGGCTTCCTTTCTGTAACAGCCAGCAAGCAAGGGGAGGGTGAGGCCAAAGTGGCCACACTGTGCTTCAGTAAATGGGGGAAAATTCTGGAAAACAGGATTTCAATAAATGGCAGCCTTGAACTACTAATGGGATGCTTTTTTTGTTCTTGTTATTGTTTTTATGTATCCTTAGAAGGATCTGGCCACCTTAGACTGATGTCTGTGCTGTTCTGAAAACTGCTCAGAAACAAAGAACATCCGTGCTCTGGAGAAGGAAGCGTGGCATTTTGTTTTAGCACATTTTGTATTTTGAGCAGCGTTTTCTATAGCCTGGGGACTGATTGATTTTGGGTGCAGCCTAACATCTTGGCCTGGGGTGCTGTGGAGAGTTGGAGGGACTTAAAGAAACAATTCAGACCCAAAGCTCTTGTTTTTTGAGAATTGACCTTCCATCTGTTGACAATCAAATACTGAACCTATTAAGAGTGGCAGGTCCCCAAGCAGGGAGGAAGGAAGGAATTTCCCATAATCCCCGGAGACAAAGGACCTTTTGACTACACCTGGAGGTGAAGGGTGACCAGTCTGGGTCAGACCGAGCTGGGGGTCAGATGAGCGTGGGAGCAGCAGGTGCGGGGAGCTGGGCATCCACCTGGCTGAGTTCTGATTCACCACGCAAGGGGAAGCAGGGAGAAGGAGAACATAGTGATTAGCCACGAGAGACTAGGGAATTCTTACACAGGCCCCTCCTGGTCTCTCTGTGCCCTGTATTTCTGCTTTCCGTGGTTTGTGTGTGCCTGTCTCTCCCACCAGACCTTTAGCTCCTTGAGAGCAGGGACTGTGCCTCCCTCATCTTTGAATGGCCTGGCACGTAGCAGATGCTCAGCGAGCATTCATGGAGCAAGTGTGCAGACCCAGCAAGAGGGTTGTTTAGGGTAGGACCACAGCTAGTTCCTATATTGCCATTTCATGAATTAGGAAAAGTCACCCTTTATGGGCAGATGCAGCCCAGTGGGCATATGGCTTGGCAAGCAAAGTACCCCCTCCCTTGCCAAAGTATGTTTGTGCAAGGCATATTCTGAGCAAGTGCACACACATGGGCAGTCTCTCTCACAGGCTTGTCCAATCTCCTCTCCCAGGGCCCTCCCTCTGCCCTGTCCCCTTACATTATTCTCTGGCTGTTGTCCTTCTCCATTAGAAATTTGGTCCCCACTGGGGCTTCCTTTGACATCTCTTTAGTAGAGTTCACAGTAATCTTTTGGTTCACACAGACCAGGTTTGGAATCCTGGTTCTGCCCCTAACTCACTGGGAGCCCCTGGGAAGATATTTTAACTCTCCAAAACAAAGTCACTTCAGCTGGACGTGTTGAGGTCACTCGAAGTGGTGCATCTGCAGGGCCCAGGCTGCTGTTGGACACAGAGCCCCTTCCTGTGAGTTCGATGAGTCTGTAACAGAGGAGATGCTAGGCCCTGCCACCCATGTTAAAGGTGAGTGTTTTACCATTTCTGTATGTTCCATATCTTGGAGTGGCCTCTACAGAGACCCTTCTGGAAAGAAACCCCCAGTGCGCTTCCTGAGAACTTCAGAGTCAACGGTCCTAGACAGATCTCTCTGGAGGAGAGGGGTGAGGGATGCTCCTGACCTGCAGCAGGTTCCTGGAACCTGATACAGCCTCAGGAGTGGGTAGAGGCCCTCTCTGGTTCTGATGGGTCCCTTCCCATGGGCCTTGATCTGCCCACTGCAACTATCCCTCCCTTATATTAGGAAGATGAGGCCACTGACTTCATCAAAGGAAGTGAGCTGAGATTACAGTGAAAGATGTTGGCTGTACATAAGGAAAACTTGACAGTCATGCAGAGTCAAAAAGATCATTAGGAAGCATCTAGCCCTTTCCCTCTGCTTTGCAAATGAGAGAACAGGACCAGAGAGGTTGAGGGACTTGTTCAAGACCCGGTACACCTTCTGTTACATCCCAGAGCCTCCCTTGACTGTGAGAATATTTAAACTCTAAACTTGCCCAGCCATGGGATTTTGTTACAGAAATTGTTGCAACTACGAAAGCAACCTGTGTCTGAATTCCCGAGGGGCTGCAGGAAGGCCCTGCCCAAGCCAGCCTCTCCCGCGTGACCGCCTGTATCTCCCGCTCTCGTCCCTGCAGACCGTCTTTTTTCTTCACATACACAGATACCACTTTCATTCTTATTTTTTTCCCAAGGACAGTATATGACTTTCAAAAACAGGAAATTTGACGCTGCCTATGGAAAGGAAAGGATTAATAAATGGCAAAAGTCACACAAATATCAAACTAGAACAGACCCACCCCAGGACTGGGAATTGAACCCAGGCTGCTGGAGAGAAAGCACAGAACTTTAACCATTAGGCCACAGGGCACAGAGCTAAGACTCACTGAAGCAAAGGGACCTAGCATTGATGGGGGGCCTGCTCCAAGATGGAGCATGATGCTGGATTCCTCAAACATGTGAGTTTCTCATTTAATCTTCACAAGAACCTGAAGGTCGATTGAAAATTGTTGTGGTGGATGGTTATTGGATTAATGATTAAATGAATGGATGGATGACTGACTATTAATTATACTTACTCTGCTGTTTTTGTTGTGCAGATGTGGCCCATATCATCTGCATTGCTCTGGGGAATCCCTGTCCTCTTGTTACTTTTATTCTTGTTTTCTTACCACTGTGGTGGCCATTCAGAGTGACCCATGACCATGCAGAGCCAGTGAGAGAACCACATTCATTTCCCTGATGGCTCGAAGAAAGCCAAGAATCCAAACCTCAGAGTACAAAAAGTAGATTTTGTGAATTTCTTAACGCAAGCTCACAATCCTAACACATAAACAATAATCTGTATATTTATGTTCTTAGCTTTCCAAAGAGACAGTGGGACAGGTCGAGGGATTGTGTGACTCTTACTCCTTCCTCATGGAAGTTACATTTAAGTGTTCAGGTAGAAAATTATCTTATACTCCAGGGACAAAGTAGAATAACATGCTGTGTCTAGGTAAGAATTTGTTTCTATTTCTATTTGACCAGCTATTTATATGATTTATACCAACCCTTCCTGTTTCAGTTTATTCACCTGTAAAATGGGGCTAATCTGTCTGCTTAGTTGGCTTTAAGGCTATGATTGTTTCAGCTGATTCTGTACGGTACACTGGGAATATGTGCATAGGACAAGGATCAGTTGACTAGACTTCAGTTCTAGTCTGATACCAACTTCACACCTCATCTTCCATTTCTTGACTGGTGTCCTCAGGAAGCACACTAGGGATTTCATCCCAGGAGGCTCCCTGTGAAGACCCACCCCAAGAAATGCATCTACCATTTCTCCACTTGCAAAATGGAAATAAGAACAATCTCTATCCTACTACCTTTCTCTGTGGTTGTAGACAATGACATGTGTGGTAGACGTGAACGTGCTTTGTGAATGACAAAGTGCTGCCCTTGCCGAATTAGGTACAACAACGATTCTGCTGCCTGCTCGTTCTGCTCAAGTTTCTCTAGCTTGTGGATGACTCATTTGAAAATTAAAGTTTTGTGGTTCTGTTTATTTGGTTCATATTTTGTTATTTAGTTCTCCATTTGGCACGGGCAGATAGGAACATACAACTATTTTAAACAAATACTATTATTATTTCCCAAAGCCCTGGTCTCTGGGCAGTTTGAATGTTGGTCCAAGTTCACCTATGGGCAAGAGGTATTTGGTGGCCCTCAGAGGGAAGAGAACCTTTTCACCAAGGTGGAGCTGGGGTTCAGGAAGAGAAAGGGGGGAGAAAGGAGGTGCCAAGTATTGGAGCTTGTCCATGGAGATGGGCCAGAGATGAATTAATCACAACATGCTGCAAAAACCCAACCAAACAAAAGCCCCCACAGCAAATAAGAGGGCCTGGCTTTCATTTAACAGTCAATCAAATGGCAAAGAAACCCTAGGCCTCTTTATGATGAGGAAACCAGATATTTCATCCAGTCAGGTCTGCAATGAGTCGAGGGGAAGAGGCAGCGTGATGACCAGGCTTGTCCGTGACCATTTGGCTCATAGCAATCATCAGAGCCTTGGACTGCAGCGAGAAAGATGCAGGGGTGAGCAGGGAGCCACACGCATGGCCTCGTGCTCCCTGCAATGTAAACAGCGGTACATCTGGGCACCTCATGTTCTTGTACCCTCGAATGGAGAAGAAGCAAGGCCTGCAGAAAGATGAGCCATGCCTGGGGAGTGAGTTGGAAGAGGCGGCAGATGATGAAGATGATTAGATAGTGCAGTGTCTCCTCCAGAAAGGGGGAAAGGGTTGCATGGGTTGGATATTTCCATAGACCCTGAGGCTTGCATTCTTCCTAAAGCAGCGTGCTCAGGCTCCATTCGCTCTCTGGCAATGGGGTGTGGGGAGCGGGATCTGAGTGGTGGTGGTGGTGGTGGTGGTGGTGGTGGCAGTATCCGCAGGAGCTGTGTGTGGAGAGTTTTTGCTGCTCACAGGAGGCATTTGACCAAGGCAGACAAAGTGTGATAGTAGTTATTATTTCTGTCTGTTCAGCACACATGCATTCTCCTCTCTTCCTCTGGTAGCACAAGCTGCCTTCCATGCGACTGAGCCTACATCAATCGTAACGCTGCCTTTTCCCGGCCATATGGTTGTTTAAGGAATTAGCATATGGCCCAAGCAGGACCAATTGGAATCCTTCCCTGAGGTTGATAATATGGATTCTGGGAGAAGGAAACTGGCCCTCCTTCTGGTGGGAGAGCTAAGCTTTGAAGCTGTAGTTTCGGAGATTCTGGTGGCCAATTTCCCACTCCATGGAGAAAGCCTGTCCACTGCAGGAACAAACTGAGTCATCATCCAGAGAGTAGCAGAGCTGAGAGATGGAGAAGGAGCCTGATGACATCACTTCAGCCCTTAGATCTGTCATGATGGAGGCCAGATGCACCCCTACTCTCATAGTTAAATGAGCCCCCAAAGCCTTTTTGTTTGTGTAAGAGAATTGGAGCCAGGTTTCTATCACCTCAACCTGCATGGTCTGGAGGAGGACAGTGTGGGGATGATGTTCAGGGGAAGGCAGGATTGAGCAAGTGAGAAGTCAAAGAGAAGGAAGCATGATCTGACAGTCCTCTTTAGGAAGCTGGGCGCCTGCTCTGGTTCTCTGAGGCTTGGTGAAGCCTGACCTCTGGGGAAGGATACTTGTAGAAAGGTAGATCTGCTTTTGTTGGAGAATCACCCCCATGGCTCCTGGAATGGGAATGTGTACATACGTTTAGGTTCCATACTCCCCCCGATCTCCTGCCAGGCCACTCCTTGGCCAATCAAAAAGATGCGTGAGGAATGTCATTAGTTAAGATGTGAGGTTAAGTATGTGGGCTTGGGAGTCAGACTGGCTTTGATTTCTAACCTCAGCCCTTACTAGTAGAATGGCCTTGGCAGATTGCTTAAGCTCTCTACCTCAGTTTCTCTGTCTCTAAAAAGAGGCTAGTAATTATATCCATTTCAAAGGATTGTTGTAAAGATCCAATCAGCCAATGCATGTGAAGAGATTTGCATCATGAAAAACACCCAGTAGTAATATATATTCGATGTCCCATGAATGGGGAATGGTGAAGTAGATCATAAGACACCCATACTATGGATGAAACCAAGCAATTTAGGTGATTTAGTAACTTGGAAGAATGTCATTAGTATACTGTTAAGATTTTTTTTAAGTGATTAAGACTTGAATAAAAAGTTTATTTAATTTAAAAAAAAGAAGTTGGAGGCTATATGCCCAAATTACTTGAAAACAAGGACATGAAGAGATATTTTTATGCCCATGTTCATAGCAGCATCATTTGTGATAGCTAAAAGGTAGAAGCAGCCCAAGTGTCCATTGATGGGTGAATAGATATCTAAAATGTGGTGTATATATAAGGAATATCATTCAGCCTTAAAAAGGAAGGAAATTCTGACACATGCTACAACATGGAAGAGCCTTGAAAAAATTATGCTAAGTGAAATAAGGCATTCACAAAAGGACAAATACTGTATGATTCCACTCATATGAGATACCTAGAGTAGTCAAAAACTCATAGAGACAAAAAGCAGAATGGTGATTGCGAGGGACTGGGGAAAGGGAGAATGGGGGAGTTATCATTTAATGGGCACAGAGTTTTGGTTTAGAAAGCAGAAATGAGTTCTGTGAATGGATGGTGGTGATGATTGTACAACTATGTGAGTGAACATACTTAATGCCACTCAACTGTATATACTTAAAAATGGTTAAAATGGTATTTTACCATAATTTTTAAAATAAATAATTAAAAAAGAAGTTAGAGGCATGTGTATAGTAAGAATGCATTTTCATTTTCATAAAAGTACATAAGTTTTGTGTAAGTGTGGTGAGCAAAGGACATAAGGCTGAATGACTGTGTGCCAAAGTGTTTACAGTGCTTCTACATGGGCTTAGGGGACTGGAGAGGAAGGTGTCACTATAGACACCTTAGTATTGTATGGAAATTATTACAATGATCAGTTAGTCTTGCCATTTCAATGACTAATATTAATTCGTAACCATTTGCATCAAACTTTTACACTTCCAAAGTGCCTTTGCGGAGTATAAAATGCTACAACCATTTTGGAAAATGGTTTGGCAGCTCCTCAAATGGTTGAACATAGAGTTACCATATAATCCAGCGGTTTCACTCCTAGATGTGTACTGAAGAGAACCGAAAACATCTGTCCACACAAAAACTTGCACATGAATGTTCTTAGCAGCATTATTCACAAGAGCCAAACAGCCCGAATGCCAATCAACTGAATGATAAATAAACGAATGGGTAAATAAAATGTGATAAATCCATACAATGGAATATTATTCAGCACTAAAAAGGAATGAGGTACTGACACATGGTACAACACGGATGAAACTTGAAAACATGATGCTAAGTGAAAGACGCCAGATACAAAAAGACCACATATTGTAGGATTTCATTTATATGAAATGTCCAGAATGGACAAATGTATAGAGACAGACAGTAGATGAACAGTTGCCAGGGGCTGTGGGAGCTGGAGGGCTGGAAGATAGCTAATGGGTTTGGGCTTTTTTTTAATTGCAATGATGAAAATGTTCTAAGAATGATGGAGGTGATGGTTGCACAACTCTGGGAATCTACTAAAAGCCATTGAATTGTATACTTTAAATGGGTGAATTGTACAGTATGCGAATTATATCTCAATGAAGCTGTTATAAGACAAAACAAACCAATCAAAATAACAAAATCTCTTTATAAGTTATACAATTAGTTATTTATACCAACCTTGGGAGGCAGATATTAAATAGATCTAGAGAGGCATCAGGTCTCTTGAGAAGGAAAGATTATACCAAAGTCTCGACCTAGCCTGGCATACTTTTTTCATAATCTTCCCCAGTAAAAATATCCCACAAAAGACAAGATCAAAAGGACCCAAGAGAGAAAGCAACCCAAATGTTCCTCAATTAGGTACTAAACCAACCGACGGTGGCATGATGGGACACTACTCAGCAATCCAAAGAAACAAACTACTCGTACGCATGACAACCTGGATGAAGCTCAGATGCGTTATGCCGAGTGAAGAAGCCAGACTCAAAAGGCAAGATAGCATATGATTTCATTTATATGACATTCTGGAAAAGGCAAAACAACAGGGACAGACAGCAGATCAGTGGTGGCCAGGGGTTGTGGGGTTAAGGGAGGGTTTGATCTTCAAAGGGGCACAAGGGAAATTTTTTGAACAAAGGAAATGTTCTATATCTTGACTATGTGGTGGCCACACAATTGTATGTAGACATTAAAACTCACAGAACTGTACGCTAAAAATGGTGAATTTTACTGCTTGTCAATTATTACTTAAAAATGGGGGGAAAGGACATGAAAAACACGTTTGGATGTTCAGGTGGGCAGCTGGGCACTGAGAAGAGGTGTCTGGTCAAGGAATGGGGCCTGCACCATGTTGCCGTGAACTCCTGTCACCCATAGGTCAGCTGGGCCTTGGAGATCCAGGCCTGGGAATCCCCACTGCCTTCCCGAGGGCGTTTGCTCTTGCTGTCCCTTTGCCTCTAGCATCTGCACGTGCGGTGGTCTTTTCACCCCCTGTCACCCTGGAATGACCTGGTGACAGGTTTCCCTGAAATCCAGGCACACCAGGCACTGAGGGCTTGGCCGACGTCCCAGAGACGGGGGAGGGCCCCACAAGAAGACGTCTTGCTGTCCAGCTGCCACCCTGGTCCTCCACTCCTTCCATTTCTGCTCCCTGTTCCCTCCTCCTGGTTTGCTCCAGGGAACTCCAAATTCTTTTCTCTTTGTTCTATAGAGCAGTTGAGCTCTTCCCAGCTCCTCCTCCCCAGACAAGTGCTCCAAATGGATCCAGGTACCCCCCAGAACAAGGCGCCTTCTTTTCACTTGGGATCTCTGTGTTATACATGGCAACTTCTTTCCCTCCTATCACACTTGATAATTGGGACCTGATCGCTGCTCAACAGCGCAGATGCGCAGCCCCGGGCGTGTCTGAGTTCCAGTCCTCCCAGAAGGACTCGGCAGGGACCCAGCCCCAGTCCAGGCCTCAGCTCGCGGGTGCCATTTGTGTCACAGGCAGTTAAGACCGTCACTCCCAGGTGCACTGAAAGGAAGGTTCTTGCACCGGCTCTGTGGTACTCCAGTTTCTCTCTTACCTTCCAGAGCCTGCCTTTAAAATTCATTACAGCAATTTGCACTCAGTATTTCCTCTGTCTGTGCTTTTCTTATGCTCACCCCCCGCCCACATTTGTCATCTCTGTCAGAGAACAGGCCCCGATTGTTTTAGGCCTACAGCTTCGACCCAAGCTGCTGTGGCCAGCCCCTATTACTGGGCTAATTAGCGGCCAGGCTGCAGGAATCCCAAAGTTTTCCAGGGACATCTAGGCCTGCTCTCCAAGAGGCCGCTCTCTCTGGCCCTCCAGGAGCCACACTAGCACCCCGGCCCTGCTGCCCCTCTCCAGCCTGGCCTTCTCCCTGCCCCGAGCCCTTTCCCTTGTCTCTCGGCCAGCGAGCGTGAAAGAATTTCCTCTTTTCACAGGGGCTCTGTGGCAGGCAGATTAATGAACGCAAGCCCAGCACAGAGGCCAGCCTGCCAAAAATGTCTGCGGCACATTCAGTGGTCTCCACAGTGGGCTGTGGGGGGACAGTCAGGAGCAACAAAAGACACAGAGCTGTGCAATCAGGTTCCCAGCAGTGGCTGCAGCCATCATCCAACCCCAGGTTCCACTGCAGAAATGATCTTCCACCTCTAGCTCTGATGTCCACATCCAACACCCGCCTCCCTGCAAGCCTCCCACTCCCAGAAAGCCAGCTCTGAGGCTCCTTGATGCTTTAGAAATAAAGAACCAGCAACAGCTAGTGGCCCATGCCATAAACACCTAGTGTCTAGCAGGCCCCCACCAAGACTTTGGCATGGGCCGCGACGGATGGGTGCAGCGCTCACGAGGCCCTGTGGTTAGCAGGCACACCGCCAGGCCCTCTGCAGCCCTGTACTCTGTTATAAAACTGCAGAGCAAAGGGTGTTTTTAGGAGGCTGTTTCTTTTCTTTCCTTCAGTGCAGTTCTTAACAAACTGGTGTATAGGACTCACTTCTCAAAATGGGAAACAGATGGTCCTAGTGTGAGCCTTGGGGATACTTGCTTTGGAAATGCCCAGCATGACAGGGTCTGTGAAAGAATTCTCAGCAGCTGGTGTCCCACTGGGCCCAGCCAAGTGTCCAGGGAGCTGGTTGTTCCTTGAAAAGGTAGTTGCCAGCCCTGGAGTTTCCCTGGAGGGCTTTGCAGCCATGACTGTGGTATCAGAAGCAGAGAGCGATCTTGAGAGTTACCACCCCACCCTTGATGGAGTGGAACTGTTACTCCCTCTTGGTGGGGCAACATCCCTTCCCCTAAGGCTGGTTCATAATACAAAGTTATCATGTCTTGGCTTCCTCACTGGCAGAATTCTCCAGCCCGTTGGGATGGGTGCTCTTCTATACAGGCCCCTGTATCTGATCTACCCAGCTTAGGTGGTCAGTTCCTGGCCAATAGGCAGTTAAGGTGCAATTTAGTACCATGGCTACATATTTTAAAAAGGAAGTGGGGGTGGTTTTACAGAGCCTGGAAGCATTTTGTCCATACAGTCACACACACATACACACAGACACACAGACATAGACATGGACACATACGCACACACACTCTCTCTAACATACACACATACTTCACAGGTATTTTCATTTTATTTTTACCATATTGATACTCCTTAGATAATGTGTGTTTTAACTTTTTAGGACTGTGACTGTTTCAATTAGAAAAACAGCCAGGCTTCCAATCAGATTGTCTTATTTGATGCTTTTAATTTTAAATTCTTATTTATCATTTCATTTATTTTTAACTTGTCTGTGTCATTTTATTTCCAGGTTGCATTATGGGTAGCATACAGCTGGATTTTAGAAATCTGAAAGTCTTGGACTTTTCGTAAAAGAATTTTATCCATTCACACTTATTGTGATCATGAGTCTGTTTAGACTTATTTCTGACATTTTATTTCATGTTTTCTACTGGCTGTGAATTCTTGATGTCTGTTTTTGTGTGTGTGTGTGCGCGTGTGTGTCTTTGGATAGAATTTCTGAGTTTTGGTTAAATTCATCTTTTTCCTCTAAAATTTAGAAGTTGTATGTGCTATTTCTCATGTTGGGGGGTAGAATGGCACTGGACTGGGAGGCAGGAGACAGGGCCTTATTCTTAGGTTGGCCGTTAAATTACTGTGTGACTTTTGGGTAGGTTACTTTGCCTCTTTGGGCTTGAGGTGCCTCTACCATAATGAGATAGTTGGATTAAATGATTTGGTGACTGAGAGAAATCTAGAGGAAGTTCTGGTCTGTTTAGGGTATGTGAACCTTCAAAGTCAGAGGGAATATCTCCACGACCACCCTTCAGTGAGGCATCTGGCTTTAAGGTGAACTCAAACTTGGGCCTTGTTGACACAGTTCACCTTTTCAGGGGAAAGTTAGGCTCAGCTCATCTCTCCTCTGGCATGATCGTGAATGGGATGTTTGTTACTCAGCAGTGCCTATGTAAAAATTTTCACTCTTTAGTACGCTTTATTGTATAATAGAAACATTTATCACTCACCAAATGTAATGTGCTCCTCTACATATCCAAGTCCCCTTGCAGTTAGGTAGGTCATGTGATTAAGCTTGGCTAGTGAGTCAAAGTGATTTCACATTGTGAGAAATATTTCACTTTTGGGTGAAAGCATTTGAGAACTAGAATCTGACCTCTCAGCACACTCCCCTGCTGCAGTGACCAAGGAGATGTACAGATCCATCACCCTGGGTCTCTGAGTAACTGTATGGATCAGAGTTCTCTACTGACCTCCTTTGGACATGTAGCATTAGTAAGAAATAAACTTATGTTAAGCCATTGGGAATTTTTTTTTTTTAAACAACAGGGTAACCTAGCCCATCCTAACTAATACATGCTGTAAATATGCTGAGGGCATTATTAAGTATGTGCAAGTTCTGTCTTCTCAACTTGGATATAAAAGGTTCAAAGAACAGAGAGTGACTAACCTATTTAACTCATCCCTCTCACCCTAGCCCTGGTAGCTTAAGAAGCCAGAACCCAATTACAATTTGGTAAAGCCCCAAATCTCAGAAATGTCCCCAACATTAGCCCAGAGGCACTTCTCCTCTGGTCTCTCCCCCCTTGTTTACAAAATCTTCACTAGCCTTCTGTGACACGTGGGATAAAGTTCCAAATCCCTGACATGGTCACGGGTCTGGCTTGGCCTGGTCCTGGCTCTTGCTCTCGACTCATTTCTCACTGTTCTCCCCCATGTGTACTTTGTTCCAACCACACTTGTCTTCCCAGTTCCTCAAACATGCCTTGCTCCTTCCTGCCTCAGGACATTTGCAAAAGCTGTTCCTGGGCCTAAAATGCCACACCTGCACCTTTTCACCTGAATAAGTCCTAATCACCTTTCAGGTTTTATCTTCCTCAGGGAAGTTTATTTTTCATGACCTCCCCAAACTAGGTGACATGCTCCCATCATCCTCTGCTTCAGACCACCTTCAGGGCATCATCTCAATTGTAATTAAACAATAAGTTGTGTAATCACTTGCTTAATATCTCTCTCCACATTGAGTCCAGGGCAACTCCAAAGGGCAGGAATTACATTCATCCAGGGCCTGGCACAATTTCTGGTATGCAGATGACTCTGAATACATGAAGCATAATGAATGATTATGATTTAATACTGACGTGAATGTATGGATGGTCAGCCCTCGGGGTCTTGAGCAATTTCCCCCAAACTTTAGTGTGCATCAGTCAGAATCACCTAAGCAGCCTTTTTTTTTTTTTAAAAAAAAAGTATTTTAAAATTGAAGTAAAATATACATAACATAGCATTTTCCATTTTAAACATTTTTAAGTGTGCAGTTCAGTGGCATTAAGTACACTCACATTGTTATGCAACTATCACCACTATCTGTCCATAGAGCCTTTTTCATCTTGCAATACTGAAGCTCCATACCCATTAAACAATAACCCCCCATTCCTCCCCAGACCCTGACCCCCAGCTCCTGGCAACCACCCTTCAACTTTCTGTCTCTATGAATTTGCCTCCTCCTAGAGGGCTTTTTAAGACACAAATTGCTAGGCCTGACTCCCAAAGTTTCTGATTCAGTAGATCTGGTGAGAAGCCTGAGAATTTACATTTCTTTTTTTTTTTTTTTTTTTAACTCTAATCCCATGACAGATTAAGAATTTACATTTCTAACAAGTTCTCTTTGAGAGCTCTGCTCTGGAGCACCCCTGGGTTGATACCTCCTACTACGTTTTTTATTAATATCACATCTCCTGCACACATTAGCAGTTCAGAAAACGTTGGTCACAGAAGGGTTGATTATACTCTAGTGTCCGTGGAAGAACAAGTGAGTTCTTTTGACTAAGGCACAGGAGCTCAATCCTGCTCATTATATTCAGCTGGAGAGATTAAAAAAAAATACAAATGCCTGGGCCTCATTGTAGATAAATAGAATAAAGTCACAAGGAGTGGAACCCAGGCATCAGTATTTGTTGAAATTTTCCAGGTGATTCTATTGTGAAGCCAGGCTTGGGAATCAATCACTGGGTTAAGGAACAGAAGTGGAGGGAGGAAGATCCAAAGAAGCGGATGGAAACCAGAAAGGAAAACACACCCAGGGACAGGACCCGTTGGTTTTTGTAGAAATGCCTTTGCGACCTCAGAGTGGAAATGGTTCTTCGCCAAGCCCTTCGAGGAGGGGAGAAACACCTTCTGAGTGTAAAAACCAGTTCTCTAGGGACCAGTTTTGCTGTTCTCAGAGATTTGGGTTAATGGGAAAAGATTCCCGTGCAGGAGCCGACCTCTCCCAAGTCAACTTCCCCTCGGGCTATTATTTCTGGACATCATTTTGCATTTCCATGAGTATACAAAGTTATCTTCAGGTGTATACTGCAACTTTCTCTTACCTCTGCTCTAATTCACAGCCATCATCTTGGAATTTTCTCAGTAACTTCGGAATATGTGGTCTTTTCTGTATTTGTTGGTTTAAAGTAGGAAACCCCTTAGTCAACATGCCGTGTACCTCACTGAATCAAACCTGGTAAAGGCTTTATCCCACAAAAGAATCTGCCTACCAGCTTTCCTATTCTGGACAACTGCATCCTGGTAGCAATAGTTATAGGTCACTGCTACTCAAATTGTGGTTCCCAGACTGGTGCCAACCATGAACTATTGCTGTTCTGCAATGAGGTAGGTACAGGATATGAGACTGAATATTTAAAACATCTATGGCAATCTGACAATGATGTGACATCTGAGTATGTGATCAGTGGACTTGCCTTGGTGAACAGGGAATTGATCAATCCAGGTATGGCTGGCCTGAGTGGTAAGTTGCAGGTGGTGTGAACTGTGGATGTTGTTGCTTAGTAGGACTGCATGGCATGTTGGTCTATAATTCAACTCCACTGCTATTTGTCATTTGTGTGTTCTAACAGGGATGTGTGGTATTTTGTTGTGAATTTCTTTTGTGTTTCCCTGATGACTTCTGAAGTTGAGCGCCTCTGCTTATGTTTATTGATCTTTTGTGTATCCTATGTAACTGCCTGTTCAAGTGCCTTGCCCATTTTTCTATTGGGGTTTATTGTTCATATTGAAGAGTAGGAGTTAGTTTAATATTTTGGATATAATTCTTTTGTTGGATATACAGTTGATGGAAATTAAAAAAAAAAAAAGGTCCCTTACCCAGATAGCTTGAGAAACAAGATCACCGGGGATTAACCCTGTGGCCCTGTCCATGACAATACTGTGTGGGTTTCTTTTTGAAGATCAGAGAAAAGAGTTAGAAATTGACTCTGGAGCTTCTTTGTCAGGACTCTTAAAGTTGCCACTATCAGATGCCCAATTCAAACTAGTTCAAGCAAGGAAAGGAATACATGGGTGGACAGAACTGGAATAGATTCAGGCATGTCTAGATCTAGGTATTCAAGAGCTCTCCCCCTCACCACCCCCCCTTCCAAGTCTCTTGCTCAGCATCCTCTGTGTTGTTTTTATTCTCTGGCAAACTCTCTCTCTCTCTATTGGAGAGAGTGGGCCCCAGAAACTCCAGACTTACATGGTTCTTGCTTGTCCCAGCTTGAGAGACACACTCTGTCTCCTAGTGTCTATATACATGTCCCGAAAGGACTTTGGGCCATGACTGGGTCATAAGCCCACTACGGGGCCAGTCTGAGGTCTGGACCACTCCCTACCAGGGGACATGAAACCCTGAGCCCGAGATTCTCTACCAATGCATGGTAAAGGAGGGTCAGTTTTCAAAGGAAAGGGATGCAGGGTGGATCCACAAATTACAGGGGGTCCACCACCTCAACTACAAAGGCAAAGGGGAACCTTGGAAATCTTAGGCTTAGTGGTGAGTGTTTATGTGCTGGCAGAGGAGGAGGGAGGGGCAACACGGCCAATGTGGTGCTGGAGAGAGATTAATCTGGCATTACTGGGTAGTAGGGAGTAATAAGAGACTAGTGACAAGGAGAAACATTAGGTGAACATACAAATATGTGTCTCTTCATGGTTACCTCATCCCTTTATTTCTTCACTTCCTCATGCAACTAACATTTATTGAGAACCAATCTTTATGCTAAGCTTTCCCATGTAATGCTATCAATAAATAAGACAGATATCATCCCTGACCTCATGGGGCTAATAGTTCAGTTGCTAAATTTCTCAAAAGTGTTTTTTCCTAAAAAATAATGGAGCCTTCTTCCCGTGACAGGACACTGAGAAAAACCAGTAGGCTGGGCCATGCTAGGAATTCAGACATCAGCAGTTTTTATCATGCATGATAACTCCCACCAGAGGCTAAGGATGAGATAAACCCTGCTGAGAAGCATAGAATTTATCTCTGAGCTTCCTGGCAGCTAAGGCAAGAAGGAAAATCTGGTGAGTTACCTCATTCTCATTGTCTGATGCCAAGTCATTGTGGAATGTATGACAAGCATTTCCCTGGGTCTAAGCACTTGGAGAAATTTATTAAGTGGGCCCATATACAAAATATATTGAGTAACATCATAAAATCATATCCCCCAACCTGACAAAATGACAGGAGCCTCACACAAGTATTTCAGACAGCAGCATTTGTGGTCTATGCCCCTCAATTTTTCCCCAAATCAGCTTCAAACAACATGGAATCAGAATGACATCACATTCCTGGCAGGAAATGCTTTTAGGGAAGCCTTTTCTAACTTCTTCAAATAGAAATTTTCTTTTTCTTTCTGTTGTCTCTATAGCCTCTTCTATATACCTGTGATTCCACTTGTTTATCCGTATGACTTTGCATTCTGATAATTTATTGACATATTTATTCTCCTTGTCTTCCCTCCCCACTAGATTTCAGTTACTTAAGGTAGGTCCCACGCCGCCTTCAATTCCGTATTCCTAGATCTACCACTCTTAGAGCATCTACCTAGGAGGGTGAGTGTGAGTGGAATGCTGGAAGGAAGGAAGGAAGGAGAGAAGGAGAGAGGGAGAAGGGAAGAGAGGGGTGGAGGCATCTCTCCAAGGAGGGAGAAGAAAGAGAAATCTATCAGAGAGGTCCCAAGTCCAGGTTGAAAGAGGCTAATTTGATCTAATCAAGTGCAGGCAGTGAGTAATGCAGGGCAACTGTGGGAAGCCTAGTCTAGGACGTGAGAGGAGCCAATAAGAAGAATAAATTAAAGATTGCTCCATTTT
Organism: Daubentonia madagascariensis; assembly: GCA_023783475.1. Taxonomy (NCBI): domain Eukaryota; kingdom Metazoa; phylum Chordata; class Mammalia; order Primates; family Daubentoniidae; genus Daubentonia; species Daubentonia madagascariensis. Next base: position 20,085,838 of record JAKFHU010002573.1, read on the forward strand.
AAAAAGATTTTAAGAACTTAGCATGTTCAAAGAAAAAAAATCAATGCCCAGTGGAAATTTCCTTCAATCAGTTATGATGAAAAGATGAGGAAGTCTTTATTTTTATGTGCAAAATCTTTCTATTGCCCCTCTAAGAGCTTCGGTGGTCCCTGGGGTTGCTGCCCAGGGACAAGGAAGGCTGGGCCTGTGGGCTTGGCCATCCCAGTGTGGTCACCAGCAGGCTTGGGCAGGGTGTTTTAGGATGTGGGCAATGAGCACCATTACCTTCTGTATAACTAGGGATATTTTAAGTCCTCTGTTAGCCCTGGGCACTTTCTAATTTTGATGGGCCCACCTTACATCATGTCAAAAATATTAAAGGCACCCACATTATAGCAAAATTTGTTTTTTGCTATTAAAAAGAACTTCAAAGGATTTTTATAATTTTGTTTTTGAAATTATATGGCTCTAAGTCACTCATTTATTTTGTAATTAGCCATGGTTTGTCAGGTTTTGTAGCTAATTGTATATGGCAAAGCAAAAAAAACTAACCTACAAATTGCATTTAAGTGCTGTAAAAATTTAATGCATACTAAATTTAACAAGTAATGACATTCATTTATGTTAATTAAGCATTTCGTTATTTTTAGTTTGCACTTTGCTTTCAGTATTTTGGAGCCAATGATATTTCAGATCTCAAACACCTTTGTAAGCCCTTGCAAAAGCTGTGGGCCCCAGGCACAGTGCCTAGAGCATTTTTGTGGGTAAAATGGACTCTCATACAAAGGGTTGGCACATGGCAGGCTGGACAGACTTCTCTTTAGATGTCAGGGATTTGATGTTGAAAGAAGGACACAGCCATTTCCCTTCTGAATTCAGGGCTCACTAGAGCCTTCCCTTCAGTTCAAGCCCTCATTAAGAAAGAATGGTGAGTTTTTTCAGGCAACTGTCTTGTTATAAAAGAGTTCTGGTTCGGGGACACCAGACTTGACATCGTGGACAAGAGTTTGTGTCCTGGCTGTGCCCAGAGTAACTGTGTAACACAGAGGGGTCATTTTTAACTCTCAGGGACTTAATTTCCCCATCTATGAAATGGAGCCAACAATATCAATCCATCCTTGTTTGTAGGGTTGTTTTGAGGATCAAATGAGATAATCTACAAAAAATTCCTTGTTGAGAAACACCAGCCATCACAATAACATAAGCAGCTTAGGACAGTCATGCTCAATGCTGGCTGTACTTTGGAATCATCCTAGGGCAGGGGTCCCCAACCTATGGTGAGTTGTATAATTATTTCATTATATATCACAATGTAATAATAATAGAAATAAAGTGCACGGTAAATGTAATGCGCTTGAATCATCCCAAAACCATCCCTGCCCTCCCTGGTCCGTGGAAAAATTGTCCTCCATGGAAATGGTCTGTGGTGTCAAAAAGGTTGGGGACCGCTGTCCTAGGGGCTTTTAAAAAGGGCTAAGCCTGGGCCCCACCTGAGACCAATTCAATCGGAATTGCAGGGGAGTAAACGCAATGGTGATTTGTTTAAGGCAACTCCTCCTGGTGATTCTAATGTGCAGCTGATGTTGAGGACAGAGGTCCCCAGAGAGGAATATGTGCCCACAGCTGGGAGTCGGGAAGGTGTCAGCACAGCTTCCAGGTCAGCGGCAGCAGTCACTATGCCCTGCCTAGACTAGTCCTGCCATGTGATTTTGGCTTGTTCTGCTTGCCCAGCCTCTTGGCAATCAGTTCTGTGAGTTTGGCAAAAGCTGTTTGGGCTCTCCTGGCACCTAGCCAGGCTGTGTTTCGCAGGCTTGCAGTTACATGTGGGTGAGTTTGGGCTGATGGACAGTGAGCTGGAGGGATGTGCACCACTGCCTGGCCTTACCTAATGTTTCAGTTCCTAGGGCTGCTATAACAAATTACCACAAACTGGGTGGTTTTAAAACAACAGAAATTTATGCTGTCATAGTTCTGGAGGCCAGAGGTCTGAAATCAAGAGGTGGGCAGGGCCATGCTCCCTCCAAAGGCTCTGAGGGAGGATCCTTCCTGGCTTGTTCCAGCCGCTGGTGGCCCAAAGCATTCCTTGGCTAGTGGCAGCCTCATTCCAATCTCTGCCTCTGTCTCCACGTGACCTTCTCCTCTGTTTCTCCTCTTCTGTCTGTATTTTTCTCCCTTCTTATCAGGACACTTGTCACTGGACTTAAGGCCCACCTGGTTAATCTGGGATGATCTCATCTTGAGATCCTTAATTATATCTGCAAAAACTCCTTTTCCAAATAAGGTCATATTCATTGATGCTGGGGTTAGGATCTGGGCATGTCTTTCTGTGGGGGGCACAATTTAACCCACATCATCCCCAGATCACTTGCTTAGCGGCAGATGTCCTTCCCACCATCATCCTTTCCGCACTTCCTCCGATCCTCCTGCTTCTCATCAGTGTACCCACTGCTCACGGGGAGGAGAATGTTAAGGGTGCTACTAGGTTTGGACTAAATTACAATTTACAAAGGGATGGAGTGAGGACTTATGTATCCTAATATCAGGGTTGGTGGCTGGCCTATGAGAAACCCACATTCTCACTGGAGGTGAGAAGGTCTTGCGTTGATTGACCCCTGGCCAGGCTGGAAATTGTATATGTGATTTCACTGGGCTCTCAAAACCACCAGCAGATGGTTGCTGCTGTCACCATTTATATGTTAGAAAATCAAGCATGGAATAGCTCGTCCAACAGACCCTCAGACCACGATTTGAATGTGAATTTATTTGGGTGTTGAGGTTGAAAAGAGACGGAGCAGAAGGAAGCCCAGACCAAGTGTGCCAGGGAGCAGGATGGTGCTGCAGGCCGCTGGGGACCTCCAGGAGTCAGGTAGAGCAAGAGGTGGAGAAGCTGGACTACTTCTCTGCCGACGCCCACCTGACAGGGGTTTAGGGCTATTTCCAGAGGCGTTAACTCCCTGGCTCTTCCAGCCTGCCCTGCTAACAAGCAGAACCAGCACCAATGGCCAGAGAGCCTCAAAGAGTTGGCAATAGGAAGTACCTGTGCCAAGGAAAATGGGCTAGGGCTGAGGGGATCAGGGTGGGACACCCACGCTGTCCACCACACGACTGCAAAGGCTTTGCTTTTTCAGCCATGCTACCATGCCTTGCACCAAGGGCAGGGTGTGTGTGTGTGTTTGCGTGCACACAGACTTGTGGCTCTAATACCTGCCCTGCAACCAGTTCTTACTGAAATCCCGTGCTGTTTGCAAGACTTCCTGAAGCCCAAAGACTTGGAGATCAAGTCCAGAAGATTCTTCCGTTGGATGCTTCTGCAGTATTTGTTTTTGTGTGATGGGTTCTGTGTGACCCAGTGACATGCATCATACTTGAAATATTTCCACTGCTGACAAAATAAATCAACTCTGCCCGCTGTAGCACTTGGCTTATTAGCAGAAAATGGAAAGGGGGCATTAAATATTAATGCTGCACATTTTCCTCTCCCTTGGCACCTTCTATGCCGCTGATCACTGCCCAGCAAGCGCGGCTTTCTGTCTCTTTTCTCCTGAGGATGATCAGGGACAGGTGGGACCTTGACAAGGCGGTGAGGGCAAGCGTGTGCAATGGCACTCCTATTGGTCTTCTGGGCTCTTGCTTGGGTGCATCCCTGTCTCTGTCGGATGCCAAGGACTGTGGCGCTATGAGACTTCATCGCTCATAGAAGGCTTGCCACTCCACGTGTGCAGCTTGGGAGCATTCACAGGAAGGAGAGAGCGTAACTTCTTGAAGGAAACATGATTTCTGAGGAGGCAGGTTGGGATAGACGAACCTCAGAGAAGCAGTTGATTAATCCTGGGCTAACAGACAGTCGCGACCTCTGGCTTTGCCTCTTGCTGTATTAATTTTCAGCAAACATTCAATAAAGGCACCCTCGCTTCTAAGCCCATGCCAGTGAGAAGGTGTGTGTAGGAAGCTTTTAGATCCTGGAAAGAAATTCTTCTAGCGACGTTGGTGTTTTATTTGGCTAATCTGTGGAAACCTCTGCACAAAAATCAAAAGAAATCCCGAAGAGGAATTCTTTTTTAGAATGCTGGGTAGTTTGATTTCTTAGTTGTTTTTTAATTAATTTTTTATTACACAAGTAATGCATTAATCCAATTTTGTAAAAATTAAATCATTATGCATAAGGCTAGAGCAGCTCCCCGCCAGCACTGGGTCCAGATGACCCCCCCCACCCAGCCTTGCCTGCGAAGGGAGTGCTGGGCTTACACCAATGTGATTGTGATGGGCTGCGTTTGTGTTTTGTGTTTGTTTGATTTGGATGCTCCCTCTGAAAAACGCTGCTGTCGTTTTCAGGTGAGATCTATTGGGGTTTGGCCTCCTGACTGTTCCCTCTTGTCCCCAGACATCTTTCCTCTTCCCCCCATGCCATCTACACAGGGGCCTGAGGAATTCTTCCAGTGACCATTTTAACCTGCATCTGAGCTCTGGAGACTTTGAGGGCTGTGTCCTAAGGCATCGGGGCTGAGCTTCTCCACCTGGCTTTCAATACTTGCCATCATCTGTCCCTCTCTGTCCCCCTTACTGCCTGCCCCCAGACCTCTTGTGTCCAGTCAGGGCTACTCTCCTCTGGGGCAGCGTAAACACACCTGTATGGCCATCTCTGGGCCTTCGCACCTGCTGTTCCTCTCCCCCCGCCTTCCCTCTGGATCATGCTCTTGTCTCAAGACCTGATGTCCTCTGCGACACCTTTTTATGTCTATGGTGGCGCTGCTGGACTTTCTTCTTAGAGCTCATCTCCAGTTAGCATAGAGGTGTGGGGACTAAAAATTCACTGTGGGGCTGCGTTTGTTTACATTCTCTCCCCAGTCATGGAGACTCCTTCAGGGCAGAGTCGGTCTTCTTCATCATCATCATCATCATCATTGTTGCAGTTGTTGAGGCCTCCTGTATGCCAGCCTTTGGGTACTTCCCTTCCATCATCTCTCTTGTTCCTATTCCTGTTTTTTTCTGGCTAAGGATCTGTGACCAGGAGAGGTTGTGCCCCTTGTCGAAAGTCCCATAGCCAGTATAGGTCAAAGGTGGGTTCAATCCCAGGGCTGACTCCCAAGCACACGAATCATAAGAACAAATGAGTGATGTGCACCTGGTGTTGCGTGTCCCCTAATTTTGCTTACTTGGTAGCCCTGGTCCTGGACACCCCGCCTCTGTATCCATGCGGAATGCCTAAAGGACGAGCCCTCGAGTTTGTGGTCCTTTCTCCCTGCCCTTTGCTCAGACATCGGAGCTAGGATCTGAAGCGGGTGGGAGAGGGCTGGCTGTCAGGTGGCTGCGGCCTCCAGGGGCCCCAGCGAGGCTGTCAGCAATATAGGTTAAATGAGCATCCAAAGGCCAGCGCTGCGGAAAGATCATGGGGAAGACATTATCCCCGGTTGTTTACAAGTGAGAGCGAGAAACTCCTTAGTGGCTTTCTTCAGGAGGGAAGACATGTCCCTTGAGGGGAAATTAGGCAAATCGTGTGCCTGTTTGGGCCATGCGGGCTCCAGTCCTCACGGGGAAATTAACTTGTCACCGGCTTGGCTGTCACTTGTGCTCTTTGCACGGCCTCCTGTGTCTCAGCATCATTGCAGCCGCAGGGAGATCCGCGTGCGTGAACCCTCACGCCCGGCACTCGCAGCCGGGGAGAGGGGCTTCGTGTAGGGCACTTCACAGTCTGGCTGGAATGTTCCAGCCCCCGCTCTGGCGACTCGCCGTGCTCCCACAGGGACAATAATAACCTGTCCCCTCGTCTGCACCTGTCAAAGCCTCCTTCACCCCTTAGGGCCCATAAGTGCTCCTCTGTTGAGCCACTCTCTATCACATTGTGCCTCTCCTGGTCACAGTGAAAGTCTGCGAGAGATTTATTTAACCAACTCCTTATTTTGGTGATTCCCGTTCTTCTGTATTACAAACAATGAAGCAAGTGAACATTCACCTAGCAAATCTTTGAAAACATCCTTGATTATTTATGTAAGATAAAATTTTAGAAGTGAGTTTGTTGAGTCACAAGTTAATAAAGTATAGTTAATTCTTAACCAAGGAACATTTGATATCTGCCAAGTATTATTCTAGACAAGAGGTTGGCAAAGTGCAGCCTGTGGGACAAATCCAGCCTGCTGCCTATTCTTTAAATAAAGTTTTATTGGAACACAACCATGCCCATTCATTTGCATATATTTTATGATTGTTTTTTGCTGTGTAGTGGCAGAGTCGAGTAGTTACAATGCAGTCTGTATTTTTAGTTACAGTGAAGACTATTTCCTGCAACACTTAAAATATTTACTATCCGGCCTTTTACGATGACAATGACATTGTTCTCAGGTAAGAACTTATATGGCCACTGAGCTTGTGCTAAGTTTGGGAAAAAAAGAGCAAGCATACCTGTGAGGTCATTGGTGACCCTCCTAGGGTGGCCTCCTAGGTGTCAAATTCAATGCCCACTCTTCAATCCTTACCTTCTTACTCTTTTGTATATTTCAAACAAAACACCATTTCCTCATTATTGAAACTTTTGCCTCTTCTGTCCTCAGCAACGTTCTTCTCCAAGTCCTTGCAGAATTTCCTTCTTATCGGTCTGCAATACAGTCCAGTGGTTAAGAGCTTGTACCGTGGAGACAGACTGGCCTGGCTTGAAATCCCAGCTCCTTTGTTTACTAGTATGTGACCTGGAGCCTCAATTTCATCCTCTGGAAAATGAGTCTAGTCCATACCCGTGTTTGAGAAGTTCTTAGCCCTACACCCAACACATACTAATTGCTCAATAAAGGATGGCTATTGTGTCTCAGTTGCCATTCCCTGTGTCTCTTCCTTGTCTGCCTGTCTTTGAAATGATGGTGTTCCCCAGGGCTCTCTTTTCCCTCTATTCTGGCCTCCCTTTGTTGGAGAATTGTTGCTCGACTGGCTGAGTCCCCACTCCTCTCCCTGGGTTTCATATGTAACCTGTGAATATGAAACTTCTGTACATTTCAGATCATTATGTGGTGGCCAGTAATACCCCAGTTTAGAAACTCATGTAAACTTTTGTCTAAAGCCATCAAAAGACTTAAAATAATTGTTAACCTTCCCCCTTATAAAACCCAAACTTACAGTAAAATCTTTATTTGATTTAAATAAAAAATTCTATCTCAACTTAGTTTTTCTTCCCATTTCCTACCCACCTCTCGCTCCCCATCAGAAGTATATATATATGTATAGACAATTTCTGATGATTTTGTAGGATTTAAATTTGACAGAAAAACCACGAGTCTAGTTTCTTCCAGCCAAAGGCTACTTCCAGAAGGTTTGAAGGCACCTCAGTCTCATCTTCCAAATCATGGATCATCCTCCAAAGTATTTAACTGCAATCAATTATTGAATTTTTAATGTTGCCTGATTTCCTTACTTCCTAAAAAGAAACAAGAAACAAAGCAAGCACATACATACATATTCCAGGAGAGTTGGCACTTCTTACTGTGAGCCACTTATCATGATCCAAAAGATTTACTCAGAGGCATAATTAATTGGAACTTATTTCAGTGGAAGTTATTTCCCTTCATCTCATTACAGAAACAAAAGAAGATTATAGGCCAGGGGATCCATGAGGTTTCAAGAGAGCCTATTGATGAATGAAGTTGGAAGGAGTTGACACACGGTCAGAGATGGTTAACATCCAGAAATTTTTACAAAGAAACAGCAATTCTTTCCTATTAATCCTGCCTTGCCTCTTTGATCTTGAATGGTACCATGGCTGCGAGTTAAGCACAAAGCTACCCTGGCGTTAAAGGCCCTCAAAAATCTTGCCCTGGAGAACGATTCTTCAAGAACTTAGAAGATTAAGAATAACAACCACCACAACAATAATAATAATAATTAAAAAACCAAAATCAGTTAAGCAAACAAACCAACAAAACAAAAACCCAGAAAAGGGTGAACAAGCAGAGAATGCTTTAGGAAGGTTTTATCGCTGTTAGATTGTAAATCTGCCATCTGTACTTGTTATGACAAGGACACCCACGTTAAACTTGTCACCCCAGTCAACAGGGAAATGGAGCAAGTTGGGACTGTAAACTTTGGGACACAGTTGCTTCTTTTTGTAAGATGAAGAAATGAAATCAAGGAGAGAGTTGGGATAAGATAGTTTGGGGGACACTTGAAGGATTTCTTAGTAGGTGACCCACTGATTTTTCTTTTGTCATTTTCATTTTTCCTAAGGTTCTAAGAGCTTCTCCAAGACTCTCAGAATTCCAGTAAGGAACCCTTGTGGAAATTTGAGAGCTCCGACATTTGTGGCAACTTTTTGAGATGCCCCAAATTAGAAGGGCCTCAGCAGACGTCTGCTCTCACTTTGTGTCATCTTCTGACCCAACAGCCTGAGCTCCAGATCTTTCAACTCTGGAGGTGGCCTAAGGCCATGAACCACTCCTTTAATTCTGGAAACGGTGGGAGAGGAACAAGTATGACTGTCGAGTGGGGATGTTATCACCCAGCTCAGCTGGCGGCCAGGTTCTGTGCTCAAAATTGTGCAACGGAAGAAATGAAAAATGTAAGCTCTGTCGGGAAAAATGCAAATAAGGGGGCTCAGGGTTAAGATTTTGAGTGGTTTGCTGGTTAAAATTATGCTCTTGTTGATGGGGGGGAAATGATTTTTTAAAAATCTCTATCCAGTTGGGTGAATTAGGCAACCATCTCTTATGTAACTGAGTGGTTAACCCCATAACCCACCACAGTGGTGGTGAGGCTGCCCAAAGCCTTTGCAACGTTGAGGGACTCGTGCTGCTTCATTCTTTCTTCAGCTCTTGAAAAAGCAAGAGTTTTGGGGAGTTCAGCATCTCTCTCTCTCTCTCTCTCTCTCTGTTTCAGAGGATGACAACAGTGCTTTCCCTCAGATTTGAATTCCTATTTTTAATAGAAAAGGAAAACATCCTCTGAAATAGCACATGTCACTTTTGACACACCAGAAGGCTTGCGTTCCCTGGTTTTGTAGCTGGACATCATCCAGTGTGAATCATTAGGACAGAGTAGGAGAGGGAAGTTTCTGCTATGGCTTGTACAAATTGAGATGTACAGGCATTGAGGCCACTGGCCATTTTATAAGTCATTCCATTGAGACAGAAGGGATAACTCCCCTTCCTCTTCCAGGCATTTCCAGACAGATGAAGGGATCCCAAAAATAAGATAGTAGGCACATGTAGGCCTGCATGGGCTTGCACTGTGCACATTCTAAAGGCTATTATAGTGGCCACTACATGCATTCCCCAGGTCCAACTTTAGGACCAAGGTGCTCATTCACTCAGCTACTGACAGTGTTGTTTGCTGGAGGCTCACGGCCAGGAATTGCCCTCAGCCAAAGGGAGCTGCCTTGCTCAAGTATATGTCCCATCCCTGGGGTGGCCTTCGTGCAATGACTGGTCCATGTGGGGGTACAAGGCCTCAGTCCCCTGCCTGGATTCAGGACAGCATCAAGGGCCCTCCCAGCTCCAGAGCTCCCCTGGGATCAGCAGAAGCCTCTGCCATGACTGCACTGCAGCTCAGTCTCCCTCTGCCCAGTCCTGCTTCCTTCCCCTGCCCCCCGCTTCCCAGCTTGGGTCCCGGGAGTGCACCCCAAGAAACCTGCGTGCAAACCCCCCTCTCAGTCTGTTGTCCAGGGAAGCTGCCCACTGACCAAAGTTGTGCTCCTCTGCACTGCAAGTGGACAGTAAATGAGAACTGGCCAATGCATCACTGATCTGCTGCTGTGTGACTACAACAGTGGCTTGGTGCCACAGAGTCACCGACGTTTCTGGAAATGGGGCTGGTCTCCTCAGGACCCCTGATGTTGCTGATTGCAGTGGTGCGACTTTAGGGCGTTGGGATGTCGGGATGTTTCCGATTGTGTGGCCTGTCATCTTGCCTCAAATTCTGCGTTTTTGCTACTCATTTCGTTTTCCCTGAGGGTGTTTTGGTTTTCCAAAGTTTTCTATCGAAATCTCTTAAAAAGCCTATGTTCACAGAGCCCATGTTCAAGGCCCAGCTCTGCCATTTGCCAGCTGTGTGATCTTGGAGTTGACGAAGCGCCCCTCTAAGCCTCAGATTTCCCATCTGGGAAGTGGGGCTTCAGGGATGTGATCTGCCCACGTTACAGAGCAGTTGCGAGGTCCAACCAAGTGCTGCACGGAACACATGTGAGGGCACCGAGAGGAGTGCAGGTGGGGAGGATAACACCTTAGCACAACTCTTAGCATCTTAGCAGGGCCTTATCAGCCAGGGAGGGGCTCAGAGAGAACTTAGGGTGGGATCCCGGGCAAGACTTTGGTTTTGAGGCCGGGCAGAGTGGATCCAAATCTTACCTTTACCAGTCATTTGGGCACATTACTTAGCTTCTTTGTGCTTCGGTTTTCTTATCCATATATTTATGTCACCGTAATCATAGGGTTGTTTGTGAAGAGTAAATGAAAGAATTTGGACAAAATATCCACAGCATGGTCTAGGAACTCAGTAAATGCTGGCTTTTACTTGTGGCAGAGTGGAGTAGACTCCCAGCTCCATTACTTACGAGCCGGGCGACTTCAGGTGAGATATTTAATAACTCTCTCTGAACCTCAGTTTACTTATCTGTAAAATGGAGTGATAGTGCCCATTTTATATGGTAGTTTTGGAGGCTAACAAGAATGTATGTGGAAGGCTGGTACTAACAGCTCTTATTTATTGTCATCATTTCTGAGGAAGCTTATCTTTTATTGAGGGTCCCAGATAAATAGCAGCAAAACAAGGATCCAAAGGAGAAGTTAAGTGGATTATTTCCCATAGTGAGCCCCGGAATGAGTGGATCCTAGCTTTCTCACTGATGGTGGCAAGTTCTCAAGATACTTCTCTGGCCAAATTATTTGTTTCCTAGCAGGGAAGTCATATGTGGAACTTGGCCACCCTGGGCTCGAGTCTCACTGTTTTCTGGGAATCACCTGATGTCAGAATTTGCAACCTGCATACCTGGTCCAGAACAGGGAGCTCTGCCAGGCCACAGACAAGGCTCTTCTGTTCACTGAGATGCGCCAGCCACTACCTTGGCCATTTGTTTGCCAGTTGGCTTTCAGGGGTTGTTCAGATAGAGACTTGAGTTGTTGCTGGGCATTGTGTCATATCCACAACCTTGGGAGGATATAGAAAAAGTACATTTTTACCACAGAATACCCAGACAGGTCCCATTACTATCAGAGAAATCTGCCTTTCACCAAGAGGGGGGAAGCAGTGTTGTGGTGCAGAAAGAGCCCAGGGCTCAGAGTCTACCTGCCATGTTGTGGCAGGCCTTGGCCCTCTCTGGTGACTTGGGCCCAGAGACTGCTGGTGGCAGGGAAAAGAAGCTCATTCAACTTATTTCAAGTAAAAAATGAGGGCCTTCTTATAAATATTCAGAGGCAGCTCCTGGGACCCAGTTGCAGGTAGTCCAGCCTGGCCAGGCAGAATGAAGTCGCCATTTCTTTCTGACATCCCACAGGTGGCTGTGTCTGCAGCTCAACTCGCTCCATAGGACACTCTCTCAACTTGCCTCCCTGCAGACCAACTGTCCCTGCCAGGCCTACTTTATGCTCCTTCTGACTTCCCCTGCCCACAGCTTTGGCTGACCAGGGCACTGATTCCAGACTTGGTACCCTTGGCTCCTCACAACTCACTGACACGACAGAGACCGACTGTCCCTTTGTTTAAATACCAAGGAGAGAAAGTGTGATTGGCTTGAGTCAGGTGTTAGCTCCTGGTGCAATCAGCTGTGATCAGGGGACATGGGTCCCATGACACCATGGCTGTTCCTTCTGGAGCTGTGCCCAAAGCAGGGTCTCCAGTAGGGCGATGTAAGTGACAGAGGAATAATGGACATTTGGAAAAATTGCCTCAGCTTTCTGGGCCTATTTTCCACAACTGAAAATAGTAATAATAATTATAATGATGTTGGCCGCTAAGTGTCAAATTAAATCATTTTACATATGGAACCCAGTTGACCTCCCTCCCCACCTTTGCACCTGTTCAGTCATCTGTGGTCACATAATAATAATCCAAATTCTGTTTCACAGGATAAAGGGAAGCTGTTCTTTTCTTTTCTTTCTGTTCTTTTCCTTTATTATAGTAAGAACACTTAACATGAACTCTATCTTCTTAAATTTGTAAGTGGACAATATGTTGTACAGCAGATCTCTCTAGTTTATTCATCTTGCTTGACTGAAATTTTATGCCCATTGATTAGTAACTTCTCATTTCCTCCACCTGCAGCTTCTGGCAACCACCATTCCCCTCTCTGATTCTATGAATTTGACTATTTAGATACCTTATATAAGGGGAATCATGCATTGTCTTTCTGTGGCTTAATTTACTTAGCACAATGTTGTCAAAGTTCATCCGTGTTGTCCCATATTGCAGAATTTCCTTCTTTTTAAAAGGCTGAATAGTATTCCATTGTATGTATATACCACATTTTCTGCTTTTAATTATTTGGATACATACCCAGAAGTGGGATTGCTGGATCATATGGTAGTTCTATTTTTAATTTTTTCAGGAGCCTCTATACAGTTTTCCATAGTGGCTGTATTATTTTGCATTCCCACCAACAGTGTGCAAAAATGCCAATTTCTCCACATCTTTGCCAGCACTTGTTGTCCTTTGTTTTTTGATAATAACCATCCTTACAGGTGTGAGTTGATACCTCTTTGTGGTTTTGATTTGCATTTCTCTGATAACTAGTGACATTGAGCATCTTTTCATATACCTGTTGGCCATTTTCTATGTCTTCTTTGGAGAAATGTCTTGAATAGTTCTTAGCCCATTTTTGGTTGGGTTATTAGTTTTTTGTACTATTGAGCTGTAGGGATTCTTTATGTATTTTGGAGATTAACCTCTTATCAGATATACAGTTGGCAGATATTTTCTCCCATTCCATGGGTTGCCTTTTCACTCACTTGATTGTTTCTTTGCTGTGCAGAAGCTTTTTAGTTTGATGTGGTCCCACTTGTTTATTTTTGTTTTTGTTGCCTGTGCTTTTGATGTCATATCCACGAAAGGAAGTCCATTCTTCAAGGAAGTTCTCTTCTCTAGGGCATTTCTGGGAATGCTGAGGAATGTGTACAAGTTCCACAAATCTTCACAGTGGTGGCTTGTCATCCCTACCAGCCACTTGCTCTGCATCTTGCCTCTCCTGAGCTCAGCTGGGCATCTCTAGCATCCTGTTTCCAGGCTGCTGACATGTATCTTTACCCCTAACATGGATGTGAGCACCTTCCTTCGGTGCCCAAAGCACAGCTGAAATAGGATGGAAATGGTATCAGTTTACGGAATGTTTGGGGACAATAGAATTTAACTAGAAGACCAAGTATGGCCCTTGTGTAGCTTCTACTGGGCCTTCATGAGGCTAGAGGACCGCAAAGAGACCTTCAGAGAATTTCTTCTGTGAGACAGTCCCAGGCGCCTCTCAGGGAGAGGAAGAGCTCCATCTCCTCCTGTCCCAAGTCTACCTCTCCTCTTTCCCCAGGATCCATCCCAATTCCCGGGAAGCCTGCCAGTGGGCTTCCATTCCCTCTGAAGGAAATGCCCACTTCCACCTGCCAGGCTGCTGTCTCACCCTGTAATCCGTACCAGGGTGTCATAATTATCACCAACCCTCTTCCATATCTGGCTTCTTCCACTTAAACAGCCCTACAGGATCCACTCAATAGCCTGGGCCCAGTTTGGGGGGCCAAGCCTGGACCAGTCTTTTCATAATCTGTTAACATTCAAAAAAGAAAAGATGGGGCCTGCATCCCCCTCCTGGTGGGGGCAGATCTTGGCACTGGATCACTTGTGAGCTCATTCTTGGTCAAAAAGACAAAGTAATCTTCCAAGAATAAACAATGATTTTAAGACATAGGACACTGAAGTTCCAAGTTTTATAGAAAAGGAATTTCTGACTTTAGATTTCATCTAAAGAGTCTCCAATTGGCGTTTGTTAATGGCATGCATTAGGATAAGTACTGGCCTTACCAGCATAACCAAGAGGTCTCAGTAGCATGGCCCCATCTTAAACAAAGGGAGTGTCTGTTCCAAAGGTAAATTCATTTTTTTTTTTCATAGACTAAAAGAGATTGTTTGAAATTCCCCAAATGGCCCTGTTCCAACCTTCAGTATTTAAAGCTCCAGTCTCTTCCAGGTGCCATGTTATAATAAATCATCTCCTTTGGTCCTCCCAACAACTTTATAAGGTAAGGTATGGCTTCCTTCATTTTACAAATGAGGAAACTGAGGCTCAGGGGTGTGTTATAATTAGCCTAAGGCTAGTAAATTGCAGGGTGGGACTCAAACCCAGCTGGGACTGTGCCCTTTGTCCTACATCCAGCTTGGCTCATGACCCTTCCAGGCTCCGATTCTGAGGTTATGAGACTGGGAGGCTCTGATGCTAGCCTGTGATTGTCCAGAGTTAACACCTAATGTGCAGGGCCCAGTGCAAAATGGAAATGTGGGGCCCTTGTTCAAAAGTTACTAAGAATTCAAGACCACGACAATAGAGAAATAAACCAAGCATGGGGCCCTTGTGAGCACTGGACCCTGTGCAGGTGGCACACCTGTGGCCCTGGTGACCTGGACGAATCACCTTGCTCCTGAGAGGAGCATGGCCAAGAGGTGATGTGGCGCTGTGGGAAATGGGGCATTTTGCTAGCAAGTCTTCTCTGCCTGATCCTCTGTCATGTGGCATGATTGTCAGAGAGAGTAAGAGACCAAGAGGTTGAGCGGACCAGATAATTTTTTCAGTTTAGCTGCTTTTATTCCTTCCCTATTGTTATTGTTTTGAATAATCTGTGTGGCTTTTGAAGAAATTGCTCGAACCAGTTTGAGCCTTAATAAGATATGAAAAAGTTGGAGGCAAAGGGGGCCTGGTGATAAAAGCACAGCTTTCATTTGGCGCTGCAGGCGCTGGGAGCGGAGCAGCCTGGTGCGGTGCGCGCATCAGAGGCCGGGGGGCGGCCAGAGAGCTGTGAGCAGTGGGACTCGGCTCCAAACAGCAGAATGACAATTGGGAACATAAAAGCCAAGGCGGAAGGTGAGAAGGAAATAGAGAAAAACAAACCCCCAACTCAACTACAGCCACCTGAATGAGGGGGCATTAAGAAGAAAGCGGCCAGTAGGGATTGTAAGTGGTCAGCAGCCCCCGCTGGAAGATGAGGTCTCTGTGGTTTTCCCTAAGGACAGAGGTATTTGGACGTCTGGCTGCGTCTCTCCAGGAGGCAGAGTGTGCTAGAAAGAGTCTAATGTGGACTGAAGCCTCCTAAATTCCCAGGTCATTGTTGCCTGACCAGATCCTTTGAAAACTAGCCTCTGGCTTGGTGCTTCATTCAAAGATTGGAGAGCATCCTATGTGCAGCCTGGGGCTAGCCTTGGGGACACAATGGCGAACAGGTGTGTTCTCTGCCCCCCTGGGATTCTCAATCTGGAGAAGAAGCCACAAAAATGGCAGGCAGGTAGATTTGCAGGGGAGGTGTTGAGGGGAGTACGCAGGAGGGACATTTCTTCCAGAGATGACCTCTTCCTGGGAAAACAATATTCGAAAGGAACTCTGAAGGATGAGTAAAAGTTAGCCACATGTCGGGGATGGTGGGGGAGAGGAGGGGATTCCTGGCCAAGGGGAAGAGCACATGCAAAGGCAAGAAAGAAGATGTTGCGTTTGAGTGACAGAGAAACGATTTAGTCAGCAAACGTGAACTGAGCGGCCACTGCCTGCTTCGGAGCTAGCGAGCCGCCCACTCCTGCCTGCGCTGTGGCCCATCGCTTGCTTTTCCAATTCGAGACCATTGCCTGCTGCTCTGTTTTTTCTCTTCTTTCCATCTCATATGTCAATTGGCTCCCTCCCTTGGACTTACTCTGTGTATTAGTGGAATACAAATTCAACTCCTGTTTCAAAGAGCAAAATAACAGGCTTAACACGTTGACGGCCACACTAGAAAAATTTTTTTTTCCCTGGGGCCATGGTGTTTTATTATGAAAATAGAATAAAAACTTAGAAAACAAAATGATCCCTTCTAATTTAATGAAAAAATTTTTTATTGTTTTTTGTGTGTGAGTTATATGCAACTCACATGGCGCTAGAATCAATTTTTACACTGCACGCCAATCGAGTTGTATGTGACTCGTGACATACTCATTGAATTTGTTTCAGAGAATTGAGTCTTCATATGCTTCATGAGGTCCTGGGCTCAAAATTATTGTGAGTTAAGTACAGTTAAATACAGTTAACTCACGTGGCAGTTAATGTATTAAACAAGAAAGATGGAAGTTAATTTCGTTTGCACAGGATTGCCCAAGACTAAGCTGCTGGTTGATGAGGTGGCTCCAGAGGGGAGGACACAGCATCTCATTCTCTTGTTGTTCCCCACCCATGAAGTGTTGTTCTGTTTTTTGGGTTTTTTTTTTTTGAGGCAGAGTCTTACTCTGTCACCTCAGCTAGAGTGCAATGGCATCGTCATAGCTCACTGCAACCTCAAAGTCCTGGGCTCAAGGGATCCTCCTCCTCACCCTTAGTTGGGGCCCCCCGGAATTTTCTATTTTTAGTTGATGTGGAGTCTCACTCTTGGTAAGGCTGGTCTTGAACTCCTGACCTCAAGCAATCCTCCTGCCTCACCCTCCCAGAGTGCTAGGATTACAGGCGTGAGCCACCCGCACCTGGCCATGTGTTGTTCTTGAATGTGTGCTCCAAAATAGCTCTCCACTATGTCGACTTCCCCTGAGGCAAGACAGAAAGAGGGACAGAGGAGGGCACGTCCCTTTCTTTCAAAGTTATGGCCAGGAAGGTCCATGTGTCGTTTCTGCTTACATGCGATTGGCTGGAGCTTAGTCCTGTGACCACACCATGCGCAGGGGAGTCTGGGGGATGCATTCTGCCTGGCTCCCACGTCCAGCGAAAGCTCTGAGCTTCTCCTTCTATAGGTGGAAGAGGCGAATGGACATTGGGGTAAATAGCAGTTTCTATCCTATTCCACTTCTGGTTTGTGATCTCAGAGACCTGTCTTCACAGACTACTGCTGCGGAAATGAGTCCTGTTAGGTGCAGCCCTGGGCTCCCCGTCTCGCATGTGGACAGTAGAAAGGGGGGGACATCAGCACTAGAAAGCTGGATACCATCCTGCGCTCAAGCTGAAGCTCACAGAGATCAAGTCAAGGGGATGAAACATTTTTGGAAGTGTTTTAGATCGATAAAAATTCCTCTTCTTGGGGTAGGGCAAGTGAGGCCTACTCACTTTATTTAAAAGAGCTTTGTTGATTAGATTAAATGCCGAGTCAGTCCTCATTTGGACCTTAAAAGCTCTCAGTTGAGAAGAGACAGTAAAGGCCACCGACTTGCCCATGAACCCTTAATCAGGGCCCAGCCTGAATTCCTTAGGCTTTGTTCCTTTTCAGGGCGGGGAGGGAAAATAGTGACGGATTGACAAGGAAAACTGGCGGGCGGTGAGTGCGTTCCCCTGAAAGAAGCGCTGGGGAGCGTGAGAGGTATGCCATCCCTGAGTGAATGGGTTCAACCAGACAGATGATCCTGATAATCCAATAAAACACTTCTTGTTTTTGTGACTAATCCAACTGTCGTGCTCTGTTTCCAAGGGCTCAAGCCTTCAAAAAGTGATTCTGAGTCTCGATGTTCACTTTCTGGTTTAGCCAGAATTTGTTTTTCATCTCAACCCTATCTCCAAGCTGCCTACTCATGTTTCGCACAATAACATACTAAGTAAGAAGAAATCAGGAAGAGAGCGAGGCCATTCTGTACACTTCAGAGCTCAGTGTTTATAATTAGGGGCCTGTTTGCTGTTTTGGACTGTGTGTGTCTCCTTGTTCCCTGTTCCTTAGTCATACCAGATGGCATGACTGTTATTTGTGTGCATGTCTATCTCTTAGACTAGGGTAAGAGATGTTGAAGATCAAGACTCCACCCCAGTTTGTGTGGTCCTCCCAGCATCAGGCTTGGTGCCTGGCATGTGGTAAGTATTGAATCAATGTTCGTTGAATCGCTGACTTTATTCAGATAACCAAAGTTGACCTTGGCTTTTTTTAGTTAATCTACTTTGCTGTTGTCGGTGGCGTAAGTTATCAGAATGCCATATTTCTGTCATATTTGCATGCTTTCTAGATGCAACTCCATCTACTGCCTCCTCCTACCATCCCTCTAAGAGTCCGTTGCTATTTTTAAAAATGGAAGGAGTGCTTATCAGAGAGAGTCTACTCATTATAAAAATTAATGATATGGGAAAATTGTTTGGCAATTTTTTTAATCAACTAAGCATATGCTTGCCTTAATTCCCAGAAGTTGCAC
Source organism: Daubentonia madagascariensis (assembly GCA_023783475.1). Taxonomy (NCBI): domain Eukaryota; kingdom Metazoa; phylum Chordata; class Mammalia; order Primates; family Daubentoniidae; genus Daubentonia; species Daubentonia madagascariensis. The sequence continues at coordinate 20,104,096 of JAKFHU010002573.1, forward strand.
TCTTGGACATTTTTCTCAGAGAAACAAAAACCTATTTTCAGACAAAACCTGTGCATGAATATTCATAGCAGCTTTATTTATAATAGCCTAAAACTGGAAACAATCCAAATGTCCTTCAACAGGTGAATGGTTAGAAGAAGCTCTCATATATCCATACAATGGAACACCAGTCTGCAATAAAAAGGAACAAATATTTGAGATGTGCAGTGTGTTAGTTTCTAGGGCTGCCCTAACAAAGTGCCACAAACAAAGTGGCCTAAATGACAGACATTTGCTTTGTGGTCTGGAGGCTAGAAACTTGGATGAAGGTGTCAGAGAATGCTAGGACATGTTCTCTCTGAAGGACCCAGGGGAGGATCTGTCCAGGCTTTGCTCCTAGCTTCTGGTGGTCCCTTGGCTTGTAGCAGTGTAACTCCAATTTTTACTCGGTGTTCTCCCTGTGTGGGTGTCTGTGTCCAAATTTCCCTTTTATAAAAACACTAGTCATATTGGATTATGCACCCACCCTATTCCAGTATGACCTCATCTTAACCAATTATATTTTCTATGACCTTATTTCTAAGTAAGTTCACATTCTGAGGTATTGGGAGTTAGGGTTTCAACATCTGAATTTTGGGTGGGACATAATTCAACCCATAATATGCAACAGCATGGACAAGGGCATTATGATTAGTGAAAAAGCCAGTCCCAAAAGGTTTCATACTATATGATTCCATTAATGTAACATACATCAAATAACAAAACTATAGAGATGGAGAAGAGATTAGTGGTTGTCAGGGGAAAGGGATGGAGTGCAAGGATGCATCTGTGAATGGTAGCAGGAGGGAGTTTCTTCGTGGCGAAGACATCATTGTGTATCCTATCTGATGGTGGTTATGCAAATTCATACGAAGATTCAAATTTCATTGAACTAGATAAACACACACACACTCAGGAGTGCCTGTTAAAACTGAACAAGGTCTGTAGTGTAGTCAACAGTATTGCACCATGTCAATTTTCTGGTTTTGATATTGTGCTAGAGTTGGAAAAGACATCACTGGGGGAAGCTGGGGGAAGGATTCAAGGGACTATTCTTTGTGCTGTTTTTGCAACTTCCTGTGAGTCTGTAATCATCTCAAAAAGTTAAAAAAAAAAGGACATAGCTATGTTGGGGGTTGGAAAGGAGGAAATGAAAGACTTTGAATGTGGATAGGGTTAAAAAGTCTCTCCTGATATGGTCGCCATCCTAAAACAGATCTTGCCTCTTAAATTCCGATGTAATTTGCAGTCACTCTGTGTTCCTTCTCTACCAGCAGTAATAAAGAGATATGTTCAGGTGAGATGGGCAGTGCAGGCAGAAAGGTCAGAGAACAAATATTTATTTCCTTTTGGACTTCTACCCAGGTCTTGAGTTCCCAGATTTTCAGATTTGCTACATCTTGTTAGATGAAATCTGGCCTGCAAGTCCTTCTGTGGGGACCTCTTAGATCAACAACCACCAACTCTTCCTCCCACCCCTCTCCCTGAAGTCCTCTCACCTGGGGAACATTTCACCTGCCCTGCAGTCCTGGGGGCCCTGCTCTGTCTGCCAGGGTGGGTGGGCTTGTCTATCTTGCCCCCTGTCCTACCCTTACCATCTCTTGGGCACAGAGCAGGGCCACACCCCCAAGCTGGACTTGCTTCATGCTCTGTCACCTGGGTAAAATGAACTGCCTCCAAGTTGGCTTTGCTTTGGTTCAGATGACCAGGTCCTGGGCTGGCCCTGCTGTATGCACTTAGGCAAGTCACTTCTCCTTTCTTTGTCTCAGTTTCCTCAACTGTCCGGTGGTGGTAAGTCATTCCTATCTAATCTCCAAGTCTGGGATATCCTAAAGCTTAAATTATAATTGCTGAGAAGGTTTCATGCAAATACAAGGTTCTGTTATTATGTCTTGATAATAGTACTTTAATAGTGATTAATTATTAAGCAACTCTCATGTACTAAGCACAATAATTACCTCTTAATTCTCATAAAAATCATGTGAGGTAAGTTTCATAGACAAACTGGGGCTACTCCAAGCACATTCCATGCCTGCCCAGGAACCCATATTCCCTGTTAGTCCTGACTGTACTGTGGAAAGCTAAAGGAATCTTTGTCTCTGAGTCTTGATGCAGGAGACCTGGAGCTTTGTTTACTTTCAAAAATCCACATCAGCGTTTTACACAAGATCCCTGGGGCAGGAGCATGACTGATTCAGCTTGATAGGCTCACGAGAGCTGAGTGTGCACATCTCCTCCCAACTCTGGGCTCAGGAATATCACACTGCAGCTTGAAGTTGGCCATGGTGGGAGTGTTTACACCATGGAAATTGGTGAGCGCTACAAATCAGAGCTAATTGTTTCCTCAGAAAGCCAGTTTTCCATTCTACGATGATGCACTGCAAATGGGATTTTTTGGGATGTTCCCAAATTCCCAAGGTGGTTGGGAGGGTTTGGCCACCAACATAAAATAGTGATTATTAACATACTTGAGAAATCTGCTCTACAGCTTACTAGCTGTGTTCCATAGACAATATACTTACCTTCTCAAGAGCTCAGTTTCTTCCTCTGTAAAAGGAGGATGTTGACAATCTACCTCCTAACCTTAAAGCAACTTCTCACAATGAGGGTCCCAGTCAATGTTTGCTCTTATTGTACTGTTGGTTGCTACCATTTTTATTGTGAGATTCCTGATCTCTGCAAGAAGGCGGCTTTTAACTATCCCACTCTTCTGAGAAATAATGGGGTCTAACATTGAGAGGACAGATTCTAGAAATTTCCACCTGGCTTGAAATCCTCACTGTGCTACTTACTAGCTGAATGACCTTGAGCAAGTTATTTAACCTCTCTGCAGGCCGATTTCCTCATCTGTAGGGTGGAGATTATAGGTTGATAATAATTCCTACCCCTTAGGGTTGTCCCAAGGATCAAGTGAGTCAAGTATAGCACCCATAGCAATGTCTAACTCATAGTAAGTACTATGTAAGTGTTTGCTATAATTATCCCGAAAGTGATTGTGCTGGGTTGAATGCCATCCCTCAAGAATTTGTATCCTTCCCAGAACCTCAGAACGTGGCCTTATTTGGAAAGAGGGATGCAGTAGGTGTAATTGGTTAGGATGACATACTGGAGTAAGATGCGCCCTTGGTCCAATATGACCAGTGTCCTCATAGGAAGAGGAGACACACAGACATACACAGAGGCAAGATGATGTAAAGACATAGAAAGAATACCACAATACGGTGGCAGCAGAGATTGGAGGGATGCAGCTGTAAACTAAGGGATGCCAAGGGTTGCCAGGAATAGCCAGGAGCCAGGAAGAGGCAAGGTAGGATCATACTCTAGATCTTTCAGAGAGAGAATGACCCTGCCAACACTGTGATCTTGGACATCTGGGCTTCCGAAGTGTGACATAATACATTTTTGTTGTTTTAAGCCACCCAGTTTGTGGGAATTTGTTTTGGCAGCCCTAGGAAACTAACACAATGATCATGTTGGAGGGGTTTGAAGGAAGTTGAAACATCCATTTCCACTGCCTCCCTTTTGAGTCCCACTGCTTGTGTTTTTAATGTCCTTTCTGCTTTTGCTCTGGTGGCGCTTTCCCCAGGGTCAGGAGCTCCGACAGCAGCGATAGCAGCGCCCTCCACTGCTCTGATTTCCTGACCTCCTGCAGCTAGCAAATGGGGCTTGGTGTGTGTGGCCTGCTGAAAGCTCACTCAGGTTTTATGACACACCTACGCAAGGCCCGTGGGCTACCCCAGGAGGTCCCTTAGCATCATCCTCCAAATATCTGACCTGGAAAGATGACAAACAAATACACCAGCTTGAAAGATGAATCTGAGTTTATAAATGGCCTTAAAAGGCTTCACTTATTTTGCACATACCTCTTGCCTTCAGAGATGCTACCTTTCTTTGCCAAAAATTATACTTTACCTACTCTTTCCTTTTCTATGGTTGAGGGGAAAGCTGTTATGAGCCCTCTTGACTGTTACAGCTGTTTATGACCTTTCAATAGTATGTACATATTCCTCCATGTCGCCTGATGCCACACCCATCGCATGGTGGCATTGTGTGATTACCAGCACTTGTGGGAAAGTATTGCCTGCTCAGCCTGTTCTAGGTACTGGTGTGAACTTTATGTGACCTCGTTTAAACTTCCCAGCGACCCTGAGAGGTCATTATTATGTTCCTTTCACAGAACAGGGCACTGAGACCCAGGAAGAGTATGACTTACCTAAGATCAGACAGCCAGAGTCAGGGTTGGGATTTTATTTGAGCCCCCGATGTCTGACTCAAGCCTAAAGGGTCTTACCACAACACCAGTGTTTGCTAAAGTGTGGCCTGTGGAATACCGTTCTCATAGATGCTGCATGAAAAGGGGTTTTGTGATAAAATATATTTGAGAAGAACAGTTGGCATAGTTCTCTTCTTAGGCTTGCCAAGTAAAATACCAATGCCCAGTTAAATTTGAATTTCGGATAAATAACAAATAGTATTTGAGTATAGGTAGGTACCATGAAATTCAAATTTAACTGAGTATCCTTCCCTGCCCTCCTAAATCTGGCAACCCTATTCCTGGATATTCACTAACGTACGTTTGTAGATGAAAGCTTTCGAGAAATCCTGTGGTAAACAAACCTGTTTGATTTTGTTTAAGAAAATGATATTTTTCAAGTCTACTTGGAAAAACCTCTTTGGGACACACTTTGGGAAATGTTGTACTGTAAACATGGCTGCTTCCCCGTCAATCTGTCCATTTGGCTTTTAAAGTGAAATAAATCCATCATGGGTGAATTTTTTTTTTCACTCCCGAGCAATTCCAACAGCCACTTTGCCTGCTGTTTCATGAGTGTAATCCTGTCCCCTCTAATTTGTCATATGCTGCCAAAGAAATCTTCCTAAAACTCCCCTTTGGTTCATGCCAGCTTTCTGTTCAAAACCCTAAAAGATGCCCCATTCTTGTCTAGGAGAAATGCTGGACTTCTCCACCTGCTCTTTGAAAGTCCGGATGATCTGGCTTTGGCCAACTTTTCCCACTTCCCATCCAGCCCTCCCCTCTGTCCCCACCAGACCTGGCTCTTGTACTAATTACATTAAAGCCTTGTCTTGTTAGGTATGCATTGTATCGTTAGCTGTATGTATTTTTTATTATGATCAGAAGAATTCTGTTATCTAATATTTTATAGTTTCTTGTGGGCTTTCTTCTTTTAAAAAATAATTTATTGAAGTGAAATTCACGTAACATAAAATTAACCATTTTAAAGTGAACGATTTGGTGGCATTTAGCACATTCACAGTATTGTGCAACCACCATCTCCACCTCCAAAACATTTCCGTTACTCCAGGGTAAAACCCCTTCTGCCTTAAGCAGTTTCTCCACATTCTCCCCTCCTCCCAGCCCCTGGCAACCACCAGTCTGTACTCTGTCTTTACAGATCTGTCTATTCTGAATATTCCACACAAATAGGATCATACAATATGTGGCTTTTTGTGTCCGGCTTCTTTTGTTTAGGGTAATGTTTTTGAGGTTTATCCACCACTGAAGCGGGTATTGGTGCTTCATTCCTTTTTAAGGCTGAATAATATTCCACAGCATGTATGGACCACAATTTTTTAATGCCTTCCTCTGTTGATGGACATTTGGGCCATTTCCACCTTTTGGATATTGTGAATAGCCAGTAGGCGTTCCTGTGCAGTACTTTGTTTGGCTTATTTTCCATAAGAGTTTCTCACAGGGGATGCTTCTAATAGGGAAAATGGAGTCTCAGAGACTTCAAGTACCTATCTGCCCATTGGCTCAGCTGGGGAGCAGGGGCTGGGGAGGGATAGATGGCCCATTGAAAGAGCTAAGAAGGAAAGGCTAATGAAGGTATCACCCCGAAGTTGGGAGTAGGGGTGATGAAGGCAGGGAGGGATGTGGAAGCACCCAGAGCTTGCAACAGCAGGAAGCCATCACTACCCCCGGGCCTGCATTGTCACTACCCCTGGGCCTGCAACAGTGGAGGAAGGGAGCTGCTGCCAAAGTGCAGAGAGGGTAGTGGGACAGGGCTGCCTGGCAGGAACCAAGGCCTTCGGAAAAGAAGAACTAACCCACAGACTGGGGTAAGCAAGTTGGGGGACCAAACACCAGCGTCTCCCTCTCCTCCAAGCCCCCAGCCTCTGCCAGTGCCTCTCATTGGCCAAACCCCAGTGGCAGCCGGAGGGCCAGGGGCCAGCCCTCAGGGCGTGGAGTGGGCGCAGAGGCTGGAGAGAGACTCTGGCTGCGAACGGAGCCTATCCAGGGGGGCCTTTGCCACACCGCCAGCGCCGGGCTTGAACAGGGCCTTCCGACTCCAGATCCCGGCTCTTCCAGTTGCAGAGGCACATGCCAGCCGGCATACCTTGGACTCTTCCTGCCGGTGCCTCCGTTTCCCTACCCCCAGGGAGGGGTGCGAGGGGGGCTGGAGTTCGCAGGGGCGCGGGCCTGCGTCTTCTCACCCTGCCCTCTGCCCCTGCCCGCAGCTGTGCCCCCGCCTCCACACGGGGCTGGGGGCTTTTCTTCTTTCTCCCTTGTTCCTGTTCGTTTTGGAGCTATAAGAGAGCCATGGAGAGAAAGAACTGAGCAAATCAGGGGCTGAGAGACTGCTGTGGGAAGAGTCCGTGGAGACAATGCAGTGAGTGCTTAGTGAAGTCCTGAATGCCGGGCTTATGGGCTGCGCAGAGCCCTCAAATAGGCCTTTTGTGCGCCTTTCTATTGACTGTTACTAAACCCTTCAATGGGCTCCCATTGTGCTTGGAATAAAATCCCAACTCCCCACCCAGGCCCACAGGGCTCCAGCCACATCTTCTAGGGCAGGCCTCCTCTCCCCCAACCTGCCTGCCTTCCCTGCAGCTCCTGGGCACACCAAGGGCACACCAAGCCATCTCCCACTTCTGCGCCTTGGCACCTGCTGGACCCCCTGCCTGGCATGCCCCTTCCTCCATTCTCCCCAGGGATGACACCTTCTCATGCTTCAGGTCTCACATGAATCATCACCTCCTCAGAAAGGCTGTTCTTGGCCTAAACTATTCCCCTTTCCCCCACCACCAGTGTTCTCTCTTGGCACCGTCGTGTTGTGTCTGTCTCTCCCACTGGGCAGTAGGCTCCATGGTGACCCATTGGCCTTATTTACCGCTTCATCCACAGCGTCTAGCAGAACCCAGCATAAAGCAGGCCCTTGAAACGTGTTTGTTGAATCAGTGAATGAAGGGTCCAGTTCTCTTGGCAGAAGTAGAAAGTGGGTAACATTTTTTGATACCTCAGCTGTTTAGTTTTGACCTCTCTATTTGGCTTTCTCTTCTTAGATAACATACAAAAATGTCTCTGATCATTTGACTTGGGTATTGCATGCTGTCTTTTGTCAGCGGAGGTTCTGGATCTTTGTCTATGTTTCCTCTATAGTTGTTAGGATATAGAAATATCCATTGCTTGTATACTGTAATAGGGAGAATGTTCATCACAGATCTCTGTGGGTTTGAGTTCTGCCTACTGAATAGCCATGGGGCCTTGTAAATAGGTCTTTTCCTCCATTCTACTTCCCTTCTCCTCTCCCTGCCTCCTTCTCTCCCCGTGACACATGGCAGGTGCTCAAAAAACATTTGATTATTTTGATTAAATTATGTGATGTTGACCTTCATCTACTCTACTAAAAAAGAGTATCTTGCTGGCACAAGTTGATAACTGGTAGTTATTGAACACGAGTGGATAATCTCTTAACTCAGTTCATCTTATTTTTAGACTATGAAGTCTTCTATATGAAACTTTTATTGTTTGAACAGTGACTTAAGGTATATATAATGTTCAAGGATGGTTGTGGGTATATTATTAGAGGCCATCATGGGATGCTCTGGGACAAATGACAGCCTGGAAAAGGTAGATCAATGTTTGGTACCAGTTGTGCCATTTCCCAGTTGAGAGGCTGCAGGCAGTCCCTTCACCTCTTCTTCAGTTGTCTTGGTTTTCCTGTCTGTAAATGAAAATGTCTAAAGGTTGCAGGCTTCTAAAGTCCCTTCCAAGGCCGAAGTTCTGTCTCCTCCTATCTCCTCCCTTCCCTTCTTTTGTAGTAGCTCTGCTTTTTAAAAAATCTAATCAAGAAAGGTCCAAGGAAAGGGAGCCACTGTCAAGATGCCCAAGGAGAAAGCAAACCACACGGACAGAGCAGCTATCTCCACCGTGAAGGCACTTCCTTCGGTTTCTTCTCCTTTCCTACACTTGCCCACTCCTTCCTTTGCTTTCTTCTTTTTAAATTCGAAACAGTGAAGAAAGCAAACTTCTAGCTGCCCAAGACTCAACACTTCATCTTGCTGTTTAGCCGTGCACAATGGAGAGATCCTCTTGTCCTCGATGAACAGCAGCTATTGTGATGTTCTGTGGAGGAAACACTAGTCACTGTTCACACGGGCCCCATCGTTTATGTGCAATTCATTCAGTGTTGCGTTCGGCACACAAGACTCCTCTAGACCTCCTAGCTCAGCATCCATTTAGTTTTATAAGTTAAGCCAAACTTATCTTTCCATAGTACTTTTTCTTACTCTTGGATAAAATCAATAAACTGTGAAATGTCTCTATTGAAAAACCATATGACCAAGCTCTCCCTGAGAATTCAGGGGTTAAAATGTGGTTTGAGGCTTAAGGGCCCATTGAGGTACTATTGGATTATGATAAAAATCCTTCTGAATGTGAACTTTACTACATTTCGATTTAAAAGCTTAACCCGGCTCTAGGTCCTCAGCATGCAGATGCTAAATACTGCATTTAGAATATATTAGTGCTGATGAAGGCTGTGGATTGGATGACACCTTGAAAATATGATTTGTTCGGCCTCTACTTTTAATGACCTCAAAAGAGAACCATTTCCTCACTTGGCACTGGGAGAAAATGGTAACCTAATTATTAATATCAACTACAGAGTGTTATTAAATTAATATATACCATTGGTAAAGCATACATGAATTTTCTCAGAATTCTACCATTTTGATTTTGAAATATGCATCATAAAATTTGGTTCTGAGCTGGAAGAAAGTTTATGCTATGAAGCTGAGTATCCACATTTCACAGATGAGGAAACCAGGGCCCCAAGAGGGAACTGACTTGTCTAAGGTCACACACTGGTAATGCTTTGATCAAACTGGGGAAACTGGGGTTCAATGAGAGTAATGTTTAATACTTTGGGGTGATTCAGGAAGGAAGTTTTAGCTCAGAAATTGCTTTTTTTCCACAGTTAAGAACTGTATTATAACCAAATGGGAGAGATTGTAGAGATTGAGGCTCAGCTCTGTCACTTACAGCCATGGGCCATTAGGCAAGCCTCTGACCTTTCTAAGCTTTAATTTCCTCATTTGTAAAATGGGAATTCTGGGGATGATGACAGAGGCGTCCTCATGGGTAGTGGTGAGGATTCAGTGACGCAGCACAGCAACGCTTAGCTTCATATAAAGCGGGGCGTTTGAGAAGTCATGGAATCATAGTCAGGGGGCTTCTCAGCCACACCTTTGCTAATTCAGAAATTCAGATTTCATGAATAGAGTCAACAGTCCCAGAGAGAAATTAATGTTCTATATGGTTGTGTGTTGCCATTAGTCTATGTTGAATTTTTAAAGGTTGAAAAATGACATGTGGGTTTGCCCTATGTGGGGAGTTCATAATAAAATCCTCCAAAAAGCACCTCTCAACTGAGCCAAGATTGCTGATCACAATGGCCAGATGGGCATGTCATAGAAATTAAAGAATTTTTGAATATAAAATGCCTGGCACTCAGAAAGCAACCAAGAAATATCTGTTGAATTAAATTACATTGAACAAGGAAGTAGGGAGGTCTTGCCACCAGATTTAACAGAACCCAGGAAACAGATGCTCCATTTAAACCTTCTAATCCCATAGAGCAGGGATGACAAATACCACTTTCATAGTCCATGCCCAGGACAGACATCACTAATCCATCCCATTACTCTTATCTCCCAACCTTATATTCATTTGTATGTGTGTCTCTCCCACTAGGCTATAGGCCCTTGGAGAGGGCTGACTGAGTTCTGTTTCTTCATTTCTCACAAATCTCACATAGAACAGATGTTTAATGCTTGCTGAATGGATGACCTCAGAGGAGTGTAAGAGGCTGCCCAAGGCCACACAAGAAGTAAGTTTGATCTGTGCCACACTTCCTTCCAAGGCAGGGAAAACTGGAGTGTACTGGTGTAGTGGAATAATATCATGAAGTACCGATGGAAGCCTTTTATTAATAAAAAGTATAAATTGAAGTATAATTTACATGCAGTAAAATGCACAGCTTTCAACTGTACAGTTCCAGGAGTCTTGACAAATGTATGTACCCATACAACCACATCCTATTGGACATATCTTTCATTCTAGAAAGTCCTTTTGTGTTCTTTCCCAGTCAATTCCTCTCCAGAGGCAACCCTGTTCCAACACTGCATAACACGGGATCGTAAATTGTGTACTCTTTTGTGTCTGGCTTCCACTCAACATAACGTTTTGGAGATTCATCCATGTCGTTGGGTCTGTTAGTCGTTTGTTCCTTTATACTGCTGAGTACTAGTCTGCTGTATGAATGCCCCACACTTTGTGTGTCCATTCACCTGGGATAACTGTGCTGCCTCCAATTTAGGCCTTGTTACCACCAGGCAGCTTCCGAACTGGCTCCCGGTGAGTGCCTCCTTCTGGTATTTGTGCCCTTGTGTCATCTCTTCCCTTTGCGCATGGGCCGCACCTACTGACTTACCTTTAACAAAGAGAACACTGGAAAAAGGGATGAGGTGTCAGTTCTGAAATTAGGTGGTGAAGGACTGTGACTTCTGCTCTGTCATTCGTTTTTACCTTCTCACCCCCTCTGGTGGAAGCAGCTGCCACGTTATGAAGCAGAGGCTTGTGTGACAGGGACCTGAGGACGGCCTCTAACCAACAGCCAGTGAAGAGCAGAGGCCCTCAGCTCAGCAGCCTACAAGGAACTGAATCCTGGAGCAGCCACGTGAGTGAGTTTAGAAGCACATCCTTTTCCAGTTGGGCTTTGAGACGACCGCTGCCCTGACCAACACCAAAATTGTAGCCTTGTGAGAAGCCCTGAGCCGGAGCACCCAGCTAAGCCATGTCTGGACTCCTGACTCACAGAAACTGCGAGACAACACGTATTGTTCAAGCTACTAAGTTTTGGGGGAATTTGTTATGCAGCAATGTATAACAAATACAGTGTTATTATGAATAATGCCACTATGAAGGTTCTTGAACAAATGTTTTTATGGACATTTTGTATGTTTAAAGAAATCATATAATGCCTTTTACCCTATCATCACTACCACCCACCCCACCCAATCAAACTAGGTACGAGGCACCCATTGCCCTGGGGAAGGGTTGTCACAGTGATATGAAGGCATCACATTTTTGACTTTGGAGTTTCAAAAACTGAGGTCCACGAGAGGAAAAATACCCAAGAGACAGGCTTGTCTCATTTAGAAGAGGTAATAATTTCCTGGGTTAGGCAAAGATGGCAAGCCAGAGGGGAGAAGTCAGACCCTGGTGTGACTCCAAGAAGTGTCCTTGTATTCTGCCACTCCTCCCCCATGGGATTTCAGTGATACAACCCCTGAATGTATTTGGAGATCTTGGGCAGAGGGGACTCCTCCCTTCCCATGGGGGCCCCAGCTTATCCCTGAGCTAGGGTGGGTACCATGGGCAGTGGTAACCATGGTGATGAGGCCTGTTGTTGCAGAGAAGGCTTGAGACAGCTCCACTGAATTTTCCATAGCCCCAGGGAGGAGAACCGTAATGACCAACATTGACCTTTGCCAGAGACTTCCTGAATGGCAGCAAGGACAGATACTAGTGACCAGGGACCCACAGGAATGAGAATGGACAGCAGATGCTGAAGACCACGGATGATGGTCATGGGCCACATGCACCCTCTGCACCATCCCTGGAACTGGAATGCAACTCAAAAGAAGATAGGATAGGAAAATGCTGAAGTCCATGAGCTTACCTGCATTTACTAAGGTCAATTTTCTTCTACCAGGTTGCCTGAGGAGCTCAAGACAGGAATTAAACTAAATTTCATACAATTAGAGACAATGACTTTTTATTTTTAACATTTGAGTTTGTGGTGTGTGGGTATCATATCTGCTGCTATGGCACTGTTCAAGCTCATAGCAGTGTTGCAGAAATCAACACTGTGGTAGGCGTAGGGGCAGGGACAGGGAGTTGGAGAGGCCATGAGTCAACTGCTGCTTCTTCAGGCTCTAAGGATTTATCTTTAGAAAACTTGACCCTGTCCGAGTTTATCAGCAGCTACTTGTTGGTGCAGCCACTGGAGATTCTCAAGTAATCATCTTCACTGAGGGTCACACTAAATTATTTTTCCTTTAGAATTTCTTGTTTGCCCTTAGAATTTGCAAGTATGTCAAAGTGACCCGGCATTCCAGGGCCAGATGCAGTTCCTTTATTTAGTGATGCACTGATCTCAGCATTCACAGAAGATGGGCTTGTGAGGCAGTCTCAGGACCTCAGATTGTCTCAATATGCAAGATACCAATTAAAAAATTAAAATGTAGAACCCCAATGTAGCCCAATGGAATGAAAAGTACCAAAGCTTTGAAATCATGCAAATTTGGCTTTTGATGACTCTGTGGAAGATTCTTAAGTTTTCTTTTTCCTGAGATATGGATAGATATAACCCATCACATGGACTTGACATGAGCTTAAAATAAGAGACAAGAAAGATTAAAGATTAAAACACAGGCTCTGGAATCAGACTGTCTTGGAGTATATGCGTGGTCTATCACACATTTGTTTCTTTGGGCAAATGACTCATCTTCTTTGACTTCTATTTCCTTTGAAAAGGGACACTAATAAAGACAACTATCTTCTAGGATTGTATTGGGGTTTGGAGCTGTAGAAACATATCAAATTCTTGTTCCTTAACAAGTTTTGACACTAATTGAGACCTGGACGCAGAAGTCAGGCAGGCAGAAATGAAGATGCCATCTTTATTGCCTTCATAGGCAAGGTGGTAGGATATGGCCTGGCCTTATGGCAGCCCAGCAACAGTGAGCTGGCGAATAATGAAACTAGGCAGAGACAGACTCACCCTCTCAGACACAGGCAAGCCTGAGATCCAAAGCCCACCTCTGCTTAGTGGCCCCAGCGAGAGCGGAGCCTGCAGCAGTTAAACTTAGGGTGTGGAAGGAGAGAGCGGCTCTCTGCAGGCAGGTCAATCCCAAAAAGCAGCAGATGAAGGGACAGAGCCACACATGCTCTGTTCTTCTCCCCAAACCCCCAACCGGTTAAGTCACTCTTCCTCCCTTGGAGGGTATAAGAAGGGGAGGAAGCCCAGGAGTGGTACGTGATGCCAAGGTCTTTCCCCCCAAACCCAAGAAGGAAATTAGGATTTCCCTGGTAGACTGTGGGCATTAAATCAAATACTCACCTGAGAGAGGTTTAGCACGGCACCGAGCATGTGGCAGGCATGCTACAAATCATAGCTCCCTGCCTACACATTAATGCTCTAGAATTCTTACAAAAAGATTCAAAATGCTATTATTTAGAAGTAAATTAAGAGCTTGAAGTATTGCTGGGTCCACCCAGCATCTCATCCTTTCTTTTTCCTCCACTTCATCATCTAGAAAAAAAGGAAAAACACATTTTTTGAGGCACTGGACTCCCAGTGTGCTTGAGGATGTTTTGCAGTATGTCAAGCAGATATTGACTTTTGAGCTACACTAGTATAGTGCGATCAATGTACACCACTCCTGGCCCCTGGCTCTTCCCTGGCAGAGCTGGCTGGGCTCTTAGCTATGGGGCTTCACAGGGCACTGCGTCAGATTGTTCTCTACTCCACAACAGTGTCAGCGCTGTCATCGACAGCACAGAGAGCTGTACTAACAGAACAGAGAGAGGCCCTATGGGGGTCAAAGAGGCTACAGCTTCTTCTCCAGCTGAGCCTTTGCTAAGAGCCTCTTCTGGGCTCCTTTTCTTCTGTGGATCCTACTTCTCATGGCATCTCACATGCCATCCCTGCCTGTGTTCAAGCCTAGAGAAATAGCAGGGAAAGCGATGCCCTGAGACATCTGCCTCTGAGGAGCTTGCTGCATGTAGGGTGTGTGTGTGTGTGCCTGTGTGCATGTGTGTACTCCTGTGCCCCTGCATGCACCTGCTCCTGGCTGGCTGACTGACTCAGTCTAATCTACAAGGCGAACAGCACAGTAGGTAGAACAACAGAAGCTCAGGAGCTACACTGTTGACAATCAAAATTGATCATTTACTCCCTTCGTAACCTTGGACAAGCAGCCCCTTAAGTCTTGATTTCCTCGTCTATAAAATAGGGATGATAATACTTGTTTCTCCAGTGTTCATAATGTATATAAAGCATTTAGTATTTGGCACATAATAACAATCAACGAAGTTTAGCTTTTCCTGTTACATGTTAATACTGTCATTTCGGAATGAATTTGAGATGTTCAATAGGAAGTATGCACAACAAATCATGTATTTGAACAAAACTCAACAATAAAGAAATGGGAATAAAAATAAGGCATGTGGACTAAGGCAGGTACAAATTAGAACAGAAAGGGTAGCTGTGGTGGGAGGGGGTGGTGGAGAAGAAAGTAAAGAAATAGAATTTTCAAAAACAAGAGTATAAGATCATATATAGTTATTATGGTAAGTTATCAATTTGGCTCTGAGTGTCCTGGCAGCCAAATCAAAAAGGGAAACAACTCAGACCATGTGGTACAACCTTAACTGAAAATTTAGAATTTAGATGATCAAGCTCACTTTCTTTATTTCCTGAAAGATCAGATCACAAAATTAACAGCATAGGATTCTGCATTGATCAATATTGCCTTTTGGCTTTTGTGTGTGTGTGTGTGTGTGTGTGTGTGTGTGAGAGAGAGAGAGAGAGAGAGAGAGAGAGAGAGAGAGAGAGGGGTGGGCAAGAAATAGCTGTTTGCACAGGTAAATTTGTTCACAAATCCTCAGGGTATTGCTTATTATTTTGAAAGTCATCTTATTTTGGTGAAGTTACATACTTCACATTTGAAGGTTGCTAGTTCCTATGTCCTGTGGCCTATTTTGCTTCTGATCTTGAAACAGTTTATAAAGGAAAGTTGCTCTCCTTGACTCTGTAACTGAAGCTTTCCAGATAAGCCCATTCGCCCTACTTCCACTGAAGGCACGTAGAGGCCTCCCAAAGTTGTTCATGGCAGTAACGGCCCCTCCTGCTCAGCCCCCGGGTGGTCCTACCATGATTATACTTCACCTTCTGGACGTGGGTCTGCTCCCGGGAGCAGCTCTTGGGTCCTCTCAAGTCAGCACTGGTGTTCATTTCTGTCTCCACTCATGGTTCTTCCTTCAGGGCTCGGGTGAGAGTGATCTTGGTGCCTCCTGTAGTCTCAGAGTGGGATTCTAATAAGGAATCATTTGGGACCCAACCCTGCATTGGTATGCCACCCCTCTGAGTCACCAAGGGCAAAGGGGCTCAGACAAACAGAGCACAAGAAGATGTCAGCAATCCACATGGATCCCGGGAATAGCGCTAGGAAGAGAGGTGTGGTAGACGCCTTCTCTAAATGGCTCTGTACGCTCCCATTTCTACCTCCAGCAATCACAAGCAAGCACCAGTTATTTGCAACTCACAGGCTGCAAGGGTCCCATGGTTCTGGTAACAGGCCTACGCTTGCTCCAGTCGGGTTGAATGACTTTGTGATCAGAAGCAGCTGTGCTAAGGAATCCATCACCACGTCGCACCAAAGCCAGGCTTACCATTGGCTGCTATCAGCCAATGACGCACAACAGAGACACTAAGGCAAGCGTGTTCCTGGGGGATGCAAGATTCCTCTGATGGGTGATTTCGACCAGAGGACTCTCCAGTGGCCTTACCAAACTTTCCTTAGGCTACTCAGCAATCTAAGATGCTACTGCCCAAACTTCCTTCAGTTGGAACACCTACATGTGGCCTCCCCAAATGGCGTGGGCTTCCTCACAGCATGGCAGGTAGGCTCCCAAAACAGACATTTTGAAAGAGAACCAGGCAAACACTGTATCCCCTGTTGTGACCTAGTCTTGGAAGCCACACAGCACCATTCCACACATGCTATTTATTAGAATCAAGTCACTAAAGCCAGCCCATATTCAGGGGGAGGGAAATCGGGCTGTACCTCTTAATGGGGGATGTGTCAAAGAATGTGTGGACGTGTTTTAGCCCCCCACAGGGAGCATTGTGTTTACCCTTTGCAAGAAGGCTTGTGCTTCAAACCTGTGGAGGGGGTGGGCTTCCTGGGGTTCTATATTCATATGCTGACAAACTTTTATAAAGGGTGTGTGGGTACAATTAACTCTGAATAGCTTCATGCTTATCAAAGATGGTTTTGTTACTCACTTGCTTGTCCCTTGCATGCTTGTTAATAGGTTTGTTTGGTACCCAGAACAGCAGCCACGTGGGTAGTCAGTTGGTGGAAAATGTAGGACTTGAACAATTGTCTCCTCGCTCTCATTCTGGGTCTCTTTCCTCAGAGTCCTAGTGCTGGGATTAATTGAGCTTCTGCCATCATTTCACCTTTCCAGAAACATGACTAAAGAGAAAAACATGGGCCAGATCCCTGCCTGATCCAGGCATTGAGACCAACATTATCAATATGGAGCGTCCCTGAATTTCCGTCTCACTGTTACAGCTGGAAGTTTCTTACCGCCAACCATGAATGTATATATTTTAAAAACTCACAGCTGGTCCTTTGTTGCTGTCTGTTTTCGTTTTGCCTTTTCTCTCCTGCAGGTCACACATGAAGATGTTTTTCGAAAAGGCAGGCTTAGAGAGTGAAATTAAATCACGGCCATCTGCCACTCAGTCTCACCCAGCACCCTTATTCTCTGGATTCCTCTGGGCAGAATTTCAGACTTCATCATTGTTAGTTTTTACTTTCTCTCCTTTCTGGAGGATGGGCTTGGGGGGCAGTAATGGAAGGGAATATAAACAACTCAGCGATTCCATTAAAAGTTTCACTTCCCATGAGTGGTGATAACTATTTTAATTTTTCACTTGATGAAATAAAAACAAGGCAATTACTAAGGTAAAATACATTGATGACATAGACTCTGTATTACTTTATAAAAGTAAAGAAAAACTCTGAGGACAGAATTCCTTATTAATACAATTAAATTGAATTAACAGTTATATTTTTAAACCTTCCTCTCCTAAAAGACAACATCTTGACAAACCAAGTGTGAAATAACATTTACTTGCACAAATGGGGGCACTCGAATTCTGTTTTTGCAGTAGTGCTATTGTTAGACAAAGGCTGACTTGTAACATTTTCACATGTCATTCCAGGGTAAAAAAAGAGAAAATTGTTGCTGTTCTTTAGTTATGATGATAATTTACATTATGTTAAAATGCTAAGTAGGCAATGATTGCTGCAAACAAGCTAATAGCAAAACTCCAGAAAAGTTGGCAATTATAATTTTGGAGCCTTATACTGTTTTCAATTTTTTATGCCAAGATGTCTATTGTCTGTGATACATGTTTTTTTTTCTGCCATTAGAGTTTCCATATGCATATGTGGTTCCATCTGTACAAAGAAGGTCACTACATGCTCTTTTACTGGGTTCTCTGTGTTGTCATATGATACTGCAGTTAGAGTTCTTGCCAATTCAAGGCCACTTTTCCGATCACACAGGCTCTCTGGTGCCTGCACGCTGTTCCTCTGGGCTGAGATCTCAGGTATCAGAAGATGCTCTTTCAACATACAAGGCAGAACCTGGGGGAAGGGGTGGAGTTAAGTGTGTCTATTTTCCCCGAGTTCAGCAGGTGGTTCTAGGCCACCGTCTTGGTTGAGAACCCTGAGTGGACATTAGTGGACAGATGATGAAAGAAACAGATTTAGTGAATCTCAGCATTTTCAGGGGGTCATGAAGCTCACTTCCCTTGTCTCCCTCCAGAGAGGTTGAGTTTCCATGGGAAGCACAGCAGGTAGCAGAGCTGATACCAGAGCCCAGGTTTGCAGGCCCGTGGACCTGGCTTCACCCCTGTGCCCAGTTCTGTGTTTGTGGCTAGAATCTTTTCTGGCCGGTCCGGTTGTGCTGAGACCTGGACTGGAAGGAAGGCTGGGGTATTCTTCCCCAGGCTTATGGGCATGAAGTAGAAGAAGAAACATGAACAAATGAAAGAAAGAAACCAGAGAATCCCACTGTCTCACACAGCTTCTAATCCCCAGGATGAATTGGAAACAGCATGTCCCTGACACTCAAGTCCAAACTGAAAAGTTGTAGCTTGGAGATACCATCTCCAGGTTTATTATTCTGTAAGAAGATGAGCAGCTGCCTGTGCCTGCTGGTCTGAGCTCTGGGCTCGTGGAAATGCCCAAGGAAGAGGGAAACTTTTAGAGTAAAGCGTTGTCTTTGGAAAACATAAAAATGAGTGGCAGGCCACCCCGGGGGCCTTGCTTTGCTTGCCTTCCATGAAAGATTGTCCTTTCTCGCTGCCTGCGATAGCAGATCGGCCTTTTCCAGCCAGCTACATGCGCTTTGTTTTAAAGGTTTAAAAATAGAATTATAAGACCTTGTAAAGCTGTGATGAGATGCGGCTCTACCTGGTACATATATGCAGTGTAACAGAAAGGCAGCCCGCCATGAGTTGTGTCTGACGGTGCAACGTAACTGCCCAAAATGAGTTTGAAACACCCTCTGGATAAAGCTTATGCTCCGATGCATGACATTCAAGGCTCCTCTCGGGAAACCCTCTGCAGACTCTCAGCCTTAGCTTCCCTCGTGGTCCCCTTTCTAATGTGCCCAGCTTGGGCCAGCCACGCTGCCCTCCTGGCCGACTCCCTCATGTCATTCCCTGGTGGCCCCTGCCGGGATGCCTGCCTCCTGCCAACTTCAGGCTTCACCAGCTTATTCTTCAGGACTCAACTCAGGGCCACTTCCCCTGGAAGGCTTCTCTGACAATGCCCTTCCTCCCTCTGAGGATCAAAGGGACAAGGGAGAATCCAGAAATTCCCAGACTTGTGGGGTTAAAGGATGCATCTCTAGCCAGCAAAATATTTTCAAATTAAGATCCAGCCCTGGGATAAACACCAAAACGAGAACTTGGTCATCATGTATTCATTATGAACTCTGATTGATTTAAGCTTTCCCCCTTCAAAACCTTGCATTTGCACAATTATTTCAGGTTGAGGAGTCCTAAGGTGGTCCCACCAAGGCCTGGTAAGTTCAAAGCACCTGTATTCAAGTCTATAAGAAGAGGGATGTCTGGAGTAAAGCTTGCGAGTGTCGCTGTTGGCCCATGGAGCTTCTTGAAATCAAACTGATTAAAAAACAACAACAATAAGAAAAGCCAAACCCAACAGTTTCTGATGGATCTGTGTTGCCAAAAGTGCCGCCAGCCTGGAGCAAAAGACGCGGTGATTATTCAAGACGTAAAACAACCCTCAGGCCTCCAGTTCTTATTGGTGGGAGGAAGCAGGCCGGGAAAGCTCGTCCAACATCAAGACAGGCATGTTCTCCCATGGGGGACAATGGGGAAAGAAGGGGTACCTAGACAGCGCGGTCGGGAGCCGGGGGGAACACCGGAGCGGGAACTGCTCCCAGAAGGCAAACGCCAGGTCTGATGCGGGGGCATTCCTCACCTCCAAGGCAGGGCCTCTCAATGATGCCTGAGAAAGACTTCAGAATGGCAGTGAACCACTGGGTTAGGGTGCTCCAGACAGACAGAACCAACAGGATATGTTGTTTGTTTGTTTGTTTGTTTATAAGAATTGGCTCACAAGATTGAGGGGGCTGGCAAGTCCAACATCATCGGGGCAGGCTGGCAGGCTGGAGACCCAGGGAAGAGTGGCAGCTCCAGTCCAAAGGCGGTCTGCTGGCAGGATTGCTTCTTGCTTGCGTGAAGTCGTTTGTGCTCTATGAAGGCCTTTAACTGATCGGATGAGGACCACCCACATTATGGAAGGTAATCTGCTTTACTCAAAGTCCACCAATTTAAATATTAATGTCATCCAAAGAACACCTTCACTGATCCATCATGAATAATGTTTGACCAAATATCTTGGCACTGTGGCCCAGCCACGTTGACACATCAAATTACTCATTGCAGCTGCTGAGCGCTGTGTGTCTCCTACTTGTTCCTTTCCAAACATTTATTGTAGCTATTTTGTCCGCGTATTGTGTGGGGCTGGGGAGAGGATGTCAATAACGTCTTTTAGTTCATAGGTCTTCAGAGCAAGGGAAACTGTATCCAAATCTGATATAGGTCATGAGATCCTTGGCTTTAAGTCTGATGCCATGATTGAGGCTTTTGAAGTGTTTTGGGGAGGGGAAGTAAACATAATTTTCTGGTAGGAGGAAGGCCAATATTTGTGACCAAGAGGGCAGACTGTGGTAGATTGGATGATGGTATCCAACTATGTTCACTCTCTCCCACTCCCTGCATGGTACATTCCTGTCTTGTTGTCCGTGGTCTTAGTCATTTGACTTGCTCTGAACAATGAATGTGAGAAGTGACAGCGTATCAGTTCTGAGCAGGGACTTTTCAAGTCATCACATGTTTCTGCTTGTCCTCCTGAACATTTACTCTCTTCTGTGAGGACATGAGGCTCCTCCAGGCTGGGAATGAGGACACAAGTTACTGAGCTGAGCTAATCACAGCAAAGCCCAGCCAAGCTCAGCAGAGCCACAGCTAACCTACAGCCCTCACGGTCCCCGTGCAAGAAATAAATGTTGTTTAAGTCATTGAGATGTCAGGGATGTTTGTTACTACAGCAGAAGCTGGCACATGCAATCGATATGGCTCACCAATGTGGATAAGCCAGGTAAAGTGAACAAATGCCTCCCTTCCAAATGGGGAAGGCTTTAAATTAGCATTATGCCGATCCTATCCCAATTCCCCACCCTATTTTGTCCTTTATTGAAAGGACAAAAGATATTTTAAAGACATATTAAAGGCTTAGAATATTCTTGTTACAAAATTTTGGATGCCATTGTGAACTCTGGGAATTCAACATGGATGGCCCAAGGCGCTCGGTGTCGGCTATCAGGATGCTAGACTTTCCAGGCAGCATCTGGAATCGAATCTCCCTGATGTCAAAGTGTTAGGTGACCTTCACAGGAAAGGTCATTTCTACTTCCTCTTATGTTTGTTTACTCCTCTTCCAGTTTGTGTTTGGGATTCATAAAAAAGAAAAGAATTTGGGGTTTCTCATTTTAACAGTGTTGACAAATTCCAAAAGGCATCTTCAATTAAAAATAAAACCTGAGAAAGGACAACCATAGCTTAAATCACTCAGGTAACTTTTGTTTTCTGAAAATGATTGAAAGTCTTATATCCCCTTCATTTTTTCCTACCCTTTTCCCCAGTTCTTTGCTTAGTTTGGACTGGGGAACTAGTCATTCTCAGTTCTGATTCTGAAGCCCAATTCCTCCATAATTAACTTTAAGTTTCCAGCTCTGTGGGAGGATGTAAAATTATTTTTGCTATTGTAACCTGAGTTGAGTTTTTTTAAATGAGAACATTCATTCTGAGTAATAAAAGACTCAAATTCAGTGAATGCAAGCAGTGACCTTGTACAAGCAATCATGACGCTGGATCTTACACAACTGATCTGGATATTTTAAGAGCAGGGCAGACCAATGAGTTTTCATGCAAAAGGTTAGAGAACTAGGTTAAAGAAAAAAAAGTCTCCTTCTCATCAGTGTGACTCACCAGCCCCCCTCACCCCAGGACTGGCAAAATGACTCAGGCTTTCAAGTAGGTGACAATGCTTATAGAAAAATATGACCTAGCAGTTTTCATCAGGACTTCTCAGTTGGCCAGCTGTCACCCTTTTGATTCTCCTGTGTCCCTGAGGAATTTTTGGTATTTTAGGCCTTTTCACAGAATGGTCCAAAGGACCCTGCTGACAGTTCACAAGAAACACTCTGAATGTCTAGATTCCAACCTTGACACTCACAAAGGCTGCAGTGGAAGGAGTTGAAGGAAATTTCTGACTAAACCACTAGGAGAACTCAAGCCCCAGGGCTGTATTTCCAAGCCCACAAGGCCTGCTTGGAACAGCACCTCACTCATATCCGGAATCAGTGTCGGTCTTAAGCTGAGGTCGGCTCTAAGCACGCAGCTAGCTTCCCAGGCCCTGTGGTCATACATACCCTTCACTTCTGTTCCATCTATCTGCAAACAGGAGGCATTGGTTTGCAGAAAAGGGCCACCAGGAGGCTGGGATTTAGTATCAGCTTTGCCGGGGCCAGCTGGGTCACTTCAGACTGGTTTCTTTTTGGTTCCTGTTCTTCATCAGCTGAATGGGATGATTCCATCAGCCTCCTTTGTTGGGTTACAGTCAGAATCAGTAACATAATGTGCTTGGAGCCTTTGGAATGCTGCGGAACACAAAGGCACTCAGAATTTCAGCTATTATGTTATTGATGAGAGGCCCTGCTGTTAGGCATGCTGATGGCTTTCAGGCAATTTCTGTGTCTACATAAGCCTGCTCAAAGGGTTTACAGATAGAAGAAAACAGAACTGGAACTAGATTGCATAGACACACACATGCCCACAGTATGTTCCCTACAAAAGACAATTTGGATGTACTCAAGGTGACAGGCTCCATGCGCCCCGCTGTACCTGAGACTTTGATGCTTTCTCAGCCCCATCATGGGCTCCTCTTCCTCTCTGCCTTCACTACGGCAGACCTAATTTTGGGGTCCTCAGTCTCTCTCTCTCTCTCTCTCTCTCTCCTGTTTTGGTCGCAGCCTTCGCTTGTCATCTGTCCGAGGACAAATCTCAGCTCCTTCTCTCATGGCCAGGCACAATGAAAGTGTCACACAAATCAAACGGGGCCTTGTCTCATTGCACTTAAACTGGTTAGGTACATTCAGGAGGAGCACAATTTTGAATCCAAAGACCTCAAAGGGTAAAATTTGCATATGGGTTTGTTTTTTTTTTTAAAGGGGCAGCAATGCTGCACCCACGTTAAATCTTTATGAAAATGCCTCTGGCTCTCTACAAAAAGCACATCCTTGCTCCACTGGCTGCTCCCTGACTCCAGCCTGTCCTCTCTCTTACTGAGCTTAATTCCCTGCGGCCTCTCCTACTTCCATTCCTACTCATCACCTAGGTGAAGAAGTGGTGCTTCCTGGTGCTGGGGGTGGGCTGAGGTTTGGGAATGTCTGGAGAAGGTCATTTGATTTGACTAGCCACCAACAACCCCTGGTCCTCTCCCCTCCCCGCTCCACCTCCGAGTGGTAGAGGGAGTTGGTGGCAATGTGAGTTCATTATCCAATCTGTGGATCACAACACAGAGATGACAAACCCTAGGCTGAGAGTTTAACGTGTGTGGGGGTCAGTCAACTTTGCTTGTCCCAGGACCACAGCCTGCAGCCTCCCACTTTCCTCTGCCCCCTCCAGGGCTCTGCCATTCTGTAAACCAGCTATAGCAAGGGTCCCACACACCAGTGGACAAGTGCATCTGGTGCTCAAAGTAAGATGCAGGTGCTGCTCCTCCTTGTCAATCAGCACAAACCCCTACAGTAATCATACTTGACATTGGGTGATACTTTCCAATTGGATACAGTTTAGAATTCTCAAAGCATTTTTATAGACATCATTTCTTTGATCCTCCAACAGCTCCGTGAAGTAGTCACCTTTCAATCATTCAACAAATACTTGCTGAAATCTCTGTTGAGGGCGATTGAGGGGGTTCCCAGGACACGGGGCTTTCAGTTTTAAAACCAGGACAGTCCCAGGCAAACTGGGATGAGATAGTCAGCCTTCTACCATTCTAGGCACAGGACCAGCCCGAGATGAACAGGACAGAAGTGGTCCCAGCACACACGGCACCTGCACGCTGTTTATTTTCATGCATTTTCTGCTGGATATTGCACTAAGCTATTGCAATCTGCAGTTCAGAAAATATTAAGTTCTGACCTCCAGTCTTTAGATTTTTGATTCATTCATTAGGCCTGGAGCTAGTTCCTGTGTAAGAACAGAGAGAAAGGTGAATAAGGTATTGTCCTGGCTTTTCAAGAGCTTATGGTCAAGTGCTGGTGGGAGCAGGGGGACATTAGGGAAACGATTAAAAGCTTGGGCTTCTGGTGTCTAGGTCTTTTTTTTTTTTCTTTTTTAATTTATTTTTTTAATTTCAGAATATCATGGGGGTACAACACTTTGGCCATACACATTGCCCCTGTTCTGCCCGTGTCAGAGCCACAATCATGGTCGTCTCCCAAACTGTGCTCCCCACATCCATTCAGTGAAAGTTTTTCCCATCCCTTCCACCCCCTTCCCGCCCGCCCGCCCTCAGATGAATGTTATTGCCCTGCGTGATGTAAGTGTTCATCAGTTAGTACCAGTTTGATGGTGAGTACCAGTGGTGCTTGTATTTCCAATCCTGTGTGGTGTCTAGGTCTTTAGGGAACCGCCACCCACTCCTTTTCTGCCTCCTCTTTTGACTCCTCGGCTGCCTCCTGCTCTTCCGCTCCATGCATCCTTGCTTCCTTCTCCAGCATTTGTTCCTCCCATGGTGACCTAACCCTCTTCCATGTCTTCAATTATTACCCCCATATGGACACCATGTATTAAAATCGGTATGAATACAACTAAACTGATTGAATGCCAATAATGTACATTCACTGAGAAACACTCTGATCTCAAATAGACATCCCAGGAAATTCCTCCTGGGGAGATGATATGCTGACCAAGAGAAAAGAGTTTCTGTCTAGTTGTCAGGAATGTCATTAAATTGCTTTTCTGGGACAGACGAGCTTGGGGTGGGCTTGGGCAGCAGAAGCCAGATTCTACTGTGTCATAGCCTCCCTCTAAAAGTCAAACCCTCTTCCTATACATTTCAGAGCAACCAGGGACCTTGCTAATTGAATAGTGCCCCATTATGTGACCAGATCATGCATTTCCAGGAAGGACAAAGTAATCCAATTTGTGTTGAAATGTCAGCCCAAGCTGCAGATACTCTGTTGGTATGAGCTGGAGCATTTTCTTGGGCTGTTGTCAACAGTGTGGTTGCTTAACTAAAAGCTGGCTGAGGCATTTCACATGGATGCTCATCTGCTTAAAGAAGTACAGCTCTCAGCTCGTTGTTTTTCTGAGGAGTAATGCTTTCTGGGTTTCTCTGGCATAGTTGGCTGAGAGTTTTGAGGGGGTGGATCAATCTCTCTCTAAACTCGATGCAAAGCTTCATAGAAAGAGAGATCTTTGTCGTCCTTTACTTAGGGTGTGGTTGCCATCCCCTAAAAAGCTGAGCCCAGCTGTTTGAGCTCTTTATTCACTCATTCTTCCATAAACATCTATGGAGTGCTGTGTTCCAGGCATCCTCTGGGTACTAGGAAGACAGCAGAGAACAGGACACTCTGAGGAGGTGGCATCTGAGTTGAGATCCAAGTGATATGAAGGAGCCAGACATGCAAAGATCTGGGTGCAGAATGTTCCAGCCAGAGGGAACAGCAAGTACAGGCGCCCTAAGGGGGGAAGGAGCTGAGGGAAGGACAATGTGGCTGGAACAGAGCAAGCATGGGGGATGTGGTATGTGATGATGAGGGCTGGAGAGGTAGACGGGAGCCAGATGACACTGGGCCTTGGGAAATCATTCCAAGTGCAATGACAAGGAGGGCACTGGAAGATTTCTAAGTAGGAGGATAAAGGGCCTGATCTGATTCTTAAAGCATCACTCTGGCTACCTTATGGGAAAGAGGGTTATAAGGAAGCAAGAGTGGATCAATCAAGAAAAATAATACAAAATTCTAGGTGAGCAATGATGATGGTTTGGACCAGGGTGGTGGCAATGAAATGGGAGAAAAGTTGATAGATTCAAGGTGTATTTCGGAGGGGATACTTGCTGATGGATTGGATGTTGGGTAGGTGGGTGGTTAAGGGGGAAAAGAAGAATCAAGCATGAGTCCTAGGCTTTTGGCTGGAACAGAAGGGTGGGTGGTGTTGCCATTGACAGAGATACAGAGGACCATACGGAAATCTCATGTGTGCATCACACATCTCCAGGGGCTGCCGCCATTCTTTGGTAAACTGCTTTTCCCAGGCCAATAATACATGATCCTTATGGTTTCATGTACGTCTTAGTCTGTTTTGTGCTACTATAACAGAATACCTAAGACTGGGTAATTTATAATGAACGGAATTTATTGGCTCACAGTTCTGGAGGCTCACAGTTCTGGAGGCTGGCAAGTACAATATGAAGGTGCTGGTATCTGATGAGGATCTTCTTGCTGCATCATCCCAGGGCAGAAGGCGAGAAGGCAAGAGAGCGAGACCAAGAGGGGCTGAACTTGCTCTTTTATGATGGCACTAATCCCACCCATGAGGGTGGAGTCCTCATGGCCTAATCACCTCCTAAAGGCACCATCTCTTAAAACTATTACAATGACAATTAAATTTCAGCAAGAGTTTTGGAGGGGACAAAACTGAAAGAAGCAGTCAGTTGAGACCTAGAAACAATTTCCTTCCTAGGAATAAAGGAAGACCAAGGGAAAAAAACATATTCAACATCTACTGCCTATAGAATAAACAAGAAATTGCCTATGATGTCACTTTTGAAGTGCCATTTCATTTTTATAACCACTGACAATAAAAACGATGATAACCAGTCTTTAGTGAGTGTTTGCTAAGTGTCGGACATAGTTCTGAGTGCTTTGCAAATATTATGTCACATAGTCTTCACATAATCTTGGAGGTAAAATGGGTATTTCACCCCACTTTTAGATGAAGAAACTGAGGCTTAGGGAGGTAAAATAACTGCTTAAGATCACACAGCAAGGAAGTGCAAAGGCTGGGTTTAAACCCGGGTCCCTTGATCCCTGGCCTGTGCTCCTAAGCCCCTGGCTCTTTAGTTCCTCTCGAGGCATTGGCTGTGCTATCACCCCATCCTCAGGGCTGGGCCAGGTGTGTCAGCACAGAGCTGGATGGAGCATCTGTACACAGGCAGCCAGGTCCTTCTACACCTGGTGCTACTGCTCAGCTTCCCATGAGCAGAACATACTACGAGTGCCACAGGGGCCAGGAGAAATCATTATGGACTCAGGCTTCTGAGAAAGCCTCTTACTGGAAATGGAGTAGTACTCCCTGCTCCAGGAAAGAATTTGGAGATTTTTGGAGGCATTTTTGCTTGACGTACTGACATTTATTCTGAGTGGAGGCAGAGGGAGAAGAGGCAGGAATGCTAAAGATCCAGGCATGCGTAGATGAATTATCCCACCCAAAATGCCAAGAGCACTGTTGAGACCGTGGGCCACTAGATGAGTCTCGAACTCTAGACATTGAGTAGGAGGCATTTCTCTTCTTAAAAGATGCCAGAAAATATTGATGATAGTTGACTATGCTAATAGAGCCCTGATTTAGGATTTGGGTTGAAGATCTACATTTGCCTTCAGAGATCGTGTAAAATCTTAGACAAACCAAGGTAATTTTGGGTGTCTGTTGGGGCTGGGGTGTTTTTCTCCCTTTCCTTCACTATTTTTTTGGAGGGGCCAGTGGGATGAGTACTTAACTGGGAAGCTACAGCTGGCATTGCTGGTATTACAGTCCACTTGAGAGCCCTTAATGAAGAATATCTGATTATACAAGGAAACTAGAATCTGTTTGTTTTCTGTTCATTTAATTTGATGTTTTAATGATGCTGCTAGTTACTTGAAATATTCCATTTCAATATATGCTTTATTTATTGTACTTGTACCTTGAGGCATGATGGCAGAGGGTGACATGTTTAAAAGTCTGCCCTCAAATAATAAATTTCCACTGGAAACCAGAAGCTGAAAAGTTTTAGATTACAAATGCTTTAGAATCTTTTAAAAAAATCATTCCACATTGGATTCCAGAGATAAGCATAAGGAGACTTTTCTTTTTCTTTTTTTTTTTGCAAAAAAATTTAACTCTTAAATTTTATATTTTTTTGAAATATAAAAAACCAACTAGAAACAGAGTAATGTGTGAGGGTCAGATAAATGGAGACACTAGGCTTTCGTTCCAGTTGTTAGTAAGCAGAAAATTAACAAATAGTGTCTTTGAAGGAGGTGGCATAATGGGTTTTATATCTCTTTTTCTCCCTATTTTTCAACTGGGACTATTTGTATGTTTGTTTACCTCTTTATATGCTGCTCTCTGGCCTGGGTTGCAAGCTCCTTAATCACAAGAACCTTATCAGTTCGTTCCCTCCTCTATTCTCACAGGCTCCAGCTAAAGGCAAAGGACAGGATAGGGACTGGCGTTCACTCGCTCATTCAGCAAATAATGCCCGATGTGCATGACTGTGCTGTGTACTAAAGAGCGAGAGCTCATTAACAGCTGGGTGTGAAGTTTAGTGAAAGGATTACTTCTCCCATTTGCCCACAGGTTTGCTTCTGGATAACAGAATTCCAGGCAGGTGGAGGTTGGTTACCACCTGTCCTTCCTTGGCGTCCTAAAAGCCACCCACTCTACCAGGACAGGAGACTAGCCCTGACTTGTAGAATAAAATTCCTTATTTTTCTGCTTTGAAGGGAAAGGTCACCTCAGTGTCTCCGAAATGACATCCCTTCCATTTTCATCCAACAGGTGGTTTTGGCAAAAGGGAGTTTTGTACCAGAGTTCCCCTCTGACTCAAGGGGAAAATAACACAGTCATTTTTGGGGTCTGTTTAGTCTCAAAGGGAAACAACTTACTAATTAGGGTAAGAGACTTTACAAAAATATGTTTTCGATTCCACTGATGGTCAGTTACAAGCGATAACACTGTTAAATGTAGTGCCTAATAAATCTGGGAAAACTACCCAATAAATGTAAGTAATAACAATGATTAACAATAAATTAAATGCAGAGAACCAGGAATGTACCACATTATTTTTAACTAGTTTGGGCCATCGGGTTCTGATTATTCAGTTTGTCCTGTACACCTGGAGTTTATTACAGTGTAATACAAACTAAACGGTCCCTCGGAGAGGCCAATGAAAGGACTTAGTATAAAACAATATACAAGTTTAATAGTGGTAACTGACCTTTCTTTCTTTTACAAAAACATATCTTTGTAACTTGAGCCCCAAGGAAATGTAATGCTTTTTACCTAATCCTGATTGTTAATTTTCCTTTTATTTCATTTAGAAGGTTTCATTCGTTTCATGAGATAGGAAGATACAATTTATATTCAATAATTCTTCCTGCTCTGGAAAGAGATCCAAAATGGCTAAATATTTCTTTCCTTCTGCCGTGTCTATTACAAGAGAAGGGGAAAACAGACGAGCAGTGCACTCGCTATTAATGGCAGCTGGTTAAAACCCATGTTTTAAAATAGCTAAATGAAATGAGTACATGTGTTTATAATCAAGGTACATTTGACTAATTTTCCCTAAACCTTTAAATATTACTCATTCTCAAATACCAGAAAATTGGGCTCTTTCTCAGTTGAGGACAGGAAGGCAATAGCAGGCTCTCTGATGGGGGAAACTTTTCCACAATTTCCCTGAATGCTCATCTTTCCAATGCGCTCTAATAGGACTACCATATTTCAATTACGGAATCCTCCAATTTTAGGAAATCTCAGTGGGTGGATGACTATCTCATTTTGAAGTCGTTCTGATACATTCTCAATGTTTTCTAGAAGAAGGGTGTTTTAGGTGCCCCTCTACCTGGGGCTTCTCACTTCCTTTGTTCCACCTCCTAGTCCCAGACTGAACGCATTTTCCACAAAGGGAATCTTAACTAGGGTCAACTCTTGTAAACTCTGAAACCTGAGGTGCCCCCCAACAAAGCCGAGGTCTGGCAAATAGTCCATAAAACCCTGCCTTAAAATAATTAAATGAAATGGTCACCAGGGAGGGCAAGTATGGCATTGCCCAAGGCGTCAACAGAACAGGAGACTCTATTTTCTTTAGCCTGCTAATCAATAGGGTTGGCCTCAGGCCTCCCGTACCCTTTTGGTAGAGCCCCAAACTACATCTCACTAGATAACTGTCAGCCTTCATTTTATAATCAAAACCATTTTTGCTCAGAATCTGGTATCTCAAAAAGATTGAGCAAGTTCAACTTGCATTTAGAAGAGGAATTCTGCTCCAAAGGGAGGGTGGCTTGACTTTCTAAATAGAAGGCTTAGGTCAAAGCAAAAGGTGGATTGAGAAATTGCATCTGCTCTAGAGAAATTGCACTCCATGAGCAAAGGGGAGGTTTGGGTTCTGGAAGGAGCATGATGTAACTCAGCATGGCTCTCCCCTTGGCTGGGTGGGAGTGGAGAGGAGGAGGAAGGAAGGGAGAGAGATGTAATTTCTAGATGCTGTGGGACTCTTCCCTGGGAGGACGTAGCTAGTTATCCAAGGATGGAACTGAGAAGTGGGTATAGTTCCTCATGAAGACTTCTATCCTCTCCTAAATTGTGTAATAAAATGACAACTACTGTTCTCTTAGGATGTCTTGAGTGCCAAGCACCATGCGAGGTGCTGACATGCATCTACATATTTCATCTCTGTGGCAACTCCGTGGGGTACCCGTGGTCAGCCCGTTCGCTTGACATCCCAGTGGTTCCCCACCCTGTTTTGGAGCCAGCGAGAGGATAGCCAGTTATGGTGCCCATAAAATGCACCTCTCAGATGTCCTGCTGTGAGGAGCATAATTGATAGTCCAGCTGCTGTCCCTCTGGATCCATTCCCGAGTGTGTGCTGAGGCCTCACTTCCTGTGAGCTGCTCCCAGCCGATGACTGAGTGTGGATACCGACGGGGGCCTCTTTCTGAGAGATCCCAGAGTCTTCCAACGGGCGACTTTGGTTCAAGGAGTCCCTGTCAGCCTGGCCAACCCTTTCTTGAGCTGTGCTGCTGTTGGAGCCTCTTCCTCCCCAGCCTTCCTTCTTTCCTTCGCTCCTTCGCAGGGGTCAGATTGCCTTTGCAGTCTGAAGGCTTCCCCATGTTCTGTCACGGGCATTTCCCCCATAAATCCCTCACTTTAGCGTTCTGCTTCTCAGAGGACCCAAAATAACACCAGTCCGTAGAGCAGCAGCCATCACCATGGGTAACAATGGACTTCTGGACTTTGTTTTTCTATTGTTCTAGGTCCCACCACAGCCTTGCCAGGCAGCCTGGACATCCCAGGTGGAAGCAGTGACTCCCTTTCCAAGCTGAGCATCTCTGCAGGGTGGTCACACCCTGCTCCCAAGCCCTGACTTTCTTGGACTTCTCAGGCAGCTGCTGTTGTTTGGTCTCCCTTCCCCTCCTCTGCTCCCAGCTCTGTTCCTGCCATTAACCTGTCTGCAGATGGGGCCCAACTGCCTCCCCCATGCCCGTGTTGGAGGGCTCCTAGCAGGACTCTGGTTCTGTATTTCTCAAGCTCCATTCTGGTCTTCTCTGGATGGAAATTCTCCTCAGTTCTCTAAGGTCTAACTAGAATCTCTCCCTCCCTTCTCAGATTTGGAGAAGGCCACAGTTCTGAGGACAGGATTGGGCGCCACACTGAGTAGATTTGAACCCCAGCTCTATGACTTAACTGCTGGGTGATCTTGGCAAGTTACTTAACTTCTCTGAGTTTCTGGGTTTTTCTTTTTGTAACATAAGAATAGTAGCACTATCTAATTCATAAGTTCTTGTAAGGATTAAATGAGTTATCTAATGCAAAGGCCTTAGCTCAGAGCCTAGCACATATAAGGGCTCAATAAATGATAGCTATTTCTTGTGGTTGCAGCTATTACATTATTATCTAACCAGAACCTCTCTAGGGATCAAAGATAGGAGTCCAAACCAGTATTTCCACCAGTTTTATAGCTAAATTTTCTTGTCAAAAAATCAGAGTGGTTGCTTATCAAATCAAATGTCAACAAGGAGCTCCATATTGAGGATCAAATTTTTTTCTCTGGGATTTGGGGCTTTAGGGGTGAATTTCTCCATTAAAGTCCTGGGAAAACCTTGGCAGTTGGAATGTAACCTTCAATTTTTGTTGCTGTGCAACTCCTCTCAAAGAAAGACTCCAGAGGAGAGAAGGGGCTCCACATTTAACAGCTTGCTTCCAGGAAGAACTTGAAACATCTTTGTGGTCCTCCAAAGAAAACGAAAATAGCTCTCCAGTCCCTTCTCTGGCACGCTTTTTGGAGGTGAAAGCAAGGTTTTTTTTTTACAAAGATGACTATTTATTAGAGACAGTTATTTTCACTCACCAGATTTTTGGGAGAATTGCCCTCGTTCCTTTAGAAATTTGCTAAGCTTCCCTGGCAAAGAGGGTGTGTCCTTGCTGATAAGACACAGAACACTCTTTAGACTTGGCTGTTGCCCCTTGTTTTCTCAGGCACAGTCAAGTTTCATGTCGTAACCATTATTTCACGTACCTTGCAGCCGATAAAATAATCACAGAGAAATAATTCGGTCCCGGTGCTTAAGTCAGGAAAGTCTCCGTGCCATCAGAGACGGAGGTTTAATTTTGAGTGACATTGGATGAGAACCTGGTTCCGGGCTATAGTGGAGTCATCCAGCTGTTCTTTCATCACACGTCCAGAAAGCTAGTCACACATTTCTCCAGCTCATCTGTGCATTCTTGATCTTGCCTCTAACATTTTATTTCTAACTCCCCTGATAGCCTCAGTGAAAGTTCCCGGCAGAGATTGATTGCAGGGCATGACCCAAATTTGTAACTGGCCACAAAACGCTGTAAAACAAAGTTCACCGAATACCTTCCAGCTGATTCTAAGTGATTTTTGAAAACGATCTGGTTATGTTTTTCTTCTTCGTTTTTTCCACATAAAATGTCCAAAAAGGAGGACTTTTCGCCAACCTTTGATTTTTGTAACATCATCTGTAAAGCATGACAAAATGGACTGCATGGAATTGCAGGTGGCGGCAGCAGCTCTGCCTCGCTAGTAGATTTTTGTTTGCTGGGACATGACTATTAACAGAGAGTGAGGGCAGAGAGTGCGTGTCCTGGCAAGGGAGGCAGGAGACCTGGGTTCTAGAAACTCTTGAAAAATTTCTTAGTCTCCCTAGTGGGTCTTTTCCTCATTCACAAAAAGCAGAAGAGTATTTGTTAAGTAATCTCTTTGCAGAACCCTGGAATTCTTTCCTGGAAATGGAATAAGAGAGGGCTTTTCCCGATCTGCAGAATATAATTAAGTTATTTGAGAGAAGCTTCTCAAATAAGCTTTTGCCCACATGTCTTTTACACTTTGGCACCTGCTACTGGCAAAAAATGAATAAACATCAAATACGCTAAAGAAAAAATTAAGAACTGTGGTCTCGAAGAAAGAATTTATCTTTTTCTGGTATCCTGAATGCATGTAATTTAGTCATATTTTTGTCAATGAAATAGTTCCTGGTTCATACCATGAAATGGAATGTATCAGAAAGTATTTGCTCTAGATTCAGGCACATCTGGGCCTGCTGGGAGGCTGGTAGGTTGTTCCCTCCCAGGGTCTGTTGCCATGAGGAAGTGAGGAGCTGCCTGGTTAAGAGCTTGTCCTAGGAAAGGGGTGGTGAGAGCTACCAGTTAGGGCCAGTGGAGCAGTGCTGGGCAGGGGTGGGATTCTCGCACTTAGATAGTCTTTTCGTTCTGCTCCAGACCTTATCACTGTGCCCCCAGGTGTGGGGGCTCTGCAGAAGCTAACAGAGAGAAGGCACTAAACATCCGAGGTACCAGTGGTCTTGGTGCAAATGGCTTTAGCAGCCTCAGGAGAATGGGTCACTGGTACTGCTGGTATCACCTTTGGCATCAATGGTGTTGGTACAGACCCGGGCCATGTTCAGGAGGCTGGGACATTGGCACTGACACCCTCAAGTCAGATACCATCAGGATCTATGATCCCTTCCAGGACTGTGAGCACCAGAAGTCACACTGAGGATGTCACAGGAACCAGCAGCAGTACTGACGTTAGAGGCCATTGGCAGCAGGGCAGCCTGAGAGATAAATGAGCTGGCCCGTTGTGACATGGCCTGGGCTTAGGAGCACAGAGAAACGGTCATTCCAGCCTTTTGGCAAGAGGGAGCCATTGAGAGCTTTGGAAGGAGTGATTCTTGGTCAGAATTGGACTTCAGGATGATGCTCTGGCCTTGTACAGAACAGGTTGAATGGAGGTGGCCAGGAAGGATGGAAGCAGGGAGACCAACTGGGCGGCTGTTTATAATAGTCCTCTTCAGAGATTCATACTGAAGGCCTGAGCAAGGCTGAGGTTTACCAGGGGTCATATCAAAACTCGAGCAGACACCACATCCAGCTGAAGGGGTGTCTCATCTGATCCCCAAAGAGCATTTTTATACCAGGTGACCTGTGGGACTCATGCTGTCTGGGTTTGTGCTGCACATCTGGGGAGACAAACCAGAACCAACTGACCAGGCATCAAGGAACATGGCAAACCGACTACTACAAACCCAGGCATTTCCCTGACCTAAGTGCCAAGCTGCCTGCCCTTTGGGGCTTCTTTAGGTTAGAAGGGATGAAAGAGGGGCAGAAATGCCCTGTAATCCATGGGCGGTAGAGTGGTCCGGTCTCCTGGAAAATCACTGGCACCTTCCTTGGGTCTAGGAGATGCCAGAACCAATGGGGCAACCAGGGATCTGGCTCCTGGGCTGACATTGCCTTCCCTCCAGCTGGGTCCCCTCAAATGGAAGTAATCAGAGGTTAGGCTTAGCATGGGCTGCTTTTGCTGGAGCTATGCGCTTAGTGTCCCAGTCATAGCATTGACACAATTCCAACTATGTCATTTCTTTTTTTCCTCTTTTATACCGGGACAAAGGATTATTTTTCTGGCAGCCAGAGGATGAAAAATGAAGTTATATGGACAAAAATGGAGGCCTATAGTTTAGTTGAAAGAGCCCCGGGCAGGCAGGGAGCCAGGAGCCCTAAGTCCTGTTCCCGCCCTGCTGCAGACAAGCTGCATTGACTTGGGCTTTGGTCTGTTCATCCGGACAATGAAAAGCTTGGACTTGGTGATTGTGAAGGCCTCTTCCAGCTTATACTCTCTGAGTTTTAGCTCCAGGAGAAGCAGATTCCCTGCTTGTGGTTAAGGAGAAATGTCTTGACCATTTCAGGTCTCTAGTTTAGTGAGAAAATATGAATAGAGGTTAAGAGCTCAGGCTCTGTGTTTGAAACTTGACTCTATAACAAACTAGTTGTGGCCTTGGGCAAGTTCTTTAACCTGTCTGAGCTTCAATGTCCTCTTCTGTAAAATAAGGCCCAAATACATACTTTGGGATTAAGGTAAGCCTTCCACGTATGATCCTTTGAACACAGGACATGGCACATGTGAAGCCCACATGAATGATGGGGTTGGCTTGGCGGTGGTGGTGTTGAAAGGGTTAGGAGTGGGACAAGGCATCCTGATGCCCAAGTCTGGATCTGAAGGGGGTTCCTGGCACCTCCCGTGTCTGCTCCTTCCCCTGTGGAGTTGGGTCCTCATCCACCAGATAGTCCTGTTTGTCCTCTGCAAGTGGAAGCTCACCAAGGGGGGGAGCTACAGAGTTCCCAGGCAGGAAGAGAAAGATACCATTTTGCTTTTCATGTTAAAGAACCAGTCCACATGCACTGTATGAAATCAGAAAATATAGACAAGCAGAAATACAGAGATGAAGAAAGCATTCTTCCACTGTGGTAGGCCCAATAGCGTTCCCCCGCTCCACTCCCAAAAGAGGTGCACGTCCGAACCCCAGAATCCATGAAAATGTTACCTGCTGTGGTAAAAGGGACTTTGGGAAATATGATTAAGTTAAGGATCTTGAGATGGGGAGATCATCCTGGATTATTCAGTGGCCAAATGTAATCGCAAGCATCCTTATAAGAGGAAACCAGGAGAGTCAGAGTCCAGGAAGGTGATGTGACAATGACAGCAGAGGGAGGGAAGGGTGTGTGATGTTGAAGCAGAGGTCGGAGTGATGTGGAGACGTGAGCCAGGGAACACAGGTGGCCCTTAGAAGGTGGAAAACACAAGGAAATGGAGTCTCCCCTAGAACTTCCAGAAAAGGTCTTTGATTTTAGCCCAGTGAAACTGTTTTCAGACTTCTGACTCCCAGAAGTAGAAGATAATAAATTTGTGTTGTTCTATGCCACTGAGTGTGGTAAGTTATTATAGCAGCAATAAGAAATTAATACATGCATCCACCCCAAGATCACCACTATAATTTAGTATAAGTATACGTATCCTTCTAGATTGACACACACACACACAGCTGTTTCTTATTTTAGCCAGCCATGAGATCATACTATACATCGTCTTTTGCAATCTACTTTTTTTCTGTCAACAATCTCTCCCTTTCTGTTTAGTAATTTTTCCTCCCTTCTAAAAGTCAGATCATATTTAAATTTTCCCAGCTGATCCTATAATGTCCATTATAGATGCTTGTCCAAACCACTATATAAAGTATCACACATTGCCTTTAGTTGAAATGGCCTTCAAATCTTTGTAATTTAATACATCCATTTTTGATGTCACTGACTTGTTGAAGAGGGCAGGCCAGAGGTCCTGCATAATGTCCTGCAGTCTGGTTGCTTCTTTGTGGTATTGTTTAGATTGTTCCTCTATCCCCTGTATTTCTTATAAATTGGATACCACATCTAAGTCTTGATAGATTCAATTACCCTCTTTGGGCTAAAAGACAGCATAAGTGATGCTATATACTCGATGTTGCATCACATAATTTCTAGTTGTCCTAGTAGACTATTTGCTTTTCGAAGGACTATTCCCAGGGTTGGTACACCGGGTGTTATATGGCGTTCAGAAGCATCAGGAGAATGAGTGATTCACTCTGATTCTGGGGGATCCAATTGCTATTAAGAAGTACAACTCCCAGAAACCACTTAAATTCAAGGCAACTCATTTGCTAGCCTAATGGAGCAGAGTTGCAAATCAACTCCAAGGGAGGGCAAACAACAGGAAACACAACCTTGCAGACCACATTCAGACTCATAAATTACTGGGAATGAGCTTGAAGAAAACAAGCTGGTTCAATTTCAACAGACTTTTGCCAACTGGATGTCCCAACATCTGACTATTCAGACATCATTAAAATACGTTGCACCCAATATGTTTACCCACAGTCCTCTATTTTACCTGCATAGGTCATTCATCAACTTGTCAATTTAAATGGATTTCTATACATAAGTGACTGTCTAATGTGTTGAGAACTTTTCAGGAGAAACTTGTAGAACCAGCATATTAGAAAAATGCCAATTACCCAAAGCTTTGTTAGAAGTGACCATCCCTACCTGAATCAAACAAGGAACATTTTCTGTTCAAACTACTATGTCTATTTTAAGCTATTATCATTATTAGTGTTGCCAACACCAATAATAAAAGCATCATAAAGGGTTTATAGGCAAAACTTCTTTAGGTGAAAATTCTGAAATTGGCATTAATTTCTTGGCCTATGGTTAAAATAGTGCATTTTGCATTCATGTCTGCGTGTGTGTGCATGTGTGTGTGTGTTTTTCAAGCATCCTATCCAAACATTCCTCTCATATAATTAAGTGTATTGATGACATCACAGAAACTGAGCCAATCTTTTGGTTTATGTCAGTTTCAGGAGATTATAAACTCTAATTCGAGTTTTCCAAAGTCTGACCAAATCTGAGGTGCTTTCAGCAGGAATATAGTATTTCGAGAGCTCATTGTAATACGTAATGAGAAACTCTTTCTGTGCAGTGTCCTTGTGCTTGCTCGCTCGCTCGCTCTCTCTCTCTCTCTCTCTTTCCTCAGCCCTAAAGCCTAAAATTTAGATCAGTCCTTGTGAGAAACTTGTAGAATAAAAAAGCATGTTTTTGGCAGAGTCCAGAAAACAACAATGCTACATATTTTACCATTTGGGAAAAAGGAGAGAAAGGGGGAACTGTGGAAATTAAAGATATAAACAGAATGAAACTAAGTGAGGAATGCTGGATAGATTTTTAAAAAGAACCTTTCTAAAAGATACCGGAGACAGTGTACTCTTCAAATCACTGTGCTGCTCTTTAGCATGAATTAAAGATGTGGTGAGTCTATGAATGGACATCACTTGCTTAATGAGAACACCAGATGCCCACATTTAGGAAATGTAAAGAAAGTGAAACCCTTGTAAAATTTTATATATTATCCCTTTCACCAAAATATGAAAAACAGATTAGAAGGGAAAAAGGAAAAGTTCTTCTGTAAATAAATTTGAAGACACACTGGACTAAAAGGAGACACTTGTTTAAATACAATGTCTAAGAGAGAAAAATCATCAAATAAACAAGAATCCTCACTTTCAACTGAGCAGCTCAAACATTTTGAGCCCCTAGGCTGTAAAGCAGACTTGTCTTCCACCCTGCCCTTGGAGAATGCCTTTCTGAACTCCATCTTCTTTGGCAATCACATTTGCTAGAAATAATAAATAAGAAGAGCCATGGATCTGGAGGCTTCTTGCAAAGACATGTGGACATTATAAAGACATTTTTATCAAGTGTCTATTGAAATCTATAGGTTTATGTTTGGGCTAGATCTTTGAATTACTTGTTGCTTTTCTTAGTCTGCTTTTTTCCTTCCTTCTCCTTTCAATGCATCTTGGATCCTTGCCGCTCTCAAATCATAAACAATTTGCCATTTGCAGGGCTGTCATTGAGCTATTGAGAGAAGTGTGCCCACAGACTAGAGGCCTTGCTGCAAATCTGAGCCTGCTACCTTCAGCCACAAGGAATCTAACTGTAAAAAGGGAGAAAACACATTTAATTTATGCTTGATAGTTTGAAAATAAATTACTGATCTATGTTCTTGGGGGAGAAACCCAGCACAACAGCAGGGACATGCTGTTTCCCTTACAGTCAGTGATGTTGTTTCGAAGAACCACAAAAGGATTTGAACCTGAAACACTGGGCAGGAAAGTTGGCAGGGCAGAGTGGAGGGAGAAGCCCAGATCCGGGCATCTGGTGTTTTGGATTTGGTCATTTACAAGTTGTATTCACTTGGGCAAGCCGTTTAACTGGGAACGACAAGCCTGTCCCTTTAAACCAGTCCTTGCATGGAGTGCTGTCTAGATCCTGGGGACATCCTCCAGAACCCTCTATCCCCACCTTTGCTTGCTCCTCACTGGCTTCTTAGTTGGTCCCATCTAAATCCAGCTTGGAGCTCAACTCGGTGACCCTGGTCTGGGTCCCGGCTGAGCCCTTTGGAAAGGTGTTCGCTTAGACTCTCCAGGGTGATTGCACCTGGCCCTTGGCTTCCTCCTTCAATGCACTTTGGCTCACATCCTGACTCTCAGCCTCTCCGATTACACCAAGCTGGAACACCACATGCTGGCACTCCTAGCGCCCTCCCCACCCCCACCCGCTACTTGGCAAATTCTAGCCCCCTGGGAAGGTAGCTTAGTAACGTTAGCTAACATTTACAGTACTGGGGCCTTACTGAGAGCTTTCTGTGTGTCACCTCACTTAATCTCATAAAGCCCTAAGAGGCAGATATTATTCTCTCTCCTCTACAGAGGAGGAAACTGGCATAGAGAAGTTAACTGATCTTCCCAAGGTCCCAGAGCTCACGAGGGGTAGGGCTAGGATTTGAACCTAGGTCAGGGGCCAGCAAACTTCTTCAGTAAAGGGTCAGACAGTAAGCATTTTAGGCTTGGCCAGAGATTGGTCTCTGTAATAGCAACTTGACTGTGGTACTGTACCACAAAAACAGTGACAGACAATATGTAAACAAATGGGCAGGGGGCTATGTCCCAATAAAACTTTATTTATAGGCATTGAAATTTGAATTTCATATAATTTTCATGTGTGGCTACATATTATTACTCTCTTGATTTTTAAAAATCATTTAAGGATATAAAAACCATTTTTAGCTTGAAGACCACACAAAAACAGGTGGTGGGCTGGATTTGGCCCACAGGCCATAGTTCGCCAGTCCCTGACCTAGGCTGTCATTTCTAGAGCTCACGCCCTTCACCAGCACAATGAACTGCCTCTCAGTAGTACCATTATCATCCCCTTTTACAGATGAGGAAACTGAGGACAAGCAGAGAGCAATCTGAACCCAGGTATCTGAAGCCCAGTGTCTGGACTATACCTCAAAGTTATGGCAAGAGC
This sequence comes from Daubentonia madagascariensis, assembly GCA_023783475.1. NCBI lineage: Eukaryota > Metazoa > Chordata > Mammalia > Primates > Daubentoniidae > Daubentonia > Daubentonia madagascariensis. Next base: position 20,144,073 of record JAKFHU010002573.1, read on the forward strand.
GTGAGGCATTGCTCTGCCTGCTTTTTAGGCATAAACATGAAAATCAAATGAGATCATGTACCTGGTGCACATAAAAAATGCACATTACAGATTTTTTTAAACGTGTAAAACTCTTATAAACTGTACAACGTACGCAACTGAGATTAGTCTAGCTTCTGAACACAAATCTCCTAGTGGAAAGTGTTAATAGTTTTCATTCATTTTATAAGCATTTATCTAGGGCCTGGTTTGTGCCAAGTTTCCTGGGCACTGGAAGCTATGGAGGTGGGGGTGAGAGTACTTAGTTTAGTGGGGAAAGACAGGCATGCCCATAAGTGATTAGGATCCAAAGGGTTAACTGCTACCATGAACGGGGTGCAGGTGGTAGAACCACAGCCATGTTCTGGAGGCACAAGAGAAGGTCATGCATGCATGCTGGGAGTTTCAAGGTAAAGGGAGAAGAGACTTCCAGGATGCGAGAAGAGCATGTGCAAAGGCACTGAGGCAGGGAACATCAGTGTGGCTGTAGTGTAAGAGAGCTGGAGGTGAGTGGTAGAAATGAGGCTGAGAGGAAGCCAGGGAGGCTGAATTGAGGGCCTTTGAGTCTATGCTAAAGCCCTAGACTTGATCCCTCCGGGTCTAGGATGTACACTAGGAGTTCTCAAACCAGGAGGTACACTAAGGAGTACACAAAGCCATAGGATAAAGATGAGGCAGATTTCCCGGGCATTAATTTGACTTAAAGATTTTTAGATTAAAATCATTGTGTTTAAATGAAAACAAACAAGGATATATTGAGTATAATGAAAAGTCTATATTAAAATTTAAGATAAAGCATAAGATTTCAAAGAAATTCAACATAGACTGCTTTGGGTTCTACCCCACACCTCCATAACTTTCCTGTTAGGACAAGGTGGGAAGTTCTGAGAGGCAAGTGGAAAATGAGAAGACACTAAAAGTTGTTAACAGGACAGTGACATAACTGGATTTGTGTTTGTGGAATTATAATGAGGGTGTTGGCTTGAAGGAGAGATGGGAAGGAAGACATCAGAGCTTTGGAGATCAGCTAGGAAGCTCCTGCAGAAACAAGGGGAGGGGCAGGTGGGAGAGTTTTAGTCTATAAGTGCACATTCTTATTCCATCGAGAAGCAATAGAAAGACAAAGGAGCATTTGCTTGGGAATCAAAAGACCAAGATTTGAACCCTGGATTTTGAGTAGCTGTGTGACCTTGGGCAAAGTACACAGAGTTTTACTTTTCTCATCTTCCCAATGAGGAGAACTATACCTGTCTTGATTACCTCGAGGAGTCTTCACTGGCATCGTCTAAGATGACGTCTACGAGAGCTCTTTGCAACGGGCTTGAACATCACTGGTGGATTTCCAGGGAACAAAAGGCCAGTGCTCTTTCTGCTTGGTGACCTCTCCAAGAAAAAGCAATTGCTATTTTTTCCCTTCTTCAGCTGTTGGAGCTGCGGATCAATTGCAACCAGGCTAAACAAAAAAAGGTAGTCATACATGATCAGCAAAATGGTCCAAATGATGTCATCCATCAAGATGGACATTGCAATTTGCCAACTATTTTCTCATAAATCAAACCGTGGTCCCTCAAGGAAGAGGGGCAGGGCCCGAGGAGCCAGCATGGCAGCCCTTATCGGCAGACCAGACGCAGGGAAGCGCTCCCTTAAGGATACAGTAATTATTTTCACTCGATGGGAAATAAAGAGGGCACGATGGGAGGGAGCACTGGAGAGTGTCTGCCTCACTTCATTACTGCTCCCCAGGCAAGGGACACAACATATGCTTTTCATTGGGAAGCCAATAATTTTGAATCGTGGGACAGGTGAAAACTTAAATGACATTTGCAAACCTTGATTTATTTCTCTGCTTAACTCCGGAACATGCTTTAGACTCAGCTCTATAAGTTTCCATAGATTAGTGGTCAATGTCAAGTATTTTCAATGACATATTCAAGCATTTCCTGTCCCTATCAGTTAATTAAATATTTTCAGTACTAATCTCTTCTTATTGAAATGGTTTCCCTTCTTTTGGTTATGGGTTTGGAAAACAAGAGATGAAGCACGTGCTTTATTGAAAACAAAATCACAAAAATAAAAAAGAATACTTTTTCCCCCACGTGCTATTTTACTTGCTGGAAATCTCATTAAAAGTTATTTATGAGCTGTTAGGGATCCCATAAGGATTACACCTAATTCAGTCTGTAAAGCTTTTGAGTTTCTTTTACATGAAGGACCTCCTTCCCCATTATTCTACTTTCGTTGGCACCCAAATAAATACTGGAGATTAACTTTTTGGCAGAAGAGGGTCCTCAGTCCCTAACCTTATATCACCCAGCCAAAGTCTGGACCTTCCTCCCCTTTCTGCTGGCCTCACTCTGATTCAACCAGGGTAAGAGGTTAAACTTGAGGCAGTTGAGAAATTATTGTTTTTGTTATTATAAATGTTATAGTGCATCCTCTAGGCATCGCTGTAGTTATCATTTACGTCTCTGGGGTTTGTAGTCTTTGCAATTAACCATGTAGTTAGTCCTAATGGACTATCCCATTTGCTTCTACACCTCCTCCTCTAATTCCATACTCTAATTCCATAAAACCAAATTTTATCAGAATGAGTAATTTCACAGTCCCTTTATAGGGCCTACGTGCCTGTTTTTGTTTTGTTTTGTTTTGTTTTGTTTCTTTTGCTGCTTCTCAGAACTTGTTCTTAGGCAGCAAAGATGGAACTGCCAAGTCAGGCCACTTTTGCCCTTTCATCTTCTTTAATAAAATGCCCCAAATAAAAATATTTAATTTCCAAAGAATCTGCTTTGTGTTCATATTTCTAAAACTCAGAGAAGACTGTAGTCACTCAAGTAGCTGAATATTCAAAATTGAATTTTGGCAGGTAGAAAACTGGCATAAAAATTTAGCAGTAATAAGAACATGGTGCCCCTAACCATCCGATGCGCTGTCTACTCACGTAAGCGTTAGCTGTTATTATTATCAGTGTTCCTGCCATCTTTTCTACCGAAAACCTGGGCCCATGGATTGCTCATTTCTCCAGGTGTTTTCTTATTCCTCACACACCAGCCCATCCCTCCAGCTGAAACACGAGGTACCAATAACACCACGTCCACACTGAAGCAGCCTGGCAGTTTGAGTATAAGCCTGGAGTATCATTCTAGCCACCACGGGACTAGCCAGCAATGGTGTCTTCATGGCCTATAATATCTTTCCCTCTTGGATCTCAAAGCATTTACAACTATTCAAAACTGAAACTCCAGCCTCTACTTCTCCATTTGGGCAACAGTTGGTCCTACCAAAAGTAGACAAATAATAAGGCAATGGCTGCATAGTTTTAGGAGAGAGTATATTTTTCCTTAATCTCAACCATCTGGAGAATTTTAACATGCTAGATTCTTTATAGAATTCTACATAAGAGGTCAGTTTAATTTTTTCAGAGTCATTTAAACATCCTGAGTAACACAGTAAGCCCACAAATAAGAAATGCCTCTCAGGCTAGACTGGGGGAAACCATGGGTTGTTTGTGTGTTTAGTCTAGTTCAGTGGATCTCCAACTTGGCTGCACCTGAAATAAAGTGATGCCTGCATCCCACTGACCTGTCTTTCCCATCCCCAGCAACAGCGTTTGGTTTCGCTTGAGAACCACCCAGCTAGAACAATCTGAGGCTGAGGATAAAGACAGGTGTGGGTGTAACCATGGATGTTGCCCTCCCAGAGCTCTCAGGGCTCTGCTTCTGGTATAATTACAAGCAGAATGAAGCTAGAGGGCTCGGACTTACTCCTTAGAGTTGTTACCCACTCCTAGGGTTATGGGTTGAATGATGTCTCCCTCCGCTCCCCTGGAAAAAAAAGATGTTGAAGTCCTGACCTCCAGTACCTGTGAAGGATGACTTATTTGGAAATAGGGTCTTCAGAGGCAATCCAGTTAAGATGAGGTCATTAGTGTGGGCCCTAATCCAAAGTAATTGTTCCTTATAAAAAGGGCAAATTTGAATGTTACAGCTCTTTTAGAATTTGTCTGGCGGGTTTTTGATTTTTACTGGAAACCACCTGCCCAAAAAAGGGGCAAATTTGGATACAGAGACAGACAGGCATACAGGAAGAATGCTGTGTGAAGGTGAAGGCAGAGATTGGGGTGACGCTTTGCAAACGAAGGAACACCGGAGATCACCAGCAAAGCACCAGAAGCCGGGAAAGAGGCGGGAACAGTTTCTCCCTCATAGTCCTCAGAAGGAGCCGACCCTGCTAAGCGAGACCTTGATCTTGAACTTTTAGACTCCAGAACTATGAGACTATGAATTTCTGGTGTTTAAGCCATCCAGTTTATGTTCTGTGTTACGGCAGCCCGACCAAACTGATATGCCTGGAGACTCAATTCAACGCACTTTCAAGCCCCAGGCAGATGAAGCTTCCTGAGACTGGGCCTCCGCCTTGGCCATGTGCAGTCCATCTTAAAGAGGGTCCAACAAGCCAGTTAGCTCCAATAGTAGCAAAGCAAGGACTGCAAGCAGACGGTGGCATTTGATCTGAGCTTTGGAGGAGAAGAATTCTTTTTGAAAAGAGTGAAGGGAAGCAAAGATATTCCAAAGGAAGGGGTTGTCTCAGTAGTCAATCAGGGGGTCTGATAGAAGGCAAAGAAGGGACAACCTCAGCCTTGGAATCGGTAACAAATCTTGCACCCTGAGACCTTGTGTGTATGTGTATGTGTGTTGTGTGTCTTGTGCGTGTTGCGTATGTGTGTGCATTGCACACATGAATATTGTGGAGATTGCTTGCACTTGGGAACTTGTCTAATCGATCCAATTTCTCTGGACATATACAACCTCGCTGCCCCAAGCACTGTCTTAAGTCACCCAGCCCAGGAGTGCTTGCATGTACGTGTGTGTGTGTTTAGGGTTAAGAGTTGCACCAAATTGAAAATAATAAAAATATAGTGAACATTCAGAGAGAGCATATTCTGAGTGAAGCACTCTGCTAAATCATATTTAATTCTATGATGGACCCAATAGACTTCAGAGTCTATTGTTATCCCCATTTTGTAGACGAGAAAAAAATGAAGCTCTAACAATTGAGAGACCCACGTGCTGACCACCACACTGCATCACTCACTGGCTTATACTTGGGGGCTGCTTCCAGGGAGGGGGCGTGGATGGGGATGGAGGGGTGAAGACAGGCTTGAAACAAACGCACACCGTTGCTTGCTGGTGCAGAGATACGGGGGAAACAGCAGCCCTGAGGTCCATCCACGTGTGGGCACATGGCTGCCCACCGACTGTTTCCAGTCGCAGGCTCCCTTCCGGGGGTCCCTGATAGGGAAATCCAGAGCAGCGTGTGCTCCCTGATTGAAATCCAGTTTTGTTCTTCCACTCAAGTATTACAGGGGAAAGCAGAGAAGGGAAAGGAAAAGAAACATAAAAAGTTTCAGCATATGAGTAGCATTTGCAATGTAATCTATGTGTTGCGAGCCAAGTTACTGTACACGCTCTGGGGAGAATTACAAATAAATGACGAAACGTTTTGAAACATGGCTTATACCTAATTAATCATGGAACTTAAAGAACAAAGAACGCATTTCTTCAAAGTTTTCAGCATTTTCCCTATTAAGTGGAGAGGGTGAGGGAGGGGAGGGGAATCTCCGTGCCCCATAGTGGATACACTATGCACTTCATTTGGGGGAAAGAATCTCTTAATCTTCTTTGGCCTCCTGTAACCTCTGAATCCTTACATCTTTAATACTTCATGTCGAGCATTTTCATATTAAAGGAACTGAAAGTTTCCAGATCATGAAATATTCCTCAGCTTTTTGTCTCTTGATCCCTCAGCCCAAACAATACCGGTTTTGGAGATTATGAGATCACCAGGCATTTCTTAAGTATCCATGATATTGTGCCCTGGGATTCCTATGTCCTTTTTATATGCCGCCGCCACCCAGAGACATCTGTGGGCACATCCTGCTTTGAAGGCAAAGCTTTAAGGCCCAGCTTTTGTGCTGCCGCCATGTTATTCCACATGCCCTCAAACTCTGAGCCTTGACTCCCCCATTCGTAAAATGGGGATAATAATAGATAACTGATTTATTCTGAATGTTAAGTAAAATAATGCCACAAAAGCACTTAGCCTAGTGCCTAGAACATAACTGCTCAATAATGGAGTGTGTGACTGAATTTTCCAGATACGTTTTCATTTGCTTCTTATCCATGGAATTGACCATGTTGCCATCTTGCTTGGCCAGCTGAGGCACTTCTTTAGAGCTCTGTCTCACCAGTGACAGATATGGAGGTAGAAAATGACTTTGCACTTGGTAGCCAGTGTTCACGGCTCCTATGGGAAGCCATAGCTTCACTCTTTCCCCTCAATTTTCCCATAGCTACTCCATGGGCTAGTTATGGACACAACTTAGGAACTGGAGGTGAGTGTGTGTTTCATTCCAAATAGCGTCACTTGTATACTGCATGGACTTGGACAAATTAATCAGGCTGCTTGGATACAGGTTCTCCCCTCCCCTCTGTTGAAAAGGAAGCAAAAAAAAAAAAAAAAAAGTACTGTATTAAAGTGGTTGTGAGTAAAACCTGAAGCCTGAACTCCTCCCATCCCCAGCCCCATGTAAAGAACAAGAGTGCAGAGGATACTGGAGTCTGGAGTCCAGTGGCAGAACCAAAGGGCCACTGGTGGTGGTGCCAGGGATAGTATCATAGCCAGACAGTGCCCAGGGTCTGACATCAGCTGTGTTCTTTACACTCTAACCTCTCTTGGTTCCGGCTCATTTTTCATCTCGGCCCTCCAGCCTTCCTGCAGACTCTGTAAGCTACCCAACATCCTTCTTACAAATTCCTTTTCTGCTTAAGTTAGTCATCAGGCTACTTTGTTTACAAACAAAAGCCTAGACAGAAACAAATAAGATATACTCAGCACCTACTATGTGCCAGCTCCTTTACAGGTGAGGAAACTGAGAGCCAGAGAGTTGAGGTAACTTGCCCACGTCACCAAGCTAGTTAGCAGTGGTGCTGTGATTTGAACCCCCTTCTGTCTGCCTTTGCCATTAAATTCTCTCAGCAAAGAGAGTTGAAAGGTAAACCTAGAGTCCATAACCATCCACGTCTGCACTGAGCGTTCCTTGTAGCTGGGGTCTTTGGAAGTTTACAGTTGTGACCCGGACACTGTATTTTCTTCACCCACCTCCACCCCTACCCCACTCCTGCCCTAACCTGGTGATCAGCTGTTGTAAATTGCATGGGAAGTGAAATGCCTTCCAGTGCTGAGAATCATCGTGGGTCTGTGCCTGACCAGAAGAGGTGTGGGGGAGAAAGACCAAGCAGTCCAAGCACTTGGCTTTATGTCCTCTGTAATAACTCTGTGTTGTTGTGTGTGCTGCTCATTATCCTTGGTTCATATTCCTTCACTTGATGCCTCCAGAAATTAACTGCACCTGCCTCATACAGGGTGGTGTGAGGGGCTGGCTTGTTTGGTTTCCATGTCTTCCGTCATACACCGGCTATTGCTCCAACAAGTGGCATCATCCTCACTTCCTGGATCTCAGGATGGGCAGTCAGATGTTGCCATCTGCCTCCAGAATTGCAAACCCTCTAGTGCTTCTCTGTAGGAGTGGGGGCACTTATGAAAGTGCCACTAGAGTGGACATCATATGCACATTGACACTGTCTTCTTCTCTTTCTTAAACCAAGGAGGAGGCTGGCCACTCCCTGGGTGCCTAACTCTCAACAGCTCTCCTGGAGACAGACCCACATAAAACCATTTTCTTCTTGCCCTCCTTCCAGCATATGTGCAGGGCATCGGTCTGGCCAGAACTTGGTCATCTCGCTTCTTTCCCCCTGACTTTTTTAGAAGCCAGTTATTGAAGATCCAGGGTAGTAAAAGCAACTTGGACTTCATTACCCGCTTCCCAGTGTTAGATGCTGAAGGCCTCAGTCAGCGATACCGTGTATAAAATATGAAGCAGTGAATTAAATGCAACTTGATGGTACATGTTGTACCTTAATGAAAACAAAGTCTCGGGAACACTATCTGTGAACGTGTTACCCAGTAAAGTGTTAGCAAAGGAGCTCATAAAGCTGCCAGCAGGATTTAACCATTTCGTACAGTGCTCTTTGGTTGGGCTGGACACAGAGAGTGAGGTCCGTTCATTTTATCACAGGCACTGGAGGTTTTTATTTAAAACACATGGAAGAAAGACACTTGAGCTTGGCACCAAAGTGTCTTGTGGTAAAGAAAAAGAATTAGAAATATCCAAAAGTACTTAAAAAAATCTAGGAGAAAAAAATACCAGATGTGAAGAAATTAAGACGGATGACATAGGGTGCCGTACTAGCCACTTAAAGTGACGGCGGAAGGAGAGAGCAACGGGCTTTCTCCGCAGCAGCTGATAGACACGAGCAATTGAGCAGTTCATAGCCTCACTGTTGTCCCTGTCACAAGATTTGTAGGTCATTCTCAGCCAGCCACTGAGGCTAAAGGGCACAGGTCGTGACCTGCTGATTTACCAAAGTATGATCAACTCACACAAATTACAGGCGTAAGAGAGTCCTGACAACTTCAATATGATGTGCAATGAGCGCAATTATTTGTGACATGTGAAACCAGTGTGAGACCATAATTCTGTCACTGCGTGACAAGGCATTATTAGCCAGGGCAGGCAGCGGCTTGAACCAGGAGCAGCTGGGGAGTGGCAGGAGAGAGAGCGTGCTCGGCAGGGGAAGGCCCGTCATGGGCTTTCTCTCCAAAGTGGCAAATAGTGATGGCCCCTTTGTGGAATGTGGAGCCGCTGGGGAGGACAGAGTCGCCCTATTGCTATCTGGTCCAGCGGAGAATAAAGGAGGGTTTGGTGTGGAGGGCAGAGGGGAACATACCCCGTCGGCCTATGGCTGTGCACAGCCACAGTGTTTTCTTTGAAATCTGACATGGTGTTTTTCATGAGGCCAACTGGGATGTTGTTTCCAGCAGACCAGATGAGGTGGGATCGGGGGAGGGAAGGACAGGACTGAGTTTCTCCTGCTGGGCAGAAACCTCCATCAGGCTTTCTTCTGGTTAAATCCTGTCTGGAACTTGCAGCCTAGCTGCTGGGTGCAGGAGGAGGCAGGTCTCAGGCCCCCTGGGTTTTCCCTTATTTTTAGAGATCTTGCTGCCTGTACCTCAGTGGGCTTCATAGGGGTCAGCTCGAGGGCAGTGTAGGTGTACGTCTCCCTTCTGGTGCCGGCCATAGAGGTTTCTGCCTGGGTGTGTAGGACGGAAACTGGCCCCAAGTAAGGCAGGGCTTCCTCGGGCTGAGCATGGAGGTCACATGACAAGTCGGCTGCTGACAGGGCTTTCTGTGAACCAGAAGCGGGACTGTGTTCTGCAGTGTCTCCTGCAGAGGGAGGGTAGCAGCTACATTTTGGGCCTCCTTCTGGGCTCACTGACTTTCACCCCTCTGTTGAGTAGTGAGTGGCCTTGTTAGCTTCACCCCAAGACATGCATTCATGAAGTCAGCCAATAGACATTACTCTGTGCAGCTACTGGGTGTCAACCACTGCCCAAACCACAGAAGGTCTGAATGAAAAAAGGCCTATGTCTGCCCATGAGAGTTCTTAGTCCATGAGGGAAGATGAGATGAAACAAGTAATTATAACATACCATGCTAATGAGCGCACGCTGTAGGGATCCTGGGTGCACAGGGACCGGCGTGGCTGCTTCCTCACACCATTCAGGTGTCTGCCCAAATACCCCGTGCAGAAGGGGCCATTCTGACCACACCATCTAAAATAGGTCTTCTGTCTCTCGGCCTTCACCTTCCTACCCTGCTTCATTTTCATGGAATTTCTGAAGGCATGAACCAAGGATAATTAGCAGCACACACAAATAATACTGGGGTGCTCTGTAGCAACTCTTCTCAGCAGTAATCAGTATTTGACATTATATTATTTAATTTTGATTAGTTATTCTTTCTCCTCTTACAATGTAAGCTCCAAGAGGGCAGGGACTTCTTGCTCGCCTCAGTATCCCAACCACCCTGAGCAGTGGTGGGCACAAAGTACTTGCCCAATAAACGTGCTGAATATCTGCATGTCAAGCTCTGTTCTAGATGTTCTGCTTTTAATTACATTAACATGTTTAATCTTCCTGACAACCTGAGGTAAGTATGCCAGTTATCTATTGATGCATAACAAATCATCCTGGAAAGTAATGGCTTAAAATAACAATAGTTATTATTTCTTAAAATTCTATGGCTTGGCTGGGGTACAGCTGGGCTGGTTCTTCTGCTGGTCTTGCTTAGAGTTTTTCATGAGGCTGCATTTAGTTGGGAGTTTGGTCAAGGCTTGAACATTCAAGACGGCCAGTCATCCTCAGAACATCTAATTATTCATTAGTCTAGGTTGGATTTCCTTAAAGCATGGGGCCTGGGCTTCAAGGGAGAAGCAGCAGAAACTGGGCTTAGAAATCCAAGAATGTCACTTCTTCCCCATTCTATTGGCTAGAACAAGTCCCAAGGCCAGCCCAGATTCGAGGAAAGGGAAATAGACTCCTCCTCTTAAAGGAAATAATGACATTCATGTACAGGGTTGGAGGAATTGTTGGCAGTTATATTTGGAGACTCTTTACTATGGTATTAATAGCCTTGCTTTACAGTGGGGGAAACTGAGACTTAGAGAGATAAAGAAATGTGTCCAAGAGCACAGAGGAAATGAGTAGCAGAACCAGGATGTCAACCTTAGAACAGTCTAACTCCAAGTTCAATGTTCTTTGCTCACTGGTGACTGTTCTTAACAGCCGCTCCAGAATCTCGAGTGGTAGACTGATATCCCCTGTGGCCACCCTCTGCTTTTTACTTTCTCAACATAGTGGCCAAGGTTTAGGGAGGAATAGGACACCATAGACCTGGAATTTCTTCCAGCCTCCACAACTCACTAACTGTGCAAATTCGGAGCGTTTCTTCCTTATGTGTGAAATGGTATAGTAATGGAACCTACCACATAGGATTGGGGGAGGCTTTAATGAGACTATCCATGTAAAGTACTCCGCACAACGCATGGCACCTTATTTTTAAGGTTCTATGTAAATCTCCAGCTGGACTCAAAATGAGCCCTCAGAGACTACTTTCATAATTGTATTTAAAGTGTAAGAATTGCCAGGTCATTGAGCACACACCCATGTTTAAGTGGTGCCCTGGGATTAATCCAAAGGTATGCTTTGAAATCAGCAAGAATGCTTTTAAGGGACTGGCTTGGTCTAGGATATGGTCATCATGCTCACTGCTTCGAGACCCTGACTAGGTGTCCTGACTTCCTGTTCCTATGGTGTAACTTTTCCCCAACAAAGGGGGTAAGCAGGATTATATGCAGCTCTGAAGGCAGGATTTAAGACAGGCATAAATCTAAGTTACCATCACAAAGCTAGGGGAACAAAATAAACATCACCTGAGGGCACCTTGTGCCTCACCCTCAATTCACTGGATCAGTCAGGACTCTTGGTTACTAGAGGTGACAGGCCAGCACAACTCCAGCCAGCTTAACCAAGGAGGGGAGTGGGCAATTAATGGTCAGGCATGGCTGGATTCAGGGGCTTATACAATGTCACCATCCTCAGTTCTGCTTCTCCAGTGCCCTCTGTAGTCAGGCTTCTTCCTGGGAAGCCTCTGATTTGGTTCTAGTTGCACGACTCAAAGAGTGGGTCCCTTCTCCTCCTGTTCCATTCATGTGTGTGTGTGTGTGTGTGTGTGTGTGTAATATATATATTTTTTGACTCCAAGGATTCTAATTGGCTCAGGTTGAGTCACATGTGTGACTTGACTAATCACAGAATCCCAGAAAGTGGAATCTGATTGGCTAGCCTATGTTAGGGCCCACAAAATGGAATTTGATTGGCTACCCTATGTCAGGGCCTGCCTCTGTGGCTCAGGGGCAGAAATTCTGTGATTACTTCTCCAACGGTTGGAGGGACAGTTCTTCAGAGCAAGTGGGGGTGTGTTTAACAAGTTCTCCTGAAGGTATTTCCAATGTAGCTAAGCTCTGGATTCACCAAAACCTCTGGAAAAAGACTTGTAAATGTGAACACGGTGGGTGTGGTTGCTCCTGCGTGGTTTGTGTGGGGGGCATTTTCCTATCGATAATCCTTTTGTGTCCTACTCGCTATGTTTATTTGCGGTATTTATTTTCCTACCAGTATAAGGAAATGCTCAAAATAAGCATATAACCATCAACCAAAGTCCTCAGCTTCTAATTTAACAGCCAAATGTCACAACATTTATTTTGCAGCCTCTGTATTAACCAGCTCACTTAGTAAGCCAACATTTGTGAAAAAGATTATATTTCTTTTATTTGTTCCCAAATGTTTCCATTGTATATAAAAATGAGACAGTGTTCTTTTTGGGGAGAAGAAGTTTCTACTTTGGGTTTAAACCAAACAAAATAATATTTAAGGAAACATTAAATAAATTATTTATCATGTTGGTCAACGTTTTGGGGAATATAGCTTAGATAAACACATTTTTAAGGTCATCCATTCTAAGGGCTGGGTTTTATAAAAACAACCTCTGAGGAGCTTTAATAAATCTTTTAAAAAGAAAAAAAAGTCAAGCACTTGTTTTCATTACTGAATCATTTCTATTGCTGAATGATGGTCATTCAAGAGGTAAGTTTAACCAGAGCCCTGATAGCCATGCTGAGAAACTCACATATTGTGAAAAATCTATGTTGATGGCGAGCACTGTCGGCCATGCTTGGATTTCTGTTAAAGCAGTGCAGTCCTTTGGTTGCATTTTAAATCAGATAAATGGACAGAGCTAGCTGATTTGGGTCATAAAATTGTCAAATAAAGATAAATTCATTCCTACTCAATGGGAGACTTCAGAGTAGAATTAGAATAGATGTAAGTAAAAAATAATGTGTTTCTATTCCCTCAAAATAAACAGGATTACCAGCTTCATCAAGTGCATTTAATTCACCTCATGGGTCCTCCATCTCTTCAAATTGCAGCCAAAGGCATCTTTTGGGCCCATTTCTATTGCTAAATGGTATTCTTCGGCCAAAGGGAGGTCAGGGGAGGAAAGGAAAGGAAGTTTGGTTTAAAGGAAATGGAAACGGGGAGAGAGAGGCTCTGGGGGGCTACAGAAGGAGAAGGCAGTGTGGGGGCCCAGGGGAGCAGCCAGAGAGACCGGTGAGGAAGGGAGGGCAACAGGGGGACCAAGGAGAGGCAGAAGCAGGAAATGGAGAAAACCCACCTTTGCAGGGCCTGGGGAGAAACAAGCTTGGAGGCATTGTTCACTGTGGCTCTGGTTTCTTTTCTTTTTCTTTTTTTTTTGAGACAGGGTCTCAATCTGTTGCCCAGGCTGGAGTGAAGTGGTGTCATCACAGCTCACTGCAACCTCAAGCTCCTGGGCTCAAAGGGATCCTCCTGCTTTAGCCTCCCAAGTAGCTGGGACTACAGGCTACTAGCTGCCGCCACACCCAGCTAATTTTTCTATTTTCGGTAGAGATGGGGTCTCACCATGTTGCTCAGACTGGTCTTGAACTCCTGGCTTCAAGGGATGCTCCCAACTTGGCCTCCCAAAGTGCTAGGATTACAGGCATCAGCCACCGTGCCCGGCCTCTGGTTTCATTTTTGGTGTGGTTCACAATCTGTCTGAAACTTGAAGGACCCGCATGACCAGTTCTTATCTGGGTGAAGAGGCAACTGCTTGTGGTCCGGAGTCCTCCCCCATCCCAACACCCCCAGCCCTGCTCCGGATCTGGAAAGGAGAGCTAAAGCTAGCAATGGGCCTGGAGGTTCTAAGCCTTGTCTCTTGCATGGATGGAACCTGCTGCAGAATTTCATGGCTTCCAAAAAGAAGCTTCTTTCTGTTTGCAAGTGGGAAGGAATGTCACTAAGGAGTTGATGAAGTGAAGGCTGCATTACCATGAAGTGCCTCTGGGCTTGAAAGTTCAGGGGAAGAGGGCCTGACTAACCACATCTGGGGCTTGAGGTTTTATTGAACTGGTAATGAAAATAATCTTTGCAAAATATTTTGAAATTATTTGATAAACACAGACTGAGGCTGCCGCCTATATACATGAAATAAATTAAAAAAAAAAAAAAGGGTTTGAGTTCAGATTAGCAACCTGTTAGCAACCAGCCAGTCCTGGGGTTATACCCAAAGCTGAATGATTAGAAATGCGGGGCTTGGAGCAATGCAGGACTGAGCCCGAACCCCAGGTCTGCCATTTATTAGTGGTCGAACCATGGGCACTGTGCTTTACTTCTCTACGCCTCAGTGTCCTCATCCCTAAAATGGAAGCAAGCGCTCCCTCACACAGCTGCCATGAGGACTGAATGAGGTCGCTTGCATGGAAACGATACCGTGATAGAGTGCAAAAATGACACACGTCCTTCCCCTTCCGCATCTACCCCCCTTTGATGTTGAAGACTCCATTAAGAGGCACATTCTATTTCTCCGCCCCTTGAATCTTACTTAGCTATGTGACTTACGGCATTAACAAATGTGAAACAAGCAGAGACTTGAACACTGCTTGCTCATTGGAGCTTCCTTTCTCTTGCTAAGCTTGGAAACCGATACTGGTGTGCAGATGAGCCTGAACTAGCATCCTAAAGGATGGAGCCAAGGGTCCTGCTGACAGCCTGTCAACTGCCAGACGTGTGAGAGGCCATTCCAGATCACCCGGCCACCAGCCACCTATCAGCTGATTACAGTAGCACGAGAGTGACCAGCAGCAGAGATCAGCTGAACCAGCCAATCCATAGAATTGGGAGCTAAATAAAAAGTGGTTGTTTTAAGCCACTGAGTTTTGGGGTGGTTTGTTATACAGCAAAAGCTACTTGATATAGGTGGTATCCACCCTATTAGCACCCTTGTTGATAGAATTTTTAACTCATTTCTGTGTGTAGTTATTTCTTTCTATAGAGACAGCCTGGGCATGGCAAGACTTCTGGAAGCTATTTTGTATAGTCATATGGCTTAAAATGAATTGCAAAAGACAAGATTTAAGACATCAATAAGGATTTTTCTGAAAATATTTAAAAATCTTTCCATCCATCTTATTTTAAAAGTTTGGCATCGACATTCTCAAAGCTGGAATAATTGGCAAAGTGAATACCAGACACTGAAGCTTACCAAGGTTCGATCGTAAGATTGGTTGTAACAGAAAGTAACTCTGAAACAGTTCTGAAGTCCTTAACCCAGGGAACCAACTGGAACTAAAAGGAATGAAATGGAACTAAAAGGGATGAAACTGGATATGAGGAAGGTCAGCGCTTCGGAGCCCATCCACGCTCTCTGGCGGGAGTGACAAGCTTTGCCAGCTACCCAATTATAAAGGAGAGAAGAGAGTTTATGGACCAAAGCAAAATGAAGAATTATCCAGATAATTTAGGCCAACTGAACACCCTCCATTCACTCTCTCCCCTCTAAATATGTATTCTATTTGCATTCTAACTTCCTTGTATTGTCTGCATTTTTTATCCAGGTGGTTGTTCTCTGAGGTTTTGGTGGTAAGATGCTTGGGTAAGTTCTGGAAGAAAACTTTTGGCCTGAAGAGTACAAACAATTTATTCATTTAACAAATATTTATTATTCAATTATTTAGTGCTAGAGACTGTGCTACGCATTGAGAATGCAACAGTGACCAAAAGATACAAGATAGCTTGTCTTGCAGTTTAAGTCTAGTAGGGAAAAAGTTTATAACCAGGTAGTTATAATATAATGTGAGAAGTGCTGTGATTGGGGAAGTAGAGGAAATTGTTGGCGAATACAGGAGGAGCACTAACTCAGACCTGGTTTAAGTGGTCAGGAAGCACATCACAAAGGAAGTGGTACCTAAGATGAAAGACAAAGCACAAGCAGCAGGTAATGAGAAGCGGGGGAAAGAGTATTATGTAGCCTAGCCTGAGGGAGTATTGGGGAACTGCTATATTCACATGGCCAAATGCTCGCATGATCACCAGGTTGGCAGTGGAAACTCAGTACTGCTGGGTAGAATGATGGTAAACATTAAAACCATGGCCAAAGCATGGACATGACCTGCCTTCTTAATCCAATCTCCGAGTCGTGGTTAATTTCAGGTGGTATGCTGGTTGGTGCTTTTAACGGTTGTATCTGTGTGGCCAGAGAACATGCAAGTGGGAACATATTAGTTGGCAGCTAGTTTTCTGGGGGATCAGCTCAAGTGTACATACCTCAAGGTTAAGCCAGACTCTGTAGCGCCCTCCTTCTACTCCTACCCAATTGAGATACAAAGGTAGGGTGAGGCACAGAATTCAAAGAAATATGACCGTCATAAGAAGAGACTCTAAGAGTTTTAAATTTTAGAGTTCCTTATAAAAAACATGGGCTACTGACTAGAAGCATAGGTTCAGGGTGTGAGCTACAGATGAAAAGAGACCCTTGTATTGGTTATCTAGTGCTTCATAACAAATGATCTCAAAACTCAGCAGCTTAAAACAGCAAACATTTATTATCTTACGATTTCTGTGGGTCAGGAATCTGGATGCAACCTAGCTAGGTACCTCTGGGCTTATGG
Source organism: Daubentonia madagascariensis (assembly GCA_023783475.1). Taxonomy (NCBI): domain Eukaryota; kingdom Metazoa; phylum Chordata; class Mammalia; order Primates; family Daubentoniidae; genus Daubentonia; species Daubentonia madagascariensis. The sequence continues at coordinate 20,160,575 of JAKFHU010002573.1, forward strand.
CCTCTCATGCAGTTGGGGCCAAGGTGTCAGCCAGGGCTACACTCTTATTTGAAAGCCTGACTGGGGAGGATCTGATTCTAAGCTGGATTCAGGTTCCCATGGCTGTTGGACTCAGTGCCTCAGTTTCTTGCTGGGTATTAGCCAGAAGCCTCTCTCACTTTTTTGCCACACAGATCTCTCCATAGGGCACCTTATAACCTGACAGCTGGCTGCTCTTAGAGCTAGCTGTGCAAATGACAGAGGACACCCAAGATGGAAGTCACAGTCTTTTTATAACCAAAGTTTGGGAGTGACATCTTATCACTTCTGTTGAATTCTATTTGTTAAGGACAAGTCAGTAAGTCCAGTCTATGCTCAAGAGGAGGAATTTACACAAGGGTGTGAATACCAGGAGGCTGGGATCATTGGGGGCCATCTTAGAGGTTGCCTACAACACTCCCCAAACAAGTAATGATTGTGTATGTTCTTCCTTTTGAATATACCAGGGTGTTTTGTCCTAAGCAGGTCTCAGGATTGGAGGGGATCAGAAAGGTCATCTAGTTCAATCCCCATTTAATTGCATGTCCCCTACTCTTTGTGCCAACTCAGCTTGAAGGCCTCTACATAGTTCTCCCTAGTTAGGACAGTGGTAAGCTGTCCTTGTGGTAAGCTGAAATATGGCCAAAGGGCCCAGTGCTTTGTGTGGTCAAAAATTTCCATATCCCTCCCCTTTCTCCCAAAGCCAGTAAGGTATTTGACTAGAAACACAGTGTGTTTCTTTCTTTTTGTGTTTGCCTACTTCTTCTTTTTCTCCTTCTTCTAATTTTAGGAGATTGATTTTCTATTAAATCCTGCCACAGTCTCCTATTAGTTCCAATAGTTTGTGGATTTTTTTGGATTTTTTTTTAATGTGGGCAATTGTGATCATACCATTCGTGAATTACAGTTTGTCTTTTATTTCCCAATCCATAGCCTCAGTTCTTTTCCTTGTCTATTGGCATAAGCTGGGACCCCACCTCCAGAACCATGTTGAATAGTAGTGGGCATCTTTGTCCACTTCCTAACTTTCTTCTAACTTCTCACCACCTCATTGACAGACTTTTTGCTCGCAAAGGACCCAGCCATCACTTCTTTCAGGATTCAAGTGAGGGAAGCAAAAGATGTCTTAGTCCATCAGGCTGCTATAGAAAAATACCACAGACCAGGTAGATTTTAAACAACGAAATTTATTTCTCAGAGTTCTGGAGGCTGGGAAGTCCAAGATCAAGGTGCTGGCAGATTTGTCTTCTGATGAGGGCCCATGTTCTGGTTCATAGATGGTAGCTTCTAGCTGTGTCCTCACATGCTAGAAAAGGCAAGGTGTCTCTCTGGAGCCTCTTTTATAAGGGCACTAATCTCATCCACTAATCTCCATCCTCATGTCCTAATCACCTCCTAAAGGCCTGTCTCCTAATACCATCACATCGGGGGCTAGGATTTCAACATAGGAATCTTGGGGGGCATGAATATTCAGGCCATTGCAGGAAGACTTGAAACTTAGTCATGTTTTGTTTTGTTTGGACACCCACGAAATATAGAAGAACATCCTCTTCATTCAATTCAATATTGAGCATCTTTCCTGTGCCATGCAGTGTCCAGGTGCTGGGGATGCTCTTGTAAAAGAGTTCACAGTCCTGCTAGGAGAGGCTACAACATAACCTCATCATCGTCATCACGGGAAGGACCGGAAAGTGCCGGACATACATTGAACCTCGTTAAATGGTGGCTATTGAGTGGTGAAACATCTCCTTTCATTTACATTTAATATATCCATGGGCTATTGTCATGTACGATCTTCCAGTTGAACCTTTTGGATGAGTTAAGTCTCAAGGGATGCTGATTTGACTTTTCCTGCACAGCCAGCAAAAGCCTTAGAACAAAGGCGTGTGCGGGAGAAGAGAAGGCAGAGACAAACGAGACGCGGTGCTGGTGGGTCTCCTCACAAGACGGGCCCCGAGTCGTGCTCTGTTTTGATTTACTCTCAGGAGTAAAGTTTTGTAATTTTTATACTGCCGCAGAGCAAATGGTAGCGACTGGTGTTTACTGAACACTTACTTGGTGCCGGATGCTATCCTAAGTACTAGTCATTCCTCAAACAACCCCATGAGGTAGGCGCCATTATCAGCTCCATTGTAAAGGTGAGCATTAAGGACAGGGTGGGGTTTGAACCCAGGCAATGTCATCCCAGAAAAGGTAGGTGCCCCCAGTACTGTACCAGAACTGTGTTGTATGGGCCACAAGGTCTGTGGCTGACTTTGTGGATTTTTGATGGGCTTGTCACACTCTGTTGTCCCCAGTAGGATATCGACGTACCACACCCGTGCGCTGTGGAGTGTGTGTAGCCCCCGTGCTCTCCTGAGGCTACGCTTACATGGCCGTCTAGTTAGAGCCGACTTGCCTCGGGTTTTCCTTTATCTACTGAAGAGCACGGGAAGTTTCTCCCTCCCTGACTGTGGTGCTTCTTGAAACTATCCTTGGCTCATGTAAAACCAAGAAAGAGAAATTCCTTTCAGTGGTGGGAAAAGCAGTCCTCCACTCTCACCTCTCCCCTCCCGGGGCCCTGGTAAAAGTCACCCACCTGCTCATGAGACAGGGCAGAAATGGCTCCCCTCTTCCCATCTCCACTGGAGTCTTTCCTGCCCTCTTCCCTGGTGGGCCACGCTGAGTACCCCACCCTCTCTCTCTGCCTGAGCCCTGCTGCTGGGCAGCTAGAGCAGTCCCCGGGGTTTTCATTTGGCCCTCCTCAGAGGGGCTGCCTCCTCTCTGCTCCACCCCCCATCCCATGAGCCAGGCCCACCCAGCCCATGTCCTCCCAGGCACCAGAGCACGCCCCTTGTCCTGAGCCTCTGAGCTCTGAGCCCAGATGCGTCCCCACCTCCCACCCTGTGCTGTACGTGGGAACGGCAATCCAGTCAAGACGTCCATCTAAGTAAGGGAGGAGCAGGACCAGAGGGTTGGAGCTGATAACTGCTCACGGCGTTCCTTCCTCTTTACAAAGCAAAACAATTATTCCTTTTTTAGACCAAGAGAACTTTCCTCCCGGGTCTACCTTTGAGTTAAATGTATTTAGGGCCTCGTTATTTGTCATTGCCGTCACAAATCTTGCCTTATAACTGCCGCAACCAGAAAGGTGGGCTGGACTTGGGAAGGAGATGAGACTGTACAATCTGGAAAGAGTTCCAGTGTGTTTAAAAGCCACTGACAGAGAACAACTGTTTCCACCCGCGACATCCAAATCCATGCCAGGGAATTAGAATAGAGATGGTGGGAGAGCGTGAGATAAAGCGAGGAGGACTGCAATTAACATTCAAGTGAAAATTGGAAGAAACCCCACTGAAATTTTTGGCCTCTGGTAGATTTCAAACTCAAGGATTAAAAATCTCCAAGTTAGGAGAGTGATTTTTGGTTTTCCAACAAGTACCTCTAGGGGCAATAATTTTCATGGAAAGGTAGCTCATAACACTGAACGTGATAGTAACGTAGCAGGCTGCTTGCCCAAACTTATTTTATTTTCATTTGCATTATTCGTTTGAGAACTCCCCTGAGTCCCTGATCCATATCATGTTGGCACAAGTCCCTGCAGAAACTGAAATGCTGAAGCAGCATTTCTCTCCCACTGTTCTACTTGACTTGGGAGAGACCCAGGGAAATCTAGGTTGCTACAGGAAGAGTGATAAAACTCTCAGCCCTGCTCCTCAACAGACTGTGCCCCCAGGGGGACACGTGGAGGCTGGATACTTCTCAGCTGAAACCCAAGAACAATGGTTGTACAAAAGCCTCCATGATCTATCTATATCTATATATGCTTTTGTAAGAGAATTACAGGCAGGGGTTAGTTATAATCACACACCAATTTGGGTAATAGCTAATGGGGTCCCTCTGACAGTGATAGCAATATCTATTGGTGTAATTTTTGTTCAACCATATTTACAATTGTGACTTATTTTTATTCTTGTCAGCTGGTGCATCGGATGAGTGATCTTGCACACTTATTAACGCAGGCGGAAACTGAGGGCCTTGCCTTAAGCTACAGAACCCGATGGGGAAAGACAAGACTAGGGTTCTGAACTCTCTGACCTTCCCTTCTATATTCATTTCTACTTCCCTCTTACTCTGAATATCCTGTACTAGGAAAGAAAAGGCCCTCTGTGTGATCTCCTGAGGAAAAAGATCCTAATCGGTATCAGCCGTTCAAGCCTATTGCCCTCAGCAAGGCTGGAAACACACACAAGAAAAAAGCCCCCCTCTCAGAGTCCCCTCCAACCTACAAGGGGACCTCAGAGCCTCCTGCAACATAGCCTTCATGCACTGCTTTACAACAGGACACAGACAAGGGTGGCCACTGGCTGTCCGAAGTCCACAGGTCAGATCTAACCTCTAGCCCATTCCCCACTGCAGGAGGTATTTGGTTTCTTGTTACGTACAGCACCTTGAGTTCCTTATGGGAAATTACCTTCTTCCCCCATTTGCTGTTATGTGAAATTTTGGCAAGGGTGTAAGCCTGGTGCTCACTTTCCATATGGAAACTGAGGGGATGGGCTACTTCCTCTGGCTACCCTCTTATAGAAGCAGGGCCAGGCAGAAGGTTGATCAGTTTCTTTCTCCTGGCACTTTGAGTCAATAACCCCAGCATGTGCTGTCTACTGTGTTTCCAGCTTTCTGCTTCCTGCTTCCTAAACTGCCTGACTTCATGGCAGAGGGAGGTGGTGTTGGAACTTGGAGGAGATGGAAGGCTTTCTGGGTGGTTGGAATAGGCTGAGTAAAGGTATAGAGGGGAAAGCAATAGGTCTAGTTTGGAATACAATATATGTATAAGAAAGCAATGGGACATAAAGTTGGTACATCAGATTGGCATCAGTTTTTGGAAGGTCTTGATTGGAAAGTTAGGAGTTTGGAGGGCAGAGTAAGGCAGGATGACTTCCACAGTCAGCGCTGTAGGGACGATTGGATCCTGTTCATTCCTCTCACTCCCTGAGACCCTTCCCGGCACACTTTCCTTCTTGGCTGAGCTCTGAGAACCACATTGGAGCTCCGTGGATGACCACTGTTTTTCTGGTACAAAGAATGGACGAGACCTTCCCATTTCCATAAGGGGAGGCCAGGAAAGCTTTGCAATTCCCGCTAAATATGATCACCCCATGAGCTTTCTTCATTAATATTGTTTCTTCTCTCTTTCTAACCCCAAAGCTCATAACCCAGTTCTGCTAATTCTACCCTCCAGATATCTGTCATAATTGTCACTGCTTCATCTTTAAGCCACGAGCTAGATCAGCTCTCATATCGCTGCCCTTGCAGCAGTGCTTAAGGCACCCAACCGACCCTCTGCCCCGGCGGCACTGCCCCTCCCACAACGTACTCAAGATCCACCCAAGGAGCCATCCACCACAGTCCGCCAGATGGATCTCTCTAGAGCTCAATCTCATGACACACGCAATATCCTAACATCTGACCACCGCCTTTTGGATAAAGCCAGTCTCCTTAATTTGGCGTGAGAAGTCTGTCATGACTTCATGCCCTGAGATCAGTCCTGTTTGCCCCATTCTTTCCTCCCCACAATCTCTCCCTGCAGCCTGTGCTCCATGTCTTTGCTGTTTCACACCTCTGTGATTTCACACATGCTGTTCTTTCTACCTGTAATGCCCCCGTTCGGTCTTAGGTTCCAATTAAGAACTCTTTCCCAGCTTTCCAGACTCTGTTTAGATGTCACAGTGGGCTCAATGCCTGGCTAGGAATAATTACTCATTGTTGAATTCGCTCTCAGAAAAACCTTCCTGCCCTCCCCTTGGCCCCAGTTACTCCTTTCTTGGGGTTCCTGGAGTTCTTTGCATGTATCTGCCTCCCCTATAGCACTTCTTTTATTGTGTTATAATCTCTGATTCCCTCATTACACAGTAGGTTTCCTGAATGCGTAAGTACAGTGGATGTGTGTGCGCGCGCGCGTGCGCGTTCCCTCCGCCCTGCATCCATTCGTCCTTCCTAGCAGCATTTTCTTCTAGGAATTCTCACGCGCTCTGAGGGGCTGTCTGCAGGCACTTGCTCTCACTGCCCAGTACGGCGAGGTGGTGGTTGTAAGAGCTAAGTTTGGCTAGCTGGGCCCTCACCTCTGAATCTTGACTGGATGGCAAGGATGAATGAATCCTTCTGTATGGTAGCAATGCCCAGGTGAGAAGATCAAGAAGTTCCTGCCATAGAGACCTTATGTCTGGTTCCTGTGTGTCCCTAGCTGGCTTCTGTGGCTTTTCTTTCCATCCCTGCATTCCTCAAATACTTCCAGTAGATTCACTTTTGCTGTTGTTTAAGTTCACCAGTGTTAGTTTCTGTTGTTCGCAATCCGATATAATCCTTACTGATGTGGTGGGATGAAGGAGAAGTTAGGATATCTTCTCTGAGATTCTGCATCTCTGTGACTGCTGGCGGTGCAAGGAAAGGAATGTCCTTTCTTGAACAAGAAACAGAAATCCGTTCAAACGAGCTCAAGGAAATGGGGGTGGTGGTGGTTGTAAACATGCAGAGTCTTCATGGGAATCTAGAAAACGTTGAACTATTAGGTTTGAAGTAGGAAAGGAACCAGGGTGTGTCTCTCTTTCTCTCTCTTTCTCTCTCTCTCTCTCTCTCTCTCTCATCCTCCTCCTCCATCCATTCTATTCTATTCCATCATCTATGTTCTGTTCTATTATCTCTCTATTATGGCTTCAGCTTGCATGTAAGCCCATGCAGTGATGCTGTCAGTGCCCTGCACAAATGCCCTCAGCACTTGTTACTTCTGGGCACAACTGCCACACCTATGGCTCTTTGCTGAGGGCTTTCTTACAAAGCTGAAGCACTAGGGAATCAACACCCCTGCAAGCAGTTCTCAACCAGTAACTGACAGCAGTTAGAGGATCCTTGCACCACCTCCCCTACCCCTTGGCCAAGATAACTCTGGGGCACATACTCTACTCTGGCTCTCAGAGTCCCCAGCAAGGCTGCCCACTGTGGAAATGTGACTAGCTTGCCCCCTTCCCTGTCTCACTTACCCATTCCCTGACCGGTGCCTTCTGAGACCACCTCCCAAATAGACTCAAGGGTCTTCTTGTGGAGGATTATGCTAAAACAGCCCACGAAGGCCCTAACCCGGCATTTGCAGGACCCTGCAGCTCTGGCATGCATAGCTCACTAGCAGCTTCATTCTGTCTCGCTTTGCTCAAATTCCCAAGAGAGAGGTTGGCTAAGCTCATCCTTTTAAGTCATGCTGCACTCAGAGGAGAACGTGGATGGTCACTTCAGCTCGGACAGCCACCCCAGTCCCGTCATCTCTAGCCAAGAGGAGAGAGTTATGGGTTTTGCCGCTTAGGCCTGTGGTGGGGAGGCGCCCTGAGGCTCAACTGGGATCATTCACCTTTCAGGCACAATTACACAGGAGGCTGCAGGGGAAATGCAACAGCAAATACTGTTTATTGGATATCACATAATTATTTTCAAACAATACTTTGATAGGTTAAGGGTAAGAGAATAAAAAACATATGGATTACATTTCCATTGAAATACACACTTGGGTTTGAAAATTAACAGGGCATGTGCTTGGTAAGGGATTTCCCCCCCACACACACCTTTTTTGTTTTTGCCAAGCCAGATTATTTGGAAATTAATTCAGGAATTTTTCGCATCTCCGGCACCCTCACTCCTACACTTTCCATCCCTTTGCTTTAGCTTTCCCTCACACAGAGTTAATTTATAAAAACATCTATCAAGGATGGCAAGTCAGTCTGTGTGTGTCATATGGTGATGGGGGTGGGTGTGCAGGAGAGAGACCAGAATGACGAACACTCATTGCACACCTACCATGTGTCAGACACACCGTGCTGAGCATTCACTATGATCATTTAACCCCTAGGAGACTCCCACCAGGCAGGTGTCCCCACTGTTCCTCATTGACAGACTAGGGACTGCGATGCAAGGTTAGAGGTGTATTTCCCAGGTATAGGCAGCTGGTAAGTGGCAGAGCTAACACTTGAACTCTCTCCTTCTGTCTGCAGAAAATGCTGGGTGACCCTACCCTCTCTGTGAGTGTGGATTCATGCAGCCTCCTCATTGGGAAGGAGGTTCTAATACCATTCCTTCATTTTGCAAGGGAGGAAACTGAGGGCCAGTGAGGCAAAGGATCAAGCTAGATGGTTATACTTGGAAGCCTGGTTTAGACAGACAAGTTGTTAATCAGAAGAATTCATCTGGAGGCTTCTCCAGGTGTTACGTGTTTGAAAGACACAAAGGAGAAGCCCCCAGGTGTAGCTGTAACGTCCAGCACTCAGGGCTAGTCCCTCAGTCTCGGGTGAAACTGTTTCTGTAGGAGACACCATCATGAGGATATGATTCGTTCACCATCACACTAGTGAGAATATTGGGGGTTCCCAGGCCTGGCACCCTACCTAAGCCAAACAGACACTTTATATCAAGGGTTAATCTGGGAGCCATGGGATGGCCCACCAGCCCCCAAATATCTCTCCCAACCCCCACCTTGCATCCAATATTTCCAACAATGGTCCCTCCATTGTGGTACTTCACAGTACTGTGTGGTGTCTCCAGGTAGTCCACAACCTAGTGAAGGGAAGGAGAACAATTTAAACTCTTAAAGTGAATCAACTTGATAGATTTATTAGCTTAAGAGGTCACAATCTTGAGGGAGAGAGATGAACTTATTTTTCCTGGCCAGGAAGGCAGTATGAGAAGCCCGTTGACCTGACTGTTATCCCCTAGTCAGACCCAGACCCAGACCCAGAGACACATCATAGTCAAGGTTCTTCTGGTTGAAAGGAAGAGAAACCCACTCAAACTAGCTTAAGCCGAAAATGGAGGACTTTTCTAAGGACATGGGGGTTTCTTATGCAACCCCAGGGAAGGAAATAAGGCTGAGTCCCAGAGCCAGGTACCAGGCAGGCTGCTCTCAGGCTGTCTCTGGCCCAGGCTTGCACGTCTCTGCTGGCGTCTCTCTAGGGTTCTGTAGACCAGTTCTCTGCTTCCAGACAAACTTGGTAGAAGACAGTCACTCTGTGGCATCCAGGATGGCTCCACTTGGAGAGACTAATGACAATCACTGTATGCTAATTCCAAATTCCTTCGAGAGAAAATATAATTGATCTAGCTTGAGTTTTCTGTAAAGTCCTGGGCCAATGCACCACAGTCACACAGTCTGGGTCCCCACGAGGACCTCAGCCGTGTGGCCGGGAGAGGTGTGGCCTGGAAAGAAATCCCCAAAGCTACGGTACCTTGAAAATGTCGTGGAGACTCTAATTGTTCCCCAATATCTCTTTTCCCTTCTTTGATAGCAACAGAACCCTTTGACTTTTAGCTACGCACATGGCCTCCCCATATAAGGACTATATTTCCCAGCTCCCCTTGCAGTGGGTCAGGCCCTGTGCCTCGGCTCTGGCCGGTGGCTGCAAGCATAAGTGGTGTGTACTACTTCCAGGGAGGGGTCTTTATGAGGAGGAGTCATCACATCCCCCTCCCTTTTCTGGAACGTGGACACAATGTTTAGAGACGAAGCAGCCGGCTGTAACCACACCATGAAAGCCATGTGTGGGGGATGCCAGAAGAGAAACATTGGTAGACTCTGAGATCTGGCTGGTTGTGGGCCACTATTTCAGCCCTGGGCTGCTCGGGCAGACCTTGTGCCAGAGAAATAAACCTCTGCCTTGTTTATGCCTTTGTTATTTTGGGCTTTCTCTCATTCTCAGCCCAAACTGGTGCTTTCTACTAGAGGGCATATGGAGAAGCAAACCCGAGGATGTTCTCTCTTTTCCCGTTTTGTGGTTATAGCGCATGTGCACACGTGCGTACACAGACACACACATACACCAGATTCCACAGAGCAAGGGTGGAGGGAACATGTCTTTGGGCTGCACAGCCCCTAAACTACCTCTTCTCTCTCACTTTTGCAACAAAGGCCTATGGCTTTTGCATCTTCCTTTTTGTGGGCATTTGAAGTTTGTTGAGGAATTATTTGGGGGACACATTCATGATTTCTAGGGGGGGATTTCCTGCTAATGGACAGATTCTTTCTCCTGCTGACAATAGGAGTTTCTGGAGAGCACTGAAGTCCTTTGTTCTTTGTTCTCAAGGAGACAAATTATTATTTCTTTCCTCTGAAGAAGCTTCTCATACCATGGGTGAAATATCACAAATAATTAGGCCAAATAGCAATGCCAGTCCCACTAGAAATAATGCATCCATTATTTCATTTTATCCCCGTCTGTAGAGCTTCTGCCTGATTTAAGTTGGTGTAAAAATAGCTGTGGGTACTCCCTGCCCAAGAACTCTAATCATGCTCTTTATTGAATATTTACCATTTCTTATTTGATTCTTCTCCTCTTGATCCATTGTTTCACAATTAAAAAGTTCTGCTGCTGTTTTGATCTCATATAAAATCTCTGTAGTCCCCCAGATGCCTTGTTGCTGGGCTTCCCTTATGTCCTAGGGGGCATCTGAGAGCTGAATTGAAAGGCTAATGAGTTGTGGTGACCCGGGCCTTTAGTGGTGTTAAGGAGGAAGGGGTTCCCCACAGAATCACCCAGTGGTCTGACGAGTCAAACAAGCTGTTCAGGTACCCAGGACAGAGGACAGAATGAGGTCCACGAGGGCCATAGGGATCAGTGTCTCTTTCTATAAGCCAACCGGTAGGATTGGATGAGGGAGATGGAGGATCTGGCCAGCAACTGGTCCTCAAGAAATATTTGCTTTTGCTGACAGGTTGAATGAAGTACACAAGACTTTTAAGGTAAATATTCTGCTACCATTAGAGACAAGATGTTGATTAAATTCTGGAGGAGGCAATAGTGTCAAAGGTATATAAGATCTAGCTCTGGTTCATGCTTCAATTCTGTACTCTGAGTTGTTGCTTCTAAGGAAATGCTCATAATGTCATTAACCAATAAGGAGAAATAGTTGAGTCCCCACTATGTGCCAGATGTCATGGGTCATACAGAACCATAAGATGCATTTTCTGCCTGTAGGGGCCTCCTAATCCAGTCTCAATAAGGGAGTAATATAACAAGGATATATGAAGTGTGCTTATAAACAATGGTACTGACTTCATGAACCAGGACATCAATTAGGTAGGGAACCAGCTTAAAGTAATGAAAGAGGGCAGAGATGACAGGCATGGCCAAGAGCTTCTTAGGGGTATTAGATCTCATACCAGGTCATCTGGGTAGACTCCAAATGAGTATAATTCATGAGATAATTAATACGATATGAGATGAGATTGTATAATAATAGTGGTAGCGCCCTGGAGTCAGAACAGGGATCAAATCCCAGCTCCTGTGCACACTAGCTGTGCCTGTGACCTTGACCAAGTTACTTAACTTCTCTTCTGAGCCCCAGTGTCTTCATATGAAAAATGCGGGTAATAATAACAACAGAACCTACGTCATAGGATTTTGTGAGGATTAAATGAGATAATACACATATAGTGCTTGCCTTGTAGTGATGCCATTGGATCTTAGCTTTGTTATATAACAATGTTGGTAATAATAAGCCTAAGGCTAAAAGTTATAGCAAATATGCATTCAATGAATCGTTGATTCACTCAACGACTATTTATTGAGTATCTACTTTGGGCCAGGTCCTGGGGATACAGGGATGAGTTGAAAAGGATGAGAGCTCTGCTCTCCCTGGGCTTACAGCATAAAAGGAAAGACACACTTCAGTCAGCAAGGACACTGATGGGTCCCTGAGATTTAGTGGAGAGAAATAATTTGAAGAAAAGAACCACAGTTTTGTGAGAGGTGAAAGTAAAGGAACCTAACCAAAACTGGGGCTCTGGGGAAGGCTTCCCAGGAGAAGTGAAGACTGAGATAAAGTCTGAAGAATGGGTGGGAGTTTTCTAGAGAAGAGGAGGAGAGAGAGCAAGTTGCAAAGACAGGGAGACAGAAGAGGACGTACAAAAGCAGGGTACAGTTAAGGAGAGGGGAGCAGAGGAAGAATCAAAGCTGGAGATGGGGGTGGGGTGTCCAAGGCAAAGTCAAGGCCAGGGGATCGACAGAGGAGGAGTTGAAGCCAGAGATGGGCATGGCAGTGAGGAGGGGCCCAAACCACGTGGGCCCTGGAACCCACATTAGGGAGGTTGGTCTTTAATCCTTCAGTAGGAGGTGACACATCTGACTTGAGCTCCAAGAAGGTCATCTGAAAGCATCCCTCCAAGATCATCCTGTCTCCTCCTCTGGAGCCAAATTACACTGAATTATGTGGAAGTTGCTTTTCCTGCTTATGTTTTATATTTCCACGGAGAACACAAACTCATCAGGGGCAGGAAACATGTGCTCCGTGTGACTTGCACAGACTCTTGACAACACGAAGTGCTTAGATAGGCTGTATGACTGAGTGTAAGACAAGCCCAAATACAAGGCAATGTCTGATTTTCCAAAGAGAAAGCCAACTGGAATATATAAACATTAATGAAATAGTAAGATGTCTACTTCCATACTAAAGGTATCCATTTATTTTCATATATCACGTATTATGTAAAACAGTATCAACATTTAGAAATATAATTTCCCCCAATCTTAAAAAAAAAGTTTGGGTCACGAAATAATGATATTGACACTCTTCCCGTGCGCCTTTGTCGATTGCCTTCATCATTACTCAAGCCATTTTTGAATCATAAATCAGTTCCCCATCTGACATCATCTTCACCTCTAAATTTTTCAGGACACAGCACTTTGAATCATGTAAGATGCTGTCACTGAAAATTTTATTCAAAGCCCCAGGAGGTTTTTTTCATTTGTCCTATGGGTGGATATTTATGATCTCCACAAGGTCACCATTTACAATATGCTTTTTTTTAAAAAAGTGAATTTTAAAACACTTGCTTAAAATACCTCCAACATATTCAATGATGAAGTCATATCTTCAGAAATAACAACCAAATCTGTGTTAAATATTTTTTCCTCTCATTTTTCCCCCTGATATTATCAGGTGATGTCTATAAGTCTTCCACCTCATCGCCCCTACCAACTGTCATCCCCTGGGCTCTCTTCAGATGAATGTCTTTCCCCAAACTCTTCCTTGATGTTCAGAATAAAGAAACTGATAATAAAGTATCAGGAATGAGAAATTTTGTAAGGGCATATTCTGTGGAACAGCTTTTGGGGGAAAACTTTGCCTTACAATCTGGCTTGTACAGCAAGTGCTTATCAAATGAATATATTTGCTTACTTCACCTTTGGTCATGGCTCAAGGGACACAGGATAACACGGAAACTTTTGCTGGGAAAAGTATTGTGCAACTTTTAGGGATCTATTCCATTTAACTTAAGCCAGTGGTTCTCAAAGCAGGGTGATTTTGCTTCCCAAGGAATATTTGGCAGTGTCTGGAGACATTTTTGTTTGTCACAACTAGGAGTGCCATTTATATCCATTGGGTAGAAGCCAGGGATGTTGCTAAACATCCTATAATGCACAGGGAAGCTGCTCACAACAAAGAATTATCAGGCCCCAAATTTCAATAGTGGCAAGATTGAGAAACCTGGCTTAAACTGAGTCAAGGAGAATTTGCTTAGCCTGAGTCAAGACAATGGTGGAGCACCAGGGCATGTCTACCTTCCAAACTCCCTCAGTCCTCTCCTTTCTCAGATGAGAAGTTATTCCTAAAATCCTGTGTTTTTTCCTCTTTTCTTGAGGGTGGGTTGTTGAAAACAACACTTCTGCTCTGCCATCCACTTTTCTTCCCATCCTCATCACAACCCCCAAGTCTCTCTGTCTAGAGATGGATGGATGGATGGATGGATGGATTCCAAATCAAGGATACAAGTGTACCCAGTCTGGCTCTGTTTATTCAGAGAGGGGTGGTTCTCAAGGGGTGAGAGTAGCTTTTGGTCTCTAAGAGCTAGAGACCCTACTTTTCTCTTCTAAGACTGAGCCATGAGATTCAGATGGTTCTAGAAGTGGAGCAAGTGTCAAAATGAAGTATATTGGATTAAAGTGGAGTCTGTAAGAGCATGAGCCCTGGAGCCAGGGGGTGAATTGGCTCTGCCACTCACTGGCTGGGTAACTGTGCGCAAGGTGCTTAATGTCTCTGGGCCTCTGTTCCTCCTTTGTAAAATGGAGGGTGTTGTGAGGATTACTTGAGACAATGTAAGTAAAGTGTTAGGAACAGGCCTGGCACATGATAAGTACTCAGTAGTGTCCACCATTAGAATTATAGTCTTAAGCTTTTGGAGGTCATGGGCCACTTGGAGAAGGTAATCAAAACTGAACTTCTCCCCCGCAAAATAGATGTGCATATGCACACCAAGTTTAAAAATCAATTTTTGTGAATCTTTACCATAAAAGACCATCATAGAATTTACAATATTCTTGGGTCTTTCTGGTGTACTCCAATTAGTAGGATTCTTCTTTCTCTGAAATCCTTCAGAACATATTGACAATGCCACGCAAGATATTCTTCAACTTTGTCCTATCTCACATTGCTCATGGAAAGCACATGCTTACAGTTTGTGTGTTGGTCTTCACATCCAGACCATAAGCTCCTTGGAGACAAGGGCTGTATTTAATGCTTCTTCATCATCCTTTGTGAAAATGGGGGAGTGTATTGGTCTGTGGTTAGGTCAAGTTTGCTATGTTAGTTTCACCTGGGGAAGATTCTAGGTCTCACCCCTGAAACTACATGGGAATATGTATTTTTTAAAGTTCCCCAGTTTGTGGTGATTTCAGGCAGTTTAGAGAACCATTTTTATTATAGCAAGTAGTCCCCAAAAGCTTACTGGTTGTGATTATGAGGAGACAATGGCATATCCTACCAGATACTAGGCACTGTGTTAGGTGTTTTCCAGGGATGGATTCTTGAAAGCCCAACCATCCATTGAGATATGTAGATACTATCATCCTAATTTTTGCACATGAAGAAACTGAGGCACAGAGTGCTGAGTAACTGGAAATAACAGAGCTGAGAGAGTTCAACCTCTAGGACTCTAGGGCCCATGCCCGTGAAGCCACCCCACGCTGCCTCCATACTGGTGGGTTGTGAGATCATTGGGTTGCCTGATCAATAACTCTCCTACTGGTGGGATGATTGTGCAATACACCCCACCTCTTGAGATCCCTTAACATGTTTGGTCATTAAGGGTTTTGAATTTCTCTGTTCAAAGTATTGCCTGGCTGCAAGGCTTAAGGGTACAATGTGAACAGAAAAAGTAAGGGCAGGGTGGAAGAAGGATCATGATCACACAGTCAACCTCTTCTGGAAGGTTAGCCAAGAGGACCACCCTACAAATCCCTTTGCAGTGATCGTTTCACTGTTTGCTACTTTGGTTGCTGCGAACTGACAATTAACAAGTGAAGGCTGTTCGGCCAATGTTTAGAGCTGGCTGGGAAATAGTCAAATAGTCATTTTAAGTACTTCCTTCTAGACTTCTAGGAGTCCCAGGAAACATATATGCATCTCATAAAAAAACACGCAAGCATGTAGGACTGCAGCCCTCATCCCTCCCCTCCATGTCACAGATAAATGCACGACCTGCTGCAGTGAAGGCTGGAATGCTTCCCTCCACGTGGCGCTGCATTGGCTGCAGGTGTGGGTGGTGCCTGCTTCCAAGCTGACTTGTGTTAGTTTGTGGCTGAGTCCTTGCCAGTGAACGGTAGGGGACTGGGGAGGTAGAGCAATTATCAGTCTTGAGTTAACCCCCTTTTAATTTTAACATCAGTCTCAGACAATCTGAGTACACTTTTAGGAAAAACTGCCTCTCCCTTTCCAAAGTGATCCTGATGGATACTGATGTTTTTATGATTATTAATAAAATCTTTGAGAAAGAATTTTATGGGCACACAGAGACTCTAAAAAGTCGTTCTTTGCCTTGAAAAATTATATATGTTAAGGATGCTGAAGGAAATTTTTAATAAGAATGTTCCAGTGGAAAGGCAGGGTGCAAAAGACAGAATTTTAAGAATCTTCTGCAGCTCCTTTTAACATTGAATTCACTTCCTGCAAAGGCCTTCATGGTATGTGTTTCCTCAAGATAGAGCCCCCCACCCAAGTGTCTTCCACGTGAGCAATGGTTGCAGTTTCGGTGGGCGGCCAGAAGTCTCTTTGGGAAAATGTGTGGCTAAATATTCTTTGGTTTGTTTTTTACTATCAGCTTTGCTTTCTCCCCCATCCTGTTTTCTTCCCTCCCCCACTTCAAATCTGTGAACACACTCTTTGGAGTTTCACGGATCTGTTCACCAAAACTGTAAAATCAAAGCAACTTAAAAAGAAACCCCAATTCTTTTTAAACCTCCAAATGAAAACGGATTGAAAAATGAGACAAACTCGAGGGATGTGATAAGTTAAACATTGATGCATCCTGAGTGAACAGGAAGAGCAGTGCACTCGACATCTGGTTAGAAGTCAGCTTCATAATTCATGTGGATATTGTGAAGAAAAATCTTTGGTGAAGCCTGGAAAAATTTAGCTTTGCCCAATGCAAGGGAACAAGTCGGCATTGTTTCCACATACAGTCTTTGCTTTAGAAAGTGATACTGAGTCCTACCTGTGAATCTCCTCCACCTTCCCCTCACCTCCCAGCTTTGGGACTCCTATAAAATCCTGTATTTACACTAGAATCCTGGAAAACTTGGTCATTACCAGCACGTAATGACAGGTTGGCTAATTAATGGTGTGCATTCAAAAATGGGAGTAGGACAAACAAGGCAGCTAATTTTGATAATGAACAGATTCGAAGCAACCAGATGACAGTGTTCTCTGTATATAGTTCCACACCAGCCATGTTTTTGTTTGGATTCTGTGTTAATTTTAGAAACTGTAAAACATAACATGCCAAATTGGTTGATTGAAATAGTGCTACTTCCCAGAGGCTAACAATCTGTTGTCTCTTGCAAGAGGCAAGAGGTTGCAGAATGAGTGCCTGCTTGGCTGTAGGCAAGAGAACTCCACATAAACTGGGGAATTGAGACGGTTGTCCAGGTAATTCAGTTAACTGGATGCTTGGAGTATTTTGATTCTGTTTTATGCTTGTCTGTGTATTCCTTCATTCATTTGTTTATGCTGCTATTCATTGTATAACTGGTTCAATTCTCTTTGCCAGTATAGACCGAGACTCTATTTTGATCTTGCACATTGCCTTTTTAGTCAAAGTTATATAGATTATTCTCCCTAAAGACTCGTCAAGGAAGTTGGCCATTTCAAATAATCTAAAAATATTTATTCCCGAAAGGATATTGAATTTTTATGGACCCTTGAAGCCTAACAACATCCAGTTGCTGAGTTTTGAAATGAACAGAAGGAAGGAAGGAAGGAAGGAAGGAAGGAAGGAGGGAAGGAAGAAGGGACGAAAGAAGGAAGGAAGGGAGGAGGGGAGGAAGGAAGGAAGATGGATGGGTTTGTGATTTTCAGTTTAGACAAACTCTGAAGAAACACTTACCCTTTCTTTAAATAATAAATACTAGCTGCTAAATTGTTGAATTTTAAATCATATGATAAAGTGGTACTTAAGGAGGCTATACACAATAAAGATAAACATTTTTGCTCTCATGTGATTTGTATTTGAAAGTAGGAAAGATTATTTTAACACAGCATCATATAATAGCAAATATGGTAAACTGACTTATTATAAAATTATAAATGTTGATTTTTAAATCACGTTTTATAAAAGTTGTCACCAAGCATGATTATAAGTGTCAGTCTTTTATAGTCAGTCTCACTAAAATTAACTGTTCTCTAGTAACCAATGGGAATTAGAACAAGACCCTGTTTTCAGGGGAGCTTTTGCTTGAGAGAAAAGTCCCCCTAGAATATCAGGGAGATACTTCAGATAAACATTCAGAATTACCTCCTGGCTAAGGATTCAAGCCAGGAAAAAAAGAAAAAAAAAATATCTCAGTCAAGACCCCCATGGCAAGTGGAAAGGATTTGGAACGGCTCATAATTTGGGCTTTTAGCTGTTTTGCTGGGTTGTTAACTATTTGGTATGATTTGTTTTATCTAAGAGCAGTTCTGGATTTTCAGACATCTTCTCTTATTGCAAAGATAAATAAATAGAAATTCAGACATTCAGGGAGAATTTGACTTTTATTTCCTTCTTCCTCATTAGAACCTATTTGGAACCCCACTCCCCCTGCTTTCCATTTCACACTAACTCTTTAAAGAAGACAAAGGCACAAAACAAACAGCAATTAGAAGCAACCACTCTTGCACCTTATGTTGGAGGTTCCTGTGAACGTATTTAGACCTTTTGCTTTAATGAGAGTTTAGGAGGCTGTACTATCGGGCCATTGGTAATGAGAAAGAAGCATGGTTTTGATTTACTATTGCAGTTTAAATAGATTTAGAATCCAGTAAAATTGTTTTGTTCTAATTCTTCTACCCATTTTTTCGCAGTTCATTGACTTCTTAAAGAAAGACTTTCCCCAAGGAGCTGGCACTTTCCCAGTATGATAAGGCAAAGTAGCAAGAAAGTTTTGTTGTTGTTTTCTTTGTCCTGCTTTTCCCCACTTCAAGCATCTGAGGCCCCATGGAAATCCTTGGAGTACATTTGGCGTGTACGGACCATTATAAATGAAACACAAATCAAAAGCATCATTTCACTGGTTCCTTTAGGTTCTGAAGCCGAAGAATGTTCTGATCACTGAAGCCATTTCAGGGCCCGAAATTAGAAAGTAATAAAAAATATCACACTCTCCCTGGTGGGTAGTACATATAATTGGTTCTCCAGCAGGAGTCCAGACCCAAGTCAGAAATGCTTACCCTGTAGATCTCTGCTTTGGAAGGACCGCATGCAAACACTACCAAATAAGTAAGAAATCAAGCAAAGGGAAACAGGAAAACCAGAGACAAATTCAGAAATAAATAGCTTGGGGCTAGAAAGAATAAAGAAAAAAAAATGCATTAACTCCAAATTTCTTTAAACACAAGAATTCGTGCACACCACACCAGATGAGACGGCAAGTTTATGTGTTTAGATCAGCTTGGACCAACATTCCTGTTTAGGACTGAAGTTGTTTTTCGGATTAAATTCTGGCTGCAGGATGTTCTTGGGGAGAAAATGGACTGTGCTCACACAATCCTATTTGGGATTTGTCTTAAAAGACTGGCCAGAGCCTTGATTTGCAGCTCACTGTTGGCCTGAGTGCAGCATTCCCGGCCGGTCCGTTTTTGTGCTCGCTGAGTTTGGATGCTGAGTAGTTGGGTCGTGCTGCCTGATACTGAAGGACCTCTGAGCCCGCAGAGCCTGGTACTATGCTGCCACCTTCTGTCTCATCTGTCGCGGCAAGAGGCGGCTAAGCTCTGGGCTGTCCAGAAAACTCAGCGACTAGTCCCTTCTGCGTTTGAGAGTCAAGTCCCGTATGACCTGCTCAATCCTGAGGCAGGAATGTCCTACCTTCCAGTCCACCTCTGGGCTCAAGGCCTTGGGGTTTGGCCCTTCGAGGTAGCTTCTTCCAGAACCAACATCAGCTTGTGTGCTTGCCTCCTGTCCTCATTCCCTCCCTCTCTCCCTGCCAGATTACGAAGTTTCCATAGGTGGAGGGGTCTGCAAAACGAAATTGAAGGCAAAGACAGGGCTTTTTGTTTTCAAACGTCAGCACACTCTTGTCTAAATTATTGCCAAAGACAAATGGGATGAAGCGGAGGAAAGGAAAGGCGAGCTTGAATAGCAGGAAAAAGGCCCTGACAGCAAGATCTATTGCCCTGTGGAGAGGTGTCCCCAGGGGCCAGCTATTGGTTGAGATATTTAAAACTTGAGTGGACAAAACATTAGACCCTTCACCACAGGGAACAATTCTACAGCAGCCCCTGGGACCTGACCCTCATGAGCGCAGAGGTCCTTCCCAACTCTAATTTTTTATGATTTCTCAATTGACTTCCCATTCTATAAAAAGTATTCTGTTGCCGCTGAGGAATCCAACTGCTTTGACATTCTGTTTGAGGTCAGGATGGTTTCAGTATACTTTCATTTTTGTGCAGCATTAAAAATGCCCCACACCTACTTTCTTTGACCCAGAGAAAAGCAAATTCACATAATTAAGCCTATAAATACATATTTTAGGCAAGGGATGGGGGAGTGTGCCCTTGACAACCGGCCAAGACACGACTCTCAGAGCACCCGGGGATTTGTCATTAGGCCTTTGGCAAATGCTTACCCCTTCTGAGTCACCAGATTTGGTTGGGTTGTCTCATTGGTCAGGATGGGGATAGCTGGTGCCAGCTGGGAACATTTTGGAAGGACTGTGATGGTGAAAGAAAGAGCTTAGTTCTGCATCTTGCTGCCAATCACTCCGTCTTTGTGCAGATTTTACACTTCTCAGCTTACAGGCCTGGCCTGGGGGAGGCGAAAGGAGAGGGAGAGGTGATGGGCGGGCGTGTTCTGTGCTCGCAGGTTCTCCCCTCTAGGGTGACTCGGTTCAGCCATGCGGCTGATCATGGTGAGGCTCCCACTGATTGTCAGACATTGAGTTGGGAGCTGGTGTGTCAAAGTGGAAGTGGACAAAGATAAGAAAACAAATGGAGTCCGTGGGGACAAATCTCTCAGTGGCTTTTGACTGTTCTTAGGGTAAAGTTTAAAATCCCACATTCTGCAAAGCACAATATGATCTGGCCCTTTCCTGCTTCCTTGATCTCATCTTGGCCCTTCCTCTGGGCTCCGATGCTCTAGCAGGCGGGGTCCACTCTCACTTCCTTGGTGAGCTCTGTTCCTTCTCATCTCAGCGCCTTCCTGGGTGCTCTGCCCGAGCATCACTGGTCTCCTTCCCACGCCTTTCACCTAGTTAGTGCTTCTTCCCATCTGTCAGTTCCCAGCCGAAAGGTCACTTGCCCAGAGAAGGCATCCCAGACCCCTTGGCCTGTGCTCCCCTGGCCCTTGTCCCATTTCTATCAGAGCACACACCGTAAGGACAACTAAAAAAATCCAGGACTGGTGATTTACTGTGAATCTCCCCAACCAGCACATGCTCCATGCAAGCAGACACCTGCCTGTCTTGTCTTTGCTTCCTGGGACCTCACAAAGGGCCTTGTTCAGGGTATAGCTGTTGAATGGACAAACAAATGAAAGGCTGAACTAATGAAGTGCCCCACAGTGGTAGGCAGGAGGTGCTGTTGCAGAAGTCGAGATAATTCCACAGGGAAAGGCTTCCTGTGGGAAAAAGCTAGAGTTTCACTGTCAAGAAAAGTCTGGGGGCAGTTTCTATAGGGCACCCCCCCACACACACACAAACCAGCCTAGGAATGGGGCCACTTTTAGATTTCTTCTTACAAAATAATCTATACCTGTGGGAAGACATTCAAACATTACTGAAATGTATGCATACTAAAAGTTACCACCCTTGCCCCTGTGCACATCCTGTCCTTCTGCAGATAACCATTAGTTCCCTTCTTCCCGTCAAGACTTTTTTGTTATACATTCCCCAATTATGAAATTATTTTCAATAGTGTTTTATTTTACCCCAAAATGTGTAAAGTGCTGGGAAGTTCACTCCAAAGTTCCTGGAGTTAACTTCCCAGTGCCGGAAAACAAAGGTTTTGGTCTGCAGAGATCTCTTTTAATAGGTACAGTGACTATGGGTTTCTGTCACAAAGGAGATTGAAAAACAAGACATACCAGGAATCTTAATAGTATAGAAAATATGAATAGTCTGATGCACTGATGCTTCATAACTCCCAAGCTCAGGCATCTCTTTATCCTAATACACGCACGTGTGCACACGCACCCGCACACGGGAGCACAGGTGTCGGTCTTCTTCGTGATGAGCGGGGCAGGGTGGGAGGGAAGGTGCAGTGATCAGCGCTGATATTCGCTGAGTACTCAGCACTGGGCTAAGTGCTGTCTCTACGTGTGTTGTTTCACTCAAACTTCATGACGACCCTGTGAACTGGGTCCTAGTGTCATCTCCATTTTGCAGATAAGGGAATGGAAAGTCAGAGACTTCAAGTATCTTGCCCAAGGTCAGTAAAACAAGTGAGTATCAGAGCTGGGACTTGCACCCAGACCACCTGGTATGAGAGCCTGCAGACTTAACTACTGAGCTACTTTGGCACAGGCTACGTTTAAGGCTGTGGGATGGGATATGGAACGGAAGTCCTAGCTCTGTCCCCTCTTAGCAACAGGAGCTGGGAGTATCTGAATTTCTCTCTGAGTCTCAGTCTCAACCCTTATAAATGGGGACGGGAATTGTCATCCCACAGGGTTGTTGGGGCTACTAAATGGAATCATATGTGGAAGTATGTGGTCAACTCTGGCACCTTCTTCCATTTTCAGGAGTGCCACTTAGCTAATTTCACAGTGGTACTTTTCAAGATGGCTAAGGTTGACTGGGACCCCGAGAGGAACAAGGCTGAATGACGGGAATTGCCATGTCAACGCTGGGGGTGGGTGGGGAACGGCAGCTGCCCTTCCAGCCACGCTGTCTGCTCTAGTTCCCCCTTTTCCAGCTGTGTGCTCAGCAGTGATGTAGATTTGTGTCCCAGCTTATCATGACTGCTTTTTTATTTTTGGTCACAATTATTTTATTGTCTTTGTCAAGCAATTTGTGCTTATAGTGAACAATCAAATGACACAGAAAAGCAAAAGTAAGTAACTTTTTAAATTGCTCACCTCAGTGTTTTCAAGGCATTTGCTTATTTTTTGGTTCTTGGCATGTGAGTTATAGACTCAGTATTACCCAGAACAGATTTTTTTAATAGTGTAAAAATACCATCCCTTCCCCGAGTCTTGTTGAGGAAGGTCTTGTTGTGAGATGTTAGTAGGCAGAGTAAGTAAGAAAAGAAAACCTCTTGAGCAAATCAGGTGGGCATTCCCAACCCAAGCAGATTGGAATCAGATATTTCTCCTGCTTGGGTTGTTCAAATTTCAATACTATGCAGGAGGAAAGCTGACCTTGGTTTATAAAGTGTCTCGTGAAATGTCTATTTTTTTTCCTTTAAAAAACCAAACGCTCACAGAGAATGTAAATATGCCTCCTTTCCTGCTGCATGGCCTCTTTCCTCCAGCAAACGTGTGAAATCTCACGCATATTCCCAAGCACTGAGGCCCAACTGTCTGATTCAAGATTACGAGGCTGTTCTCCATGTGTCTGTCAAAGGCACCAAATCCCAAAAGCCACATGCGACCAGATGGGAAACCACAAGACCAGCCCCTGCCCTTTGCAGTGTGTTGTCACTTCATTTGGGTGCACATCAAGCGCAAAGACCAAGAGGGTCAACCCATTTCTGAGTTGCGCTCAGCAAATGGAATAGATATCTACACCTAACTCAGTGCATCACCTGCCCAGCGCTATTCTCAGCTTGACCACCTACAAGCCACCGGCTCTGCCCTCCAATGCTTACCAGCTTTACCTTCCCAGCTACAGAACAGATACTAGAAAAGAACTCAGGCACACCGTGGGGAAACAGAGCAGCCCAACAGTGATTGTTTATCATGGGTTTAGGTACCACCCTCCTGGCTTGCGTTTGGTGAGTCTAGCGGAGACCATGAAGTTCTTCCTTGCTTTGGCTGTTTCAACATCTGGGTGGATTTTTTGTCCTAAGGGAGAAAGAGATATGATGATAATCATACACAGAATACTTCCAGTGCTTTACAGTTTCCCAAGCACTTTCACATTTGTGAAGTCCCTCGACCTTCCCAACCGTTGGAGGAACAAAGAAGATGTTATTCCTACTTCACAGAGGAGGATGTGGGGCCTCAGAAAGGTTGGGTGGTTTGCTCATGTACTGATGGAGCTAGGACTTGTTACTCTCTACTCCCTCCCCCAAAACATGTCTGCAGGGCTCCCAATAATCCAACATTCTTGGAGAAGATGAACTTGTGGGAATGACCTGAAGCCACCTGCTCCTGGGCCCCTGGAGTCCCTCATGCCTACTTTCCCTTCAGCAACATTTCCAGTTCCCTCTGGGATCTGTGCGGGAGCAGTGTGCCCAGCGCCTGGCGTAGCTGCGTGGCCTCCTCCTCCTCCCCATGCGACAGCTTGTCAGGGTCTGAGAGGAAAGCTGACGGTGACTGGTGGCTGTGTCTCTATGAGGACTGCCGGGGAGCAGGAGGCTGGCATATTTGGGGGGCTGTCCCAGGTGATATTTTTCAAACTTGTTTTTGAAGAACAGAAAAATCAAGTCTGGTTAGTGTGTCACTATTCCAGAAGGGGTGGCTGTTGGGAGCATCAGATGAGGTGATCCCGAATTGCCCCAGGGTAGAAACAATTGCTGAGAAGAGAAACATGGTGTCTGACCTGCAGGGATTTGCAAGGGACTTGAAGAAGTGACACACAGGGTTGTGCTGGCCCTTGGTTCCAGCAGTCGGCGGTCAAAGACCCCAGCGTTTGTGTGACTCTCTTCACTCATTTCTATTGGATTTGCTGGGGGACCACACACAGGTGCATAAAATCTTTTTACAAAGGCCAGCCACTTGGTTTTAATTTGCATCGAATTCCACCAACCCAACCGGGGATCTGCCTTATTTCAACAGTCCTCAGTTTCAAATTCTAGAAAGATCTCACCCTCTTTTCCTGCTTCTGGCATCTCTTCTGTCCCCTTCCTGGGTTTTGCTGTCTGCTTATAGCAGAAGTGGTCAGATAAGAGCCAAGAGAATTAGTGAGGAGCAGCAGTAAGCCTCCTGGAATACTTTGCTTATTGTCTGAATTTGAAAAAAATTTTGTTTTTATATTAATAATAACAAAGCCCCAAGCACTATTCTAAGAACTTTATAAACATGATCTCATTTAGTCCTCAGACTAATCAATTAGGTATAAAGGCATTAGTATTCCCATTTTACAGATGAGAAAAATTGAGGCTTAAGGAAGTTAATTAACTTGCCCAAAATCATATATTGGCAGGAAGAGATGAGTCCCACACCTAGAACTACCTCACTCCAGACCTTTGCACTTTGGGCCACTGCCCATATAGACTAGTGATTCTCAAACTACAGGTGCAGCCTGGAAGCAGTATTTACATTTTGGCCTCATCTGTATTTCTGCAACAAGCCCCCTCAGTGACAGAGCCTGGAAAGCTGGGCCTTTTCCCCTGTTAATTCTAGAGTTGGTCTATTCTGCAGCCAGTGACTCAGCCACTCGGAGGATTCAGTCCTGATTACATGAGGGCTCTGTGCTATCACTATAGGAAATAAAAGCTCTCAAGAATAGAAACCCTGTTTCTGAACCAAGTGTTGCCGGATGAAATGTAGATGTGCCGTTAAATTTGCATTTCAGATAAACAATGAATAAATTTTTAGGGTAAATATGTCCCATGAAATATTTGGGCTACATATAGCCCAAATATACATGAATAAAAATTATTCATTGTTTATCCAAAAAGCAAATTCAGTTGGGTAGCTTGTATTTTTATTTGCTAAATTCCTACTGGAACTGGAAACAAGTATATCTGAACCAACCAAAAATATGTGATGTGTGTCTGGTATCCAAGTGCAACTCAGAGACATAGTTAATATGGTTACAGTAATACTAATAACAGTTATGCACTGGAACACTGAGATTTCTGGAAAGCTTCTGTGGTTTATGTGTGATCAACAACAGATATTTGAATTAGAATTGGCACAGAAAATCTGGGACAAATGGTTTCTGTATATATATGAGGTGACTTTTGACTTTTGATTAAAGTGTTTCTCAATCCTGACTACATAGTGGAATCACCTAGGCAGCTTTAAAAATACTGATGTGTGGCCCCGTGGAGCTGACCTGCTGATAATAAAAGATCCTAACCCTCCAAGGCTTCACAGATGGTGTAGACAAAACGGTGGCACAGGAGTTCAGAACAGGGGGTGTGCTACAACCGGAATGGTCCCAGTAGCTTCCATGGAGAAATGGGGAACCCAACAGTTTGAAGGATGGGGAAACTTTGGATAGGCAGAGAGGCGTTAGGAGAGTATGCAAGGTGAAGGGAATTGGCTTGGGTATTGGCTAGGAAAAAAAAAAGTGCAAGCCAGGTGCAGAGGACAGGCCAGTCAAATGGAAGTGTAAGAAAGGCAAATTTTTTTTTCATTATAGTGTTTTTATTTCTGCTTATAAAAATAGTGCATAAAGTTGTAGGATTTTAGAAAATATAATAAAACAAGATAAAGGAAAAACATTGTCAATCCGTCATTGAATGGAGATCACTTTTGAATTTGGCTACCTTTCTATGACTTTTGGACATTGTTGAGAACATACCATACCACAATCTTGTATCCTACATTTTTTATTTAACATTCGATTGCCAGCATTTTCCCATGTCATTAGAAATTCTTCATGAACACTTGTGCTGGCTGCAGTGGTCGCCATGTTATCGACACAGCACAAATCTCTCAACCTTTTTCCTAAAGTTGGACATTCAGGCTGTGTCCAATTTTTCACATATTTGGGGGGTTGATTTGAGACTTGTCAGAAATGAGTGGGAGAAATCAAATATAAGACTTTCCCTGTAGTCCATGGACTAAAAGAATTTATAGGGGCCTGCTTCAGACTGTGTTCGCTCAAGTCCTGGTGAAGAGCTGAAGTCTTCAATATCCAAACCAGGCTTCAGGTTCATCTTCAGCATCAAAATGGTGTCCACCTTGTGGTACCCTAAGCAATGGGAGGTGCTTTCTCTTCCCAGCCTGGAATCACAATTCCTAACAAATAGAGGTGCTGCTCATTCCCAATACAGACCTCCATCTGGCGGAGAGACTACTGTCGGGACCTAAGATTTTTTTAACACCCAATTAAATTGGTGTAATTGGATAGAATTGCAACTTCTTTGCCTCCAGCTGTGAGCCATAATCTGTTTCACACCTGAGTGTGGTTTTACTTGATTTTTAGTACTTTTCCCAGAGTTGTGAAGGTAGGGTACAAGGAGAGAGCCCTTTCTCTCTCGACGTATGGATTATTTTTCCGTCATTTTGAAGGAGTCACAGGCAGCCGGACTCTCGTCGTTAACTTCTCTTGGGCTAGGACTCTACTTGGAACCCGAGGTTTTAGCACCCAACTCTTTCTGCGGCCTGCTAGTTAAAATGTCTAAGCAATATGGAAACAGTCCAATCAGGGAGGAACAGTTGGTCAAGCTTGACTCAGCTCATGTGCCAGCTGTGAACAAAATGGAATTTTGTTCAAGGCTCACCTGGCCCAGTTCCCAAGGCTGTGGGAATGACTAGGTCATGCTACTACGTTAAGTTCTGCTCAGTTTTTAAAACGTGAACCAGATACACATTTTGTGGGTTGTAAAGTAAACTTAATTGGGGGAGACCAAAGAAGCTTGAAGTGCACTCTTAACGATTTTATCAGAGCTCCACAGTTGAATACAGGATAAATGGTGAGGGGTATGTTTGGCCTCGATGGAACTGTATTATCTAGGCCTCTTTCTTCCCTTGAGACATCCCTGTCTCTCATGCTGAACCTGTGCTTATTCCTGACCTTAGCTGATAGTCTTTAATTCTACAGAAGACTTGCATGTTGGATGAACACTTCTTGGACTTGAGTGTGCACCAGCATCACCTGGAAGGCATGCTAAACTCCAGATTGTGGGAGCCCACTTCTGATTCAGTAGGTCTGGGGTAGGGGCAGGGGTCCAAGAATTTGCACCTTTAACAAGTTCCCAGGTGATGCTGTTGCTACTGGTCAGAGAACCAATTCTGAGATGACTGTGTTCAATTTTAAAGGTGATTCCTTTAAAAACATCTAGTCTGAGCATTGGAAATCCACAGTCATTCTGCCACCCTTCTAATCCCCAGGGCAGGCATCATTAATTTGCTCTTCTCCTTTTCCTCATGGGTCCAGACTAGCCTCAAAATTCTTCTAATACAGCAGTTTAGAACCTTGCTACCCAAAGTGCACTCCACAGGCCAGCAGCTTTGGCATCACCTGGGACTTTGACAGAAATTTGGAACTTCAAATCCCACCCCAGGACTACTGAATCAGAATCCACACTGAACAAGATCTGTATCCACAATACAGTTTGAGAAGCATGGGTGCAGGCAACCAGAGTTTCACTGGAGTTGAAGCCCATTTGCTTAATATAACCCAGCCATTTTATTTTAGAGATGAGAAAACAAGAGCTTACAGAAGTCAAATTGCTCATCTTCTTACACATAGCTGATTTTCCTCAGGCTTCCTAGGGTGATAACTTACTTAAGGTGGTAGTTAATAAGCTTAAAAATGCAATACGAGTCCCCAACCCCACCGCTTCTAGGAATATCATCACACTTTTAAAGGAGTCTTGGAAATGGAAAAGTCTAGACTTGAAGGGGAAGTGCTCTGATGATTAAATGGCAGGCAGAGGGTTAAGGCAAATGATACTTTCACCAAATGGATGTGAACCCACAGCCACTAGAAGCTGCTAGTCATGGGGATACCTGGTTTCCTCTACCTCATTCCTGGCTGGAATACCGATCTATACGCCCCAAGCCTTGATACTACTCATGCAGATATTCTGCTCTGCACAGAACAGGGGGTAGGGCCTGTCCTGTCTACCCTCTCAGTCCTAGAGAGATACTTGTGCTCCTTTTCTCAAAAACAGTCCACAAATCCAGCATCGCAGGCAGGTGTGAATAGGAAAGAATATTGCTTGGGGATACAGCAAGAAAGGTTTGTATGGAATTGTGCATGCAATTAAAGATGAGAAGGAAAAGGCTGGGCATGGGCTTGAACATTGGGCTGGAAAGGACCACAGTGGTGAGCCAATCCACATGTGCTCTGCCCTGGCCAGCGGGGCCACTCCTTGGTTTCGGGGTATGGAGATGGGAGGATGGTCTAATAGACCAGGGTGGGAGTAAACCTCAGGCATGGGTACAAGATGGAAGGGATGTTCAGGTCTAAGAATGGGTGTATATGGTGCAAGCAATCTTGGTTTATGTGCCAAGCAGACCTGACTTAATCTGTCCCACCACCATCTCTGATTTTTAAAGAAACAGAGAGTGGTTCTTAACTTTATTTTCATTATGGAGTCCTTACAGAATCTCATTAAGTCTATGTACTCTCTCTCACCGGATATAAGTACACAGTTGGGTCATGCACATCTGTGCATATAATTTCAGGGGTTTCACAGCCCCAGAAGCATGAATCTCTAGGGGATCCAAGGACCCCAAGTGAAGAACTTTTGATCATTGGTCTAAGTCAGTGCTGTCCAAAGCCACACAGCTGGTTAGTGGGAAGATCACCAGGCCTCCTAACTCTCTGCGCAGGGCTCTCTAAAAGATCCCAAAGTCTATCGTTGAGATAGGCTTAAGGTAACCCAAATTTGGGAGTTTCACCTAGCTAAACTGAAACCTCAGAATAATATCTTGCCTGTGCATCTTTGAGAGTCAAATAAAAAGCAAAGGTCTAAATGACGTTTTCATTCTATAAATACGTATTAAGCACCTACTATGCAAAAGACTGTTCTAAACACAGGATAAAGCAGCCACCCAGTCAGATATGGGTCCTGCCCTTGGGATGTCTATGGTCTAGAAGAGTAGACGGAAAAGGAGCAAGTACTAATTATTATAAGTTGCTACTTAATGAGCAAGATAAAGGTTATCTTAAACTCTTTTGGAGGAACTGTGCTAAATAAATGATTAATTTTAATACTATAAATAGTGTTAGACCCTCATGTTTATGAATAATTAAAGGTGCTTCCATTATAGAAACTCACAGCTTAGGGCACCTCTGTTTAGCTGTTCCTTTTCCAAGTGGTTGTCCCAGCTTGCAGCGGCAGCTCTAGCATGTCCCATGGGTTTTCCCTCAATGCACGTGCACTGGTGCCTGTCTTGCCTGTGGGAGATGTGAGGGAGCCACTTGGAGCCAAAGTCATATTCTCCGATCCGAGTACTCTGTAAATATTTACAGTTTGCTGCACTCCCGTCTCACATCAAATGCTGGGGGTAATCAGAAAAATTAATGAACTCAGGCCGCCCCCATGTTACACTATGATAAATATTTAGACGGTGCATTTTGGGAGGCTGGCCACGGAGCTGTGGGGACGCAGCTGAAGCACTTTCTTCTGAAGAAGAGGGAACCAACATCACTCTATTTCTGAACATCCACAACAAAGTTAGGGGAGAATGATACACCCCATTTGGGGAATGACTGATGCTCAGGCCCTCTTGTATTCTGGCCATGGGAAGCATGCTCTTCCAATGTGGGTGGTGGATGAGCGGGGAGCTCGTGCTTTCTGGCAAAGCTGCCACGTCCATCAGAGATGGGAGGTTGGGTGAATGGAACTGCATCCTTTAGGTCCCTCGAAGTTTGTTGCAAATGCTCTTGGCTTTTTAAACTTTTAAGTTTCGAGTGTATGAGAAGGCTATTAGAGGAACCCACTCCCCGAATTGGTGACCATCCTACAGTGTGAAGCAATAACTTGGGGGCCTATGGTGATAAAGAAAGACCCACAACCCCAAACTTGAGTTGGGAGGCACTGCTAAGTCATGCTTAGAAAAGGGTCCAAAAGTTTCCAAGGATTTTCCTTCTTTTAAAAAATATCCAGGTGAGAGGATATGGCTCTGTGCCTGCCTCCCCACCAAGCTAAATCTCAGAGAACTTTAGCAATTGATACACAGAGGTGTTGGATCCTATGTGGCACTGCACCTTTCCTCTCCACCCACCACTTGCCTGGTTGGGCTCAGCTGCCCCAGGAATCCTGGGGTATCTGGGAAGCTGGATGAGGTCTTAGCAACCCCTCTTCCTGCTACCACTGAGGAGGTGACTAATGTCAGCATGCTTTCTGGATGGGGACATGGCTCTGTGCTCACATATGGCATCTTATCTCATATCAGGGAAGAAAATGCTGAAATAACCCAGGAAAAATATATCTGGGATGGAACAGAAATGCCATCTCCTGCAACATCTCTTCTGAAGATTCTCTTTTCTAGGAAAGGTACCCCAAACTACCAGAATCTAAACCCTAGGCTGGCCAAGATTGGGCCCAAATAAATGCAGGTGGGGCCGGAGGAAGGAAGGACAGGGAGAGGCATGCATGTTCCACCTGGGCAGAAACCCAGTTTAGATGATTCATAGTTACATCCCTTCTTCCCTCCCAGGTGCAGGACAGGCAGGTAATTTCTTACTAATATTTAAAAAAATTCAATCGCTTCCCCCTTTTGATCCTTTCTTATCTACACATGCAGACATTGGTTGTGTGTACAACACGTTTGGTCATTTGTACTCACTCAGATAATTAAAACATTACAGAGATAACTACCTACCTACCTACCTACCTACCTTCCTTCCTACTTTCCTTCCTTCCTTCCTTCCTTCCTTCCTTTTCCTTTTCCTTTTCCTTTCTTGTCCTTCCCTCCCTCCCTCCCTCCCTCCCTGTTGCCCAGGCTGGAGTGTAGTGGCATGATCATAGCTCACTGCAGCCTCAAACTTCAGGGCTCAAGTGATCCTCCCACCTTAGCCTCCTGAGTAGCTAGGACTAAAGGTGCATGCCACTGTGCCAGGGTAATTTTTAAAAAAATTTTTTTGTAGAGATGGGGTCTCGCTATGTTTCTCAAGCTGGTCTCAAACTCCTGGGCTCAAGTGATCCTTCTGCCTTAGCCTTCCAAAGTGCTGGGATTACAAGCATGAGCCACTGTACCTGGTCAAAAGTTGTTATTTTTAATGAAAACTTGAAAAACATATTTTTTACTTTCAGGGGACTGAACAAACACACAAAATTAGTCAAAAGAATTAAACCAATTTAAAGATAGAATCTAGCCTAGTGTGATGGTGCACGCCTGTAGTCCCAGCTACTCAGGAGGCTGAGGCAGGAGGATCCCTTGAGGCCAGGAGTTTGAGGTTGCAGTGAGCTGGCACCACTGCACTCCAGCCTGGGTGACTGAGCTAAACACTGTCTGAAAGGGAAGGGAAGGGAAGGGAAGGAGGAAGGGAAGGTAAAAGGGAAGGAGGAAGGGACGGAAATCAACCATTCCTGCCAAGCTCCAAACATAAGTAGGTGGCAGATGTTGACACACACACATGGCCGTGGTTTGGGGTGAAGAAATCATTGCTTAGCTAAGACGCCTCCTTTTATATCATGCTTCCTGTGCTCCTCTGACTCCTCCAGATGTGGCTCTGCCATCCAGGAAAACCTATCTTCTTGCCAATCTCTTGGAGACTTTGAGTTAATGGCCTGTTGCTTTGTTACTTTGTATATTTAGGGTTTGCTTCCCAGCTTTTTCTTGGAAGACTCGAGGAAGTTCATGCATTAAATGACAGTGCTCGGCCAAATAAAGGAAACCGAGGCATCTCATGGAAGTGGAGAAAAGAGTCATGGCTTTGAGGAACATAGCTGAGTTGGGTTTTTGGACTTGAGCAATGACCTGGGCTGGACATTTTCAGCAGCAGAAGCCAAACAGGAAATGCCCTGGGCAGCACAGTGTCTGCCCTCTCGTAGCATAGAACATTTCCATCCATTAGCACCATCTGCTCGGTGGCGGGGGATGAAGATGGAGAAGTCCGCAGGCTCAGCACGAGTCAGCAGGAACGGCCTGTGACTCGGTGCACTGTGATGTAATTTTCCATCAGCACGTGAAAGGCTGAGGGATGATTTCATTCTGCTTCTCGCTCCTAAACAATTTTGACTTTCTGTTTAACACCAAGTGAGTGCTTCTCGGTGGCCAAGCTGTGACCTTTATTGAGGACTTGTCCCCAAGGTTTTGTGGTTCCAGGATCCCCAACTGTACCCAACCCCTTGGTCAAATCAGAGAAGTGTCATGGTCTTCTGAGACATATATCTGGTGAGGTGGGTGACTGGCACATGACATCTCTGGCAGGAGGGAGCAAGAGTGACTGATTCTTTGGTTTCTTCATCTGTAAAATGGAGATGATTTTTCTTGCCTCTTGGAATGGTTATAAGCACTCCACGAGGCAATATGTGTGAACCGTGGACACCTCATGCGACGCCAGCACAGAGGAGGTGCTCAGAGAACTCCAGCATCTTTCCTCTGTGGCAGAGCATACAGTCACAGTGTTGGGGGTGCTGGGAGAAGGTAGAGGTGCACAGGGCTCTGTTTTGCAAGGGTGGGTTTTGCCCCTCACTTCCTCTAGTCTCCCACAGATAGAAAGAGCCAGCAGTGCTTCTTAACCCTCTTCTGGGAACATGACCTATTTGAGAATCAAATAAAAGCCATGGTCCCTCTTCCTATAAAAACGAAAATGTAAGTAGGAATGATGGCAACTTTTATGGAGTACTTACTATGTGCCAGGCACTCTGCTGAGTGCTTGCATGGATTATTTAATCTCCAAACAACCCTAGAAGGCACACACTATTTATTATTGCCAAATGCAAACATTGTGGCATAGAAAGTTAAGTAATTTGGCCACAGCTATACTCTATATATTAGTTTCATAGGGCTGCCATAATGAAATACAACTGGGTGGCTTAAAGCAATGGAAATTTATTTTCTCATGGTTCTGGGGGCTAAATCAGAACTAGAGGTCAAAGTGCAGGCAGGGCCATGCTCACTCAAAGGCTAGTGGACAGTCTGTTCCTTGCCTTTCTCCTAACTTCTGGTGTTGCTGGCAATCCTTGGCACTCCTTGGCTTGCAGCTGAATAACTCCAGCCTCTGTCTGGTCACATGGCATGTTTCTCCATGTCTCTCTCTGTGTCTCTTCTTCCTTTTTTTATAAGGACACCAGTCATACTGGGTTAGGGTCCACCCTAATGGCCTCATGTTAACTTACTACATCTGTAAGGATCCTATTTCCAAATAAGGTCATATTCTGTGGTACTGGGGTTAGGTCTTCACCTTGTCTTTATGGAGGACACAATCAACCCACAACACTTAGTAAGTAGTAAAGTAGTAAAGTCAGGGTTTGAACCCAGGTAGCCTAGCTCCTGAGCCTGACTCCTTAACCACTGTACTGAACTCCTACACACAGATGTACACACACACCAAAACACTGCATATATAAAGAGGTTCTGGACCTTCCCACCTCCGAGGCCCATCATGGACCATTGGGTGGTTAAGTGGCCTTCCCTTCTGGTCCAGGAGGCCTTGGCTTAGAAGGCTGGGCTGCAGGGACAGGGCACCTGGAAGGCTGACAATGGGAGGCCACGGCAGGCCAGGGAGAGCAGCGGGAAATACCCTGCCAGCAGCTCGCTTGGGAGGCAGTGCTCTGGAGCCCTCCCCTTGGCAAATGGTCCAGAGTGTGCTCTGGCCAGGTTGGCACCATCCTCAGAGGAACAAGCAGAAACCAAGATAGAACTTCTTCACCACTGTTATTTGTTAAGCACCTGTTATGCGTCCATCTTGGCCCTCCAGAATTTAGGACCAAGTTTTATAAAAGTCAAGAGATGCTGTAAATCAGAATCTTGGTGAATGGGCAACAGCTAAGCAGACAAACACATCCATATCCTTTAGAAGTATCAATCCCCAGGAATCAAAGAAGAGGATTAGGAACACATAGAAGGAAGTGGGATTGAGGATGGCTGTCAGGGCAGAGAGCTCTGAATGCACCTGCAAGGCCAGGACGATGCCTGGGATCCAGGCTGTTCTTCTCCCTGACCTCAGGCCTGCCCGGCCTTTCATACCTCTGTGCCATCGTGCACTCTGCACCCTCAGTGTGAAGTGGCCCCTGGGCCTCCTTTGTGTCCAGCAAACTCCCTTCATCCCTCAGATTTCCTAGAGATCGAGCTTCAGTGCCACATTCTCTGCAGGGTCGCCTGCTCCCTCTCTGTCCCCTGCACCCTTTGTTCTGTTGTCACTGGGCCCATGGCGTCCCATTTATGGCCTGCCTCCCCCAGGAGACACTGGGATACTTGAGAGCGGAGCATCACCTTCTTCACCCTTTGATCCCCAGAGCACGGCGTGTCGCCTGTCTCCTAGTTAGATGGTTGGCGTCTTAGTCCCTTTGGGCTGCTATAACAACATGCCTCAGAGTGGGTCATTTATAAGCAATAGACATTTATTGCTCATGGATGTGGAAGCTGGGAAATCCAAGATCAAGGTGCTGGCTGGTTCAGTCTGGCAAGGGCCTTCTTCCTCATAGATGGAGCCTCCTTGCAGCGTCCTCACATAGTGGAAGGGAGAGAGGAGAAAGAGCTCTCTCAGGCCTCTTTTATAAGGGCACTAACCCCACTTATGAGGGCCCACTAAGAGGCCCCATCTCTTAATACCACACTGAGATTAGGTTTCAACATATGAGTTTTGGGGGAACACACATATTCAGACCATAGCAGTCAGTATGTGGGGACGTTTGTTGACTGGATATATGAAAGCCTTGTAATAGGCCGGGTCTCACAGGTAAGAGCAGGGAATTGAACACACCTGGTTGAAGGGAGTGTCTGGTGAGAGACAGGAACAGGCGGGTGTGTCTGCATGTATCTACATGATGTCTGTTTTAATCAGTGGCTTCATCATTAAGGGTGTAGCCTGAAGGCACATGTCCCAGGTTTAAAAACTGGCTCCTAAACTTCTGTGTGTGTCCTTGGGCAAGTTATTTGACCTCCCTAATCCCCAATTTTCTCATCTGTAAAATGGTAATATTTCTTATCCTACATATTTGGCAACAGCGTGTGGGGGGGGTGTAGTGGAGAGTGAGAGGCACTCACGTAATGTGCTTAGTACAGTACCTGCCACAAAAATAAGCACTCAATAAATAGTTATTGTTGTTAATATTACTGTCATTGTGATAATAATGATTCAAGTTGAAGGCACCTAAGCAGACCAGAGCTGTGATCTTAGGTTGGCTTACAAAGGAACACTGTACCCAGCCTCTTTCGCTGGGCACAGCTCTCAACAACAGCTACGAAAACCCTTTCAAGATCAGCAAGAAGGTTCTTTCGAATGATGCAGCCTCTTGACACAAGGTATATTTTCAAGACCCAAAACTTTCTTGAAAAATTACATTTTCAGAGGTCTATTACCCTTTCAACAATAGTTCACGAATCCTGAAAGCGAAGTGTTTGATCCTTTCTCCTTAGAAAGGCTGAGATGGGGAAATAATATTCATTGTCAGAGTCAGCTGTGAAATTCTCAGAGCAGAGGGAGAAAGGGGCTCTGCAGGAGGGTGGGCCCCTGGTGTGATTTGCAAAAGGAGATGGGAAAGGACAGTGGCTCACCCAAACTTCTCACCAAGAGCCTCTTGGAATTTTCTTTCTGCACATTTGAAGTACCTCTTTTCATTCCAAATATAGGTCTGTATTTCTGAGCTGAGAGTGTTCGGAGACCATTCCCAAGTGACTTGGCATGGTGGTGTAACTCTGGGCTCTGGTTCTCATCCTGATCACCAGCTCACTGTGTGTCTTTAGGCAAGTTACTTAACCTCTCTGAGCCTGGTTTCCTCATTTACAAAAGGAGTATTGCACTAATTGATCAAAGCACTTTCCAGCTTTGGCTTTTGTTGATGTTTATGTCCAGGGAGGCCTAAATGAGACAGCACCTCCTGTTTCTGGCCCAGCTTCTGGCACCAGCCAGGCCTTGGGGAAGTTCAGTTTCTCTTTATTTCCTCTCTAACACCCATCTTCTCCTGATTCCTTTGCCATGCCAGATGTTCCTCCCATTCCCACAAAGCCCAGACCAGGAAGATGAAGGTCATGGGCAAGCAGCCTTCCCCCATGAATCCTTGGACCAGCCCTGTTTTCCATCCCCTTCCTCAAAATT
Organism: Daubentonia madagascariensis; assembly: GCA_023783475.1. Classification (NCBI taxonomy): domain Eukaryota; kingdom Metazoa; phylum Chordata; class Mammalia; order Primates; family Daubentoniidae; genus Daubentonia; species Daubentonia madagascariensis. The sequence continues at coordinate 20,197,072 of JAKFHU010002573.1, forward strand.
GCAGCTAAATGCCCTTTCCAAATTCATAAACAGTCTCCTTCCGCCGCTGCTGCTGCTGATGTAAGTTACGTCTATCGCATGTGGCAGGCTCTGTGCTGAGTGCTTTTGGGACAACCTTTGCATTCTTTTGCTTTTCACACAATGAGGATGCTGTTATACCCATTTAACAGATGAGGAACTGATGCTTAGGAGTGGTTGTTAACTAGCCCCGTCAACAGGAAAATGGTCAGCGTGTTGGGTAGAATCCCAATCTCTTGCTGGACTAGGCATTCCTTCGTGCTGCCCTGGTAATGAGCTTCCTGCCTCATAGGACCCTGATCATTTGGGTGGGCTTAAGTCAAAGCCTTTAGCCAGGCAGGAAGGAAAAGGTTGTGCAAGTGTCATGGGGCCAGGGAGGTGGCAGCCAGGAGTGATGGTGTCTCTGGACTGGGGTAAGACTGCAGCTTGGTGGGCTCCCCTGACCCCCCACAACCCCTAACTTCTTAGGCTTTGTGGCTGCCACAGTGTGAAGGGTGCCTCCCAGTGGCATTGACACTGTGCCACCCTGAGGTGGCTGTCGGGCTCTGATTGGCCATTAGCTTTACTAGTGCCAAAGGTTGTGCACAGAGCTGGGGGCTGGGAGAAGTGAGGCACGAGGCTTGGGGTCACCCACCGGCCAACTATGACCCTGGAAAGCTCAGCTTATACCCTTGCATGCATGTTTCTGCCTGAGAACAGGGGAGAAATACCATTTCCAGGATGAGAGCTGTCTCTCTCATTTGTGTGTGTGTGTTTGTTTGCTGCCAGGTGCTCCTGAGCCTGCAGTGTGAGGAGGGTCTGGAAATGACGGTGGCTCCTCCCTGGCTGAGAAGAGTGGACAGGAGGAGGTGAGGAGTGGGGTCTGCTCAGGTGTGTGTGTCAGGCTGGGTCTTGCCAGGTATTCTGTGCTGTCTACTGGAGTGGTTGGCTTGCCTTCTGAGGCCTAGGGCAGTATTTCCCCATTCAAGACCCGGCCCTTCCCCATGAGCAGATCCTAGGGTGAGAATCTAACCACAGCAGAGCTCAGAGGTTAAGAGTTAGTTTGTCTGGGTTTGAAGCCTAGTGCTATAGAGTCAGCCATGTGATCTGAGTGAGTCACAAAAGTGCTTTGGGCCTCAGTTTCCTCATCTGTACAATAGGCATAAAAATAGGACCTACTTTTTAGGTTCATTGTATACAAAGATGAGGAATGTAAAGCATTTAACACTAGGTGTGACACATGGTAGGTGCTCATTTAATGTCATTACATATTTGGAATTCTTATTGGTAGCAGATCCTGTCCAATCTCTTAAATGTGTCTTTGGATCATAACATTAATCTAACTTTGCAACCTTGCAGAAATCTAGTGACCCACACTCCAAATTCAACAGTGTGCCCTCCCAGACAAACAGATCTGCCAATGACCATAATTAAACTTTATCCAACCCTGAGTTCCAGGCACAGCAATAATAGCATTTATTATTTATGAACTTGTTTAATCTTTACTATAACCCTATGAGGCAAGTACTATTTTATCTTCATCATTCCCAGTTTTACAGGATGAAGTGATGTGCTCCAGTCTACGCAGCTAGTCTGAGACTGCCAAAGCGAGGATTTGAAAGCAGAGCGTTCTGAGTCACTAGGTTATGCTGCCTCTCCCATCACAGCTGTGAAACTCAAGCCACTTCTCAGCCCCTCTACTTTTCATCTTGTAAAGGGGAGGGCTGAAGAAGATTCCAGGAAGGTGGTGAATGGGAATTTTGTCCAAAATTACCCTCTGGTGTTGGACACAGACGTCCTGAATCTCTGCAGAGGTGGCTTAACTTCTCCCTTGGCCTACAAGACAAAGTACGTGCGCTTAACATTCCCCATGGTCGCTTTGAAGCCAACACAAATGCCAAAATCTCCTTCAAAGTCCATGATTCAATGTAATGAAAGGAAAATGTACAATCTCTGTTTAGGGCTGAGTAGTGTGCCCCTAAAAGATATGTGGAAGTCTTAACCCCTAACACCTCTGAATATGACCTTATTTGGGCGAGGGTCTTTGCAGATATAATCAAGTTAAGGTGAGGTCATACTGGATTGGGATGGTCCTACTCATGTGACTGGTGTCCTTATAAGAAAAGGAAAATTTGGACAGAGACGGAGACACACAGGGAAGACAGTCACGTAAAGACAACAGGAAGAGACTGAAGTGATGCACATACAAGCCAAGGAATGCCAAGGCTTCCCGGCAACCACCAGAAGCCAGGAAGAAGCAGGGGAAGATGCTTCCCTAGAGCCGTCAGAGGGAGTGTGAGCTGCTGACACCTTGAATTTGGACATCTAGCTTCCAGAACTGTGAGAGAATTACTTTCTGTTGTTTCAAGCCACCCAGTTTGGGGTAATTTGTCATGGCAGCCCTAGGAAACTAATATAGTCTCCTAGAAGGGAAATGCTTGGGTCACCTTGGAAATAATTTCATCCAAAAGCATCTGAAAGATGGGGAAACTGAGGCCCAGACTTTGTGCACTGGCCAGTGAGCTCAGGGCAGAGCAGTAGTCACACCAAGGAGGTCAGGATAGGCGGCAGGTGGGTGTCGTCATGTCCTCAGTGAACATGGCTAGTGCTCAGTGTCACCAAACACAGTGGCCCTTCCATGCCCCGTGGGGCTGGGGGCTTCACGACACCACAATCAGGCTTCTCCGACTCAGTCTTTGGCAGGAGTGCTGTGGGCTCTCTGGGAGTGGACCCCCCCTTCTGGGGAAGACTCCACTGGGCTTAAACAAAAGCTGTGTTCTGTGCCTGTCAGCCCCGCCTCCCTCCCCGAGGCAGATTGAGGCCTGTGCAGGAAACGGGTGGTCAGAGCAGGTTTCGAATGTCAAGCCGACTTTATGGGCTCTGTTCTTCATGCTGTGGGGAGGCCCCTGGCTGGAGTGGAATCATTTATAATGTGATTATGTATTTGAAAGGCTCCCATATGAAAAGATGCCGGGACAACGGCATCGACTTGGTACTCTCTCTCCTAAGTTGAAAATATTGAATATACCTGAAGACTTCCCTAACGATTTTCAGGAAGGAGGCATTAGAAATCTTGAAGAGATTTTCCAATGCACAGAAGACAATGTCAATAGCTGCCTGAGCCTCCCCCACCCTCCCTGGGGACTGCAGGGGTGGGGCCCTGGCCCATTATTCTGCCTGGTGGGGCTAACTGTGAATCAGGGAACTGCTGGCAGAATATGATCCTATGAGAAGCCTCTAGAACCAAGCCCTCTACCTCATTTAGGGAAATGCACTTTGTAGCTCCAATTGTCTCACTATTTAGAGTAATGGGATTTGGCCACACAGATAGTTGTCTCATTTGTTTAACTTTGTAAGGGCGGGTAAAACTCTTTTCTGGTGCCAACACACTGTCCAGCATCTTTGGACAGTGGATGAGTTTATGCATATGTCCTCTTATTCATTTACCTGTATTTATTCATCTGTGTGCTATTAAATTTTCATTCATCGTACATGAGCTGAGCTGTTCATGTGGAAAATTCATTGTCAGTAGTTGCATCTTTGCCTTTTTATTAGATTTTACCATCTTTTCAAACTAAGTCAGATTTTCGTCTTAAAAGACTCTGTTGAAATTTGAAATAACTATTATTTTCCTCTTAATAAAAATTACAATCGATTTAATGATTGACTTTAAGATCAGGAATGATTATTTTAGGTTCAGATTGCTGGGTGAAACCTATAATCAGAGAGTTAACTGTGCTGAGTATGCAGGCGACTGGGGCGGTTCCAGAAGCTTCTTTCCTGGCCTAGAGAGAGTTTGAGGAGCAGAGGTGGGTGGTGGTACCCTGATCAGCTTTACCCTTCTCTTTTCTAAATTTTACTTTTAACAACAATGAAGAAAGTAGCTGGTCTTGTGTTCAATAGGGTGGGAATGCTGTGCTTCCTGTGCAGACAACAACTGGAGGGAACTTCCAGAAACAGACACCACATAGGACGAGGACACTCCTTTCCATGGCCTGTTGGGGAAGGAGGATCAATCACCTTGACTGAACTGATTATATTCTTCAGAAAAACAAGTATTTTGACTGGGGTCTCGGTCTTCCCCATGCATCGATCAACTAATTGCCTGAATTGGTTCTTCCACCTATGCACACAGGTAGGTTAGCCTATGAGTTCCCTGCAGGATTTAAGACCAGAAAGTTTCAAGATGGAAGTTCCTATAAATGCCACTGATTTCTCCAGACCTCTCTTTCCTCCCCCTCTCTCCTGCTATCACCTTGAGGTGACAACTTTATAGAATGGCCACTTTGGCCCCTTCCTGTGGAGGGCCATGAAGAAGATGCTCCAGGGAGAAACTTACCCCTGGTGGCCATGGTGAACCCAAGGCTAAATCCAGCCCCTCTACCTCCACTCGCCAACATATGTCCTAGATAAAAACAATGGGCCACCTCCTTCCCACCCCCCCAACATTCCAACTAACCGTAAGCCTCACCCCCGAGTCCGTACCGTGTCCTTGAGTCAAGTTCTGAAAAGTTGGTTTTCTAAGGCAGGTAGGAACTTCTGAGGGCACATGGGGTGCCAAAGCACAGAATAGAAGCACCACCCTCACTCCCCACACCCCCCAAATGTACCCCAGAGGCCCTCTGCACAGTTGACCACACAGGCTTTAGCCGCTTGGATTCCTGCCCCAGAGGTGACCCATGAGCTCCATTTAGGGCTGTCCCATGTGCTGTGCCCTCCTTTTCTTCAGGATATCTACCATCCCTCCCCATTTCTGACATTACCCCCCATCCTGGAGTAACCTCTCTTCAGCCAAGAGCCTGCAACAGGACCTTCCTCCTTCCCAGGATGCCTCTAAATTCCTTCAGAGGCTTCTCTGTGAGGGGCTTCCAAGGCCAGTGTCATCTCTCAATTGCTGGAGAATATTTTTAAAATTCTTGATAGCAATGCTTTACTCTTAAATACAAAACCAGCCCTTTTCAAAGGCCCCCTGAAGGGCCAAGAACATGCCCTGACTATAGGGAAGGAAACATTTTATCCCAGCAATTCTTAAGCAGAGAAACACCCAATTGATTCGGCCACAGAAGTGTGAAATCGTTTACACAGTGCGCCGGCAGGGCAGCCACAGTGCGGGGAGGCTCCCTGGCTGAGCTCGGGCCCAGCTGACCCTTGGTAATCGTGGCCTCTGCTCTGGCTGAGCCAGCGCTATTGCGGTCAAGGCTAAAGCCGATGCACAGGCTTAGTTTATTAGTGCATACATGGCTGGTGGGGAAAGGCACCCAATGGCCCCGGGCCTGCGTATTATTAATAATTGTATGCCGGCGGCTTTGCAGAAGCATCCCCTTTGAGATGTGGCACTTGGTATGTACTCAATAAATGTTAAATATCATCGCCAGCATCATATTCATTATGACTCCTCTAAATGTGGCCTGGAAGCCTTTTATGTGGAAGGAACCAGGAGCCAAAATGGTGAACTCCCTGCATCCTGCTCCCTGCCAGGGAGGGTTGGTCCAGGTAAGTCAGCGTTGCAATGAATGCTTTTGAGAAATGTCTATCCTGGAGTTTTTTCATGGAGATTCAAATCAGCTTTGTGGAAAATGGCTCCCATGGCCAAGAAGCCAACATGTCACCAGAGATGTCCAAGCAGAGCCTCATTTATGACCTTGGAGAAGGAGTCTTAGCATGGGAAAAGGCATCCCAGCTTCCTCCCTGAAAGCCCTTGTGTATTGTATCAACCCATTAACTAGAGGCCATTGGTCTTTTGTCAATTTATTCCTTCTACAATTTTATATTGAGTGCTTACTACGTACTGTACTAGGTACCAAGGAGACTCTCCAAAATTTAAAAAGTGAATGAAGAGATCACACAAAGGAATGTAACAGGGCAGAGTGGAGGGGAGCTGTGGCTGCTGTAAATAGAGTGGTCAAGGAAGACCTCTCCTTGGAGGTGACATTGGGTCTGAGACAATGAGCAGGAGACAGCTATGCAAACAGCAGAGAACAAGATTCTAGGCAGAGGGAACAGCAAATACAAGTACCATGAGTCAGGAATGGTTCCACGTGGTGGCTGAATCCTGTAACCCAGGGGAGCAGGCAATGGAGTAAGGCTGGACCTACAGACAGGTCCAGGCTCTGCAGTGCCTTGTGGACCATGGCAAAGGACGAGATTTTATACTAAGAGCCAGGGGAAGCCACTGGAGTATTTTAGGTAGGGGCAACATCACTGGATTTATGTAGGATAAACATCTTCCAGGATGGGACCTCCCTTTGTCATTGTCTCTTACAAAAGCTGAGAAAATGTTTTGTATGGGTAGACCAAGGGAGGAAGTGAAAACTCTGCTAATGAGTCCATGGAAGTAGATGCAGGGACCAGAATCCTGTTTCCCAATGAGGTGTGCTTTGAAATGCCTTGAAAATATTCCCAGCCGATTCCTGACTCTTTAACGCTGCTTTTAGCTCACTTGAGCTGTAATGAAAGTGGCCCTTATCAGTCTGAGCTTGAGCTGCCTTAATTAGGCCCAGATTCTCTATCTTTAAATTGGTCTTACATCAAAGGTAGAGTTATAATTGCAGGTGATGTATTTGTGAGTTGCATTGTTATGTAGAATACAGCTGCCAGCAGGTTGTGTTGGGATTATTGAAAAGCAATTTGCAGGGAGGTCTATGGGGGAAAGGTAGTTCACCTCACTAAGCCCAGGAAAAAAAAAAAAAGCATACTAGATAGCTGAGGGTCTTGGAAAACATGTTTAACAAGAGGTATTAAAAAAAACCTTCAGTGTTTTACCAGCTCTATTTTGCATGCACATCTGGCTGAAGCCACTCCTGGCTGGGAGACGCTTGGCTGTTAAGGTCCACATTGTTTGAGGTCATTACTGGTCTGCATTTGATATGGCTGAGAAATTGGCTTGCAGGGTCAAAATAGGTTATCAGGAAGGCTCAGGCAGCTGGAGACTATTCCAGGGACATTCACCAATCCACCCCCTTTCAAGTTTTGGAAGTGGGAGATTTTAGGTTTACAAGTTGCTCATAGAAAGCACTTGTCTTAGGCTGATTCCATGACTTGGCTGTTACAAACTGTGCTACAATGAACATAGGAGTGGAGACATCTCTTTGACATTCAAATATTTGTGGTAAATATCCAAAAGTGGGATGTGACAACATGGATGTAAAGGAGCTCAGGAAATTTCACCCTAAAATATGACTCGTTGGTGTAAAGAGTATTTTGACTTAAAGGCCCTTGGAAGGGGCTTCCCCTCTATCTGCATAACCAGATGGACCCATCAAAAGAACAATGGACTTCCCTTCCCTTCCCTGTTATCTCAATATATTGCAGAAAAGAAAATCAGAAATGCAACCAGACCTAGCCCAAATCATTTTAAATATAATACCTGTTTCTCAAGGTTAATTTAATTTGCAAAGAGAATCATTTACAAGTCAATCTGTTTCCCCCATCCCTCCATCCTCCCTAGCAACCATTTATTGCCCCTAAATAGAATTAGCTATATTCCTCATCTCCCCCTCTCCTCTAAAAGGAGGGTATAAAGATATCCAGATCCCTAAGGGATACTGGGTAGTCGCTCTGTGGCTCTCCCCATGGCACGGTAAACACACCTTTCTTTTATTAATCTGCCTTGCTAAATTTCGAGCAAAAGGGACAGTTTCCTCTCACCCCCACAGATGGAACTGGAGGACATTATGCTAAGTGAAATAAGTAAGTCACAGAAAGACAACTACCGTATGTTCTTACTTCTATGTGGAATCTAAAAAATCAAACTCAAAGAAGCAGAGAGTAGAAAGGTGGTTCCCAGAGGCTGGGGCTGGTGGGCAAATGGGGAGGTGATGGTCCAAGGGTACAAAGACTCAGTTAGACAGGAGGAATAAGTTTTTATTCTCTTTTGAGATATATTGCACGGTACGTTGAATAGAGTAACTAATATATTGTACATTGCAAAACTGCTAAGAGAGTAAATTTCAAATGTTCTAACCACAAAAAATGGTTAAGTATTTGAAGTGAGGAATATATTAATTAGTTTGGTTGAATTATTCCACATTGTATTCGTACATCATAACATCACTTTATACCCCATAAATATATATGGCTATGATTTGTCAATTTACAATTTAAAAAGTAAAAATTACCAAAAAAGGTGACACGTCTTGATTTCTTTGGAAGGGAGGTGGTTTTTGTATGACTAGACACAGAGCCTCATGGAAGGATCTTTTCTCGTCAGGGCAAGAACATTGCCACTGAAGCCCTAAGGAGAATATAGACATGTTCCTAGGTTTAGGGAGTTTGGGGGATCTGTGAGTGGCTCAGTTGTAAAAGAAAATGTTTTAGAACTTAGAAAAGGCTGCTCGAGTGAAATGGCTACTCAAATTCCAAAGCTTAACTTCTAAAACTTCTGGATGGAAACACACCATGAAGGGAGAACCATGTTCCTTCATTAACCACTGGCACATATTTCTTTGTATGTTACTTAGGATGTCTAAGAAGAGAGTGTAGGAACTAGTCAAAGAATGAATTTCTGGGAGTTTACTTAACTCCTCAATTTGCTGTTAAGTAAGATCAAGCAAACGAATTGTTCCTGCTACCCAACCTGATTTGATACAGCCTCTGCTAAATTAGGAACCATGCATCAGCTCTCCCAGAAAATGTTCAGAGATGCGTAATAAGAAACCTTAATGAAGATATAGTTACACAGTCCTCCCCCACCACCACTTTTCCCATGTCATCATTTCTCGAGCATGAAATAGTTTTTCACAGCAAATTCTGACCACTGGGGTCATCAGTGAAGTTGTGTTGTCTAAAAGTGAGTCTGCAGCCCACCCAAACAAATGAGCACTTCAGTAGCTTGAGGTGGGGGGGTGGGCACAACCATCCATCAGAGGTTTGGAAACACCCCACTGTGTAGCTGAATTTTTCACTTTTCAGCTGTTTGTTCTGGTGGTGAACAGTCTTGGCCTCTGGGGAGGTAGGTGACCTCTTGCCTCTTAAATTGAGATCATTTCCCCAGGCAGGAAGGCAGCTTCATCTCCAGAGGGTTAGGCTTGGGGAAAAGGAGGTCAAGTCAGTCCCCAAGGACAGGGAATCAGGCCTTCATTCCAAACCACATTCAGTTTTCTAATCAAACTGGCTCACATGATTCCAATTATTTTCCATCCTCTCCAAGGGCAGGGGGCCATGGGGTAGGCTGATGACCTGTGAAATTTCAATTTTGAGAAATGAAACTGGTTTTGATTTATTAAGAAGTCAGCCCCTTCCTCTGGTTCTGTGTGGACGGATAGAGAGAGGGCGAGAAGGGCTGCCAAGGGACTGGGTCACATTTGGTGAACAGTGCGCCCCACCCCCAGCCTTGGCAGCCCCTCGTGTTACTGAAAGTTCGGTACTTATCCCCGCGGCCAAAGGAAGAACGAGGACAAGCAGTTTGAGGAGAAAGAAAGAGAAATTTATTAATTTGCCGGCAAATGAGGAAGATGGTAGACTCTCATCTTGAAGTACCACCGTCCTCCCTTTAAGCAGAGATACAGAGTTTTTAAAGGGGGTTTTCAGCTTTGGGCAATTGCTGTTTAACTGTAGCATCTCCGGTGAAGACAATCTCGTGACCTCTACCTTTGACCTCTGCCCAGACAATTCTGTTGAGCCATCTCCTGTGGTATAAAGAATAAATGACATTCCTGTGCCCCTCTGATTACTGGCCTTGGGCAGGAATGCAAGCTTTAATTCCCAAAACGGGGGGGGGGGGGGGGGCGGGTAGTTAAAAGAGACAACTTGTAGTCCATTTTGCCTGTTTTCAGGCCCTTACTTCTATTACACTCAGGCCAAGTTTCCATGCCCAGCACACAGGGAGAACTCTCCTGTGACTTGGTAGAGAATTGGCCTGTGGCCGCAGAGGCACACGTACACTCTGACCGTGTCAGCAGTGTGACCAGCGTGGGATTGTGTGGGGCTGGGCCACCGCAGACGTCCTGAAGGAGATGTGGGTTTGTCAGAGCAGAAGTGACGGGGTCAGGACTCCCTGGGCTGTGACCCCCCACCCCCTGCTTCTTTCCTTCCTCCATCTCAGGTTGATAGGGTTGAGTGTGGTGTCTGTGGGGGCTGGAGGCTGTTCTGGACGTCTGGGTCAGTGTGTAGGCCCGGGAGAGAGCGCCTGAACACACTGCTCTCCACTTGCTGGAACCTTCCCTTCCTTCTCCCAGACCCCTGTGTTGACTCGTCTGTGACACAACCTGCACGGCCTTTGTCTTCTTGGCCTCCACCCTCCCCTTAGAAGTCTGCTCAATTGCTGGGATATGATAAACTCAGTGTGTGTGTACATGCGCCGACACGGATGGATCTTAGAAACATGATCCTGAGCTTAAAAAAGGAAGAAGTAAAGAAAAATAAAAGGAACAGAATGAGATGGGTAAGACACTATGAAAAGTACATGCACACAAAGCAGCAATACGCATGAAACAGAAAGATCACGGTCAACGCACGAGCAGGGCTGCCTATGGAGGAGAAGAATGGAAACGATGTATGAAATTAAAAAGAGGAAGTAAAACAAATGAGTAAGTCGATGCATCCGTGATGATAACGTACCATGGGCTGAAGAGTGTGATTAACTGAATCCCCTGTACGGAGCGGGGAGAAAGTGATAAAAGTGATGAAACTTTGATAATCTTCTAATGCTGGGCCTGAAGGTGAGGACCCAAGTGGTGCCATGGTGCCAAGATGACCAGCTCAGCCTGGATCCTTCCACACTCATGGGCCACATACCCGGACGCAAAGGAGCTCACAGGCGACGCCGGGAGAGAGCTGCCAGGCCCAGCGCCTTGCAGAGGGAGCCGACAGCTTCAGTGGGGGCTGCTTTCTCCTCCCCTGACCGTGGTCCCTTCACTCCCACCTTGTGCTGTGAATTGTTACGGGGCTGGGAGCAGGCTGGGCCTCAGTTCCACCACCTGTAAAATGGGAGCAACGCTGATACCTCCCTCCTAAGGCTGTTGTGAGGAAGGAGTGTGTGAACGCATGCCCTGCTCTCAGATAGTGCGTGGCTCTTAGTAAATGCTCATCATCATGATGATCATGATAATATTTGCTAATAATAATCATCATCTTGTCACAGGGGCATTTTTCATTTTCTTGTGTAAGCCTTGCTCATAAGGTCCATGTTGAGGCTCAGAAACTGATACCCCCAAATATGGCACTTTGTACATGCTGGACTAAAAAAGGAGCCTCGAGTTCTCTCTGCCACCCCCTCCCCATGCCATCTCTCCCGAGGCGTGGGACTGCTCTGAAGTTCCCTCACCTGCTAAAGTCCAGACCTACCAAAGAAGGTCTCTTTGCTGAGTTTTCATTAGCTGAACCCATATTGCAGGAAGCAAGGCTGAAGTCTGTCAATGAACCTGGACAGACTTTTGTCACAAGCCATTGTCTGCTCTGTGGGCCCAACAGACCTTGTTCCCAGACCACTGTGTGTTCTTCAAGCCCAGTGAATTCTCCCAGGTCATCCTTTACTGCCCCTCGACGGAATTCCTCTTCTCTGCCTCCCGTAACCTGTCTTGCCAGGATCCATGCCCCCATCCTTTCCGTAACCTCAAAATGGTATACAGGCTTCTGCACCCCACTAGCGGGTTGGCTCTTCATTCTGAAGGCTCCTGTCTCACATGAAACTATGATCAAATAAATTCGTATGCCCTTTTTCCAATTAATCTGCCTTTTGTGAGTTGATTTTTCAGTGAACTTTCAGAGGGTACATGGAAAGTCCCCTTGGCCCCAACAACTTCCTTCTGTAAGCCTTGCTCAGAAGATCCATTTTTGGAGTTTTTCTGAAGAACCTGATGTCTAGCCAGACAAAATGTAATTAATGATGCCTTCTGAGATTCTGGGAGACAGAATCTTCTTTGTCTTCTCGTAAGTTTCCTGAGAGTCCTGATGGGTTGGCCATGGCAAGGGGAGTCCTGGCAGCCACACCGGACACCAGTGTGAGTGATCTGAGTCCAGAATCTCAGCGAGAAGGAAGAGCCAGGAGAGATGAAGAGAAAGCGTGTGCGTTGTTGAGGACGAGTAAAGAAGAGCTGGAGACCCAAACTGTGCGTGGTGGCTGCCTTCTCCTTCCTGATGGTACCGACAGCTCTCTTAGGGTCTTCTTTGTCCAAAGTCCTTTAATATTTTTTATCTCACTTGAGCCTTATGATTTTCTCCCAAGGAGGTACAGAACTCCCAGTTATAGGTGGGAAAACAGGCCCATGGTGTTCCAAGGCCAGGAAGAATGTTAGTTATAGACCTGGACTTAGAACTCAGGGATACTGATTCCCAATCCAGGGTGTTATTTAGTAATAATAGTAACAATGATAGTGACAATCACTACTCACAAGTGTCTGTATGAGACAGGTACTGTTTTAAGGGTTTTATGTTTTATTTAATCCTACAATAGGCTTATAATATAAATGCAGTTACTGTATTCATTTTGCAAATGAAATAGCTAGGGCTCAGAGAGGCTAAGTAACCTGCCTAATGTTGCACAGCCCAGAAGTGACAGAAGAAGGACATGAGCCTGGTTGTGCATCACTCCTCTTGCCACCTTTTGTGGCTTTGCTACTGCCTTGATACTGCTTTGCTACTGCCTTGAGGACCAGTCCCTAGTGCTCTGAGTCCTCTCAAGATAAAGCTCTCACAGATCCAAGGGTGGGTTAGCACCCACTCCTTAACCCAAGAGTAAGAAACAAAATCTTGTGCCTGAGGGCCATGGGGGAAGAGGTGACTGCAGTTTCTGCAGCAAAAGGCTCTACAATCTGCACTTAGAGGCCTGGCCAACCAGAGGTTTCTCTGGTACACACACGGCTCATTCCAAGGTTGGCTGGAGTCCTAGGGAACTTTTCTGGGGTTCCAGGACCTTACTTAGTGCTCCATGCCCCTTTGGTTGACTCTCTGGTGTCCCCTGGAGTTCAGCCTATTGCCAAGGCCTCCCTGCCCTGTGGTCCATCCTTCATAAGGTACACACTTCAAACCATGAGCTGGTGTAAAATGGCGAGATTGTATCCAGAAGAGCCTCACTTTGAAGGTGACGGCAAATCCCTGCCAAGAGAAGTCAGGATCGAGTCAAGAGTGCCTTGATCCTGCACTTGATATGCATCCATTTCTTAAATTTGCTTTGTTTTCTCTTTCTTCCCCATTATCCTATTACCCCCAGCTTGGAAATGCATGGAGATGATAGGGCTGTGGCCCTGCTGAGCTAAGATGAAAACTAGATGGCCACATCTAAGGACACAGTTTGTCCAAGAGGGCCTGGCAGAGGGCAGGGGGTGACCACAGACCACAGAGGATTACTCTTCTTGCTGTATCTGTGCCCCACCCTCAAGCCGTGCTTCTTTTATGCATCTGGTCATTGCTGGAAAGTCTTTGTGGAAGAAAGGAGGGGTGTGAGCTAGGACTGAGCATGGATGAGACTAGGAGAAGACTGGGAAGAGTACTAATGGCGAGGGTGTTTGATGCCTGTGGAAGTACGAGTGGGGAGGGCAAGGTGGGATAAGGTGAGAGTGGGCGTTGAGTTTGGCTGGCGGGGGAACGACTCATGGATAGGCAGAGGCAGAGAAGAGGCAGAAGGAGGCTTCGAATGCCAGGAATTGCTTTAGGTTTTTGATTTTCTCTGCATTTCCCAAAGTATATACAGAAGAAGTCTGGTTTAGTGGCATGACAGAAGGGGTTCTGGGGAGGAGAAAAGTCTGCTCAAGTAACTTTAGGAAACACTGGGTTAAGTTCAATTAAATGGGTTTCTTTACTGCAGGATTTGTCAGAGCCTTTATTGTATTATACAGTGTGAATCTTCACTGGGGGAGGGTAGCATATGCAGCATTCCCCAAATTGATTCTACCAATAAACCTATTTTTTCAAGGTGAAGTTTATGAGATTCATTTAATGGGGCATTTTGGAAAATGCTTTTCCATATGAAATGGATTGTGGAGTGATTGGGTAAGGGAACCACAGAGAAGGCAGTTCCACTCTTGGTTTACCATGAGGCTTACACAAGCCCCTACCTTCCTCAACCCCTATACCATTGCCCCCCTTAACCCTGACAGGGCTGAGTTCTAAGCTTAGTTTTACCAACTTTGTGTACACATTTGCTCTGTTAACAGCAGTAGAACAAGCCATGACTTGTGAATCTTTGCAGGATGCAGGACATTGACTCTCATTTCAGTTTTGAAATTATTATACCAGTCAATGGTTCCAAAACCCTTTGGAGTCATGAATCCATTTGAAAATGTACTGAAAGATATGAACCCTGTGGGTGGGAGGTGGGGCGAGAAGCTCACAGACTCATAATTTGCATACAGTATTAAGGGATTTTCCAAATCCCCAAAATGCATCCGCAGACCACCTGCATGTACACACATTTGCCCATCAGTTCCTCTGTTGGTTGTTACCATTTTCCTTTTGTGCTGGTTTCACTCAGAGGCTAAATGGGCAGCCCAATTGGCCCACTCACATAATTGGTTCTGTGGCCCATGCATGACCTCTTAGCCTGGGGATTATCCAAGTAGACCAGCCTGAAGCCATTTCCTGGGGTGGTAGTGGGAAGCAGCATGGGGAGAATTCTGAACTTGGTTTTAATTTAACATCTTTGCCTTTGGTTATAAACAGAGTAGGCAGATGGAGCAGTCTGCCCAAGAGATATCTGTGCTTCTCCTACCCTCTAAAATTGGAGGGGTAGGGTAGGGCATGAATGGAAGGAAAGCTTTAATGTGGCATCTGCCCGGGACATGTTTTCTAAATGCTTTCCCCCAACATCACTTTGAGGACAAAGCCAAGCAACATATTTTTATCTAAATACATTGTTTCTCAGTGAAGGAAGACAGGCCTGGTAGCCACTCTCCCTGTTCCCTACTCCACTTCCCCATGTTTTTGAGTCTGATAGGTTTTATCACCCATTTATTTTTAACCTTCTTGTGTCATTTGCTTTCATCTATCTCTCCTAAGTATCATAAAGCCAGTTTGGGATATTTTAAAAATTCAATCTGAAAGTCTTTATCCTTTAACATGATGGCTTTGATCCATTCACATTTATTGTGATCACTCAGCTGCTTAGATTTATTCAAACCATTCTCTTTTGTGTTTTTTCATTTGACAAATCTTTCTCTCTTCCCAAACTGCTTTGTAGTGAGCATAAGGGATGTGAAAATATTTTGTTGCCTTTTAATCTTTAAAAAGACTACACACATGGATGCTTCCCTGACCCCCTTAGGAAATGCTGTTTCTTTGTGTCCTGAGTCTCCCAATCTCTTTATTTCCCTGAGACTTAGAGATCAAGTACAGGAAGGCCAAAACTGGGTGCTGAGCCAAGAGAATGGAGTGTTGTTCCCCTAGTCTTTCTGCCCACATAGAAATTGGGGGAAAGGGTAAGGGATGCGATCAGAGAGAACAACAAGCAGAGAGGCTGGCAGCAAGTAACTTAAAGATCCACCAGATAGAGCCAGATAAAGCTTCACAATCTCAACCATAGAATCTGCTTTGATGGCAGATGAATTTCAGCCTTCTAAGTCTTTAGGAATGGTAATAAGAGAGGCAGCCTTCTCTCTGCTCCTGCCCTAACTATTAGACTTTTCTCTCCCATGACTGTGGCTAATGACCCAGCACTTGGAACCCAACCCCATGGCCTCCAGATGTCAGCATTTCCTTTTGGTTTCCAAGAGACTGAGCCAGTCCGTAGATTTGCCAGCGTCTTCAATGATTGGCCCAATAGACCAGTGGCCACACACTTGCCCTAAATTTGGCTAGGCTCTGGGAACAAGTGACCAGAGCTATGCTGAGCAGATTGTGTGTGTATGTGTGGCCCAGCCGAAAGCTCTGAAAGCATGCCCTGAGAGACACAACCCACAGCAAGCAGCTGAAAATCGTTCCATTCTTGTGCTTCCAGCCAGAGGTCAAGAGTTTTCACAGTTCTTTTAATGGAGGAGGAAGAATCCAGTTTCCTGGAGCTCCTCCATAGTCTGGAAGAGCTATGCACACATAGACAAATCCTTTAATGGACAGCATGTGGCCCAGAGGCCTACAGCAGGGCCAGGGGGCCAGGGCCAGCAAGCTTGCTCATGTTGAAGAGAACCAGGCCAATCCAGTCAGCCTGGGACCCATGGCTGACTCCATGATTTGTTCAGACAGAGACTGAGCTTTGCTGTAGAGTGACTGTCTGAGGCAGTGGTCTGCTGCAAGCTGGTTTGGCCAAGACAAAGAACACATACAGGCTGGGCCAGAGGGAGCCTCAGCAGCCTGCACACGCTGGCTGCGGTTGGGCTATGCGGGGGCCAGGGCCTTAGATGCAGGTCGATTCAGATGACATCTACTCGAGACAGGGGCTTCTGCTAGCATGAGTGTTGGGAGCCCAGCAGGATGAAGACCCAGTCCCCCACCCCACGTAGCTTTCAGAGCACAACATGGTGTGGCAAAGTGAGACTGCACACAAACATTAGAACACAACAGGAGGGCGCAGGCCAAGAGAACAGCACTGGGGGAGTGTTCTGTGGGCTCTGGAAGTCTGGGAAGGCATGCACAGAGCAGGTAGGAGGCCAGGCTTGGGCTCCCTTCAGACCTGGGCTTCAGTCTCTATCTGTTTCCGGTTACAGATTATGTGACCTTCGGTAAGGCATTTTCTTCACTTGTGAACGTACCTTATAGGATCTTGTGGATATTAAGTGAGATAATATCTGTGCCTAGCGCTGGGCAGGACATGTAATAAGTGCTCAATAAACCAATGAACGCTATTATTATTCCTAGAGGAAGTGGTTAAGGTTCTTAAGGGAGCAGAGAGAAAGAGAACATTTTAGGGCATGAATACAAGTCAATAAAAAGGGCTAAACCCAGAATTTTGGGGACAGATGATGTGGGGTGGGTGGAACGTTCATGCATTCAATAAATATTGATTAAGTTACTATTGGCCAGGCAACATGGAATTCAATGACAGAAGTAACTGGCCATTTTGGAGGAAGAATTGTGGGAAGGTGTTGAAATATTCTGCCCAATCCAAAACAATACTTAAGCCAAAGCTGAGGGCTTTGCTATGGAGAGGACACAGAGCAGGCCCAATGTTCACCATTACACACTTTTGAAAATCCTGTCTTCAGAACTCCATTCCTAGAAATTCCACCATGCAGAATGGTCTATAGACTTAACCGATGTCATGGCAGTTTCTGGAACTCCTGGAAAGTCATACAACCCTGAACATTCATCACCACCTAAAGCAGAAGGCACTTAACCTGCAACGTGGTGAACAATCCGACTGACGGCCCGGTTCCTCTGCTCCTCCCCTATTGAGTAGCAGTCATGCTGCTTTGTGATTTGACCTCAGTCAAAAATCGTAGGGGCAATCCCATGCTTCTAGCCAAGGGTGGGCTTGGGAATGAGCATGTGGCTCAATGAAAGATAATGCAGCATGAGAAGAGGTAGACTACGGGTTTCTGAGAAAGCCTATCCTTCTTAATGGAGGGCTTCTGGAGAGTGTCTCCTATGCCATCTCCTGACAGATGTGACAGAGGAACACCTCATTCTGATTGCCATTGCCAGGCTAGTACAGTCATGGGGGAAGGCTGCCTAGGGATGACGCTACCTCCATAGATGCTGCAGTGAGAGATGGGAAGAACAGGGGTCCATGATGATCTAGTTGATTGTCCAGAACCAGCTTGGAATCCCCTCTACCTCTGGACTTTCTGTGCTTGGGATATAATACACTCCTTAGTGTTTAAGCCAGTGTGAATGGAGTTTTCTATTATTTGCAGTCTAGCACATCCCAATGGTCACAGCTGATAAAACAGAACCAGGAATCTGTTTAAATGGTTACACCTCCAGTTGGCTCCATCAGGGCTTTGGTCCTCTCCAGAGGAAACATAGTCAGCTAAATCTAATCCCTGCTCTTCCAACTGCTTACAAGATGTTCCCAGGAACTCTCGTTCTTGTGTGGATGGAGTCCTGCTAGAAATACGAGTTGTGGTGATATCGACCTTCTGGATTAGTCAGGTTTAATCACAGCAACCACTTTTTCTAGCACTTGCTGTTCTCCAGGGACTTGTCTGAGCAGTTTCGTACTCTGTATAATCTTCTCAACAACCCTGTGATCTGGTGTCCTACCATCACCTACATTTTATGGCTGAAGAAACTGAGACACGGAGACGTTAAGTAACCTGTCCAAAGATACACAGCTCGTAAGTGGCTGAAGCTAGATTCAAATTCAGTTGGTCTGGCTTCGGAGTCTGTGCCACTGGCTGTCTTGCTTCTCATTTGAGGTGAGCGTATATGGGAAGAGGCAGAAACACTTAATTAAAATAGAACTCACTTGAAATTATGAAACAGGAAAAGCACACCGTTGGGATTTTATCAATTTCCAGGGAAGACACTGCAGGCTTTGGCGTACAGAGTATTAGCTATTAGTCGGTTAACCACGTTTGTCTTGCCATTACCTCATCTCTCTACAGTCTCTACAGTCTCGTCTCTCCATCATTTCTCTGTGACCAGCTCTCTTTTCAGCTCTGCATCTACGTTAGGGACAAGTGAAACCACAGTCTCCCGTGTCAGACAAATCCTGCAGCCTCTGGCTACATTACTTGGGTAACAATTCCACATTGTTACCCACCACTTAGGCAAAAAGAAAGTTTTGATATGAAAGGAAAAAAAAAAGCCCTATGTGAGCCTTCTGCTTCTCTTCCGAATGGCTTGGGCTTGCCCCACCTTTTTAACTTTGCAAAACATTTGTGTTGCATCTCCAGTTTCCCAGGGTACACGGGCGGGCCAGTTAATGGAACGAAGGCTTGTGGGGATGAGATGCCTGGCCTGGCCGCCGAGGTGGGCTGCAGGTGCTCAGGAAGGCCGCCAATGGAAGAGACTTCTTGGAACAACCTGACAAGTTACTGCTGGACCAAACCTCATCTCCCTCCAGCTTGGCCCGAGGTCACCAAAAGGAAATGTATTTAATTTTCAAATCCCTCCTGGAGCCAAAGAGAATTCCAGAAAAACAGCCATAAACATTGAAAGAGTCTTGTCTGATTTAGGAAAACATTCCATTGGATTTAAAATGAAATATCCTGTGACTAATCTCATGTAGGACTGGGAACGGGTCTAACTGTTCAGTTTGGTGGTCAGCGCGGGGACTCCAGGGAGAGACCATGTCCCTCCCCCACACCGCTTTGGGAAAGGCAATAAATCAGCCAGGTCTGAGTTTTCAAACAAGGCCTGTGAAGGGTTTGCTGTTTGATCCTCTGTACCCCTCTTTTCTCAATTTGTCATTCATTTCCCATCAGGAGAGTTTGTGCAACTGAATCCCCCATGCAATCCTGGCACTTTGTGAGCCAGTAAATAAAACCCAAATGTTAATTCTTATGAGCACAGCATTCCCTGCCAAGAGATGAATAATGTGCTGTGAAAGAAACAGCATCAGGCATCCTTGGATGGGAGAACAAGAAATGGTAGGGCAGAGCTGAGGAGCCGGGAGTCAGGAGGGAGATAAAACCAGAAAAAGCGATGCAAACGCAAGAGGAGGAAAGCACTAAACTACCTTTTACGGTGTTTGTCCCATCTCCTCAACTTGAGTGCAAGTCACTTAGGGCCAGGACCAGGCAGTGACAATAACTAAGGATTACTAGGTCCCAGGTGACTGCACTGTTTGGATTACTTTGCATGTAATATATTCATTATATCCTCACAGTGATCTATGAGGTGGGTTCTGCTGTTATCCCCATTTACAGATGAAGAAACTGAGGCTCCCAGAAGTTAAGCAACTTGCCCAATGTGACAGAGAAGGGGCATGTGCTGGATACGAGAGCCTGGAACTCATCCTGCCACATTCTCCTGACCCAGAGGGGGATGGTGAGGTAGGGGTGGGATGACCAACCATCCCAGTTTGCCCAGTCCCGAGGGAGTAAGACTTCCAGCACTAAAGCCGGAACGTCCCAGACAAACTGGTACGAGTTGGTCACAGTGTGGGTGGATCGACACTGAGTAACCCCCATAGCTGTTTATGGCAAAGGGCTTTTTCTGAAAAGCAGGCACTGACGCCTGAAGCTCTATCTCTGCCAAGCTAACTGGCAAATTCGTCTACTGAAGGCAAGCCTATTTCTTGCCCATAGGGCACCCCAAAAAATACCTTCCTCATAAATGACAAATGAAGAATGAAATAGTAATAATGACACATGCTCCTGTTGTGTAACAAGACCAAAAGTTTCCCCTCGAACAATCTTGTAGGCAAAGAGGGAAGGAAATCATCTTAAATTCCCAGTCCAGAAGGTCTGTGAGTCAATTATGATTTGTTTATTATTTGTTAACCAGCAGGTCCTTTTAAAGGCACAGAGGGACTCTTTCTGCTTACCATTGGATCTGTGTAAGGCAGAAGAAAGCATCCCTGAACAGGGACCCGGTCTTCCTTGCAGGGCCCTCCTTTATAAGCCAAGACCTCTCACTTGTGAGTTATGCTACAACCAAGCCTCTTGAGGAGTAAAGTGGATCTTGGAGTCCATCCAATAATAATAGTTTCTACAACAAACAAAGCTGTGCATTTGTAAACAGTGTTTTCATATATGTTATCTGACGAGCTCCTGCAGACTGGATCATACAAGGCAGATGTAACGAGGTCCGTGTTCTGGGATTTGGGACTGAGGTTAGAAAAGTTAAGCGATTTATGAAAGATCACACAATTAGGAGTCACCTTTTGATTCCACATTGTACACTCTTTTCATGGCACCCTACTATGACGGTATCAGGATAGTCTAACTTTCTTACCACCAAAAAGACCTTATGTGAGTTCCTTGAAGTAAAGGACTGTCTGTTCATCTTTTTATTTCTTAAACTGATCCCAGTGCTTGGCACATAGTAGGTAATCAGTTACCCACCAGGAGGCAGAGGGGGCCCAGGGAAATATCTGAGCTATGACATCAACCAGACCTAAGTTTGAGTCCCAGCTCAGCCACCTACCAGAGTAACTCCAGGCAAGTTACTCAACTTCTCTGAGCCAACAGATCCTTCCCAGGCAGAAGTATAGGTAAAAAATACCCTCAGTGCGGCTTGTTCTAATAGTTGGGGAGGGCTTGGCACACAGTAAGTCCTCCATAAAACAACAGCTATTGCTGTTTTCCGGTCCCAGGACTCTGGGCACTTTGTTCGCCTAGTCTGGTGATAGAAGTGTTGTGACCCAGGGCACCATGCTGTGATCTGTGGAGGCCAGTGGCTGGCCTAGATGCTTTCTAACCCTCTGTCATGTTTAACTCACTTTGCCCACCAAAATGAGCGTGCTTTTGACTCAGCCAACACATTTACAGTGCTGCTGGTGACCCCTTCTGTATGTGCCTGGGGCAAAGCTACAGGTGATAATTAGCTCTCAGAAAGCGGAAGGACATTAACTCCAGCGTCTTGATTCCATTCCAATTGAGATAATTAAATAAAGTGCCCACAGGTGGATCCAGTTAATGAGGCGCGGGAGCCAGGGCAGAGCTCAGCGTGGAGGGCCCCGCCACGACGCAGGCCTACACGCCACCCACAGCACAGTGCACGCGCCCTCTGCCTTCTCCCTTCTCAACCCTCGATTTGCTCCTGCCCTCAACTCCCCAGGCCTATGGGTGTCCTTAGGAGCAATGTGCTGGGAGTCGGGGCCTTGTCCTCCAGGCTCAGCTCTGCCATTACTTTAGCACATACTCTTGGGTATGTATCTTTACTCTCCCACGCTCAGTTTCTTCAATTGTAAAAAGAAGGAATCAGTTCAGGGCACAGCGCACAAAACTGAAAGAAGAGCTTGCAGACAACTGGCTTCATTCTTATTCTCTCCTCCTGCCCTCTCTGGCACTGCTAGTTTCTGCTTCTCTCTTCTTGCTCCCCTCTCCCTGCCGGTAGCGAGGCTGTCTCCTTCTTCTGCAGCCTTCAGCTGCCCTGTCTTCACCGCCTTTCAGTGAGGACATGTGAGGCCGAGGAGGACTTCCTCCCGGTTTCAATTTGTAAAATCCTCAGGTAGGACACTGATTGGCCCATCTTAGGTTATAAGTTCACCTTGAGGACCAGTCATGGCTGGGAGGGGACAGAAACTGGCATTAATCCAGAGACAGATCTACTGATATATCACCAGAAGAGGGGGATAAATTAATCATAAGCCTCAAAGCAACGCCAGTTGGTATCTGCCACAGTGACAAAAGTATTGTATATATTGATTCTTCTTTCCTCTAAGTAGAAGCAGTTTGTGATCCTGATGTGTGTGTGTGTGTGTGTGTGTGTGTGTGTGTTTGTCATCTGGAACAGGAATATATATTTCCTCGTAGAAATAATGCCACAAGTGGTGGTTATTCTTCCAGATCTAAGAAGAAGTTAATTGGACAAGTTGCTAATGCTCTTTAAGCCTCAGTTTCTGCATCTGTAAAATGGGAATAATAGTATTAGCTCATGGGCTATAGAGGTAATGAAAGAATCCAGGTAGACTCAATCCTTAGCATGCTGCCCAGGTATCAGTAAGAGCTCAGTTAATGGTAGCCATCATTACTACAAAGTGAAATACTGCACATATGTACTTTAAAAAAATAGCAGAAAACCTCCAACCTGTTTTCACAAAAAGAAAAAAAATAGAAAAAAAAAATAGCAGAAAACCTCACTTATAATGAAACAAAAGAAACCAACAAGACCCCTGATGAAAACACTCATTGTCTTTATCTTAAGCACTTGTAGGTGCAGAAAGACAGCTTTAATTAAAGAATGGGGAAAAGATTCTGAAGTGAATCTTGGGGCACTTTCAGGGACCTTAAACAGGGGTGTGCTTCTTATGGCTAATTTTGTTGATAGTTTTCTTTTTCCTTTCCTGTTATTAACATTACCCAATTGCTTTTTAGTGGTGTTCAAGGCTTTCTAGAGGTAAGGGGAGGGCCCAAAAATAGGACCGAGAGGAAGAGAGAGAAGAGACACAAGAAGACAGAGCCTTAAAGGTTATCTCGATGTGCCTGGGGAAGAACGACACAAGACAGGACTGAAGACTACAGTTCGTTACTGTGGCGACCTGTACACAAAGAACTGGCCGATATGCAATCAAGTGAGTTCCGTGGGGCGGAAGACAGGGCAGAGCCAGGCCTGGAACATGCATCATTCGCCTGAAGAGGCTGGGTGGAGAGGACACACATGTTTCCGATGCTGGTCTGGAGTCTCACGGGGGAAGCAGAGGCCATGTGTAACCGAGCCTTTCTTTGTACTCTATGCTTGAGTGCCCTTTGACCTGATAAATGCCCTCTTCTGCAGTCATACCCTGTCTTGGTAAGTACTGTCTTCTTGTCCTCCATAGCACTTGGCACCATGCTGAGTCCGCAGTGGGCAATCCGTAGCCACTGGAGGCAGTGAGTACTCACAAACCAAAGCCGCTTGGCTCCTAACACTTCTCTCTGTGGATCGGTCGAGGTGCTCCTAACACTGCTGTGGCAGGATGTCCTAGTTGATTCAGTAGAAAGGAAAGGGAATTCCCTTTGAGTGGCTTCATTCATTCAATAAATAAATAAATAAATATTTCCCGAGGGCCTGCTGTCTATAAGCCCGTGATGAGTGCTGGAAATGTATCAGTGAACAAGACGGGCAAAATCCCTGCCCTCCTGTGGGCTGCATTCTATCGGAGGAGGCAGGTGAGAGACCACCAACTACACATGATGTGCAGTAGGTGCCACCAATAAAAACACAGGAGCATATATTATACAAGGGGTACATGATGTAACTTAAGAAGTTTACATCTTAGTCCCTGTCTCAAAATAAAGATTTATATTCTCTTTAGAACTTCAGTTATTTTTATAGTCACAAAGGAAATGTATTTTCACTGTGGAAAACCTGGAAAATATTCAAAGTGTAAAGATACAAAAACCTCCCATAAACCACTGTTAAAACCACACTTCTTTTATGCCTACTTGGGATTTTATTGCATATAGTTTTGTAACCTGCTTTTTCACTTCAAATTACGTGGTGAACCTCTCCTTCAGTTATAAAAATTTAATTTAAAACATCATTTAAAATAACTGTATCATATGCCTTAATATAGATGTGCCATAAATTATTTAATCATCTCCCTACTGTTGAATATTTGGTTTGTTTCCATACACTCTTACAATTAATCCTTCAATGACTGTCCTTGTTCCTAAGTCTTGGTTTGAGATGCTGTTGGCTTCTTAGAATAGCATCCTGGTCATTTAGTCCACAAATATTCATTGAGCAATTGTTTCCTTTTGCTTTTCTAGGCTGGCTATATCCTTTTGCTATTCTAGCCTGCCTATCCTTTGGGTGCTGTAAGGAATGCTTGACTATGCAACCCTTAATTTTGTTCGTCTGATTAGATGGGCCATTTACTGCCGTCTTGTCTTGGCCTCAGTGGTACCTCTGAGCCCAGGGCGTGAGGGAACCCCTGCCTTATTTGGCCTCCTCTCAGCATCATGTCTGTTTGGCTCCTTCTTTCTTCATCTCTTGATACCCAGTCTCTTTGGGACTGTGTCCCGTGCTTTCACACCCAGACTTTCTGTGCCTAACCTGTTCTTTTGGGGGCTGAAGACAGTGGTTGGAGGGTCCCCAGAAATTGAACCAGGGTTTTTCTTGGGTGTGCATGTGTATAGGTAGAGGGAGGACGGTGGGAGAGGATAGAAGCAGATGATCCCAAAGTGTCAGCCTGTGGAAAGAGAGAAAATGGAAGTCCAGGTGGAGACAAGCAGAAACTGGCCTGACTGCTTCTTGGCCATTATTTGGATGGACTGAAGGAGGACTTGGGTTTTAGGGCATGTCATTGACCCATTCCATTGACTGTTCCTAATCTTTGAACTTGAAAATCTCTGGAATATTCCAAGGATACTGTAATAGATTGATTGTTTCGATGACCCTAATTAGTGGTCTAATTAGTGGTACAGGCCCTTTGCCCTGTACCTCTGTAGTCCCTTCTCACTTGGACTCTGGCTTACCCATGAGACTTGCTTGGCCAGTGGGAGGCTAGCAAATGTGATGTAAGTAGAGGTTTGAAAAGTGTATGCCTATTTCTGCCAACTCTCTTGAACAACTGAGCTTGTTCTTCATCATGACTCTGACACTGCTGTAAGAACATAACCATGGCTAGCCTATTGGAGGGTTGTAAGAACCGTGAAGAGCTAAGACCCTCCTAGACCAGCCAGTCCCCTGCCAATTGGCCAGCTGACTGTAGACACATGAGCAAACCCAGACAAGATGAGTCAAGGCTCTCTTAGATCAGAGATCTGACCTATAGACTTGTGAGGAAAAATAAACCATACATTAAGTTTTAGGATTGTTTGTTACTCAGCAATAACCAACTGATACAGTCATTGTATTGAAGAGCACAGAAAAGGAGGACAGTAGAAGAAGAAAAGACAGGCAGAGGGAACAGCAATAGGTCAAAGCACTTAGAAAAACCCAAGCCCTTGGTTCCCATTCAGTGCTATAACATGGAAGGAGTTCCACTCCTATGGCTCAGCCTGCTCTTGGACCTCCAGGGTTGAGCTTGGCTACCCCTTTACTGTAGGGACACTCCCTTCTGAGCCTCCTGATTAGCAGTCCCAGGAACAAGAGTTGCAGACTCTTGGGAAGCAGATGTCCCCAGAGACCAGCTCATGTTAATTCTGAGGAAGGTCCCAGAATGGCACAACCATCAAGACAGAGCACGGAGGTCTCCACTTAGGAACATCAAGACCTGCCTAGCAGCGGCCAGATTCCCACCTGTCCTCATCTATACTTTTATCTTCCCCTTGTTCATGTGCTGACACCCTGAGCATGGCTTTCATTGGTCACCCCTCACCTGGAGCAGCCCGCAAGCATTTCTCCCCTTATGAACTTATTGCAGCCCTCCAAAGCCACGCAGCACCAGGTGCACCTCCAGCACAGATGCATCCCCATTCCTACCCTGTGTGCCTCACACTCATGTCGTCGTCGGTGCGCGTGGGGTTGTGAGAGGCACCCGTGGGGAATCTGGGATGCATGGATTCCGCTCACTCAGTGCAAATAAATGGCCATCCTCTCTAGTTTCTTTTTCCCCCCACTTGGCTTCCAAACTAGACAACTGCAAGCCGCCCTCCACTCTTCCCTCAATATTACATGGTGGTTTCAATGTCATTATTATTGCATTATATGTAGCACATCTGTTATGGTCAGGAGCCAACTATTTAATTCTATTAGATACATCTATACAGCGAAGTGATAATCTACACCAGGTTTGTGGAACAAGCACTTAATACTTGGCAGCGAGCGGCCAGAGGCTTGATACACAAGCGGGAGAACGTAGGAGGCCAGTGCAGCTAGGGTCGAGGGCAGCCAGGGCGCTCTGCAGCATTCCTCCCCGGCCGGCATTCCAGTGTGGGAAAGGAGTCCGTCAATGTACTGTTCCAACATCTGCAAGATATTGATGGAGAACGGGGGAGGTTCGGAGGGGTGGGAGAGGGGAAACGTTTACCTAACCAAACGCTAACTCTTCCAAGGGGATTCATGTCAGCACAGACTAAATGATGTGAGAGCTTCAGGCACATGTGGTAGTATTTACCCCCCAAGAAATGGACACAGATTCGTGTCTTGTTCAGTAACTCCAGTGCCTTAGACGTGACTTCTGCAGTTGCCCCGATTCCTACTTGGGTTTCCTGGCTTCATCTCTGCATGATAGAGAATGGGTTTGCTCTCAGCACCGGGGAGCAAAAATGGGCACCGTGTGCAGGGATCTCTGGCGAGGGCTCTGACCCATGGAAATGCAGGCTGGATCGGATCCACTCTCTCCCAAATACCCCTTCTCGTACAGGACCAGTGAACCGCCACTCTGGCTGCCTTGCGCCCTAACTGGCTGTGTTTGGTCAGTTTCTCCTTCTGCATTTTCACCCAGAGGGCTGGAGGGAGGAGGAAGGAATGATGGCAGGGTCATGGCTATGTCTACATCCCCCCCCACCCCACCCAGGAGGACGAATCTTTTTTAAATCTCAAATTGACAAAGGGAAGTGGAGAGGGGCAGATTGGGAAGAAATCATGTCTCCTGTTTCACGGATTCCAAGTAAGATGTCATCGATTTTAAGATGCCTCATTATTTTATGTACCACTAAAGAAGAAAATAACACTGGCTTTTCAACTATGATACACCGTCAGTTAAAAGACAATCCCAATTTTAGAGATGTTAGAATGTTGGGGGAGGGGAATGTCCATCTTGGGTTGCCCAACCCCAGGGCTCTCCCAAGAGTGGTGATTTGTGTGACAGTGGGCAAATTACTTAACCCCTCTGTGCCTCAGTTTCCTCATCTGTGAATGGGAACGGGGAAAGCACCCACCTCATGCAGTGGCTGCAAGGAATAAATATTGACTTATGTAAAGTGCTTAAAAGAAAACCTATATGAGTGTTTATTACTGTGTAACCTTGATCATGTTGCTTAATATCCCTGAGCCTCAGTTTCCTCAGCTACTGTGTTGCAGGTAGCAAAACTGTTCTATTTATTTTCCTATAATACAGACTAATGTTTGGACCTGCACTGAGCAGGAGGATGAGTGGATAACCTAGCCTATTCCTCCTGATACAGTTATTTGTATGTATTTGCTATAACAGGCCCTTCATGTGCAAGACCTGTACCCTCTGCTCTCCCTCCGTGAAACATTTGCTCCCTTAGAAGAGGGTAGTTCAAGTGGCAGATAATGGTGATCTCTGCTTCATGGTTTAGCACACATCTCTCTTCTTCCTATAGCCCTGATTGGCTCTCTATGAGCACAAAATCAAATCATTCTGATCCCGACTGAAGCAATAAGCGGTCAACGATGTCAGAATCTTAATGTGCAAACACATTTATACTTCTCTTCCTCTTTCCTCCCATCTGAGTTCTAATGCTTTCATTTCTACTTTCCCTTTGTCCAAAGAATGTGCTCTGCCTGGGCACCATGGGTCGGGCCTCCATCCTGTTCATCTCCAATCTTCTTCCCAGCTGCATGTAGACTGATGACAAGAGATGGAAGGAAATGCTCTGTGCTAACCAATCCCACTGAATCTGGAGGCCTCATCTCGCCTGGTGCTGCACAGTGTCTGGCACACCATGGGCACTTGATATGTATGTGTGGAATAAATGCTGATTAATGAGTAGAAAGTCCTGCCAGCTTTGGAGGCCATTGCAGAGGAAGGTGGAAGCTGGAGAATGACCATGCAGTGGAGTCAGATAGCTTCAGTGGTCTCACCTGGATTTCTACAGTCTTTATGAAAGCCAGGGAAGCTACTGGAAAGGCCAGGTATTCCTCTCAGCTTCAGTTTCTCCATGGAGAAAATAATGGAAATGAAACCAGCAGGAGTTGGAAGGGACATAGGATGATGAAATGCAAGTATCCCTGATCTGTAGCCAAGAGACCCAAGTTTGAGTTCTGTTTCTGCCTATCAGCTGTGTGACCCTAGGCTAACCCCTTGGCCTCTCCAGGCCTCAGTTTCCCCATGTGGATCGGGCTAAATGATTTATAGGACTCCTTTCAGTTTTAACCACTCATACCTCTTATTATGAGTTGACCCATTCTCCCCACCCCCCAATTTATATTTGAAGTACTAGTGCCCAGGACCTCAGAATGTGACCTTATTTGGAGACAGGGTCTTTACAGGGGTGATCAAGTTAAAATGTGCTCATTAAGATGGGCTCTAACTCAGTGTGACTGGTATGCTTATAAAAAGGGGAAATTTGGGCACACAGACACAGGTATCACATATAGGGAGAACCCCATGTGAACATGGAGACAGCCACTTACAAGCCAAGGACGGAAGCCTGGAACAGATCCTTCCCTCACAGCCCTAGAGGAAACTGACCCTGCCAACACCTTGATTTCAGAGTTTTAGCCTCCAGAAGTGAGACAATATATTTCTGTCATTTAAATCACCCACTTTGTGGTACTTTGTTATAGCAGCCCTAGCCAACTAATATACCTCTAATTTCTTAAGATTATGGAGGTAGTAATAAGTGATCTAGGCTTTAGGTCAGAATGAGAGGAAATCTGATAAATAAAAAGTGGAGGCATGGAGGAAGAGGAATTCTGGGCCAGGGAGAGTGGCATCAGTGAGACTCAAGGTGGGCCTTGCTTCGTGTGCTCGAGGACTGGTGAGTGCACTGACAACAGCTTTCGTGTTGGGCTGGAGAGGCTGGGAGGAGGTAGATTCAGGCCTGATCGTGAGAGACCCTGTTCTTGATTAATAGGCTAAAATTAAATGCTTTTTTTTTTTTGACAATCAGGAACTGTTATAACTTTCTAAGGAAGGATTCTCTGGTGGGTTTGGGGTTTGTAAATGGTCAAAATTTAATCAAGACCAAGTCTAGCTGAGCAATGGGAATCACCATGTTGGGACAATAAATAATCAAGTAATGAATGGTTGTCTAGAGTGGTTGACTTTGGTGAAGTAAATAGATCCCCTTCTGGCTACACAGTTGAGCATATTGCTTCCTGAAGAAGCTACTCTGTTGGTCATACTTCCAATATGTCTTATCACTTAGCAGTGACACCTCAATCACCAGGAAGTGGCTCATTCAATCTTGGCAGGGCTGGAGGTTTCCAAGTAGATCAGATCCAGGCATGTGTCCTGTTTGTTCCTGAGTCAATCAGCCCAAGTCAGGCAGACAATTGCAGAGTCTGACTGGCCAGAAGGTGGGTTGGCCATGGGTTGTGTTGCCCTAGACCTGCCACGGGGGACCTCACCACACCATGGTTGTCCCATCCAAGTGACACAGCTTCTGTCTGTCTTCCTGGGTTTCCATTCCAGTTTTCCCACCACTCTGGATTTGGAGCACTGAATATCAGCCTAGTGCCTCGGGCTTTGATGACCCACCAACCTCAGCTTCCGGCTAGGGTCCTCCTTCAGATGGCATGGACCTGGTGTCTAAAGAACTATGGCAACATGTCCCACTCCCACATCCAACTCCTGTGTACACTGGATTCCATCCAGTCTGGGTTCACTATGCCAGTTTGTATGATGGAAAATTGGACAATCAGTCGCCCTTCTGAAAGCAATCAGCTGCCTTCCAGCCAGGTCACTTTCCTGTCAGCTATTTCCCGGGACTGCTGAGGACCCTGAATACCTCACATGCAGCTCCCTCCCCCAAGGTATAACCACAATCCTTCATTTCCATGGAGAACAGGGCAAGCTGACTCACTCCTGATCCTCACATGCATATGGAGAGCTACATGCCTGGTTTTGAAGGTGCCTGGGGACCTGTAGATAAATGATGGCACTTAGAAGCCAGGGCTCATGTTACCCTGGGCTGCCCACAACTGGCTTTCCTCACTCTGAGTGCCTTGGCAGCAGCGTCTCTTGCTTAATGGGGAGCCGGTCCAGAGCTCTGGAGCTGAGGGCATGAGATCCAAATCCGATTCCAAGTGAGTGAGTGACAAGCAGCTAATTTCCAAAGCTGTGCGGCGGATATTTTCTTCTTCCTTCAACCCTCTGGGAGAGAAAATGATGCAAATGAGATACCCCAAGGGGGAGTAGCTTGTTGTAACCTATGATTAATCTTGCAAAACCACATGAGTTAAGCATTCCAGTCCTGGAGCTAACCTACAACCAGGAACATGATACCTCTCGCTGACACACTCGCTGGCTCCCTCGCTGCCAGAATCCTAGGTGCACGTACATACGGTAGCTCTCTGGCTGCTTCAGCCAGTGGAGGGCATCTTTGTTGAGACCAGCTAAGAAAAGAGCAGGCTTAGGGTCTGTCTTGGAGAAAAATTCTTCTCATAGGAATAATAGCCCAGTGAATTGTTACCGATTCTGCTCCTTCAAGTACTTGGTCTCGTTGTTCTTCCGACAGCGCAATGTTGGGAACCATCTCATTATCTCCCAAGTCCAATCAAAATGCTTCTGGAAGCATGTTGGGTCATGCTAAACTGGGGTAAAAATGGTGATGGCGCCTGTGGACAAAGCCCTGGCCATCCCACCTCTTCAAAAGTAGGGCATCTCTGTGGCCGAAAGAGGGCTCCCTGCCAGGTGACCACCTCTGACTGCAAGCAAATCATTTTACCCCTCCAGGCTTTGCTTCTTCATCTCAAAAATGGAACTACCATTGTTTGCCTTACTCCAAGATTTCCTGGAAAACAAAGTCATTGTGGCAATAACATCCTCTGTGACTCAGCTCCCCCTCTTGGGGTTTGTATGAAAATGAAACGAGTGAATGCATGCGAAGTGCTCGAGATTGTGCCTGACACATGGTTAGTGCTGAATGAAAGTTGGCCATTATTTTGATTGTCTTTTAACAAAACTACACTAAAGACGGTGAAAAGTGGAAAGTGTGGCACCAGTAAAAGCATGAATTACCTCCCTATTATTGCAGCTCTTAAGATATTTACCTAAGTAGTCAGTTGGGGGCAAGAAGTTGTTCATTCCCAACTGCAACTGGCTGCCACACTCACACACCTAGGTCATCCCAACGGTGTAGAGGGACCTTTGGACAGGGCTGTTTTGAGTAGGGGGATCTTTCAACATGGTCCTTTTGATGTTGAGCCATCATAATGTAAAAATACGTTTTAAAATTAACAAGTAATGAGGACAAGACCATCTTGAGCCTTCTTTCCTCCCCAAGCCTAATCCTGTCCTCGAAATTGACCCTCCTCGAGTCCAGGAGGGAGTGTTGCTCTTGCACACATTTCTTTGTAATACGTTTAGTGGGTTTTTTTTTTCCTTTAAAAGTTTAAGCATTTGTTTTCTAGGTTGCATCAGAACATCCTGGGTCAAAGTGGTGATGTCACATGTCTGTCTTCTTCCACAGACCACCCAGTCTTCTCAAATAGTGCATCTTTTTTGGAGCTTACTGCAGGGTCACTGGCCTAAGAGGCTCTGTCAAAGACAGTGTTGGACCCAGTTTTATCCTAAGGGGAAGGAGGCAGCATCACTGGCCACCAGCACTGGGCTGGGGTACTGGGGTGTCCAAGATCGGAAGGCATTTACATTAATTGGCCACCATTTATGGCTTCATTCCTAGCTCTGATTTTAATTAGCTGCTTCCGGATTGAATCTCCCAAATGTTTTGCCTCGGTCCTTGTTTAATCTTGCAGTCTGATGGGCCCTGACTTAAGCACGTCAATACTGTTTACAAACATGAAAGCCGCCCAGCAGTGTTTGAACTTTAGGCGCCACCATTGGTTATCGATGAGGAAAGACAGTCTGCGGGGAACCGTCAATACCGTCAGGTCAATACTCCACGCACAGGCAAGATCCAGGCCTTTCTGCATGGTCTGGGGGAGGAGGTAGCTGTTGGCTGGGTCTCTGCCTTGCTTGTCTTTGCACTCTATAATAACTGTCTTCTTTCCCCTTCCAAGTCACTCAGGGATCCCCTGTGGGTTGATCCGGTTATTTCAGAAGCTTACCGTTAGGCAAGAGGAGAAAGCCCCATTTTGGAAGAATATCTTTCTTTCCTCCAGTGGACACATAGGGCCACGGTTCTCTTAGGGTGCTAGACTTTGAGTCAGTTTTCTGCTAGGCTCCCACACTGCAGTCCCCCAACTGCAATGACTCTCCTAAACAAACAATTAAAAATCTGCCTGCCAGGAGGGTGACCACCTCATCCAGATTTGTATGGGAGTTTCCTCCTTTGAGTACTGAAAGCCCCATGTCCCAAGAACCCCCTCAGTCCTGGGCAGGCCAGGACAGTTGGTCACCCAACCTTTCAGTGTAGTCAAATTACCTTCCTTTTCAGGTGATGATGAAACAGAAGAAAATTGGGATTAATTGTGGGGTTTCTCTACCAAAAAGGAACGGGGACACCCAACAAGACCCTGGGCTCCCTGCTCTGAGAACTGGGACTTAAATAGCCACTCTTCCCTCAGAGAGCATATGAGGCAGCTCCTTGCTCGGAGGGCTTCTGTAGAAAGCACTAGGTGGTAGAAAGGGTACGAAGGACAAACCAGTCAAACGTCTCAGGAAATATGATATCCCCTTTTCTCCCACCCCACACTTCTCCTTTGAGTCTCACATGAGACCCCAGGGGGCACAGCAGTGCCCAAAGTAAATCTGAAGAGAATTTTGATATCTCTTTGGGTTTCAGAGTCATAAAAACTACAGTCTCTCAGAGAAAGACCGGCAATGCCACTCTACCAAATATGGAAAAGAAATTCAAGAATAATTTAAACAGAAGCGAGGTCCTCAATTTAAAGATACTGATGATAAGTGCCGGGTGTAGCTGATGTTCCCCTGGACTTTAGGTTTTTAATGAATGAGCGAGAGCAAAGCAAGTGTAGTCACGGATGCTTCCCGAGTACTCGGTGCATGCCCGGCTCTGCCAACGCCTCGGTCACACCCATCTTTGAAGTCCCTGAGCTTCCAGCCAAGTGTTTTCAAAGTCCCAGACTCTTCTAGCCCAGGGCTCAGAGAGGGAGGAGCGCTGAGGCTAAGGCAGCTTAACCTTGAAGCGTCTAAATATTGCTGCCAGAACCTCAGGGACTGGAACATACGATTCTGCCTCAAAGGTCCTTTGAGTTCCTTCCCTGTCTCTTCCCTTCCCTCTTCCCACCAACCAAAGAACGTTGACCAGTTCATTTGGGGCTTGCCAGCTCCCAGAATTGGTGTGAACCAGAGGTTTGAAGCTGGAAGATTCAACTTCCTTCAATGTTCTACTCTAATTGGAAGTGAGAACTAGAGTAAGAGAATGCCAGCCATGGTGGCTGAGTGCTGGGAGGTACTTCTTGGAGATACTGACCTGCAGCACTAAGTTTCCAGAGTCTTCCATGAGCTGGAAGTCCCTTTATTTACCTTTAAGGTAGGTTATTCCTCAATGGGACAAGGCAGACTGCTCTGTGTCATCACACTTGTGTCTGGGGCCTGTTCCATGAAATTCGGGACAAGTTTTCATAAACTTTTCCATCAACAAGTCACTACGGGGTCTGGTTGAGTGTTACCACCTCCTTCTCCGAACCGGAGGGAACGTGTGGCTTTTGGAAACGCTATCTTCGCAAGGTAACACGTGAGGCTGCAAATCTGGACTTTTTCCTTTCTCTGCCTCTCTAGCTTTTCTTCCTTGCTAATTGGCAGAAAATTAATGAACGAGGCACTGATTGAGCAGATGCTCCTCGTGGAAGAAGGCAGGATTTGGGTTTTTCTTTCTCTCTTTCTTTTTTTTTTTTGAACACATCAAGAAGGTAGTAACATGTGGCAGGTCAGAAATTAAGACAAGGTAACAGTACAGATTGTAAAGAACACAAAGGAGTTGGGGTATGTGTGTTTGTGTGTGAGTACGTGTGTGTTTTCTCTTTTGTTTTAACTTCCTTGCATCTTTTTTTTTTTTTAAACTCATATTCGGCTGCAGCTCATAATTAGCGGCTAGGCCTCTGGGACCTAATTAACCAATTTAATTAACAAAAAAAGCACACAAGTCACCCTGACATTTGTCAGCCATTAGGAGGGATGTCAGACTGGCAGTTTCAGCCGACACATTAATGGTGATTAGCTCATTTGTGACTCACTTCTACTCCACCATCTTCCTAGAGAGGCAGCCTCTAAGCCACACTGCCCAGAGCTGTGGGGTCAGCAGCTTGACCTTCAAAGGTCAATAGGAAGCTCCCTTCTTGCTCTCCCACTGGGCCAAGGGGCCCCATCCCAGCAGCCTTAGCTAAGACATGCCTCTACTCCCAAGACAGCCTTAGCTAAGACATGCCTGCACTTCTCCCAAGTTTCCACCAAAGTCCCTTTGGATAAGCCCCATACTCTTGGCTATTTCTCCAGAGGATAAGAATTCAGCAAAGGCTTCTTTATTAGGGAAGAAGCTTTTAAAATTTTATTATCATTATTATTTTTGGCCTGTTGGTTCCCATATTTACTTCCTGAACACAGCAGGGTTGCTGTAGTCGGCTCCGGCAGGCAGTTTCTTCATTCAGGCACTGCCTTTGTTCTTGGAGTTGATTAACTCTAGTATCTTATATGATGCAGACAGGTATTTATATAGTGCCTTGACTATCTTTGCCTCTGATCTGCCTTAATTTAACTCCACTTCCCCAGAAGCCCTGGTTTACTAATAAGCAAGGATGCCTATGTAAATAAAACAGCTCAGGTGCGTGGGCTGATGGATAAAGGGGAAGGTGGCAAGGTCCTAAAATATCAGAGACCTGGTGGTATGTCTCCCAGTGTATTCCTCCCCCTCAACTTAGTCCCCAAGGAAGTTTCCAAGAGCAGGTTTTGCTGGGCTGAAGAAATCTAATCAGCAGGTATCATTTAGAGATTGTGTCTGGGCTCAAGTAACAGTGACTTCATCACATGGGGATTTATAGTTCTCACCTGACAGGAGGTCCTGGGGAGGCCATCAGGACTGGCACAGCTGCTCTGTGACTGCATCGATACCTCCGGCTCCCTCGATCCTTCTGTCCCACTGGCCTTAGCACGTGTGGAGTTTGTCTTCACTGTTGCAAGATGGCAGGTCCCATGGTACCAGGTGTCATGACTGCATTCCAGGAAGGAAGAAGAGGGCTTGGAAGAAGACAAAAGCCTCGTGAAATCTGCCTTTTTTAAAAATCAAGGAATCAATAGCTTCCAGGAAGCCCTACCCAGCAGGTGTCTGTTTTTGATTGACCAGAACTATGTCGTGCAGCCACCCCAACTACGAGGGACACTAAGAAATAGGGTTATTCTTGGATGAATACATTGCTGCCTTGAACAAAACTGGGATTCTTTTGGTAAGGAAGAGGGGAGGATAGATACTGGTCAACTAGCAACATCTACCATGCCCAGCTATTGAGTCCCTACAAGGGGAACATATTTTCCTTGAAAGGACCCTGCAGGGAGGTGACATTCCTGTCTGACAGATGAGACAAGGGGTGCTCAGTGAGGTGAAGTAGTTTGCCTAAGGTCACACTGCCGGTTAATGACAGGAATTCAGGTGTGCTGGACCTGAAGCCTGTGTTTTGTTCTGCCAACATCACAGTGTGCTAGCCACAGGCCCTCGAACACTCAGTCTATAGCCATATAGTGAGAAGCTTGCCCAGCTGAAAAACTGGGGATGGAAAACTCAGAAGAGAGTCTTGCCCTTCCAGCACGGCCCTGCTGCTTGCCTGCTTCCCAGCCACATGCTAATAACACACATACGGGTTTCATTTCCTCCAGAGCGCGCCCCAGTGAGCCTCCAAAGAAACCTCTCTTGCCACCCCTCTGCTCCTTCCTGCCAGCTCCTAACCTCTGCTAACGCACAAAGTTGACCCATTCAAACTGGAGACACCCTGGGCTGTGCAATTAGACTGGAGGAGAAAACAGACCCCATTTCAAAAGGTGACTCCCTACCATTTTGAAATAAGACATCATTAATTGCAGGCCTCTATTGATTCATTACCACGAAACAGCCTGGACTGCTCGCCTGTAGCATAACCTTTCTCCACAGACGGAGCCGGACATTCTTTGCAGGTAATCTACAGGGCCCAACAGCAAATATCTAGAATTGGGACTATTCATGCTTGAACAATATAGCAGCTCCTTATTGTTACGTCTATTGTTCTCGAACAAAGAGCAACGGGCAGGTTAAATCTATTTTAGCTGAGAAGGCTCTACAGAAATCCTTGCTACCGAGCATTTGATACTGATCACAGAGTCACATCAGGGAACAGCAGCTGAAAGGAGAAAGTCATTTTTATTTCTGAACTTTAGAGGAGACAACCTCTCCTCTGCTCCGGCTCCCCAGGACTTAGGCCTCTAAGTGGGAGCGAGGATTTTGTTTTGTTTTTAACGCCACTTGATGAGAATGGGTTTCTTAGGGGGATTGCGAGGTGGACGGTCCAGGGGGGAAAAAAAGTATTACACAATGTCACATTCAGGCAACATATGTGAACTCTGGATTCATTCAATTTAAAAAACACATTCCCAGGGGGATCAAGTGTGTAAGCTGTGGATTTTAACGAAGGGTGTGGCAGCTCTGGGGGGTGGTACCTAACGGGTACCACTTGGAACAGCAGATCTGGTGCAGGAAAACAGGAACTTGATTCAGCCTTGGATTTGCCTCTGCTTGGCTGGGCAGTGGAAGTGCTACTCGCCCAATTCACCCTCCTTTTCCGAAGGGTGAGCCCATTCAGGGTGGTCCTTCTGAGGCTTCTATGGGCTCCGACATGTGTGAGGGCTGGGAGGAGGTGGACAGACGATTCAGCAGGGAGAGATATGGAAGGAACCCAAGATATTACTTAGTCCAGTCCTCCTATTAGCAGAGACAGGACCAGGGAGGGGATGTGGCTTGCCCTGCTAGTGAGTGCTGAGATTTGAAGCCAACCCATGATGCTTCATCCTCTGTGGTCATTTTCACTAAGAAACATGGTACTGAATTGGGCCAGGAGGACAGCAGCCATTTAGCTCAAGTGTTAGGGGGGAGGCCAAAAAATGTAACAACTAGCGTAGCCTGGTACCACAAGATCAGGCAGGGCATGGGGCAAGCAGAGTGGACACCAACCCCAAACAAGCACTTGTGTCCGCCCACTGGGTCCTGATGCTGCCACTCAGGCCTGTTCTAGACCCCAGTGGAGCCGTCACGGCACAGGCCAGGGAGGGGGTCTGCAAAGGAGCCTTCTTCACAGACCAAAGGAAGGAGGAGCTGACAGTCAGTACTCATTCACTGACTGGGGTGCCAGGAAAGTAGGTGATTTCATTAGTTGCTTGAAGTCGTTTATTCCACAAATGTCTAGAAAGGTGTGTGGATATAAACAAACACTAACCAAATGAAGAAAAGCAAAGGCTATTTATTCTGAGCTTGCTATAGCAAGGGAGTCAGCCACTGTCACTTGCATTTTGGCAGAAACTCAAAGGCAGGCAGAAGGATGGCAAAGCTTTCTAGTAGAAGAAGGAAGCCTCTGGTGTGTCCTGGTTGGAGGCCACTGGCTTGGGGGAGCTGCAGGTGGGCTAACTAGAAGTGGGGCATCCTATGTGATGGGTCGGGGGGCATATTTGGCTTTCTCTGGTTGTCCCAAGTTGAAAGTGGGGGCAACAATTGGGGAAGGTGTCAGTTATTAATCAAGCCCTGGCCCTTTGGGGTCAATTGTTACAGGAGTTACTGTTTAGCTTCCTGGATTATCACTAGAGACAGCAAACTGGCTTCCTGCAAATCAGACTCACAGCAGACTGGCTTCCTGGGTTGTTTGTTGTGGATAAGAGGTTGCTGCAGATGGAGGGTCAAAGTTCTCTTTTTACATACAGTCCACCTCTTCCCTGTTGGTGTATTCAGTCTGCCAGCCCTCAGGTTGTCTCTAGGTTTGTTCAATCATTTCTCCCTCAAGAGTCTTCTCCTTGGGAAAAATTAAGAGGATGTATGTAGATTTGCTTTGATGTGCCTTCTTTATAACCACAATCCACTCCCCAAGGATTTCAGTTTAAGTGTTTCCCAAACGAAAAGTTCTTCTGAAACTTGAAGTTAGCCAACAAGAAAGAAAAGAGATGTCTCTGGGGGTCTCACATCTGCCTTCTTCTGCCCCAGCTTCCCACACAGTCAAGCAGAGTCACAGTCAGGTCTGGGGAGATATCATTTTGCTTTTGGCTTAGTGCTGCACTGCCCATGGTCTTGGCTCTAACGCTGGTAATGTGTGCGTGTTTCGTTCTATACAATTAGATCACGTGTATAGGTTCCTGTGTCTACTATCACAGTCAAAATACAAAGCAGGTCCAGCCCCACAAGGACGCCTTCTGTTGCCCTTTTGTAACTACGTCCCCCTCCCTCCCCCACCACACCTCCTATCCCAAACCTCTGGCAACCACTAATGTGTTCTCCATTTTTATAATTCTGCCATTCCAAGAATGTTATGTAAATGGAATATATAATAGGTAAACTTTGAGGATGGGCTTTTTTACTCAGCATAATTCTCTGGAGATTCATCCTAATTGTTTTGTGCCTCAATTGTTCCTTTCTACTTCTGAGTACCAGTCCACGGTGTGGATATACCACAGTTTGTTTAGCCGTTCACCCATTGCAGGGCATCTGGGTTGTTTCCAGGTTTGGGGTATTATGAACAAAGCTGCTATGAACGTTCCCGTGCAGGTTTCTGTGTGATTAAGTTTTCATTTCTGTGTAGTAAATGCCCAAGAGGACAATTACTGGGTCACATGGTGATTGCGTATTTACTTTTATAAGAAACTGCCGAACTGTTTTCCAGGGTGGACATTCCCACCAGCAAGGAATGAATGATCCCATTTTTCTGCATCCTTTTCAGCATTTAATGTTGTCCCTATTTTTTATTTTAGCCATTCCAGTAGGTGTTGGTGACATCTCATTGTGTTTCAATTTGCATTTTTCTAGTGGTTAATCATGCTGAACATTTTTTCCTGTGTTTGTTTGCCATCTGTATATCCTCTTTGGTGAAATATCTGTTCACGTCTTTTCCCATTTTCTACTTAGATTGTA
The DNA here is from genome assembly GCA_023783475.1 of Daubentonia madagascariensis. NCBI lineage: Eukaryota > Metazoa > Chordata > Mammalia > Primates > Daubentoniidae > Daubentonia > Daubentonia madagascariensis. The sequence continues at coordinate 20,236,320 of JAKFHU010002573.1, forward strand.
TTTTTTTTGATTGCTAGGATATGAGGGTTTTTTTTAAAAAAAAATACTGTATTCTAGACACTAGTCCTTTGTCAGATATGTGTTTGGGGCATATTTTCTTTTAAATATGTTTTTAAGAGCTTTCATAGGCTTGCTCGTAACCTCTGCTACAAACCTTATTGCTTTTCGTTAAAATCTTAAATTCCTCACCATACATTTTCCGGCCATAAGTATTTTGGGGAAGATAACTTTTTGGTTGGAGAAAGACCATCATCTATCTACACATAAATCCGATCTGTAAGTGGAGGCTGAGGTGAATAAGCAGGCAACATGCCTCATCTTTCTCAAGCTGCAACATCAGCACCAGCTGTTCTGATGGACTCTGTGAAAATGATGGGTTTTTTTCCCTTTCCAAAATCTGCTTCCTATATAACGTGCTGACGTGCAATTCAGTTCCTGCTCTGTCCATTTAAACAGGCTAGATAAACCCTTGACGTGGCTGAGAAAGTCTATATATTCCAGATCTCCCAGATATCACCATCCTGGGATGCAAACTAGGTCATGATTACTTTTAAGGGCAACGTTGGGATGCACAAGACCTCATCATCCTGACTGTTGGAAATGAGACCCCTTAAAGAGAATACCATGCAATTATGGGCAGCCCCTGACAGCACCTTACATGTTTAGTATTCCTCCCTGCAGATATATTTATGAAATGTATCCCACGTGCCAGATGCCATACTAGGTGTTTGAATGTAATGGTGGGCAAAGCTGACCTGACCCCTACACTCGTGGAGCGTGTGATCCAGTGGCCACAATCCAGTTTGTCAGCTGCAATCATCATGCCTATTTTATTCTCTCTTCTGATTTTCATTTGTCCATACCTCAAGAATGCTCTTGAACAAGCCTTACAGTGGTCACCTGAGAATGGTCCTGTCCAACCAAGGATCCTGACTCTAGATGTGCCCTCAGTTCCCAACCCTTGGATGCCAGGATGTCTCTGGGTTCTGTGTGGAGGCATGGGAAGGTTTCCTAGGCACAAGCAGAGCCACATCTGCTTGTGCCCAGAGCCTAACAGAGTCCCAGATTCTGTGCTCTTCCACCCTTTGCCTTGAATGGACCTTGCTCTCCTAACCATAGGAACTCAAAACCTTTCCATGGAGGCTGCCAGAGGTCAGACACTGTACTCTCTCCCCACCTTCCTCTTCCCTATAAAACAGCAGCCCATTACACCTAGAAACCCAGCTTTTAAAGAGCCAAGTAAAGTCCAGTTGCCCCCAGGAATGTCCTATTGAAGAAGATCAGTAGGCAGAGAAGGTGATTGAATATTTTTGGAAAGGTGTCAGAGGCTCGGATGGGCAGAGTTGAACAATGAAGAAGTAAATTGTCTTTAGTCCAAGAGAGGCACAAAAACAAAAAGATTCAAAATAAAAGAAGAAAGCTCCCATGGCAAAGATGGAACTTGTAAGAAAAAAAGAGAATTAGGCAAGGCTTAAAGTAGAAAAAGACACACAAGCATTTATGGATGGTTCTTAGAGATTACCGCCACCTCCTCAACAACTTGAGGTGGCAAGTTTAGCCACATTCTCCCAACGACTAAGGCTGTTGGCAACACAGTGTAGTCCATACAAATTATGCCAGCCTAAAAGTCTCCTTCTGCAGGAGGCTGGAAAACTTCTTTGCAGGTTTTACCTAATGTATTTCCTAAAAAGTCTTCAAATACCAAAGTCGTTGGGCTCTCTAAGGTCTTTGAGAACTAGAAGAACAAATGTGATTATGAATGAGACAGCACAGTCAGAAAAGCTGATGTCCTTCCCGCAAGGGAATCTGTTTTATTCTTCTTTGCCTCCCCGTTACTTTTCAGTGTGACATAAATTAGGTACTCAATAAATGTTCTTTGAGTGAACAAATTAACTTGCTTGTTCAAGGTTGTAGAGTGAGCCATTGCCTAGGACAGCTTTCCTCAACTATGTCCCCAGAAACAACAGATAGTTATAAGTATTTGAGGCAATGAAGATTCTGTGATCAAATGAGGTTTGGTTTTGGAGAGCCACAGTGCACATTAGCATAAGAAAGGCTCTGAGAAGTCCCTCAATAAAAAGCCCATTTAACTTTTCCTAACTCTGCCCTTCTGAAAATGTTTTGACCTTGGAACACTTTGTTTCATAGAACAAAAGCTTCAGCATCTTGCAGAACAGGATGACCAATCAGGAGGCTGCCTTGGTGCTTGGGTAGGAGAAGCTGGGCTCTGATGAACAGGCAGTGCAAAGAGAGGATGAGCTGCCATCCACTATGTCTCCAGACTGAACCAAAGCCTTGGGAAAATGGCCCCAAACTGTTCTGAAAGCCTCTCAGCAAAGAGCCTGGTGATATTGAAAGCAAGGGTGACCCACTACAAAGTAGCGAAAGGGCATGATATCATGATAGAGGGAGAGGGGACAGAGAAGCTGGTCTCCTTCAGGTCGGTGGCTCTTTGCCCTCGTTACTTTCCCCCCTTTGTTTTATTCCTCTTTGCCTCCCACTACTTTGCAGTTTCTAACACAAATTGGATGCTTGATAAATGTCCTTTGAATGAATGAACAAATGGACTTGTTTGTTCAAGGTTGTTTACCACCTTGAACAGGCCTGACACTTTTCAAAGAGACACTCTCACAGCAAGGGCAGCCAAAACAAGATGCCCCTGCTCACTTGAATTTTTCCTCCAAGGTCTCATTATGTTCCAGCCTAAGATTATCCTTTCATTTATTAAAAGCTGAGAGTGAGTTAGGGGGTCTGGGACTTTGGGGGTGTGTATACTGTGGCACAAATGGCCTGTGGCTCAGGGGCACAGAAGAAGGTCGAAGTTGGACCCAAGGCTCCCCACCCCCTCCCATCCCCAGCCCATATTGTCCCCAAGCATTTGTCCTAGTGGTTAATGCTGAGTGTATTTTAGGGGAAATTTAATATCCATATGGTTTTGATTCATTTACACTTAACTCATCAAAACACTTATTTTTTTTCTGGGAGAGTTTTTTGCCATTTGGGAAGCGTTTTCAGATGTGATAAAAGTTTTTAAAGTGATCATGAAAGAGGCTGGGAGTTGGTAGTTGAAACAAGGCAAGTTCAACATGTAGGGAGGCTGAGGGCCAGGCTTAGCCTTTCCTTGCTGTGGTTCAGAGATGGCCGATTTTGGTCACATTTTTCTTCCTTAACCTTGGAAATGGACGAGGTTAGAGAAAGATGGAAAACTTCAGAGGAAGACCCACGCTGGAAGCAGTGTGGAGCCAGGAGGACGCGGCCTTTGGCTCACACCTGCAGGTTGACGGGTAGGGAGAACAGCGGCTCTACTACAGCCCACCCCCTGTGCAAACGCTCATGAAATCCAGCGGTGCAGCCTCGGTCACCTTGGTTGGGAGAAGTGGCTCTGATCCCAGGTGGTTACAGTGGACAGACTCTTGGGGACCAACAACTCTGACCTCCTTGACATACATGGAAGAAACAAAGACCAGAGAAGCAAGTAACTTGCCAAAGTTCACATGTCAGGTTAGTGACAGAGCAGAGCCTAAAACCAAGTCTCCTTTGTTCTGCCATTACTACAGACATGGCCCTGCCCTGAAGTGCAACCAACTAGTCAACACTCTTCTTTCTCTTTGTGCTTCTTAACATTTTTAAAGATTTACTATGTGTCACTCCGTGTGACAAGCACTTCCTGTGCATTATTAGGACATGCAACCTTGGGCAAGTTACTTAACCTCTCATAGCCTCAAGAGATGGTAAACAGGGCAGTCAGGAGTGGACTTCCAGAGCTCTGCCTCTTACTGGTTGGCGGATCTTGAACAAGGTACTTAATCTCTCTGCCCTCAGTCCCTACCTCACAGGCGTGTGATGAGGCTGCCTATTGTTATGTCAGATAGTTCTCCATAACGACCCAACGATGTAGCTACTCTTGTTACCATCTTATCGCAGGTGAGGAAACTGAGCCCATGACAGTTACAACAGCTGTCCAAGGTAATGAGGAGAGCTAGAATTCAAATTTGCATATTTCTGACTCTGGGGAAGCAGGTCTCTGGGATTTATTGGAAAATATTGTGGAGTAAGTTTGTTTAACTTTGTTTTTCCATGATACAGCATAGGCATAACACAATTTCTCTCACATCTTCAATATCTACAGAACAAAACAATCATGATTGATATTAAGTGTCAAATAAATTTTAAATAAAATTTTCATTATAGTCTCAGCACACAATTTACCAAGCTGTCTGAGGCATGTTTCTACCTTACACGGGATGCTTTCAGGTCTAAGACACAGAAACTCAACTCAAACTTGCAGACACACCAAAAGGAGTATACTAACTCACATAACTGGAAAGGTCCATGGTTGAATCCAGCTGCTCAAAAGATGTCCTCAGGGATCTTTGTCTCACTGTCTCTTCCCTCTTCTTTCTTCTAGGCTGGCTTTAGTCTCAGGTAGCTCTCCCCATGTGGTGGCAACACGGCCGCCAGCAGTCCCAGGCTGATGGGCAACTAGCTTCCGCCAGCAGTCCCAGGCTGATGGGCAACTAGCTTACAGCCTCTGCAGAAAGACAGTGTATTGTCCCTGAATTCCAGCAAAACCTCAGGGTTGATTCTCTTTGGGTCTGGCTGAGGACACACACCCACCTCTGAAACAATCACTCCCAGGGTATGAAGCCCACGGATTGGTCTTCCCTGGTCACGTGCCCATTCCCAGAACTGGTGAATGGAGTCAGCCTCACTCAAACCAGAAGACTGAGAGGAAGGAGGGAGAGTGGTCCCCGAAGGAAAACTCGGGATGCTCTTCTGAGAAGAGGGGGAATGGATGCTGTGCCGACAGAAACACCCAATGTCTACTACAAGTTGCCAAACAAGTATTGAGAAAAAAATTAATTAGCTGTTTAAGTCATACTCAACACCTCATTGGACCCAAACCCTCAACCTCAAACATTCTGGTTAACAACGATTTTTCTTTATATGAGAGCCACTTCAATCGATGTTCTGCCAGGGCGTCCTAAAAACCAAGGTGGTGAGAAAGCACAGCAGCACCTTGCATGTGGGGCTAAGCCTCGACTCCGGCCTCTGGACTGTTTTCACCTTCCTTAGCTCTGCAGGGCCAGGGGATGGTACTCTTGTCTTATTAAGTAAAGGAAGCTCTTTGGAGACATTAATGTTTCCCTTCCCCCATGAGGACCTAAGGATGGCCTTCCCTCAGGGGTCTGAACAGGGTTAACTTCACCCCTGATTGGCTTGGGACAGTGACTTCTTCCTCAAGGTCAGATGAGCTGGGGATAGTGCTGGAAGGGGGCCTGAGCTCTCAGGGACTCCCTGTCCCACAGATAAGTGATTCACCCACCCAAGTTGGCTCTCCTAGGGATAGCTGAGGGTGGGCTGGGCAGAAGTTAACAGCATCATGTAGGCTGGTAGAATAGCCATTTCATAATTTTCTAGCATCCTATGTTTGTCCACATGCGGAGCTGATAGATGGCCCATTTTAACTACATTGGCCTAATTCAATAAGCATTTAAGTACCTCTTGTTGGCCTAGGGACAAGCTAAGCGGTAATATTCTAGTCAATTCCATCAAACCACTTAAGAAAGCTTTGTGCTGTGAAAAGACTTCTGGCTTTGGGGCCAGACTGACATGGGTTAAGCCCAGTTCCATCATATACTTGCTGTGTGACCGTTGGCCTCCATTTCCTAATCTGTAAAATAGGGATGCTAACATGAGGGCCCATATCTCAGGGCCCTGAGGATTGCATGAGATGACACAAAGCAGGACCAGTAACTGCCACCATGGAAGTCACTCGGCAGAGGTGATGGTCTCCCTTCCTCCCTCCCTTGGCTGACTCTCTGCTGACGTGATTGGCCAGATGGTTGGACTAATCCTTTTCTGCCATATAGAGATGGGCACTGACCACAGCTTGAATGATCAGGGCTAACAGCTGACCACACTGACACTGGGTTGGCTTAACTCTGAAAACTCTGAACAACTCCCTCAGGTAGCAGGAAGAGGATGGAGTTACTAGATGAAAAGTGGCCATGAATTAGCCAAACACACACCTTAACAGGCACCCTGGGGCTTTAGTTATGATTCCAAATGCAGAGTTATGGCTTTATATTTAGCTTTGATCTAATAATAGTAAAAGACACCAGGTACCAAGCTAAATACTTACCACTCTTTCCATAACTCATTTAATCTCACAGCAGTCCCAGGATGAGGTCGTATTATCATTTCTTTTTACAGATGAGGAAATGGAGACTCTGAGAGGTTAAGCCAAGGCTGCCACAATCAGTTGCATGTGTTGTCCCTGCGAATATCACCCCCTGGGGTCGTCGGGTGCATAACAGTAACCAAAATAGCAGGCAGCACTCCCCTGGCATTTATGATATGCATTCATTCTTTAATCTTTAATGCAAAATATCAAACATCACCCACAAAGACTCCTGGCTAAGTATATCCAAGGTCAACAGCTAATAAATGATGGAGGCTTCTAGAGTCCCTGTCATAAGACCCTATGCTTTTCCTACATAGCACTTTTTGTAATTTCGATTAATTCTAACCCCCCGACACACACACACACACACACGAGATGCAAGCTCTGTGGCTGCAGAACAGCCATTCTTTATCCCCAGGATACAGCAGAACACCTGGTTCATAGAAAACACTGAATAAATATGTATTGAAAAGTGAACAAGTCAATGAATGAATAGGGCACACGAGGGCTGTCCGGACAGTGTCCAGCCATTGTTAATATAATGAGAATGTATTACATGGCTGGATACTGTCTGGACAGCCCTTTTATTAAGTCAGATACCAGGAGGAGTTTTCATAGCAAAAAATGTCCATTATTTCACACCAAATGATGGGTGCAGATTTCCAGGGTGGGGGAGGGGTGGGAGCCTGGATGCTGGCGTTGGTGCCCAGCCGCACAGGATGGACAAATCCCCCAGAGCACGCACACCGAGGCTAGCGGGATGGACTTTCTAAAGTGCCACAAAGTCCCTTAGTCCCCACACAACATCTGGCCAAATAGGCATTAACTTTTCAGATAAACTAAGACAATCCAGCCCAACATCCAAAGTGGCCCCTGGCCAACAGGCCTTTGGGTTCAAGGATGATTTTGTTGAAACAGCTTGACTTGCGCCACGGAGACCCAGCCCTTCTGCTCTGGCTCTCTTCTCTCCCGTCTCTGGCTGAAGACAAGAGCATCCTGGGTCAGGACGCTTAATCCTCCTGAACATGAGGGAGGATGTGCTCCTGACGCGGGGCCAAGGCCCCCAAGGCCCTGCGGGGCGGCCCCGGGCCCGTCAGGAACGTTCAGAAATGCTGCCATCTTGTGGCGCCTTCGGGCCAGAGCAAGGCACTCGGCCAACTGCTCCACCAAACAGAGCCTGGAAGGTTCACCTTCCCCTTTTCTCTCATCTTGCCCCTACTCCAGAGGAGCGTCAAATGCACATCTGGATATCATTTGGGAATTTGGGATTTTTCTTTTTGAAAACAGCACAACCAGAATGTACTTTTGAATCCTTAGGAATTTTTTTGAATTCTTTCTAAGGAGAGCACCACATTGAGAATCTGTGACGAGAGTCCCCATTGTGTCCAGGCGTCCTCTTAGGCCCAGCCCAGAGTGCAGGCCATGGAGGCTGAACATGTCTGCGCCACCTCTGTCCACCAGAGATGCTTGTCCCTAATGTGGACTCACGGCTCTGTCCAAGGACTCTGGGGCAGACATGGCTTCTGAAAGCTCCACTCACAAGCTGGATGACATTCCCACTGAAACATTCTGTGCTGAAAGGGGCAGTTGATTAGGGCCCCCCCAGATGGCCCCCGAGGGCTCTAGATAGAATGGACACTTTCCAATTCCAAGGCGACTGCACTGAGACAACAGAATGCTTGCAGTTTCTCATGCCTCCCATATGCCCGTGGCATTTTAAATAAACAAAGCCTTGACTGGGTGCTTTGAGGTTGATTCCTAGAAGATGTTGCTCCGAATAGGGCCACGCAGATTGTGCACATTTGCATTGCAACGTTCTGAGCCGCCTGCACTGCCAGTCTACTTCTACCGTGGGTGTATTATCTGCTTCAGGGCCAGCCTTGGGTAAAACTGTCAAACTGAAAATAATTATCTTTGGCACCTCCCAGCTCTCCTGGAAGTTATCAGATCTACAGAGAGCAAGTCCCTGAGGGAAGAGGGGGACACAGGATAGGTAAGTTTTGACAGAAAAGGGAATTGGGTACAAAGTCTAGGATGCTGCTTAAAAAAGAGAGTGGGCCCTATAGGAGCCTGCCGAACACTGAGTTGAGTGTTAGAATCAAAGCATGGTAAGGGGCCTCCATGCTGGGACAACAAGACACAGCAGAGTAGCCATTATGCATTTGGACCCTTGGGTTAGATGACCTGAGTTTGAGTCCCTGCCCCACCACTTGGTAGCTTTGTGACCCTGGGGAAGTTACTTAACCTCTCTGTGCCTCCATGTCCTCAACTAAAAATGAGGGAAAATAATAGTTATGACCATAAAGTGTTATTTGAAGGATTACATGATACTTATAAAGCATTTAAATAATGTTGGTGCATAATAATTTTTAAATAAAAATTAAATAAAATGCTGTCTATATTTGAAAGCCACATTAATTTATCCCACACCCGTTGCATTTGGTACCCAGGCCCTGTGCTAGGTGTCATAGGTGAAGAGATGGAGTTCCAATCCCAACATGTATAAAATTCTGAAGGAGCAGAGGTGAAGGCACATTGAGGTTCCAGTCACTGCCTTGTCACTCCCTAGTGAGACCTGGCACGTGTCCCTTCCTCCTTCTGGGCCTGTTTCATCTGTGAAAGTGCTTCTCCTTCTTGGCTGCTTGTTAGAACCACCCAGAGGGCCTTTAAAAAAATAGCGATGCTGGGCTTTACCCCTCCTCACCCTGCACCTGACAATATTTAGTCAACAAATTACATGTGAGAGTCCAGGCTGGGCAAAGCTTCTGCTGGACCCTGGGCTCAGCTTGGGGTAGAGACAGAAGATGTCATCCCTTCCTCCCAAATCTTGGTTGATGCAGGAGAAGGGCAAGCCTGTAGGCATGCTGAATTCCAAGGGGAAGTGGGCAGGGTCAGGAAAGGAGTCCAGATACAGCACTCAGAGGGGACAGATTAGAGGCAGGAGATGCTCTTTTACCTTGTGGGTAGAGGTGGGTTGAAATCACTGCAGCTAGCACCTGAGTTAGCCAGGGAAAATAAGGGCAGGAGGGAAAGTTTGTCCCGATGCTTCCTGGTCCATCTGTATGAGACAATGACATTGAGCCTTCATAACCACAGGTTTTTGATAAAGGAAAGAGACAAAGAACAAAGAAGGAAGTGGAAGCACAAGGCTGCCGGCTGGCTTAGCCTCCACCCTGGCTTCCAAGGCAGGATTCTCTTCCAGTCTAGAGGTTCATTAGGTTGCAGAGGATGCTGGATATGGTATTAGTGACCTCTTCTAGACCATGACCCCATGCCCACTGGGACCTTATTGCTCCAAAAGGAAAAGCCAAAGAACACAGCCAGCTCCCGACATGCCGCCTAAACAAGCAGACTCTGCAGCCCAGAACGTACTCGGGACACGTGCTTCCCTCTCATAGCTCTTGCAGTTCAAAAACACAGTTCATACTTCCCCTTTCTCTGTCTCCCAGGTAAGAGCATCCCAAATAGAACTTCTGAGAGTGCAGTCTATGGGGATGAGGAAAGGCTTTGTAGAGAAGGTAGCATGGAGGGGCTGGGGCCTAAAGGACCAATGCACTGCAGTGCTGTTTGCCAAATATTGTCAGCTCTCTGCTGTCCAGGCGGATGGTGGGCTTGTGCTTCCTTTCCTATTCCCATGGAGCTGGCTGGAGCTTTGTGGTTAGTTCTGACCAATGAGTGTGAGCAGAAGTGACCTGTGTCACTTTCAGGCCAGAGTCCTAGGCCCTCCAAAATTCCCTCTCTCCCTCGGGTACAGTGATCACATTATTTGAAGTGACGGCTGCTCTTTCAGCCTAGGCCCCTCGATGACTGTAGTGAACAGAACCCCTGCCAACTCACGATGGACTTGGAGGGTAAGCGAGAAATAAAGCTTGTTATTTTAAGTCACTGTGATTTCAGGGCTATTTGTTACCGTAGCACAGCACAGCTAAGCCTATCCTGACCGAATCCGAGGGCATGATTTGGATGACGACTGTGAGAAGAAGGTATGACTTTCAACAGTCACTTCCCTTCTCTGGGCTTCATTTTTCTCTTAACGTGACGACGTTATGCTGCAGGGCTGGCCTTGCCTAGAGTTCAACTCAGGAAGGAGGATGAAAAGCAGAATCCATTACTCTCATGTAGGACTCAACAGTTTATAGAATAGGTCTACACAGGCCTCCTTGTTTGCTCCTCACACTAACCGAGGGACGTGGGCAGAGCAGGTGGATTTTGTGTTTGAAGCTGCAGCAGGATGACTTCTCTGAACTCCTGGTTTCCCACTCCGCCCCCGCCCCACCCTTCCCTGCTTTCATGCCTGGCTTGACTTGTACATTTTCAAGCCACAGTTTCCATCTCTGGATGCTCATCAAATGGTGGGTGGAGTTGTTTTCATTTTACCTGTTTATGAACCAAAAATTTATTTACATATTTTAAAACAAATTCAGGGCTCTGCCACAGTCTCAGTTTAGATTCACCTCCAGAGTCCCCAGTCTACAATGATAGCCTTGTACAGAGAAAGTGACATTTGCCAGCTTGCCACGATGGCCCTGAGATGGGATAAAACCCTAAGGTGTCTTCAGAAAATGAAAGAATGACACAATTGTGTATGAGAGGTCTTCAGTGAGGGAAGAAAACTGAGAGGTCGCGTAGTTCAACACTCTCAGGTCACAGATGAGAAAAATGACAGAATGACATGACATGCCCCAAGCGATATAGAAGTAGCACGGTCATTGGAAGAATCCAGATAAAATCCTCAGTCTCCCAAATTTCTTAGTGATCTTTGGAAAAATGTTAGTTTGCAGAGCCTCACAGGGACTCTGATTCAGTGGGTCTGGGATGGAACCTGGGATCCTGCATTTTTAAAAGCCTCCCAGGTGATTCCAATAAGCAGAGAGCATTGAGTTGTATGGGGCATGCAAGTGGGGTTTGTGAAATTAATTTATAACAGTCCTTTCAGCTGAGCTAAGCCGGAGTTGCCATGCAGGGGGCCTAGTAAGAAAGCTACAGGCTACTTCCTAAGAGTTCTTGGGAGACAGAAAGTCAGTTTAGCCATAACATACAAGTGTGTGCCTCTGTTCTCTGGGGAATGCTGGGAAGGAAGAAGGCTTAAGGTGCCCACCAGCTCAGCAGTTACGGGGCAGAGGCATACACTTGTATGTTATGGCTAGACTGACTTTACCATTCCCCACAGGCTGGTGAGGCCGGGAGTGTTTTGGATTATAAAAATTGAATGTCACCCCCATTTTACTGATGAAGACTCACAGAGAGTTCAGTGGCATGGCCTAAGTGTTAGGGCTAGTAAAAGGCAGAGTTGGAGCCAGGCTGTGTTCATTTTCTATGCTGCTGCAACAAACTACCACTGGCTTAGTGGCTGAAAACAACATAAATTTAGTATCTCACAGGAGTTGGACACTGCACTAAAGTCAAGATGTCTGAGGGGCTGTGCTTCTCCTGGAAGTTCAAGGGGAGGATCCGTTTCCTTGCCTTTTCCAGCTTCTAGAGGCCACCTGCACTTCTTGGCTCAGGGCTTCCTTCTTCCATCCCCAAAGCCAGTCTCCCTGACCACTCTTCTGGAGTCACATCTCTTCTCTAACCACAGCCGGGAAAGGTTCCTCCACTCCTAGGGAATTGTGTGATTAGATTGCGCCCACCCAGGTAATCCAGGATAATCTCTCTGTCTCAGGGTCCTTAACCTTAAGCACATCTACAAAGTCCCCTCTGCCATGTAAGGTAACATATTCACAGGTTGCAGGGGATTAGTCACGGATGTCTTTGGGGACTCCTAATTTACAGCTCTGGGCCATACACCAGGCTGTGCATCTACCCTTCTCCCCTCCCAGACTCCTCTCAAACACACAGAGTGACTTCACCTCGGGCTACATCTGCTTCCAAACTGCTCAGCTCCGTTCTCACCCAAACCCACCATTTGATTCAGAAATTACATGCAGGACTAATTGTTGCTGGAGGCTACTTGTGAAATGGGGATAGTTTGTAACAAAAAAAAAAAACCAGCGCAAGGCTTCAAGGTATGAAATGAATTGTTCTGGGAGGAGACAAAACACACACACACATATATGCACACACACGCACACACACTCAATCAGGCATATACACACACCACCACTGAGCCCAACACCACACCCCCCACCCAGAACTGGCAGAGGCCTCCTATTGGTAAGGGGACTGAGAAGTTATGTCTTTTTAATTTCTTTTTTAACCCAGCAATAAAATGGAAGCAGAAAGGTGAAGCAGAGAGAGCTGGACCCAGAGCCTGGAACAGTGTTGATCTTGCCCTTAGAAAGCCCTGTGACCTTGAGCAAACTTCCCTCTCTCTGGACATCAGCTTCCACATCTCTCAAAGGAGAAGGTGAGAGGTCACCTGCAGACTCCTCTCATTGTAAGAGCCACAAAGTAGTCTTCGCATTATTAAAATGCTTGCTTGCTCCCAGGACTCCCGGGAGGTCTAAATGAGAAGGGCTTAGCACCAGCCAGGCACCAACACAAGCCTGTGATGATGGTGCTGTTCAACTCGCCATGTGCTTGGTATTCTTCACCTTATCTAATTCTGAAACAACCCTATGAGGTGGGCACTATGCTTATGCACATTTTCTAGATGAGGACATAGAAGCCCAGAGGTTAAATAACTTTGGAGGATTGCATAGCTTTTCAGAGGCGGAGGTGGGACGCAAACCTAAGTGAGCTGAGCTGGGACAGTGCGTCCCTCGAGCCCGCAGTGTACCTCTCTGAGATGCTGACAGCATCCCCCGCAGCGCTTAATACTTTTGAAGCATAGTAGGAGTTCAGAAAAATAATCATCGATTAGTCATTATCAACAGTGAGAGGATTCAAGGAGACCACTAGTGATTATTCTTTTGGAGAGTTTGGAGAAAATCCCGAGAAAAGAAGAGGAGTTTAACCAAATTGTTTAAAGAAATATAGGCCTTTGAAAAGACAGGGATTTTTAAATTAGAAATGCTCGTTGTTGCTTTTCCAAATAAATGCATTCAATAACAATTCCCCAATTAAAGAATGTAACCCTGAGCGCTCAGCTGGTTTACCTCGGCTATTGGGCAAAGTTGGGGCTCAAATCCAACAATCTTTCCTGAAGGAATTCTTCTACCTCTCCATGTATGTGACTTGCAATCGCTCTAACTTTACTTGTAAATGTTTTTGTTTCTAAATTGACATGTTCTTTTTTTTATTATCAGCCAGCGCAAACAGTGTTGGCACATTTAAATTAGGTATGCTACAATGAGTGGAAGTCTCGGCTTGAGTCTGAACCGCCTTCACCCAGGGAGGCGGCATGTGGGGGCCAGTGGGAGGACCGAGGGGCCCCCCCGGCCGGAGTCTGCTTACCTGAGGGACTCATCCTCGGGGAAGCAGAAGGACCAATGCTGGAAAAGGTGGGGAGGGGTACTCCAAGTTCAGGCTGTCACTCAGGTCAGCTCCGATCCACCCACCAAAGCTGGACCTGTGTCCTTGGAAGAGGGGCTGTGACAAAAGAGAGTAGAAAGACAAAGGGCAGAACTGGTTTCTGACAAGATGCCAAGCTGACAGGGGTTGCTGGGGCCCTCCCCTGACCTCAGCCCTGCAGATGCCATGGAGGCAAGAGGAAGGTGGACGGAACAGAGAAATGAGCAGGAAGACTGCGAGGAACCCCTAAGGAGACAGAAGGAGACTGGGTCCTCAAGTTGAGGAACAGGAGCCCTGGAAGTAGAGGAGGGTCAAGTCCCAGGGTCTGGGAGAGTTTCTTAACTATGTTCTTTTCTCTTTCTCACATTGCCCAGGGCAGATTGCTGCTCTCTTTGTCTTCTCTGGGTGCAACAGGCGGCTCTGGCCTCACCTGGGTGGTGTGCCAGCTTCCCCCCCGACGGAAGCATCTCCACCTAAATACATGAGCTTGCTCAGCAACTCCCCCTGCCCTGTCTGGCTTCCTTCCTCCTCCCTCTCCTGAGAGCCCTTCTCCAATAAATCACTTGAACGAGGATGCTCATCTCAGGCTCTGCTTCTAGAGGACTTGACATCGAGAATGTGGTGAGTGGAATTGCATAAAGAAACAGCAATTAGCCTAATATAAATAGGTTAAATTCACTAATCAAAAAAACCAGTGATCCCAGATTGGATCAACAATTAAAACCAAACAAATGAATAAAAACTAAGGTCCAGAAATATGCACATCATAGTTAGTAAGCTTGAATTAGTAGGTGTTTCTAGAACTTTGCATTTTACACCACATATACATCATTTTTGAGCACACATGGAACATAAAAAAATTAGCATAGATTTGCCATAAAACAAGCCTCAACAAATTCTAAAGAATTACCATTAGGCAAGGTTTTTTGGATCATGTTGGGGAAAATTAGAAACAATATCAAATTATTAGCTTTAAAAAATTACCACTGTTAGGTAACTTTTACTCTTGGGTTAAAGAGAAAATCATAAAGGAAGTTTTAAAATACTTAATGCTAAAAGAAAATGAAAATGCTATATATCAAAATTTGTGCAATAGATAAAAGAAAACACATTATGGCTTCAAATACATTGGGTAAAAACCCCAAAATACTGAAAACAGTCTAGCTTTCAGATCTAGACTGCTTAAAATGGCCAAAAAAAAAAAAAAAAAAAAAAGAAATCTCAAGAAAAAAAACATGATGGAAAGAAATAATGAAAATAAGGAGCAAAATTAATGAGAGAAACAAAAAAAGAAAACCAAAAAACAAAAAAACCCCAAAACAAAAACAGGACTAATAAGACCAAAAGCTAGTATTTTGAAATGATTAAAAAGAAGAGACAAACTTCTGGCAAAATTGATTTTTGAATTAAAATTGTACTCTTTACCCAGTTTTCCTTAATGCTAACACTTTACAAAACTGTAGTGCAATATGTCAACTAGGATATTGACATAGATATAATACACTGGTTTTATTTAGAATTTCCCAGTTTTACTTGTACACATTTGTGTGTGCATATGTATGTATGTGTGTTCAGTTCTATACAATTTGATCATGTTTAGGTTTGTGTATTCACCACCCCAGTCAAGATACTTAGTTCTTTCACCATACAGATCTTCCAGAAAAACTGTTTTTTTCCCCAAAGGGAGAGAAGATACAAATAAATAGATATATAATGAAAACTGATAAATATCTAGATACAATAAAAGACTAGAGAATATATAAATAACTACACTCCAAGAGACTGGACAACTTAGGCAAAATGAACAAGTTGCCAGAAAAATATAAAAAGCCAAAATCGGAATAGGAAAAATAGAAGTGTTGAATAGAAATAACCAATAAAGCAATAGGCACAGGGATCAAATAGCTCTCCACACCAAGCCCTAGTATCAGACAGTTTTAGAAGTAAGTTCTATTAAATTGTCAAGTAAGAGATAATCCCTACCTTATACACGTTTTTTCAGAAACCAGAAAGAGGAAAAGCTGTCTAATATATTTTATGAGAGCAATAGGCCTTGATTGAAAAGCTAGATAAGAACAGAAAAATACAATATCCTAGAAAAACATTAGCCAACCAAATCCAATAATGTAGCTAAAATAAATAATGACAAAGTAGAGTATATTTTACAGTGTAAAGATGGCTTAACCTCAGAAAAGCTATTAGTGTAATTCACTGTATTAATGTACTAAAGAAGAAAAATTATATGGTTATCTCAATAGATCCAGAATATGTTTTTAATAAAATTCAACACCTGATTATGATTTTTTAACTCAGACAAAAAGCACTTTAAAAAGGTCTTTCCTTAATTTGATAAGTGCTAGACCAAAAACTTGAGCAAAAGTTAAACTTAATGGAAAAAATTCAGATATATTCCGTTAAGATTGCCAGCAAGACAAAGGCACATGCTATCATTTTACTAAGCAATATAGTACAGCATATCCTGTTTAACACTACAATATGAGAAAAATAAACAAAATACAGAAATTGAGAGCATGAGAAGAAAAACTGTCCTTATCTGCAGGTGATAATGAATATTTCCAGAGTGACCCCAAAAGAATCAATAGAAAAACTCTTAAGAATTATAAGAATAAAGCAAGACTGTCAAATGCAAGAGTAATTTATATACCTCAGTGATAAAAATTCATATCTGACTTCCACTATGTCTATGTTGAAGTAACTGGGACTGAACTTTTCTATCTTATGACAAACAACTAGAAAACAGGGTGAAATATTTGAAACAGCTGTTTTCAGGCATTGAACAACAGGCAGCATAGGACTGTGGTCTCCGAAAAAAGGAAGACAAATAAGGTAGGTCCAGTAACCCCTGGCCTTCTGCCTAGAGGAGCATTCTAGAATAGGGCACAGGGAGGAGACCTGAGCAGCACTTGACTGCCTCACTGAGTTGAAAAATTGATTAAAGTTTGATGAGACTGGGGAGACTGGAACTTGTGGGGGCAGAAAACCAGAGAGAAGGGAGGTACACGAAGAAAGAATTCTATAAGCTCCCGCTGACTACTAAAATATACACATGTAAGGCTGGGCGTGGAGGTTCACAGCTGTAATCGTAGCACTTTGGGAGGCAGAGGCGGGAGCATCACTTGAGCTCAGGAGTTGGAGCCCAGCCTGAGCAAGAGCGAGACCCCCATCTCGACTAAAAATAGAAAAATTAGCCGGGCATGGTGGCGTGTGCCTGTAGTCCCAGCTACTCGGGAGGCTGAGGCACGAGGATCACTTGAGCCCAGGAGTTTGAGGTTGCAGTGAGCTATGACAATGCCATTGCACTCTACCCAGGGCAACAAAGCGAGACTCTGTCTCAAAAAAAAAAAAAAAATGTGCACATGTAGCATAAAACTCCATGCGGCCAGCCAAGGAATATTGGGGACCTGTAAAGCAAACAATTTCCAGAGTTCATTCAGGGCTTAGAGACACTTGAGTTCTGACCAACTAAAGAAGAGAGTCCTCAAACACCTGGGATTTTCAGTAGAGTAACTATTAATAAGAGAGTCACACCTTAGCAATAAGACTAAACTGGCCCAGAGTAAAGTTTACTCTAAACCTACCCTAAGAAAAACTTAAACACAAGCCTCAAAAGGAATAAGCTGACCTGCAAGTCACTAAACTGCTTGCCAGAACAAACACAACTTTCTGAAAGAAAAACAAAATCCAGCACTCAACAGCATAAAATTCTCAATGTCCGGCATTCAATAAAAAATTACTCACATTGCCGAGGGGCAACAATAAAAAGATCCACAGCCAAGAAAGAAAAAAAATTTTAAGAAAACATGAAAATGACAAAGATGATGGGATTAGCAATCAAGAGCTTTAAAGCAGTGATTATAAGTATTCTCAAGGATTTAAAAGAAAATATAAACACAATAATGAGAGAAATGAAATATATTTTAAAAAACCCAAAAATGTCTAGAAATTAAAAGATATACAACATCTAAAATGAAAGAAGAATATTGAATGAGATTAACAGTAGGTTAAAAACAGCGAATTTTGAAAATTATTCAAAATGAAGCACCAGGGGGGAAAAACCAATGAAACATGAACACAACATCTATAGAACAATATCAAGCAGCTTAATATCAAGTGGCCCTCATCTTTTGGGACAACATCAAGTGGTCTAACATATACAAAATTGGAGTTCCAGAAAAAGAGGAATCTAGGAGGAGAACATACAAAATATTTGAAAACATAATAGCCAAAATAATCTAAGTTTGGTAAAATTTATAAACCCAGAGATTCAAGAAATTCAAATATTTGCAAGCAAGATAGTCACAATGATAACTACAACAAAGTACATCATCATAAAATTGCTTAAAATTAGTGATAAACATAAAATATTTAAAACATCCAAAAAAACCCAAATTATGTACAGAGTATATTTCTCAATCTTTTTTTCATGATTGCCCTTTCCCCAGAAGCCTTTAAAAAGATATTTTCCCCCGAATTGTACCCCTCCATGAAATTTTAATACCATAGATATACTGTATATCTATTTATATACTGTGTTGTTTATCTGTGCTTTATACATAAAAAGAGAAGATTTTTGCCCCCTCCCCAAGAGCAAATATTTTCCTTTGGGTCAATGTCACCTAATTTGAGGATGCATATGTACAGAGGAACAAAGAATAGCTGCAGATTTCTCCTCAGAATGTGTGTAACCCAAAAGATAATGAAACATAGAATTCTATGCTTAGCAAAATTAAGGTAAAAGTAAGACTGTTTTAGACAAATAATAGTTGCAAGAATGAGTTGCTTGTAGATCTGCACTTCAAGAAACTTATATCTACATAAAAGAATGAAAAGTGCCAAAAATGGTAAATATGTGAGTAAATGTAAAAGAATTTTTTCCTCATTTAAAAAACTTAGTTACAAAAAATAATTGGCTTTTTTAAAGCAAACTAATAATTATTTATTAAGCAATTTATAACATGTAGAAATAAAACATATTATGAAAATAGTACAAAGAATGGGAGTGGAGAAATTGAATTATATTCTTGTAAGGTTCTTATATGCCAAGAGGCTAATATTATTACAAGATGATAGATGGTAATAGGTTAAATATGTGTATGGTAAACTCTAGAGCAACCACAAAAGAATAAAACAAAGATGTATAGTTAATAAGATATTAGTAGAGATAAAATGTAATGTGAAATAATACTCAATTGATCTGGAAAAAGGCAGAAAATAAGAAAAAAAGGAATAAATAATAGATGGGAGAAAAAGAAAAGAAACTAATAAAATAGTATACTTAAGTGCAATCATTGTTAATTACATTAAATGTAAATGGTGTAAGCACTTCAATTAAAAAGCAAAGATTGTCAGACTAAACCCAATAATATTCTGTTTCAAGGCAAATGAGAAAATATTTTTAACTTTATGAAAATTTAAACACAAGCTGAAATTTTTAGGATGCAGCTAAAGCAGTGTTTAGAGGGAGCTTTATAACCTTAAGTGTTCCTATTAGAAAAAAAAATTCTAAAATTAGTGATCTAAACTTCTGTTATAAGAAGCTAGAAAAATAACAAAATAAACCTAAATTTAGTAGAAGGAAGAAAATAACAAAAAATGAAAATGGAAACCCCGTGAAATAAAAACAAACAAAAATAGAAAAAAATTAATGAAACTAAAGCTGGTTTCTTATTGTAAGCTATGGTTCTACTAAAAAAAAAAATAAAGGAAAAAAATGCTGATTTCTTGAAAATATCAATAAAACTGATAAGCTGTTAACCAGACTGGCCAAGAAAAAAGAGAGAAGACAAGAATAACCAGTACCAGGAATGGACAGGAGACATTATTATAAATCCTACTGACATTAAAAGGGTAAAAAGACAATATTATGAACAACATTATGCCAATTAGTTTGACATATAAAATGAAAAAATTACCTGAAAGACCCAAATTACCAAAGAAAAAATAAACTCAAGAAGTAATAGGAAGCATGAATTGCCTTAAATTAATTTAAAAAATATGTTTGTAATTAAAAATCTTCCCATAAAGAAAAGTCCCAGCTTAGATGGCTTTGCTGATGAAGTCTATCAAATATTTAAGGAGGAAACAGCTTTAATCTTAAACAAATTCTTTCAGAAAGTTAGAGTAAAATGGAACACTTCCCAACTCATGTGATGAAGCTGGGCTTACTTGAATATCAAAACAAGGCAAAGACGTTATAAAAAAGAAAATTATGAACCAATATCCTTCACAAACATAGATGCAAAAATCCTTAACAAAATATTAGTAAATCTAATCCCACAGTGTATAAAATGGATAAAACATTGTTACCAAGTGGAGTTAATCCCAGGAAAGCAAGAGTGGTTTAACATTAAAAAATCAATAAACATAATTCACCTTATTAATGGAATAAAGAGGAAATCTCATGTGATCATCTCGGTAGATACAGAAAAGACATTTGACAAAATTTAATATCTATTCATGATAATGACTCTGGACAAACTGGGAATAGAAAGGAACTTCCTCAAAGTGATAAAGGTCTTCTACAAATAAATAAGTAAATAAAGAATCTACAGCTAACATCATATTAATGATGAGAGATTAAAACTTCTTCCTTAAGGTTGGAAACAAGCAAAGATGTTTACTCTCACTGTGTCTGCTCAGTATTGCAATGTAGGTCCTAGGCAGTGCAATAAGACAAGAAGGAAATGTTTAAAACACAAGGCATAAGGATTAGAAGGAAAGAAGTGAAACTCTATTTGGAGATGACATGATTATGCAGACAATCCTGAGAAGTCCATAAACAAACAACTGAAACTAATATACTAATTGAACAACATTTCATAATACAACTTCAATATACAATAATGAATTGTATTTCCATATACTATCAAAGAAAAATTAGAAAATAAAGTCCTAGAAAAAGCAATTCTAATCTATAGTGATGGAAATAAATCAGTGGTTGCCTTGGGTGAATTGACTGCAGAAGAGCATGAGGAAACTTTCTGGGATGATGGAAATGTTCTATATCTTGACTGGGGTGGTGGTTAAATGGGTGTATACATTTGTCAAAACTTATTAAATCATGCAATTAGAATGAGTGTATCTTACTGTTCATAAATTTTTGTCTCAATAAAGTTGGTGTTCAAAAAAGTTTAAAAAAATGGGGTCCCACTATGCCAGCAATAACCTACTAGAAAAATATAATAGAACTCAAGTTGCAATTCATAATAGTCTGCCCCATTCCCACCCCGGGAGTATCTAGGAACTAACCTAAAAATACACAAGACCTTTACAGAGAAAAAGCCAGATAAAATAAGACCTAAATAAATACAGCCATAGAACATGTTTATGAACATGTTGAAGTATCAATTCCCCCTACATTAATTCTTTAAATTTTATTTAATTCCAATAAAATTTCATCTTTTTGGATCTTGGAAAAATAAAGCTACACAGATAGCTAAGATAATTTTGAAAAATAAAAAAGAGCAAAGAACGAAGACTTTGCCCTATTAGATATCAAGACATTCTACAAAGACATGGTAATAAAGACAATGGAATACTGGTGCAGGAACAGACAAATAGACCAACGGGATAAAGAAAAGAACCAAGAAGGAGATCCGTGATCTGTGACAAGCAGGCACCAGACTTCAGTGGAGGAAAAAAATGAATTATTTAGGAGATGCTGTTGGGGTAACTGGCTCACAGGATGAAGCCGAATAAAGTTGTAGCTCTAATTCAAACCACATTCACAAATGACTCAAAAAAGACCTAACTGTGAAAGAAAATGTTATGTATTCAGTAGAAGAATATGTAAAAAGAGTATCTTTTTGACCTAAGGATGGGAAGGATTTCTCTAATAAGACACCATAAGCATAAACCACATGGCAAAAATTAGTGAACTTGACTACATCAAAATTAAAAATATCTGCTCAAACATGGTCATTAAAGCCATATTTAACTAATGGGAGGAGATAAAGAACATTGTCTAAATCAGCAAAGGAATAGGCTGTAGTCGGGTGTGGTGGTGCC
Organism: Daubentonia madagascariensis; assembly: GCA_023783475.1. Taxonomy (NCBI): domain Eukaryota; kingdom Metazoa; phylum Chordata; class Mammalia; order Primates; family Daubentoniidae; genus Daubentonia; species Daubentonia madagascariensis. The sequence continues at coordinate 20,257,927 of JAKFHU010002573.1, forward strand.
CCTGCAGTCCCAGCTACTTGGGAGAAGGATGAGGTGGGAGGATCACTCCTGCCCAGGAGTTCAAGACCAGGCTCGGCAACACAGCGCAGTAGCGAGACCCTGGCTCTAAAAAAATAAAAACAACAACAACAACAACAAAAACCACACACACAACAAAGGAATGGGCACTAGAATATAAGATACTGCAAGTTAACAATTAACAGAACAAAGACAGGAAATCCAATGGAGAGAGATGGGCATTTCCTGGAAGGGGAAAATAAATGGCTATTAAGTTTATGGAGAACTGTTTAACCTCATCAGTAATTAAAAAGATGCAAATTAAAATAGCCATGAGATGCCCTTGGTAAAAAGTAGAAAAGTCAGGAAGAAAAGACCAAGTGTTGGTGAGGATGTGGACAAACAGAAGCTTTCCAATCAGCCCTGGATCAGCAGTCAGCATCACTGAGCACAATTTTCCAGAAATACAAGGACTCAGTGTCCTTCAGAGATAGACAGGGTCAACAGCTCTGGATTGCTAGCTGGGTCCCTGGGCAGGCACAGCTTGGGGCCATTTCAACTACCAGGTAGTCTGCAAGGGCTGCCTGGATGCAGGCCAACAAGGGAGACCATAGTAGCCTTCAGGTCCTAGGGCTTGTACAGGTAGGATGGAGAAATTCAAGAGGAGGGTGCAGGATGCAATATCTTTCCACTTGGGAATGCACAAGATGGGATAAATACAGACAAGTCATGGGACGTCGGGAACACTCCCCCCCCCCCATCTCTCAGTCTTCCTAGGAGGGAGTGAAGGTGGCAGATGTGAGATCCTCACTTCAGGTTCTTCTGGTACTTACAACATGCTGTGGGACCCTCCGCAGGGGCCCTCCCTGCCTCAGAGTCCCCACCATGCCGTGGGAGGGGCTCCTGCCCTATCCACCCCAGAGGCTAGGTTACATAAATACGAGGGCCTGTAATTTCAAAATGCAAGTGGTGGGCTGGATCATTAGGAAGAGTTTGCTTTGAGGTTTGACCTATTTATTTTTCGCCAGGAGCTTTTTTGGAAACATTCTTTGTTAACGTTTTTCCTTCCCTCATCCTTTCTTCCCTCTGACTTTGACATCAACACAAAAGCCAGCGTGGGCAGATTTGGGCGTTCGAGGACACTGCAGAGAAACGAGTCTCTTCCTGGCCCCTCCCAGGCCCCAGTCTCTGCAAAAGTCCCCTTGAACCCCAGGGACAAAGGACATGCTTTCTCATCCTCTGTCCCCCAGAACTATCACTTTCTAGCCTGCCTATTCAGCAGCCCAGGTCTGGGGTCCCAAGCAGAAACCTCAGGGGCAAGGTTTGTCCTGAGCCATCTAGGCTCAAGGCCCAATCACACTTCTCCAATTGATTATTCTAAAAAGAACTTCAGGTCTGCAAAGTATGTCCCCAACAGAACATTCAGGAGGCAGAATAGGCTTGCCTATGGGATGAGACTCTGGCTACCAAATTTACATCCCCTAAAATTTTCCCCCCTTGGCTGACAGATGTCTCAGAATTTGTCATGAGAACTAAAATCAAACAGGGAAAACTTGAGCCCAGTCAGAAGTGTCTCATTAAGCCTTATCAGTCATTTACACCTCAGTGTGAATTGGATGCTTAGAGCCTTCCCTGAGGGTAGAGAGTGGGAAGACCCCAGAGCCCTCCGCAACCCTGCCAGCTAAGATGGGGACTTCTCAGGGGGAAGGGGACACAGGCAGGACGGGTGCAGGTGCCAAAGACAAACTTCGCACACTCCTGACTGGCCAGCTCAAAGCCTCCCGAGCCCCCCAGGACACTGGCCCGTCCTCTGCTGGGCCCTGTGGCCCCTGCTGGCCCCGGGATGTCAGATCCACTTGCATCTCCTGACCACACCTCTCCACTCGCCCCACCTTCTCCATCTCTGCTCTTTCGTTGTCTCTTTAACTCTTGATTTTGCGGTTCATTTTCTCTTTCTCTTACCTGTTTTTCCCCTTTAATTTCCTCTCATACTTTCTCTTATTCTTTCCTATTGCCTTTTCTTTCCTATTTTCTTTCATTCTGTCTTCATTCCCCTCTAGTTCACTTTTGCTTTCTCTACCTCACATGGTGTCTCTCCGTCTGCTCAAGTCGTTTTGACATCTTTCCACGGGAAACCCATTTATGCTATGTAGATGCCGCGCACGCACACTCCCTCTGCTTTCCCTCTCCCCACGTCCTGGACTTCTGTCCTCCCCGTGAGCGCCCGCTCTCCTGCTCTCCCCTTCTCCTTCTGTGTTGGTCTCCCTCCTGTCCTCTCCCTTTCAGCTGCCTGAACGTCTCAATCGTACCATGTTGGCAGATCCTTTGCTGGTCTGATATTCTACATTAGGTGCGTCTGCTTTAACGATTCCACTTAGAAATTGAACCCATCTGTCCCAAACTGAAAACAGCCTCTCCCCCACCAGGGACAATAAATATTGATGACTCGAGGCATGATTGGCTTTTATGATGTTTGATGACAACTGGTATCAGTTACAGAACTTACATCATTTAATAAAAAAATAAAAAGCCCTAGCAGGGATGTTGCATGTCAACAGACATTATGAAATGTCAAAAGAAGTACATTTTCTTCAAGAACCTGAAATCTAAACAATGTGAGGGTCCTGGGGAAGGGTGTGGGGGGGTGAAGTTTGGACAGCTTTTATGTGAACTTAGGAATATTGTTTCTTCTTGTGTCCACCCTAATTTGTACCAGTTGAGTTTTCATAGAACCCTACTGTAGCCACCACCAAAGCCTTTCCCAAGAAATGCTCTTCCTTGTCATTATTTGAAAAGCTGAACCCATTTGACGTCTCTCTCCTTCCCCCACGGGAGACCTCTCAGCTGCCTCCAGTGGGGAGAAAACTGGATATGCCAAAGGGCACAGGAGCTGGGAGCTGAAGAGGAGGTGAGAACGCTTGTGTCCCTCTTTATTTTTGTTGTCAGTACAAAATCAGGACTGTCTGGCTCTGAGGTTTAAAGCAAATAAACCAAGATCTGGTACGTGAGCCTACTGCACTTCTATTTATATCCCGATGCGTTAAATATAAATGTTATTAAGGGTATGGCTGCCAACATTTCTATTTAGAGTATATTCAGTCATAAGAAAAAGAAGGGTGGAAATATTTTACTGCTATTTTAAATGTATTTATATGTTTTATGGATCTGGATTCTGACTACCTGAGATACTTCTGGAGACGTGTTAGGATATATTTAGAAGGGTCATAAATTCTTGTGGTCTTGAGGGTGGTTTGGTGAATTAAGCCCCTAAAGGCTTTTGTAATTGGAAAGGGTAACGTGGCTTCTTCAAGTTCCTGACTGACCTCCCTCCCACCCCCAGTAGCTTATGCTATGGGAGAATCAGACTCCTTTTTAATCACTGCAGTTGTGATCTTCCAAGGAAGATGCTGGAAAGAGAGAACAGAACTGCAGTGGGAATGCAGGGACTTGTGCTACTCGATCCTGCATTTGTAAAACAGGTTACTATTAATATCTATCTCACAGGGTTGTTGTGGAGGTCCCAGAAATATTGTTTGTGGAAGTGGTTTAGAAATGGAAAACGGCTGAGAATCACCTCTTCTGAAGCAGTGGCATCTCATGGAGATCACTAGACTTGGGATGCTGAGGATGACACTTAACAGCTGGGAGCTTTGGGCAAGTCATGTACACTCTCGGAGCCTCAATTTTACCAGCTGTGAAATGGAAATGATACTACCTACCTCTTAGGTCTTTGGTGGAAAGTGGATGCAAAGTGTCTGCAGCCGTTTAGCAAACAATGAAGTGCTGCATTCCTTCATTCAGAAATATTTGGCAGCACTGGCTGTGTGCCAGGCAAGCTGCTAGGAGCTGGGGAGGGAGAGGTTGTCAGAAGCACAGTTCTGACCTTGATAACACCACTTAGCAGCTCTGGCCTCGGGAGGCACCAACAGGCTAGGGGGGAATTTCAGCCACGCTGGAGGGAGGAAGAAGCTCCAAGGAGGGATGTGGAAGATCAACTGGGCCTAAATTGTCTGAGATCTGCAGGGCAGGGAGCGCCGGCGGTCAGGAGGTTGTCCTTGATCAGCTGAAGGGCGGTCCAAGGCCAGTGGAACACAGGAATGGTGCTGAAAGGAAGGGATGATGCCAAGTTTGGACCAAGTAGGGACACAGAGGCTGGAATGATGTGTTGCAAGAGAGACGAGGGGGATGTCAAGAGAAATGCAAAGTTTGTTAGGATTTTTATAGACAGTGTGGTTGTGCCCGCGTTTATGTGATTTGCACCGTTTTTGCGCACTTATGGTTGGAATGAGACGGGAATGCTTGGAAGGTCCTGAGTCCAGGTCCAGACAGGCCCTCTCGGATCCAGCCCGTTATCCGGATAATCTTCGCCATCAGAGGGGGGAGGCGGGGAGGGCGGACATAGGCAGGATGCTCTCAGAAATGACTTTCTGGTGAGTCGTCCAGTAATTCCTTCCTGCAGCCAAACCAGAAATGCCACTGAACCCGAGGTATTTGGCGCAGTTGATGGCATTCTGGATCCTTTGAGGGCAAGTGGCTGTAAAATGGAAATGGTTCCCTTCAAAGTTCACTTAGTCCTCAGAGTGTGTGTATAGAAGACAAAGTCCAATAAGGCTCTCACCTTTTCCAAAGGAACTTCCCCAAGCTAATTGAGAGCAAGTGCAAACAGATGGGGAGGGTGTATTTCATAATAGAAACGGGCTCTTCACCACAAACCACCACCAAATTAAAATAAAAAAAAATCCCTGTCTCCTCTCACTTCTGCTTTTGAAAGTTGTCCCTTTAAGTGAGGTAGGCCTGCTGGAGTTGTTTTACTCCAAGGAATTTAAGAGAATCAACATGTTTTCCTTTCCTGGTTGCATCTGTCGTTACATTAAAATATTTCACTTCTTAAAGTAACCTCGGTTTGTTACAGTAGATTTTTGTTTTTGTTTTTTGGGGTTTTTTCTTGTCTTTTTTTTTTTTTAAAGGTAGAGAAGACCAGCTCCAGGGGAAAAAAAGGCAAAGAAAAAACAAAAAAACCACATACAACAACTTCTAGTCGTCAGAATCGGAATGCATATCAGTTATGCTGGGAGACAATGAAAACATCAAAAAGCACATACAAGCCATAAAAAATTCAGGTCCTCTGAAGCAATGTGGGACACGCTTGGCTGTGCTCCTCATTTGCATGCCAGTACCCACAATGCTCTGCAAGCTCCCAGATCTCTCTGAGCAGTCCCAGTGTCTGAGCTCTAGGGAACAAAGGAAAGGTTCGAGCATGCTTGTGGGGAGAAGGGGACTTTGTGTCTGCATGGAAAAGCAAGGCAGGTGCAGGGAGAGAACTTCTCCCACCGTGGTGATTAGCAGCCAGCCCTTTAGGGCTTAATCACAGGCCTGGGAGCTGTACCTGGCCTTTTGTTTTGTTGTTCTGTTGTTTTTTTGCCTTCCTCTTCTTCCCTTTCCCCAGGATGCTGCGATGGTGGAGGCACACTGTGCAAGGAGGAGGAGAAAGACGCCAACCTTTAGAAGTCCTGGCTGGCTGTGCTGCTATAGCACTTGCCTGGAATTGGAGATTTGTGTGCAGTGTATGTTTTCTGATGCTGGTTCTCACCTCAAGGTCCCTTGGCCTTTTCTACATCTGCTCCCATGGACAGTCCGTGCTTGGTCAACGTGAAAGATTAGAGGTGCCACCATGGCCTGCTGCTGGAGGCTGGGATTCCCCTCAACCCTGCCATCCATCGGGGCAGCCTCTGACCTCACCCTTCCCGCCTACACACATTGCTTTTCCCTCCAAACTTTGCTCCTTAAGGAGTCCAACAGAGCCATTGTCTGGATGGTCCAAATTCCAGAGGAGGCTTGGGGATACAGATTTTAAGAGTTGGGGGAGGAGGAAGCCAATTTGACTCTTAAGTAGGCCCCCTCAGCCTCCTGGGTACATATCATACCTCTCTCCTCTCCCCTGTCCTTCCCAAGCCTGCCCTGTAGTGTCAGGAGCTATCGAGGGGTTGGTGACTATTATTCCACTTGTGATTTTAACATGGCCAACCATTCTGCAGCATTTCAAAATACATAAAAAATAAAAGTAGAGCTCAATCTTTGAGGTTGCTACCTGGAAGGTTTTTGTCTGGGTTTGTACTTTGATTTTTGAGCTTCACTTTTCTCAATGCTGGAAAGGAGTTCTTAGGCTAGATTAATTTAGCAGTAGGAAGATCTGGGTAGAAGAGTTAACATGGATATGTGTCGGCTCTCAACCCACCCCCTGAAACCCGGAGCTGCAGAGGTAAGATGAAAGTCAGCCCATACCCAGAATTCAGAAGTGAGCTGACCTGCAAGCTGGATCCTGCCAATGGATTTGTTTGCTTCAGCCTGTACACAGCATTGTATAACGTGTTGAATCAGTTGCCAACATTTTAAAATCAGGAACTTTTATAGAATTTCTTAAAACATCTGAAGATCTGGCCACACTAGGCCTACATTTCTCATCAGAATCACCAGCCAGAGTTGCGTAGACAGCGTCCCCTAAGTGTCTCTTCTCGTGCTGGGCCTGCAGTCTCTGGTCCACCACAGCCCTGAAGGCCTTTGGTGTTAGACTACTAGCTCCACTTCCGATGTTTCTATCTGGCTCTTGCAGGTCTTTGCACACTCACCCTTGGCAGGACTCACAGACTGAATCCCTGAGTTTTTCTGCTCTGTTATATCTACAGCATTGGCACAGGGATGACCCGACACTCAGCTTTGACAGCTTTCCCTAGTGGGGATAGAGAGGAGGCAGGACCAAGGGCCTTGGCTCATAAGCACTCCCGTCTTTTCTGTCCCAATCCCAAACTTAGCAAATGTGTTTTTCACCTGCTAGAGCCCGAAAGGGGTCCACTCTGCCCATCCACCCCCCTTTGGCATGCATGTTTCCTTTCCTTCTGATCCCTAAAGTAGTCTGGGGTGAGGGGTAGGTTGCAAGATTTGGGTTTTTAAAAATTCTTTCCCAGATTTGTTGTGTCTAATTTGGGCTTCGGGTGGTTTTTGGTGTCGACAACTGACCGCTGTTTGGTCTGCACAGCCATTTCTGTTGAACTTGGATGGCAGTGAAAGCCCAGTTTCCCCAAATAAAGTCTAAATACATTTACACATTTATTCCCACATGTGTCTTTATGTTTCTGCCTGTCTCCCCACACCTCAGACATGTCCATGGATAGGAGGGTCCTGGAAAGAAAATGGGCAGGTAACTTGAGCCTCTTCTGTAAACTTCATAAAAGGAAAAACATCAGCAAGTTGACCCAGTTGGATGGTAAGGGATAAAGATGCTTTCAAGCCAAAATGTAAGAACGAGAGTTTAGACTGGGATTTGGCTGTTTCCTTACGACCTAAAGGACGAATAATATCACTAGACAGAAGAATGGGAGATAAAATAGAGGGTTTAGGAAAATAAGGGAAAGAGTCACTTTAAAAAATTACTCTCTCCCCCCAAAAAATCTCACTGGGATTCTTTATTCTTTGTCAATGTCAGAATCTTAAATGTGTTTAATGTTCACCAATTTATGAGATGGTTATAATAACAGGTTATGCCAGGTTTTAATACTGATGATGACAGTTACTATTTATTTATTGAGTGCTCAGTATGTTCTAGGCTCAGGGCTAAGGGCTTTTACACATTGACTCCTTTAATCCTTGTAACAACTCCATAAGGTTGTTATTTTACAGGCAGGAAAACTGACACTTAAAATGATTAAGTAATTTGTCCAAAGCCCGAGAGGTAGGAAGGGCTAGAGCTGGTATGCAAACCCACAGGACAGCAAGACTGATGCCCTCCTCAGCAGCAGTGCAGAATAAGGGTCTGGGAGACAGCCTGCATTGATTGTGACTGGCTTGGGAACAGACGCATCAGGGAGCCCAAGGGAGATAAATGGTGTATTTGGCCCATAATTCCATTGCTAAAAATGGCCCCCATGGATGTGCCTTGGGAGGCCTACTAGCTGCTCTCTGATGAAACCCTTGACCTTCAGAGATTATCCTATTCTGGGCCAATTGATCAAATAGGCCACAGCCTGAAACCTGTGGCCAAGCTGGGGGATGTCAAGTGTTCTCGCTGCCTGAGGGTGGTGCTGGGGCCTGCCTGAGCTGGCAAAGCCATGCCTAAAGTAAGGCCAGAATGGACAGGCAGAGTCAGAAGTAAGAGGAAGCTGCATCTTCCTCTGCGTCATATCTGAAGAGAGTGGTGGGGCTGGAATGAGAGTCTGAGCCCCAAAGCGTGTGGCTGGAGGAGCAGTGACCACTGAGTTGGGGCTGGGGATTCTTTATGTGGTGACTATCAGATGTGGGCAGTTGCTCACACAGCTGGGCTAGGCTGAAGGGTCAGTTTTTCTATACTCCTGCCCGTAGACATCGAGTGCTTAAGGCGGAGGTATTGTGCCAGGGACCCCGGGAGATGCCGAGATGGACAGGCAGTTTCTCCACGCTCCCACTGCCTACGCAATTCCGCACTTGGAAGGCAGCTCTAAAAGAGACTCAAAGTTCAGTGGGTGACAGCAGCGCATGCTGATGGGGAGGTGTGCACGCAGAGTCAGGGAGCATGTGTATTTATCTCTCCACCCCCATGTGGGCCACAGAGTTAGGCCTATGGTGGGCGGTAAGTAAATGTCTGTGGATCAGTGACTGTCTCGGTCAATAATTGAATATTTTAGGAGCTCTTGGAAGGACTTGTGGGAGTGGTGGAAATTGAGTGTATGTTGTATCTGTTAAAATTAGACTTGCTGCTAGTAATAGATGTCTGAATTAGCAGTTGCAATAAATAGAGGTTTATTTTTCTACCATCTAACACGAAGTCTGGAGGCTAAGAATCCCGTGGTAGTATGGCCTCTTCATCAGGGACCCAGACTTCTTCTATCTTTCTGCTCTTCCATCTTAAACTCATGAATTCCAACACCAAGTTTGCCTCATGGTAGCAAGATAACTGCTGGAACTCCATTGATCACATCATGTTCTAGGTAGGAAGGAGAATGGGGAGAAGGACAGCCTTCCCAGAAGGCTCAGTTGATGTCCACTGACATCTCATTGGCCTTTTCTAATTTCAAGGGATAGTAGGAAATATATTCTTTTATATGGGCACATTCTCAATCTGAGTAAACTCTTGCTTCTGTTAGTAAAGAAGAAAGGAAGAGCTAATAGTGGATAAACAACTGCAGACTCTGCTTTGCAAGATTAGGTCGTCTTTATGGAGAAGGAGAAGGCAAAGAATTCACTAAGGCATTGCCTGTTTCCCTCCTGTCCTGTGAGATACACAGCTCTGGGACATTCTTTATTGCGACCTGATGATGTGGCAAATACAATGCATCAGTGCCTGGGGCACATAATTAGTTTCTTCACCATTCAAATCCTCCTGCCAAGGGCTTGGTTAATTGCATGGACTTCTCCTTCATTATTTTCAGCTGTTTAAAGTGCCTCTAAGAACACTCATCCTCTATTTTGTCTAATGAAGCCTCTGGTGAAAAATGGAGTCTGACAGGTATGTGCACAGACATGCCCTGCAGGGGCTGGCAGAGCTGGCTATGTTAGCCAGGCAGGTAGATGGACAGATAGGTGGATAAAGTCTTTGGTAAACACAAAGCATTACTCAACAGCAAATTTACCATCTCTCGCCAGCTCGAACAGGCTCTTGCAGAATATTTAATGACTTCTGCTGAACAAAACACTGGAGTTTCTTGCTTTTTAAAAAGTCTACAAAAATTAAAGCTACTGCGTAAGACAAGTGCCAAATTTCCACTTGTGTGTGTGTGTTCAGCTTTCTTTACTTTTCCCCCAAACCAAAACCAAATAGATGCTATCAGTTTTCCCAAGATAGCAACCCAACAGCTAGCCAGGGGTTCTCAGATAAGGAGGGCTCCCTTGACACAGCTTGATGGTGTTGGAATATTTTCCAGTTTTCTTTATCCCATGGCTAGGGAAGCTGGATCGAGGCTTCTGAAGAGGAGAGGCAGGATTGTGAAATAGGAGCTTCTCCTGCCCATTGTTACTCTTGAAGGACTTGCTAAAGGGGTAGATCACCTCCTGGTGAAACCACCAGCTTCTACTAGGCATGTTGGAAATTACCAATCCTTGAAGGAGGTGAGTTTATTCCAAACCCCAAATCTCACCAATATTTCTCCAGTCTGTGGAGAAAGACCCACTGAAAAGAGAATATTCATGTCATTCATACAGTTAATTTTTACAAACATCTTCCTTTTTAGTTTCACTGTAAACTCCATAAAAACAGGGAACATAGCTTTCCTGCTCTCTATTCTAGCTCTTTGTCTAGAATATAAGTGGTGCTCAATAAATATTAGTTTAACGATTAAATAGATAATACCACTTAATTTCTTTCTGGAACAATGTTCAACTTGGCCTCTCTCTTTCCTTTTGTTCCCAGGCTTTTGACATATTTTTTCCTGGACATTTTCTTTGTGTGTTTTATAGTGATTGAGACTATTATATATAGTATTGTAATTAAAATTGTATATAATTTGTCAAGTAGCATTATACCGTAAGCATGTTCCCATATGTGTTAGTATTGGCTGCTGTAACAAGGAGACCACAAGATACAGAGGTTTAAATAAAATAGAATGTATTTCTCTCCCATACATCAGTCTAAAGATAGTCCAGGGCAGGTAGACAGTTCTGTTCCACAAGGTCATCCAGGCAACAGGAAGAGGAGCAGCTCTCTCTTCCTTAACATGTGGTTTCCAGATCTTGGTCCCAGAGGTTCCTCCACTTTTCATCGTTTCCAAGTCAGGGTGAAGAGGGAAAGAGAGAATGGAGGACTAGTAAATTCCCATAAAAACAATTCAGAAGGTGCACATTTCACTTCTGCTCACTTCTCATTGGCCAAAACTTATAACATGGCTCCAGTTACCTGCAAAGGAGGCTGGAAAATGTAGTCTCTAGCTGAGCAATCATATGTCAGGAATTGGTGTTTTCAAATACCCAATGGATATTAATCTTCAGGATTTATAAATGAGAAGTTGAAATCCCTGGAAATTCTCAGAAATTCCTGAAATCATAAGTTATTTTTAGGAGACTTCCAACAATCTTTATACTCTTTACTCATTACTATGGATATCTAATGAAATTTGTTTAATAAATAAGAAATATAAAGTTTAGTGATTTTACAAGTATAAACTATAGCCTGAGGTAAATAAGCAAACATTGGAAAATGCCAGTGAACATTATTGGGAAATATTCAAATAATGTGACATATGTGACATTCAGATCTCCTAGCAAAGTTAAAGCACTACACAGAATCTCATATTGAAATTACCAATTTAGGAGTTATTTTGTTTCCCAAACTTGTTATTTCTGAGAACATCAGTGGCAGGATTTGAATAAAGTATACATACATATAAACTTAATATTTATTGTATTTCCAGTAACAATTTGCCATTAGCAGCAGTCGAAGCATGAACACACACTTATAACAGCTTTAAACAAGACGACTGATCAGATCTGAACCATTTCTCTCCTATGTCCTGGTTCCCAGAAATATCATTCCTAACCTGTCAGTGTCTCCTGCTCTTGCTTTTGATTTGACACTGGTAGATTTGAACCAGTGATGTCTTTATGTTGATTGTAAAGCTTTGATTCCTGCAAGACAATTACAATACTTTTCTCCATTTTCCCAATTCCTTGACTGATTTTTCTTTCAGGATTTAGAAAAACACAAAAATTTCCCAAGAAATACTGGAAAGGAATCCCCATATGGAAACCCTAGTCAAGGTGAGTGAGTGTGTGGAGTGGGTTCTTTTACTAAAATACAGGACAGAATGGACACTGGGAGAAATCTCTGCTCGGGACTGGCTACATGATTTGTGGATTTCAGTGCAAAATGAAAATGGGGGGGCCCCTTGTTAAAAAATTATTAACAATTTCAAGATGGCAGCCATGGAGCATTAAACCAAGTGTAGGGCCCTTCTAAGCTGGGGCCCTGTATAACTGCACAGGTCCCACACCCATGAAGCTGGCCCCGTCTCTGCTACATCTCATGTAGAAATCATAATACCATTTTTAAGGGCTGCATAGTATTCCATTGTCTGGATTTACCATAATTTATATATTTCTGTGTCCTTGGAAATTTTGGTAGCTTTTAACTCAGTAATCTTTTCCACCAGTTTCACTTATCACCCTATTCTTGAGATTGGCTCAATCTCACGATATGTATGAAAACTTTGGGTTTTCTCCCTAAGATGTAGAGGCTTAGCTTTGATACCCCTCGGGAGTTGAGGCCTGTTACCCACGTGGTTTCAATGTGAGCAAAGGCAAGACGAGCAGAAGCCAGGCCCAAACGGGAACTGCAAGAGGAAGGCAGCGTGGTCGTGAGCAACACCAATGGCAAATCAAGCCAAGACTGGGTGGAAATGCATCAGTAAGGGCAGGGTGGCAGACAAGGCAAGTGCAGGCTTGTCCGCAGAGACAGGGCCAGTGATGAGCTCCCCAGGGGGTCTTGCTCAGCCAAGGGAAGTTGTTACCTTTTGCATGGGGCAACCTGGTTCTTTAAAGTGTACCCCTGAGCTGCTCTTTCTGGACTGTAAAAAGCTCATGCTTGTTCAGGCCATTTCTGTCCATGTCAGACGACCGGCCCTCTTATAAACTCTGGCAGACTGGGAACTCAGTTGTTAGGGGCTCGGAGAGGAGGGGATGGGCTGGATTGGTCACTTCCTCCAGGTCTCCAGAATCTCCTGCCAACCTCTGTGTGATGCTCAACCTGAAATGTTTTATTCAGAGCAAATGAATGCACCTTTTTGGCTGACACATTTAGCAAGAACAGACCGATATGACAGAGTAGGAGACACTACAGGGTAGGGTTGGGAGAAACAAGTGGTATAATTTTCTCTGGGGCCAGAGACATCTCTGATGCTGTAATTTATAATCTAAATGATCTTAGGCAATACACTTAGCTTTTTGTGTGCCTCTGTTTCCTCATAGGTAAAGTAGGACTCTTGACCTATTTATTTCAGAGGTCAACACACTTTTCCTGTAAGGGGCCACACAGTATATGTTTTAGAAATTGCGAGGCACAGGGGTTTTGCCACAGCTACTCAACTCTACCATTGTAGATTAAAAGCAGCCATAGATGATATGTAAATGAATGGTGGTGGCTATGTTCCAATAAAACTGGATTTACAATAGGTAGCTGACCGGTTTGCCGACCCCTGGCCTATTCCACAGGACTGTTGTGAGAATTAAATGAGATATGTATGTAAAATGCTGACTATTGCCCTTCCATAATGAGTCATTCTCATGAGAAGCAGGAACAGCCAGAGAGGAGAGTTGTTCACAGCTTCTCAGGCTGTCAGGACTGGCCCCCATTTGTTAACACGATACCAAAGGTTCTTCCTCATCCACTTTTTCTTCCTGGGAGCTAAAGTACCAAAAAAAGGATCATGACATTCTTTTAAACAGACATAATGGCACACTTCTCTTCTATATTAGGTCACTCTGTGTAATTATTTTTGAAGACAAACGCTTTCCAAGATGTGTTTACAGCCACATGGCTACAGCCACGAGAACAGCCTTTGAGAATTTTCCAGCTCTTTTTTTTCCATTCTGTATGTTCTTTGTTTTTTCTTACATTCATTGTTTTTTTAAAAAAATATTTTGTTGTGAATAAGAACACTTAACACGAGATCTGCATTCTTAGATTTTTAAGTGTACAATATAGCATGGTTGTCTCTGGGCACAATGTTGTAGAACAGATCTCTAGAAATTACTTACCTTGATTACAAACTCTCCTCTTCCCCCTCACCCCAGTTTCTGGCAACCGCAATTCTATTGTTTGCTTCCATGAGTTTGACTATTTTAGATAACTCTGCAGAAGAGTTATCTTAACATAACAGAAGAACATCTCTTCTGTTCAACATTGTCAGCTTGGTCCTCCTGGGGGAATGCCTGGGAAGGATTCTCTCCAGCCTGAGACCCTCTTGGTGAGCTGCAAAAGGTCGGAGGTAGCTCAGACTCATGGCATCTCCAGGACCTAAGCAGAAATTAATTCCTGTGATTTTTTTCATCACAGAATTTCCTAAATAGCATTTTTAAGATAGAGATTCTGAATCTGGTCTCGGGTAGGACCTAGGAATCTGTCATTATCTAAAAGGTCCCTGGGTGATTCTGATCCTCAGCCAAGGATCTGCTTAGCCCTGGGCCAGCCTCCCACCTGCACTTAACTCCCCTGCAATGGTTCCCAAATCCCGTTCTCCAAAACCCCAAGCTGCACAGTTGCCTGGCTTGCCTCTTTGTCCACTTGCTGTGTTAGCCAGAAGGCAGAGGGCGTGGAAGGCACTTTACTACCTGCAGCGATGGCTTGCACTCCAAGAAGGAAATGATTTCCCACTGGCTCTGCCAGCTGGGAATGCCGCAACTGCGGGCTCAGCCTGTGACTCCAGAGAGCACGTGGCCGGGAGGCTTTCAGTGTTTTCGAGTCAACACCAAGGGCTCCTATGCTGGTGGATGGGAGAGTCATTGATTTTTCTCGAGATAATAACTCAAGTGTATTTGTTCAGTGTCTTTCAGAACCAAAGCCTTGTCTGATTTTATTTTTGTTTGGTTTTTTGTTTGTTCTGAGAAGAAAAATCTTGACTAAAGCAAACCTCAGTGTTTTATTGCTCAGCGGCTCCTGGGGTCAAGTCGTTCTTGTCCCTCAGTCAAATGTATTGATTCTTCAACGGGTATTTAATGAGCACCTACTGTGTGCTATTGTGGGCTGTGGAGGGCTTTGAGAAAAGCGTAAGACCTGAGGTGGTGGCCTGGCTCCTGGAGCTCACAGTTCCCTACAAAGGGCCTCTGAGTTCTAATCCTAGCGCTACACTAAGAAACCAATCCCAGCCAGAAGTATTTCACGGGGACTTGGACCAAATGCTCAGCAAATCAGGTTTGTTGTTTGTCGTCTGGCCTTGATGCCTCATTTCCTGTGCCTAATGCTTGCCTCGTTTCCACCGAGAAAGTCTTTCTTCCTATCGCTTATTGTGTGCCAGCCACATAACACTGTGCTAAGTGCTTTCCACCTGCTGTCTGATTTGATCTTCCCACAACCATAAAAACCAGGATACCCATATCACAGATGAGGATATTAAGGCTTGAGATTATTTTCCAGGGCTTTGAAGCCAGGTTGACGGACGCCAAAGCCAGTACATGCAACCCCTGTGCTAAATGGGCTCCCGCCTTGCACCGCAGCTGATGTGACTGGGTCCACCTGTGCTCCCAGGTCAGCCCTCATCTTCTCCTTTAGGCCCTGAACGCTGGCCTGTAAAAATCAAGTCTCCTTTCACCATGGTGCATTTGGTGGGGGAAATAGTACATTTGTATCCAAAAGGACAGGCTGTGCGACTAGAAAACCACTCCTTTCCCTTCAGGTCATCTGTCTTTCTGTAGAATCACTAAATCCTGCTAAGCCACTACTTCTCAAAACATGGTCCCTGTGCTGGCAGTATCAGCATCACCTAGGAACTGATTAGAAATGCAAATTCTTGGGCCTTGCCCTAGACCAGCTGAACCAGAATCTCTCAGGATAGGCTCAGGCATTGTGCTTTAATAAGTTCTCCAAGGTGGCTCTGATGCATACTGAAGTTTGAGAACCACTGGCCTAGATTTGATGCCTAATATGCTTCAATAATAGTACAGTAATGTGCACATTCCCTAGACTGCTGAGATATTCTGACCAAAAAGCCAAAAAGGCAGTGAGGGGAGCACTTCTGCATTCCAAAATTTGTAAACATTATATAGTCTGTGGCTCTCTTAGAAATCCATAAAGATACCAGCATATTCAAGACCAGGAAGAGTTCTGCAGGAGAAAGACCTGTTTAACTTTGCTTAACCAGCCTCTCCGAAACTCATGTTTAATTTCAATCATAAACCTTTTCTTTTGCAAAATACCTGTTGAAATCCCAAGGAACTAGTAATGAATAGCACACTTTGGGAAGTATTGATCACCATGGCCAAAATGACCCTAACTTTGAACATGTTTCATCAGAATTAAATCTCCAAAAGTCATATCAGAAATAGAGGAATATTGTGTAGAATGTTTGTGAGAAGTCACTTTCGGATCCACACAGACCCCTATGTTGCACAACTCCAAGGGACAGCCCTATGTGAACAGGGACCCCTGGAGTCGGACAGCCCTCCAGCCTAGACCTACCACCAAATATTGAATTAATCAAAGGCTGAAGAACTAAAATGCTTCCATCTATGAGAAATAATTTAGAATCTGGGGGCTTGGTGGGGTATCTAGGGAGAGGGTTTCTAAGATATTTAACTCTTTTAACTACATGGAAAATATTTCAGGATGAACTTTGCCAGTTGTAACTATGCCAATAAATACTATACAATTACATTGAATATAGTCATATTTCTGCTCCTTTGAGCCCAGTTCATTTTATATTTTGAAAGCATTTGATGAGAATGCTTTGCATTTGGGTAACATCTTTTATCCCCAAGTCCCATGGATCTACTGGAGAGATGATTGGCGAGAGAATTCCCCAACGTGGAGGTCCCTCCCCTCTGGTGGGATGGTAAGTTTCTAACAGAAGCAGGGAATTTGCCTACACTGAGGTCACTGGCTGACTATTGAAGATGGTATCAAAGCTAATCAGCAGACAGAAGAGCCAGCCTAGACAACATGACTGTGGGCTTCATATTTCTGTGAATTAATTTAAGAAAAATAAAAGGAATAGCTATTTCTTGTTCTCTTTGTGGTGCCCTAAGAACTTCACATTTAATCATGAGATGCTGGCTACCTCCAGGCCCCAGTCATGCCTAAGAAGTGCCCCACTCTTCCTTTGCATGAGATGCTGGTTCCAAGTTCAGCAGGGAACCAGAAATGTCAGAGGCACATAAAAGTTGGGCATAGGGAAAAGGTGAGAAGAGCCAGCTTTGAGTTCCCTTCTGCTTGGCAGGTGACTTCCTTTTCTCTTATTTTCAAATAAAGTTTATTATTTTCTCCTTTATGAGAAGAATACATTCTTATTATAGAAAATTTGGCAAAAATAGAAATACAAGAAGCAAAGAAGCGCCCATCATCCAAAGAGAATCACTATTAACAATTTGGTGTATTTCCCTCCAGTCTTTTTTCTATGCATTTTAAAAAACAGAATTACAATCACACTGCATGTGCAATCCCGATTCCAGGGTATTATAGTACAACCTAGACATAAGCCCGTGGTTTTTCCAACCCTCACATTAATAAATGAGACCACACACTCTTGAGGGCAAGGGCAGGGTCTGTTCTTGCCTATCATAGTGACACTGGGACCAAGTGTAGAGCCTGACACACACAGTAGATGTTGTTGAACAAAATAACAATGGACAATATGTCATCAAGTGGATATGCCAGAACTCATGTAACCTCCCCTCTAATGCAGAAATGAAAGGTGCCTCCAATTGTTCACTGTGATAGGCGGTGCTGCAATTCTGTTACCCTTATTTTCTTTTTCTATATTGAGATTATTATCCCTAGCAGATACTATCAGCTTCTCAGCCATTTTCCCTCAGCCTTTTTCAGGGGCACCTCCAGACAGTCCCTGGACAGTCTGCTGACTTCCTGTGTCACTTGTCTGAGCTTGTTCTCTGACCATGGAAGCATGCGTGGGCTACATGTGCGTGGAATACCCTGGACATGCCAGTGTTGATGTCCCCAAGCAAGCCTCAACCAGTGGGGATAAGAGTTGGTGGATAAATATCCCAGCTTCCTTGCTTCTCAGGGTGACAACTATAAGGCATGTTCTACACAGTCTGTCAAATGGTTCTAGGAAGATCAAGCCCCAGCTCGATAGTGGGGCTCAATAGTGTCCAATCATTAGCATACCCATCACATTGGCTTTCCCTTCATCCTTCCTGCCCATGTTCCCCACTCCCTCATCATGCTTCTAGGCATCACCTCCCAAAGAAACTGCTTGCACCAAACCCTTGTCTCATGCTCTGCTTCTGGGCAACCCCAAACTAAATCATTGACTTTTGATAGAATCTCAGAAGCAGAATTCCTGAGTTAAACCAAATGAATTCCTTAAAGATGCAGGATACATATTGATTAGCAAGTAAGGGTTTTCAGAGCTCTTTTCCTAAGCTTTAATTTTACTCTAAGAGTCTGGACCCTGACCTGGATACTTAGGAAGAGGAGGAAAAGAAGTCAAAGTGATCGCCTGCCAGGTCTGCACTGTAGGATGGTTAAGCAATTTCGTTTGAGTTTCTTCCTTTGTCGCTCACTTTTCTGTGTTGTTTGCCTTGCTTCATTTTCTTCCATGTTCCTGGACAGAGGCCAGTGGTTATAGAATTTTCTCTTTTGTCTCTACAAATAGAAAGGGAGGGGGGGAATTGAACGCAGCAGAGAAAAGAACCTGGGAGGAAGAACAAGTGAGCTGTTGCTTTGGAATATTTCAGCCTTGGGTCTCTGTAACAACCAGAGTTTGGTATTTTGGGGGAAATTGTAACGACAATAGACTGTGCTATAAACAGGTTTTTTGTCATCATTAAACCCTTGCAATCTACGAGGAGTGCACAATTGTGTTCCAAAATAAAGCTGCATGTTTGGGGATTGTCATAGTGACCTAGAAAGCATGGCTTCTCTGGGGAAATGTAGGAATGAAATTTCTTAACAGGTTTACCACTGAGGCCCTGGCTGCACATAGAAAAAGACTGAGTCTGTTTTCCTGGAAATGGGGGCCAAATCACTCTCTTTTGCCCAAGATTACCCGGACATTCCAAGAAAGCGTCTTTGCTGGAAGGACAAGGAAGATAGAAATTTGAGCACTCACCTTTTGTGTCCAGGCCAGGACTCCCTTTCTACCCAGTTTTTGCACATTATGTGTGATGGAGATTTTTTTCTTTTGTTTTTCTTGTTTACAGAATAAAGAGAAGGATGCCTTGGTCAATGTCAATTTAAAGGCAGTTACTAAATTAGACATATCCTCCCTCCAACCAGAAAATATCAGATGCCTCCCAAATGTCCTAGGTCCACACAGCCCTTTTAAAAACTCCTCAAGCTTTGCTCCCCCTCTTGAGAATTCTAGCTTACTCATGAATCCACTGCGGGGAGAGGGAAATCACATGGCACCCACAAACTTGATGCCTGGTTGCCTGCAGGAGCAACTCCAGCAGAGTTCTAAGCTGAGCTGGTGTGGGAGCACCAGTTGTTGTGTGGCAGAGACTGCTTCATGTTTACCAAAACTGACTTCCTTTTCCTTCTGGACACACAGCTAGACAGCACACCCCAGCCTCCCTCGTGGTTAGGTGGGAATGCATGATTGGCAGAAGGGAGACCTGTATCATTTTCAGGCCTGGTCCCTAGCTCTTGTGCACCCTTTCCTCTCTGTCTTTCCACCATTCTTGCAACTGGATGTGCAGAACTCCAAGGCCCCACAGGATGAGGGAAAACAAGACTACAGAAGCCTGGTCCCTGAGTCCTGGCATGGGGGTGACCAGCCCAGAAGAATTCCTGACTAGGAACATCAACATGGGACATCACACGAGTAAGAAATAGTCCTTTGTTATGTTAAGCCATTGACTTTTGGAACTGTTTGTTACTGCAGTTAATCTGCCCTGACTAATACATCCTGCAAGTACTGGTTGCCTCTTGCCATGTGTATTAGTTCACCTGGATGGCAGAGCCAATTACACTGTTTGTCCCACCAAGCCCACCAAGATCATTCACATGAAGGATCCTTCAGTCACAAACTAGTTAGGAGAATGTGTGAAAAGCATGTGATCAAAGCACGTTCTTCATACCACAGGAGCACAGAAGTGGGAGCGTCCAGCTCACGATGTTGGAGGGATGAGAGGCCATGTGGTATGAAGAGAGCAGTGACTTTCAATCAGATGTGCAACCCACAGAACACCAGGCTGACTCCGGGGCTGTCTTCGCACTTAAGGAAGTGTCAGTCTGCACCCAACAGCAACTCAGGAGCAGCTGAAATCTACATTGCAGCCCCTGAAGGTACCACGTCACAATGCAAAGCAAAACTTCTCTATCACTCTGTGATATTGGTCACACTCAAGGCTGCTTCTCAAGCCTCTTTCCTCTCCTATGCCAAATCCCCCCAAAACCTCTCCCTAAACCCACCCACACTGTTCTGCTAACCTGCCCCGTCTCTCCCTGCCTTTTCAGAGCTACTCTTTTCTCTCCATCTTCTCCTCTGCAAATCAAGCCAGGCTTTCTGGCCTGCCTGGCCTCAGCCTTTCCTGCTACAGCTCACAGTCTCAATTGATAGTTAATTATGACCCAGAAAGGTCCAAAAACAAAAACAGATTCTTCCTAGGGGTGGGGAAGAGGGAGTGGCTATAAATATTTATGCATTAATATTACTTTTGGTTTTGATGACAAATAGATCATTGCCTCCCCTCCTTGTAAGTTAGGTGATGTTGGGTAAATTCTGTAGCAGCCCTAAGCCTCCATTTCCTACCCTGTAAAGTGGGGTTTATAGAACTTCTCAGGATTCTTGTGGGGAGTAAACAAGATACAGTATGTGAGAGTAGTTTGCATAGAGCTGGCAGTAAGCATCGTCGTTTGTTCTGCCCTTTCTGAACTTGCGGCTCCTTTGCTCTATGTGAGGGGAATCAGAGGTGCGGGCCCAGCGCAATGGCACAAAGGAGGTAAACTGAGGCCCCAGCAGTCAGCAGCACCCGGTTTTGATGCCAGCTGTTCTGGATCTCACTCCTGAGTTTCCTGTGCAACTTTCAAATGACCTTGAAGGAAGACTGCATTTCTGTGCCTCCAGCCGAGCCTTTCCACCACAGGGGAAACATGCCCACTCCTTGTCCCCCAGGGTGGGTTGTGAAGGTTAATGAATTGGTGTTTGTGAAGTGCTTTGAGATCCGTGGATGAAAGGCCCTGTGAAGTCGAAAGCGTTGGGATGATTATTAAATTGCCTTGCCTGAGGTCAGACAGCACAGGACTAGGGGAGCTAGAAAGGGAAGACTCGTTCCCTTTCTTCCATTGCCCTGCTGGAACAACTAAGACCGTAACCTGTTCTTGCTAAGACGGTCTGTCCCTCTGTGGGTGGATGTCCTCGGGCCTTCACATCCCGTCTCCTTGATTGCCAGCACCCTGGTTAGGACCGGGCTCCAGCGCCTCGCCAGCCTGCTCATTGGAATGCCAAGCGGCTCCCTCGCTCCCGGGGAGAGGTCTGGTTTGCAGGGATTTTAGCAGCTCAGGGAAACTATTGTGTGAGGGGCATCCACACTTGACCCTGAGGCCCTTCTTGAGAAAGAAGGGGCAGTTTCTCCTGTGCCAAGCGGACACCAAGGCGAAGGAAAAGCTCCGCTCTGGCTGAATTTGGGGGTTGCGTTCCCCACCAACCAGCTCTTTCCTACACCCCGTTTTCTTTTTTCTGTCTTTCATTTTTTCTTTTTCATTTTCTTTTCCATTCAAGCAGCCTAGCAGTTGCAATATTTGTTTTATAAACATTTCCTCCGTACCTTTGTTTTTTTCCTTCCCCCATGTTGGCTGTTGTATAGATACCTCATTGCAATTCAGACACATGTCACTTTCGGCTGTCAGTGTGGCTGTTGCCACACTAATTAGTTAAGATGAAGAAAAAAACACAGTGCCATATAAATAAAAAATTAGAGACTGTCACATTGTTTAAAAAGGGGCCACCTCCCAATGCCAGATCTCAGCAAAGCGGTATTCCTTCTGTTTCCTGGATATTCCAGCTAAGGGGAACGCTTGTAATGTCTTGTTTTTAGTGATTAAGTGGTTAATGATTTAATGAACTAAAAAAAAACCCCTCATTTGTTGCTTCCCTTGGACTTGGAAAAAACCTCAAAGAGCTGATTTTCTGTGTACCTCAGTCCAATATTGCTACCTGCTGGGATACGAACACAGTCTCTAAATAAATTGCTAGTGGCCTTAGGCGGGTGGAAGAGTCTCTCTTTGATCCTGCTCGAGCGGATGAAGTCAAATGTTCAATCAATCAATCACGTTCATAACTTGCAGCTACAATCGGGCTGACAACAGCCTATTATTTATTTTTAAAATCATATATTTCATTATTGCAAAACACACAGGCTCTCACAAGGGGGAAAAGACTAAATTATTGATAAGCCATATAGATGACGGAGTTTGTTGTTTCTGACATGCTTGTCACTAACTATTGTCAGGAAGAATTTACTAAGATGTAGAGTCAGGAAAGTTGGCCAGGAATGTATGTCGCGCCAAAGCAGAGATGGGGAGAGGAGACTCTAATAGCCTGTCTCTCTTATTGAATTCTTGTAGGTAAAAAGCAGCTGAAGGCAGAACAGGTTTCTATCGCAAAGCAAGACTTGAAAAGCCCCCAATTTGATTGCTACAGAGCAGGAGATTTGGTTCTCAAAATAGCCATGCGTTTGGGAAATGAATTTTTGCTGGTGTCTGTACATTCCTGGAAATAACAATCGTAACTCGCCAGAATTCCCACATGGACCGGGGCCAGGCATATTTATTCAATATTGCGTGTTGGGGCGGGGGGAGATGGGGAGGCGATGTGCAAATGCAGCCTGGAGAAGCAGGCGTGGAGGGGGCCGGCTTGGGGCTCCCCTTGCTTTGGGAGCTGGGAGAAGAGGAGGTGCTCTGCTGCGCCCCAGTCGGGGTCCCTGAGCTGGCAGGGCATTCGCAATGGGGGCGTCTTCCCTCTGGACCTGAGATTGAACTTCTCTAATAGGCTTAGGAGAAGGAAGAGCAGTCAGAAAAATGCTGACCAGTCCTTTCTGTGTGCTTCTCTCTTTCCTGTTTTCTAGGTCACTAGCTGAGGAGGTCACGGCAAGCTGAGATCTTAAAGCTGCCACTGACCCCCTCGTCTGAACAGTTAGGAGTTGGACTGGAAAATCTCTCAGGCCCAGCATTGTCACCTGGCTGTCACCTTCTTGATAAGGAGGATGTTGCTCCTGGATTTGCTGGAAGAACGAGCCCCCTGGACTGATGGAAGGGAAGATGTTTTATTAAATGTTCACTCATACAGATCAAATCCTATTAGAATAAGATCATTACACTGAAACAAAAACAGCCGTGGAACTAAAGGTTTCTAACACCCATTCCATTTGATACTGCCTGGAACACAAATACAATGTCAGTAAAATCGAAGCTTCTTTGGAAGTTCAGCTGAGATTTGACTTGTTCTCCTACATTATTCACTAATTGTAAGATGATCTCCCAGTTGCTGGGATGGGGAGAGACAGTGCTACGTGTGTGCCCTAGAGTTAAAGTTCTCTCCAGGCCAAAGAGCACTTCAGAATTAATCTGTCCCCCTAGTTCATAGAGGAGAAAACTAAGACTCAGAGAAACTGGAATCAGACAGGCAGTTAGTGGCAGATATGGGACCAACTCCTCCCCCAAGGTGAACCAGGAAACCACTGCCAGGAAAAGAGGTGTCTTGATTCCCCATCAGGTGCTCTGTCTACCTCGTTATGCTGCCTTTGGGTGTAATAGTCCACATGCATTCGTTTGGTTTGAAGACACTAAACTCCATTTAGAACCCAAACAACCAGAAAGCTCACTTAATCACGTGTGCTGACCCCTGACCATGAGTAGTCAAGGTCATTACAGGATTAGGATTTGGAAGTTACTTCTGAATCTATAAGAAGCCATTGAGTCAATCTTTGGGGGGTCGGGAGCCCTTGCTTCCAGCTTTCTGCTACCACTTCCTTTCTGTGGTGGACGTGCCTGACGTGGCCCCTTCTGAGTTTCTGTCCCTGAGGTGAGGCGTGGTCATGACAAAGACTCTCTCCTCGACCAAACTTAATCCAGGCTCCTCTGAGGCATCTACCTCAGCCCCCATCCCTGCGGGGCCTGCATGGCCCAGTGTTAGAGAAAATCCTGCTAGGTTAGTTCAGAGAGAATGTCCCACCTTTGACATCTGACCACCCTGGCCTGCCTTTGGCAAGACTCCTACCCCCTCCCACCACCCTTGACAAAACTTCTTACTAACTTTCCATCCACTGCTCTCCCCCACCCCCAAACCTGCTCCTTGGCTATAAATCCCCACTTGTTCTTGCTGTATTGGGAACAGCTCCCAGTTCCATGCTGTGGTCTCTTTCCCCCTGTTGCAACAGTTCCTGAATAAAATCTATTTTTACCACTTTAACTACTGTCCAGCTCTGGTTCTCTTTGACGGTCTACCCGTGCTTCAAGTCAACTTCTGTCTCCAAAATTCTACATAAAAATTCTATATAAAATCATACTCACTAGCATTTTCCTTTTAATTTATTTTTTGAACCATTTGCCACCTATGTTGGCACATATGGAAACTGAGTTGACCAAAGCCATTAATGCACCAGACTAAACAATCCCTTATCATCTTCATGATACAGTAGAAATAACTCCTCACTGGAACAAAGAAACCTGGCTTCTTAGTCCTGGCATTGGAGAACTTGGGTGAGGCACTGGAATCTCTCTGCACCTCAGTTTTCTCATCTGCTAAGTGGGGATATTGACCTCTTTTCTCCCTATCCAGCTGAGGCAGATTGCCATGAGGATCTAAATCCATCACGTAAGTGAAAGGAGGGACAAAAAGCAGCTTAGGTGCACCACAGATGTGGAGTAGGAGTATTAGCTGGTGGTGGGAATTCACTGTAGATGGGAGAGGCTGCTGCAAATATAAGATTACATTTTTAATTACCTTCAGATGCTGATCTATGTAAATAGGCCTGTTATGCTTGTTTGGGAGGGGGTAGGAGAAAGGGATGGAGTGGGGCTCATTAACTTCCTGGCAATGCTTTTTTGTGGTAGTTTCAAGGAAAACGTTTCAGAGGAGGAAAAAACAGCTGCCTCTGCGCACGCTGCAACAGCGGAAAGATGTAGAAGAGCTGGTCCCTCCTTTGTCCTCCTGTTTTCTGGGTTGGGAGGTACATTTGTCCACCAATAGCACAGGGCAACCCTTCTTTGACAGTGCCCACAAACACTGCAGTCATTTCCTCTGTGTGGCTTTTTTCCTTTTGAAGCTTGCTTGCTACACACTTTGGTGAGAGTTGCCACGCCAAGGAGGGCTGAGTACCTGCGTGGTATCGGATTGTGGGATGCCAGACAGATGGCTTTTTTTCCCCCCAGCAAGATAAGACTCTATGAAGTATGATTTTATTAATAGTCTCTCTCCCAGCCCTGGTCCCCTTGGGAGCCTTCCGTGATTGGTCAGTTGTACGATTATAATGGGCACTAATTATACCTGGAAGCTAAGGTATAGGAGGCCTTAACTTACAAAGCCCTTGGTGATAAGGATTTGGGTAAACACAATGAGCTGAAAACGACTTCATCTTTCCAAAAGGACAAAGGAATTACTTCTTGAAAAATGAGCAACTTAGGGAAACAGTTAAACAGAGGAATGAAAAATGAACCAGAAATGCTCCCAGCTTTTTACCAGTTAGGGGAGAATTTTTGGAGAGGCATATTTGGATTAACCCTGTGTGGACCACAGTGGACTCACTTGACAGCCATCATCAGCTGGTCCTGGATGGAGGCTGGGAACAGCGACTCCCTAAATGAAGGGAAGTCTCAAGTGTGGAAGCCAAATTTGAGGCCGTTCTTTCTAGACCCCAAATAGGACATTGAGGCCAAGAAATAGCCCCAACCCACTTCCAGATAAAAAACCCTTTCAAAGGCTCTGTCTTTTTCTTCCAAATGACTCAGCGGCAGATGTGCCCCAGACTATGGAGCTGGTCCGCAGCCTGTGGCTTTTCTCCCTAGGATTTGTCACCCAGGCATGCCCAGCAAGCCCAGGACAACTGTATAATAACGTGCGTTAGAGGCAGCTTGTGCACCCAGAGGCAGCAAAGCCCATACGAGCACCGGAAGGAACTTCCTGGCAGGAGGGGCACCAAGGAAGCTGTACAGGTAAGGGAGAATCGATTATGTCCAGAGGACAGCTGAGGGTGACGTTCAGCACATGGGACTGGACTTTTCATCGACGGCCTCCCTTACGCCCAGCCTGCTTCCTCATGACTTCAGAGTGACCTAGCCAGGTGGGGCTTTGATAGCCGAGCTGCTGCACTACTCTCTGGAGCATCTGGCCACATGGACCAGGACACCCCCAGCCCTAGTCTGGGATAGACTGTTCCGCACACCCAGGGTGTTTACAGCCAGGAACGGTTTTGTGGCAGACAAGTTCATTGTGTTCGATCACTGAGCCGCTGAGTCCAGAAGCCCAAGTTCAACGTTCGTAGGCTTGTCCACAGGCCCCATGCGGTCTGACTCTGCCACTTGGCTGGCCTTGCTTCCTGCTGCTCTGCCACTTGCTCCCTCTGACCCAGCCACTCAGCCTCTGGCTGTTCCTCACACAGGACTCGCTCCTGCCCCAAGACCCTCCCGCTGGCTCTTCCCTCAGCCTGGGACACTCTTCTCCCAGACAGTGTCACTGCTCCCCTCTTGCTTCCTTCAGGTGCGCAAAGGCACCTTCTTTGTCAAGCTGTCCCTGAACATCTTGTATAAAATAGCAGCAACCCCCTCCCCCCAAGCCTCGCTCCCTCCTCCAGGGATTTTTCTACAAAGCGTTTACTGCTCTGGGACATACTCTGTTCACTTGTTTATGTGGTTATTGTCTAAAGGAAGCTCCATGAGAGAGAGGGGGGCTTTGTTTTGTTCATGCTGCAATCTCAGAACTTAGCAGAGTGCTCGGTTCACAGTTGATGCTCAAAAGAATGTTCATCGAACTAAATTTGAATTCAAACACCCACCTAGACCAATTTAGCTGGATCTCTTCTCTGGCCACATCCTAAGGCAGCTACTGAAGACACGTGCCCTTGGGGGATGTTTAAGAGGACCAGCCCTTTCTTTGCTACAACAGAAACAGGCATATGGCCTGAGGATGGTACTGCAAGGACGTGATTAAAAACTGAAAGTAGAAGATGTGGATGACATAGACCTTGCCCTCTGGCAGCTGGCGGAGTAGAACCTTCAAAGTTTCCATGAGTGAGTCATTCTCACTTTTGATCTATTTAAGCAGAAAGCGCTTCCTAGAAATTTTGGCCAGAATATCGATCATTTCACTAGACTCCACTTGCCCAAGTTGTCAGAGAAGAAGGGATGTTGTTGTGTTGTTCAGCAGGAGAAGTAGACTGGAATGGGCAGCCTCAGCTCCTGGCTGTCCCTTGGCGCTGAACCACAGCCTCACCTCCCTGACATAGCCCTGGGCTTCCAGCTCGGGCGCGGTGGGGTAGAGTTGCATCAGCTTCTGCGAGAGATTAATGCCAACCCTCTTCGCAGCTGAACACTGTAACACACAACTCTACCCTTCCCTGGCTCCATTCACCAATAATACTGACCAACACTGATTGAGTGCCTACTAAGTGCTGGGAGAATTATAAATGTGTCGTGTGTGGTACCTCATTTACAACAGCCCTGTAAAAGTGGTACAATTATTAACTCCATTTTACTCATGAGGGAACAGGCACAGAAGTGTTAACCCACCCAGGATCACACAGCTGGTGAGTTAGGGGGCTGGATTCAGACTCAGGCAGTCTTGCTCGTTGAGTTGTTGCTCTGAGCTACTGAGCTCCAGAAGCTTCCCTCTGAGTCCTTGACCAAATTTATAGTCTCCAGCTCCTGGCTCCTTACCAGCTACCAAAAGCCCAGCTGAGCACCTGAAGGATTCACAGTCCCTTCATTTGTTCACATATACTAAAATCTGTGCCTGGAAGGAGGAAGCATCTTAGATCGTCTGAGAAGCACCTTGGATCATCAGAGAAGCATCCTGGATCGTCAGAGAAGCATGGACCTTGACCCTTCCTGGTGGTTTTATGGAACAGTACTTGGGGCAGGTGGGCCATCAACTTATACTGAGGGTGCTACTTGAAATGGCTGTATCACTTTGTCATTTGGTACAGTAAGGATGTCATGAGGGGCCTTGTCCTTGACATAACCCAGTGATCACTGCATGAAGATTCATGGAACAAGCTGCTCTCAGGGCTAATATCCAACCAAGAGATATGGATGCACATGATAGACACCTATAGTCTTTCCTGTTCTACATAGACTCTAGGGAACTTAGAGACAAATGTCTGGCCCACCTCTGTCATGTGGAGAGAGTGTCACAGCCCCAGATTTGTTAGTCTCCCTCTCTGGGTGCAAGATGACTCTTCTAGGTTTGGTTTCCTTTGCTTTGCTTTTTTTCACCTGTTTTTGACTGCTCTTGCTATATTGTGTGTGTGTGTACGCATTTGTGTAATTGTATCTTTTCCAGCTTAGGGCACAGATATGGTAACATCTCTTATTTTTCCAGTTCACTGTTTGAACATCATCTGCCTTCTATTAGTGGAATGTTCATCTTAAGAGCTTCCTCATTCCTGAACCCTGAGCCTTAAAGTGAAGAAGTGAAACATTTAATCCTGCCTCTAATTGCTGGATGAACAGAGATCAATGGGGTGGCTAAGTGGCATAAAGAGTTGTTGCTGTGGCCACTGCTATTTCGTGTCCCTGCTGGTCCCTCACAGTCCACTCCTGTGTTCAAGGTCCCCACCAGGATCTCAGGGTGTCCTACCCCGGACCTCGCATTTGCTCTTGCAGTTCACTACCACGCAGACATTCATCCTCAAGGCGCAACACAAGCCAGGTGCCAGCCACAGGCACACGCCATGCTGGGCCAACCCCCCACCCCCAACAAAACTTCTGGGCCCTTGGGATGATCTTGGGCCATCAGCCCAAGTCCCTAGAAGAACTCCTTGGTGATGGAGATCTTATAGGGAGCTCCTTGTCTTCTATCTTGCTGGAGAACTTTGACAAGGGCCATCCTATCAGACTTCCCTAACTTTGAATCTCAGGGAGCAGTTTTGGGGTTCTAATACCCTCCCTCCCAGAAGGTCCTGAACTCCTAATGCAAATGTCCTCCCCCTCTTTAGAGCTACATGCATCTCGCCAAGGGCCAATGGAGTTCTCTGAGGTCAGTGCCTGGCTGACCTCACGTGTTACATGTGGTCTTGAACTTTCAGCAACCTGGTCTCATGCACCTTGGCTGCCCAATAGCTGCATTTGCCGATTCGCTCACTCATCTCTTCAGTAACTACTTGTTAAGTGCCTACTGTGTGTCAGGGCTGGGAACACAGCCTCTGATAAGATGAGAATTGTCCCCAGCCCTTAAGAAGCTTACAGTCTAGTGAGGGGAGATAGGCAATAAGGAGTTGAAAAAAATAAAGCATTTACAGTGTGACAATGAATGGAAGAAATCATCAGTGCCTCAAACCTGGGTCGTCGGTGAGCCCACTGCAGAGTCCCCCGAGAGCTGAGAAGCTCAGGGGAAGCGGAAAGCAGGAAGAGCTTCCAGATATCTCTGCCACACGAGGGGAGTCTGTCCCCAAAGGACTAACCAGGAGTTAACCAGTAGTACTTCTATATAGAATAAGCCAGAAGCCTTGTTAATGAGGTTCATTCTTATTGCCTCTGGAACAAAAGTTAGGGAAGGAAGAACTGTATAGCTTAAAGGAAACTTGGAATCCTTTTCTTTGGGGGAAAGGTGATAACTGACATCCAGAGGGAGGAGACAGCCAGGGCAAAGGCACACGGGGAGTGATGGAAGAGTAATCCTATCTGCCACACCCGAAGAAGGCCAGGTCTTCCATTATTGCTCAACCTTATGCCTCAAAGGAAGAGAAGACCCTTCCAAGGGACTTTACCATGAAGAAGGCAAAATGGGCAACTTTCCCCCTTTGTATGGA
Source organism: Daubentonia madagascariensis (assembly GCA_023783475.1). Taxonomy (NCBI): domain Eukaryota; kingdom Metazoa; phylum Chordata; class Mammalia; order Primates; family Daubentoniidae; genus Daubentonia; species Daubentonia madagascariensis. The sequence continues at coordinate 20,287,519 of JAKFHU010002573.1, forward strand.
TGACTCTCTTTGAACCATTTACCTATAAGGTAATAAGCATGAAGACAAAAAAACTAAGTTGCTGTTTGATGACAGTATCGTGCTTTCAGACCAATTCTAAGATCACTTGCCTTCAGATTGCTTGTTACTTAAGTGCAGGTTGAGTATCCCTTATTCAAAACACAGAAGGTTTTTGGATTTCAGAATTTTTTCAGATTTTAGAATATTTGCATTCTACTTACTGGTTGAGTATCCCTAATCTTAAAATCTGAAATGCAAAATTCTCCAATAAGCATTTCCTTTGAGCACCATGTTGGTGTTCAAAAAGTTTTGAATTTTGGAGCACTCCAGATTTCAGACTTTGGAATTAGGACTGCCCAACATGTAGCCATGTCCTTATTGCTAAGGCACTATTGGTTGGATTTCTCTTATATGCAGTCAAAAACATTCCTAACTGATAAAGGATCTTTTAGGGATAATTGTCCTATTAAGCTCTTAATACATCAACTGTTACCAGTACAGTAGGGACATTGTACGGATTTTATTAGTAAATAGGTAAATATTTTTTCAGATAAAATTCACATAATAGTAAATTCACCATTTTAACTATTTTAAAATGTACAATTCCATGGTGTTTGTACATTCATAATGCTCTGTGTCCACTACTACTATCTATTATTAATTCCAGAACATTTTCATAATTCCAAAAAGAAACCCAAATCTATTAAGCAGTCACTCCCCATTTCCCCCTCCCCCCAGCCCTTGGCAACTAATCTCTCTGTCTTTATGGATTTGCCCATTCTGGACATTGTATATAAATGGAATCATACAATATGTGGCCTGTTGTGTCTGGCTTTTTTCACGTAGCATAATGTTTTCAAAGTTCATCCATGATACAGCATGTACAGATGGTCCTCAACGTACAATGATTTGACTTATGATTTTTTGACTTTGCAGTGGCATGAAAGCCACACAGATACACACTCAGTAGAAACCATACTTCAAGGTAGGCTAGGCTAAGCCATGATGCTCTGTAGGTTAGGTGTATTAAATGCATTTTCGATTTACAATATTTTCGATTTATGATGGGTTTATCAGGATGTAACCCTATTGTAAGTTGAGGAGCATCTGTAGCTGTACTTTATTACTTTTTATGACTGAATAATCCATTGTATGGATATACCAGATGTGTTTTATCCATTTATCAGTTGATGGACATTTGGGTTGTCTTCACTTTGGAGCTATTATAAATAATGCTGCTATGAGCACTTGCATAAAGTTTTTTTTGACCATATGTTTTCAATGATCTTGGGAATATACCTAGGGATGTAATTGCTGGGTTGCATGGGAATTCTATGTTTAACTTTTTGAGGCACTGTCAAGCTATTTTCCACAGTGACTGCACCATTTTACATTCCCACCAGCAATGTATGACAGCTCCAATTACTCCACACCCTCATCAACACTTGTTATTTTCTGTTTTTAATTTTAACCATCCTAGTGGGTGTAAAATGGCATTTTGCTTTGGTTGGCATATCCCTAACAACTAATGATGTTGAACATTTTTTTTTCATGTGCAATATGGCCATTTGCTTTTCTTCTTTGGAGAAATGTCAATTCTAGTCATTTGCCCATGTTTAAATTGGGTTTCTTTTTCTCATTGAGTTTCAGGAATTCTTTTTAGATTCTAGATACTAACCCCCGATATATGATTTGCCAATATTTTGTCTTAGATCTAGTGTTTGTCTTTTCACTTTATTAATAATGTCATTTTGTTCACCAAAGTTTTTAATTTCAATGAAGTCCAATTTATCTGTTTTTTTCCTTCTTTGACTCATGCTTTTGATGTCACATTTAAAAAATCATTGCCTAATCCAAGGTTGTGAGGATTTATACCTATGTTTCATACCTATGTTTCCTTCTAAGAGTTTTATAATTTTAACTCTTATATGTAAGTCTTTGATCCATTTTGAGTTACTTTTCTGAATATGGTGTGAGGTTGGGGTACAAATTAATTCTTTCTCATGTGGATATTCAGTTGTCTTAGCACCATTTTTTGAAAATACTGTTCTTTCCCCATTGAATGATCTTGGCATCCTTGCTGAAAATCAACTGACCAGAGATGTAGGGAGTTAATTCTAGACTCTCAATTCTATCCCATGCATCTATAGGGCTGACATTATGCCAGTACCTCACTGTTTGGATTACTATAGCTCTGTAGTAAGTTTTGAAATCAGAAAGCATGAGTCCTCCAACTTTGCTCTTTTTTTTTTCCCCCAAGATTGTTTTGGCTATTTTGTGTCACTTATGATTCCATATGAATTTTAGGATCAGCTTGTCCATTTCTACAAAAAAAGACCACTAGAATTTTGATAGGTGCCATGGTCTGAATGTTTGTATCCTGCTCCCCACCCCAAATTCATTTGCTGAAATTCTAACCTCCAAGGTGATAGTATTCAGAGATGGGACCCTTGAAAGATGGTCATGAAGTCAGAGGCCTCATGATTGCAATTAGTGCCCTTATGAAAGATAACCCACGGAGCCAGCTCTTCCCTTCTACCATCTGAGGACATAGCAAGAAGGCACTGTCTATGAGCCTGAAAGTGAGCCCTCACCAGACACCAAATCTGCCTTGATTTTGGATTTCCCCAACTCCAGAACTGTGAGAAATAAATTTCTGTTGTTCATTAGTGACCCAGTTTATGATATTTTGTTATAGCAACTCAAACAAACTAAGGCAATATGCACTGCTTTAAATCTGTAAGCTAGTTTGGATAGTATTGCCTTCTTAGCAATATTTTGTTCCAACCTATGAACATGGCATGTTTTCCACTCATTTAGGTATATTAAATTTTTTCCAACAATGTTTTGTAGTTTTAGTGTACGAGTCTTACATTTCCTGAAATTTATCCCTAAGTATTCATTCTTTTTGATACTATTGTAAACAGAATCATTTTCCTAATTTTATTTTTAGATTGTTCATTGCTAGAGTATAGAAATACAACTGATTTTTGTATATTGATCTTATATTCTAAAACTTTTCTAAACTTGTTTATTATCTCTAGTAGTTTATGTTGTGCATGGATTCTTTAGGGTTTTCTATATATTGAGATCAGGTCATCTTTGAATAGAGAAAGTTTATGTCTTCTTTTACAATCTGCGTGCCTTTTGTTTCTTTTTCTTGCTTAATTGCTCTGGCCAGAACTTCCAATACCATGTTAAATAGAAGTGCTGAGAGCAGGCATTCTTATTTTGCTTCTGATCTTAGGGGGAGAGATTTTAATCTTTCACCATTGAATATAAAGTTAGCTGTGGATTTTCATATATGCCCTTAAGATTGAAGTTCCCTCCTATTTCTAGTTCATTGAACTGTACATTTCTCCCTTCTACTCTGTCAGTTTTTGCTTTATGTATTTTCAGGCTATGTTGTTAGAAGTATGTTGTTTATAACTGTTACAATCTTCTTACAAGATTGACACTTTCATCATTATATAATCTCCTTCTTTGTCTCTTATAACAATTTTTTCCTTGAAGTCTATTTTGTCTGATGTGTAGCTACTCCAGCTCTCTTTTGGTTACTGTTGTCTGGAATATATTTTCTATATTCCTCTTTTCATCCTATTTGCTTCTTTGACTATAAAGTAAATCTCTTGTAGACTGCATATAGTTATGCCAAACCCTACCTTTTAAATGGAGAGTTTAACCATTTTATTTTAAAGTTATTGATAAGGAAGGGCTTACTTCTTTCATTTTGCTATTTGTTCTATATGCCTTATATCTTTTTTGTTCCTCACTTCTACTATCACTGCCTTCTTTTGTGTTAAGTAGATATTTTCCAAAGTACTGTTTTAATTCTCTTGTTTCTTTTTTGATACATTTTAGTTCTTAGTGGTTACCCTGGATATTGTAGTTAACATCTTAATTTGTAACATTCTAGTACAGATTAATGCCAACTTAGTTTCAGTAGTATTCAAAATCATTGATTATGTATTACACTGCTCCTTTTTATGTTATTATTGTCACAAATTACATCTTTGTATATTGTGTGCCCATCAAATTAGATTTATAATTATTGTTTGATGCAGTTGTATGTCTTTTAAATCATATAGGGAAAAAAAGGAGTTACAAATGAAAAATAGATTAATACTATATTTTATATTTACCTATGAAGTTACCTTTAACAGTCTTCTTTTTTTCTTTGGGTATATTTGAGTTATTGTCTAAAAGACATTTCTCCTCAAAAGAGTATTTCTTCTAGGGAAGATCTACTAGTGACTATTCTTTTTAATTTTGTTTATCTGGGAATATCTTAATTTCTCCTTCATTTTTTGAGCATAGTTTTGCCTGATATAGAATTCTTGGTTGATAGTTTTTTTTTTTCTTTCAGCATTTTGAATGTATCATCCCACTGCCTTCTGGCCTCCATGGTTTCTGATGAGAAATCAGCTGTTAATCTTATTGAAGCTTAACAATTACACATGGTGAGTTGCTTCTCCCTTGTGGTGTTCAAGATCCTCTTCCTGTTTGATTATACAGTTCGATGATACTGTCTCAAAATGGATTTCATTGAGTTTGACCTGCTTGGAGTTTGCTGAGCTTCTTGGGTATGTAGATTAATGTTTTCATCAAAATTGGGAAGTTTTCAGCTATTGTTTCTTTAAATATTCCTCTATCCCTCTTTCTCTTCTCTCTGGTGACTCCCATGGTGCATACGTTAATATGCTTGATGTTATCCCACAGGTGTATCCCACAGGCTGTTCATTTTTATTCATTTTTTTTCTTTCTGTACCACAGACTGGATAATATCAATTACCCTATTTTCAAATTTGTTGAGTCCTTCTTTTGTCTGCTCAAATATGCTGTTGAGTGCATCTAGTGGATTTTTCATCTTGGTTTTTGTACTTTTCAACTCCAGAATTTCTATTTGGTTCCTTTTTATAATTTCCATATCATTACTGATATTTTCTATTTGGTAATACATCATTCTGATGGTTTCCTTCTTCCTTTCTTATGCACATGGTTTCCTTCAGCTCTTTGAGCATATTTAGAATAGTTGATTTAAAGTCTAGTCTAGTAAGTCTGGTCTAGTAAGTCCAACATCTAAGCTTCTTCATGAACTATTGATTGTTCTTCTTCCTGGGTATGAGCCATACTTTTTCATTTCTTTGCAAGCCTCATAATTTTTTGTTGTTGACAACTGGACATTTTCAATATTATAATGTGGCAACTTTGGAAATCATATTCTCCTCTTTTCCAGAGTCTGTTGTTGCTGCTTGTTGTAATTGTTGTTTGTTTGTTTAATGACTTCTATGAACTAATTTTGTAAAGGTTGTATTTTTATCATTTGTGACTGCTGAAGTCTCTGTTCTATTAGCTTAGTAGTCAGCTAGTGATTGAACAGAGGTTTTCTTAAATGTCTGAAACAAATAAGCAAACAAAAAAACAAATCTCCCAGTCTTTGAAGATGGGTTCTGTGTGTGTATTGGAGCATGCCTTCAACACTCAATCAGGCTGTTGACAACACTGCCTCAGGCTTTACTTTCTGCTTATGCAGCATCTGAAGGTCAGCCAGAAGTGAGGGGTTAGGCCTTTTCAGGTCTTTCCTGAGCATACAACTATCCCTGGGCATGCTTGTGGCCTTTTAGGTTCCCGGGAAAGTGACAGAGCTTTTTGAAGCCCTTATTTCCCAAAACACCTCATTGCCCAGCCTTTCCTCCCAAGCATTCTGGTTCTATTGTTTGCCTAAACTGTTGGTAAAGACAATATATAGAAGAATAAGACAAGGTCCTTTGCCCTAAGGGGGTCACAATACTTAAGATGAATGAAAACTCTTGATAAAACATTCAGGTTCTACACAACAGCAAAATTTTCCATAAAAAGTACTAGTCATTTATTCAGGTGCACCCCCTGCCTTTCTTCTCACCTCCTTTCTAGCTTTCTGCCCTCCCTTCTCTGCCTTTCCTTCTTTCTTTCCTTCCTTCCTTCTTTCTCTCCTTCCACAAATATAAGATGTGCTAGGCACTGACTACATAATAAAAATAAAGCACTAACCAAAACAGATTTGGTTTCTACTCTCATGGGACTTACAATCTGGTGGTTGAGTTAGAAAGTAAAAAGACAATCACGAATGATTAATTACCATTGAATCTACGTAACAACAGAAAGTTGTGACCCAATCGCAGGGATCATGAATTGTGTCCTCAAAGAAAGGACACTTAATGTGGGATTTAAAAAGGGAAAATAAGAGTGAGCTAAGAGAGGAAGTAAGGGGGTGCTCAGGAGGAAGGACCAGGCGATATGCAAAGGCCCTGAGGCAGGAGGAAATCTGAGAGTGGGGAATGGAAAGCAGGCTGGGGGGCCAGGCACTGACAGGGAGGGGTGGCAATGGTACCAGGCAAGAGTGGAAAAGGAATGGTGCAGGGGCCATGCCACCCAGGGTCTTGTGGTACAGATTTGGGCTTTATCCTAAAACTAACAGAAGCTGTAATAATCATAATCCCTAGAGGGGTGAGGTACTCACAGCTAACTCCGAGACTCCAATGTGTCTCCAGAATGTAACTTTTTTCCTATAACTAATGTCAACATGACCTTGCCCCTCCACCACAGAGAAATAAAACACTTACACTTGACATGCTCAACAGCTCAGTTGTTTCCAATTTAAAACAATCTCTTCAAGGTTAACTCTTCGGGATAAATATTTGGTCTTTTCAGAAAGTGATCTCAGTTACTTCTGGAGTTTCCTTATGCCATCTTCAGCCCTTCTCCCTGGGGCAGTGTAGCTGTACATTGTTGTTGTTGGTTGTTCATTCGTTTGTTTGTTGTAGGGGGTGCTCTGTCCCACACTGGCATTGTGGCAGAGGTGTGTTCAGTGGGTTTCTTCTCCTTGTGCCCCCCTCCCCGGGTCCTTACCTGCCTCTCCAGAGATGTTTTCCATCCCTGGTCCCTGGGGCTGGAACCCGCTGATGTGGGACTGGGCCCGGGTTCCCACTGAAGTCCTCGCACTCTGTAGCCTCCTTCCTCTCCCTTCCCTCCCTTCCATGTAGTAAGTGTACCTTTCGGGAATTAAAGATGAACCCTCAAACAGTGGCCCATGCATTCTGACCCAGTCACTGGCATGGGTTACTTTGACATACTCCATGCTCTCACCCCTGCTAAACTAAAGGATTGTCTCAGTTTTAAAACTGAAAGTTCCATGCTTGGGAAACCCTTTGGTCTCAGGCAAATGGAGTTGATTGGTCTCCCTACACCCATTCCTCCTTGTGGCCAGTGGCTAGAAGTCAGGTGGCCAGGGTTAGGGTTACAGAAAGAACAGACATTGATCCAGATGAGGAAGGAAAGTGGTCCACACTTACATAGGCACGAGGCTTCCACATAGGTTTCATTTCACGCTGGTGAGAATATAAAACAATCTCCTTGCTTGTATTTTTTGCCAAGGAAGAGATATTTCACAGCATAAATGGATTTGATTAAATAAATAAATAAATAAATAAATAAATCACATGCTTTAAAGCATAGAGATTAAGTAGCTAAGCCTTACGCTGAAGTCAGAAGAAAAACAAGAATCTTAGGTCATGTATCTAAGTTTAAACAAACATCATCTAATTCTTATTTATTTGGATAACACTTTGGAGCAGGAGAAAAAAGTCAAATGTTACAGTTTCAGCATCAAAAACATATGTAAAGAAGCTCTTACTAACCCACGCGGTTGATAGGAACTGCCCTTTTGGAAGAGGTATGGAAGAATGCCTTTGTGCTGCAGAGTTTTTATGTTCTTGACTTACCAGATCAAGGACAGATGTGAATGTATTTTTCAACTTCATAACCAACAGGGAGTATTGCAACCTAAAGCAGCTGGGGAAGAAAGCTATGTATAATACAACATTCTTTCTAGAAACTGACTTTTATTTTAATGGGCAAACTGGGAGTCATCAAGGGTGTATATTTTGATTCACTGGGAGAAATATGGTTTGAAGGTGTAAGGGGGACCTTGGAGTTTCTTCTGGTGTTACAAGAAGTTCCTTTTGCCCCCTTAGGGAAAAGGTCCCTCTTCAAATTAGTGCCCAGCTGTCTTTTCTGTCTGGGCCCCAAACCTGGTAGGAATGCCATTTTGGGGTAGGGGCTGGGCACAGAATTACTTACTAGGTGCCAAGTACTGTGCTATGCTTCACGTGTGTCAGCTCATTTGAGAAAGGCATTGCAGGTCCTTGGACCCCTACTCAGAAATGATTGAGTTCTGATGTATTTTTAAATTGACCTTTTTTTTTCTCCTTCAGATTTTAGAAAAGGAATAATATGGGGCATAGACTATATATTATGTGACACCCCCCCAACACCCACCATAGGATCTGCAGTACCACCCTTTGATCAAACACATTAGTATTTCACATGGGAAACTATGAATACTCACATTTGGTGGGACAAATAAAAATAATTTGCCTTACATCAATTCAGGCCAGTCTTCAGAACCAAATGAGTTTTAGTGCCAAACTTTTGGAGAAAAAAAAAAGAAAGTCTTTCTGTTTTCAGAGTGTTTTGGATTTCAGAACAACTGTAAGGAATTTAGGAATTTTGGACCCATATTATAATGCCTGTGTAACAGATAAGGAAACTGGAGTCCAACATGTCCATTTGCTTACATCTCTTCTAATTTTCCACAACCATTTCAAGATTAACTCCATCTCTTTTGGGTCAATACTCAGTCTTTTTGGAATTTTAGCTGCTGTGGTTGAGTCTTGGGTGCTCAGCTGGGATTCCCAGATGCATGGGCACTTGCTTCCTCTCTCCCTATATCTAAACCTGGTTCTTCCTCTTTATTGCCTCAAGAAAGAGGATCACTAGGCAGACAGCCGGCAAAAATACGGCTTGTTTTTACTAAAATGAAACACCCATGGGCTCCCCTGCCTGGGACCCCCATGGGTTGGGAGCTTCTATTCATGGCTCCAGAACATTCCATGTCGGTAGTACAGTAAACATTTAGAAGACGGCAGGAAGGGCCTCTGTCCATCTGCACACAGACATAATAAACACTCACCTGCAGGTGGTTCTGAGGAGAAAGAAATCAAATGGTTGTAATAGAGGTGGGTGGGCCTTGCCCTGACTCTGAGGTGCACAGAGGTACACACAGCGAGGAAGCATTTGCAGGTGAGGCCCAGGTGAATTCTACAAGCAAAGAGCAGGTGGTAAGACACTGAGTTGAGGGCGTGTGCATGGCTGTCTGAGAGGTGGGGCTCCAGCAAAGTCCACACCAGCGCCAGAAGCATCTTTGACTGTCTCTGCCTTTTCTCCTCCCTAATTTCTGGCCAAGGGGAAGCAGGGGATCTGGAGCCAGGGAGGCCAAAGCTGTGGGGGAATTGAGTGTGTTCGTCAGGGATGGGCACTGGGTCCCTCCCTGGCCCTGGTGGTGACACTGTTCTGCTGGGTGATGGATAGCTGCCGGTTCCTCAATAAATCACCAAATACAGGCTGACAGGGGTTTGTGGGTCCTGGCTGGTGGCTCTGTGGGGTTACAGAGAGTCAGGGAGCCACCAAATTTGCCTCTTGCCTCTTCAGGCAGCTCATGACTGTCTTTCAAGAAGGTAAAAAAAGCCTCGCTATTCAGAAAGCGAGTGGCCAGGAGAGCTAGAGACAAAATAGAAAACAAGCTCAATTATGCCTCGGAAGAAAGCAAACTTTTCCCTCAGTGCAGAAGTTCTGCAGTGTATTTGGCTCCCCCGCTGACCCAGCTAATGTTCTAACTTTCAAAGAACCAGGTAGGAGTCTGACATGCTCACCTAAAAAAGAGAGAAAAATCAAATCTTCCCTGAGAACTTTTAAAGTTACTTTCTACTCTCCATTTCTGAAGGGACTTGGGTCCAAGTTCTCGCCTGGGGTGAAATTGCTCTCAAGAGCTCAGGGAGTGGGAAGAGGGAGCATGCCCTTGGGAAGATGCCCCAGAGGGCAGAGGGGATTCTGACAGGGACCCTGTAAACAAGGGTTGATGCAGATACTGAAACCCCATCCTGGCCCCCCTTGGATCCAAACCGGGAGCTGTGCTGAGGCTGTATGTGGGGACCATTATGCTATGTCACCAATTCTAAAACAAACCTCCATACAGATTTTAACATCACCAAACTTTAGATAGGTCTTACAATTCATGGCATCTCAGCATTGAGTCATAGTTTAACTGGCAGCATTTTTTTTCCACTTTTTTCAGTGGCACATAAAATAATGGCGTATCTTACAACCCGTGGCACTTTAGATTTGTGGAAGTCGGGTATTACCCTGTCTTACAGATGAGGCCTGGAGAGGTTAGGAGACCTGCCCAAGACCACACAGCCACTATTTGGACTTGAAACAAGGTCCATCTGGCTCCTTGTCATTGGCTTCCGGTGGGGTAGGAGCTGTAAGTCCCGTCCCTGTAGGGAAGGGAATGTCCCCTCTCCAGGCAAGCCTGAGGAGGGGAAAGGGGCCTTGCAAGACCCGATCCAGCCTGCTGGGCTATGGGATGGGAGCATAGAGGGTGAGCGAACTGGACGGCACAGGGCTGGTCTCCATTTTCTGCACGCACGGTTCTGTTTTTGTCACCACTCAGCTCTTAAGCATCAAGTGGTTTCAGAATTTGCCTGTGAGTCAGATTCACTTTAGCTCAGAGTAACCAAATTGCCCAAAAAAAAAAATAATAATAATAACAGGATCCTTTGGATCAAGAGCAACCACTTCTTTCAGGGAGGCAGTGGGGAAATGGAAAGAGGCCCAACTTTGAAGTTAGATGCATTGGATTTGAATCTTGGTTCTTGCTGCTAAAAACAAGCTGGGAAACTCCTTAGACTCTCTGAGCCTCAGTGTCTTCATCTGTAAAATGGGAGCAAGGAGGATGCCCACCTGAAGTCCTGCTGTGAAGATTTCCATATGGGAAGTGCCTGGGGTGTGGTAGGAGCTCAGTACAAGGAAGTTGCTCTTTTGTCATTATTATTATGTCATGATGATGATGGTGCACACAACAGGCCCTTTCTCTCAATTGCCTTGAATCTTTTGCACCCTCTCCCCCCGGGGCTCTGCCACCCCTGTCTGCTTGGCTCCCCCATTGCTGGATTGATGTCCCTGTCCTGCCCTCCTGGCCACAGGTGCAGCCCTGACCAAGATCCAGGCAAACCCAACCCACCCAGTACTGCCCACTCTTGGGCTCCCCTGGAGAAGGAGCCCCTCTGCAAAGAGGTGGCCATGGGGGCCATAGCTGTCCCTCTGGTGTCCCCAGGGGCCACTACCTGACAGCCTTGCCGGGTAGTTTCTGGGTGCTGTTCTCACACTGGGGTCTCCCACACTGAAGGAGGGAGGGTGCCCAACTTCTCCCATGGGCTCCTTGGGGAAGTTAATCTGTAGCCCTTTGCCCAGGTGCTCCTGGCACCCAACATGCCCAGTCACTGCCCCCAAAATACTCGGGCTTGCTGGCGTCCACCGCTTAGGCCCTCCTTTGGGACCCGAGTTCACAGGCAGCTACCTCTGTTACTCTCTACCAGAAGCCGAGGAGAAAGGGTCTGTAATTTCCATTTCCCAGATGGAGAAACAGAGGCCCAGAGAGGTTAAGTGTCAAGTCCACGTTTACAGCCAAGATGCAGATAGAGCCTAGATTTGGGCTCAGGGCTGAACACAGTGACACTGCCCTACACCCAGCACCTCAGATCAACTGCCAGGGCTGCTGTCGTTTGCCACAGAACCCAGGCAAGGCGTCAGCAGGAGAAAAGAGGGTAAGGCCACATGGGAGAAGAGAGCTCAGGGAGAAAAGCAAGGCTGGAGATGCACCTGCTGGGGGCTGTGGGCCGAGTTCCTGAGGACAGCCTGGTGGGGAGGGGGGCACTTGGAGGGCCTCTGAGCTCCTGCCAGCCCCGGCCCCTCTGGGCTTGCTGCAGAGGAGAAGCTTTGATGCCCTGTCTGGGAACTCCCACAGATCTGCTCGGGAAGACTATAAGTGCAAGGACTTTCTAGAAAAGGTGGTCCCCCTGCTCCCCTTCAGCCAGAGCCTATAGCTCAGCTCCCATGGATGGTTGTAAACCTTAAGCAAAAAGACCAGGGGGAATTTTAGGAATCTCCATGCAAAGATAGGCATCAAATTCCAGCCCAGAGCAAGCAGCACAATGACCCATTTCCACTCCAGGGACTTCTGCGGCTGCTGGTTCCTCTTCCCTCCATCTGGGACTTCCCCAGCCCCCACCTTCTCTATTTGAGGAGCTCCCAGGCCTTCTCCAAGACCCAGCTCCAATGTCACCTCCTTGGAGATGCCCTCCTGACTCTTTCAGAGCGTAGTGCCTCCCCTGGTGTTTCAGACACCTCTTAGAAACCTATACTAGAGTTGTCAGTTTGCCTGTCCATCATCCCCACTAGACAGCACAGGGCTTGTGACACAGTAGGCGCTTAATAGATGCAGGTGAAATAAATACATGCATGAATAAATGCCCATTTTAACTTAGCTTGTGCTGGAAATTGCAGGGAGGTCATCCATTAGGTCTTTGCATCAGCCTGATGAGGAACATTTGTCTGAAGACTCTATGGCCCTGGCCGTTATAAAAGAAACCTCAGTTGCTGCCGAGGTCTCGGCTTGCACATGAGGCCTGTACAGACAGGCTGGGAGGATTTGGTCCTGGTAGCCTTGTCTTTACTGTCCTCTCGTGGCCAAAAGTTGCTACTGCATCTGGAAAAGCTAACAATTCCATTGAGGCCACAGAGGGGGGTATTTTTGCCTCCTGGAGCAGTCTTTTTAGGATCCCTGAGTCATTTTGAGCTCAGTCCCCCATACCTATGATCCTTCTTCCAGGGCCTTGAAAATATGTAAAAGAATAATAAATAGGTAATTGATAGGGTCTGACCAGCCCCAAAAAGAGCATTAAAGAGACTCCATCAACTCTGGCTCAGGACTTTGTTAGGTACGTGGGTGTGGAAGGGAAGGATATAACAAAGTGTGTGACAAATTTTTGCCCTGAAAGAACTTTCAGTCTATTTGTTACACCTTCACCAACAGTAAGTAGTTCAGGATCACACTGAACAAAACTACATACTAAAGAAACATGAAAATACCCGTTAGTCTGGTAGCCAAGGTTCAGAATCAGACAGCTCTGGGTGTTTAACCTGGTCCCACCACTTACTGCCCAGGTGACCTTGAACAAGTCACTTCATCCCTCTGAACGTTGTTTCCTCATCTGCAAAATGGCTAGTAGGTGTACCTCTTCACAGAGTTGCAATGATTAATTGAGATGACCTGGGAAGACCTTGGCCTGGTGTTGGCAGAGAGGAAGTTCTCAAAAAAGTTAGCCATTATTATTATAATGAGGGTTTTTAATTTTCTGGTGCAGATAGAAGACAAGATGAGATGTAATAAAGAGCTGGATAAATATGCTCCTAATCACGGCCTTCGTAAAGGCAGATCTCCTTAGGTTTTTTTTCCTGAGAGCCCATTGCAATAAGGTGTTTATTAAATGAGAGTCCATCATGGTCAAGGTAATCCATAGGGCTGCCATTGTCACAGGTTGCATGGAGGAGGTAGGCCATCAGCTGCCTGTAGCCAGAGTCTACTTGCTTCAATCTCTCCCTCCTGTACCATGGCAGACATCACTAATCAATCATAGCTCTCTTTCACGCAGATCAGGTATGTGATCTCAGAATTCTTCTTATTATAGAGCTCCAGGCAGTCGCAACCATTAAGCAGAGTGGGAAAATGGCCTACAATCTAATTTACCTTTCCAGGTCTTGGCACATGGGTAGATTAAAGATGCATAGAGGATGGAGGAGGGTATTTTAGCCAGAGGTAGGACTGTAAGCTGAATTATGAATGAGAAGACTGATCTGATAGGAAAAGGAAGTAAATTAGGGATGGGCTGTGTTACGGAGCCCCTTGACTTCAGGCTGACTCAAAGCAGAAGGCAACAGCAGGCAATCACTGAAGGTTGCTGGGCTGGTAGGCGTGTGGTGACAGTCCTCTGTGGGCAAGGTCTCTCTGGCAGCCAGTGCCTTGTGGATGGCAAAGGGGGCCGAGTCCAGAGGAGAGGTGAGGAGGGCTGGGACTCAGGGTGGGGTGCTAAGAGAGGCTGGGCAGGAAGGCTGGGTGGACTTGCTGACTCCTGGCACATTAGGAATGAAGGAAGTGGTGCCATCAAAGTGGTTTCTCTGACCTTGAGCTCCGCAGGCTGGGAGAACAATGGCACCTCCTACAGGAAGGGGGGTTGGGCACAGAGGAGAGGATGTGCTTTGTTTCGGGCATGTTGAGTTGAAGGTGCCCTTGGGACATTCACTGTAACTTCTTGTGGGCAGCTGGAAGTGGGAGCTGGGAGCCAGAGCTAGAGCTATAGATTTAGAGAGAAGAGAGAAAAGAGTTCATGCTTTCCGGCCCCAGCCTCGCTTTCACTCAAAGCAGTTTGGGTAGGAAAAGAAAGAGCAACACATTGAGGAAAAAGATGACCTGGGTGAAGGTCATGGCTTAATTAAGAGGCATTTGCTGCAATCTGGTTATTCCAAAAGACACTGCTTATCTGGGTCAAGTATCCTTTTCACAATATCACCTGAAATGAGTGGGAAAAAAAATTTTTTTTTGGTAATAGGGAACAGTAAGTCTCATGTACAGGACCCCTAATGTCCCAATTGCTAAGAAAGAAAGTATATATTTAACTGAAATACCCAAGCAATCAGAAGAGAGGTCAGAGGGACAATTCCTTTATTAGAAGACTCTATTTCCTGACAGGTAATAAAGTCAGTTGGACTCTAAGGTCAGACAGACCTAGATTTGAACCTCAGTTCCACCACTTCCTAGCTGTGTGACCTTGGACAAGATACCTAACCTCTCTGAACCTTGGTTCCCTCTTTCGTAAAGTGGAGATAATAGAGTACCTAGTTCATAGGGCTGGCTGTGGTGGTGATCAAATGAAATAATGCATATAAAGGTTTAGTCCAGTACTTGACACATAATAAGCATTGAGTGCATGAGAATTGTCTTTTTATCTAATACCCAACTTCTTTAGGAACAGATTTTAAACAGCCAGTGCATCTTTTCATCACTGACATGATTCCTGGGAAATTTTCTGAGGGACACAGAGTAACTCTACACTGATATGAAGCAACAGGATAAGTTCCTTCTGTCTAAGTCCATTGCATCATCTGGTAAGGGATGACGTAGGAGAGGCTTCAGGGATTCTATAGGAGGTTAACAGCTCACAGGCCATGGTCCATTGGTGTATGTTTCCGGGACAGTGTGGAGGGTTCCACAATCTGCTCTCCAGGTTCTTTCCCCATTTCCACCAAAGTTCACAGACACAGGAGTTCCTGAGGGGTTACATGGTCCTGTGCTACAGCCCCCTTGAGCTGTGGGTGGGGGACGCCCTACCAAACCAAAGGAGACGTCCCTGAGCCACAGGCAGTGAGCAGGGAAGGGGTCCCTTCTTGACCCCAGGCCTGTCCTTGAGGAGATCTTTGGGGAATTCTTACCATTGATGGCCAGCGGCAGACTAAAAATCTGGAAAGTTCTGGAATGTTCCAGTTTAGGGTAGAAAGACGATTTGTTGTGGAAGGGTTAAATGTGCAATATAATAGCAATACCTAACATTTACTGAACAATTACTATGTGCCAGGAACCATTCTAGGTATGTACCAACTCACTCCATCCTCACCATGACCCAAGAGGGAATAAACATTCCCACTTTACACAGGGGCCCAGAGATGTTAAGTACCTTGTCCTAGGTTCTCACAGTTACTAAGTGGTGAAGAAAGACTTGAACCCAGCAAGTCTGACTTCAGAGCCCATACCCTGAACCACTGTGCTGTATAGCCCTGTCCACAGGCTGGGCCAGACCTGGGCGGGGAAGGGCTGGCGCTCAAGGCCTGACCTTCTGAGGGAGGCTCTGCTGGTAAAGGGATTGCCTGTGAGTCCTGTTTCCCCAGGGCCTGAGCACACCTTGGTGGCACGCTCTGCCGGGTGCCAGGCATCCGGACAAAGAGCTGTCCCACCAGATGCTCCCAGTGATGAGTCACCCTCAGGAAGCCGCCGACTCTTCTCAGGGCCCCTGTTCTTTCATCTCCTTGTTCCTTTCCTAGGAATAAATAGGACACTGAGAGAATTTCTCTAATTCCTATATTTGCTCAGATATTCTTCTCATCCCCCCCAATTTTTAAATAGGAAAGGCAAAAACATCCCTGTTGGATCATTCTCCTCCCAACTGGTGAGGAACTGGGGACACGGCCCGGGGGTGAATGGCTCTCCTTGTTGGAAGTGTAACCGAGGGACGTGCGCACTTTGTCCCTGCCTCCCCACCTGCTCATAAGTGGCTGCTGAGGGGAGGAGGGCAAGACTGGAGCAGCAGGAAGGGACTTCTGCCCCCAGGCTCCCCACTGAGGAGTAGGAGCTCAAGGGCTCGTGCCCGGCTCGGGGACACAATATTTGCACAATGGTCTCTTGAAGCCATTAGCATGAAAGTGCCATGATGGATCTTAGAATCTTAGGACAAATCTCAGGTAGGAGTAGTAGAAACAGAACCATGACAAGGTATCTCAGGCCACGTGGGCCTTTGGAGACTAGGTGCACAGAGACCTCCCAATGCTGTTCTGTCCCCGTGTCCTCTCTGAGCCCAAGCGAGGGGCAGGAATGTTATGAAATGAAAGACTGTCATTCACTCTCTCGCGGGTTCACAGACATTCACTGAGTGCTTTCTCTGTGCCCAGAACCCTGCCATGAGCTTGAAAGCAAAGCCAAGATGGACTCAGTCCCCGAAGAGCCTGTAATCTGAGGGAGGGCAGGCTCCAGACACCCAGCCGGAGGCCTCCATGGCCCACATTGCTGTTTGGAAGCTCAGAGACCCATGGGACCCTTCACTTCCGACCTGGGAAGATGCATTGGCAAGGTGACCTCACGTAGGGCTGGGAGGAGGCAGGTGGCAGCAGGCACCACTCGGGGTCCCCCAGTGAGTGGGCTGCTCACTGACTCTGGACCCCATGCTCAGCTGGCACCCCCTTCTCTCTTCATCCTAGGGGACCTTTGGGGTTGGTGGGGCTTGGCCAAGTTGAAAGTGTAAAGACACTCTTTCCTCTGTCCTCTGTTCCCACCACAACCCAACCTATTCCAGCAGCAGCGGTTCATGGGAAGAAAAGCAACATGGGTCTCTGCAGGGCTTCTGTTTGAGGGGCAGGCAGAATCTCACAGAGCTTAGACACAGATTTGGAACCAGATCCGTCTCGATTCCAATCCCAGCTGTGTCCCCCTGGGCAAGTGACAATCTCCCTGAGCTTCGGCTTCCTTAACCACAAAGCATTGCCAATAAGAGGCCCTGCCTCGTGGGACCATGGCGACAACTAAGTGAAGTGATAATGTCAAGGCTCTCAACACAGCGCCTGGCACACTGGAGCCTGCAACAAATGGTAACTATTGTTATAACAGTATTAAGTGTATTTTTACCATACTCAAATTCTTAGGAAATTGAAGTGAACTTGGAGTCAGAAGGCCTGGCTCAAAATCTGGGTCCCATCCCTTCCTCGCTGTTTTTTACATCTTTCTGTGTCTCTGACCCTCACTTTCCGGGTCATGGGAAAAGAGTGTTTGCTCTACTATGTTATGAGGATCAAATGAGACAACAGATAGAAAAATTTGTGGTCAATCAGGGCAGTAAGTGGAGAAGATTATGAGCCGAGGGTTGCCACGGCTTCCGTCCCACCTCTGTGGGGAACAGTGCCTGGTGCCCAGGGCTCCCTTCCTCCTCTGAGGCCTTCTTGCTCTCTGTGGCATTGAGGACTTCCAGCTGCTTCTATCTTACTACCTCTTCTGGTCTCTAGTGAGACGCTCAAGTCCCCTGTGGGTCAGCCCTATGTCCCACACCTCCTCATAGATAACCAAGAATTGCCACTCATTGCACTTGGGATATGCTGAGCATTTTGTAAGCATCATCTCATGTTCTCCTCCCAATAACCCTGCAAAGAAAGGACCATTGTTATGCCCATTTGTTACATGTAGAAACTGAGACTTACGGGAGTTAAGCAGCTTGCCCAAGATCTACCAGCCAGTGTATGACTTTTTCACCAGTACCCACAGCAGGAATTTGAATACAGATCAGTCAGACCCGACGACAATCTCTTAGCGCCATTCAGAGTCCGGCCCAGGTAGACACCCAGCATGTGCATTTTGCTTGGTTCCTTCTAATTTCTATTTTATTCCCACCTCACATCCCGAAGAGGGAACTTTATGCAAGAGTTCATGAATCATAACTTTGGCAGCCCATCTGCATGTCAGGTGAGGCAGTGAGCACACGCTGGTGGACGATGGGGACACAGCCCCTGTCCTAGTTCAATAAACACATTGCTCAGCACCTGTGATGGACAGGCCCTGTTTGAGGAGTTAGAAAATAAGTATTCATTGTGTTTTTTATTTTCAGTATCTTATGATGTTTTGACATTTTGGGGGCCTTACAAACATGTGTGGAAACTGTCCCTTGTAGGGCTGGATAATTCTAGAGAGAACAACAACTTGCTGCGAGCATGCCTCTCATCTGCAAACCGATCAATCTGGAGCCCACATGCCTCCTTATCTAACTTTCACACACCAAGCCAGTATTTCTCCTGCCCTACATAATCTCAGGGTCAGGTACCAGGCAGCCAGAGAATACCCTACACCCCAAAGCCCAGTAGAACTATTCAAATTAGCAAACCCCAAGGTGTTTACTCCGCCGTGCCTTTCCTGAAGAAACGCCGATAAAGGCTCTGGCCTAAGCTTTCTCCTTGTTCCTGCTTCTGTCCCCGACCCAAATCCGGAGCTTCCCCTGTGTGGCATGGCGGCCCCCTTTCCTGGGGAAATGTAAGTAATGAAAATCCTTTGTCATGGCAGTAGACTTCCTGTGTCATTGATGAGTCACTTCCATAAATTAAAATCCTGCAGATACATTTTGAGACAGAATATAGCAATTCTGCAGACAGACATGGTCCTGTCCTCATGGGGCACATGAGGAAGATGGGCGATAGATACGCAGTGACAGGCAGCGAATGGAGCTACAGGCTGAATCCGTCAGAAGAAGGAAGAGCTCAGGGAGGGACGGGAGCGGGGTGCTCTTTAGGTTGGGTGGTCAGAGGACGGTGCCTCTGTGGAACTGACATCTGAGCAGAGACCTGAGTAAGTGCAGAAATAAGCCATGTGGATACCAGGGAAGGGAGCAGTGCAAAGAACATGCCAGGCAGAGAGAATGGCAAATACATAAGCCCTAACAAAAGGACATGCCAGGTGCATAGGAGAAACAGCAGGGAGCCCAGACTGGCTGACAGAGAGCAAGCAAGGGGAAGAAACCCAGGGGTGAGGCTGAGGCTGGATGGGGGGCATCATGCAGGACCCCGGGGCCTATGGTGGACTGTAGCATTTACTCTGAGTGAGACAGGAAGCCACTGGAGGCTTTGGTAGTCAGACAGAGAAACAAAACCAATCTTTGTCCTTCCTAGCGTAGACCACTGATTCTCAATCAGGGATGATTTTGACCCACTCCCCATCCTAAAGACATCTGGTAATGTCTGGAGACATTGTGGGTTGTCCCAAGTGTGTGTGTGGTGGGGGGTGCTATGGGCATCTAGTGGGTAGAGGCTAGGGATAATGCTAAATATGTTAAATTGCATGGGACAGTCGCTCACAATGAAGAATTATCTGGCCTAAAGTGTCAACAGTGCCAAGGGTGAGTAGCCCTGGCATAGACTCAAGGATGGGCCATGTGCTCTCAGGGAGATGGCAGCACTGCACAGATGCAGCATCCAAGTCCCTCGGGCCTCTGAATCTCCCTCAAGGTAAATATTCCCTGCATTACTGTTGGCGTTTCCCTCCCTACTCCAAAAACTACTTCATTGGGACACAGTCCAGGCCACTTCCTGCTGCTTGGCGCCTGCTGTGTGTCCAAGCTGAGGATGATGGATTTTCTGTGCTCAGGGTCATCCGTGTGTGTACGCAGCCCTGACATCGTGTGTGTATCCTGCATCCTGAAGTGTAATTTATTAGATCTAATCCCTGTCTGGGGGAACAGTAAGTCTTCCCCATGGAAACACTGTGGAGGAAGATACGCCCCATTATTATTTCATTAGGACACCACTGGGTATTCCAGGAGTTCCTGAGTAGATATCACATGTTCCTCGGATGATTTAGAGGAGACAGCCTGGGGCCTCATTCCTCCCAAAACTCAGGAAAAATGTCCACAGATTTCCATAAATATGTCCCAGCCTCTCTTCTGATTACTAAATTCCTTTTCACTTCATGCCAATTTGTCTTTCCACATCAATAGAATATACAAACATTTTAAAAGAAAGCATCGAGCACTTACTGCTTTCTCAATAATGCAAGTAATAGTTTCAAAAGGTAATGTCAGCCACAAAGGTTTCTGACCTTGAAATTTGTGTTTCCAGTTTCCCTCTGAAGTCAGCCTTGATGGGGACTGCAGGGGCAAGTTAGCATTTCATAAATTCTCTGTCCTCCTTGGCCCCGGCCGTCTAAACATGCAGAGTGAGGGGAGGGGCGTGGAATTGTCAGGAGACTCCCGGCCTCTGTCCCCCAGAAAGAGTCAGCACTCTCTCCATCACCAGCCTTGCCCCTCACTCTCCTCTGCCCAAGTGCAAGGTCAGCTCCAACACACCCAAGGTGGGTTCAATGTCCCTGGATTCTAACTCCCCAACTCACTAAGGAAAATGCTCTTTGCATGTGCATGTCAGTTCAGAGATACCTTCTTCTGGGTCCTTTTCTTTCCCATCCTGTTGTGGAGTCTGCAACTGACGCAATTTGGTAACGATTCACGGATTATTGCTTATCTTGATGGCGCGAAGTGCTCATACCCCGCCCATGGTTGCCCACCATTACCCCACCTGGCCACCTTGCAGCTTTACCCATCACTACGGAGGCAGCTGGACCAGGAATGAGCCCCAGAAGGGCTGTGGAGTGAGAACCTTGGGTTCAAATCCTACCCCTACACCTGAGTCACTAGGTCCCATGGGTAAGCCATTTCCCCTCTCCGAGCCTCAGTCTCCTCACCTGGTGAGTAGGAATCACTGTGCTTACCTTATTGTGTTGTAGTGAGCAGCAAATGAAACGATGCATGTGAAAGCAGTTTCAAACTGCAAGGCGCAACTTGGATGTTGTGATTCTAGTCCAATATGTCATTCTGCTGTGAATTGGTGGAAACAGTAGGATCATGTGAAAGGAAGTGTCTCCTCCTCTCAGGGCAAGTTCAGAGTGCCCAGGGCTTGGGCTGTGCAGGGGGTCAAGTTATCGGACTGACCATCTCATCGCATCAGCTGAGTGGGTGAAGGGAGGGGGCCGGCCCTGCTTCCCTGCCTCAACGGCAGTTCAGTGTTCCACATCGGAACATCCCGATGGTCAGCTTTTTCCCAGGAAAAAAATATCCAACAATAGAAGACAACAGAAGGATTTGTTCCTTCCCCTTTCGCTTGACGTATGGCAGTGTGGTCACGGAGGAAAGTTCACACATTAAGTTTGGAAGTCATTTCTGTTTAGCTCATCAATAATTGCCTTATAAGAACTATTCCATGCTTAAGAAGCGTTTTAAGCCTTTTTAAGCTCCAAAGATTAGGGTGCAACAGGGAGGGGGTGGGAGAAGGACAGATAAACAGCGGACTGGAGTGCATTCTCCATGCAGAAAAGAAGATTCTGCACTTTGGTTAGATTAATCCCCAAATTGAAACCGGCGCTGAGCATCGTTCTGAGAGCAGAGAGAGAAGACAAAGGCCTCGGCAAAGCCCGCCATTGAGCTGTTTGCGGAAATGCCGACTGCGCCCTTTCCCTGCAGCTGAAGGACAGAAAGGCAGGCCTGGGGAGGACAAATAGAGGGTGAGGGATTGCTTAAGGACAGGCAGGGGAAGCAGGAGAGGGAAGACAAAAAGGAGCAGCGGCCGCATGGATGGTGCCCGCATGTTTTGTCAAAGCACCACGCTGTCTTCCCTTCCCAGCCCAGGCTCACACCGTCTAACGCACGGGCATTGGGTTCTTAAAAGACCGAGGGGCAGGGCAGGCCGGCTTTGCTTGCAGTCCCAAGCAGGACACTCACAGAGGGCCTTAACACCCGCACGAACAAGCTGACCCCCTTCCTTGTGGCATGTCTGGTTTCCAACCCCAGCACCGTGGCCTTCTCGGGAGAGGCAGGCTGTGGCTCCAGACGACTCAAGTCTGTGCTCGAAGGTTGAAGACTGTCATCAGAGGAGCTACTGGAACGTGGGATCTGAAGGTGGGTCCCAACGGGATTAGCTTGACTGGAATTCCTGGGTCTTCCAAGAGGCCTGAAAGCTTGTAAGGGGACAGCACTCATTTGGAGGTGTCGGTGACTTAAAATAACAGTCACATTATTTGATAGTCACACCTATAAAGACTGAACTACGATGTCTGCAGACATGGCCCTGCAAGACCCCACGGTCAGGAGTAGGGATGTGGCAGAACCCAGTGCCCAGGAGGTGCCCGCAGGCCAGGGCGAGGCTGGCAGGGAAGCTCAGCTCCGGGGGCAGCGTGAGCGACTACGTGGGGAAAGAGCAAGAGGGAAGAGGGAGACGCTCCTGGCCAGAGGACAAACTGCGTTTCTTCCTTCCCCTTCTGTCTAAGGCTTTGAGGAAGGCTGAGCAAGGACACGGGGAAAAGGGAGCTATGCCTGCAGGTGTTGGCAGGTCTGCAAGAGGGTGACAACCAGGAGGCCACGTGGGGAAGGTGCCCCAAGATGATGCCGAGCTCCCCATCCTCCTGGGCTCTGCAGCACAAGGAAGGATACCCCGCTGCAGGGATTTGGACCCCTTGGGACCTTTCGATTTCCATGTACTGCGTGCTGACCCAACTCAGGGCCACATGGGCGTCTCTGTAATTAATTTCCTCTACCCACAATCATGTGCTGAAGAAAGATGTTGGGGTTGCATGCCTGTCCAGTTTTGAGATACTCCCAGGAGCACAGGGTTGGGGCGAGACCAGAGCGAACCTGCCAGAGAAAGCAACCGTCTGTGCAACTAGCCTAAGCAACCTGGGATAGGTACACCCAGGGAGTTACACAGTCTTAACTCATTTTCCAGATTTTTAAGTGGCATCCAGCACATTCCTTCTAACCTAGTCTCTCCTTCCTGTTGCAATTGTATCTGTCTTTGTCTTTTGGGGGAAAAAATTATGTCTTAATATTATAGAAAATATAATATTAATATATTTTAAACATTGCATCAAAACCTCTGAATTGCACACTTAAAAATAAAAAAATTTTAAATATTATGTCAAAGTTATATGTGCACATAGCTGAAAAATAAGTAGCACCGACTGGCTTATAATAACAATTTTTTTAAATGCCTCCCCTCTCAAACCCAGAGGCAACTTCTTTTTAACTTTTAAAATTATTTCTATTTTAGTTCTGCTGGTGATCACCTCCGTATCTCCAGATAATCTGCTCCTACCACCACCTCTTGCTCTATTGACTGTGCACTTGACCTTCTGCCTGGATATATGAGGACTCAGCTCACTTGAAAACTCATTCACCTTTTCTCCCTCCTTCCCAACACAGCTAAATCACAGTTCTTAGTTCCTCTGTTGGTTACCTGTGTCTAAATAATGCATGCATATGTATTATTTTAAAATATATACCAATATCTGTGTCTGTATATCCATGCTGCTGTGTCTTTCTTTTCTGTGTTTCATCATGCCTGTTACCATGGCTTCACCAACATCATCTCAGAATAGTCGAAAACATGTGTTGGGATGGGGGAGTAACCACACACAGCTTTGTTGCTGTCGCATAGACGCAAAAAGAAGGAAAGAGGGAAATGCGGAAGGAGCTGGTGTCCCCAGCCCTGGAAATTGGCCCAAACGAAACGAAGGTGGCAAAGCTCACGTGCACCCACGCTTACCACACACAGGGTTTGCCAGTGGAGGTTCAGATACCTATAGAAATGTCAGGCACTCCTGGAAGCACGTCAACAGCAAAAACACATTTGCCCCCCTCCTTGTCAGCCAGCTCATAGTTGCTGGCTTTGTGTCCCCAGCTGTCCAGGACCAGTCACTTCTAGCAGGTCCCACTCTTCTTGCAGCAGTTTCCAGCTCTGCTTCCTGTTTCAGCCAGTTGTGGATTCAACAAATATCCACTGAGCACCCACCCTGCGCTTAGACACTGAGGACACAGGCTTGCGCAAGACAAGGTCCTTGAATCCAGGAAGGGGGCTTAAGAGGCCAGTGAAAGGGACAGGCAATAAATAAGTTAATAACACATAATGGGATTACCATAAAGGATGTTGAGAGAGAAAAGAATAGACCTGTCTCTGAAGAGAAATGCCTGCTACCAGGCATTTAAGCTGAAGCCAGAGAATGCAAAGGAGCCAGGCTTACAAAGAGCAGCCTGAAGGGAGGTGCGAGAAGAGGAAAATGAACGTGCAAAGGCCCTGTGGCAATGATGAGCAGGAGGGTGTGTTTAAGGAACTGAGAAGAGGCCGTTCAGCTATAGCATGGCAGGCAAAGGGGAGAGTGGTCCAAAGTGAGGCTGCCAGAGGCAAGGGACAGATCACACAGGGCCTGGGTGGCTGAGAAAGCACTTTGAATTTTTGTCTAAGCACAATAGCTAGGCATCAAAGGATTTCAGCAGGGAAGTGACATGACCCGATTTTGGTGCTCTAAAATGCTCTTCTTGCAGAATAGACTGGAGGCAACCAGGGGGTTCCTCTGTCCTAACCAGAGGCACCGACACCTCATTTTTGCGGGAAGAGGGGTCCATCTCCTCTCCAGATGTTATCATCTGTGGTCAGCACATAGTTCAGGGATCTGGGAGAAGGAGAGAGCTAAACAGAAGAGCGTTCAAACCAAGATGCCTGCTTGGCCATATTAACAGGCTGACTCTCACATCACAAACCAACAAAAGGTGCACCCGGCTTTGAGCATCATTTCGGGGTGAGCAGTGTCTGGCTGGGCAGGAGGCCGCAGCAGCCTGCTGGCGTCCTTTCCCCGGGGTTTCCAACTGGGAATTAGAAGACTGGAATTACAGACAGATGCATCACAGTCCTCTATTAACATCTTTTTTTTTTTTTTTTTTTTCATCACCTGAACTCCTTTCTGGCCTCCCCGGCTCCGCAGCAGGGGTCCCCATGTGATTTCTGCCAGGATCCACCCCCACTTTCAGGGAGTGGGGTTTGAGGTGCTGCCCTCCACTTTTCAAAGCTCTTCCTCTGGTCATCAGAGAGTGTCTCCTCAGGGCTGGGCTCTGTGAAACGGGGGACTTCCTCTCCCCGCCCCCCTCCCCGCCTCTCCCCTCCCGCCACCCCCCTACCTTTTCTTCTCCTTTATATTGAGTTACCTGTTCAAAGCAAAGCCATCTCTCTCCTGGAACTGCCTGGATGGGATCCTGTCTCCCATCAAAGCTGCAGACTCTCTCCCGGGCCCAACTAGTCGTGTCTGTCGAAACTTGAACTACTACAGCCTTTGGGGGCAGCTCTGCCTGGTGCTTAGGGTTGTGGTTTGCTAATTAGAAAGAGGCTGGAGCCTGCCATGCACAGACCTTTTGTGTCATGCACACACCTGGGGGAGTAGGATGAGCCAGGCCTCTGGAGTCAGGCTGCCTTGCTTTACAATCTGGCGACACCATTGACTAGCGGTGGGACAGCAGTGGGCAAGTTAACCTCTCTGAGACTCAATGTCCTCATCTGTAAAATGGGGCTAATGATTGCAGTGTCTTCTTCATAGGGTTGTTAAGAGGATCAAATAAAATTAAGACCCATGTAAAGCACATAGCACTCGAAGTATTCAAGGAAGTTCCCTGTCAAAGTCACCAGAATAATTCCAGATTCTGGGGGTGCTGAGACCATGGAGGAGAAATAGAAGTTTCTAGAGACGCCACAGGAAGCAAAGGGAAGGGGAGGGATACGCTAGATTTGAGATCCTTTGGGCCACCAAGCTCTCACTAGCGCCCCCCAGTGGTCAAACCCACCCAGAAGCCAGATGGCAAGAAAACCTGGTCAGTGTAGTTCCCTCCGTGCCAAATAAAGCAGGGGAGAAACAAGGAGCAGATCGAGAACAAGCAGACATCACATGCAGTGTGTATAAACATGTGTGTGTTTTTGCTTTGCGTATACGAGCAAATTTTCATATTACACGGCTGGATACTTCTGGAGGTTGCATGTTCATAAATATAACACATCAAGAAATAACAGCAAAACACTTTGAATAATATACCCTATTTAATCGTCACAAAAATCCTATAAGGAAAGGAAAGTAGGGCTCAGAAGGATCACTTTGTCCCAAGTCACACGAGCCTCAAGGGTGGGTCCAGAGTAGAAGCCCAGCCACTTTCCCCCGGAGCCTGCGTTCTCGGCTATGCTGTTCAGCCCCCAATGTTAGCCCGAGTGAGACTTTTGGTCAAAGCCGCAGAAGCGGCTGAAGGTGACCACACTCTCTCAGCCAGGAACGCAGATCCTGAACCTGCCAGGCACGTATCCCAGGGCAACCTCTCCCTCTTTCATTTTTCTTATATATACAATTTACAACTTAGAATTGCTTCTTCAGCAACATTCAATCTAGTGATATAAAAAAAGTAAGAAGAATCAATTACCATAAATAGACGATTTGGGCAAGAAAAATACTGAATTCTGTTTAGATAAATGCAGTATAATTAGTTTCTGACAAGAAATCCAAGTAACTTCCACCACCCCCCCTTTCTCACCCTCCGCAAAGGCTGCGGGTAAGTCTGGGCAGGCCTGGGCAAAATGGGGTGGCTGCCCAGCCGCTGCCCTCCTGTCAACCGAGCAGCAAGCTCCGCCTGGGCTGTTCTTCCCTAGCACCCCAGGCCAGGGGCTGGGGAAGTCAGCAGGGGTTTAGTGAGCAGGCAAGCAAGCCAGCAAAATTTGTTCTTTTTTCTTTTCCTTTTTTTTTGGGGGGGGGGACAGTAGAGGGGTTGCAAAGAGGAGGGGTGATCCCACCCTTATTTTTGTAATTAATCACTTGGGCCCTTGCTAGCAGGAAGTGCCGACTCTGGTCCCCTGGAGGCCTCCCACTACTGAGTTGTGTAATCGCCCTGGGGGCTCACTCGGTCTAGAGGGAGAATCAACACAGAATCCAGAAACCAGGAGGAGAGAGAGCTGGGAATGGAACACAGAGGTCGGAAGCTGGCCCACAGATGTGCTTCAGGTGACGCCTACAATGTTGGCCCACACAGGTTACAAATCCATGGATTGGTTACCAACTTTTAGACATCAGGAGAATTTAGGATTTCAGGCCTCTTTAGGAAGAGCTAACTCTCTGGCTCATATTCCTGCAGGGCAAGGAAGCTGATGTCGGATGGGGCCTGGGCCCTCCAGCCGGCCAGAGTCACCTCCGCCCGCTAGCGCGCCCCAAACCTGCAGTTCCTCACCATCCATCCCTGTCCTTGCGCTGTCTTCCTTGTACCGCCCTTGCGCCACTTGTGTCAAATGACCTTCCTGGCTCCTAGTCTCATTCACCCCAGTGTCATTTACTTACTGCTCTCATTGTCTCTGTCCTTGCTACTTGCCACCAGTTCCCCTGAGGCCACACAGAGCCGCAGACCTGCTTCCAAAGTTCCCTCCCACTCCGCTTCCTCCCCCGGGCAGGCAGGGAATTTCCTCTCTGTTCTTTGAAAATGGGCTGCTCCTCCGCTTCCAAGCCTTTGCTCACACCATTACCCCTGCCTGCCTGGCATGCTTTTCCAATTTTTCTTTTAGCAACTAATTTCAGCCTCTCTGTTCGTTGTTTTTTATTGCTGCCATAACAAACTACCATACCTAGTGGCTTAAGTAACATGAATTTATTCTTCTACAGTTCTGTAGATCAGACGTGGGTGTCGGCGGACTGAATTCAAGGCAGGCCTGTGTTGCTGGTCCTTATTTCTTGCTGGTTATCAGCTAAGGGGCGTTTCTCAGCTTCTAGAGGCCACCCACGTCCTTTCTCCATCTTCAAAGTCCAGTCTTTCTCACACTTTGAATCTCTTCTTTTTCTTCTGTCCCATCTCTCTGACCCAGCCAGGAAAGGTTCTCTGCTTTCTTTTAAGGACTTCCGTCTTTAAAACATTGGGCCTACTCAGATAATCCAACATAATATTTCCATCCAAAGGTCCATATCCTTAATCACATCTGCATAGTCCCTTTTGTCATATAAGGTTACACAGTCACAGGACCAGGAGATTAGGGCATGGGCATCTTTGGTGGGTGAGCATTATTCTATCTGTCATCTATCTATCAATCTATCTGTCATTTACTTTATCACACTCAGAAGCCCAATTTAAGTCTCATATCATCTTAAAAAGTTCTGCTTCATCATTTCTTTTCTAAACTACTGTGCCGTGTAACATTGACAAAGTCTCTTGATCTCTCTGTTTCGCATTTCCATTAGATACAGTGCTGGGCTGATGAACTTAAGACAGGGACTCTTCAGGGTGGGGAGAAGCTCTGACCTACAGTGCTTGCCCATTTCTGTGATGTAAATATTCCCATGTGGTTGATTTCAAGCTACCTCTTTTGATGTTACTGCAGGTCGAGTTGGGAAGAGATGTATAAGATCAGCTCGTGCAAGTCGGTCTAAGCCACCTCCAGCACATCACTGCTTGTATGTAAAATGAGTAATTGACTAGTGATCTGAGAATCACTGGTGAATTAATGATTTCTCAAAAACTGGGAAACATCTAATGGCTCTCCATGTAAGTGTGCCCCTCTCTGGGGCAGGTGCTACGTGCAGTGTAAATGTTTCAAAGATCAGAGAACTGGTTTTATGAGAAAGGATTGGAAGAAACTGCCTAAAAGAAGACTCAGAGACTTCTTGGATCTGTTGGCCTCAGTGTGCTCACAAAGTCCCAAGTCCTAACACAAAATGAGCTTAGCTTCCAGAAAATACATGGTTTCTTTCAAGAAAATAATTTAAGGGTATAATGGTTGTTATTGTGATTTCTTCAGGTACACACAAGGAGGAATCAAATGAAGAATGTCAGCTTCATAAAAGAATCATTAGGATGTCACATAAAGTACATTAATAATTTTCTCTTGCAATATGTGCAATTCCTCTGTGGTTGTGGCGTTTCTTGCTTTTAGACAGCCCACAGAAAGAATAGCTGCGTTTCCTGAGTGCTTACTACTTGCA
Source organism: Daubentonia madagascariensis (assembly GCA_023783475.1). Taxonomy (NCBI): domain Eukaryota; kingdom Metazoa; phylum Chordata; class Mammalia; order Primates; family Daubentoniidae; genus Daubentonia; species Daubentonia madagascariensis. The sequence goes on from JAKFHU010002573.1 coordinate 20,316,557, forward strand.
AGGTACAGTGCAAAGACCTTCACACGTATTGTCTAATTTGATTGGCCTTATTAGTCCCAACTGGTTGAGTAACCAATCCCTAGAACATGGGGGCACCAAGATCCAGGCCTCAAGATGGGCTCGCAGCAAAGGTCTGTGAGGCAGCCACTGGGAAAGTCAGGCTGGAGCCAGCACCTGCAGGAAGTGAGTATTGACAGTCCAGGAGGCCCCAGTTTCTGCAAGAATCAGCTCCCACGGGCCCATTGGCAAATGCTCCTTTTATTTATTTGCTGTTGCTGACTTATCCCCAAGGATAGAGGTCAAGGATACACATCTGAGCAGACTCAGGCTAGGTTTAGGGAGCCATCATCTCCAGAGGGCACCACCGCTGGTCGGCGCCTCCTACTCCCTCTTCCTGCGCTCCCTTCAGCCCTCTGAGATCCCTGTCATCTCACACACCCCTGAGGTGACATATGCACATCCATTTCATTCAGCAATTATTGAGCACCTATGGTGTACCATATGCTAGAGATCCAAAGGTGAGAGAATCACAGTCTCAGCCCCAAAGTGTCCCCAGGAGTGGCGTGCCAGGGCCTTAGGGCCATAAATGCACAAGAGGCCAAGGAGTCCTCAGGGTAGAGAGCTGACACCAACTTCTAGGGGAAGAAAGCCTCACACAGGAGACCCTCGAGCTGGGTTTTTAAGGAGAAAAGAATGGAGTTCTCCAAAGACCAGGGGTGGGAGACGGCTGTTCCAACAGGGAAACCAGGGGTGTGAGTAAACGAAGGCATCAGACAGGGTGAGAGCTCAGGAAGTACATCAGGGGGGTGGGGATGGGGAGGAATAAAGCCAGGGATGGGGAGGGGAAGAGGAGAAAGCGGAAGTCCAGGGGCCAGATCGGCAGGGCTTCCTACACCAGCTAATCCATCCGGACTTTGTCCCGTAGGCAATGAGGCACCATGGATGAGTTTTAGGCAGATGAGTGACGCACCAGATTGGTATTTTAGAAGATCGCTCCTCTGGCGCAGTGAAGGCTGGGCTTGAGGGCAGGGCTGAGAAATTGGAGGCTACTGCAAAGGTGCAGGCAGGGAAGTAGAGGGCCTGAGCCACAAGCCCAGCAGTGAGGCAGGGGGCTGAGAGGACAGACAGACAGAAAGGGGCACCCAAACCTTAAGACCCCTCCTCCCTTTCAGGTTTTCTGTTATAACCTGAATATTTTGTGGGCACCCAAACTGATGACCCATTCACATGTGTCCTCTGCAAAGATCCCTGCCTGGGGGTGGGCCAGGCCCACCCACGAGCTGGAAGATCCACATTCTGCAGAGCCCAGCAGGTTGGAGGAGAAAATGAACTCTGGAGAAAGGGGCGCATTCAAGACAAAATCACCTGTCTCCAGGCCAACTGATAAACAACTGTACAAACAATTGCAGAAATGGCTGCTGGGGCAAAGCTCGGTGAGAGTGCACAAATCAATAATCAACGGTTCCGGAAAGAGGGAGACCGGCAAGGACAAGGGAATAACAAACCTTCACATTTGGGGAGGGCGTTGTGTTTATGAAGCATTCCAGCTCCTAATAACTATGTTGGCAAAGTTGGTAAGATGAGCTACATTTTATAGTTGAGAAAATTGAAGCTCAGGGAAGCTGCTGATTTACCCAGGGGTCCAAAGCTGGCATGAGAGGGAGCTAGGATTACACCCCAAACCCTGGAGGCCAAGTTTAGCTCTTCCTGACTTCCTCTTCTCAAATTCTGGGGCTCTTGTGGTCTGTGCCATGTGATCTAATGCTTGCCCATTCTCTAATTATGTCGTTAGGGTAGTGATGGCTGAACGTTGGGGGTCCATGCTATGTGGCAGGAACTGTTCTAAACACTTTATATGTTGTGAACTGACCTAAGCCAATTTGTCCATTCAACAGCTGTCAGGCTCTTTTGGAAATAATAGGGGTCTCTGATAATTAGAGGAAGATGGGAACTCTACATCTTCCCCCTCTCAACCTTGCTACTGGTGGCTTTACAATAAAAGTAGTTCTGCCACATGTACAAAGAGGCATAAAATCACCCACATGTGGGTCCGTGTAAGTCCCACTCTGCCTTTTCAGGCACTCTGACATGCACTTTGCAGGAAAGGGTCATTTTGCAAACATAGCTCAATGGCAAGGTCAGCTGGCCTTCCGGTTGGACCAGCAGTCAGAAGCAAGAGCAAATGGAAGTCTAGACCCAGAAGTCTCCTCTTGAAGGTGTCAGGCAGCTGGTTGCACCAGATCCTTTTGTTTTGTTTCTGCCAGGGCAAAGGTGCCTGTTCAGTCCTTCCAGCCAGCCATCTATCTGGAGTATTGCTTATTTCATCAGTGAAATGCATTTTTTGATATCCTTTATGCTAATTAACTGTGCCGTGGGTGCAAGTATAGTTAGTAATATTTGAAGCTCCCACATAGACACTCTGGAGGGAGGTCATTTAACAAATGTTCTCAGAGTATTGGTGCTGTGTGCTGGCATGGTTCCAAGCACTTCGAACTTTACACATCTCAACCCATGTCATTGTTGTAACAACCCCATAAGGTACATGGGGTTTTCCTGATGTCACAGATGAGGAAACTGAGGCAAGGAGATGGCCGTGGCTGTGGTCTGTTCTCCCATCTCTATCCACAGACCCAAACCTTTTACTGGGCACCCAATAAACACATGTTAGTAATTAATAATCACTAAAATGCCCATCAGTCCCACCGAAAGGCCTGAGATTGGGTGAGAGTGGGGTCAGCTGAGAGCTGCCCTGTCATGAACAACGGAATCCGCTTTGTGTCTGTCGTTATTCTCCTGTGCTCTCCTCCAACTCTCATGCTTCATGTGGCTCCGAGTTGGCTTTGGCAATGACCTGACTCCATAGACGTCTGTAGAGTTGCCGATCTGGGCCTCCCTCAACAGAGACAGAAGTCTCTCGTGCATCTTAGGATGCCATAGTACCCGGCACTCAATAAATTCTGCTCCAATGAGTGAGGGAGAAGAATCACACAGCTGTGTGTGTGTGTGTGTGTGTTGTTTCCACTCTTGTCTAATTTTTTTTAATAAAAATTTGCTTCCTTGATTATCATGCCAATTTGGAGGAAGACTTATAGTTTCCATAATAAATTAGAAATAATTCAAGCAATGGAATAGGAAAAGAAAGAAAGATAAATGAATACAAATCCAGCATCTACTGTGTGCCAGGTGCTTTCACACATATCATCTCGTTTAATTCAAACAAAACTTATTCAAGACAGGCTCAGAGAGGTCAAGCAACTTGCCCCAGATTGCACAGCAAGGAATTGGCTTTTCTGCTGGCTCTGTCTGATGCCAACCCAAGCTCTTGCTAGCACACTGCAGAGCTAGCCTGCCCAGGTGCTCAGGGAAGATGGCAATGCCAGGCAGTGTCTAGAAGAAGTACATTGTAGAGAGGTGTTCAGAGGTCTGCCTTCCCCAAAAGTGAAAAAGTCTTTTGAAAATAGCGCAGCATGCTCTGTTCAGAAAGAGGACAAGTCTAGACAGAAAGGGACCCCCAAATCTCAAGATCCCTCTTCTCTTTCAGGTTTTCTATTACACCAAAGTGGGGCGGGGATGTGGGACTTTCCAACATGCAAAACGTATTCAGAATTTTATTCAAAAATGTTTAATAAATCAAAGATGCACTTAGAACAAGAAGCATCACACAGCCCAGGTGATGGCTCTTTGAGAGGCTGCAGATCCGAGGAGGCTGACTGGTGTTTCTGTAGAACTGATTGATGGGATGGGAGAGGTGGGGGGGCGGAGAGGAGTACACTCTCTGCCATGGAGAACCACCAACAGAGGAAATTTAAAATGCAAGAGGGAAGATTGAGGCCCCACTGAAAGACTAAAGAGAGGAAAGAAGTACAAATGGGCAGGTCAGTTATCGAGTGAAGATCCTGAGGTGCTTAATTCATATTGGGTTGTGCTGCATTTGGAGGTTGCAAGTTGCACTACATCCATGGCTCTTACATCTTTCCTCTGATTGTAGGAGTCAGAACCACCAATGACTCAAAGCTAGGGTTCGGTATGGTGAGAGGGAGGTACCTCCAAATTTGGAGTCCATGGCTTGGCCGTGAGCCATTGCCAAGAGAAGCCACTGTCTGCCTTCTGATCAGATGTGGCTGCCCCCGGTACCTCCATCCATCTGTCCATCCATCCATCCCACAGATATTTATTAATGCTTACTCATACCAGGTCCTGAGCTAGGGGATGAGGGTAGGGCCATGAACACGACAGACACAGTCCCTGGCCTTCTGGAGAACAGTGACATAAGTGATAAGGGCACAAAATGAGGCTGGAGAGGTAGACAGAATTCAGATCAAGCAGGGTCTCAGTAAGAATTGGGGATTTGATTCAAAGTGCAAAGGGAAGATATTGAAGAGTTTTAAGCAGGGTTGCGGCATAATCTGATTAGGTTCTTACAAGATAAATGCAACCAGACAGTGGAGAATGGATTTTACAGGAGGCAGACGTGGAAACAGGCAGAAAGCTGGAGGTCGTTGCAGGAGGTGGGGCAGGGGATGGCGTGGGCTGGGCTAGGGTAGGGCAGCAGAGGTGGAAGGTGCTGGAAGGATTTGAGATGCATTCTGGAGGTATTATAGAAACATGACAATGATTTGGGTTTGGGGAAGGGGAGGAAATGAGGAAACCATTGAAGATTTCCAGATTTCCAACTTGAAAAGCCATGTGTGTACTAGCGCAGTTTCTAAGACGGAGAGCAGTGGAACAGGCTATTCATTCTTCCTGTCCTCCTGCTGGCATTGCTCGAACACCTACTGTGCGCTGGGACTCAACACCTGCTTCTGAGAAGAAGAAGAGAATCGGTATCATAGGTTCATCCTGACTCCCACTCAGCCAGACAGAGGCGCACTTGGTCTGGCCACGCCGAAGGGCCACGCGGAATTCAGGACTATCACTGTGTCAGGGCACTTCTCATCCTGTTTAATCAACTCCAACCTGTGCTCACCTGCTCATAAGGTTTTTTAAAATCAAAACTGACCTGGAATTGACCATGGGGGAAAAAAATTTACTTTTCCTGTAAAATTGACTTATGTCTTATGTTAAATCATGCCAAATGATCCGATTTTTCTTTTTTCGTTTGGCCAAAAAGGAGCTTAGCTATAAATTTGTAGCTCAGATTTATAACTGTTTAGTGTTTATGGTTTCCATAATGGCATTCTGCTTTTCTCCTTGATATTGATTAATGCAACTAAACATCTGTCACTGTTTGCCCCGTGGATCGGCCCAGCGATGTCTGTGGCTCCTGCCATCTCTGCTTAGACCAAGCATGGACTGGGGACTTTCGCCCAAAACCTGCCTGAGCCATTCGGATTTCCTGAGTTGGGTACTTGAGCTCAGGGATGTAAACTAAACTTCCAGCTAATAGTTGGAGTGGGTGGTGTGGTGTGCCCACAGGTCCCACCCATTCTTTGAGCTGCCAGGTATTGGTTGCTGAGGGCTCTCAGCTGAGAATTACCCGTAGCCAAATTATTATAATTTGGCTATATATTATACAGATAATTTATCCAAATTTTTCTCTCAGAAATTACCCTTAACCAAAGAGAGTTGCTCAAAGTCGCACCCCTTCCACAGGGGCAGCTCATATCCAATGATGGGACCATCCCAGCCTGTTGGCTCATGGCAGGATGACACTGAGGGCCATCCCAGCTCCAGAACTTTCCTTGGGTGGGCCTCTGTTTTGACTGCATCGAAACTCTTCTCCTCTGCCTAGCCCTGCCTCCTGCTTTCCCCCACAGGTATTGATTCTAAGAGTACTTCTCCATCAAACTCCCTGCACATGGACCTCAGCAGCTCTATTTCCCAGAAAACCCAACCTAAGACAATAGTGGCTGCTGTTGCTGGAAGGACATGATTTCTTGCATAAACATTGGGCCCACTGCCATCCCCAATAAGTAATAGTAAGGGAGAGGAGAAAATGAAAATTGGTCAGGCAATGGGAAATCTTTGCTTTTGGACGGGCTGTTTTCTTTGATAAGCGCTCAGATGGCACTACCTCAAGATGCTAGCATCTGTGCAGAAGAGTTGGGAAAGCACTTGGCTTGAAGTCAGAAGACTTCAAATTCTGGTCCTGTTTCAAACTGTGTGACCTTGGGCAATTTATTTAACCTCTCTGAGCCTCACTTTCTTTAGCTGTAAAATGGGCCGAATCAATTTGCGTGGTAGTTATAAAGACTTACATGAGCTCAGAATTATAAGAGCACCTGAAACACAGAAGCTACTTGATAAATATTGGTTTCCTTTTACAAACTCAGGGGTGTCCTAGTGTCGTCCTGGTCAGAGAATGGGATGTGCAGTACCAACGAGTTTCCAGTGGATATGAACATACTGAACTGCGCTGGGGGCCCTGGGGCGGGGGAAAGGTAGCTGCCCCACACCAAGATAACCAGGCATTTCCATGCCTCCCTCCTCGCACAAGTGGGTGGCCCCTGGAAGTTAATGGATCAGGATATGGGACAAGGGGAAAGAGCAGTGACACCTCCCTGCAGGATATCTTCCCTGATCAGGAATGACTTTAGGAATTTACCTGAAGACCAGCCACGTGACTCTGAGTGAGTGGCATCGTGAGAATGTAACTCCGTGAGGCTGGAACCAGTCTGTCTTCTTTAACTATCTGCTTGGCAGATAATAGGTGCTCAGTAAACACTTGTGGAAGGAATGACTGAATGATCTGTAGTCCCCCACCCAGCAAAGAAGTGTGGTGATTTCCAGAGGCGGCGTGTGTGCATAATTTCTGGGTAAATGTCCTGAGGGCGGCAGTGTGTCATCAGTCCAGGGCCCCCCCATGTTTTCCAGTGAGCCTCCATTATTTTCCGGTGTCCCCTCCAGCTGTGCAATGCTTTGGCTGCTTCTGCATTGCTTTCTCCTAGAGCAGTGGTCTGCAAACCACTGCCCTTTTTTTGTAAATGCAGTTTTATTGGAATATAACCATGCCCCTTTGTGGAAGTGTTGCCTGAAGCTGCTTTTGTGTTACCATGGCAGGATTGAGTAGTCACAACAGAAATTATATGGCCAGAAAAAAACTAAAATATTTATTCTCTGGCCCTTTCAGAAAAAGTTTGCTGACCTCCACCCTAGAGAGATGAAATTAGGGAAGCGTTCCTCCCAGGAAGTGGTCATTCCTTCCCTGGGTTGGAGACTAGACTCACAGAGCACCAGGCCTTGTCATCTCTGAGGGGGCTGAGCAGGTGCCATCCCACAGAGACTTTACTGATACCAAAGCCAGGGTGTTTTGCAACGTTCTGCTCTATGCCAGCCACTGCACTAAGCACCTTGTCTTTATGCTGTCACATGCACCTCTCAGCAACACCATGAAGTAGGAACTATATTATCCCTATTTTACAGACAAGGAAACTGAGGCCCAGAGAGGGTAAGCAACTGGTCCAAAGTCATACAGTGGGGTTGTGGCACAGCTGGGGCTCGACCCCAGGTCTGTTTCGAGTCCAGGCTGCTACTCTTAGGCATTGCTCTAGGCTGCCTTTCGTCACTGAAGGCTTAGCAGAAAGAAGGAAGAAGACAGTTACTTGAGGAAAACAAACAAATAAACATGAAACAGGTTTGTTCAGGCCCGACAGGCAAGTACTGTGTGAAAACAATCCTTCACCCAGTACATCAAAGGGTGAGTCTCTGGCAAGGGCATTGTGAGGAAGCCTTTCCTTTGGGTAGAAGAATCAGCCATAGAGGACCAGACTGCCAGGCAGGACCAGGGCTCTCCCCCCAGCTGCACGTAACCCAACACGTGAGAAAACGGCACCCGGAGCCCAGAGAGACTAGATTAACCTGATAACATATGACACCTCCACTGGGATGAACACTAAAAGGCTCCGTGTTTGAATTTAAAAAACAGAGATTTCAGGTGGGTTCATTCCAACTCCCCAGATGAAGACATATTACATGATAAGCCAGCCTCTCTTGTCCTTCTAAATTAAAAAGACTAAGTGTCTTTTAGAGAATTGTCTCCTTCAGACCTAAGTGTAGAAATTTACTCCATTTCACATTGTCATGATAACAAAACTTTAGGGAAATATGAACAATATGTGAATGGTCTGTAGTTATTGCAAAAAGAGCAAAATTGTTCCTTTTTGTTTGAAATAAAGGGAAAATTACATGTAAGGAAAATTAATCCGGATTACAAAGATGAACAGCAAACTCGCCCGAGTCACTTCCTGCTGACACAGGAAGAAAAGCTTCTGGCTCGTTTCCTGGGATCCTCTCCACAAAGTCAGACGGTCACTAGTCCCTACAAGGCAGTGGAGGGAAAAAGAGACGCCCGAGTGGCGTGAGTGATTTAGTGATCTGGTTTGCCTGGACGTTTCCATTTTTGCTTTTCACTGTCTGTGCAGATGCTATGAAGACTCCAGCTTTGAATCTGGAAAACAGCAACTCCTCCTATGCGCTGCCTCTCTGGCCCTTGCTCTGGGATCAGATAACCGCCAAGCGCATGCTCAGCTCCGCACCACTGTCCTGCTTAGCCACCACCGCCACCATCTCCGCCTCCCAGTGCACGGGAACCGCCCACCCGTGAGGATTTCTGCCTCATTGTTTTTCGTGCATAGCACTAACTAGAATTAACTGTTTGCTTTTTCACTGTCTGCCCATCTACTCCTGAACCGGTTTGTGTCTGCCTCCTTCACGCTCATGTCACCAATGCCTGGCTCAACCATAGACCCTTAGTGCCTACTTGATGAGTATTAATGGAGTGTTCAGGAATAAGTTGAAGTGTGCTTAAAATTTCACAAATGCTTTTGGTTTTTCACATCCAGTTTTTCTTTTCACATTGAGTTGGCTGTGCTATCTAAGTCATCCTGGTTATAGCATATCCAACTGTCACTTTAATAAAGTGGACTTTCATTTGTTCACCCCATCCAACATAAATTTATTGAGCACCTATCAAGTGCTGGGCATCTATGCCAAGAATTCAATGGTGATCAAAACAGAGTACCTGCCCTCATGGGCTTTCGGTCTATTAGGGGAAGTGACAGAACAAATATTAATGAAGTAGCAATACAGATATGATATTACGACCTTGATAAATGCTAGGAAGGAAAAACACATGCAGGGCTTCTGAGGAAGTAATGTTTGGGCTCAGATCTGAAAGATGCATTAACTAGGTGAGTTAACTAGATTATCTTGCTCAAGAGTGATTAGGTTAGAGTGTAGAACAGAGTCAGGGTCGGAGTAAGGATTAGAGGAAGGACAGGGTAAGGTTAGAGAAGAACTTTCTAGAAAAAGGGACTAGCATGTCCACGTGTCATAGGGATCGGGTGGATATTGACCAGTGGGGAGTTGGTGTCTGCCTAAAATAGGATGGACACAAAATAAGTGGAGAAAAGGAAAAAAAGATAGGAATTATTTAGGGAGGAAAATTACAGGACTTGGTTAGTCGTTCAAGGCTCATCTGGTGACTGGCTTTGGCCTTCTCCCGGGCTGGGACCTGTGAGCCTTCCATGGCTGGCAACCTGGCTTCCAGAGGTGGAAGCAGGCACTGAGCATTCCAAGTGCATGTGCCAAATAGGGATGGCAGATGGGGGACGGGGGGGGAGGAGGGGACAGGGGACGCAGGTGAGCACATGCCTCAGTTGGCAGCCGCATTTCAGAACCTCGATTTAGGACTCAGGTCTGGAGGATTCCTGGAGCCCGTGCATGGATTACTGTGGGCGGTCAGGTGTTTAGAGAAGCTTAAGATCATGTCTATTAAAGAAATCAGTTGTGTCCACGAGGGGTTGGTCCACGCTTAATAGGTAATTGCTGATTTATAGAGCCCTGCCTGCAACCGGTGTAGCCAAACAAGGAACATAGGAAACAATTGTCCTGAAATATGAACACGATGTTTTTTTCCCCTCCCCTTGATCAAAGAAAGACTCCAATGAAAGGGGAAAAAATAATTAAAAAGTAAAAGCCTTACATAATGAGATTTAAGAGAAAACTTTGGAAGCCAACAAGCAACTGTGGGCAATACTTCAAAGGGCCCAGAATCAATGTTTGTCAATAGCAGTTTTGCATCCTTTAATTTATCTTTCATGAATATAAAGTGTGATGTTATTAGGAGCCCATCCATGCCTTAATTTTGTTTGAGATTTGATGAATCAGAAGTCTATTAACTTTCTGTCCAAATCAGCAATGGCAGAGGCCTGTGGCACAGGCTTCATCTGATCTTTCATCCTGCAGTTGGAATGCTAGTTACACCATCAGGCCTCCTGGACTGAAAGCTCAGCAGCTCCCATGTGCACTCAGGAGCCAGGGGCTCTTTATCTTGGCCACTTTCTTTGGAGACTTTTTCCCAAGAAGAGAAGCTACCTCATGACTCAGCCCAGCCCCAAAGTTACCATTTGTTTAATCAAGATAGTTGGTTTGCAAAACATTAAACATTAAACAGTATTTGATGCCTAGTTAATAATTGGCATCCTCTTCATTTGTTCCTGAATCCTTGGAGACGGACATTTTTCCCCCCTAAAGGCATAGACAACAAAAGAAATTGGATTGAAAGCAAAACTGCAGTCCTTACACTGCAAAGATGTTTGCCAGAATGTCTGGTCTCCATGTCCTGCTGTTAATGGTTCTGGTGAGAAAGCCAGCCTTCGGGGTAAGTATTCTTTTCAAACATCTATAGTCGAGAGAGTCTGAGGTTATTAGGAGGACCAAACTAGCTGGGCCAGGAGTGCTGAGAAACCTTAGTGTGAAAGGCTGGAGTTGCCAAGTTGACTATGTCCTGATTACAAGAACTAAGGCAGGCTTGTGGCATTAGGTGCTGCTGGGCACCAATCCCATGGTAACATGGGTCTGACTTGAGCCCTCTTGGGGCAGAGCCTCTGTGAATGCATTCCACCAAGGAGATTGTGGCAAGAGAATCTGCTGGGGCATGGGTTGTAATCTGTCATGGATCTCAGAGACCCCTTTAAGAAGCCTTTGAAAGCTATAAACTCTCTCCCCAGCAAAATATACCTATATGCCAGTGCTCACACACACACCCAGTTTTCCAGCCACTTTGGGCAGACACTAGGGTAAGAACCCAAGTGCTTTGGCCTTAGAGGGGAATCTTGCTGACTGCAAATGATCCTGGCAATGAACTTGCTTAGATGGATTAGATTTGGGGAGTAGCTCTGTGGTTAGTACTTTTTCTCCTTTTCCCCCCAAACTCAGTGGATAGAGCATGGAAGGTGAGCAGGGAAGGGAAGTGCCATCAGAGGATCTTGAATGGGGGACTCAAGAGCTTTGGGAGCAGATGAGTTGTCGAGATGTTGCCTCCTGCTGTATGCCGTTGTGGTCCAAGAGTGTCAGCGGGATCTCTGTGGGCGTGTGAAAGGGCACCGTAGACAGAAATACAGCCTCCTGGGAGTTCCATACTGGATGTGGTCTAGGGCATGAGTGTGGGCTTCGAAGCCAGGGTTTAAATCTCAGCTTTGCTACATTCTAGCTGTGGAATGTTGGGCAAGTAACATAATCTCTCTAGGCCTCAGTGTTCTCTTCTGCAAACCAAGTGCTAATCTCTCACAGATTTGGGGAGGGTCACGATTAAACGAGGTCATGCTAAAAGTTAGCTCTTTTCCCTTAAAATTTCTAGAATGAACAGAACTTCTCTATAAAAACCAGAGAATGCTCCCCTTTTTTGGGGAGGGGGCAGTAGAAAGTGGACAGGGTAAGAATGGAAATAACAGTCAGAACTTCTTTATCTTTGCAAGAACCTTTGCATTTTATCCCCTGTTTCACTCCATAGAGCATTTCCTGAAGGAAGCAGGTTAAGTTACAGGTTTTCTGATTAGCGAGCGTGTTTATAAAACAACAGCTTCTCTACCTCTTTTGGTAAACTGTACTCAGACACCTATCTTAGCTCCATGTTAAGCTGCTGAGTGACTAACCTCTGAAAGGATTTTCTTTTCAAATTATGACTTGTGTATGTTTGGTGGCTGCAATTACAGATTGTTATAGAGCCCCTACATTGTTTGATTGCTTGTTGGATGTCTGAGGACGAGACACAGCAGAAACACCAGAGGTCTAGAGAAAGGCGGTAGAAATCACCACAGGCCCACAAGGGGCCCAGAGAAAGTACCAGTCAGAAAGAATTAGATCCTGAAGTTTGCAGGCAAGGAGAAGCGTTGACTCAGTCTGTTTGAAGTTCACAAAAGGATAATGGTCCCGAAAAATCCCTTTTTTGCAAACCCCAGTGAATTTTTAGGGTTGGCGATGAAATTATAAGTCAATAATGGATAAAAGAGAAAATATGAGAGTTAGCCTTCAGGCAATGAGCTTAGTCAATTCCAAAGAGAGGATTCGGGGCTTTGGAATGTTTTCTTACCCCAGATGTGTGCCAGACAGGTGGTCGGGAAGGCGGCTTGTGTTGCACAGGCCAGCACACAGACATCAGGGGAAAGTGGCCGAGTCGTTCAGATGCTTTGGAGAGTTTGGGGCATCTTGGGGGGTAAGGGAACCACAAGGCCAAATGGGCTGAGTGGCATCTCCAGCCCCACAGAGCTAAAAGTAATAACCAAGTGCTACCATGAAATGAGGAGTCCTGAGCGCTAGGCCGTGAGCTTTCCATGAATTGGTTCATCTCTGGAAGGAGCCTAAGAAATAAGTACTATTACTGTTCCCATTTTACAGATACGGAGTTGGATAACTTGGCCCCAAGTCACACAGCTGGGATGTGGCAGAGCTGAGCTCTAGACTACAGGCTGGTGTCTATCTAGACAAGGTCTCCTGCCTGGGGCCCTGGCTGAGGATGAGATTTCTTTGGTCCATATAGCTTCAGGGGCATGGTCCTTCCTGTAGGGAAAGGAGGCTCTTAGACCAAGGGTCTGTTTGCTGCACGGAGCACAATGGACTCCACATGCCTCTGAAACTCTAAAGAAAGGATCTGCAATGGCTACCTAGTACTCTCCCACGAATTCAGATCATACAGCAAAGGAGGACTCCTCTCTGAGATCATCCTCCATGTAGATTTTTATCTGGATATCCACTAGCCCAAGAGATGTGGGTCCAATATCATTGCCCTGAACTGCAGGGCATCATTCATAGTGCCTTCCTGTCCTGATCTAGATCGGCCTTACCCATCAGCTCTGAGCACCTGTCCAGCACAGCCTGTGTCATCATCCCTATTTGACAGATGAGAAACAAGCCCAGAGATGTTAAACTAGCTTTCCAGCCAGGTCTGTTAGACTCCTTGCCCACAGCAGGTGGCCTGCTCAGCTATAAGGAAGACCTGGACTGTCTGAGAATCTCTTCTTGCTGTGTGTGGTTCTTAGAGTGATTTGGGGCACATGGAATTTGACCTCTTCCAAGGCCAGAAGCCTGAGGACAGTTCTTGTCAGGCCAGCCTGTTTATCTCAGCCCATCCCCAGAAAGGAGGAAAGACAATAGCTTCTCCTCTCCCCCACAAAGGGAACTTCAAATTGAATTGCTATTTGCTCACATTTCTGGGCTTTTTAAATTCTAGAACTCTAGAATCTTCCCAAGTATAGAGCTGCAAAAGGGTTTGCATAGACCAGAGTTTGCAAAGTGTCAGCTTGGAGTATATTCTGCTCACAGCTTGAGTTTTATTTGGTGGGTAGAAGATCAGCCTGAAGAGTATTTTAGTTTTGTTTTAATTGCTTGGTGACGTTTGAAAATCAGAATTTTTCACATGAAGATACAGATCTCCAGCTTTTCTTGAAAATCAAACATTCAAGTGAAACTAGGCTCACGTTCTTGCCTGGCACCGTGGGGAAGAGCGGCCACTGCCCTCGTTATGAGAAGCAGCTTGGGTCTCCCAGATCCTGCAGTGTCCACCACTTTCTAGAACCCTTTCTACTTGGCTTATGTGCATTATTAGCCTGGTTCTGCCTGAGAGAGAGTGAAAGAAACATCAGGGATGTTGCAGCGTCAGAGCCAGTGTGAGATGGGCAAATGACTAGGCTCAGCATCTGACTAATTCAAGTATCCAAACCTGCATGGCCTCCGGACCAAACAAGACCTTTGACAGAATGGTGCGAGACACCCTTTTCAGAGCCTCCAGAATGTCAGCCTCTTTCTGGCCTACAAGAGCCCAGAGCGGGGACGTCCCTCCCTCTTGCAGCCCTCTACACAGAATCTTAAGGAAATGGGAAGGACTGAATTTCACTGCAACTTCTCATAGATTTTTTTTTTTAAACTGATCTTAAGCACGAGTCTAACTTATTAGCTTTGGCAGTGTACACTGGTATTTAAAGAAATCAGGTCGCAGGAAATCACGTGTGTATATAGGCACGGATATATTTATATTTTAAATTCATTAGGGTTTCCTAAATGCAAAAGCAATTCTGCTGTCACAGAGAAACAGCATGGCAGAATATTCGGCAGCCGGGATTTTAAATAAAACATGCTTTTTCTTCATAATTAATATAACAAGGTTTCCTGGCTTAGGACTTGGCAAAGATCCCAGGAAAAATGGTGGGGGGAAGGGGTTGGCGTGACGTGCCTGTGACCTGACAAACAAGTTCCAGGAAAAGTTTGTGCTGAGCCAGCTCTCCTCAGTCAGCCCTCCCTCGGGGTGCACGCAGCGATTTGCAAAACAAAACAGAACAAACTCAGACAACAGAGGCTAATAATAGTAATAATAATAGTAATAATAATAATGACAGCAGCAACCATTGATTAAGTCTTTAAATATGCCAGATACCATGTGCTTTATGTTTATTATTTCATTTAAGCTTCCCAGTGACCCTGTGAGGCAGGGACCAGTGTCATTCCCATTTTATAAATAAGAAACTAAGCTACAGAGAAGTTAAATAATCTGCCCAAGAGGCACCCCTGAGAGGCAACAGAGCTGAGATTCAAACCCAGGTCAGCCCGATACCAAGTTGGATGCTTGTAACCACTGTGGTCTAGATTGTCATACCTGGCACTGCCCAAAGACAAACAAGACCTTTTGGTGTGGTGTCAAAAGTGTCAGACTGGGCAGGGGCCTCGGACTCCAGCTTCCGGCAGGAGGTGAAGTGACTCCCCCCTGGAGGCTCCCTCAGCCGCACCGAAGCTTTACTTTCTGACACCAGAAGGAAGGATCACGACTTGCCAGACAGCTAACCAATCAGTTCAGTGTTCTCAAAACTTTAGTCATGAATGAATCCATCTGCAGAAATTTTGCCAAAGTCCAAATTAGTTTCTTAATACACTTCTTAAACAGACTCACCTTTTCTCTACCAAAATTGATCTCAAGGAAATTGTCACTACTCTAAAGAAAGCAAAGAGGTGTCATTGAATTCTGCCTGCTACTGTTGTCACGCTAAAGCCCTGAGACTGCGGCCGGCTTTCTCCCTGTTAGAAGGGGAGATCAGCAGAGGTAGAGGACAGTGACATACCAGCACCCCGCTGAGTCCTTCCTCGTGGTGGGATTGAAAGGGTTGACAGGAAACCCGGGGAGGGAATGACTTCCTCATGCTGTGCTTTACTCTCACACTGTTATTTCACGCCCTGGCCAGGCACCACCTAAATCAACTCGAGTGCCACCAGTGGTTCATGTCCCACATCATGAAAAGTGCAGAAGCGAGGACAGCTGCAGTGGTGGTGTTGGTTCCCAGCAGTGGGCAGTTACTTTCCTGAAGCCCTGGGCTGTTTGCTGGGGGTGACGGGCCGAGAAGGTTAATGTGGGGTCTTGTGCCCACATGGGGAGCCTCACAGTCAGCCACTGTTCGGTTTGGTCTGCTCATTCGCCTTTTCAAATGGCTTCCAAGTGCATTATCACATCCAGAGATGAGTATTCTTATCCAATCTCCTTGTCCTGGATGGCCTTCCCCCAACCCTATTTGACCCAAGTCCCTGGGGTGATCTATTTGCACAGATGTTTCCCACCAAGTGCTCACCTGAAGACTAATCATTGCAAATACTACACTCCCTCTGAACTGCCAGATTCCCTTGAATAAAACATTGGATTGGGTAAGGGAATTCTTCCTTTTATAATTGGGGAAACTGAGGCACAGAGCTTCAACAACTTTCATAGGAGCAAAGATAGGCCTTGAGTCACCTTGGCCAGGGGCTTCCTGCCTAAGAGATCTAGGTCTAATCAAATGTGGCCAAGGGCAGAGTCACCTGGGCATGGGTTGCAAATGCATGTTCTGGGCCCACCCTAGACCATGGAAGCACAACCCCTGAAGGTGGGCCCAGAGATCTGTATTTTTATCAAGCTCTCCAGGTGATTCTTATGCATATTGAAGTTTGGGAACCACTGTCTTTACAGTGGAAACTCCCCAGGTGTACAGACGGGACTCCTCTTCTTCTGTCACTTGTCCCTGTCCTGTCTCTGCCTGCCACTGCCACATGAAGCTACAGCCCAGCCCTTAGGTAATTGGGCAGGGGTCTGAGAGGGCCCGCTCTGGGATTTATAGCAAGGAAGCTGCAGAATCCTTCTGAGTTGGGCACAGGTGATAGTTGTCAGGGCCGGGAGACCTGGGCCTCACCTTCCTTCTCTGTAGATGAAGGGTCGAGGCCAATTCCTCTCTATGATGCTTCCTGCTTCGTTACTGTGGTCCTGTGAACGGCTTCACCCAGGCTCCCAAGAAGGAAACCACCCACAGGCACCTCTGGCCAGAGCCTTCTCCTTTGGCCTCCAAATTTCCCCATTAGAGCCTTTCCCCCCTTGCCATTAGCATCAGATTAAAGCAAAGCCACAGTGAACCTGCCCATCCTGAGATAGCATGGAACAACTTGTGTGTTAAAGCAAGAACAGCAAGAATCCTCGCGCCTAAGAAGGACAGAATGGCACCACCTCACACCTATTAAGATGGGTATCATTTTTTACAATGGCCAATAACAAGTATTGGTGAGAATGTGGAGAAATTGGAACCCTCGGGCACTGCTAAGGGGGATGTAAAATGGTATGGCCGCTATATGACAGTTCCTGAAAAAGTTGAACATAGAACTACCATATGACCCAGCAATTCCACACCTGGGTATGTATCCAAAAGAATTGAATGCAGAGACTTGAAGAGATATCTGTGCACCAATGTTCATAGCAGCATCATTCACAATAGCCAAAAGGTGTAAAGAACCCGTGTCCATTGACAGATGATGCAAAAACAACACGTGGCAGATAGATAGGTAGGTAGACAAATACAGAGATATATACACAATGGAATACTATTCAGCCATAAAAAGGAAGGAAAATTTGATACATGCTACAACATGTGTGGACCTTGAAAACATGATGCATAGTGAAATAAAGCCAGTCATAAAAGGACAAATATTATAGGACTTCACTTATATGAGGTACCCAGAATAGGCAAATTTACAGAGACAAAGTAGAATAGAGGCTCCCAGGGGCTGGAGGAAGGGAGGGAGTGAGGAGGTATTGTTTAATGGACACAGTTTATGTTGGGGACGATGAAAAAGCTTAGGGTGTAGATAGTGGTTATGGTTACACAACATTGTGAGTGTAATTAGTGCCACTGAATGGTGCACTTAGAAGTGGTTAAAATGATAAATATTATATTATGTATATTTTACCACAATTTTCAAATAAAAGGACTGACTGACTCGGCACAACTGCCCATCCTGGTATCTTTCAGGATAAGCGTTTCTTATCCAGGATAAAGTGATCCCGTGTCTCTGAGTCCTAATGATTTACAATGTAATCTCCTTCGGGATGGGGTCATATAAGTACAATCTATTTTGTCCTATCTTTAATCAGTGACTATTTCAACCCAGGTTGAAATGACATAGCTTATGTAGCAGCAGGAGCCAGAGCAAGAGATGGTATTAGGCAGCACTTGACCTGGACACTGGCAACCCCTGTCCTCTGCCACCTCCATCACTCACTCTGGCCTTGAGCTCTTTGTCCAGCAGTGAGACTGGCCCTGCTGAACTGTGCACACTTGTCCCTGTCCACCTGCCAGCCCAGCAGCTGCAGCCTCACTGGCCATGGTGCAGAGTCCCCTCCTGTCCAGCTGCCCTCGGAGTAACACAATCCTTCCTTGGTGGTCCAAGGCATCTGGTCTACCACCAGGACATGGTAGAACATCCAAGGAGGAAGGGATGGCTGTGATCAGAGTCCCAACCTTTTACCCACCAGGGGAAAGATTTCTCTGTTCTTGGTTCATTCTGAACTGAGACTTCTGTCCCCTAAAGACAGATCTAGCCCCCCCTTCTCCCTCCACTGCTTTCCAATCCTCCGGGAGCATTTTCTATCAACTAATTCCTGGAACATATCAACTCAGATTTTTAGCCTTTTTGTTTTGTTTTCTGGAAGGTTTGGAATTCTGAAAGGCAGAGAAAGAACCTGAGTTGAAATAATGTACCGGATTAAAGATAGGACAAAATAGATTAGACCTATATGCCCCCACACCCAAGGAGATCACACTATAAATCAGTAGGACTCAGAGACACAGGATTCCTCTCTCTGCTCCTCCCTGCCCTCCTCCCTAACCAACCCTATCCTAGAAGACACCAGACTTTGAGACAAGCTTGCTTGTGGCTTGTGCTGAGGGCCTGCTTCTAATCTCAAGAAGGTCAGAGTGCTGAGCCATGGATCCACTGGGAAAGCCCAAGCGTGGAGTAGAAGGAACAACAGCTGGATCTAGAATGGTCTCTCTAAACCTATTGCAAAGCCCCTACCTTTCCATGTGCGAGAAGTGGCAGTGTCCAGCCCTCTAAGAGGAGCTGGCCCAGCTGGGACCACGTGATGTTTTAGCCTTGCTGACACCAGGACTGGGTGTGGCGGGAGCAGTGTGGGCAGTGGTGCGCACTCCTTTTGATCTGGGTGGGGATGTTTGTTACGACATTTGCTACAGGGGACTGGGTGAGGCTCAGTTGGACTTTTGTACTTTTCCCAGTTGTCACTGGGGCCCAGTGGCCTTCTCTGTGGCCTGCCAGGCTTGGGCCAGTCTGGACAGACCTTTTTATAAAGCTTTCCGAGAACAAGCCTCCTGATATTTTAATCTAGCTCAACACCCTGCCTCCCTTAAGGTTAGCGAGCTCTTCTGTTTCCTTCTCTTCATCTCTTCATTACAATTTATGCATGCCGTGGCTCCCTCATCCCCACTACCACGGTGGTGAAGAGCAAGCACTCTGATGTGAGACTGACCCTGTCATATCCTGGCTCCAGCATTTACTAGCTGAGTTATTTGGGGCAACTAATCTCCATAAACCTCAGTTTTCTCACCTCTAAAATGGACATAATTATACTACCTTAATTATCAAGTATTGAGTGCAATAAACCAGACAAAATGCATGTAAAACATTGGGACATTTTCAGCTCTTAATAAATGTGGACTGAGGTCATAGTTCTCTCCTTCTCCTTCATTTTCCCCTCCTCCTCCTCCTGTGTTGATCTTCCTCTGTGGATTTGCAAGCCCCGGGAGTATGAGTTCTCCCATCATTTCCTGTCTCTGCAGAAAGAGTGAATGGAAGAATGGGGTGCAAGGGGGCAACTGTTGTGTCTACCCTTCCCACTACCCATCATCCACGTAGTTTCAGGGATCCAGATGTGCGGCCTCCATAACCAGCTCTTAGCCTGGCCGTTCCCATATGGTCCTCAGATACCCAGCCTGGCGTTTGGGCTGCCAGTTTCCACACTGCACCATGGCCTCTGTGGGTGGACACGGTGAGTCACAAAATGAGTGACTTGCTTTGGATCCCTGTGACCCCCTGACAGGCAGCCCACGCTGCCAGACTGGGCAGCAGCAGCTTCAGACCGCGTGGGAGCCCAGCCCGGGAAGTCTGGGCTTGCTCATTGCCTGGTTTCCGGCTGAGCGCCTGCTCCTAGGAAGAGCACACCTGCCACCTGCTGGCTGTGGGCAGCACGGCACCTGGCTGTCCCTCAGGCTCCAGGTAGAGCCAAGATTGGGGCTCTGGCCGAGGAGCAGGTCCTAGGGGGCTCTTCCCTGCTGGGCCCTGAAGAAGGGTGTTCCCAAAGTCCTGTCTCCTGTCCTGCCCACTTCTCAGGGCATGGCCCACCCTGTTTAGCTCAAAGAGAAGAATTCATAGAGAATCTGGGTGGAGACAGGTAGAGAGGGAAAGGCCCTGGCCTGAGGACAAGCTCCATGGAGGACCAGGACCAAGGCACTGTTGACTGGCCTCTATGAAGGCGAGATTGAAGGAGGGGTAACCTTCGTCCTTGGCATCCCCTCATGCCCCTTCTTTTGGTGCCTCCCTCACTCCCAGAGATGTCAATTTCAGATGTTGCCTGTTCAAGCACCCCAGGCCCAGGGGCACCCCTAAGGCCTGAACTGCCCTTCCTCTGGCACACCTCTCCATAACCAATCCCCCACCTTCATCCCCAAACAGGACACCTGTCCTTGTCTCCTGCCTGCAGAAACAGGGCTGGGGGCTGCGAGGTCATTAGACAGTGGCATGGTCCTAGGAATAATACAATGAGTATTCTTCACCCAGAGAGATGCAACAATTGTTAACCTTTTGGTACATTTGTGTTGCTTCTCATTCTTGGGGTGTGTGTGTATGTGCATGTTTGCTGAGTGATTTGCAGGTAAATTGCAGACATCATCCTAAATACTTCAGCATGTATTTCTTAAGTATATTTTCCCACAGAACCAGAATACCATTATTTACTTTCAAGAAATTCGATATTGATACAATTATACTATTAATACAAATCTAAATTCCAATTTCCCAATTGTCTCAATGTCTTAGTCCATTTAGTGTTGCTATGAAGAACACCTGAGGTAGAGTAATTTATAAAAAGGTCGATTTGGTTCATAATTCTGATGGCTGGAAAGTCCAGGAGTGGGCAGCTGCATCTGGTGAGGGCCTCAGGCTGCTTCTACTCATGATAGAAGGCAAAAGGGGAATCAGTGTGTACAGAGATCACATGGCAAGAAAGAAAGCAAGGAGGGGGGGAGGTGCCAGGCTGTAATTAACAACCCACTCTCCCAGGAACTAATAGAGTGAGAACTCATTCACCCCAAGAGAGGGCATTAATCTACTCATGAGGGATCCACCCCTGTGACAAAAATACCTCTCATTAGACCCCACCTCAAACAATTGGGGATTGAATTTCAACATGAGTTTTGGAGGGGACAAACATCCAAACCATCTCGCTCAGTAATGCCCTTTATACCTTTTTTTTTCAATCCAGGATCCAATCAAGGCTCACATGCTACACTTAGTTGTTATGTCGTTTAATGAAAAACAGTTCTCCCATCTTTTTTGTCTTTCATGTGTTGACATATTTGTGGAACGTAAGGCTAGTTATTTTGTAGAACGCTCCACAATTTGGATCTCACAATTTGGATCTGTCATGTTCCTTAGGAATAGATTCAGGATAAGCATTTTTGCCAAGAATACTATTTATTAATGTTGTGTCCTCAGTACATCATAAAGGATTCATTCTTTCTTTTTATCTTTCTTTCCTAATTTATTATCTGCCTACTTCCCAAAATCATTTAAGGAAGCCTACAGTAAAACAGAAAATTAAAAATTCTGCTGAGGGTAGAGGAAGCAAATACACAACCGTCTAGGTTGATGTGGGGACTGGGAAGAGGCATCACATTGATCTCAGCTTCCTGGCAGCCAAGACCCAAAGGGGAATCTGTGGAGTAACAGAACTCTCATTTTTAAAATCAAGGGTCAGCAAACTTTGTGAAGTGCTAAATAGTAAATATTTTGGGTTATACTTTCTCTGTCACAACTGTTCTGCTATCATAGCACAAGAGCAGCTATAAATATAATACATAAACAATGAACATGGCTGTGTCCCAATAAAACTTTATTTACAAAAACACAACTTCTGGGCTTGACCCAATGGCCTTAGTTTGCTGACCCCTAATTTAAATGAAAGAACATATTCCAGTTATTAAATGAGTAAAACTTTCTTTTTCTGGTTAAGTACTGCGTATTAAAAGAACTGTTTATATCATTAGTTAGTTATTCTTAAAAAACTTTTTTTTTCCTTTTTATTTGTACAAATGTATGGGGTACACGTGTGATTTTGTCACATTATTCAGCAAAAATTTTTGAGGAATGGCATGTGCCAAGCACCATACTAGGTATTGGGTAGTAATACATCAATGACAAAACAGACAAGATCTCTGCCTTCCTGACAGAGTCTGATATGAAAGACAGATGACATGCAAATAAACCAATATAAAACTGAATCCTGTAATAAGGACTGTGGAGGGAAGGAATGGGCACAGTGACAAAATAATGGGGCTGGGGGAATGTCATACTAATGGGTATTCAGGGAAGGCCTCCTTGAGAAGATGACATTTAAACTGAGACTTAGTGACAGTCATGAGAGAGGGTGTCCAGGCAGAGGGAATGGCAAGTGCAAAGGCCCGGAGGTGGAAGGGACTTGTCTTGTGCCATTTTGAAGCCAGGTGTGGCTGGAGCTTAGTAAGGGGCAGTGGGAGGGAGGAATATGGGAAGAGGTTTGTAGGTCATGGCAGGCGTTTGCATTTTATTCCAAGAACAATGGAAGTCATTGGAGAGTTTTAAGCATCCATCCATCTCCAGTCCCCAGGAGCTGTCTCCTGAGGAAAGCACCTAGACCTGAGCATGAATCCTAATCCTCCACTGTGTGACCTCTGAATCCAAATTTTCTCATCTGTAAACAAGGCTAATAAAAGCTTCCTCATAGGGTTGTTATAAGAATGAAATGCAGCAACACACAATCAGGCAGAGAGTAGATGGAAATCACTATAACTGACAAGCTCATCAGTCCCTGGCAGCCACGTCCCAACACAAGGACAGGCACGTACAAGCGACGCGAGTCCCTGCGGCACAGGAAGGGCAATGCTGCCGTGCTCAGGGAGTGCAGGCAGTGGGGTTATCTTCAAACAGACCCACACCACTCCAACCCCTACCCAGCCACAACCATCAGAAAGTGCCCAGTGCTCCTCCACCTGGATATGATCCTCTCTGGCTAACAGGAGCTCAGGACGGCGCCCAGCTGTCTCAGCCAAGCCTGAGGTCTCAACCTCGCTCTGCTGTGTTGTTTTGTTTTTCAGATCTTCCTGATGTCTATATTCAATCACCTGAAGCCAAGTGGTGAGTGTGCGGGTCACCCTGTGGCTTCCCACCAACCACAGGCTGGTTCTAGAATGGAGAAAAGGGGACTTAAGCATAGGAGAGTTGGCGGGATCTCAGGGATCAACTGGTTCAGGGGTGTCACAGACACTTGTGAGAATTTGCCCAGAGTGCAAGGCTTCACACAATTTTGAGTTGCCCATGACTCAGGACCCCAAGGGAAAAACTGCTGATGTAGTTAAACTCTTTGATTTTACAGAGAATGAAACTGAGGCCCAGAGAGGGGAAGCAACTTGCTCCTGGTCACACAGCGCATTAGTGGCTGAGATGAGACGAAAGGCCCAGGCACAGCGAGGGTGAGATGGAACAATGGCCCCAGGCAGGCTGGCCCGGCGCCACCCCATTCACTCCAGGCTGACCCCAAGGTTGACCCCCTGCCAGTGACAGCCTCTGCCAGCACCTCCACTGGGTCTCTTCTGCCCAGTTCGTTTGTGTCCTCAGGCTCACCACATCTACCACCCAGTGGGTCCCGCTCCCTCACGTAGGCTCTCAGACCCACAGACTCACTCTCACCTTCTCCCTTTCCTGTTTCCTCTGCCTGGTGCCCACAGCCGTGCCCTGCTAAGGAGGCCACTCCTTCTTGCCACATCATCCACTCTTGGTCCCCGAGTCTAGGTCCCAGCCTCCCTTTGCTGCTCTGAGCCCCGGGGGACAAAACTACTCTGTCTGGCCAGAGGCCAACATTCCCGACTGATAGGGACCTGAGCTGGGCACCCACAGAGGACCAGAGCCAGGCAGGAAGCACATAGAGAGTGCAGTCACATCTAAACTTTGAATCAAGGGTTTGTTTGGAGCAAAGATGGCGGCAACTGGGCCAAATTCAATTTGACAGTCAATATCTCCAGCAGCAAAGCCCAGGATGGGCAGAATGACTCACTCCTGCTCAGAGCAAGTAAGACCAGGTCTTGGTTCCACCCCACGTGCTCAGAGAATATTTGTGCAATTGGATAGGAATATTTGTGAGTAGGGTGTGTAGGCTTTTGAGAGAATCTGTCTTTTCCCAAAGCAGAGAAGAATATTAAACAACAGATTGTTCACTTCCTCAGAAGGACCCTCTTTCAGAGTGTTCCCCTTGCTGCTGGCCATGCCACCATCCACACGTGGAGTCCAGGAGGGGCCAAAGCCAAGGGGCCAGATGAGTGGCCTCTTCCCCAGCCATAAGCACAAATTGCTCAGGCACCATTAAAGGAGCTCCTTGGGCCTGGATGTCAGAGAGACAGAGCTGCAGAAGCTACAGGATGATACAATGGAAGACATAGGGGCACAGGAGACTCAAGGGGCTTCACTCCTTCATGTATCTGAAGAGCAACCCCACCCCTAATATATGAGGCAACCTTGTGGGAATTAGGAAGTATCTTTACCTCAAGACTTCTGGCTGCCAGAAAGTTGTAAAAGATATCTTCAATGAGGTTATGACATTCTGGAATTGTACAGTGCACAACTTGAACAACTGTAAGCAGTGGCCCTACTGAACAGAAAACACGGAAAAGGGAGTGGATTCAGTCTATGTGTCCATAATGTTTATAGCTTTAATTAAACAGATTGGGAGCTACAGGGTTAGATTTGATCTGGAAAGAGGAAGAACTTTCTAAACAACAGAGTTGTCTGAAAATCTGAATAGTCTGTTGGACTCTTGGGAAGTAATGAGTTCCCCATCACTGGAGGTATTTATGCACAGGCTAGAAAACAACTAATGGGGAGTGGAGAGTATTGGATTTAACCTCCAAAGAGCTGGGCTCTACAGGAACTCTGCCAATAGCTTCTGACGGTTTGGTGAGTAAATGAAGGGACCCTGAAGCAGGCTGTCCCTGGGCTGCAGACTACATCTTGAGGTATTCTGTCAGCCTCTGGCTGTGGAGTGGGAGATGAGATGTTGTGGTTGGGCCTTTCTGCAAAGAGTAGATTAGGTTTAAAAACATCCCTGTTAGGTGTCTGATTTAATTTCACACAGGGGTTGTGCTTTGATGGAATTTGTCAGATCCCTGCTGGCTCTAGACAACAGTGTGGTGAAGGAAACACCGTGCTCATGCCTACAGGCAAGCTGCTTCTTTGGTTGGTCTTGCTGGAGATGGTGCATGACAAGGACTTCTGGGGCAGAAGGCACCCAGCCACAGTTCCCACTGGGTGGCGGAGGAGGTAGCCATCAAACAGCGCAAACTCTGCCCCTCTTCCCAAAGCAGGTGACACAATAGCCAGCAGGCCTGTGGAAATGTCTCTTCAAAGCTGGCGTGGCTCTTCCTGGCAACACAGACTGAGCCCATCCATCAGCTGTCCTGCCACCTGCCAGCGAGGGTCTCTGCTGGGTTTGCCCCGTCAGCCAGATTGGAAGCGTCAAATGTAGCTTGACAGGGTTGGGGTTTGGGGGAGGCCCTTGGAGGAGCCGTCTGTGCCACAGTGATGGATGACGCCAACAGGGATGACATTCTGGGGATTTTTATTCCGTTCCACACATCTGGCAAGCTTCTTAACCACAGCAGCTGTGAAGCCCCCATCACAGAGACCCTGATCATGGACCATGTTAATCCTGGTCAAGGGACCTGGAGCATGTGCTTAAGAAGATTTCCCAATGTGCGTTACTTCCTGAAAGCTAAAACCCGTGGAGTTTCATGAAACCCAAACCCACAAGAGGTTCCAGGATTGTAAAAAGGCAAACCAGACTTGGAGTTAGGTAGACCTGGGTTGTGATGCCATCCCCTTTGGCCTTAGTTTTTCCTTATCTGTAAAATAGGAATAATAATAACTATGCCCTAGGGTTGTTTTAAGGTTAAATAAGATTGTGTGCAACCACATTGATTTAATTTAGTGTCTGATACATAGAAAATACTCAATACATTATAACCTATTATTAGAATTATTTGTGTTAACTCATGATACTCTTACCATTCTTTCTGATAATTTCTAGAAACAGACTCTGATAAATTGAAAATCTGCAAGGATTTCCTTTTATATCTAATGTAAAATGCTCTGACAGCTGCCCTTTCTTCCTGAAAGCTCTCCCTGTTTCTACAGCCTGTAGAAAGTCTCCAATAATCTGTATTTAAACCTGGAACCCAATTTTATGTCAAGCTGTGATCCCTCTCTACCCAGGAAGCATTTGGGAAACTTTCTAGATTTCTACAGAGCTCATCAGGCATTTTCTTTACTAAATACCTTTAACCCAAATCTCACATAGTTTTCCCTAAATTCCCCATTTGCTCTGCTTCAAGCAGACATTTTTGGCCAGCAGAGCTGTGTGCAAGGCAGAAAACTCAGCCGCAAAGGGAAAAATCAACTGTCAAATTCATACATTAACTACATGTAGGGCTCTGTGCTGGGCACTGTGGGGTAGAGAGAAGAAAGAATAGAAATGGACCTTGCCCTTAAGAAACCAACTATCTAGTTGGAGGAACCAAATCAGATAGACCATGTACCCAAGAGAGAGGTACCATCTGAGATCCAGCCATCAAATATAAAACTCTCCAGCCACGGGGCCACTAAGGAATGCTCTTGTATCTAAAATTCTTATCCCACTAGCAACCTAGTATCAATCAAGCTCTGCCTGTCAGTTTGTTATTACTGCATAGTATGCTAACCCAAACTTAGTGGCTTAAACCACTGACCATGTATTGAGATCGTAATTCTTCGGGTTGGCAATTTAGGCTGGTTCAGCTGGGCAGTTCTTCTGGCCTGCATCAGGCTCAGTTGATCTTGACTGGGCTTGCTCACATGTCTTCAGTCAGCTGGTGGATTGGCTGGGTTCTCATTTTGCTGATCTTGGCTGGGATTTCTCATATGTCCGAGGCCTCTGCTGGGACCACTGGCCTACTGCTTTCCACATATTCTCTTATGCTCTTGCAGGACCAAGAGCAGAACCAACAGTTGCAGGCCAAACTGTTCACATGGCAGTCATAGGGGTCCAGGAGAGAGAGAGAGAAAGAGAGAGGGAGAGCATGCATGAAAGAGTGGGAACATAAGACTTCTTGAGGCCCAGGCTTTGAGCTTGCACACTGTCCTTCCACCACACATGTCTTGGCCAAAGCAAGTCCTAAGGCCAGTCCAGACCCAAGGGGCAGAGAAACTGACTCTATCTCCTGGTGGGAGGAGCTGCAAAGTCACATTGCAAAGAGTGTGGATACAGGGATGGGTGAAGAATAGGGGCTGTTTTTGTCATCATATTGGCTCATACCAAACCAGAGTTCTACTGTGGAACTTGAGGCCACCAGGCTTAGACTTAGTCACTTTTAGCTCCCTCGCCTCTTCAGTACCCTTTGATCTCCTTCCTTGGCTGGCTTTCTTTCCTCATCCAACCTTGACTGGAGGCTCCTTTGAGGACAAGACCACATTCTTCTTTTATTTGTATAACTCTTCACTGTCCCCAGTGCCATCCTGCACCTAGCATAATACTTGGTCCATTGTAGGTACACAATACAAGCTTCTTACATAGACAATAGGATTAAGTGCCAACGTAATGGAAAAGACAAAATAAGCTTTCAGTCTGAAGGTAGAGAAACCTTCCCAGGTGATGCTCCTATAAAGCACCTTCAAAACATTGCAGTCCACCCCAAATGTAAAGGATTTTGGTGCTTTCCCTTGCACAGCCCTCCAACTGAGTGGCTTTCTTCTACCCTGGTGATCCGGGGCCCCTGAGATCTACTGGTTCTACTCACCTCAACCAAGGACCCTGGGCTCAGAGAACAGGAGGCACTTATTGCCTTGCTTAGCAGGAATATGATTGAAAGCCTACGTATTTTATTTACTCTTTAGCTCCACAGAGAGATGAGCAGACCTTGTTAATAGGGTGGATTCAAGTCCAAATCCTCTGACAGACATTTCATCCATCCCCCATCACCTGGAAAAGTCACCCCATCTCATCTACATAAGAATGTTCCCCATTTCCAAGTATCTGCAAAAGGAGTAATTCTTAATGACCTAGCCACAATTAGCCTGTCTGACCCCCAAACTATGGGAGAAACAGGAGAAATTACAGGAGCAAACTGAAGTGCACTTATCTATAAACACCTGCTGGAAAAACAAAAATAACTTCTCCAAAGAAAAAGAAATAAATAAGTGATGTGATCGTCTCATTACCAAACCCCGTTGTCTCTCCCAAATGTCAGTTTGAAATCTTTCATGTCAAACTCAGAAAAACACTTTTACCCCCTCACTACCTCACTTTCTTTCTCTGCTTTATCATGCTAGATGGAAGGAAATTTTATTTTCTCCAGGAAGACAATAGCCTTATCTTCAACCTAGATCCAGATCCCAGGAAAGGTGGCCTCCCCCAGGAGCATCTTCATGGCGGGGAAAAGCAGCTCAGGAGAAATAATGAGCAAGTAAAGGGAGTCTTGACTTGACACTGTGATAAATGAGGTGAAACTTTGGCAAGGAACCAGAGTTGGCGTATTCAAAAAAGAAATAAAAAGATAGTTCCATTTTAATGGGAAATATAAAACAGCCATTGTGCAAAAGTCAATTTTTCAAAAGCCAAAGAGATAAAGACTATAACAGAATGACTGGGACACGAGTAAGATAATGTGGTTGATAATCAGGCTTCGGTAAAGTGCCATCCTCCAAGCCATCGGCTGGCTCTGCAGGAGTGCCTTTTCAAGTCAGCTATCTGCATTTGCTCCTGCCTCGTTATCATATGCATCTCTGGACAGCTTCCTCGCAGCTTCAACTTGCCTACTTGCCATACTCCCACCAGCTGGAGGGAGCAAACTCAACCCAACTCTCTTCAAATCCCAAACTTCCACAAAACTACCAGCCACAGAGCTACCAGCATCTCCCAAGGCCCCGGAGAGCAAAGAGTTTGAGTCCAGACTCACCCACACCTGCTTTTCCCAGTGACTGGCCCCACAAGGTTCACAGCTGTGGGTGGCTCTATCCACCATCTTCCCTTTCAGTGGGCAAGATACATGAACTTTCTCAAGGTTGTCCTTGGGCAATTCCTAATCAGCAGGCTGGATATTCTAAGGGGATGGTTGGACATATTTTCCTGAGGGTAAGTGTGGATGTATCCAAGGCAATGTGAGATGCCAGTTGAAGCAGTGGAGTATTGCAGTTGAGCTAGTAAAATTTAGTGGTTTTATGGAGACCAACTGCCTTAGTTCACATCCTGCTATTTATTAGCCATGTGACCTTGGCCAAGTTACTCAACCTCTTTCAGCCTCAGGTTTCTCAACTTAAAATACAGTGAATAATACAACTCCTAGATTTTTATGAGGGTGAAATAAAATGGTGCATGTAAAGTGCTTGGCACAGGGCCTGACATAGTAAAGGATCAATAAATAGTATCTGTTAAAAAGACTCTACAGATACAGCTTGGGAGTAGTTTGATTTCAAGACTGAAAGGAAAGTGAAGAGTTTCTTTGATTTCATTAAGCTAAGATGACTAATGAAGTTCCATCAAGAACCACCCAACCAGTCACTCAATTGTCATGTGATGGGATCCTGGGCAGACACTATATAGGACCCTGGAGACCTACTAGCTCCCATCCTCTGCCTGCTGTTCAAAGATGAGAAAACCAAGGTGCCAGGAATACAATTGGCCTGCCCAATGTCACAGTGAGTGGAAAGCCAGGACCTGACTTCTCCCCATTTCTAAGCAGGTGCTCTTGACTCTGCCAAATGCCGACACTACCTTGCTGGGCCATAATATCCCCCAAATGAAAAGACACAAAGCCTGAACCCCTCCTACCCACCCCTATTAGTGTGAGGAGCTGGGAAGACACAGGATTCCTCTTTCAGGACTTTGAACTCTTTGGGAAATAGGTGTTTGACTACATAAGATGCTGACCTATTTGAGTCTAGTAATTAGGCCTTCTATGTCCTATTCCCACCCCTGCAGATTGGGCTGGTGGCTACGAATATTACAATGAGGAAGAGCACACCAGTAGTCCACCTACCTACCCTGACAATCCCGACTGGTACTACGCAGAGGACGGTAAGTCCCAAATCTATCTCAGGGGCCCTCCAGGGAGGAGGGCGGCATGTCTGGAGGGGAGGGGTGTGTGTGCCCATTTACAAGGGTCTCTCTCTCTTCACTTCTCTGACCAGCATCATAAAATAAGTGTCAAAGAAATTATTGAGACTGGCTTCTTTTTCAGTTAGAATCATACACTATAAGAACTGGGGCGGTTCTTAGACGCTGTCTCTCCTGTCCCCAAATGACAGATGAAAGAGGTGAGGTCAAGAGAGGAGCTGATTTGGCCAAGGTCAGGCAGCCAGTTGTGCCGCATCATCCAGGTTTCCTGATGCTGAATAACAGCCATGGTCAAAGTCACTCCCATAGCTTAGATCACAGGCTGGGTCCTAAGTGTGCCAAAGAGTGTGCATTAGCGTAGAGCCGAAGAGTCTGCATCAGCCTCGAGCATCAGCCCACAGCATTCAGAAATTTGGCTTTGTGACTTTCCTTCCTTCTGCCTCTGCTCTTTTTCTTCCACCTTTTACTCCGTAGAAGCTTTGCGCAGCTGTGTGCGCACGCGCGCGTGTGTGTGTATAGTCACACACGTGTGTTTCCACCACACTTGTTTTTGTTTCTGTGTCCTCTTAACCCGAGAAATGGGACAGAAAGGAAAACGAGACGCTGAGTCCAAGCAAGGCCATGTGACTAAAGTAGGAGAAGGAACGGGAAGCACTTAGCAACTGGAATGAAAGCTGTGTAACTGTGCGAAGTGGCCTGGAAGGCAGGGCCAAGATACAGGGCATCGGGGAACATCAGAAGGAACCATCAAAACAAGAGCCGGGCCCAGGGATCCTAGTTCCTGAACCAAAGAGCAATGTGTGTGAACAGAAGGATAAAGAATTCCCCAAGGGAAGATCCATTCAGACAACCATGAAAAGCCAAAGGCACAGATGAAATATGACAAAATCTAACTGAACAAGTAGTTGAAGAAAGATGAAGGCCACTGGGTCATTTCCTCCTCGCCGCCGATTCTTCTGTCACCCTCTTGCCTTTGGTCTTCTCTCCTGATGTTCAGAAAGCTCGTGTTTCATTAGGGGTGGGTTTCCTTTCCCCAATCCTGACCTCCACCCCTGGGCACTGGAAGTAGGGGAGGTCTTCAGGCTTGTGAAATGCCTTCAGCATCAGAGACAGACCCCGTGGCACTCCCAGCAAGACTGGGAGGAGAAAAACACAGATGAGGGAAAGGGGAGTTTCTCAATGAGAAAGGTCCCATGTGAAGCCAGGCCGAGGGGAGACAGCCACGATTCCCGCTCGCCTCTCCTTTTACTAACCTGAATCCCTCTCTCTGGTTGGGTGACTGCAGTTTTTCTTGTGGTTTAAGGACAATATATGTTTTCCTCCTTTGCCCAATCACTGGCTATAGAGTCATTCTTGCATTTGGGGCAGGAGACTAAAATTAGATGAGCAAGTGGGGGCTTCTCACCTGCTGTCCCTTACCAACACTGACTTCTGCCCATATGTCCTAGATGCGTGCCAGCCCAACCTCTGTGAACATGGTGGGGACTGCCGCACCGACGGGAGCACGTTCACGTGCAGCTGCCCAGCCCCTTTCTTTGGGAACAGGTGTCAGAAGGGTGAGTGCTCCTCATTCGTTTCACTCTTCCCTCTGAGTTGAACAAGAGGCAGTTCCTCCTCCAACTCTAGGGGTAAGGAAGAGCAGGGTGAGCACCATGGATAGGATTGTGACTGCACATATTGTGTCCTGCATAAGGGATTCCTCTGCAGGGTCCCAGGCAGCATCTTGCAGGATCCTTACCCCTGAAAGAACTAGCATGTCCATTCTACAGATGAGAAGATTGAGGCCAGGAGGGGATAAGAGCTGGACTCTAACCAACATGTATTCCAAACTCAAGACTTTGTGTTTAGAGTGTTTAACTAGCTACAGCAGAGAGACAGTGTCCTCAAATGGGAGAGCAGGAAGGCTCTCAGGGCATACTAGGCCCAACCCAGTTAGAGAAAAGGAGCCCAGAGATTGCAGGGGGCTTGCTCATGGTTACACAGCTGTTATAATTAGGTGTTGAGCAGAAATGAGAGCCCTGGTGCCTGACTCCCAGCCCGTTCTCTTTCATCCTGCCATCCCCACTGTGTCTGCCTTTAGTGAGCTATTGTGGGCATCACAGGAGGCTATGGGATAAAATATCAGGAATAGAACTTGTATGGGCTAACTGCACCCCTAGAGATAGACTGGATTCTTGCCAATCTGGCAACCATCTAACTAGGAGTGGGGGGCATCGAGGGTCATATATATATATAGATAGATATATATATAGATATATATAGGTATATATAGGGCTTTGTGGTTGACTTCTCTCCTCTGTGCCCTCCCTACTTATTCCTTCCATTTTCAATCCTTCAATCCCTTAAGTAAATGTTTCAGGATGGTAGGGGACATTGGGTATAAACATATCTGGGCTCATCCCTCAACTTCTTAGAAGAAAGACAGAACTGTAAATGGAATATGAAATCAGCTGTAAAATGGAAAGTCTAAAATTGAGACTATGCTTGCTGAAGGTGTAAAAATTATCAAACCTTTTATTAAGATAGAAAAATTAAGATTATAAGCACTGGAAGGAACATGGGAAGGGATCATCCATGACTCAAAAATGAGAGAGAAGGAGAGAAGCCTTGTCCTGGTGTAGCGTGGAGTTTCAGCACCATGGATAAGGCCACATGCGCTCTGTCAGCCACCCCCACCCCCGAAAGTACTGTACAGGTATCCCTCTGTGTAAAATGGGCCCCAAACAACGTCCTGTGCTTTGTCTCTGTGTCTCTATGGATCTCCTACAGTGCAAAACAAGTGCAAGAACAACCCATGTGGCCAGGGCCAATGTCTCATTACCCAGAGTCCTCCCTACTACCGCTGTGCCTGCAAACACCCTTACACGGGTCCACACTGTTCCAGAGGTAAGTGGTGGAGGCCCCTTCTGTGCTAGGCTTTCTCTGCCCTCAGTCATGCCTGGGGTCCTACATCCTACTGTGTGGAAGTCCAGATGCATCTGGTGTTTTTGTGGCATCCAAGATGGCCCTTTTCACTAGGATTTCTAAAAATTCATCATCCCTGGAGACCTCAGTGGGAATTGGCTGATCTGTGTCCCTTCTCATCTAAAAAGAATCATCCTGAAACTCACTTCCTCCAGGAATTGAGGTCCTGATGTATTCCTGAGAGGGGCCACATAGTGGAATTAATACATATTGATTCACGACGACAAGCCAGACTCAGTTCCAGGAGATTTACATTCTTTCTGGCATTTTCCCACAAACACAGCAAGGGAGAGTTTTGCAGATGAAGGAACTGAAATTTAGAGAGGTTCATTAACTCGCTCATGGTCACATGGCTATCAAGGGTCAGAGCAAAGGTTCATCTCTACATTTACTAGAGTGTCAGTGGGTCTGTCTTTCCCCTTTGGTAACCCATCTTTCGTGAAAGGGTGGACACCAGAAGAGAGCCACCAATATCTCCTCATCATCTCAGATGTAGGCTGCAGCTCCTTCAGAAGAGCCTTCCTGGCCCCATTCCTGTGTTCACAGTGGGTCCTGTGTGCAGGCCAAACCCCTGCCAGAATGGCGGCACCTGCTCCCAGCATAAGCGGAGATCCAAATTCTCCTGTTCCTGTCCTGACCACTTCAGGGGGAGATTCTGCGAAATAGGTATGGGTCTCTGTCACCACTTTATCTGAAACTCAGGCCCACAAGTGAGGCCTCTGGATCCTTTTCTGTTTGGGTTTTGTTGCCAGAATGTGGTTCAAGTTAAGTTTCCCAAACTCTACTATTGCCTCAGCCTTCCAACCTAGGAGCATGGGGTATGTCTTTCTCCGTGTAAAGAAAGCAATAAACTGGGATATAGTGCAGGCAAAGCAAACCCATCCCTGGGCCTCAACCAACCCTCCACCAGTTCTTGTATAAGCCAGAATTAAAGAACTGAGCTCCCACTTCCCACAACCACTATATTTCATGTTTTTAAGCAGGGTTAAATGTGGAACATTCAAGCACCTTTTGTCTAAAACTTTGTGGTGAAATCTCAGGGTGATAAATATTCAGGCCCAATCCTAACATCATTTGATATGCCCACCCACCAAGCCTTTTTGGGGGCAGCATGCCTGTAGCTATCAGTTCTCACATCCCTGCCTGTTCTCTCTGAGGTCCTGATGACTGTTATGTTGGTGACGGCTACACTTACCGAGGGCAAGTGAGCAGGACAGTCAACCAGCACTCGTGCCTTTACTGGAACTCCCATCTCCTCTTGCAGGAGAATTACAACATGTTTATGGAGGATGCTGAGGCCCATGGCATTGGGGAACACAACTTCTGCAGGTAAAAATTACCTTCTTTCCTATACTCAGTCCTCATCACTTGATTCTGAAACAGATTATTGAAAGTCATCAGCCTTCTTTCTAGGAAGATTTTCCTACACCGGACAGGTGAGGTGATGCTGCTATAACAAACAATCCCCAAATCTCAGTGGCTCAAATACATCAAAGTTTATTTCTTACTAATGCCCCATGTGTCATGTGGGTTGGTGGTGGTGATGGTTGTGGATTTAGCTCCACAAATTCAGAAGGACAAGAAGAGACTGGAAAATGGAGCATAGCTTTTTTACTACCTCAACCTAGAAGTGAGACATCATCTCCCCGCACATATTTCATTGGTCAGAAATAGTCACAGGCCCCCACGTAGCTTCAAGGCAGAAATGTAGAGGAGCCAATGGAATGTCTGTTGGGCATTACAGTCTCTGCCCCAAGGATGTTCAGGTTTTCCCATGTAAGGACAATGCCATCACCCTTCCTGGTGATGATTCTAGCTACCTTCTTCCCCTTCTGTTACCTGCAGACCACTCTGCTGTGTTCCTCCCACTGCTGTTTGTCTAACCAAGGCCCATGACTTAGATGAGTTGCATAGTGGGGGCAGGGGTCCTTTGCAATGACTTTAAACTGGCTCCATAAACAAGAGGATTTTCCTCACACAAAACACTAGTGGCACCTTCCACTTGCACTCACCATGAGCTGTTTCCTTCATGGAGCTGTCTTCAGGGAGCCCTCATGGAAACCTCTCTCAGAGGAACCCTACTCTCACCATGTTTCTGTGGCTACTTTACTTCCCTGACAAAGAAGGTTTTCAACAAAGATCTCATTCTTTTCCCACAAACAATTTGATATGCCCCATGGATCTGGCACAAGCCTTGCGAACTATTCCCCTGTCCTTGGGATTCTCCTCTGGAAGTTAAGGTTTTGCCAAAAATCTATGACCACCCCTCCACGTCAAGGTTTGCTAACCTGTTGGAGGATTCAAAAGGAATGTGGTTCCAGAGGGGGTGCAAGAGCTTGGCACCTTCTTGTACAAAGGTCCTTTAATGAGATCCAGTGGGTTCACTAAGCCTTGACCCTAAGTTATTTTGTTTTGTATTTTAGAAACCCAGATGGAGACAAAAAGCCCTGGTGCTTCATTAAAGTTAGCAATGAGAAGGTGAAATGGGAGTACTGTGATGTCTCGGCCTGCTCAGCCCAAGGTAAGGCTGCGGCTGTCCGGAGGCCCTGGGGCTGGGGAGGTTGCAGATCCATAGAGTGACGTCCCTGGAGCCCCGCCCCCATCCTGCCTTCCCCCACTCCTGCTTTACCAGTTCCCATCCTGGTGCCAACCCAGCTCCCAGCCCTCTGCTCCCCTCAGGATGCCAGGCGGTCTGGATGCCTTTGTAAGCTTAGGCCGGGTGGTCCAGCTGTAAACTCATGTTTCCCGACTCCAGTCAGTGCACTCAGCAGATACTTATCCATCGCTTGCTGTGTGCCAGACGCTACGCCAGGCCCTGGGTGTATAGTGGTGATCCAACATTGACTGGACCCCCACGGCCTCTCAGGACGCAACCTGTCCAAATTCCAGCCTCACAGTCTTCCTGCCAGTTTGCCCTGGTCCCCTCTGTGCCTACATCTGGAACGATGCACCCTCCCACCCTGACCAACGGGATTCCCTCCCTGAACAGTTTCACATCTGTGTCTTTGCTCTTATGGTCGCCTCTGTCTATAATACTCCATCCCATGTCTGCTCTTATCCATATCCAACCATTCTTGGAGAACCAACTCAAGTATCCCCTCCTCCAGGAAATCCTCCTTGATCTCTCAAGTGAAGTGTTGTCTCTTCCTCCTTACAAACCCCAGGGAATGGATCAAAGCACTACCCATAAAACACTTGTTGCTCTCTCCTTTGCATCACGGTCATCTGTGCAAATGTCTTGTCTAACCTACTCTACTTCATCTGGATATCCAACCATCTACACTGAAATCCCCCCCAAATATATGTGGGCATTAGTGAATAGCTAAGTACATACCCAGTGATGGATTTACATACTTACATTCACATGGACATGTGTATGTACACATGTCAATCCTAGGAATAACACACTTTGAAATAAGAAAAAAAAAATCTTCATTGTTAATTCTATAGACTTGCTTTATATTAATCAATATATTCAACAGATATCATTTGTGCTCCTACTTCATGCCCATCCTGTGTGCACCAGTGCAGTCTTCTCTGCTCTAGCCCCTTGCTCATTGCTTGACTCAGAGTTGTACCCTTGACCAGGTCCTTCTGAGGTGTTAGAGGGAGGCTGGGAAGAGTGATTTGTCTTTCTTGTGTCCCGCAGACATCGCCTCCCCAGAGGAAAGCCCTACTGAGCCCTTGACCAAGCCTCCGGGGTTTGACTCCTGCGGGAGGACTGAGACAGCAGAGAGGAACGTCAAGAGGATCTACGGAGGCTTCAAGAGCACAGCGGGCAAGCACCCGTGGCAGGCGTCCATCCAGACCTCCCTGCCTCTGACCGTCTCCATGCCCCAGGGCCACTTCTGTGGGGGGGCACTGATACACCCCTGCTGGGTGCTCACTGCCGCCCACTGCACTGAGTAGGTGCCTGCTGGGGGCAGGGACCAGGGTGACTTGAGAGTACAGCAGTACACTCTCCTTCCCCTCTGAGCAGCATCTTTGTAGCTCTGGCAGGATTAAAGGGTTGATCTAGCTCCGAGGGCAAAAGAGTGGCTCCTTAAAACCAGATGGCAAACAGCTACTGTGTGTAGAATGCCAACCATGGGCATTGCATGTATTGTATGATGTTTAATCCTCAATCTACTGGAAGACAAGCTAAGGGAGGGCAGGGGTTTTTATCTGTTTTGTTTTTTGTGGTATCTCCAGTGCCTTGAGCAGGTCTCTTCGTACATGGCAAGTGCTCAGTAAATATTTCTGGAGAGGAAATATTTCATAAGTGAGGGCCATGAGTCTTGGGAAGGCTTAGCAGCTTGCCTGAAGTCACGTGGAAAGTAAGCAGGCAATTGAGACGTAAATCCTGATCTGTCTGCTTCCTTAACCTTCTTAGTCCTACTCCACTGTCTGATGCCATCACCAATGAGCCTTCTGTGCCAGGTGCCTTCAGCCAGGCCTCCTGTGTGCCTCAGAGAAGCAAGTCCTTCTGGGAGCTAAAGAGTCATGACCTCCTCCAAGTTCCCTGTGCTCATGGTCAGCGCTGGTCCCATGAAACCCAAGTTTCAGAAGTGGCCTTGAAGGTCTTCCAGTCCACTTTGTTATTAAATGATTTCTTTTGGGATTCTAGGA
The DNA here is from genome assembly GCA_023783475.1 of Daubentonia madagascariensis. Lineage (NCBI taxonomy): Eukaryota > Metazoa > Chordata > Mammalia > Primates > Daubentoniidae > Daubentonia > Daubentonia madagascariensis. Next base: position 20,354,091 of record JAKFHU010002573.1, read on the forward strand.
AGCGCTTCCCAAGAGAGACCAAGCAAGCAAACATTAGCACCTACCAAGGGATTTTAGAAGATTTGTCCAAGAAGGCAACGGCTGTTCTTTTGCAAGGCCCAGGGAGAATGGGAGGTCTCCCAAAAAGTGGGATAAAAGTTACATTTGGAGCTTGCTTCCACGAATAAAGCAGCTCCCTCATATTATCTTATCTGGACCCCTCAGCAAGTTCTGTGAGCAACACCAAGATCACAGATGAGGATGCCAAGGCTACAGAAGGTTGGGGGCTTTGCCAAAGGTCACGCAGCCCACCAGGAGCAGAGGCAGGGGTTGGCTTTGGTCTCTCACATCCCAGGGCTATTTCCTGACCATCTTATTTTCTTATCTTGCAGCATAAAAGCTAAACATCTAAAAGTGGTTCTGGGGGACCAGGACCTGAAGAAGACAGAATTCCATGAGCAGAGCTTCGGGGTGGAGAAGATATTCAAGTACGGCCACTACCATGAAAGAGATGAGATTCCCCACAATGATATTGGCAAGTACCCGCTGTCATGGATCTCCTGTAGGTCTTGAACCTCAGGTTTGGTTCTAGAGGGTATTCTTGATCATTTTGGTTCCTTGTAGATCCTATAAGGTAGAGAATGTATTCCTGGGCTTTTTAGTGCTTAAGCGTGTGTGTTGATGTTGTGGATGAATGGGCACACACTCTTAAATTGAGAGGAAGAGATGCTAGGAACATTGTACTGTGGAAAGAGGTTGGCTTTGAATCCCAGCCCCCCTACTTTCTAGCCAGGAGCCAGTCACCTCCCTGAGCTTCAGTTTTCTCTTCTTTAAAATGGGGACACTGATGAGCAACTCTCAGCTTCCTGCCAGTTAAGTGACAGGATGTGCAAGCAACGCAGCTGGCATGTGGTGAGTGCTTGGGCGCAGAGGCAATGATGCTCGTGAGCTACTGGCTGCTCAGTTGTGGGCTCCGTTTCTCCCTTCACGGGACCCCTCCCTCTCTCTCCTTCCTCAATAGCTCTTTTTTCACTTACGGTCTGTTTTTCAAAAAATGGATCAGAAATGATTCCAACCTCAATTATTATTTCTTGATATCACTCTCAGCCTGAAGTTCTTCCCCAAGTGGAAGTTCAAAAAATGAAATGACTGAGGAAGAAGTTTTTCAGGCGGGGGTCGGGGGGGAGCTCTTTGCTATGACCACCTTCCAAAGCAAGCCGAAGCTGATGCTTCTCTGACAAAGAAGCAGCATCACACCCATTTCGTCTCTCTCTCCCCACCTAGCTTTGCTCAAGTTAAAGCCAGTGGATGGTCACTGCGCTCTGGAATCCAAATACGTGAAGACCATATGTCTGTCGGATGGTTCCTTCCCCTCTGGGACTGAATGCCACATCTCTGGCTGGGGTGTTACAGAAACAGGTGAGTCCATCCATGCACTCTCCCACGACTTAGGCGAGCTATATCAACGAAACTCAACTACTCATCCGAACTTGACATGTTATATTCAAAATGCATTATCAAAAGAAAACATCTGCCTCATCATTCAAGCTCTAGTTGAATCTCTTCACCTCCCTTCCCTGACCCTCCCTGATCTCCATATCTGTCCCTGGCCCCTACTCTTACATATCTGAGTTTTATCAAGCATTGACCCTGTATCCATGGAGACCTCACTCCTTCCCTAGGCAGATTGGAAAGAGCATATCCTGGAAAGAACATAAATTTTGGAGTCAGACAGACTTGCATTAGATTCTTGCCTTTGTCGCTTGAACAATTGAGTTTTACTCTCCCAATAATCACCTCCTAGGTTTGGAATCATGATCACGGGAGATGACAGAATTCTGCAGAGATACTCATTAAGTGAGCCCCTGGAGGGTGGGGGCCAGATCTCATCTCTGTCTCTCCCACAGCACTTTGGTCAGGGCTTTCCACATAGTAGATGTTCTATAAAACATTGTTAAATTGAGCTATGAATTTATCTTTAGGATTTGGTCTTATCGAAAACAGTAACCAAAGGGTTACTTTCCTCATAGTACTGGCAAGGTTATATCTTCTACTACAAAAAAATTCAGAAGGGTATTTCAAGTCTTTGCCAAATACTCAAAATATATTTCTCTTCCTTCCCAAATCTTGTCTTTAATAAGGGACAACAAGAATCACTCTGAACAGGTCTACATTCATGAAGCAAGTAAAATGTAATCTACAAATTTGTCAGAAGCTTTTGGAAAAGGAGATTTCTGGCTAATTTGATTTAGCATCAAGCAGAAAACTCTTTTTGTACCCATCTTCCTTGAGGTCCATCTGAACCTTTCAACCTCTATTCTGCTTAATATGGTCTGGTCAGTGTGGTGATGTCTCAGATGGGAATCTTACGGGGCCTCAGGTTAGAATTATTTTGTTTTCCATGAATAGGCCCTCTAACACTTTATGTTCAAAGTCAATGATATGTTTTGATTGATTTCATTATCTTTAGAGGGGGAAATGTCTGCTCTAGGAAGCAGATAGTTGAGTGTACCAGGGCACTTCATCCATCCATCCATTCATTCACTAATAATCTACTCCGTGCCAGCCCTTTTCTTGGGCATAGGAAATTGAAGAATGGTTACAGCACCTGCTCTGTCCTCCCAAACCTCATGGGCTAGTTGGGGAGACAGAGAAGGGAATAAATGATTCTGGTCTATCACAGTCAGTGCAGCATTGCAGGTCTGCATGAGCATGGTAAAGGCTGAAGATGAGGCTTTTCTGCCTATCTCCTAGAAAAACTCTTTTCCTGAGCTGAGAGCTGGTGGCCTTCTCCTTACTACTGTTAGTTTCTGATGAAGTGAGTGCCACCTTGGTCCCCACAGTAGTGATTCTTTTCTCTGTCCCACAGGGGAAGGGTCCCGCCAACTCCTGGATGCCAAAGTCAAGCTGATCTCCAACAGTGTGTGCAACTCCCGCCGACTCTACAACCACGTGATCGATGACAGTATGATTTGTGCAGGAAATCTGCAGAAACCTGGGCAAGACACCTGCCAGGTCAGAGACTCCAAATGGTACTTGGAGAAGAAGAGGCTTACAGGACATTACACTGGGCATAGAGGCCCCCTACAGACCTGGGCTGGGAGCTAGTTTCAGAGTCCACCAGCTATAAAGCTAAGGCATAGGCAGGGTGTATCTGTCCCTGGCACATCTGGATCCACGTCAACCCAGGGTGACTCAGCGTAATGACCACAGGGGTCACTTTGTCTACATGATCCAATTTAACTCTCACAACACTCTGGTGGAGGGGATGTCATTATCACCATTTTATAGACACTTAGAGAAGTTATCTTGGCCTAGAGCACCCAGATGGTGAGTGGCAGGGTTAGAATTTGAACAACAAGGTCTGTGGGACACCACAGCCTTTGTCTGCCATGTCACTCCACTGTGTTCAAATATGAAGAGGGTGCTTCTGGCCTCAGTGTTGGGCAGCATGTCTGAAAATCCCAGTAAACAGGGAACTGTGCAAAAAACCAGTGATTAGAAGAAGAAAGATGTAAGCCTAGAGATTTCACAATAATATTAACTAATCGTTAGGACGTCTGAGAGAGAGAAAGAGAGAGAGAGAGATCTAGCCCTAGCAAACTAACTAACCCTGTGGCCTAGGGCCTACCTGACACTCCCCCTGGTTTAGGACTTTGGGAACCCCAAGCTGCTGAGGCCTGTGGCAACTCAGAGACACTCCTGGAGAAGGCGAAGCTGGTGGCTTCATCAACTGGTGCCAAAGTGACCTCAGGCCCCTTCCCCAAGTCAAAGTCCACTCTCCATCGTCCCTGTCTCTGCAGGGATCACACCATACAGATGCATCCTTCCCAGACTCCCGGGAACAGCTCAGAATTTTCTGCCTATTGCCCTCATAAACCATCCAACTGTCCTGGAAAACCCAGCATGTCCACATTCAAATCCTGGCTCCCTGATGGAACCCTCGTACAGAGGGACCCAGCAATGATTTGCCAGCCTTGCACCCACTTTGGTACAGAAAATTGAGGGCTGTCTCTCCAGGGTTTGTGGCTCTCCTGGGACCCCGTCCCTTCCTAAGGAGCCATGGAAATTCACGTGCTCAGAGGAGGGAAATGGCCAGATATATGCAATTTGCCCTAAGCTTCTGGAAGATGAGTAATAAGAAAGATCATTCAATTCCCTAGACAATTCAAGGGTCTCCCTTGCAGGTTTTGGGAACAGACTGTTGTGGGTTTGAAACCTGGTCCTGTCTCTTACTGTGTGGCCTTTATCAATCACCAAAGTAACTCTCCAATCTCAGATGCCTAATCTATAACATGGAACTAACATAGCCATAAGATTGTAAGGTTATGGGTAAAATTAAGAGAGAGAATTCATTTTTTACAAACCTGTTATTGTAGTGCATAAGTAAGTGTTGGAGAGCTATCCTCACCATCCTCCTCCTCACCACTCAGGTGAGGGCTTCATTTGAACAAGCACTATTCTATGTACTTTACTAATAATTAATCCTCACAAGAACTCTGGTGGAAGGGACATCTAATACTATCCACAGTTTACAATGTGAGACACTAAGCCCCAAGGCCATGTGTCTAGCAGGCTGTAGAGCCTGGTTTGGAACCCAGAAGGTCCCCATAGACCATGCTGAACACCTAGGCCATGCCGCCCCTGCGTCCCCATCCTCCCCACCTGTGTGTGCCCTGCTGGCCTTGGAAGGGCTTTCTCCAAACAGGGTACCACCCCTGGTCGGCTGCCAGAGGAGCAAGTCAAGGGCCCCTGAGAACTCACAATAACAATATCTTTATGACCAAGAGTCAGGAAGTGCAGCCCTGTGGCTTGGCTGCCAAGCCCTCACAGACTCAGGGGTGGAGGACAGTATTAGCTTCTCTCCCCCCAGAGTCTTGTGTCACATGAGGCATGGGAAGGGCCTTGCCACTGCTTTCCAGAGAGGCACCCCCTGGAGAGAGGTGGAGACATCTCCGAGTGTATTCTGGTTCATGAGGCTGAACTTGTGCCTCTGTTTCCCTTAGGGTGACTCTGGAGGTCCTCTGACCTGTGAGAAGGATGGCACCTACTATGTCTATGGCATAGTGAGCTGGGGTCTGGAATGTGGGAAGAAGCCAGGAGTGTACACCCAAGTTACCAAGTTCCTGAATTGGATCAAAGCCACCATCCAGAGGGAGGCTGGCTTCTAAGGTCCTGTCTTCTGAACTTCAGAGCCCATCCTCCTCAGCACCCAGACAAGGGGAGGTCTCCTGGGCAGCCACAGACACCCCTGGGAGCGTCCAGGAGGCCACGCCGTGGAGTGTCCGTGCACTAAGCACAGACAACTGCTGCCTGGCCTGGGCCTTCCTGGATCAGCAACTGCACCATCTCATCAGGCTCCTTCTGCCTTCCCGGGTAACCCAGGGAATGATGGAATCTACACAAAATATATTATATCTGCCTCCCTTCAAACAATTGTACCTTCTAGAAAATCAGTGTCCACAGAGACTGCCTCCACCTGGGACATTTGCAAACGTGGATTACAGATTGCCTGGCACCAGTGGGAGTCACCTTCAACACCTTTATTCCTTATGCCAGACACTCGAGGTGCTCAACAGAATCAGCCAACCATGTCTAGGTATCAGAGAGAGGACCCAAAACACGATATTCTCCATTTGCTTTCAGAGTTGTTATTTTAATAAAGGCAGATCCAGGTGGGCCCGTGGGCCATGTTCACAGCTCGCCCAAACTGAAGCCATCTACAGCACGTCTCTGGCGAGTAAACGGCCTCTCTGCTGGCTTCTCTCCCAAAGAGTCAGGGTGGACGCTGCTCACTCACAACTGCAGAGTCCTCTTCCTTTTGACGTGCAGAATCTCTGTGGCATCCGGGTTCACCTCCCCCGCCTGAGGATCTCCAGCTTGCACTGCCTTTGGCCCCCCCTGCAGAAGTCAAATAGCCCCCCCGAGCTCAAATGAAGCTCCCATCCTGCTCCCACAGGACATGCTAAGACGCCCCGGGAGCATCGAACACACTCATGCTCCCTTCCTGCTCCCCTCCTCCGCCCTCCCCAGGAAAAAGGAGCCTCAAGGCAAGCATGAGAAAGAAAAAAGCCAGTCCCTCATTTAGACATGGTGTCTTTCTCCTGAACAAAGTAGGGTTCAAAATGCAGGCGGTGGTAGCCAGCGAGTCCCTGACCCTTTGCACGAATGTAACGAGCAGTCAGCACAGCCCGGGCTCCCCTGGCCCGGGGATTGATGTCGCCTGGGTAGGTTTGCCTCTACAGAACTAACAGCTGTGACTTCAGAGAAAACCCTGCAGGAAGTTTAACCCGTGTGTCATCTGCCCGGTCATCTCAGACCCATGAAATTAGGCGCCTTGCTTTAGCTGCATTTCACACTTCTTTAGAGCTAGCTGACCTTTGGCCAAAAATAAACTTTGAAAAGAAACAATGAGTTTGTCTTTCCCCATGGCCTTGCAAGCCAGGGTGGGTTGGCAGCTTGCTACTCACGTAAGGCCCCCAGAGACCCAGGCCCCTTGCATTGGCCAGTTCTGCCGCCCGCCGAGCCATTTCTACTTTGTAGGAGCCAGGAGGGGTCCAGCCAACACCTCTGGTCAGGTTCAAGTCTGATTTGTACTTGACCTTGGGGAAAGGAGGGAAGCAAGAGGAATATGTCAGCAGGGTCTGGGGTGGTTTGACTACTGAGTAAATAGGACTAAAAAGGCAGCCACAAGATGGGGAATATGTTGTTGTCAGTAAAACCAGAGTGAGGGGAGCAAACCCATCTTCAGCAGGAGCTCCTGCACATGGAGGACCCCATGTGCTATGGGCTGGGCCAGCACATTGCTGTTCCTTGCTCTTGTCCCATTTACACGATGGGAGCTGCCGTGAGACGGGGAGAGGACACCTGCTCCTACCTGAACTCACTCTGTGGCCTTAGAGAAGCCACTTCCCTTCTCTGGGCTTTAGTTTCTTGCCAGGGAAAGGGCAAGGACTGGGTTAGGTAACTACTGAGATCCCTTGGAAGCAGTACGGCACAGCCATCAAGAGCTTGGGCTCTCACATCTAATCTAATAGGGTTCATATTGCAGGCCTGCCACGTATTTGCAGTATGATCTTGAGTAAGTCACTTAACCTCTCTGAGCCTCGGGTTCCTCATCTGTAAAATGAGGCAGTGCTGGGGTTGTTGCATTACATGCCACAATGCTTAGAAAACATTTGGCACAGAGCTTGGCCCACAATAGAGACTCGAGAAATGGTATTATTATACCTCTGCCACCAAAGCGTTGGTGTCTTGGATTCTACCTCAGCCCAGCTGCCCTCAGAAGGGAACATGGCTGGTGGGATCATGCAAGAGGCACCAGGGCAAGGGCCTCAGTGAGGCGCATGGAGGCACTTACATCGCTCTGCAGCTGGTGAGCCTTCTGCGCGTGCTTCAGGCCCAGCTGCTCTGGGTCACAGGTGGGCTGGGGCAGGGGCTGCCTGTAATGTACGTCGCTGGCCAGTTGCTGGCTCCTCTTGGCCTGAAGGAAGCCAGGCTGGTCTGTGCGGCTGTGGAACTGGGACCGACTCTTGGCAAAGTCCTTTTTGTACTCATTGTCACTCTGGAGTCTGCCGACGTTGAGGAAATGCCTCATCCTTGGGTCGTCGTTGATGCTGCGGTACCCAATCTGCAGGCCCCGGTCCCGCAGGAAAGCCTCTTTGTACCGGAACTGCAAGTCAGAGGAGCAGAGGTGCATCACAGGTGCGTCCCAGGTGCCCACCTCCCCCTGGGCCAGCCTCACTGATGGGGCCAGCCCACGATAGTCTCAGCAAGAGGCTCAAGAGTGGGTGAAGGGCATAAGCTTTGGATTTAAGCAGACCTAGCTGTGTAGCTCTGGGCCGGTTACTGAGTCTCTCTCTGAGCTTCAGTTTTCCCCATCTGATAAAATGGGAAAATGATCTATCCCCCACGGGAGGTTGAGAGGATTCAACCAGACAGGGGCTGAGCTTCATGTCTGGTGCTGGCTCGTGCCCACCGCGTAGTGCCTACTGGAATTGTTACTGCTGTAATTAACACTCCGCCAGGAAGAGAAGCGTGACCATTCTCACACAGCCACTCTGCCTGTGATTCCTTCCAGCCTTCAGGGACCTAATCCAGTGCTCCTCAAACCGTCTATAGTGAAGTACCACTTTCTTTTTGTTTTGCCTTTTAAATTTACAGTGCATTAAAGACCCATATGTGGTCCTACTGCACGTGACTAGTATGCAGTAGTACCACATGCATTTGATAACACCCAAGCTGGCCTTTACCCTATTCAGTGAGACGAGTCCACTGGTCACATACTTGGATGCTACAACATCATCTAATAGCTAAAAACATTTCAAAAAATGCTTGCTCTGATTTCTGTACTTATCTCATTGTGAACCAGCAAGAAACCGTTCGCAGGTGAGCCTGTGTCTGGTGCTGAGGAACACTTGTGTAGTCCATGACGCCCTCTTTTTTGATAATAATAGTCGCCATGTTTTGAAAACCTGTTATGTGCCAGACACCATACACCATTTTGTTTTCATTCCTACATCAATCCTAGAAGACAAGATCCCTATTTCATAGATGCAGAGATTTGAGTTCAGAGAATTTAAGCAAGTTGCCCAAGACAAATAGCCAAATTCCTAAGTGACTGAGCCAGGATTTGAACTCAAGTCAATCTAAGGCAAAAGCCCAATCTCTTTCTACTCTACCACACTACACTTAAGCTAAAAGAAGTTCCTTTATTGCAAGTCAACAAACCAATCACATGTTCATTGATTTCTAGGTACTCAAACATCAACTTTTAACAGTGCCTCTCTTAAAAGAAAGGTAGCGAAAATACAACCCTCCCCAATCTTAAATTTCTGACTAAGATCCTAGAAAATAGGACCCATTTTTTGCTTCCATTTAAAATACAGTTCATATTTAATTTTGGTGCAGGGAGAGAGAGAGACAATCTTAATGGGTCCTAGTGGTTTGCCTTTCCCAGAACTGGGCAAACCAGAGTAAAACCTATCAGTGATGAAAGGACAGTGTGTGGCCTTACATCACTGGCGATCTCCCTGGATGCCCGGGCAGTCTGGAACGGGATAGCATCCAGCCTGAAGTCGTAACTGCCAGCCCGGGTCTGCTCCCAGGAGTTCCTGTAGACTTTCTAGATTGGGAAAACAAAAACATGAGTAAGCAGGGAGTCACTCCACTGTCTTGCACGCTGCTGGTTCTCAGCAGGAGTGGTTCCTAAGCATGCGCACCCTTTGCTTTGTCGGTTCCCAGGATGGCAGAGCCTATGGCCCCACACCCATCCAGGGGATGCCCCAGCTCTGGGATTGGCAGGCTGGCCACAAAGGGCTTCAGCTCTGAGCCCCCAACCCGACTGTGAGGCCCTGCTCCTGTGGGGCTAGTGGTCTGTGGGTCTGGCTCATTGCCACTCCCTTGCCCACTCCTTCCTGGCTCTGCATCCACTTTCAGTGCCTCTGACTTGCAGCTGCTAGATGCCAGAACTCAAACTTCCAGAATCCAGTTTCTTCCCACGCGCTGAAAGTGTGCTCCTTGGGTCTCGGCACCCATGTTTATCAGATCCACTGACTTCCGGGGCGCCCCTCAGCCTGGCTTTGATGTCGTGTCCCACACCATCACTGTGAGGCATGCTGCATCTCACACGCACCCCTGGTGCCTGCACGAAGGGAAGAGCCTTCACCTGAATTAAATTTATTGTCAAGCACCTGACCGAGTACCTGACCCATGTGTTTCATATCTTCCTCTTTCATTTTTTCCCCTTTTCAAGTTGCTCTCACACACCCTCTGGGAGTCTGTAATCATATCCTCTTCGTCCTCAGGTAGACCCACATCACCGGTAGAGGCATCAAAATCTTCTGTGCCTTCATGTAGCTAATATTTTTTTCAAGATAAGGGAATGGCTCCATAAAAGGAGTCATCTGGAGATCCCAGTGGAGGGCCATCCTTTATTCAGCCACAGAGAAGGGAGACAGCAGGAGAGGCACATCACCAACAGATGACAAAGTGACAGCCCCAGACCGTGTCGGTCGCTCACGCGTTCCGCGAGCTACAGCAGGTCGGGGGCCCTTAAGAACCTTTCTTTTGTCTCCTGGAAATGGAGGTCAAGGCTGGCGCTCTGTTCTACGGGGACTGGGGGGTTAAGCAAAGGAGAGGCAGATGAATGGCAAAGTGCTCCACCCCATCCCACAACTGGGCCTGGAACCAGAGAGGACCGCAAAGCACTTGGGCCAAGCATGGCGGATCTCATCCTTCCTACGCACTGCAGATCACCGTCACCTTCACCTCTGTCACCGCCTCCAACTCCAGCACCCGACACCTCAAACCATGAGTCAAATGCCTCTCTGTTCTGCCGGAAATAGAGAGCCATTAATTGCTGGGATAATCACCTAATTGGCAGATCACAAACAGAGCCAAGATGACTAGATTTACTGGGTCACTGTTGAGCTTAGTAGCTATGACTGAAAGACAGGTAGGAAGGGAGGGACGCTCAGATAGTGACAGCACAACAATCCCCCGTAGCATTATGCTTCCTGTTGTGGTGGCCCCACAAATATTAGAGTAGCAAATAGAGTCAAAACCCTTATCACTCTCTCTAAGGGGGATACAAGGCCTTCCTCATAAGAGCCTCCACACCAGATCTGGGCTAGTTATTGACACCAAACTTTACCCCACATCAAACTCCAGCATCACCCCACTTAGGTGTCCAAGACACCCCAGCTTCTGAGTCTCTGTAACTCAGGGTCAACTAGAAAGCGTGGCCCAAATTGGGGGTCTCCTGATGCACTGGCTTCCTTCTCCTGGTAACTTCTCCCTGTATACTGTTTGCTTGATTGTGATCTCTTCCTGAGTTTTTCTTATTCTGTTGAGGTTTTTGCTTTGCCACTGGGAGTCTTTAGATTCCGTAGCCTCTTTGATTTGGAACCCTGGGCGTTCCACTTCTTTATCACAGTGGGCACAGTTTTGTCCTCATCCTCACACATTAGAGTCATTTGATTTTTAGTTATTTCTGCTGCCTTACACATCTCAATGGCTTTCCTTGCCCAGGAAGGTCACTTTCCCTCCACATCTTCCTCACAGAGCACTTGATCCAATTGTGCGTGTTCTACACGCCCCCGAAAAGGTGCTCTTTCAAAAGAGATGGTTCATGAGTTCTCCATATCCGCATACCCTGGTGGCTAATTTCAGCTCCAGGGCTCTGCAGACGGGCATCCCTTGTGAGAGGGAAGCTGCTTCTCTCACCAACCTGGGGTGGCTGTCCTCCTTAGGCTGGGCCCCAAATGAACTGGCAGTTTTATTCCAGTTTCCACAGCTATGGGCCTCCAGTAGTTCCTTAAATGGAGGCCTGGCCTCCCCCATCCTTGAAGCATTAATGAGATGGATGTTTTGTGCAAGCTCTGCTGAGGGGGAGGTCCTGCTTCCCCAGATGAAGGTCAGCCCACCGGAGCTGGTGTTCTAAAATTATCCCTCGCACATCCCTCAAAAGCATCAAATGGTCATAATAACTCATATTTACAAAGCACCATCGCATTCACTGCATGGGATCCCACAGGGCTTTACAAATGCAACAAACTAATACACACGCTAACTAGAAGGCACCTCTCGCCAACCCCTGTGAGGCAGCCACCTCTGGGGTGAACAGCAGCAGCTGTTGATCTGCACGGAGCCCCAGGACACAATGGCCAGGCCAGGGAGGGAAGAATGGCTGGACTCTGGGAGGCCCCACACTGCCCCAGGCCGACACACTCAGCCTGTGTTATTCTGATCTGACAGTGTCTTTTGATTCCGCCGCCTCTCTACCTGTTATCCGAGGATCACAGCTTTGCTGGCGGAGCGGCCGCCTATTCTATTACAACCAGGGGCCTCCAACCCCTGCTAACAACAAACCTGGGTTTAGGAAACAGCATCTTGGTTATGCACGCAAAGGGCACATGTCCAAAGGAAACTAAAGTGCTGAAGGCCACAGTCCCACGCACAAAGGAGCGAGCTGCATTTGGACAGGATGGACTCCAATCGCAGCATCTTTCCAAACTGCGGGCTGCGACAGCACCACTCCATCTCTACAGTTATGCTCCTCTGAACGGCTGAAGAGAGGGGTCCGGGAAACAGCAGGTGTCTACACCCGCCGGGGCCAGGGCACCACCCCCCTGACTGTTTGTTAGCACACAAGTGAGGTCTTTGGGGCCACGCCCAGAATCAGAATTTCAAATCAGAATTTCACAGCTGGAAGGAATTTCAGTTTATCTCAGCCCCCTTCCCATTTTACAGGTGACAAAACTGAGTTCCAGTGAGGAAAGCGACTGAAAGTCACACATTCAGTTTGTCCACTCTCAGTCCAGTGTTCTTTCTGTTCCAAGTCCTCCTTCCTAGGACTTTTAAACCATCAAAATCCACGTTGAGCACAGATAATTTTACAAAAATAGACACACACCGTATGAACCACTGGTTCACTTACATCACTCAGATGCAGTGCATTGAGGCGGGCTCGGGTGAAATCAGGGTGGTCGGGGATCACGGTGTATCTGTGCAGGGATTCAGCATCCCCCGACCTATACAGGCGCTGTGGATGACACAAACTCACGGTAAATGCAGAACGTGCTAAACTGCAGAGGAAAAAGCTGATTCCCTTTCCTACCCCTCCCATCCAAGTGCCCACTGGGTGGGGCAGAACCCAGCCCTGCCCATGGAGAATATCCCTCCAGAACCCACTGTTCGATGGAGGGTGCCTTTGTAGCCAGGGTCAGTTGGGGTGGCTGGTTTTAAATAGACTCTGTTAAGAATATTCATCAAGATCTGCTCCAAATGGGCCACAAAACCAACATCGTGGTCGGCCATATCTGTGTGTTTTACACAATATAAGATGTGTAGATATTTCAGAGAATCTTTGCAACTGAGCATCGGACATGCTTTTACTAGTAACGAGATACAGCCTCAATGTCTTCGTTGTTTAGCATTAATAGTAATAGTAATAATAATGGTGATAATAATACACATAGCTAATAAGTCCTTTTTATTATAAAATTCCTTAATATGTGTTCAAGAAATTAAAATTTTCATAGTCTACCTGGGTCCCAGGAAGACACAATTTTAAAACTCAAGTTTTATCTTGACTGCTGTTTTTAGAGCAGCAATTTAAGAATTACAAACAATTTTAGGAAATGTTTGAGTCTCATCTATTTTTAGAGATGAAACTATAATATTTCCATCCATTCCCAAATTTAATTCGGGCTTTGCAAACATGAACCGGTCAGTACAGCATTCAGGCTTTCTGTGAGGATGGAGCAGTTTTGTCACCATGCGTGCAGAATTAAATCCCTTGACGATTTCAGGGAAAAAAACATTTAACTTCCTATTCCTTGAAATAGATACAGGAGAGAAGAAATGGGGCTAAATTACACAGACAGTAAAAGCAGAAAGAAGCTTTGAATATAGCTGGGTTTTGTTTTTTTTTTCCTAACTGGGTTATATTAAGCTTTTAATTCCATTGCCATCCTATCAACAAGTAAGGTGTATCTGATCTAGTGTTTGGTAAAGGACCATCAATAATACTTGGTATTACATCATTGTGATTATTAATCAAACCATAGTAAGGAATATTTATTGAGGACTTACTATGTTCCAGGTACTTGCTAAAAGATTTATGTGCTTTTATTTGTTTAATCCTCATTTAATTCCTTTAATCTTATGAAATGATTGCTGCCATTATCCACCCCCCACCCCCGTCCTTCAAATAAAGGAACCAAGGTTAGAAGGGATTAAGTAATGGGCCCAAGATCATCCAGGCAGTAGACAGAAGGTTTGCACCCACATCCGTCCAGAGCCTGTGTCCACAAGCACTGACCACTGAGCAGCAGTGCACGCCTGAAATGAATGACAAGAAAGGACCCACCTCATTGCAGTGCATGTAGCTGTTCTTGGCATGAACCAGGTCTGGGGAGTCAACCACCGTGGTGAACTTGATACTGTCTGGTTTTTTACGGTACTTGGTCTGTGAGAGAAAGACAAAGATCCCCACAAAACACAGTCAAACATCATGTGTTTTTCTGGATGCAGCTTCACCTGCCTTCTCAGTACCAAACGTGCCACTAACATTATTGGAAAACAAGTTTTTCTTCTTGGTGGCTCCTAACAATCGAAAGTATGGAAAAGATCCAAGCTGCCTCTGTGACAAGGAACATTTTACAGGTATTTACTCTCTTGAAGAAAGAGGCTACAAAATACCATGACCTCTTACAATAAAGGAATTCAATAAAGGACAGGATTTAGCATCCATGTGGCTCTGCTCTGACCCTGTCCAAATATGTTCTGTTACTAAGAAACTGAAGGAGGCAGTGTTACCCTCAAGGAGATGCCAGGGCAGGGATCCCCCGGCCAACACTGTGGAGGAGAGTTCAGTTAATGTAACTATCCCTGTGCACCTTCTAACACCTGAAATCAGATGACCTCTGGAATTCAGTAGGTGGGTGGCCAATTCCTCCCCCTCTCAAGGAAAATAATGGGCCAGTTTAGATCATAATTGTACATAATGTATTTCTTGAGACATTTATGAACACAGCATGCATTTAGTTCCCCAGCAGTGAATTCATTTGGATGGAAATTTCATTCTGCCTTGAGATATGGTTGCAACTGGCCCCAGAAAACACTGGGAGTCCAGTGGCTATGGGGCCCTCTTGGGATCTCCACCACATGAACAGGTTCCCTCTTCAAAAGGAAATGCTAGGTTGCCCTTGTCAGTTCTGGTGGGGACAGGTTGACGGTACCTCACTGATGAGTTCTCCAGCCTTCTTTGCACTCTCTATCTGTGGGGATCTCAGTGCCAGCCACCCTATGCCCTTCATGCCGATCAGGTCTGACTTGTAGCGCAACTGCAGGAAGAACATCATGAGCTTTTATCAGGAGAGTGCCTAAGACTACTAAGGCATTTCAAGAAGATCCTTGATTTGTAACAGCATTTGTGATAATGATCCATCACAACATTTCACCATCTTCATTGGGAGCTCATTCTGCACGTCTTCAAGTCAAACGGATTGAATTTGTGTGCTCCACCAGGAATGGATCATGCACAAGATACAAGAAGACTCCACCAGTGAATTGGCAGGATTCAGAGCAGAAAGTAACAATCTACACAAATGATCACTTAAAGAAAGAGCTGAGATCCATGCTCATGTCCAGGCATCAGCTGGGATTATTTTGTTTCATTCGGCCAGCAAGGCAATTGACCGCCTGCCTAAATAGAAACATTCTACACACTGTTCAGCTGATAAAAGGGCTTTGAGCTCTGGATCCAACCTGCTGTGGCTCTGAGCAAATCGCTTTACCAAAAATGTGACTCAGTTTCTCTCTGTGGTATTTGAAGGTCATAACAACCCCTCTGTTCTCATGAAAACACCTTAGTGCTCAGGAACAAGAGCCCCTCTTTAAGTTAGATTTTTGTGCTCATGGTAGTGGAAGCAGAGGAGGTCGGAGTCAATGACCGCAGGACTTAGCTAATAGAGACTAAGCCATTTTAATCTTTTCATGGCTCAGTTTACCCCTTCCTCCCATAATCATCATGATGATTTGCTTATATTGCAAAAATGAGCTAAGCCTTGTTCTCTTTCCTCATTTTAAGGGCTCAGAAGATTAGGCTACAGCGTCATTCCTGGGAAACGACAATAAATAGTGCTTTAAGACATGATCAGGAGCCTCCTCAACATTAAATCTGTTTACCATTCCCTGATCTGCCCACCGTGACCTACGATGAGACAGTCGCCTGAATGCTTGGCTTCTCCTCTTTATGGAAATTAGGCATTTTTTAAAGGCGGAAAAAAGCCTCTCTAAGGAAATCTAAAATTTGGATCCAAATGAAATTGATGGCATTTCTCTAATTTAGATATAAGCTGTGCTGTAACGCAAAATACCACTCTGCAAATCAGCCTCTCGGCCTTTTTAGTTTCCTTTCATTTCAGGATTCACAGCGTTCCTCACAGCTGGCCTCAAAGAGGGGCCGTTTCTGATCTACTGTCTGCTTGTTAATGCCCCTGTGCAAATTCGACTCTGCTTTCCAACTGGTGAAGGGAGACATCACTCAGGCTTGGGAGCAGGTTTCAAAACCCCATGTCAGTAAGATTGCTTTTTATACCACGCTCTTTCAGTCTACACTGGCAAAGCTTTTGCCTTGCACTCTGATAAAGAACAGAGAAAATTGGATAAATTTCTAAGTTGGAGAGAATAATCCTACAGGGCCTCTTCACAGCCGGGCCTTGCTCCTTTCATAAGCGAGATAAAGTGGGGAGCGCGCTTTCAACTCGCCTTTTGTTGAGCTGAACAGTACGATCCCAGGTAAGTCAGAAAGCAAGATGCAGGTTCCCCAAAGATCTGACTGTGCCTCACACTCTCTTATAAATGGATCGTCTATTGATATCTCAGCTCCCGGCCCAGCTTTGACTATTCATGCAGACCCTAAAAACAACACACCTGCCCCAGACTTCATGATAGGAGAGGGGATGAGGGGAAGAGGAGTCAAGAAGAATCTGTTACCCAAAGGTGGTTTCGAAGAAGGATTCTAAGAGAAAGGGAGACCATCCCTGGCTGCCCAACCGAATCTGGCTTCCCCAGATGGCAGCCTTGTTCTTTTCCCTCACATGTCCTAAGGCCTGGAAGCCACCTTCAGATTCCCACAGGAAGTTTCCTGGCACCCCCCTTTTGGAGCACTGTGTTGCAAATGCAGGAGCTGCAGCCATCACTTCCTGAGTTCTAACGCAGCAGGAAGGATGTAAACAATTGTGCCCAGGAGGTGCCCTGGGGGAAAGAATATCTTTCTCATATTAATAAGAAACACTATGTATGTGCAGGGTGGGGTTTGCTTTAGACCCACCATTTCATTCAGTCCTCATACCATCCTGAAAAGGAGAGGTTATTCTCATCCACAGAACAATTTCAAACGATTGTTGAGACTCTCAGAAGAGCTGTCAGCTGCTACACTGTGGGTAAAGCCACACTGGTAGTGATTAAGATGCAGGAGCCAGAGCACTTGGGTTCATAATCCAGCCACCTGGAGAAGCCAAAGAGACTGAACCAGGAGTCAGGAGCAAGAGCTGGAAGGCCCACATTGCCTCTTTCTAAGCTGTGTCGTCTTGAGCATGACATCTCCCCACTAGCTTGTGGCCTTGGGCAAACTACTTAGAATATTGGTATCTTATTGCCACATCTGTAAAAATAGGTGTAATACTAGTACCTACCTAGATATTAAAGAAGATAGTTTGCACAAAATGTTTATACTAATGCCTGGCCTGGGGTTAGCGTCCCATAAATTTTAGCGACTGTTATTGTAGCTTTTATTTCTGATGGGGAAACTGAAGCCCAGAGAGCTTAAGGAGTCTGCCTGAGGTCACATGGCTGTCAAACTGTCCCTACAACAGTTCCTGCATGTGCCTTTGAGGACTCTCTGCAGCCCCGGTGTGAGAGCGTGGAGGGAGAATGGAATCTCATACTTGGAAAGCACCTAGAGGTGATGGAACTAGCACCTGGCCGTGAGGGACACTGCCTGAGGATGAGGGCAATCCCAGCCTTGAGGATCTTAGCCCCAGGGGTGAGCAATCTGGCCCAATCCAGTGCTCTTTCCGGCCTGGGGGGTTGAGGGCAGGAGAAGCAGGTGAAGGCTGGGGCTGCTCAGTTCAACTCCTGTGAACATTTGTTTTCTTTTCTACATAATATATCCATGTGAAATTGGGTTTTTGATAATGGCTGCAACAAAGCTGAAGTTTCAGAAGCAGCTGAACATTTTGGGGTCTACTGTTCATAGTCTCTTGGAATCCAGACTCCCAAATTAACCAGTTCATTTTTTAAAAACAAGGTATCCAGTGTAATATAATTTAAAATTTAAGCAATAACTTCTTAGCATTCAAAAATTTAATACATATCCTGCTTTTAATATGTCAGTATAAGATTGTCAACCACTGTTTCTCGAAAAGGGCTCTCCTTTTTAGATTATGTTCTCTCTACTTTTTTTAGTGTTAAAATCTCCTTTCTTCTCAGAAATAACAGTGACATAAATGGTAGCTTGAGGTGGTGATCAGTTTTTTTCCTTTTCTTCACTTAGTCAAATAAAATCTGATACTATGTCGATCCCGCCATTTTAAAAAACCATTTTCCCATGAATCCCAAAAGTCTGAGATAACAGATCAAATTGAACGTCTTTGCTTTTCTGATTGAGAGATGCAGGCACAGAAAGTGAAGTGATCACTCGAGGACATACAGGCAGCAAGTGACAATGCTGAGCTTCCTACACATCTCCTGACTTCCAGCTCTGCCTCCCTTAGCCCTCCCAGGTGGCCTCCGTATCTTTCTCAGGGGCATGGCCTGTCCCAGAAGGTTTCTCTTCTCTCAAGAAATAGACCATTGACAAGAGGGTCCCTGGTTGGGCACCAGAGAGTCATGCTGTGAGCTGTTCTTGGGGGGACCTCGGAAATCACCCTCTAGAAATGGAAGGACTTTGCAGGTGGAACTTGGGCTGGCACTTTAGTAACTAAATCCCCGATGTGGGGCCCAGATGAACTTACCCTACTCCACCCTCTACTTGATGTGATATTGTAGTTCTAACAAATCGTGGTTAATAATTAAATGATAATTAAAATATTAAATAATAAAATCCTTGTTATGATAATTAATAATCAGTTATGTGTTTCTAAGACTTCACTTATTGCCATATATAATTAAACTAAAAGTAGTCATTGCCCTGGAGGCAACCAGAATTGGGAGCGTTGGTGTAGGGAACATATTCAAACAGCTAATACTTATTCTAGAGTTTATATGGACAAGGCATTGTGCTACATGCTTCATATAGACCAGTTCTCAACTGAGAACTGGATTCTCAGCCATGGGTAATTTTGCCCCCCCCCCAGGGACATTTGGCAATATTTGGAGGCATTTTTGGTTGTCATACTGGGGGGTGCTATGGGCACCTATAGGACAGAGACCAGGAATGTTGCTACCTGTCCTGCAACATACAGGACAGGCTCCTACAACAAAGAATTATCCTGCCTAAAATGTCAAGGGTGCAGAAGTGGAGAAACTCTGACACAGATGACAGGTTATATTCTAAAATGAGAGCACCTTCCTCCTAGAGTGGCTGCAGAGCCTAGAGAGACCACGCGAGACATAGTGCCCGCCACACCATGTGTCCTGCCTCACCGTGTGCCACAATCCCATCGTCATTATGACATTAGACAAGGCATTACCATGTCTGAGGCTTGGGAAGGGCGTGGGCTAGTCCGAGTTCACCCAGCCAGTGGAAAAGCTGGGATTTGAATCTCGGGAGTCTGGCTCCAGAACTGCACCCATGGCAGGGGAGGGGCTGGGGCTCCCGCCTGGTGCCCTTGCTCAGGGCAGGACCTCCCCTCTGTGGGCCTTAGGGTCTACACCTACACTACCAGGGGCATGCCTCCCTTGCTCTGAGCCCCTCCAGGACAGCACGATGGGTAACAGTGTGGGTTCTGGAGCCATCCCGGCCTCTGTACCTCCTGTGTGACCTCATCCCTAAAAGGGGAATAACAGCTGTCCCCACCTCAGAGTGCTGTAGCAAGGATACACATAAATGTGAGCCATTGGTGTGTGTCAGTGACGGTTACATTATTCTTGTCATATCATCACCTTCATCCTGACTGTGCATAGCCCAGACCCTGTTCTCTCTCTGACCCCATCCCCTGTGACACCCCCCTAACATACTCACTCACTTGCTTCAGTCTGGCCTCAAACATGCCAAGGCTGCTCCTGCTAAGGTCCCTGGCCTTTGAACTCGCTATTCTACTTGTCTGGACTGTTCTATCTGCTTCTCTTTTCTCCTTTAGGCTTTTGCTCAAATGTCACCTTTTCAATGAGAAGTCCCCATACACCCTATTTTAAATGGCACATGTGCACGTACCCAGATACACACCTTCCTACCTCACTTCCCTGCTCTATTTGTCTCCATAGCATGTATGCCAATCTGTCATACTATACATTTTACTTATTTATCATGGTTTTTCTCCCTCCAGTATAATGGAAGTTTCATGAGCATAGGAATTTTTTGGCTCTTTTGTTGACTGCTGTATTCCCAGGGCCTAGAATGGTGCCTGGCACATAGTAGGTGCTCAGTAAATATTTGTTGAACAATTGGATGACTGATTCCAGCCTAGATGACATAGATTACCTAAGTCATCATCTGGGGGGTAGGTGGGGTGGGGAGGGTCCAAAAGGCTACAGGAGAAGCAGAGATTTGCAGCCAGGTTTGGTGGGAGGGGGAAGGCCAGGGCTGGTTTGCCTTCCATGAGGCCCCTACCTCACTCTGAAGGGCATGGGCTTTCTTGGCCCAGGCCATCTTCAGGTCCTCGGGCAGCGCCGTGAACTTGTGGCACTGTGTCCTGTAGTCGTAGTTGCTGGCCAGGGCCTGGGCCTTCCTGGCATGGACCAGGTGCACCATGTCCATGGGGAGGTGGTACTGGGCTTGGCTGCTGGCCGCCTCCCTCTTGTACTGATGCTCGCTTTGCAGCTGGCCCATCCGCCGGCAGTGCTGTAGCCGGGGGTCGTCACTTACACTCTGGACCCCAATGAGCTTCCCTCGCTCCTTCACAAAGTCATGTCTGTAGAGAAACTGGAAGGGAAGACCAGCCAGTCAAATTCCATCCGTGTGTTTTCACTGCAGACCCTAGAAAAATCACCTGTTCTTACACTAGGAGGTGATGATTATAAGAAAAACCACAGAGTGGTTGGCCTGAGAGCATGCCTTCCTCCCCAGGGGATGAACAATTAAAACATCACTCCATTTTTCCCATCTAATTAAAATCAGATCCCCAGAACCAAAGCAAAGGCCCCACTCCCCATACGTGTCCTATGGCCAAAAGGAATTTATCAAAAAGGGTAAAAGAGAAACTTGTGCTTTATCCATTAGCACTTGGCAAAACATTAAACCCAAAAGACAGGATCCATTTATTTGAAGTCCACATTTTCTGTAATTTGTTTGTGGGAAAGAAAAAGTCACCTTCGTGTCCCAAAGCTATGGACGCTATCAACAGAGTGGCTGAAACACAGCTGGCAAATCCTAACACCAATGCATGAAACTATAGAGAGCCAAGAGGGAGATGCGTTCTAGCTGTATTGCAATTTCTACTGAGAGTTCTCTTTCTGATTCTGGGTGGAGTTAGAAAACAGGCAGTTCATGCATTACAGGGGAACCGCTGCCTAGACGTTGCAATTAGAAATAAATCATAATCTTCCTGCTGGAGACCTTTGCCTGAATTTAGCTTCTGATTAATGGAGCCTTTCTTTCCCAACCTCCATCAAAGAATCTCATTCATAACTAATATATTCTGCAGGTGACATCCTGTCTCACATGGTTACAGATTTGCTTTAATTCAGGAAAATCAGTCATAGACATTGTTTTACATGAAGTTAACAGAAATTAGGCAAGATGGAAGGTCATATCATTCAACTCACATCACTGGCTATATCTCCAGAGGCCCGGGCAGCCTGGAAGGGGAGAGCCTCTATTGTCAGCTTATAGCCTTGAGCACGAAGATTATGCCAAGATTCCTTGTATTTTGCCTAAAGTGGGAACACATGTAAATTTCCTTTAAAAAAATTACACGGACCAATGAGCAAAGGCTACCCCTTTCATTTGTAGCACAGTGTTCTAGAATTGATTTCTATTTTGTGGATAAAATCTCATTAACACACACCCTATAGTAGGCTCTGAGTACACACATGTACTCACATTTGTGAGAAGGTGTATTTGACATGGGCATCTAAAATACGCATTTAAAAAAGTTTCTGTGAATGCCAGAAAGGTCACTGTTAGAGCACTTCATGGAAGCAGATATACATGGCTTTGGAGCATGCTCGAACTTAAGCAAAAAGAAAGGCTTACGTCACTCAGGTTGATTGCATTTGTTTTTGCTCGGATAAACTCAGGCAGACCCAGAGTCATTGTGTATTGGTGTCTTGCATCCTCTCCAGCTGCTTTATAGAGGCGCTGGGCAAAATAATAATAATAATAATTATATATATGTATGGCAAGAAGATGAGCGCTGTGCATTTCTGCTGTGCTGGAAGTCCCTCATTTGCAACTGGGGAAACAGATAGTAAGGGGCTGTTCACTGTGTCATGGATATACCTTCAGTCTTAGGGAAGATGTTTCTTTCAATAAAGACAGTCTTTCATGAGCCCAATTAAGTGACATAAAAGGAATATGTAAGGAATTGCAATGTGCTTTGCTGAACAATAGGCCAAGGAAAGAAAAATAAATTTAAGAATACTACTGAGGATCTTTACATTGTAGACTTTTTCCTTGAGGACACAGCACGAAAATAATACTAAGACCTGGGAAATTTAGGAGAATCTCTGGTCTGCATCATTTACTAAAGCCCTGGGATCCTTTCCACTGGTAAACTCACGCCAGTGCTGCCCGGGATGGACTCATCTGGTACAAACACATCCATTCTCATGATTAGAAAGGAGTCTGTGGTTGCTGAATTTTCCAAGGCCAGAGCCCATCATAAAAGGCATTGTTAGCCCACAGCACCCAGTTCACAAAGTAGGCAAGAAAGTTTAAAGAGGAACTTAAAATTGATACTGTCATTATACAAGAACATGAATTCTATCCCTTTGGACTTTCATAACCTAAGCTGCCATTTCTTACTTTTTGACTTGGGGTGAGTGAAAACTAATATTATAAACAACCAAATCTCAACTGTCTTCTAAAAGTTAGAGTAAAGAGGAGAGTCTTAAAAACTAAATACGATTCAAGATTTAATTCTCTGCCAAGCTCACCTATTTCAAACCTGTAAGAGAGGCACTAAGAAGACGTGGAACTCACGGGACTGGAATGATTTGTATGGAATGAGATCCCCTCCCCTGCACCTCCCCTCTGCTGGGTATATTAAAGTGTGAACTGGGTAAATGTAGAGAACAAAAGGATGTAGAGAGTTGAGAAACTCAACAAACACCTTAGTATGTAGCTGCCCTTGGATAACCACAAATCCTCCTTGCAATGATCACCGGAATGGCAATATAAAATTGGTTAGCCAAAATTTGCATAGATAGGACAAACGAATTACAGACCAGTACTTCTCAAACTTAAATGTGAGAAAGACTCATCTGAGGATCTTGTTCAATGACCATTTGGATTCAGCAGATCTGAGGTTGGGCATTGCCGACGTGCTCCCAGGAGATGCTAATATAGCTGATCCGTGGCTACACTGGGCAAGCGAGACCCTAGACTAAACCAGATTTCCAACTGGGCCTTCTTTCCCTCTGGGAAATGTTTCGGCTCTGTCTAGTGATGCTCTTTTCTTTCTAAACCTCCACACAAACACCCAAGCTCTTTCTCCACCCTCATTCTGCACACATTCAAACATCTGTTTTTTAAACAATCTTGCAGTTTTTTAAAAGGCCCATTCCAAAGTCATCAGACTTTACCTCGTTGGTAATCCGGTTGCTGAACTTTGCGTGAAGGAGACTGGGCGTGTCTGTCACAGCTGTGTACTTGCATGAATGAGGATGCTGCCGATATTTACTCTGGATACACACACGAGAAGGGAGGAAGAAGACCCAATAAGGTATAAAAGCAGAAGAAGAACCAGTTCTCTAAGTATTATCTGCAAAGCCTCATTTTGCAAAGGCTGCTAGTCTGTCACTCTGGAATCCAGTTTGTCACCAGCTCTTGTGACCCCAGAACTCACTGGAATGAGGAGGCAGGACGACAGAATGGAATGAATCAGATACTTCTCATTGGGAGATCTAATCCTGTGCCACGAACATGGACGTGACCATTTAGATTCGTGATTTGCCCCCGATCTTTGCTTATGGGAGATCCAATGCTCCTCAGCCTTGATGGTGCACCACAAACAACTGCGCAGCTTAAAAAAATATACACACTTGCACCCGACCTGGGAGACTGGGATTCAGTAAACAGTAGGTAGGGCTCAGTCTTCTGTATTTTTTTAAGCTCCAAAAGGGGTTCCGATGTACCATGAGGTTTAGAAGCCACTTGCTTTAGAGATTTCATTGCAAAGCACAGATTTAAATCTAAACTCCCACCATAAGCAAACCATAAGCCCATCTAAGTACTCAGTCCAGCTGCCGAATACCTTTTACTTTCAGTGCCTTCCATTATGCCCTCCTATCCTTGCATCTACCATGAATGAAAGTCCTGTCACCCTCTCAAAGGTGAATAAGGTTCCCCAGGAGTTCAGAAAGCTTAGAATTCTAAGTATTTCCACCAAGAAATGATCACCAAGCTTATAGTAACCTTTTCATATACAGCTGCCAGGCAAACACAGTGCTTGGATTAGTGCTAATCCTCACAAAAACTAAACAAGGGAGGTATGAGTATACCCATTTGACTAATTAAGAAGCTGAGGCTCAGAGAGGACAGGTCACTGGCTTGAGGGCACACAGCAAATGAGAACTGGCCTCGAATCTCAATCTCTATCTGTTGGTCTTCAAAGCCTGCCTTGTTTGCATCGTACCACAGGGCCACTCTTCAAAGGGACACAGGGAAAGTACATCTTATGGGCCAGCGAATAATTCTTATGTGCTAATAGAGGAACTGACTCAATAGCCTCAAAGCTGTCTTAAATGGCACCCAGTCTAAATGGGGAATCCAGTAAGAAAAGAGGCCAGCCCAGAAGTCAGGCAGTGAGTTACCATTGCTAACAGTTTAACCGCCTACAGGCTTTAGCAGTAAGAACAAACTGATCGTTGTGGGACAACCTCTGCCATAGACGTGTCCTGGACACCTATCACCAGATTCCCTGGTTACCTCACTGATGAGTTCGGATGCCTTCTGCCTCCCTTCAATCTCTAACGTGCCTGGAATGACACAGGCAACGCCTCGCATGAAGTTCAGGTCTGACCGGTACAAATTCTACAAGGAACAAAACAAAGAATCAGAAAAGCCAGACTCTCAGAACAAGGAGGCAAAGACAAACCAGAGGTCTCATGACATATCATCTGATAGTGCCATAATTAGAACTCAAGGCTAAACCTGTTCCTCCAGATACATTATCCTCAGCCACTGCTCAAACATGTCTTAGCAAATGCTCACTAGGGGGAAAGCGATGTAGGTCAAAAGAAAATAATTCTGCTGCCACTGGTCTCAGAGTAGCTGTTACAGGGATGCTAGACAGATTTTTATTTTAACGTGAGCTATCAAAAATAAACGCTGGAGTGGATTGTGGTTAGAAAGTCAGTTGTCTTGGGGCAAATGTGGAAATGGTCTAACGGGTCTTCTGAAACAAAACCCAGCAGCAGCGGGTGGCATCAATTAATCATGGGTTAAGAAAGAACTAATAAGTGAATCCAAAATAACCTGGCAGAGGCCTGTCTGAGTCTGTGTGGGTGGGGGTGAGTGTGTGTACCTGAGTGATGTGGGCTGACAGTTTAAAGAGTTCCCAAATTCACTCCCCTTCAGCCAGCCCGGCGCCCCCTGGGCGGGCTGCCTTCCAGTTACTATCACAACTGCAGACGGGGCAAGCCAGGGCTCTGCTCAAGCGACAAACAGGCCCCCGAGATGAGCATGGCAGCTCCCTCGTTCCTGCAGCTGCTCGCAGGTTCCTGACAGTTTGTGTCATTCAGTAAACGCTGTACACAGGCATGAAATCCGCACAGACGACAGCTACCCAGATCTGAGCGCCGCTCAGCTCGCAGGCACTGCCAAACCAGGAAAGAGGTTCTGTGCGGTGTTTTTTTTTTTTCCTACACAGGCCCTTTACCAGCAAATCTCATAGCAGGGAAACCTAGCAAGCTGGGAAATGAGGTGAGTACCAAACAGGATGCTACTGCCTGTTGAGAAGAACATCCTGTATCTCCTTGGAAATGAGAAAATCCTCCAACGCTTCCTGGCCTCCTGAGCCCGCCTGCTTCAGAAAACAGGCATCGTGAGTTAGAAATCCATGTCAAAGGGGCATGAAGACTCCTGGAAAGGACTCAGGAAGGGTCTCCAGGGCCCTGATTTCCCACCCATCCCCTTTCCACCTTCCTCTCCCTGAACTGGGTCAGTTCCAACAGGCTCTGAGCAGCCTCTCCCAATAGATCTCAGCCCTCCTCAGAAGACGGGGAGGTAGCACAGGGATGTATAAAGCACCAAGAGAATCCTCCATCCAACTGGAGGCCAGAGGCGATACCATTGGAAAATCTTGAACATGTAAAGCCATGAACCTTAAGGGCATCTTTGTCATTTGAACCTTAAGTTCAAATCCCAGCACTCCTATTTCTCATGTATAGTTGTGTGACCTTGGGAAAGCTACTTAACTTCTTTGTGCCTCACTGTAATGTCTCTGTAAAATGGGGATAAAGAGTGTCAATACAGGGTTATTGCGAGGATTAAATGAGATAATGCATAAACACAATGCTTAGCATTCAGCAAAAATATTCAACAAATGGTGGTTACTGTTAGATGTGTGTAATTGTGCTGAAGGGCTGTGTTCCAAAACAAGACCCAGGTGGAGGATTCCTCACCTCTGGAGGCTTTGCCGAGCCAGCAGTAGCTTGCAGGTCATTGCCTCATGGTCAAACCTGAGAGAAGGGCCCCGAGAGAGAGGCTGAGTCTCCCTACCTCACTCTGCAGTTTGTGAGCTTTCTTGGCACAGCTCAGCCTGAGGTCCTCTGCCAAGGAAGTGTACTGGGGCAGCGGATGTTTGTAGTCCTGGTCGCTGGCCAGGGTCTGAGCCTTCTTGGCATGCACGAAGGTGACCATGTCCAACGGCAGATGGAAGTGCGCCTTTGTGTGTTCAAAGCCTTTCTTGTAATTCACCTAGAGGGGCAGACAGATCAACAGCAGCCATTTCAAAGCCACTCTTTGCAACAGGACCACCAGGGAGAGCAACTGCAATGCAATTGTCCCAGGTAAGCCCGGGGGATGTTCTTAGCAGGGCCAGGCTCCTTTCTTGCGGGGACTGGCCCAATAAGCAGGGCTCGTCTCCAGGTCCTGACAGTCACCATCCCCAGCTCCTGGAGGTCATCGATGTGGACAAAGAAGGCCCACAGTTCCCTCATTTGGGGAAATTATAGAAGTTTGAGGAACAGATATGATGTCAGTGATTTCCTTGCTCACATCTTTAGATCTTCCCATTTTTCAGAGGCAAGAAGATGCACAGCTAACCTGCTCCCAGCCCACGATATTTTTCCCCATCACCCACTCAAGTGCAGGCACCAAGGATTCTCCTCTCACACTAGCTTAGGACGAGCTTCTTCAAAGCATTATAGGACTGTCTGGTCAACCCGGGAGCCAGGAGCAGGGGACGGATACTTGGAAAGCCAGTCCCAAAAGCCCAACACACATCCTGAGAGAGGAGAGGGGAGACCCATTCCAGGCCACAAGCTTCACTGCAGTCCTAGAAGAGCTGTGTTTAAAGGTCTGGGGAATTCACTCGGGTCTGTCTTGGGAATCAGATGCATAATCACCACTTCTGTCCTCCCCCTGCCTCCCCACTGCTCCGGCCATCCTTCCCTCCCCTCCCACTCCTGTCCTGCCCTCACCCCTAGCATAAGGCCAAGGACAATTCATATCCAACTCTACACTCTTAGGTCAGCAACCCAGGACAGAAAGGGGAAAAAAAGTTAGAAATGGGGAAACCGAGGCAGAAAACATGTGAAGCTGCAGAAAGAGCATGAAAGGCAGAGCTGGCTCCATGGCCTGGCTCTGCCCCTATCCAGCTGACTTTAGGCAAGGGACTGAACCACTCAGAGTCTCGATTTCCTTGTCAGAAAATGAGGATGAATAACAAGACTGAGTTCCTAGAGATCGTTTGACAGTTAAATGAGACGTTGCACATTAGTGTTTAGTCCCCTATAACATGCTGGACACAGATTTAATTACTGATACTAGCCAACTCACACATGCGCAAGGAGGCAGAGTTTACACACATGTGCCAGCATCCAGAGGGTCACAATCAGCAATGAGAGGGTCATTCTAAATCCAGTGCCTAGAGGGGCCAGGCAGGTAGTACAAATAAGTGACGTGAGAAGTGGGGACGTGGGTGGCTGCCCGGCCGGACAGCACAGCTGCTTCTAAACAGAGCTGTCAGTAACCCACTCAACCAACCCGCGCCTCGGCAAATGCCGGTCCAGCTCTGGCCAGAAGTCTAGAACTTTTATATCAAAACCTTCCATTTTTAAAGGTTTGCAATTAATTTACTCTGCAGACCAAACAAAACACCTCTGGAGGCCAAATCCAGCCCACAGGCCCCCATTGGTAGCCACTTGTCATAATCACAGAATGCCCAGCTCAGAAGGAACCAAGGGGTCAACTAGCCCAACACCTCATTTTTATAGAGGAAAAAGCTGAAGCCCAGAGGGGACAAGTGATTTAACAATGCCACGTAGCAAGTTAGCAACAGAACAAATGCCCATGCGCCACAATTGTTTGCTGCGCTGTTAGCATCCTCGGGTGGGAGGCCCACAGTCCCCGCTGCATCTTCCACACTTACATCACTCTGCAGCGAGGTCGCATGCACTGAATGTGCAAGGCTGATATCATCTTCCAAGCTCCGGGAGCCAAGCATCTGTCCTTTCATTTTCTCAAATGCCTCTTTGTATTTGTACTAAAGGGAAAGAGAGCCAGAGAGAGTAACAGCTCGGGGACAAGGGACACGGAATGGAAGAGGTGGGTATTGGGTGAAAATGTTTTGTTCTTTTGACAGTAACTGGGTGAGTTAAAAGAAAGCGCGCAGGAGTCGTCAAAAGGTCTATTCTTTCATATGCAAGACTCCCAATGACTAAAGGGCTCGGATATGAAATGGCAGGACGCTTTAGCACGTGGGCGGCCTGCGCTGGAGGAAGGTGGGTGCATTGTTAACAGTCTCTTCACGTGGACTTGCTTTATGAACGCTCTTCGTGGAGGGTGCATTTCATCTGCCCAGGGTCTATGTTTACAGTCCAGCATTTGGCTTTGTACCCCAGGCTAGGGAATTTTTTGTTGTAAGATATGTTCTTTCTCACTGGTCATTATCTGATTGCCCTAACACAGGCAGTTCGGAGAGCAGAGGATATTATCCACAGGCAAAAGAAGGCAGGGCTTGGGGGCAAGAGCAGTGAAAACCGGTTAGTATGAAACATTGTCACAGTAATGGAGGTGGACTCTCACATCACTTATGATTTCACCCGAAGCCTTTGCCGCTTGGAATGGAATGGCATCCAACCTCAGCTTATAGCCACTGTCACGAAGTTTGCTCCAGGACTCCTTATAACGTGTCTGTTGGGAAGATGTGCACCAATAAAGACCTTCATGTGACCTGGTTTGTTCTTAGACTCTGGCTTACCAAAATGGGAATCTGGTGTGTTGTGGGTCCCCCACCCTAGTTGAGCTTAGAGGTTATTGTGGTTTAACAAAACCCACCAGAGTTGGATCCTGCCTCAAATCCACCTTTGGAGGTGGGTGGTGGGGTAGGGGGTAGAGGTTTAGAGGGGGGAGGGTTAAAAGTAAGGGCTTTGGAGTCTAGGACCCAGATTTCTCTGAGCCACAAGTTGACTGGAAGGAGGAGGCATGAGGTTGCCTTTGCATGGGTCTTTACGTAAGATAAAGAAAAGGCAAATGTCTCTATCAAAGAACAGGAATGGTGGGAGGGGGTGCTGACAGCGATTATGGAGGGGAGGAGCTAAGCCCCCAAGTCTCTCCTGGGCACGGCCCCTGGATATACTCAGCTATATTCCGATGTTCCCACTTTCTAGCCTCAGAACCAATGCTCTTTGTCCAGGCAGACAGTTTCCCAGGGTCATTCTTTCAAATAAGTTGGACTCTTCTGCGAGACCAGCTGTATAATTTGCAGAACCCAGTGCAAATGAATATGTGGGACCCCTTGTTCAAAATTATCACCTATTTCAAGATGGTGACAGCAGAGCATCAAACCAGCATGGGACCCTTCTGAGTGTGGGGCCCTTTTCAGTGCGGGGCATCGTGCGGGGCGTCTCCCATCATTAAAAGCAGTGCCCCTTCGGTCAGCCTCACCTCACTGATATTCATGGCGTTCAGCTTGGCCAGCAGGACTTCAGGGAGGTCTGCAGTCTGAGTGTAATGATGCTTTATGTTTTCTCCTTGTTCCTTGTACAACCTCTGTGGATGGAGAGAGGTTTTGTATTAAACCAAGAGCCCCACCCCCCATGCAGCCATCAGCCGAGTTACACTCCAAGAGACCAAGGTGCTGCAGCTGCCACCTCCTCGTAGAGACACGATCGCGCGGTTGCGGGTGCCTGCCTCCACCCCGATTTCACAGCTAGCAAGGTGACATGCACATCATACTCTCCAGAGTTCTACTTCCTAGCTCAGAACATGACAAGCTGAAACTTTCCCACTTGTAGTATGCTGCTGAGAGGGGTGCCAAATGAGAAAACGAGGTCTAGTTAACATCGGGTAATTTGGTTATTAACTATAAGCCAGATGCAGAAGGCATGAGACAAGACAGCTCTTCCGCAGATGACATTTTCACCCTCCCCAGCTCAATCCTCAGCCCCCTCCCGTATTTCAAGGATTCTTGCCCTAAAAAAATGTCTCCTGGGTGGGTCTGGGGCTCTGTTCACCCAGAACTCTGATTTGGGCTTACGATATCCTAGTAGCTAGCAATGACACATGCAGTTGGCATCAGCCACCAGGGAAAGTTTCTGAACCAGGCTTTTCCATCCCAAGTCTTGTCAGACGTGTCCGAGTTTCTACGTATCACAGCAGTGCCCCCTAGAGGTGGCTAGGGTAAGGAAGAAGCAGGTATTGTTTTTCTCCACGCAAAAGTTCTTGTTTGACCATCTGTTTCTCAGAATTCAGTTTGATTCTGATGGGCTGATTATGGAGAAATTATAAATTCCTAAATCCAGTAGCTTGCAAATCATCCCATCACACATCTGACAGGCACTCAGGCCATTTTGGAGTAAAGCACATCCAGAATGATTTGCTAAATGGGGAAACAGGGGAGAGAATTTTGAAATCTACCCTCCCTGCCAAACACACACACACACACACACACAAGGTTTGTAAATTTTCCTCATGGCAAGTTGAATGGTTTGAAGATATTTAAAAGCCAGGTCTGCCCTATGCAAGGATCCATGGGCTTCTCCCAGTAGAATCAGCCAAACAGGGTTAATCCACGTCCTAAAGTGAATTTTCATCTAAATTTCATCTCCAGCAAACCCTGTGCTGGGAGGACAGAGGGTCAAATCTTGGTTTCGCATTGTAAAGGGAGTATGAGAAACAGCTCGAAAGTTTGTCTAATGTATATAAATCAGACCCATATCATTTTCAAAGTCTCTGGGAAATTCAGGGAGCAATAATTCCTGCCCTGGGATCCTAGACAGCCCTAAGCATGGCTTCAGTATTCCAAGTACCAAGACTTTTCACCCAGTTCTGAAAACAACACTTTCGAACAAAAGGAGAGGGGGGAAGAAAGGCCTCAGCGCTGAGGAATCTTCGAGACATGCAAATGGGAAAGAATGAGAGCATCGCAGGGCCATGGGGTGGTGAAGCCCCACTTGGCATCCTAAGTGCAGTAACACCCCATTTACATCCTAATGAGGAAGCACCCCCGCTAAGGGGAGCCTCGGCAAAGGACAAGGAGCTCCTTCATCCTTAGGACAACACAAGCAGCCAGCCCAAGAACCCCTCCGCTTCAATCGCAGTGTTGAAAGAAGAGCCCACTCTTAGAGTCATAATGTATATACATTATCACTTACATCCACTGCTTGGGTATAACTAATTCTGGCCTGGACCATCTCCGGAGTGTCTTTAATACTGGTAAACTTCAAAGCATCTGGATGCTGACGGTACTTCTTCTGTTGAGCAGAAAAAGATCAAAGCTGTGAATTTTGTGCTGCTCTTTCATGCCATTTGAAAGAGAAAATCATAGGTTGCTTGAGATTAGAGTGAATTTGTGAACATAATTATTATTCTGCTTCCTCCATCTTTCTGTCCTAGGTGCCTTCAGGTTAATATTTGTTTCAATTTAAGAATAACCTCATGTCAATTAACATTAAAGTATTTCTACCCGGTGCAAAGAAAACATCTCAAAATTAGGTTATACCAGTAAAATACTGTAGGATACACACTTAGGAAAGGATTCTTTGTACAGGCTTCAAATACTTTGTCGCAGTTGTTTACATATCTTAGTTTGGGTCTTCTAAGCCAGAAAGAGCATTCATGGTTACATTTATCCATTTAAGCTTTCTATTTTCCTTCCACAAAAAACTTGGTGGGTATTATCATAGTCAAAATGCTTGCTTTTAACAGTCAGTGAGTGTGCACTATCCAATCTCTTTAGAGCCTGGTTCAGTTAATAGATGTAATAATTCTTTAAAATATTACAATAACAAGAAAAAGGGTGCTATTCTTGAAAGGAGCCATCATGTAGTTTGAAAGATGCTGAAACAAACAAACAAACAAAATCACAAAAAGTTTAAATGCTGGCAAGGACCTAGGTACCCAGTTTGGAAATATTCTGAAAATCATGCTTAATTTCTTTTTTTTTAAATCAAAGTACATTTCCAAGGGACTGAAACAATTGTTATCTTAATGCGACCACGGAGTTTATGTTTTCCCAAATCAAATAATTATTTTATAAATACTCCCTCATTTATCTAGTTGGATTTTTGTATACCAGGTTGTCTTAGAAAAAAACACAGCTCAGTATCCCACCCAATCTGGCTGGGCACCTGTTTTTGTAAGTAAAGTTTTATTGGAACACAACCATGCTTATTCATTTACATACTATCGTTGGTCATTTTCCAATTAGTTGCAACAGAGACCACGTGACTGGCAAAGCCAAAAATATTTACTATGTGGTCCTTTACAGAAAAGGTTTGCCAACTCCTGCTTTAGACCATTGTGGGGGGGTGCACTTGTGGCTTTCTCAGCAGTGCCTGGCATTCTCTCTGGAGGTTGAGAGGGCCGCCCAATTTGACACTAACCTGGAAACGTGAAGACTTGAAGCAAGATGGTTGGGAAAATTGCAGAAAGAAGTTTCGCCTTACTGAAGTTTGAGGACTGGTATGCGACCAGACCACCAAGGAGGATAAACAAATTTGTTCAGAAAGTTTGCAAAATGAGGTGGCAAAATTTAGGAACGCGGTGGGCTAAATGGTTCCCAAAAGATCCCTTGGCTGCCAGACTTGAGACACATGAAGGAAATCACCTTGAAGTCTAAATTATACATATACGATCTTTATTCTTCGTTTCCTTTTATGAGTAGGCCCCATAGTGAGAGTTTGGGCTCATGAATCCTCAAACCTAAATGTTTGTTCCTGTAAGTTTTTCCTGTTCATCCTCTCCTTAACTACACTGAATAAGTTAGGGCAGTACTATCCTGCTGAGTTCCCAGGGTCTTCCAAGCCTTGAGTGTTCACCAAGGTCCCTAAAAATTAGGCCAATAGGAGTGAGGCCACCTTTGAAATGAACTCTGCAATGGTCAGGTAACTAGAATGGGTTCCATGGGAAAATATCAATGCTGGGCAGGTGTGTTTTAAAAACCAGCACAGGCGTCTTTCTGTTTTAACTATTCATTCAGTAAGAGAGTCTCTTCAAAAAAGGCCCCAGTGGGCTTGTTGCCAAAGCTAAATTTCCCTGGGGCTATGGCCATTATGGTCCCCTCCTCACCCAGAAAAGTCCAGCAAGACCAGGCTGCTCTGAAGGCAACAGAAGAAATGCTCACTTGCTTTCTGAGCAAGTCCCTCCCCCAGCAGACATGGAGAGAGGTGGATTTGAGTTGTTCGATGGTGTCCAGCCTCTATGTGAGGCTAGTCCGGCAGCTCTCCACCAGGGACAATTCTGCCCCCTAGGGAACGTTTGGCGATGTCTGGAGACATTTTTAGTTGTCACAACTGGGCAGAGGCTACTACTAGCACCTAGTGGGTAGAGGCCAGGGAAGTGCTAAACATCCTACAAGGCACAGGGCAGCCCCGGACGACAAAGGATTATCGGAATGTCAGCAGTGCCAAGGCTGAGAAACTCTGGTCTGGTCTTTCAAATTGCTGCTCTATGATGCTGTCCTGAAATGTGAGGACACAGTTCTTTTGACAAGCAGCAATGCCTTAAGGTCCAGTCAGGGTGGCTATAAGTAGGCAGGAGTAAGTAGAAGTGAGACCCCTCCCCAAGAAAGACCCATGTCACATGTTGGACACCACGTGAATATTCAAAAACTGTTTACACTGTGGCAGAGAGAGGAGGAATATGTGCATAAAGTCACCAAAGGGCTTTCTGGGTGTAATAAATGTATCTTTTCATCATCTCTCCTGTGTTGCTTCATTAAAAAGGTAAGTTGGTGGGTAGCAATTGAGCTCTGTTGGATTATCATTATTATTCATAATATCATTTGTCTTCTACTTTGTTTTTGCCAGGGCTCTATGGGCCCCTACTGGTGTGTGTTTGGTATGTGGTTTCTCTCTAATTACCGGCCCTAGTCTGGGTTTTGAGGCCTTTCATGTGGCTTTGCCTTTTTCTTCGCCTTTTGAGTGGAAATTATTTTAATTTTATACAGAAACGCTGCACGCCTAATGCAGCCAGGCCTGTTATAGGCTGTCAGGAAATCTCACCTCACTAATGAGTTCTCCTGCCTTCTTCGCCTGCTCCACATTTAATGACCCGGTGACGACCCAGCCCGTGCCTTTCATCCACTTCACATCTGCCCTGTATTGGTTCTGACAAAGGAGAAAGGGGGAAAAAAAGCAGGCCATTGTTGGTGCACAGACATTTAAAGGGCCATTAACGACTCCCGGCACAGCCTTGGTGCCAGCTGAGTCAAATTAGATGCCACTGTTGTCTTATCCATTTCTGCACAGTCACAGGTAGGGCTCCAAAATGTAAATTAATTTCCCCTTTAATTGGAGCCATCCCTTGGGATGATGGCATTAGGCCCCACCCAACAGTACTGGGGGTGGCACAGGAGGGGCCAAATCCACCTTGCCCCTCATTACGGACTCGTGTCTACCTCGGAAAGAAGCGTGTCCTCATTGTCTGCATTACCAGTTTTCTTGTTTAAAATGACAAGCAGGGGAGAAGAAAATGAGAATTCACAACAGAACCCAGGTGGGAACTATTTGAGGGAGTTTCACAAGACATCCGAGGCCTCCCACGGTGCCAATTCCTTCCTACGCACCTCGGTGGGGGGCATGGGGTATTTCTTCTCATTTCTTTACTTGCCATTGAAGGAGTAATTTTAATGGGAAGCCATTTAAATGGACACTTCTCTAAAACTAGTACATCGTCTATCTATCATGAAACAGCTCTACCAGGAAGGGTACGTCTACACACACACACACACACACACATAGAGCATAACAGTCTGGCTACAGCTGAACTGCCTTTTCAGTTCACTTATATTCTTGTGCAAGAGTCAACTGAAGACAGAAAGAAAACAGAACCAGGCGGGTTATGTAAGGAGAAAGGGGAAGGGGTTATTGAAGATTAGTGAGCTGCTCATTCCAAAAATGGGGGCTACGAAAGCTGGAATGAGTTATCAGTGATGTTCTTCCGCAGCAGGGCCACATCTAAGTATGTCACAAATACTTTTCCCCTCTGGCAACAAAAAGAAACCCGGAAAACATATATAGATCAGAGTGCCAAGAAGAAAAATGTAACTCTATGATTTTTCTGTTTGTTAGTACAGAATCTAAAATGGGCATAGTGTGAATAAAAGTTAAACTACTAGGAAGCTAAAGTGTTTCCACTTAGGGATCCAGAAACAGGTATCCCATAAGCATAAACCATTATCTTAAAGGGTTTGGGGAAACACCCGCAACGGCACTAGTGCGCACACACACACACACGCGTGCACGCGCATACACACGGAGCTTACATCACTCTGTAAACCGTAAGCCTTCTTCGCCCATTCCACTTTCATGTCTGTGGGCAAAGCCGTGAAGTGATGTGATGCTGTCTTGTAGCCTATGTCTGTGGCTAAATGCTGAGCCTTGCGGGCATGCACAAGGTGGACCATGTCCAGGGAGACATGGCACTGAGATTTAGCATCCTCGAATCCCTTCTTATACTCCAGTTCACTTTGCAGCTTGGACATTTGCAGCGAGTGGCTCATTTGTGAATCACCCTGTGCACTCTGTGCCCCAATGAGCTTCCCTCTGGACCTCTCATAATCCTCCTTGTACTTCACCTAAAGAAGAAGAATAGAGCAGGAATACATTAGAATCTCCTAAAGGAATTGTTGGGCTTCAAACCACAAGCATGAGAGTTAAAACAAAGCCATTTGACAAAATCCTATTAGAATTAGAGTCATAAAAAAAGTTTGCCTCCTTTGAACAACTGATATAGTTCCTTTCATCAAACAGTAAAATAAAATATTACTACCCATTACTTCCCTTTTCACCTTGGCTGCCAGAGAGCCCAGAGCTAAACCAAATGCTCTGCTATGGTAATAGCTGTCTACAAATTTTCTAGTGAAATTCCATCTTTTCTCTAAATATTTGAGATCACTCTTTCTGGATTTATTTTTCAGTGGCCTGTTGTTTTCCATGAAAGCCACCCTAAGATCTTTTTTGATAATAGTGAGAACATTATAAATAAAAGTAGCCATGAAATGAGACAGATACAGAATAGCCAAATTACAAATGCTGTTTAAAAAAGGAGCTCAGATTAAAGAATGACTGGGGCACATATAAATAAATATTCAGGAGTATGGGGAGCAAAAGGTAACGTGTTGTTTGAAAAAAAAAAAAAAAAACACTAGACCAAGAGTAAGGAGGACCAGAAGAAAGAATAAATATGAAAAAGCTTTGAAAACTGTAACAAGATACCAGTGTGTGGCATTATTTTCAACATTATCATTACTACAACCATTAGGAGACTCAGGCTCTACTCTCATCTCTGCCAACGACGACAATACCAGTATTAACATCTGCCACCATTTAATGAACACTTGCTATGAGCCAAACATGGGACAAACCTGTGCAACTCAAAGTGTATCCACAGACCAGTGCTGGTTTATAGAATGTTACCAGCTGACAAGAAGATAAGGCGCTTATGTCAGAATGTAAATGAACCATATCACTAAGCCACTGTTTGGTTCAGCTGATTTTTTTTTTTTAGCAAGACTTTCTCATTGAAGGAAGCAGAGTTTGACTTACATTTTGGAGCTCCTTATCTCACATCAGACTCATAACAGATTGTGTAAGATTATAACACACTTAATATACATCACTTCATTTCACTTCCTCATCCCTATTTTGCAATTACCAATTTACCAGCAAATTAACTGAGATTTTGAAAGGTTAAACAACCTGCCTGAAGTAACAATGCTAGCAGATGATAAGGCTGGGATTTTATCCAAGATCTATCTCACACCAGAGCCAGTATTCTTAACCATTAACAGGCCACATCATCTTTAGAAATTCATGAGGTGGGCTGGGCACTGTGGCCCATGCCTGTAATCCTAGCACTTTGGGAGGCTGAGGCGGGAGGATTGCTTGAGGCTAGGAGTTTGAAACCAGCCTGGGCAACATAGCGTGACCCCGTCTCTACCAAAAATAGAAAAAATTAGCTGGGCGTGGTGGCGTCCGCCTGTAGTCCCAGCAACTTGGGAGGCTGAGGCAGGAGGATCACTTGAGCTCAGGAGTTTGAGGTTACAGGGAGATATGATCACGCCACTGCACTCTAGCCCAGATGACAGAAAGAGACCCTGTCTAAGAAAAAAAAAAAAAAAAGAAAGTCATGAGATGTCGCTGGGCATCAGTTTATCTGTAAAGTGAGGAATTTGCTATCACGATTAACAACAACAGTTGCCACTTAGCAAAAATCAATGTGTGGCAAGCAGTTCGATTGGCACTGACATGATTATGTCATTTCAATGTGATTGTTTCAATGAGGTTGAGAGAGATTAAGAACTTGCTTGGACACTTCGAGACTCTCCTGGGCATAAAATGGCAGGATTCCGTGATCTCTCATACGGGTTGGGGACTGACTCACCTCACTAGCCAGGTCCCTCTTGGCTTTGGCTGCCAGGAAGGGCAAGGAGTCAAGACGTAGCTCAAATCCTTGTGCCTTCTGGTTTTCCCAGCTGCTCTTATACAGTTTCTAGGGGGATTTGGGAGAGAAGGTGAGAGGGTTTCACATGAAAGGGTTTCTCTAGACTCTATAATGACCGTTGTAGGAAGGCAACACCGGTTACGTTCTTCCATAGAAACTCTAATAGCCACGGAAATCACACATTCTGAATACAGCCAGGCCTTCGTGTTCCTGCCTTAAGGCCTCTTGACACAGAGGGCTTCAATCCAAAGAAGTAGAAATTAAACTCCAGAAGCCTTGAAAACTACTAGGAGTCTTCGTGGAAGTCTTAAAGCCATGCCAAAGGTGGAAAACATTGCAAACACAGCGACATTTCTGAAGTCTGTTCTCCAGCTCTACCTGAAGTAACAACGCTGGTAGATGATAGAGCTAGGGTCTACCCAGCTGCACCCTGCCCCTTTCTCTTCCCACTCCCCCAGCCTCTCGTCCACCTGGGTGTTGTCCTTGCCCCTCCATTCCCTCTCCTGCCCCCACCTCCAGATTTCAAGATCTTTCTTCTGGAAGGCTCCCCTCCCTTTCTGTGTGTGAATCAGTATAGTCTCTCTTTGTCCTTCTAGTTCTCCTCCCTACCCGTGACTCAGATCAGGACCCCAGAGACCTGGGGACTAAGCAGGACAAGCCAAGGAAGGCCCCTTCTTGGAAGACACAGGGAGAAAGTTAGGACTGTGGGTACTTTCATGTCTAATAGCTACCACTGTGCTCACTTCTCTGATTGCTTTATGTGTATGAGCTCACTAAAGCCTCATGGCAAACCCAGTGAGGAGAGGACTGGTATTAGCCTCATATTACCAATGGGACAACTGAGAGTAAAGAACTTGGCCAAGGTCACACAGCTAGTAAGTGGCAAAACCAAGGATCAAATCCAGGCAGTTTGGAGCTAACATTTGAGCTCTTACTCACGCCCCTCTACTGCGACTATTTCAACTCCGGTCCCTGAACAACCACTGCCTCCTACCCCAGGATATATTCAGTGGCTCCACCAGCTCACTCCAGTGAAAGGTCGTCTCCCACTCCCCCTAGTACTGATCTGGAGCCAGATCTCCCGGGCGAGCTGTTTTTAGAATGACCAGATGTGTGTAACCTCAGTTGACACAGACACCACCAATGCGGCTGGTGGGCTTGGTTCACCAGGTGGCTGTACACAGGGGAGCAGAGTCCACAGCCACCCACTCCCTGTTGCTGTACCTCGCTGAGATTTGCAGCATTGGCTCGGGCCTGTAAGAAGAGAGGCTCATCTTTGCTGATGCTGTACTGATGGACAGACTGCTCGTTCCCTGCCTTGTAGGCCACCTGTTGGAGAGAGCACAGGATCAGGAGCAGGCAGCGGGGGAAGGGGTGGGTGGGGTGGCATTGCTCACTGTGTCTTTATTCCTGCTTGGCACTTCTCTGACTTGCACAGAAAGTCCCTTACAAAACCCACCAGACCAGACTCTGGGGGACAGAATACAGTAAACAAGGTTAAGGCAAGGGAGGTGATGGGAGGAGGAGAAGCAGCAGGGAGCAGCTGAGAGAAAAATGTGGCCAGAGGACCAACCTGAAAAGCCCTCTAGGGTTTCTGTTTTTATGCCTGTCCCTTGATATGGCATCAACCTCCCCAAGCTGTTGCCATCTACACTGCCCACCATTATAAAATTTACCCCCCCATATGCTTGAGATTAGCACAGACTCCCCAGGTGGGACAAATAAGAGGCATACCCTGCCTCCTGCAGCCCCACAATCAACCTTAATGCCTTCATAGGCACTGACACCAGGCAAGCGAGCACGTGCAAACATCCCCATGGAAACCTCTCTCTTCTCTTTCTCCTTCCTCTTCCCCTCTGCCCCTGACTTTAAGTTTCCAAACAGTGGCTTCTGCTGACTCTGAGTTATGTTGACAGTACCTTTCTGGCAGGTGTCCCTGGACCTTTAGGAAGGAAAGCTAGGAAGGTCCTAAGCCAAATTGTAGCAACACGTGCTCGATGTTACTTACAGATTAGTCGAACACTAATCTGTAAGTAACGTATGTGGTGCCTCATCGTTCTGGCCCCATATTTGAGCTCAAGTGGGCATGAGCTGCCAACACCCCAAAAGCCAATGTTGTCCTCCTCCAAGATAATTCTATACTGGCTCCAGAATTACAGAGTCTTTGATGAGAGATAGAAGGGGGAAGAAGAAAAAAGGAACTAGGGCATATTGAAAGATGAAAGGGAATGAAGCACGTCCTGCATCTATCCCTAATAACCCAGGGAGAAGTGTGGTGGGGAAAGCAGGGAGCCTCCTGCCCAGTTCCAGGAGCTGCCTGGAGGCCTGTGGAAAGCTGGGTCCAGCCTATTCAAAGGGAAGGCTCTTTTGGTTCCTGGATCGTGCCTGGGCAACACCTGCTGTTGTCCCCGGAGGTTCCCAGGCCCATGACACAGCAGCTTGGTAGAGAAAGGGCAGCCCAGGACTCACCCCACTCTGCAGCCCCTGGCTCTTCCTGGCATGTTCCATCTGGGCGCTGTCAGCCACACTGGTGAACTTCAGCTCATTGACCCTCTGCCGGTAACTTTTCTGTTTCCAAAGAAAAAGGACCCCA
Organism: Daubentonia madagascariensis; assembly: GCA_023783475.1. Classification (NCBI taxonomy): domain Eukaryota; kingdom Metazoa; phylum Chordata; class Mammalia; order Primates; family Daubentoniidae; genus Daubentonia; species Daubentonia madagascariensis. Next base: position 20,394,608 of record JAKFHU010002573.1, read on the forward strand.
TAGCATTAGGTTTGGGCTGCCCCTACCACCCTACACACACACACACACACACATACACTCTTTCTGTGGCCCAAGCGTGTCATTGGGGGAATGTTCCAGTTGGTCCTGCAGCTTAAACAGAACCACACAGCCCTGAGACAGCCTGCTCTGTTGAGCTTTAGTTGCTATTACTGAACGGGAAATTTAATTTGTTCCCTTTGGCAAATCCTGTATTTCACCGTGTGCCCTGGGATGTATGCATTTTATAAATCTAAACCTGACATAGGAGGGTGAGGTGGAGGGAACATAGACTTCAAAACCATGAAGACCGAGATTCAAATCTTACCTCCCCCTCTTTCCAGATTCGTGACATTGGGCACATCACTTAATTGACCTGAGCCACCCTTGCTTTGAGTGTACCACAGGAACAGCAGCAGAAGCTGCCTTAACCTGGGGTGGAGCGGAGGCCTCAGTGCCATGCTTTATGTGTGAGTCAAATCCTCGGCATGGTGTTCAGGACACAAGTATCACCATCAGCCATGGTGTTATCATTATTATGGAGGACGCAATCAGCTTTATGGAAGGGGAGACACCAGCAGCCACCTACAGGGGGCCGGCACTCGGGGGACTCATCTCCATAGCTCATACTCCAGATCACCGAGGTCTTGTCCTTAGAGTGTTCCCATCTCACAGCCGCAAATTAATTGGCAAATTTTCAAATGTGCTAATTCTGTCCGCCCGTGGGGACTTCTTGTCTTTCCTAAAGATTAGCTCCTTTGGCCTTTCCACTGGAGTTGCCAAAGTTGCTGGGAAAGGTGGCCACTGAGGACGGCTTATGGAAGCAAAAGCTTCCCACGGTGCGGCGGGCAGAGGTGAGCTCACAGCCTGGTTCTGGTGCCATCTGCAAGAGGCTTATAGCTACCAACTGAACCCAAGATAGTGATTGGAACATTGAAAACTCCAAATTACCTCCCTTTAGAAAAAAAAATTCTAGAGAAAATATTCCAAAGAGACTTCTAATTTTCCTTCCAGTGCCACTGTGTTGAATGGGAAAACTCCTTCACCACATAACTGAAGGAAGCCACACTGCCCTTCCATTGTTGGAAATCCCCGGTCATCCCAGACTCTGCGTTAGTCAAATCGTTAAGTCCTTACTGAGGAGCCAAGAATCCACTCTTTTCAGAGCAGAATAGGGGTACAAAAAAGGTGAAGGAGATGATGTCCTCTTGGCCCTTAAGGAGCTTAAAAATGAGTAGGCAGTGCAGGAAGCGAGATAGAAACTGACCTTCCTGAAGCTGAAGGAGCAACAGGCTGGGCCCTCCTCCACGCCACTGCACCCCTGCCCAAGACAGATGGATGCCAAACTGCCTGTGGTCAAGAGCTGGGGCACTGGCTCAGACACACTTGCACAGATCCCTGCTACTTACTTAAAGTGTAACGTAAGTCTCTCTTATCCTATATTGATAGGATAACCATAGTATCTACTCACATAGGGCTATGGTGACCTGTAAATAGCAATATGTATATAACACACTCAAAGTGGTCAATAAATTATACCAGTGATTAAATAATTATTATCAGTCCATAAATGGCAGCTATGACTATCACTATTATTCCTATTTGCAATAGAGATGCCGACTCCGCCTTCCTGGCCCTGAAACAAGAATCCCCTTTGCAGATCCCAAACAAAGTTCCTGAAATAGTCACACTTCCAAATGAAATGTCCTTCAAAAGTCCTCCTCTGCCTGCTGCCAAAGCCAGCTCTCCTTGGCATAAAGAGAAACAGGCTTAGAGACTCAGGGACCTTGGAGAGTATCCGTCCAACCTTCTCATTTTTATATGAGGGAAAAAGGATCCAGAAGGTTGAGTGACTTGCCCAAAGTCTGCAGTGGGTTTAAGGCACAAGTATAATGAGAATGCTGACCTCCAAATGCCAGATTCTCTGATTTGGAAGGCATCACATACTCCTCACACAAGAAATACATTTTTCTCATATACAACTTTTCTAAACCAAATTATTATTTGGATGCAACTATTACTTAAAGTAAATTGGTAGGCTTCTTAAAAATACCACCCCAGGAAGTTTAAGGGTATGAAAAGTTAGTTCAGGGTGTGCTACAGGTGCAAAATGAAGAAGTACTCCCTTTTGAATCACATCCAAAATAAGCCTATTTTGGGGGTGCAGAAGGGCAATCAGAGGAAAAGATAACTCTCAGGGCCCAGGGGCTGAGAACTGCTGAAGGCCAGGGCCCTACACGCAGATTACCTCGCTGACCAGCTGTCCAGCCTTCTTGGCCTGTTCCAAGTTGAGACTCCCCTCGGTCAGCCACCCAACTCCCTTCATCCATGCCAGGTCAGCCCTGTACTGCAGCTGCAAGAGAAAAACCACAAAGCTCTCATCAGACACAGGATGCAGATAGGACAAAGGTGATGGGAGAGTTAGGAAGATCTTGATCCTGCACTTGTCTTCCCAGAAGAACTTCTCCCTGCTCCTTACCAGTCAGGCAGATCTCTGCTTGGGAAGTGAAGCCACTGGGCTCGCCTTGTAATGAGAATAGCATGTTCTACCTCGGTGCTGAGACACCACAACCTTAGCAAAAAGAGCGTTTCTCATATTTTTTGACCAAGGACCTTTTTTGCCAGCCTGCAAAAAATCTTTTCCAAGATTTCCTTACCATTTTCAACATTTGCTTTCCCTCTACTCATCCACATTACCAACACATCTTGACTTTCACAGTAGCTCTGAACCCCAATCCTCTGCCTCTAGTCTCCGTTGTCTTGACTATCTCTCTAGCTCCCCACTGGTCCTCCCTGAGTCTAGCACAGCTCTAGAAGTTCGTCCTAGTCCTCTGAGTTTTGTAATAGACTCATGCACAGATTCAAAATCATTCTGAAAGCGTATCCAATTGCAAGATATGCACGGGGAGGATGGACGATGAGTGAGGGCTCACCTCGCTCTGGAGTCCGTAGGCTTTCTTGGCCCACTGAGTCTTCATGTCTTCGGGCAGCACGGTGTATTCATGCAGTTTCTTCCTGTAGTCCAGGTCACTGGCGAGAGCTTGTGCCTTTTTAGCATGCCTGATGTTTACCATATCCATGGGAAGGTGAAACTGGGTCTTGCTCTCTTCAAAGCCTTTCTTGTATTCAACCTTGGATGTACCAAAACAAGGCCCATTTAGTTAGTTGAAGCCTGTACTTGCAGGAGTGATATGAAAATGCAGGAAAGATTCCCAGGCTTTCGGGAGGCATTGGCACCATGGGCAATGCCACCCTTCTGTCAGAAAGGTGTGACTCAATTCCTGGCTCTGCAAGGCAGTGTCACTGGGAAGCTGAGGTTCCACACTACTTTGTCTCCAAGAAGACTGTCTCTTGCCAATCCTACATCTTTTACCTGGCTGCTCTAGGAGGAGAACACCCTATCCATGGTTTCCACAGGAGATTTAAGAGGCAGAATAACAAAGCTTGGGTTACAGAGCCAGACAGGCCTGAGTTCAAACCTGATCAGCACTTTACCAGCTGGATGAAAGTTATATCACCTCCCTAAGGGCTCATTTTCCTCTGGGGGTCTGTGATAAGTAAATGAAATAGTAGCTGAAATGTGCTTAGTACTGGGACTGTCACATACCACTTGGTAAATGGTAGTAATGAGGATGACAATGACAATGGTTGTATGGTGGTGATGATGATGGTGATGGTGGTGATGATGATGATGGTGGTGGTGGTGGTGGTGGTGATGGTGACGATGATGGTGGTGACAGCATGGTGGTGGGGAAAGGTAGTATGCTACAGTAGAAGGGGTGTGGTGCCAGGCAATAAGAGTTCTATAGTCTATTTCTCTACCACTCTACCACTATCACTGACTACCCTATGACTTTGGGCCAGACAAATTTTTGGCCCCCAGTTGCTCCAACTGCAAATATAAAATTCCAATTTGTTCTCCATGTAAAGTGAAGCCAAATTCTCAATGCCTCTTTATGCTTTATGACTATGTACTTCATAGGGCTCATATTATACACACATCCAAAATGGCTGTTGACCCAGATGCCAACTCTCTTATTCTGCTCAAGCCACAGCACCTTAATGATTCATCAGGTAATTATATCCAGCTGCACCATCAGAGCAGCATAAGCTGACCTCACAGCTTGCAGCAGGCAATCATAAAGCAGAAACTCCATGCTCATATGTCTTGTTTTGCCTGTTCAGCATTGGCAGGGAAGACTTGATTAGAAACTAGATCTGTCCTTTTTGGCAGAACTCTCCTTCCCCAGAGGCTTTTGGTAAGTGACATTCACCCAGGTTAATCTCCAGCCATTATAGTTGTTTATAAACAGCGTCATTCTGATTGCTTGGAGTCTGGGATGCCCCATTTGTTTGCTAAATATTTTGAATACTATATGTGTTTGTGACCACAGAACTTGTCCAGGACAGCACCACAATAAACAGGATGCTTCTGCCTAACTTTCCCAGCAGAGTTAAGCTCCATGAGGGAGGAACTTATGTGTTGTTTGTTCTTATCTCCCCAGGATCTCACGCAGTGTCTTGCCCATAGAGGTCCCTTGGTAAACATCTGTAACATGAATAAATGCAGCTGTACTTTGATCAGTAGACGCTGTCATCCCTAGGGCCACATTCTTCATCTACTTTAAAAGAATAGTATGCTTTGGCAAAATAAAGAAACCGAACAAACTTCTTAGGCAAGGCGGGAAAGAAAGAGTTGCAAGTGGAAGTCAATAAAAAGGTAACAGTCCCAGGTGAAGTAGACCCAGACAAACTTTTAAAGTAACACAACTCTAAGTGAGGGGTTGGGGGTGGAAAAAAGAGTTTACCTCGCTGCTCATCTTGGCAACCTGCAGGGAGTGCAAAAGCCTAGAGTCGGCAGTTTCTGTGGCTTTGCCTTTTGTTTTTTCATAATCTTCTTTGTATTTAATCTTGAGAGAAAGAAGAAAGTCCACTGTGAGTGAGAGAGAAACTTTGCCATCTAAGGGTCTCTGGTTTTAACAAGTGCAAGGGGAACAATTCTGAAAAAACACCTCCCAGTCTTTCACGAATCCAGAAGAAGATTAAAGTATTGTGATGTTTACAATGTTAGCAATAATTATTTTTTGCTGCAGGACCACTGACATTTTATCGGAACCATTTCTTATGCATTTCTGAGTTAATGAGAGAAAACCTACGTTGCTAGCAAGCTCCCCAGAGGCTTTGGCGGCCAGCAGAGACATGGCATCCAGCTTCATCTCAAAGCCTTTCCCCTTTGTCTTCTCCCAGCCTTCTTTGTACTTAACCTGACAAACAAAAACACAGGTGAATGGGAGTTGCTATTCATATTCCTGCCAAGAGTGAAAGAGAATTTTTTTAAAGCAAAGTTTGTTTCTTCATCTATTTACAGACCAGGGTCTTGGCTGTTATTATCAAAATGATAATAGTAATTATTAGCACAGTTCATCAATTCCTTAGCCATAGGGCTATGTGGGGTGGTGATAATGGGACTGGACACAGAGAAGACCCCTGTGCTCCTCCTGGTTCTGTTGTTTCTAATCATGTGACCTTGGGCAACTACTTCTTTGGACCTCAGTCTACCATTTGCAAAAGGTATATCATATTATCTTTCTTAGGGTTGCTATGAGAATAAATTGGATACAGTGTATGAAAAGGGATCCTAAACTGTTAAAATGTAACATAGATGTAAGGTGTTGATATCGCCATGATAATAACAGCTACTGATTATTGGCTCTTTCCTAAATGCTTTCTACTCATTCAGTGCTAACCTTCACATTAGGCCTGTGAGGCTTAGAGAAATTAAATAGCTTACCTCGGGTCACATAACTAAAAAATGGCAGTGCCAACATCTGAACCAAACTTCTGATACCAAAGCCCATGCCACTGACTGTGCCCTTACAACACCTCCTAGGGGTTATGCTAATTCTATACGTACCATGCCTATGCCAGTATAGAACAGGTGTTTAAAAAAGGTTGGTTCCTTTTTTTTTCTTCTCCTGCCCCACAAATCCCATCTGGAGTGAGAAGCATAATCATAGCCCACTTGTGACTTCAGGAAGAATCTGATGATTAAATTGGTCTCCTTAAAACTTAAATTCCCTACATACAGCCAATCACCAGGCAAATCATCAGGATGATGATGAGGAATGTATGTGTGTTCACACGCACACTGTAACACGTGTTCATATAATGAGAATTAAATTGCTATGACCAGTTTAGCCCTACTGAACTACCATGCGCCATAAGACAGCAAATTTTAACATTATAACATGACGGATGCCTTTGATGAACCTCTCTCAGGAACAGAATATTCCTTACTTGTTGGATCATGCTGGTATCTTCATTTTCACACCCACACGTAACCCCTACTCTCTCCCCTTGTGGCTTGCTTACCTCACTAAAGAGTTCCGCATTGGTCTTGGCCTTCAACAGCTGAGGTACATCCTGTGGCAATGTGTAATTCAACTTATTTTTCTCATAGTCAGCACGGTAATTCACCTGTTGGATTTAAAATAAATCTGCAGGGTTTTTATACGGGTAGAAGGAGAACTTTGAGGATAATACTATCTTTTCCACTTTCCTCTTAGATCTATAACTAAGAAGGAGTTTCTGGAAAAGGCACTTTATAAGGAAGCCTGTAATTTTGTGAATGTTTGAAATTAATAGATTGAAAACGCCAAATGAAAAGTATTCTGTCTACTTTTGAACCTCTTTGAAACTTTCCATAATAAAAAGTTTAAAAGAAGAAGGGTCATCTCATGGCTGTTTTAAGACATGTGTCACCATTAATCAAAGTCAAATCCTTGAGGATCAGATGTCCAGAAACCTCAAAGATATCGCAAGAGCCCAATGTCCAGCCAGGCAAGGGCAGGTCACTTACACGACTCAGTTGCTGGGCATTGATTTTGGCTTGAACAATCTGCGGAGTGTTGGTCACAGAGCTGTACTTCAACTTGTCAATGCTTTGCCTGTAGTTGACCTATTAAAAACAGGCCCAAGAAGATGTCACTTGCTCTTTTCTCTAAGATTTGCTTAGCTCCCTTCCCCTAAGCCCAACAGTGTGGCAATTCTCAAATTATTAGAAAACGAATCAAAGATTCCAATGGGATACCTACAGACACTCCAAGCCCACAAACAGAAAAACAGTGCATTGGAGAGTGAGGGACTTCACAGGCAACTCACAAAGGAGCCCAGCTAACTGGCCAGTGAGCATAGGAAAAGGTATTCATATGCATTGTTAGTCAGGGATCCGATCATCTTACTTTCCTCCAAACACACCTGACCACGCTCCCCTGCCCAGGGAATGGGAACTTGAGCAGGGAAGTAAAGGAATGTTTCAGGCTGGAGGGCAGGTACCCAGGGTGGAGGGGAGCTGAGTGACAGCCCAGAAACCTGTATAGGTGGAAGGGGACTAGGATGGAAGTAAAGAAGAGGAGACTCTGGGTGGCAGATGAACCAAGGTTAGCTGAAATCCAGGTAAAAGAGGAAGAAGTAAACTCCTCCCCAATCCTGCCCTCCTTTCTTCATGCCTGCCTGGCCCCTTTCATTCATCCACTTGTGCATCTGTTTGTTCCTTCCACGCATTTTCACAGGGCTTCTGCTCTGTGCAGAGCCAGCAGACTCAGACACAGCCCCTGCCCACATAGGTATCTCAGACCAGCCCTCACTCCCAGGACCTCAAACTGCCCCAGTGCCTCTGGACGCCTGACTCTCTCCACCTACAGGCTCCGTGTTGGGCCTATTACTCAGTGTGGCTCCGGCTCAGCTGGCTGCAGCAACCAGATCATCAGCACAGTCTTCACATCTCTGTTTTCTTGCCAGAAGCCCATGGCTCCATCCAGAATCCCACAGTGTGGCAGCTGCCAGTCTTTATGCCTGTGTTCTGCCTAAGAACTCCCCACCCCTTTTTTATATCCATCTACTATCATCTCTGCCTGGGCCTCACCCATGGCCTTGGCCAGACTCCCCTGCAGCTGGCTCTGCCTCTTTACAAGGACCCACACCTTAGCCACCACTGCCCTGTCCTACCATCTCCTGCCTGTGTAGACTAGAGCCTGATGTCTTTGCCCTTCTGTCTGCCTCCTATCTGCTGCTACCTCCTACTGCCACCTCCCCAAGATGACAGCCCACCTCAGGGAGTCTTTGCAGGCCACAGATCACAAATGTCTGTGAGAGCCAGACAGACCTCTAAGCTGGGTACAAGGCTCAAGGCTCAATGTACTTTTTCACTGCTGGGAAGTAGTAAGGAATGTGCGGGGACTGTGTTGCTGCCCAGCCCTAGGTGGTGGTTACCATGCATCAATGTAGGGCACAGAGTGGCCAGATTTTCCAATTATTCCAAAGAAATCAGAAATTCATATTATTATGCAAAATTTTACAATTTTTAAATGCTGGAAAATAGTTCAATATTTTTAAAGTCCAGTGACCTGAGTGAAATAGACCTAAGGGCCACCTTGGGCCCACTGGCTGCTAGCCTGTGTACTCCATGTCATCCCTGGGTCTTATAATCACTTCATTCTTGCCTGTCCCAACACCAGCTAATAATAATCATGACTAGCACATGACACTTACTTTGTGCATGGCACTATTCCAAGTGCTTCACACATATTAACTCATTTAATCCTTCCAACCATCCTATTGGTAGACACCATTATTATCCCTACCTTACAATGTGGAAACTGAGACACAGAGACCCAAAGTGACTTGCTCAAGGTCACCCAGCTAGTAAGTGTCAGAGCTGGGATTCAAACCCCAGAAGTCTGCGCCTAAAGAGGTTCTTCACCTATACACTATAATCCTGGTTTGCCAAGACTAGTGTGCTTGGAACTACAGCTTGTTATTTTACAGATGGACAAGGGGGTCCCCATAGCCAGAGCTAGCATTGTTTAGACAGGGAAATATATTCCAGGCACAAATAAATGACTTACAAATTAACTTCTAGAACAGGACCTAGGAAGAAACAGTGCTTTGGACACTGGACCACAGAGTGTTTTGTTAGATTTGGAAATAAAGGACAGCATTGCTTTGCGCTTTTTAGTTAATGATTCAAGGAGAAAAGTTTTTGCATGTTCTGAGTTTTGGATATGGAATATGTAGGGAAAACTAGGAAATATAAAGTCATTTCAATGTCAACTATTAATGAGATTAGAGTACAGTGACTTCCTAATGCATTAATTCAGAGGGAAAAATTATCATCTCATAATAGAGTCTATTAGAATTCAGAATTATGCATGACAAAATGTCACAAAAACTATATTTTTTAAATGGCATATTCCTTTCTGACAATTCTGCATTAAGTGTGTTGCAGAGCACAATTACTTTTCTCTGCAGGACATAATTAACAGTTTCCATGATTAATCACATCCTTGCAACATCACAAATGCTTGGTCATTGCTTCAACCTACATTTTGAAGGGTTTTTGTGCTAAAGACAGAGTCTCATTTTAATTCTATTAGTGTTTATAAAATTTGTCTTTAGACAGGGAATGCTCTCAAATTAAGGACCCATGCTTATTTATTTAATTTCACAGCTATTTTACCACCTTTAAGGCTACCAGACAGAGAGACCGCAATGTTCTTATAAATGGATTCCTCAAACATCCTGAATACTGATGTCCTTACACTGGGGGTGACAAACTCAAATTCACACCAGAACCAGGAAGGTAAGGTGAAGTAAGGTAAGATAATAGGGAACAGCCACCACTCAGTACCAGCCAGTTGCTGCCACATAGGAACTAGGGCCTCATTTCCCAGAGTTTTAAAAAAAGGTGAAAATATTAATTTTTTTGTGAGCTCACAACTTCTACATGTTGGTTCAGTTTAAAAAAAAAAAATACTGAGTGGCCAAACAGAACACTTCTGCAGCCAGGATGTGACTCATGGGCTGCCAGTTTAGAACATACCACTAAACTCCATTAATATTTCTAATCCAGTCAATTTAATTCTTTTATCGGACTTCCCCCCGTAGGCTAACTATATTCCAGGTGCATAGTTTGAACCACAGTTTTATATAGACAAATATAGTAGCAAGTCATGTTATAATGGGAATACGAAGTTGTAGGAATCTATCTTGTTTTGTTTGTGCTACTTATTAGGCATGATTTCTAGAATTCTACTGCAAATGCACTCATGCAAATTTGAATGAGGTACGCTTGACCTGCAAGTTTCCCAGGTAACGTATGCGGACAAAAAAAAAAAAGCTTTGGCAGTGGTCAAGTTTAACTTTGGGTTTCATTACAGTGAAGTGAGTAAGTCAACCCTACCAAACTTGCTGGGAAAAGGACAAGCAAAGTTTAGGCTCTTTATATTCCTCTACTTCCCACCCTCTGCTTTATTACACATTTGAAAAGCTCCTTTCATCCAATAGACTATCGTCTGCCAGTGTTTGCCCTTCCATGTCGTGGACACTGTGTTACACCCTGGAGATACGCAACCGAATCCTACTACTCCTACTTTGAGCAAAAGAGAGACAGATGTGAAGACTTATCCACCGGTAGCAAAACCCAACTCAACTACCAGGGTTGTGCTGATCCTAAAGGAATGTGAAGGAAAGTAGCACTGGGCATCATAAATAGATGTTGAATTATTTCTTAAATTTTTGGTTGATTGAAGATAACCTTCACTGACAAAGAACCATGACACAAACTCACTTCTAAACCATGTTAAGTACTTTTTAAGCTAGTCAATGGCTTCTTCCTTTGCATTTTTCTATATTTTCTAAATTTTCTATAATAAATATGTAGTAAAATTCTTATAGTCAGAAAACAATAAATTTAAGTAATTGTACATATTTTACAAAAATGAATGAAGTCATTGCTGTAAAAATTAAGGGAAAAATATATATACTTTCCCATGTGCTCCTGAGAAACAATTAAGTCAACATTACCACTTCCTCTCAACTTATATTCATTTTATTTTACTTCCTTCAGTCCTTAACAAACCACACTCCAAAGCTACTTTAACAAGGAAAAAAAGAGATCATCATTGCTAAGGAACAATTAATTTGAAATGTGCCCAGCAGACATAGCCCACCAAATTCTAAGAGGAGAAACTGAACCTCAGGTTATTTTGAAGATAAAACCAGAGTTGTCCCCACTTTACACTGAAAATGTAGGAGTTGGCAACCATATTTAAATGGACTTCCTAGTGGGAAAAGAGTTCCCCTTTTCAATTCCTTCACCATCCTATGAACTGCTGTATCATGTTTCTTTCCATCTTGCTGCCTACAAATCACTCTGCAGGAATGAAGTGCCAAGTAATGAAGCAGAAAGAGTTATGGGAAGAGGACTCACATCTTTCAAGGGCACCAGTTTCATTGCTGTTTGGTAGGAAGGAGTGAGGGTGGCTGGGTAGTTGTAGTCGACAATATCATTTTTATAATCAGCCTTGTAGGCAATCTGAAACACAAAGAAAAGAGTAAGAAAAGAGAAATCACTCCCCACTTTCTTTTGACCTTGTTTGAATGTCATCAGTAATATTTTTAAAATATCCAGAAACAAAATTAATTCAGTTTTATCACCTCCAAGGAAAATTAAACCATATTCACACTTTTGCCTTTAATTTGAATTCTTCTTAATTAATCCAAAATTAGTTAACTTCCATCTGTAGCACATTTATTTTATCTTTCTTATTGATTATGGAACTTCTTGTCATTTTTGTTAAAAAGAAGTGTTTGTACATGGGTATGCGATGAAAGAGCTTCTTAGCTAACCCCAAGAAAATTGATGAAAAGTCAAGAGTCTTCAGAGTATTTAAATTTGTTTTAAAGGTCAAATTTTACCTTCTCAAGCAGAAAAAATCTGACATTGTATATTTTAATAATGAAATCAGTTTCCTTTAAGTGTCCTTTACCTCCAAGATTTACAACCTGGCATTGCAAACCTATAAACTGGATTGACAAAGCCAAAGAGAGATTAGCAGATTCCAAGCTACAGGGGAAGACAGGGACCTGATCTATTTTGTTACCCCACTACCTTCAATGCATGTAATGATGGAATAAATGAATGAATGAACAAACTAGCTAACCAATCAACCAACCAACTCCAAATAAATCACAAAAGCTTTGGAAACCTGGGGAATTTCAAACAAGAATCACGCCCATTCATTTCTCTTTATCTCTCAGAGATTGAAAGTTTTTATCACATTGGATCAATTGTAATAGATCTAAGTACTCTTCAAACCAGAGACAGCTAAGATAAATAAATTGAAGCCTTTGAAAATTTTCAGGGATTTTACCAAGCCTTGGTTGTACTGGTTAATCTTTGGAAACTCTTATGGGTCAGTTTCACACAATAAAACACAGGTTTTTTTAAAAAAAGGGTGATTGAAAAAAAATTGGCTGAATTCCTCATGTCCCACCCCCTCCACCCCTATAAGACCTTGTGCACGAGGGACTCACGTTGCTTGCCAGACTGCCAGCTTTCATAGCATGGAGAGTGCGTCTGTCCATACCAACTCCTTCATAGTGGCCTTTCATGTGGTTCTGGTAGTTTTCTTTATATTTATTCTACATGGAAACACAAATTTTTCAACAAAAGTATTCTCTTCCCAACTAGTTGAAGATAAACTACTCATCTTAATGCATTGAATCAAAAATATAAATGATTAAATATAACCTATTTAAATAGCATATCATTGAATAAAAAATAAGACAAACTTTTTTTTAATAATTTTAATTTCAAGCGAGCATAAGAAGTTGGAATAAGAAAGGCAGACAAGGAAAGATGGGATCTGATGAGCATAGACAGTGCAAAACAGACTTGATTTTTTGTTTGTTTTTATGTTTTCAGTTTAAACTTACTGTATTTTTCCAACGTGAAAACTTTCCATGAGAGTGTGGGGCACGCCAACGGACAAGCACTGATTGTGTGGGCACTGCATGCAAAGGCCCACACTGGGACTGGTACAAATCACTGCATGCTATTACCTTCATTTCTAAATATATGAACAATAAAACCTAAACTTTGCTAAATTCTGTGATGTAAAAATTGGTCGCTACTGCAACCATGTGAAAAAAATCGTGTCATATTCCAAATGCTGCTTATCAAATAAAGAGAAGATGAAAACAAGATGATGATAAGTCATAAATAGGAAATTTGGGGTATCTTCTAATGATGCTACATTAAGATCACCTACCCTGGGAGGCCATTGAGTTTCCAGGCATTGTGAGTATTCAAACAGAATACTATTTATTACTATACATCAGATATGATCCTAATTATCTCAGTTAATCTTCATAAGCACTCCATGAGGAGGAAGGAATTATTATCATCCCCATTGTACAGATGGGCAGAGTGGCCCAGAGGGCTTAAACAACTTCCCAAAGTCCACTGCTTGGCTAACTGTGGAAATAGAAAATGTTGGCTCCAAAGCTGGTGCTCTTAACCACTACATTTATGCAAAATAAATTCCTCACTGAGCCTTATGCAGTCCCTTGTGATTTTAAATTTTACTATTATGTGCAGCTTAACAGAAGTAAAATTATAGGATCTAGTATAGGTCCTTAATGTCCTCAAGAATGCATCTTCAGAACTTCTCTGAGAATTTCCAAATTTGCATATGCTACTCTAGCATATCTGCTCATCTGTAAGATAGGGAAATAATGTCTGGCTCCCCAGGTGACTATAATGGTTAAATGAGATTGTATATTAACTCAGAAGCACAAAGTCACATTTAGAGGGGACGTCACATGCTCAGCCAGGCTCTCACGCCAGCATTCATCACTGGGAGCCAGGCACTGTGCTGCACACCAGGGATGCAAGAGGATGGAGAGGACAGGACCTGCCCTGAGGACTCAAGGTCAAGTTGCGGGGGAGGGGGAGGAACAAGGTGATGTGACAGAACTTAACACTACGTGGACCAATCCCAGCAGGCAATCTTAATCAAAACTCACAGGATTTGTGCCCAAGAGGCCATGCTTCTCCAAGACACATGGATACATTCACATGGATTGTCTCTTAGGAGACAAAAATTAAGCTGACAAAAAGTGCCCAAACAAATGCTTAGCATTAACAACTCACATCGCTGGTAAATTTTGAGATCTTGCTCACGTTCCTGAATTGAGGTGTTTCACAGTAGTTGATACTGTGACCTTTACTACTCTCCAGATCCTTCTTATACTCCACCTTGGAAATCAAAACACCAGACGCACAAACCCGAAGTCATTCTTGAACGTCTCCAGGACTTGACTAGGAAATTTTTAGAAAACTTTCAACCCAAGATTTTAAAATACTGGGCATAGGATACTATCAGTTAGCAGTACCTGTTTTCCTTTATTAAAACAAATAATAAATAAGTAAATAATCAGTTTTGTTCTGAAAATTAAAAATATCTAATCCCCTTCAAGAACAAATGTTGTAAGATTTAATACAGCTCAAAAAATGGCAAAACTGGTTTTAGAAATCAGGTGGCTACTCTTGGGGGGAAGTGTCACAGGGGGATTACGAGGAGGTGTTCAGACTTCTGGTCATGTTCTGTTTCTTGATCTGAGTGATAGTTTGATGTGTCCATTTGTGGAAATCCTTCCCTCTGTACACTTACGATATGTGCACATCTTCATATGTATACTTCAATAAAATTCAACAAGAAAGCTACTTTATAAAGGAATACAGGGAATGAGACCACTCAAATACAGAGTGTCTTCTAATTTAAAATTGGTTGGCTATTTGAGCCCTCTTGAGTGCCTGGATGTGCGATGTGAGGCTGTAGTTATTAAATAGACTCCAGGTGGTCCCAGGTCATTGCAGAAGGCAGCTAAGGCCAATTACCATTAATAGAGGTATTGCTGGTTTGTCTTACTGGCTAAACATAAGGGCAAAAAGAAATTGCAGGTGCCCCTGTGACCTCTTACCAAAGGAAGTACAACTTAAGTTGTTATCATATCTTATAAAACTATATGGTGGAATATGCTTTTTAAAGTATACAAGATGCATTACAATGCTCACAATATGATATAAAGTTTTAAAAAGTATACAAAACTATATATACAGCTGAATTCTAATTCTATAAATGTATGTTTTTTAATTCATCTATTGCGTTATAGTATATTCACATAGAAAAAAAGCCAAAATGTTAACATTGTTATTCCTGTGTGGTAGAACTGCATCACCAGTGGTCTGGTTCCAGTTCTGTCCCTAAAAGTCTCTATGGAACAGAATAAGACATTTTACTTTTCCAGGCCTGTAACAAGGTGATGGCCTAAAAATGGCAAAGGTCACACCTAGATCTAATGTTCTGTGAGCAAGAGCAAGGGTTGGCAAACTTTTTCTATAAATGACCAGATAGTAAATATTTTAGGCCTTTGAGTCACCTGGTCTCTATGTCAACTACTCAACTGTGCCCTTGTAGCTTCAGCAGCCATAGACAAAATGTAAACAAATATGATGCAGCTGTTTTCCAGTAAAACAGACTGTTTTTATTTACAAAACAGACTGTAGGCCAGATTTGGCACTCAAGTTGTAGTTTGCTGACCTCTGGTCTAAAGCATCAGAATCATATGGAACATCTGTTTAAAATGCATATTCTAAGTCCTCAGCACCCATCTACTGCTTCAGAGTACCTGAGGATCCTGATGAGGCTCAGGAAATGTCACTCCCAGTGATTCTGAGCCTTCCAAAGTTAGAGGACCTCGGGTTACCCATGTGGGTAAAGGACTGGCTTTTAGAGGTTAGAGATGCAAACTAGTTTGGGATATTTGCATATCTGTTTCTGAGTTGCAGATAACTTGTTATGTGAGTACTTGTAATAGTCATAACCGTTCTCGTTGCCAGAGGTTGCCAACTCAAATGCCTCAGAGCCCAGACGAGAAATGCAAATGAGCAGATGCCGGGAAGAGATGCTAAGGCGTGAGAAGGGTAGGTGGGACTAGCAGGGATATTTCCTTGCCAGACAGTCCTCACAATGAAAAAGTCTTAAACACTGGGTTAGCCAAACAAAACACGCACCTCTGGCTGCCAGCTCAGCCTGTGAGGTGAGGGGAATTCACATGTCACACAGCTTCTCAGAACCCTGACTACCACAATGAGAGGGCGAGAGAGCTTCCATGTTGAAATAGTCTTTCTGGTCTTTGATTTCCACTCTAGAATAACAACATATTATTTTAAAACTTGTATCATCCGGTATTCTTTCTGCTGACTAGAAATCTGTCGCCTGGCACTTATGAACATCTACAGCCCTGTGAGGATTTGGGAAGAAACTTTTAAACCACCAGAGAAAGATTTAATTGGTTTGATTTTGGGCTCTCTCGTAAATTGCATTTTCTTGCATTGATATTTTTTGGAAACCAGTGACCGATGGGTAGTACATGTGGTATCACATGTACTACTTAACTGGAGCTTTTCATTATAGGGTCACCCCATTCACCTTCTACAGGAGATGAAGGAGATGCAGTGTGACTACTCCCCGTGTACGCACCTCACTCACAAGCTTGTTTACACTCTGAGCCCGTTTGAGAACCAAGTTGTCTTGGGCTGGAAGAGAGTGATAGTGTGCGGCGCCTTTCATCTTATTGAAGTCCTGCTTGTATTTTATCTGAAAGAAACACACAAAGAAAGTCTGGAGTTGTTGTTTCCATGCTCTGTGAGAGAAATTACTCCAAAATTATCCCTGATTTAATGTCAACATTTACTTAATAGAATTTTCTGAAGGAAAAAAATTCACGTGGGCTTTTTTTTTCATTAAATCAGTCTATTTTTTTTTCCCTAAATTTTACTGGTCCTTTTCACGCTTTTACACTTTACACTCTAATTCTGCATGAAGAAACAGTCTTAAAGTGATCATAGCAAAAGTTGTAATTCCAAACCCATTCTGCTCTTGGTTTCAACATCTTTCACCACTAGTCTGCTAACGGGGGTGGAGGGACGTCTTTTGACTTCCTTCCTCAGGGCAAAGGTGGGTATGTGCTGGGTAAAGGGGTAATAACCAAATAGTTATTCAGTAAAGGAAAGGAAAGGGAGGGAAAGGAAAGAGAAGGGAAAGAAAAATGAAAAAGGGAGTAAAATTAATGCTAGGTTCTGATCAGAGACCAAGATCAAGTTGGCATGTTAAGATCTGCAGTGAGCATGTCACTTTACCAAGTTTAATGACAGCCTGTCTTTCAAGGACTGCCAGCCGGCTAACATTCTGCAAATAAAAATCCTTTCATCACTAAGTTACACCAAGTTTGATCATCATAGGACTTGTTTTAATCCATTCGTCCCCTAAAATAGTCAATTTCTAAATGAGCCCTTTGGTGAAGACTCTCCTAATCCCAGCTCATCTGTCTGGACCAGCATCTGTACTTGCTCCAAATGGCCTCAAATGAGTTATGCTGTTTGTCCACATTCATCTCCTTGGAAGCAGATAAATGTGACCAAAGCAGACATCAGAAAGTTGGATGGGAATCGAGAGCTGGGCTAACATTCCACTTCCGCTCAGCTCTTATGAATGTATCTGTGTATAGGTCTCAGTAAGCACAGGCTTTAAAGTCTCACTTCTCCTCTGCCCCATGCTCTGCGGGTCATGCCTGCGTGGTACTTACATCACTAGCAAGTTCGTTGGCCTTCTTGGCGTTCTGATAGGCTGGGGTGATCATGGCCGGGAAGCTGCCCTTTCCCCGGTGTTGGTGTTCCTCGTACTCCAAGTAACCCTGCTGGATCAGTTGAAAACTTTAATCAGTAAAGCTCCCCTCCCCGAATGGATGGGGATTAGCAATGAGCACTCATAGAGCCTGTTCCCATAGAGGCCTGTCCACACTGGACTTTCCGATCATGTCCACGTGGTGGTCAGTATGGCAGACCCTGCAGTCAGCACTAAATCAATGATAACGATCATCATGATCATTATCCACTGGATAAATCAAGATATCTTATCACTCTCCCAGGCCTGTGTGTTTTTGAATATTCATTTCTTAACTGACACACCAGGGAAGTCCTTTGTCTTCCAGGGGTCTCCAGCACTACCTTACTCAGGCCCAGTGGCAGATCTCTGCAGAGGGATGCTTTGACATCCCAAATGCTGTCTATGCTGGTGACATGTGTCACATAACCAGAAAAGGAGCATTATAAAATTTTTGAAATTTGGGAGGATAAACTTCAAATTGCTGTAAGATTATCTGAAGTGGGACAAAATGTGTATTGCAGACTAAGGATCATAATCTTTGTCTTATATTTTGTTTCCTCTTCCCCATAACACCAACCCACTCCCACAAAGGAAGACCTTCTCTTTCATGAACTATCACCACATGTCTGGGGTAACCCTTCCCAGGCCAACAGATGTACTTCAAGACCCCACTTAGATGTGACCTTCTCCCTGTGGAAGTCCCCAAGGCCTCCCTCACCCCAGGACCCACCCCGGGCAGAAGAAGCTGCTGCTTCATCTGCGTCCCCATTGCATTTTGCCCACAAATCTGGAGCAGCCCTTATTGTGTCCCTTGGGCTCGTGACTCCATCTCCCCATGGCCTCCTCCAAGGCAGGGCCTGCCTGTCTCTGGGACCAGGTTTGGACTCCAGCACACACAGGGGTCAAATTAGAACATCCTTGCTTCCTTTGATCCAGTAATGAAAACTCTTTAGCCTGGGTGCTCCTCCTTGCCTGGATGCCAGATGCTCTGCTGTCAAATTCTTTGGTACTCTACTCTATGGTTTTGTCCATTCTGCTCTATAGTTTTATGTTTATAGCTTTATTTTACCCCCCGCCCCGCTATATCTATATGCATGTAAGCATGTATGTAGGTTGTATGTGTGAATCTTTTTGTAAGACACCTAATCCTGTTGACTACCTGGTATAGCCTTTTCAGAGTCTAGTTACTCATTAAAAAGAAGCATGAATTGCTTGGCATTTAAGGGGCTGCAGATATTTATAGTTTATCTGCTCGCCTGCTTCTCCCTCACTCTTCCTCATGCCCCGGCGAGTCACACTAAATTGCAAAGTGAAATGCCACACTAGACTGAGTCCTCTCCACAGCTGCTAACAGGGCTATGGAACAACACCCACACTGATTCCTGTATTTGCTATTACCAGGACCAAAAACTTCAATCAGAATGTCCTGATTATCAAGAACCAACTATGCTACTATGAAGTTACATTTCATCTGTGTGTATAGACACATCTAGGTGCACACATGAAATGGTACGTGTGTATTCTGACTCGTGGTAGATAGGACTATCCAAATACAGAACAAACTATTCTTTACCAAATATAGAAGCCAGACTTTTTTTTAATAAAAATGATTTTTAAAAGTTGTCCTGAGCCTTCTAAACAACATATTTAAAATATGAAACCAGTAAAAACATATTTTCATTGACTTTAAAGTGCTAAGAAACTATTTAGTTAACTTAGAGAATTTGATAAAATGGCCTTTTTAATTCAAAACCAAGCATTTTCACTCAGGCAGACATTTACAAAGAGGTCACAACCTACCTTTACACACATCCTAAGACTCAGAAGAATATTTGCCCAAGTATGGTAACTTGTTTTTCTAAAGAAGAGAAATAAATTCTACGTGGTTCCTTTTATAAGTCATTGTGTGATAGACAGTCTACTCACTGCCAAATAATTGAAACAACTGTCCAATTAAGAAAAAAAAATCACGTAAACTCAGTGAACGTACTCTTCCAGTACACACGCTTGTTCTCCTGATATTCTTTATTTGCAACTGTGAAAAAATAATGCTTCCTTTCTCCCCTATAATACCCAGCTAGTACCAGGAAATACATAGGGATGTGCAAACAAAAATTAGCTTGTAATCGTAATCTCAACCTTTGTGTTCCCTATCAAGATAGAGTTCATTCGAGAAGCGAAATTGGGAAAAAGGTTTGCATTTCTGGCATACTGTTTTATCTAGCAACCTAGATAAGAAATTCACTTTCTGAGAAAATGAGTCCTGTTACTTAGCGAAGTGCTCAATACTTTTTAAGATGTGCATTTTGATCCCTCTCATGCTTATGCTGTGACCAGTTAAACATGGCCAGTCTAAGTCCTTGAGATGGTTCTTCAATGAATAGACGAGAATGCTTTATACTTGGCCAAGCCACCATATTGGTATAGGTCCTTTATTTAAAAAAAAAACAAAAAGTGCTTCAATCTGTTTTCCTAAGTGGGTCAAGTTGAGCCCTGTATTAGAGTTTATCCACTAGTTTCTAGCTTGGAAAATCCACCTTTCATAAGTAGGGCAAAGATAAACCACAGCCTCACATCTGATTAAATGTGTCACAGCCTAGAGGGAGTCAAACCGAGAACTGACTGTGGAAAAGGGCAGTCTCCCAGGAAGTCATTTTACCACATACCTGGCCATACTGATCTACACATTCCCTTGCCAACATGCCCTCAGCTCCAATGGCTGGACCAGCCATTCCCTTCATTTCTCTCTGATATTGTTGATGGTACCTCACCTGTTTGAAGAGAAAGGACAAACCCAGTGAATTTATCCTCCCATGCACAGTGGCCAGAAGAGTAAAAGCGAGTGTCTTGTGGAATATTTTTTTTCTGCTTGGGTTTACAGAGTGTGTCTTAGCCATAAAAGTGCCAGATCACTGTCCTGGTAAAACTGATTGAAAACTATGAAGGAAAGATACTTCCTGGCTCCAGGGTAAATACAAAAGTAGACAGGAAGTTGGACTCCCCAGGCCCAAGTTAATGTCCCTCTTCCTCCCTAACATGACAACACTGCTGTGGACACTTACATCACTTGCCAGCTCATTGGCTCTTTTGGCTATCTGATAAGCAGGTGTGATCATAGCAGGAAAACTTCCTTTCCCTCTCTGTTGTTCGTAGTCCTCTGTGTATCTCATCTGGAAAATGAAAAAAAAAAAAAAAAAGAGTGAATCACACGCCCCGATCCCACTGTGTACTAGGTGATTTTAGTGAGGTACCCTGCTAAAAGCTCCCATGACATCCTGTGCATCCCCTGAAGTAGGACATTTAAATTCTCTAAGTTTATTAAATGGTAGGACAGCTCTTAAGGCACATAATTGGCTGATAGCTTGATGGACCAAGTGCATCTTTTATACCTTTTTATTCCCAATACCCAGAACAGGACTTGGCACATGGAGACACTCAATGTGGAACTCAACACAAATTTGTTAAGCACCTGGTGTGGGCCAGGCGGTGGGCCTGGGCAGAGGAATAAATCTCCTCCTGTCCTTGAAGAGCTGCCAGTCAAGGTTGAGGAAAAAAAGAAGCTTCTCAACCCCAGATCTAGGCCAAGGCAAGTGGAAACCACTTATTAAGGTGAAGCTGGACTTGTGCTTCAACCTTCCATTCACAACACTAAGCTCTTGGTCTTATTATGCTATGGAACATTTGGACTATGAAAAGGCAAGTGGTAAAAATTCTTCAGAAATTATGTTCTTTAATTTAAGGTGGAAAGAGAGATTTCTTTCAGATTAATCAGATACATCCAGTTTGGCACTGATCTGATCTAAATTTTCCTCTCTAAAGAAGAGTTTTCACAAGGTCTGTGCTAGCTGACTTATTGGACCCAACCATCCTTGACCTTAGAAAGTTCTTCCTGGCACCCACGCAGGACTGGGATGCCTCCTACATTTTCCCTCCCCCCACCTCCAGGTAAGGAAAGAATGAGGGATCTTAAATGAAAACCACTGATTCATTTCTTACATCACTTTGAAGCTGTCCTCCCGCCTTGGCCCGTAGCAGCTCAGGGGTATCTGCCACCGTGGTGAACCGGGAGATACGCTCATAGTGCCCTCTCTTGTACTCCACCTGATGGGGAGACGGCACAGAGTCAGGGCACACCTACCTCACAGCCTCTCTGCGAGGACCTGTCCTTGTGGCTCTCTGGAAGCTGCGCCATCAGGCTGGGCTCAACACAAACCTTGGCAAATCTTCTATGGCTTGTTTCATGGGCTCCTCCTCAAAAACCACCTATGCTAATGTGCTAAGTCCAAGAGACTGACAGGTACTGCCATGCTTGAACAAATATTTAACTCCATTAATCTCCATAACAATCATATTTGGCAGGATTAATTTTTCCCCACTTTACAAATGAGAAGCCAAGGAAGAGAGAAGTTAAGTAATTTACCCATGGTCACACAGCTACTAAGTGATAGAGCCAGGATTCAAATCTCTGCATTCTGGCTCCAAAATCTCAGTTTTTAACCAATAAACTATGCTACTCTTCAGGAGGATCTGACATCCAGTTAAAAATCAGTGTCCTCCAGTTAAAAATCAGTGTCCTCAATGCTAAATCAACCTCAAGAAATCATTTGGTCCAGTCTTTGGGTGAGCTACATGGTCTTCTTTCTGTTTTATAGATGTGGCCCAATCAACACACAAAGGATAATTGATAGGGAAAAGGTAAAAACACAATTTTCTCCATAATACAACTCTAATGCTACCTACTGCCCAAAAGCAATCTCTTACTATTTTTTCCAGAATCATGGGTTCATTTATAATAAAAATTAGCCTAACCGATGGTGACCAAACATGCAGACCCTCACCTGGCTGGCCAGCTGATTGGCTTTCTTGGCTCTTTGATATGCAGGTGTGATCATAGCTGGAAAGCTCCCTTTGCCCCTCTGTTGCTCATAGTCTTCTGTGTACTCCTGCTGGTCAGAACCAATGTAAGCATGAGAACTAACATGATATTGGATGAGAACTAATAAAACTGCAATAAAACCAAAAAAACTGGATTCATAAGGTAGTTGGGAAATAGTTCAATCACCTGGAATAAATTTGAAAATGGCATTCAACTGGCAATTTGAATAACACCGTCGACACTGAAGAACTCATATTTCCCAGGTCAAATGGGTTCCCTTTCAATGCTTATATCAAAATATGTGGAACCAGTCAAAGGGCTGTCCTTTGACTCAAAAGTCTGTATGTTAACACAGCCATTAATACCAAGGAGACTTTTCTGTAACTCATCTGCTAGAGACAGTCCTACAGCATTGGGAGTAAAATGTCTCTCTCATGATTAATTATGATATGATATTATCTGGTGATAATGAGACATATCATCTTAGTATTTGTGTTTCTAGTGTTTTCTTTCCATTTTCTAAAGGAAAAGTCATGAAGACTAACAATATTTTCCAAAGTAAAGTCTTCAGAGGGTAGGCATGTGGGGAGATCTTGAGGGCAATGTGTGCAGAAGGTTAAGGGTTTCCACAATCTGAGCTAAAACTGCCTTTCCTACATGAAAGCCTACTAAGGTCTCTCTTACGGTTCTGGAGGTCAGTGCTTCGAAATGGGCCATCCGGTCTGGTTCCTTCTGGAGGTTCTTTCTAGAGGAAAATCTGCTTCTTTGCCTTTTCCAGCTTCTAGAGGCCCCCACATTCTTTGGTTTCTGCCCTACATGGCTTGTACTATCTGCTCCTGTCACCACATTTTCTCTGACTCTGGCCCCCCTGGTTCCAGGGATCAGGACATGGGAATCTTTGGGGGAGTGGGGCATTATTCTATCTACCACAATCTTACAAATAAAGGAACATTCAAAATAATTGCTAACTAATCACTGAATTAATTTCTAGGGCCCTTACCTCACCAAGAGACCTTCGAGCCTCAACCATCCTTACGATTTCAGGGTCTGGCAGAGCTCCTGGGCACCAGGCATTCCCTTCCCCACATCCGGTCCAATAGGCTCTCTACAAAGGAAGCACACAAATGCACACAAACACACGCCCCACATATGTGGTTGGCAAGATCCCCTGACCTACCCCACACTCCCAGCAACACTCATAAACATTGTGAAAATAAGATATCCTCTAAAAACTATAAACTCCTGTTGGCATATGGTGAGTCTCAGCTTAGAATGCTAATTTTTTTCAGGCTACAAAATGACCTAATATCCTTCTGAGATTCGCTTGTGTCATAGAAATATTCCAAATGTAACCGTACATTTCTTTGCTCATCATTGCACCAAGATTGGGCAGCAGGGAGTCACTGTGGACAGGCAACCCGAGATGAATCAGCATTATTCAGACAAGCTTTATAAACCTACTACCTATAATGTGTCTGAAAATTGACAATGGAAAAAAAAAGGAAAACAAATTTCCTCTTTTAATGACCTTCCTCATGACCCACCTTGTAAGATAAAACTTATATACAAAACAAAAAGCAATTAGAAAACATTTGTGTATCCAAATGTACTGTACAGGTGATGAACACAACTGGAGTTTTTAAAAAGCAGTCTGTATGAGATGGGCCCCATTTTGGGGCAGGAAGATGGAATTTGAGCTGGACCGCCAAGGCTGAGGTCAGTTAGCAGAGGCCAAGGGAGAAAGAATGGCATCTGCTCTAGAAGGTCTGTTCCACGAAAGCAGGGATTTTCATGTTTTGCTCACTAATATACCCCAAAAGCCTGGAACAGTGCCTAGAACATAATAGACGTGATACCTATTTGTTGAATAAATTCCAGGAGCATGGGACGCCTTGAATAAATGCATGAAGGCAGTGATGGGCTCAGTTGAAGGACCATGAGGAGCTGGGTTTGACTGGACTTGAGGGAAAGACATGGGGAGCCAGGGGGATTGGCGGGGGGCAAGCTGGACAGGATGGGTAGAGCCAGCCTTTGGAGATCTGGAAATACAGTTAACTCATGTGTGAAAATATGCTCAACCACTCTAGCAATCAGGGAAATCTAAATTAAAACAACAAGATGTAGATTGTCAAAATATTTTTCTGTTAATACCAAATGCTGGTGAGAGTGTGGGTGAACAGGTATTCTCATACTCTGCCTCTGCAAGTATAACATGTACAGCTATTTTAGAAAGCAATTTGATAGTCTCCATTAAAATTAAAAAGGCACACACCCTTTGACCTAGCAACCTCATTTTTCATAATTTATTCTAGACAAACACATTCTTGTGTCCAAAAGAGATATTGAACAACCGTGTTCATTGCAACTTCATAATAAGAAAAAAAAACCCTGTGTATTAATAGGGATAGCATGGTACTGTACATCCATTCTTAATGTTGCACCCGTGATACACCCATCCATAATAGCTTAAAAGGATGCTGATGTGGAAATATCTGCAAGGTACAGTAGTTGGAAGGGAGAAGACAATGAACTTGGGCTAGAACAGAGGGAGTTGAGGTGAAGCTAGGACACATGGATGGAGGTCTTCCATAATTTTATCCAGAATTACAAACTGGATAAAAGAAGACCTAATTAATTTTCTCTAGAAGTAATAATAATAATAATATACTTCATTTGCATAGTATATTGTTTCTCTTTGTTTTTCCAAGCCCATCTATCACTCCTCTCTCACCTCATTCACCAGTGGTTGACTATTCTGTACACCTGTCCCATCCTTGGATTTCATGTCCCAGTGAAAAACCGATTTAAACTGTTCACCATCTTCTTGGTCATGGATCTGCACAGTAAAGACATTGTCAGTAATGTTTCCACCAGAAAAGAGAAAGAAAATAAACAAATAATGCCTAGCTAAAATTGTGGGATTTTCCTAAATCTCAACTGCAAAACATCTTAACTACACTACAATACATGCTGTGCTGTCAGTCTCACTGTGGTTTCATCTGCACCACCCGCCAGGTGGCACATATAGAGCACCTGCTGTGTGCAAAGCTCTATTGAGCAGTACAATTAAAAAGACTGAAATAAAGTCTCTATTAGTTTATCACACAGCACAAAGTATTCAGGTTAGAGTAACCTCAGAAAACACTGGACATTAGAGTAGCAGTTCTTAATTTTAGTCTGTGTAACCATCACCCAGAGAGCTTGTGAAAATGCTGGCTCCCCAATTTCATGGAGGTATTGTCCTGTGCTTTATAATTTTACCTTTAACATCTTGATTTATAACATACCTTGAGTTAATTTTTGTGTATAGGTATGAGGTAGGGGTCAAGGTTCATTTTCTTCTATATAAATACCCAATTGCTCCAGGACCATTTATTGAAACATCATTCTTGCTACATTGAATTGCAGTGGTGCTTTGTCATAATTCAGGTGACCACATATGTGCAGTTCTATTTCTGGACCTTTACTGTAGGCCCTGGTCTGTTTGTCTATTCTTGTGCCAATCCTATGCTGAGTTAATTACTACTGCTTTTAGAAGCCTTGAAACCTGGTAACCTAAGTCTTTCCATTTTGTTCTTCAAGATTTCTTGGCTATTCTAGAACCTTTGTGTTTTCCTGTCAATTTTAGAGTCAGTCTGTCAATTTCTACAAAAAACACCAGGATTTTGATTGGGACTGTATTGAATGTATAGATCAATTTGGGGAAAATGACATCTCAACAACATCTTCATGACCTTGGGATAAGCAAAGATTTCTTAAAGAGAACATAAAAAGGACTAACCATAAAGGAAAAAAGGTCACAGGCCCAAATCAAGATATCACAATTATTAGGTCTTAGATGAGGCCTAGAAATCTGAAATTTTTACAAGTTGAAGTTTAAATCCTTAATTTTACAGATAATGAGGAAACAAGCTCAGAGAAAAGTTTAAACCCAAGGAATTCTAGTTCCCTAAGAAAGGCACTTTCTGTCATTGACTTTCTGGGCCTGCTGCTGCTTAATACAGCTCCAATGTGTATATTTTTAAATATATAAATTGAGAGATCTTTACATGCTTTTCCCCTTGTGTTTTAAGAACTATCACGAACATTGCACAGACTTAAGGCAAGGATTCTTGCCTACAAACAGTAACACTAATATTTGGGGCCAGTTAATGATTTGTTGTGGGGGACTGCCTTGAACATTGCAAGATGTTGAGCAGCATTCCTGGTCTCTACCACCAGATGGAATAGTACATCCCCCACCCCTTTGGGACAATCAATATGATGTCCCCAGACATCGCCAAATGTCTCCTGGGGGTAAAACTACCCTCCTCGAGAAACACATACTTAGGGAATCAGAAACACATGGCCAAAATAGATATTCCATCTCATTTCCAAAAAGCTGTATTTGCTGTCCTCCTCCCCCAGTACAAATCCACCACTGTGGAGGGTTTTCTCTCCCAGAGACTTTTCACGAGATTCATAATCACACTGAGGAAATAGGTAGAGGAGAAAAGGTCACAAATGCTACTAGTGGAGTAAGGAAGAGTTGAGGGCTAAAGTTCATTCTCTGAATAGAAGAGATCCTAGATGTTTTATTCTACCAACAATTCCATTCACACCTACCAAAAAGGAAATTCTATCTTTGTAAATATTTGTTTATTTTTCAAAGAGTGATATTTAGGAAACAGAAAACTGTAGATGTACTTCAAATGCCAATTCAGAATTTCTACTCTACTTTTCTCCTTCCTCACCATCATTGAAAAATCCCGTTCTTTCCTTTTTTAATTTCAGCACATGTACAATGAATTTGTATTTTATTTAATAGGCAAAGTCTCTCCGAGAGGCAAGGGGATACAAAGGTAATCCATCACACACCCTAGGGTGGTTGTGAGACCTGGGGCCTGGGAGGGACATGGTTATTCATTTCAATTTTTCCCTGGTGAGAAAAGAGAAAGTGATCTCACGAGTTAATTTTTTGGTACATACACATACGTGTACACACACACGACACACACATATATACACACATGTACACACACCATATACACATACATACACATACCAGATACATATGCCTGCACACATATACACATTAACCATATACAGATACATATACACACATACCATATACACATATACATATACCACATGTGTACACATATACATACACATGCAAATACACATACACACCACATACATGTATACCACACACAAACGTGTACACATGCACACGTATCACACACATATGTACACATGTACACACATCACACCTATATACACATGTACCTACATTCCCCATATGCACATGTATGTACATATACACATAGTCACATAGATGTGAATATACACATACAGGCCTCCTGGGAAGCTCACATCACTGTCTGCGGCTAGAAATAGAACCAGTGACAATCCTAGCCTTGCTCCAGGTTGGATCTGTCATACACAGTTAAAAGAAAGTGAGTGCATTACTACCTCAAAGACAGGTAAATATTGTGTGACCTGTTGCACGATTGTAAGGTAGAGCTATACCGGCTGTGGCTTAGGGTAGGGAAGAAAAGTACATTCATTATGGATCTTTGTGTAGAAAGTGTAACATATGCAAACAGCATTCTGATGTATGAGTACATCTCCTTGTGTTTTATCTGTCAAATTCTGGCTATACAACTCCAAAAACATCTGGATATTTGAAAACATGCATAAGTGGTTTTTTTCTTCTGGAGAGTTTGCCATACTCTAGGTATAAATGAAAGTGAGCCAATAATATGGGATCTAAAGTCAGACTGGTCTGGATTTGTACCCAACTAGCTGGGTGAAACCAGGCAGGGTACTCAACCTCTCTGAGCCTCAGCTTCCTCAACTGTAACATAATATTACGGAAGGTTCTTGTGAAGAATATATGAGATAATATAAAGAACTTAGTGGAGTGTTTGGCACTCTGGGTAAGTAAGAACTAAATTCAGTATTTATTGTAATTTCATGTAGCTGGCCTCAGACATCAAAAGATGAAAACAAAGTTCTAAAAGAATTAGCCTTCTCAGTAATTTACAATTTACAATCACTTTTGAATTCTCAAGGCTTCTGAATCCTTAGGAATCGGTGTATGAGCAAATCCCTGAGCCTTAGTTTCCTCACCAATAAAATGGACTAACAGTAGTATCTACTTCATGTGTATTAAATGAATTAAGCACTTCTACAGTAAATGCTCCATAAGCTTGTTAAAAATAATAATAACCTCACAATTAGTGCAAAGCACTTAGTGAAACAAGGTATCTTGGCAGTATGTGTAGAAAGCCACACAGCCAGGCCTAGCTCTGTCTAATACATACTTCCTTGAGGAGGAGGCAAGCCCCGGCATGCAAGAGAGTTGGTATGAGGCGTGGAAACATTAGGAAGGGGACCTTGGGCAAGGAGAGATTACTAGAGAGACTTTCACTTCATGAGTAATTTTCTAATTTTAGAAAGCCATAAACTTCATCCCACAGAGTAACTTCGTGTGGGCATGGGCGAGAGAAGCTCAATGATTCATCATTTTAGTAGGCACAAGAGTTCCATCAATAGCTGGTTATTTGACAAAACATTGTTGATCTTTCAAGACATTAGGTTTGTCAATGTGGACTCCTTGTCTCCTTCCCATCCCAACCCCCACCTCCCAAACCAAACTTCCTTTCCCAATCAAAATATCTTTGACCTGTCCCCACCAAGGGGAAAGAAGAAAGAGAGGCTGCCAATAATCTTAAACAACTACCGAATTTAGAGAGATTTAAGAGTGTGGAACTAGAGGTTTTTAATTTTATGTACCAAAGCATCACAGGGGAAAGAAAAGACTTGTAATATTTTTCAACTATGTAAACTATATTTTGTGTATTAAATACCTAGTACATTTAGGGCTCACTCTATAAACTGTCCTCAATGTGTCTAGAACTGGCCAGATACACAGATTATACTGGAATCAAGGACCTCAGATATTGAATCTAGATTATCCTGTATATTGGCCCCTAATCTTGTGGGACAACAAATAGCATCATTTGCTACTCAAATGCACTTTGCATGTGTATGTGGCTGAAATGGGTAAATTCACATATAGACGGAGACACTTAAAAACACAATAGGTGCCTAAATAAAGGGATTTTCTTTTTTAAAAAATTGACACATAATATTTATACATATTGATGGGGTATGTACATGCATAGAATGTGAAATGATGAAGTCAGGGTATTTAGGGTATACATCATCTCGAACATTTATCATTTCTATGTGTTGGGAACATTTCAAGTCCTCTCTTCTAGCTATTTTGAAATATATAATACGTTGTTGTTAACTATAGTCACCCTACTCTGCTATCAAACATTAGAACTTATTCCTTCTAACTATATGTTTGCACCCCTTAACCAACTCTCTTCATCCTCCACCCACCCCCACAAGCAAAATTAAGTAACTTACTTCACTGATGCCCTCTGCAGACTTCCTCACATTTGGATTTAATGGAGTATGATAGACACTCGTGAAAGTGTTGTTTTTAGGGTTATGGCTACAAAAAGTAGACATAAATCAAAATTAGAAGTACACTTCATCCAAGATGACTGAGTGACGATTCCTAAAGGTACATTTTTTAAAATCAATAAACATAAAACTTAATAATTAAGTTCATGATTTTCCAGGCAATGAGTCTTACAGGGAAAAAAAAAGCGAACCAAATAAATTCAACATATATAACTTAAAGCCCAAATTTAACTGGAAATGATCATTTGAAAACTTTCTGAAAAAAATAGAAAAGGATTCTGAAATTATTTAAAACACTTTAAAGTTCTGCATGTAGAACCATGACAATTGTGTTGCTCTGAACAATATTTAATAATTTGACAAGAGGTTATAGTGCATAAATTTGATCTTTTACTTAGAAGAAATTTAAAATTTTCTGTCCATTGCATAAAATCCCACCTTAGGTCTCTTCAACGACTGGATGTAAGTGAACACTTTTGGGAAGACATTTCTTGGATTTAACCCTGGAGTATCTGATGTGAACCTTTAGCTGGCTACTTTTTGAAAAACAAACACAACTCAAGAGGTGGCAGGGAGGAGCATCAAACACTTACGCATGGCAGTATGGCTTTTTCTGGTGACTCACAAAGTTATTAACAGATAGCATCATCTTGCAAACTTCACAGTGAAAACATGCTTTATGCCATATCTAGAAATCATATAGAAAAGATTTAGCAATTACCTCTTGTTTCTATATTCAAGGTTCTTATATATTTTAGGGTAAAAAAATTGAACTTTAGGGATAAAATGATGATTTAAAAAATTAAAAACCACACACAGTTATAATAACACACAGTTAAATAAATGGATCATTTTTTTCAAGACAGCACAGAAGAAAAAGAAATGTGTAGAACTAAATAAAGGTGGGAAAATACATCTTTTTCTTAAAAACCCCACATGTCCACATGTGTGAAGATAAATTTCCCATTGTTGTTATTATTCCCAAAGGCCAAGAAATGTCTACTGACCTGATCTATACAGCTGATCTTCTCAGCAGGGTAAACCCCATACCCACACCTAGAGCAAGCCTGCACATTCATCTTGAAGTCCAAAGAGAGGAGACAAAAATTAGCAACAGGCAAGAAATCCAAGAAGAGCCCCCAGTCTAGTCGTTCAAGTCTCCAAAATCCAACAACTATTAAATTCCTGCGGGCACCTTGAAAGTTCAGAATCCAACTTCCACTTTCCTTTGCTGACCTTCTAGTTTGAAGTTAGCAGTTGGATGGTTTTTAAAGCTGCCACTTACTCAAGGGGCTATTTTGGCAACTCACTCAGCACGCATGCGTCTGGGAAATAAGGTGGAGGTATTTCTAGCTGACATGCTTCTCTAAATAGAAAAGTGAACTCACAACAGCCTCATGTTTATGTGGATAACCAAATCCTGGTGTATGATCAGGCAGCATGTAGAGGTTTAACACTAGCTGTGATCATAACCCAAGAAAAGAACCTTAAAGGAAGATGCACACCGTCATCCGATGATCAAATTAGAAAAGCTTGCTCTATGCATCCTGTGACTAAAGCAGAAAGGCCAGCTCCCAAAAATATAGGAAATAAAATGAGATTGATTCACTCCCCTGGAAAGATAAATACTATATTTGAATTTTAGCTCTATCTACTAAAAATGTTCATAACAATGAAACTAAAAACTTAATATTAATTTGTGTTTAGCTTCTACTGGAATGCAAAAATACAAACTAATGAGAACTTGGTGTTTTAGCCTCTGTGTTTTATCCTGGAATGTTGCAAGAAGATCTCTCTGATTGTTGCCTTGCCTCACAGGCCTTAATGGGGTGGCTTGAAGACAAAAATCTCTATTCCTGGTTCTGTGAAGGCTCTCGCTGCCTTCAGTTGCTGGTGAAATGTCATCTTATCACCTTATGTAAATACCTTATACAAAACGGCACCTGACCTGTCCCCACCCCTAGGTCATTGCCTTCTATTACCCTTAACCTGCTTGATGGTCTTCACCACAGTTATAACCACCTGATGCAGTAAATATTAATGTGTCTGTTTTTTAAAATCATGTCCCCCCATCAAAATATAAGATCTATCAAAACAGGATCCCTGGTCCTTGTTGTCACTTCTATATTGCCAGTGCCTAGAACAAGGCCTAACACTTAAAAAGTGTTCAATAAGGATTTATTGAATTAATGAAATAAATTTAATACTCACACCAAAATGCCTACAGAGGCCAGGTGTGAAGTCCTAGGTGATGGTAGGAACCAAAGAGCTGATTACACACCCCCATCTGAAGCAACTAACTGCTCCCCAGTCCCAGCCAACCGTTGTCATGAAAAAATCAGTGTCCAGCATTGTCAAATATTCTGATTTTTCCAGAGAAGCCAGAAATCTGCATTTACACATGAAATTTCCAGTTTCGTATATAAAATAATAAAACAGGGCTATGGGCGGTATTTGGTCGGCAGGCTACCAATTTGTGACCTCTGACCTAAATGCTCTGAGATTAGGCTGGTGTCCACAGGTAAGGTGGAGAGAGGCCAGTACTATTTTTGCGTTGAGTTGAAATAGCCAGGGGGGAGGAGGAAGCTCTCAAGTAAATGAAGAAGAGTAACATTCATGCTCACAGGAGACTAAGGAGAGGGTGGAGTCTGAGGTTTTCCCATTTGGGGCACAAGGCAGCTGTCTCAGCACCTGGAGGGAGCTCAAAGCAGGGACTCCAGGCTGAGCAAAGACTTCCATGCTGAAATGTGATCAGGGCAGCAGGGCTGCCACCAGCCTGAGCAAATGGGAACAGCAACTGGCACGGGACAAAGACCCAAAGGGTTCCCCGGATGTTTTGCTCTGTACCAGACTTCTCAAGCCTTAACTGGGGAGAGGGGTGTAAGCCCCAATAATCACCAAGAATGAACTTTTCCCCAATTCAGAAGGCAGAGGAATCAGGGTAGATTTCATTTAAAGGAAAAGCTATGCAATATTTCTTCTCTGTCTGAGGTTGTGATTACAATCTGTAGCTGCTACAAATTCACAGTAAAATTTGTGAAAACAAGGAGTACCAAAGTGAAAGTTGCTAAATTTGTCGTGTACTTTATTTCTGCTTTATTAGATATCAGAAAATATGAGGAGGAAAACCCCACAGAACTGGAAATGGGACAGTTTAAGGAACTGGAAGTCAATGCTCATTGCCGGGGCAAGACAGACACAGCCCTCACCTAGACCCTTGGTGGGTCCATACCACCCCTCTGGTGTTGTGTATGGCCCCTCCTCCTCTTGGCCTAAGCCCCTCCCTCTTGACAATGATCACACCAAGCCCAGGCCAGTGAGCACTCCATGTTCCTCTGGCCTTAGGGATTGGTTTAGACATCAGTCCTAGCCTGGGTTTTTCAGAAAACAGAACCTGAGGCAAAGGATCATGTGCAAGGACTTTATTCAGAAGTGTAATCCAGGGAGCAGGAGTTAGAAGGCAGGAGATGGGGGAGGGCAGTCAGTACAAGATTGGTTCTCAAGGTGGCCACCACCTGGTATAAAGTGCATTGGACTGCTCGATCTCCATCTTCCAAGCAGACATATAAACAAGTGCTACTCAGGAATATCTGAGTAGGGGGGAGAATTTATCTGTTGGCCCCAGTCTCCCATGAGTGAAAGGTTTGCCCCATTGGGTGTTAACTCCCCTATGCCTCCATGCTATGTATGTGCTCAGGGGAGCCCCGCAGCATCACTTGCCTCAGTATTAACAGGAAAACACCAAGGGCAGTAGAAGGCCAAAGACACTGTTGGATGTGCCCATGTAAAGATGACCAGAGTCCACACTGAGCTAGTTGCCACTATCAAAGCTGAGCTGGCACAAGTAGGCAAAGGCCCGTGACAGGTGAGGCCAAGGTGTCTGAGGCACTATCCAATGAGCAGAGCACCCAGGACCTGGGCTTGGAGGGGTGAGCTGGAGCCAGATCCTATAGAGCCTCGTGGATCCTTGATCTGGATGCTTCTGCCGACACCACCCCGTGTTGCTGTGGCTTTTTTTTTTAAGTCTTAACTCACAGGGAGCTTCTGATGAATGAAAAACCTCACGGCCTTTTGCTTCACATTAATGACTTTTAATTGCATGTGGGCAATTGGTTTCTTTTTGAAGTTAAAGCAGCCCTCCTTATTTATCTCTTTTAAATTTCATCTAGTTGATGGTGGTCTCCCTGCTTCAGTGGTCAAGGTCTTTTGGGGCCCTGATTGAGTCGTCCAGGACATGAGGCAATTCTTCCTAGCTCTGTGTCATTTCCCAGCCCTCCAGGGCTGTGCGTGGGAACTGGTTTTGAAATTACAGAGAGATGATAAATGTGAAGTGAGAGGACAGCCACTGCCCCTTCCCTCTCACCGGTGCTCAGGTTAGATTGGAGTTGTTCCTCCCGCACTGGGGTGGGGGTTGTGCATGCTTTAATCTGGGTTCCCCCAAAAGCAAGGGCTTGGGTGCAGGTAGGTTATTTGGGAGGTGGTCCCATGAGGCAGGAGTGAGGGTTTAAGGAGAATGAGCCAGGGAAGAGAGAAAATAAAGGGTATATTCTGAGGTAGTTACCACTGTGGGCAGCTGGGGCTCAATCTTGCTGGGGACCCTCTGAGAAACTGCAGAATGTGCCTCAGAATTGTTCCATTGAAGGATGGTCACTTATCCACTCCACTTTCATCCCCTATTGGCCAAGGGTTACCCTCAGGGGCATTAACTCTCCCCTAAACCTTTAGGGGAGACCTGTCTGCATGAGTTGAATGGACTTCATCAGCTTTGGGGAAAGCCCAGAGGCCCAGTAGAGGGCCACTGCTGCTGGAGTTAAGGAAGGACTGGTGGCATGTGTGAAGCTAACATTGGTGAGCAGAGGGGATGTGGCACAGGGTACCCCAGGAGTTGGTCACTCAGGGAAACTGGCTGTGGGCAGAGTATTTATACGAGATGCACCATGAACTCCCACTGTCTTGCTCTTCTGGGCTGATGGCATCAACTATCTTCCACCCTTCCGCTGCTCCACACTGTACCACACTGTGTCCACATACTTGGGGTGGAGAATTCAGGAAGCACGGCCTTGTTTTGAGCTCTTACACTTTCCAAGGTCAGACCTTCCCCCCACCCCAAACCTCACCCCCATCCCTGGGCCTTACAGGTGCCTGGGGGGGAAGTCGTTGGGAGTGTTTGCATGGGGTCAGATAGGGGCAAAGTTCCATAGGCTTTGGCTGATGGGGGAAGTGGGTCACTGATTTCAGAAAGAAGTTCCTCTGTGTGGCTGTAAGACCTGAGCACTAGATGGTGGTGACTTTAGTTAGGCAAATAGTTCCTATCACCATGGGGAAACTTGATCATTGGCAAGGTTACCTAATGCCCAGGCTTCACCCTGAGATGTTGAGCAAGTGATCGGTTGGTTTACAGGAACTGTACTGTGTGCAGGAACATTAGAGAAATCTTTTGTCTCTCCTCAAACCTAAATCTGGTTTGAGACCGCTCTTCAGTTGAAAGTTACCGTTTGCTTTGGAGATGAGATCATGTCTTTTGGTCTAAGATAGGGGTCCACAAACTTTTTCTATAAAAAGTCAGATTGTAAATATTTTAGGCTTTGCAGGTCACGTATGATTAATCTCTATTGCATCTTCTTTTTTTTACAACCTTTCAAAAATGTAAAAAGCATTCTTAGCTTGTTTGCTGTACAAAAACAGGCCATAGGCGGCCCATAGGCTGTAATTTGTCAATCCTGGTCTGAAGGGTTGCTCACAGGACATCACGAACAACCAGATCTGATTTCCTCTTGGGAGAGGGAGGGAGGAGGAAGACAAGGAAAGGATTAGGAATAGGCTCAGCCCCACCTGGCTGGGCTTTGACAGTCTGCAGCAGAATCTTATTCAAGTGTGAATAATAACACCCAACTGCTGGGGTTCCCTTTTCCTGGGCTAGGAAACCACAACACACCCTGTGGTTGGGGTGGAGGTTTCCCTCTGAATCAAGAAATGGATATTCCTACTGCTGAAGGCCACAGAATCAGAAATAAGGCAGCCCGTGGATTGGGGGTACATAGGTATCTGAAAGTTGATCATACGAATTGGGTCATTCTTTGTCATACTCAACTAAAACAAAGGTGAGAGGCCAGAAGAAAATAGCAGCCAGGGCACATAACATTGCTCCAAGAATGTAATTCTTTTCATCCTGGCTGCTGAAACTGCCTGCTGCAGCCTGGAGCCAGTTTTATCTAATACCTGCTGAAACAACCCGCTGTGACTCTAAGGACAGTTTTACCCACTGCTCTCCCTCACCAGTCAAAACTTGCCAGCTTCCCAAAACTTACTAGTGACAATAAACTTTCTTGAAGAGCAATACATAACACTTTTCCTTCTTATAAGACCTCCATCCTTCACTTTGTTCTTCAGACATACTGAAGACTGCTGGTCTGCATGTATTGCATCCCAAATTATAATTCTTTTTTCCCAAATAAAATATTTTAATTTTAGAGATTCGTCTCTATATGCTATTTGACTTCAACAGTTATATCCACTTGGGTCCAGTCAGGAGCAAGAAAATACATAGTAACCTGAATAGGGAAAGGTGAATATAACAAATTATAAACTATAACAGAATTGACTAGTCAGAAGTAAAGAGAACTCTAAAAAATACAGCAACAGCAGATAGAATATACTTGCACATAACATACATATTAGTTTGCTAGGGCTGCTATAACAAAGTACCACAGGCTGGGCGGCTTAAACAACAGAATTTATTTTCTCACAGTTCTAGAGGCTACAAGTCCAAGATCAAGGTATCAGCAAGGTTGATTTCTTCTGAGGCCTCTCACGGCTTGTAGATGGCCACATTCTCCCTGTGTCTTCACGTAGTCTTCCATCGGTGTATATCTGTGTCCTGACCTCCTTTTCTTACAAGGAAACCAGCCATATTGGATTAGGGCCCACCCTACAACCTCATTCTACCTGTTTAAAAATCCTATCTGCAAATACAGTCGCATTCTGAGGTACTGGGAGTTAGTACCTCGACACATGAATTTGTGGGGAACACAATTCAGCTTAAAACAACATAATATAACACAGCTAGCCACCACCCCTAGAGCTGAGATAGGGGGCCCCAAGGAAGATCCCCTCACCTCACCCTGCTGAGATCCACACCTTGCTGGAGAAAGTATAGCCCTGGCTCACTAGATGACAGAGAAGTCTATGTGGTGCCACGCCAGTGGAACTTGCTAGAAATTTGTTCTCTAGAACTTTCTGGAAATCCACTATTTAGGTGTCAGAGAGAGCTGTCTCCATGGGCAGTGTCTCAATGGAGGCACTCTGCTACAAAACCACCTGAAGGAAGTGTCAGGGGAAGTTGCTGGTTGCTGGGTGCTCTGGTCACCAGACACACTACTGGAGGCTGGTGCTGAGTAGCCACTCCCTCTGCAGGAGCCTGACTCTGCAGCAGCACACCAGACACATCAGAACCAGGAAGCAAAACTCTTTCCATCCTGTAATGTCTGACCAAGCTTAACATCAGGCCACTGGCAAAAGAGCCCAGCTCAATTTTCACAGAACAGATTAAAAGGGTGAAATTTAAGTTGGGAGGCAATTAATGGATAACAAATACAACATGAATTCCTTCTTTCAGGGCAGAAAGGGATTCCACCTGGACCCTGAGCTTCCCACTCTCCCCACCTGGCAGAAGCATGCTGGTGCCCTCAGCAGAGGCCAGAGTTTGGGTTGGGGCCTGCGGGGTGTCAAGAGCGGCATTTCTGTTAATCTTGGGATATCCTTGGTGGGGTCCTGCATAATCATAGCCTGGCCTGAGCTGTCCTGTGGTGAATTGGAGAACAGTCACTGGTGGCACCCCTCAGGGCTGCTATGTCCAGTAGGGTGGGGATGGGGAGTTTACCAGCAGCCTGGTGACCAGAAGACAGGGCTGGAGGGACTGGCCCAGGAGCATCCATGAGGTCAGCCCTTTGGAAACCACCCAAATAGAGGAGGTTGGGAGATTATTCTGGGATGAGGGGGAACATTCATGCTATAATTATGTGAATATAGAAAGGAAGCATAAAACAATTACATGGCCCAAAGCTGGAGAGACACAGGAAGGAGATACATTTAGAAGAGAAAAGCATTTGGATGCAAAGTGTCAGTACAATGATTACAGAGGGAAAATTTCAAAATGATTTCTTCCCTTCCATATTTCCTTGTTGACACTGTGATAAGCCAGACTCAGAACAGTAACTTTGGGATTTCTCACGCTAGCCCACAATAAAGGATGAAAAAAGAAAATTTTCCTGCAAACCACCACTCATTTGAGCCAGCTATGAATTCTCATATGCCAACACACTGTAATATTTGCGTGATATAATTTACAGTAGAGCCTTTCTTGTGGATGGAAAATTCATTATTTTCCTAGACAACCTAATCCTGGTTCTGCCACTGGCAAGGCTGTGATTTGGGCAACTGCTCTGAGCGTCACATTCTTTATCTAGAAAATGAGCAGGGTTAGTTGTGAAGGTGCTAACATTTTACTATATTCCAGGAATAACCTGCAAAATCCTAGATTATAAATTAGATAAATCAGAGAGTAATTTATTTGCTTTGCTAGTAAAGAGTCTTCATTTCCCAAATGATTCACAACTGAATTTCTTTACAAAGTAAATTATCTTAGTGGCTCAAATGGCTTCGTTTACCCCAACATTTCAGGAACGTTGAGTACTGAATAAAGAGTAGTGCAGCCACATTAGATACCGTGTTACTGCCTGTGAAAAATACTCAGGAATTCAGGATTTGTACAGAAATTAATCAATTCTAATTATTCCCTTACACTTGGCGGGAGCCAGTCGTTTTTCAAACCAAGCAAGTATTCTCACCTGGTGAGAATTCAGAGACAATACCCAAGTCTCAGGCCCAAACGAAAGCAAGCAAACAAAAAGATAAGATGTGGTTCTTGCCTAACGTCACACTCCTAAGCTTGTACTCCTTTACAAGCTGGAGTACTTTGGTAGTTCTTAAAAGCAAATACTGTATCTCTGGTATGAATAAAACCACAATTTCTTCTCAGATATTTACACTTTAGTGTGAGTTAATCAGTTACCTCCTTGAGGAGTCTTGGGGAGAAAGGCACCGGAGGCCCCGGGGATGAAGACAGACGTGTGTGTGTGTGTGTGTGTGTGTGTGTGTGTGTGTGTGTGTGTGTGTGTATTGAGGGCTGTGGGGGTCGGGGCGAGCTGGAATCCGTGGAAGCCTCTCTCTCCCATATTTGACCAAGTCACAGCCACATATCCCGTGCCTGACACGCGGGGGCGCGCAACAAATACTTTTTGAAGGGTTCGGGCGCAACATCGCGCGGAGCGGGCCGGGCCGCGAGGCGGACCCAGAGTTGGCGTCCGACGCCCACGCGCGGGGGCGCCCCCGCAAAGCGCCGTGGCGAAGCGGGAAGACCACGGCGATCCCACAGCCGGCCCGAGGGGCTCGGCGTGGGGGAAGATAACGCAGGCAGACGCCGGCGCGAGCCCCCGGGGGACACGAACGGGGCCGGCTGGGGAAGAGCCTGCTGGCTACGGGAAGCGGGTCCGGCGTTGGTTCGGAGGCCTAGTCGAGGTCTAGACCGGGGGCGGGGGACGGGGAGGTGATATGACAGGCGCCCCATCACTGCGCAGAGTCTGCGCTCTCTGGGTCCCTCCGAGCGCGGCCAGTTATGCAGGACGCGCTCCCCGGGGGCCGCGCGCGGGCGGGATCCCTTACACCTTCTGCAAACTTGGCCCAGCGCGCTCGCGGGTGCGCGCGGCCAACTTCGCAGAGGCGACCGCCGGGCACGACGCGCGTGGCGGCCCGGGCCACTCTGCGGCCAGCTTTGCAGAGGGCGCCCTCGGGTGACTTTGCGGGCGGCCCCCTTTCCGGAGCGCACTGGCCCTGAGCCCCGGGCGGCGCACGCGGCCCCGCCTGGCCCCGCGTCCCGCCCCGGGCGGCCCCTCCTTCCGCAGCGCCGCGTCTTTTACTTTCGCTTTCGCGGCAGCTGTCGCAGACCCTCGCTGCGGACGGACTGAGACGGTGCCCGCTTCCCGCCCTGGGAACGGTAACTCCGGCCCCGCCTCTGCGCGCGCTTCCTCCCCCTCCCCGCCTCCTGCCCTTCCTGCCCCGCTTCCTCCCCCTCCGCCGCCCGCGCAGTCTGGGGGAGCCGCGTTGAGTGGGGCACAGTGGCCCCCCACGGCTGGCGCCGAAACTTTGGGGAGACGGCGCTTTCTCCCCCGCCTTCGCTTGCCTTGCTCAGCGCGTCCTCCCTTCCCTCCTCGCCAGGGGCTGGGAACACCCCGCACTCCTCGCGCTCTTGGGGGTCTGGAAGAGGAGGAGGAACGGATTGAGAAGCGAAGGAGGTTGGTTATCTGGCACAGCGGGTAACAGCGAGGGCTCCCTTGCCAGACAGGCCTGGGTTCCAGTCCCCGCGCCCCTGCCTGCCACCCGTGGGACCTTGGCCCTGTCTGTGCGTCGTCTGTTAGATGGGGACCGTAGTGCTCCCGGGCTGACGTGCGGCGGGGATGGGAGCGTGGGATGAGCGTGCATAGCAGCGCCTCGGTCAAGGCTGAGTGCGCTGGAGCTACTGTCATCATTGTTGGCGTATCCTTGTGCTGGGCTCTTGGGGGTACTTTAGGAGGTGGAGAGAAGGCAGGCGACACCGAGTCGTGTGGACTCTCTGGACACAGTTTTGTGGTTTATGGAGCAGTAAAATTATTTGTCATTCCGGGCCCTTTGCCTTGGACTTTTCCCAGGCTGGTTGACGTGGCCCTGACTTTTCCTTCTTACAGGCTATTTCCTCCTTCTGGGTCTCGCCAGCCTAACCTTCATCCTCCCTACGGTACTGCTGTCGCCTAGGTTCACAGTCCGCCTTCTGCCACCTGTGATCTGTGTGGCTTTGGACAGATTACTTAACCTTTCTGAAGAAGCTGAAGCTGCTTCTACAAGACAGAGGTAAAGGCTCCAGTGTCCTAGCAGTGCTGTGAGCCTCAGGTGACACAGTGGAGCACTGCAGTGCCCAGCAGGGGCCCCTCTCCCCTTACGAGGTGCTAGAGGTGGGAGGTGGAGGTCTCAGGGCTGCTTCTCTTTGAGCCCTTGATGAAGATTGTCTTTATTTGGGCGAGAACTGGGGCGCAAATTGTATGATGTCGCTTCTCAGGGTAAGCAGCTGCAGTAAGTCCGTTTCCTGCCTCTTGAAAATAAAAAGTTTGGACAATAGCTGGGAAGTGATTTCCTACCCAGCTATGTACCAGTTGCCCCAACATGTGGGCGTCTGTTGAGCATGTTTAGAAATAATCACAACAGGATTTTTTTTTTCAGTTCCCACGAAAGCTTTTTAAAATACGGCTGTGGTTTTAAAATATCAGGGAAAATTGGCAGTTGAATGTTTCTTAGTCTCACAGACAGTGGGGTAATAGGGAATATTAACATTTTTTGACTATTTAGAAAGTGCCACACCGTGCCTAGCGTTTTACATGCATTGCTTCCTTCATCCTCGCAGCCACCTGTGACTTAGGCCCCACTGTTTTCCCATTTTACAGATGAGGAAACTGAGGCTCCGAGAGGTTAAGTACTTTTTCCAAGGTCCCATAGCTAATACGCGGAAGAACTGATTCAATCTTAGATCTCTGGGCTCTCAAACACCCTCCTGGGTCCCCTTGGTTCTGTTGTTTGGTCAGCAGTTTCTTCAGGTCACTGACGAATTTAAAAATACATTTCAGTTGTGTGTATAGAGAAATGTTTATCAGGTGCCTGCCATGTACCTGATGCTTTTCCGTGATGGAAAAAAAAAGGATGATTAAGATAGAAAAGTCTAAATCTGCAAACAATTACAGTCCCAGAGGATAATAGTCATAGTAATAATAGCAATAGCTAACCAAGACTTACTATGTGCCTGGCATTGTTCGTGCTTTGAGTGTATCATATATTAATTCATTTAAAGAGAAGTTAGACAAACTTAACAGTGGGATAAGCAATATCCCTGGAAAGACTGCTCTCTGCAGCCTAGGCCCTCAGAAGGGGATGGATACAAGCAAATAATGGCCGGCGTGCCCTCTGCAGGAAGCTGGGCAGAACTGAGATAGGCCTGGATTTTCTTGGTGGACTGTGAGGAAGAAAGGAAATGAGAAGTAAAACCATGTCTTGGCCTGACTGAGATGAGGCATCCCCACTTGCTCTCCACCCTGGGCCATGGGTGCCCTTTGGATGTTCCCCAAAATCAAACCCAGCCTCATAGGAGTAAGAAGGTGACTCAGTGTTTAGCCTTACAGATTTTAAAAAGTCAAGTCCCACCACTGCTGATTTAGAATATTAGAAGGGACATTTCCTGCTGGCCTAGCCAGTGTTCAGCATTAACTCAGAAGGATGCTGTAGGTTTAAGACAGAAGACCTAATGGCCTAGGGTTTGGAGGGAAAGCTCTGGAAAGCCTCCCACCATTGAGCCATAGAAATCAGCCTGAATTTTACATCTCTAGCTAATTCCAGGGCCCTCTCCTACTGGCTGGGAGGGATGCGGAGGTTAAGCTCCATCCTTTGAGATGTTTAATGAGCGTACAGTTCCCTCTGCCTGCATTGCCCCAGCCTACCCTCCCAGATCTCGGGTCAGACATTTCCTCCCTTTAGAACTTTCCCTAATCCCTCTGAGGCTCATTGAGGTCCCCTGGTATAACCACTAATTGTTCACCCTCATGGCCCACACCACAGTGGCAGTTTGACGTTGATGCTGTCCTTTTATCAACATCTCTTTCCCAGTATGGCAGGACCGGGTCAGTTTGCTCACAGGTGTTCCCCTGATTTCTAGCTCAGGGCCTGATCTTCCAGTAAATATTCATTGAATGAATGAAGAGTCTCCAAAACTCTTCTCAGTTATATTTGGCTTTCTCAGGAGTAGTTTTACTTAGAGTCTTCCTTTTTTGTTTTGTTTTGTTTTGTTTTTAGAGGCAGGGTCTCACTCTGTCACCCAGGCTGGAGTGCAGTGGTGTCATCATAGCTCACTGCAGCCTCGGACTCCTGGGCTCAAGTGATCCTCCAGCCTCAGCCTCCCAAGTAGCTGGGACTACAGTGGTGGGTGCCACCACAACTGACTAATTTTTTTATTTTACTTTTTGTAGAGACAGGGTCTTGCTGTGTTGCCCAGGCCAGTCTCAAAGTCGGGGCCTCAAGTGATTCTCCCACCTCAGCCTCCCAAAGTGCTGGATTACTGGCATGAGCCACTGCACCCGGCTGCTTCCCTTTTTTTAAAAACCACTTTACTGAGGTATAATTGACGTATAAAAAGCTGTACATATTTAATGCATGCATCTTGAGTTTGGGGATAAGTATATACCCATGAAATCGTCACCATCATCAACATATCTATCACCTCCTAAAGTTTCTTCCTGTCCCCTTTACTATTATTAATTTGTGTGTGTGGTAAGAACGCTTACTGTGAGATACTATATCAACTGCACAAGATAGTATTGTTCACCATAGGCACTATGCTGTGTAGCAGATCTCCAGAACTTACTCATCTTGCATAACTGAAGCTTGTACCCTTTGACTGTCACTTGCCATTTCCTGCCCACAGCCTCTGGGAGACACCGTTCTATCTTCTGCTTCTTTGAGTTTGACTCTTAGATTCCACATATAAGTGAGATAGCACAGGAATCATCTTCCTGTGTCTCGCTTAACTCACTTAGCATAATGTCCTCCAGGTCCCTCCATCTTGTGACAAATGGCAGGATTTCCTTCTTTTTTATGGCAGAATAATACTCCTTGTGTGTATATACCACATATTCTTTATTCATCCATTGATGGACATTTAGATTGTTTCCATGTCTTGGATGTTCTGAATAATGTTAACAGTGAACAAGGGGGTGCAGAAACTTCTTTGAGATTCTGACTTCAATTCCTTTGGATATATACCCTGAAGTGGGATTGCTGGATAATATGGTATTTCTGTTTTTAATTTTTTGAGGAACCTCCATACTGTTTTCCATAATGGCTGTACCAATTTACATTCCTGCCAGCAGTGTATAAAGGTTCTTTTATCTCCCCATCCTTGCCAACGCTCGTT
The DNA here is from genome assembly GCA_023783475.1 of Daubentonia madagascariensis. Taxonomy (NCBI): domain Eukaryota; kingdom Metazoa; phylum Chordata; class Mammalia; order Primates; family Daubentoniidae; genus Daubentonia; species Daubentonia madagascariensis. The sequence continues at coordinate 20,438,577 of JAKFHU010002573.1, forward strand.
ATCTGTTCTTTAATAGCCATCCTTACAGATGTGAGGTGACATATCATTGCACTTGTGATTTGCATTTCCATGATGATTAGTGACGAGCACCTTTTCATGAACTTGTTGGCCATTTGTGTGTCTTTAGAGAAGTGTCTATTCAGGTCCTTTGCCCATTTTTTAATGGGGTTATTTGTTTTTTGCTGTTACGTTGTATGAGTTTCTTATGTATCAAATATATGGTTTGTAAATATTTTCTCCCATCCCATAGGTTGCTTTTTCATTTTGTTGATTGTTTCCTTTGCTGTGTAGAGCTTTTTAGTTTGGTGTAATCCCGCTCATTTATTTTTGCTTTTTTTGCCTGTGCGTTTAATGTCATATCCAAAAACTCACTGCCAATACCAATGTCAAGGAGCTTTTCCCCTATGTTTTCTTTTAGGAATTTTAAGGTTTCAGGTCTTACATTTAAGTCTTTAATCCAGTTTGAGTTTATTTTTGCGTATGGTGTAAGATGTGTCCAATTTCATTCTTTTGCATGTGAATATCCAGTTTTCTCAACACCATTTATTGAAGAAACTATCCTTCTCCTATTTTGGTATCCTTGTCAAAAATTAGTTGCCTGTGTAATGTGGGTTTATTTCTAGGCTCTCTTTTCTGTTCCATCAGTCTATGTGTCTGTTTTTATGCCAATATCATACTGTTTTGATTACTATAGCTGTGTAATATAATTTGAAGTCAGGAAGTGTGATTCCTCCAGCTTTGTTCTTGCTCAAGATTGGTTATTTGAGGTCTTTTGTGGTTACATATGAATTTTAGGATTTTTTTTTCTATTTCTGTGAAAAATGCCAGTGGAGTTCAGATAGGGATTGCACTGAATATGTAGATCACTTTGGGTAGTGTGGATATTTTAACAGTAGTAATTCTTCTAATCCGTGACCGTGGAATATCTATCCATTTATTTGTGTCTACTTAAATTTCTTTCATCAGTGTTTTCTAGCTTTTAGTGTACAGATCTTTCACTTCCTTGATTAAATTTATACTTAAATATTTTATTCTTTCTGATGTTATTGTAAATGGGATTTTAAAAAATATCTTTTTCAGATAGTTGTTAGTGTATAGAAATGCAGCTGATTTTTTTTGTTGATTTTGTATCAACTTTACTGAATTTGTCTATTAGTGCTAAAGGTTTTTCGGTGGGTTCTTTAGAGTTTTCTATATATAAGAACATGTCATCTGCAAACAGACAATTTTACTTCTTCCTTTCTGATTTGGATGCCCTTTATTTCTTTGTCTTGCCTAATTGCTCTGGCTAGGATTTCCAGTATTATATTGAGTAGAAGTGGTGATAGTGGGCATCCTTGTTTTGTTCCTGATTTTTGAGGAAAAGTTTTCAGCTTTTCACCATTGAACGTATTAGCTGTGGGCTTGTCATATATGGCCTATATTGTGTTGAAGTACGTTCCTTATATACCTGATTTGTTGAGAGTTTTTATCGTGAAAGGATGTTGAATTTTATTGAATATGTTTTCTGACTCAATTGAGATGATGTGGTATTTATCCTTCATTCTGTAAATGTGTTCTACCCCATTTATTGATTTGCATATATTGAACCATCCTTGCCTCCCAGGGATAAATTCCACTTGATCATGGTGTATGATCCTTTTAATGTGTTGTCGAATTCTATTTGCTAGTATTTTGTTGAGGATTATTGCATCTGTGTTCATTAGGGATGTTGACCTATAATTTTCTTTCCTTTAGTGTCTTTGTGTGGCTTTGGTATCAGGGTAATGCTAGCCTTGTAAAGTGAGTTTGGAAGTTGTTCCTCCTAGATTTTTTGGAAGAATCTGAGGAGCATTGGCATTAATTCTTTTTAAAACGTTTGATAGAATTTACCAGTGAAGCCATCTGGTCCCAGGCTTTTCTTTGTTGGGAGGTTTTTGGTTACTGATTTAATCCCCTTAATTGTTACTGGTCTGTTCAGATTTTCTATTTTCTCATGGTTCAGTCTTGGGAGGTTGTATGTTCTTAGGACTATATCCATTTCTTCTGGGTTATCTAGTTTGTTGGCATATAATTGTTCATAGTAGTCTCTTATGATCCTTTGCATTTCTCTGGTAATCAGTTATAGTGTCTCCTCTTTGATTTATAATTAAGTATTCTCTCTGTTTAATTTGTCTAGCTAAAGGTTTGTCAATTTTGTTTATCTTTTCAAAACACCAACTCTTAACTTCATTTATCTTTTCTATTGACTTTTTAGTCTTTATTTCATTTATTTCTCATCTAATCTTGATTGTTTTCTTACTTCTGATAACTTTGGGCTTAGTTCATTCTTCTTTTTCTGATTCCTTGAAGTGTAAAGTTAGGTTGTTAGTTTGAGATCTTTTTCGAAAAAAAATAGGTTTTTTATTGCTGTAAAATTTCTTCTTAGAACTGCTTCTACTGCATCCCGTAAGTTTTGATATGTTGTGTTTCCACTTTAATTTTTCTCAAGATTTTTTATATTTCCCTTTTGATTTCTTCTTTGACCCGTTGGTTGTTCTGGAGTGTGTTGCTTAATTTCCACATACTTGTGAATTCTCCAGTTTCCCTCCTGTTACTGATTTCTAGTTTCATACCCTTGTGGTCAGAAAAGATACTTGATATGATTTCAGTCTTCTTAAATTTGTTAAGACTTGTTTTGTGGCCTAACATGGTCCATCCTGGAAAATGTTCCATGGGCACTTGAGAAGAATGTGTATTCTGCTGCTATTGGATGGAATATTCTGTATACGTATATTAGGTCCACTTGGACATAGTGTTGTTCAAGTCCACTGTTTCCTAATTCATTTTCTGTCTGTATGATATATCCATTGTTGAAAATGGGGTGTTGAAGTACTATTATTTATTGCTGTCTCTTTCTTTCTGCAGTTCTGTTTTGTTTTATATACTTATGTGCTCTGATGTTGGTGCATATACATTTACAACTGTTATTTCCTCTTGACGAATTGACCCCCCTATCATTATGTAATGACCTCTTTGTCTCTTGTGACAGTTTTTGACTTAAAGTCTATTTTGTCTGATATAAATATAGCCACTTCTGCTCTCTTCTGGTTACCATTTGCATGGAATATCTTTTTCCATCCCTTCACTTTTAGCCTACATGTGTCCTTAAATCTAAAATGAGTCTTTTATAGGCAGCATATAGTTGAATCTTATTTTTTAATCCATTCACTCATTGTATGTATTTTGATTGGAGAATTTAATCCATTTACATTTAAAGTAATTAGTGACAGGTAAGGACTTACTATTGCCATTTTGTAATTATTTTCTGTTTTATAGTTCCTCTGTTCCTTCCTCTCTCGCTGTCTTCCTTTGTGAATTGATTTTTTTGTAGTGGCATTCTTTGTTCCTTTTCTCTGTATTTTTTGTATATCTACTACAGGTTTTTTCTTTTTGATTACCATGAGGCTTACATAAAACATCTTATAGTTATAACAGTCTATTTTATGTTGATAACAACTGTCTTAGTTCATTTGGGCTGCTATAAAAAAATACCATAATCTGGGTAGCTTATAAACAAAAGAAATGTATTGCTCACACTTCTGGAGGCTGGGAAATCTAAGATCAAGGTGCTGACAGATTCAGTTTCTGGTAAGAGTCTATCTTCTGGTTCATAGATGGCACCTTCTTACTGTGTCCTCACATGGTGGGTATGGTTATCTCTGGGTTATCTTTTATAGGGGAATTAATCCCATTTTTCGAGGGCTTCATCCTTGTGACCTAATCACATCCCAAAGGCCCCACCTCCTAATAACTGTCACATTTGTGATAAGGTTTCAACATATGAATTTTTGGATGGCACAAACACTTAGACCATGGCAACAACTTAACTTCATTTACATACAAAAACTCTATACTTATTACTTCCTTTCACGTTTTGTTATTGATGTCACAGTTTACATCTTTTTATGTTGTATATCCATCAACAAATATTATAGCTATAGTTATTGAAGCTATAGTTACATTATTTTTAATGCTTTTGTCTTTTAATTTTGTAGAGTTAAAAGTGATATACACACCACCAATACAGATGTTCCTCAAGCTGTGTTGGGGTTGCATCCCAATAAACCCATTGTAAATTGGAAATATCATATGTTAAAAAAATGCACTTAATATACCTAACCTACCAAACATTAGAGCTTAGCCTTGCCTACCTTAAACACAGTCAGAACGTTTCATTAACCTACAGTTGGGCAAAATCATCTAACACAAAGCCTATTTTATAATAAAGTGTTGAATATCTCATGTCATTTATTGAATACTATACTGAAAGTGAAAAACAGAATGGTTGTATAAGTACTTGAAGTACAATTTCTACTAAATGTGTATTACTTTTGCACCATTGTAAAGTCAAAAAATTGTTAAGTCAAACCATTGTAAGTCCAAAACTGTCTGTAAGTATTTGAGTATTCTGAATTTGACTATGCACTTACCTTTACTAGCAAGTTTTACACCTTCATGTGTTTTCATGTTGCTAATTAGAATCCTTTCATTTCAACTTGAAGTACTCCCGTTAGCACTTTTTGTAAGGCAAGTCTAGTGGTGATGAACCCTCAGGTTTTGTGTGTCTAGGAAAGTGTTTATCTTTTCTTCATTTCTGAAGGGCAGCTTTGCCAGGTGTAATATTTTGGTTGGCAGTTTCTTTCTTTCAGCACTTTGAATATGTTATCCCACTCTCTCCAGGTTTCTGGTGAGAAATCCACAGATAGTGTTATGGACATTTCTTTGTGTATGACAAGTTGCTTTCCTTTTATTACTTTCAAAATTTTTCCTAGTCTTTAACTTTTAACAGTTTGATTATAATATGACTCAGTGAAGACCTTTGTATGTTTAATCTTTTTGGGATTCTTTGGGCTTCATGAATCTAGATGTTCATTTTCCTCTCCAGATTTGGGAAGTTTTCTGTAATAATTTATTTAAATAAGCTTTCTGCTCCTTTCTATGCTTCTGGAACACCCATAGCGCATATATTGGTTTGCTTGATGGTGTCCCATAGGTCTTCTCCACTCCTTTTTATTCTTTTCTCTTTTTGTTCCTCTGGCTGAGTAATTTCAAGTGATCTGTTCTTCAAGTTCACTGATTCTTTCTTCTGCTTGATCGAGTCTGCTGTTGAAACTCTCCATTAAAATTTTAATGCAGTCCCTATCAAAATACCAACATCATTTTTTGCTGATCTAGAAAAAATAATTCTACGCTTCGTGTGAAACCAGAGAAGACCCCGTCTAGCCAAAGCAATCTTAAGCAAAAAGAACAAATTGGGAGGCATCTATCCACCAGACTTCAAACTATACTACAAGGCTATAGTAACCAAAACAGCATGGTATTGGCACAAGAACAGAGACGTAGACCAGTGGAACAGGACTGAGAACCCAAATATAAAACCAATCTCATACAGTCACCTGATCTTTGACAAATTCCAGAAAAACGTACACTGGGGAAAAGATTCCCTATTCAACAAATGGTGCTGGGAAAACTGGATGGCCATATGTAGAAGACTGAAACTGGACCCACACCTCTCACCTCTCACAAAAATCAACTCACAGTGGATAACAGATCTAAACCTGAGACGTGAAACCGTAAGAATTCTCGAAGAAAATGCTGGAAAAACTCTTATGGACATTGGCCTAGGCAAAGAATTTATGAAGAAGATCCCCAAAGCAATCACAGCAGCAATCAAAATAAATACATGGGACCTGATCAAATTAAAAAGCTTCTGCACAGCCAAGGAAACTAGCACTAGAGTGAACAGACAACCTACAGAATGGGAGAAAATATTTGCAGGCTACACCTCTGATAAAGGGCTGATAACCAGAATCTATACAGAACTTAGGAAAGTCAACAAGAGAAAATCAAACAACCCTATTAAAAAATGGGCAAAAGACATGAACAGAAACTTTTCAAAAGAAGACAGAATAATGGCCAGCAAATATATAAAAAATTGCTCAACTTCTCTAATCATCAGGGAAATGCAAATCAAAACCACAATGAGATACCACTTAACTGCAGCAAGATTGGCTCATATCAAAAAATCCCCAAACAGGAAATGTTGGCGGGGATGCAGACAGATAGGAACACTGATACACTGCTGGTGGGACTGCAAATTAGTACAACCTTTATGGAAAGTAATATGGAGATACCTCAAAGAATTAAAAGTGGAATTACCATTTGATCCAGCAATCCCACTACTGGGTATTTACCCAAAGGAAAAAAAGACATTCTATAATAAAGACATCTGCTCATGAATGTTTATAGCAGCGCAATTCACAATTGCAAAGATGTGGAAACAACCCAGGTGCTCATCAGTACATGAGTGGATTAATAAAATGTGGTATATGTATACCATGGAGTATTACTCAGCAGTAAAAAACAATGGTGAATTAACACATCTGGTATTATCCTGGTTGGAGCTAGAGCCCATTCTTCGAAGCGAAGTGTCACAGGAATGGAAAAACAAGCACCACTGGTACTCACCATCAAGTTGGTACTAACTGATCAACACTTACATCACACAGGGCAATAATATTCATCAGGGGGCGGGCAGGTAGGAGGGGGATGGAGGGGATGGGGAAAACTCCTACTGAATGGATGCGGGGAGCACAGTTTGGGGGATGACCACGATTGTAGCTCTGACATGGGCAGTGCATGGGCAATATATATAGCCAAAGTGTTGTACCCCCATGATGTTCTGAAATTTAAAAAAAAAAAAAATTTTCAGTTCAGACATTGTATTCTTCAGCTCCAGAATTTGTTTGCCTCTTTTTAATGGTTTCTTTCTCTTTGTTGAATTTCTCACTTAGTTTATGTATTTTTTTCCTGACTTCATTTAGTTGTATGTCTGTTCTCTCATTACTTACTGAGCTTCTTTAAAACAACTGTTTTGAATTCTTTGTCAGGTAATTCATAGATCTCCATTTCTTTGGGGTCAGCCACTGGCACTTTATTTTGTTCCTTTGGTGGCATAATATTTCCTTGATAGTTTTCGTTCCTTGAAGACTTGCATTGTGTTTTAACATTTGAAGAAGCAGTCACCTCTTCCACTGTTTATTGACTGGCTTTGGGAGAGAAAGACCTTCCCCAGTGAATCCAGCTAGATATTCTGGGAATCTTTCAGACCTCTTCTGTGGGTACACCTGCTCCACACCTCTTGTTCCCTCTTGGGGGGTGGGGGAGGTCTTAAGGATCATGTGCCTCTCTCAATCCTGCAAAGCCAGGCCTGGTGCTAAGAACCTCCTGTTTATTTTCCATGGGGCATTGCCCTGAAGCGTCCAAGGCTATGTGTCTTAGTCCACCAGAGTTGAGTTGGCTGCTAAGATCCACACCTGCTGTTGAGAACCAAGCACCATCTGTAGGTGTGTGCAGGTTGTCATGTACTGAGGTATACGTCAGCTGGTTGGAGAGGTCCACAGGCCAGTTGTCCTGCAGGGTTCATGGGAGGGTCTCATGGTGAAGTCTGTGAGCCAGGTAGCAGGATCTGCAGCTGGTTTCTCTCTGCTCCTAGCTACCCCAGATAATTCAGCCATGCTGGTCTGCTCAGTGTTCTGGGTGGGTCAAGACATAAGTGGGTCTCCTAGGTGGCGTCCTGTCAAGCTGGGGAAGCTGGGCACTTGCTTCACTCTTACTTTCCCCCGTGGGAGAATTGTGAGCTTGGGAGCTGAGCTGTGCTACTTTGGGGGAGGGGTGATGTGGGTAAAGATGCATTATACTCCTCCATGCATCCACTCTTGGATTTTTTGTTCTGCTAGACTACGCCCGTGCTCCCACAAAGGTATTCTTGTCCGTGGGTCATTGCCAAAAATCAGTATTTCTGTGAAAGGGTGAGGACTAGAACTTCCTATTCTGCTCTCATGCTGATATATCTTCTTTCTCTCTCTTTAAAATAATGGTTACATTGTTTTATCATCATACATCCTACATTCAGGGTTAACTTTAGCAAGAGTCAAGGCTTAATACCACATGTCAAAGTTAGTGTCTTTTTTGGGGGATTTTGTAAAACTTTGTCTTGTTAATTTTGAAAATATTTAAATGAGTGCTATGCTAATAACAATATATATTGAAAGGTAATTAGGTCTATTTAAAGGAGATGAAATAAAAACTGTTGAGTGTTTTCTGCATGCCTAGCCTTGTAGAGAGAAAACAGCCAAAGACAATATGTAAATGAATAGGCATGACTACATTCCAGTAAAACTCTATTTACAAAAATAAGAGATAGGCCATAGTGTACTGACTCCCAGACTAGATCAGGAAGGGCCTTAAAATCTAAAGAGGTGGATTTAGATTTGAACTTTTAGTTAATGGGGATCTCTTGAACATTCTTGAAAGAAACATAATTTGATGGAAATCTGTTTGGGGTAGAACCATGTAAAATCACCTGAAACAGAAAGAGAGCCAGGTTGTCACTGTTTTTGAACTGTGTATGAGCACCTTGTGACCTGTCAGGAAATTAGGGGGAGTTTATTGTTGTTACAAACCTTGACAGACCCTCCACCATTTCTCGTACACAGTGAACATTTAACAAAATTGTGGATGCTGGATTAGAGACTCCCTGAGAGTAGAGACTTTGTTTTCTTCACTGCTGTATACCCAGTCTCTGGAATGATGCCTAGGATATAATTGGCATTCAAGAATTTGAAGGCATTGATGGTATAGGAACCCTGGAGCTTAAATATGCAAGACTGCTCACCCCTGGGCTTAATTAAAAACTGTGTCACCTAATGAGTATCATTTAAATATAGCACAGAAAATTGAATACCAACTTTCTGGGGTTTTTTCTTTCTCCCAGATGGCAGACGATCAGGGCCACATTGGGGAGCAGGGAGCTGAGGATTTGGTAAATGAAGACTCAGTGGATGCCAAGCCAGACCGGTCCTCATTTGTACCATCACTCTTCAGGTAAGTTTCCTCCCTTGCTGGGTTAATCAGTGACCCTGGGCCATTTTGGCCTGCCACACCTCTGCCACCTCCACCCACCTATTAGGGGGAGGACATTGAGGGAAGGAGTTTCATGCTGTGCATGGGAGGTTTGCACAGGATCTTACTGGCTGTATGTGGTGACACTAGGGTCTCCTGTGCACCTTCTTATCTCTGGGGCAAGCCCAGGAATGGGGGAACCAAGCTGTGGGGGGTCTCCTGATCAGTGGCTATGTATCTGGGTGGCAGTTCCCAGGAATGAGGGGCCGCAGAGGGGATTTGCAGGCACCTTCAGAGCAGAGCCTGGGCTGCTGCCACCAGTGGGACCAAGCTTGACTAAAATGCAGAGTCCAGGGGCCAAGGGACAGGAAGTTTTAGGATGACTCACTCCCACCCTGTGCCATGAGAGGCACTCCATTGGCAAAAGGAGGGGGCTGCATCCTGTTTACTGGTTCCTGCCTTTTCCTTTCTTGAATTCACTTTAAAAATTCTAAATTGTACATTTAATAATAGTGATAATAGCTTCATCGATTTAAACTCTTGTATGCCTGCTCGGTATTATTGAATTTAGTCCACATAATCCCAGGAGTTGGTTCTGTTGTTATTACCATTTGACAGTTAGGGAAACTGAGGCGCTAAGAGGTTTAGTAGCTTGTGTTCCTGCTGACAGTCATTAAATGGTAGAGTTGAGATGAGAACCCAGATGGTACCGGCGCCAGTCAACTTAATGGACGAGCAGTGAGTGGGGCTTCCTGACGGGAGGCAGGAGCCGTGCATGGGTCAGAAGCATCACGCTGCCTGGTAGTCCCAAGTCCCACCTGGGAGAGACGGCAAGGGGGGTGAAGGCTGAGGTTGGGGAGTGCTCCCAGGCAGTGCTCAGGAGGGGACCAGCTGGTGGTGAGGGGCAGCCTGGCTCCTTGCAGCACCCCAGAGAAGGTCTCGGATTCTGCCATCCCAGACAGGACTCGGAAAAGCGGGAGGACCCCAACACTGTGGACCCAGATTCTATTGTTTGCCATTTAGGGTCAAGAATATGCAATGAAGTGACCAGAAAATACAGCTTCCACTCTTGGAAGCATTCCAATTGGTTCAGCCTAAACCACTAAGGCTACACTTCTAAGGAAGGTCCCTTACAGCAATGGTCTTCAAATGTTTTTGCTCACATAGCCCCAAAATCCTTATATATTTTAAGGTGACATATAAATTTTTTGCCCAGGTAATTACGAAGGATGTAATAATTACTTTTCCCAGCCCTTTTTGAGTATTTGGATTATGCGAGTTGCCTCTAAGTGAAAGAGAAACAGGAATCGTTTAATACTCAGGAGTCTTAGTAAAGCCTTTTAGTGTACTTCCTAGAAATTATGAAAATGAATGGTGTGTTGTAACTATTGACATTTAAAAATCATTTCTTTTTTTTTCTTTGTTTTTTTTTTTTTGGTTATCCTGTCTGATGAGGCTGGAAAAAATCATTTCTTTAAATGTATCTGGTGGAATCTAAATCCATAGTAATTTTATAACTACTTTTACCTATTAAAAGATATATGAACAACTTTCCTTTAACAGCTAGAGTTTTCATGTTTTTTATAAAAAATCAGTTTTTTAATACTCTTTCCACCCATATTTTATGATGTAATGGATTTAGTTGCTTGAAAGTCTTTTATTAATCACCTCATGACATATCTCTAACATATGCATGTATGCATATATATCTATATAAATTTTAAGACATTTTCCCATGAATATTAAAAGAAATTTCTCCTAGACTAAGTTACTGTTTTAGCTATTATTAATTCACAGTTGATCTAAAAAATAAATGTTACTAATCATTGGTATTATTAAATAATTACTCGCCAAGATAATTATTAAATAGAAGTTGCATTGAAATTGCAAATTATAATGGAATGAGTGGGCTTTTAAGAAGGTAGTTTCTAAATAAATGGACAAATAATACTTACTGATGGAATAAAAAAAGTTCAATATTGCCTGTTCTTCGTATTTTTCAGTTTGAGAGATATAAGCACTGAGAGATCATGAATAAGTACATGGAGCAGTAGCAGTTTTATTATATAGTAATGTCACTTAATTCCTTGAATTCCTTCTGAGTTCTGGGCCAAAAAGTGACGACTCAACTAGGTCCTTTCCAATTCCTAGAATTGGAAATGATCTAACTTAGAAAAGGAATTGTTATTCACCCTTTAGACATATTTATTTTTTCAGTTTCTGGAAAGTACACCAAAATGGCTATATCAAAACTTCTCAAACAATTGTTAACTGAATCTCTTCCTCTTTTACTTAGAGGCAACTTGTTTAACTCAAAATATGCCAGAAAAGATAAAGCGGCATTAATAAACCTTTGTCAATTTCCTTTTTTATAAAATGCTTTTGAACCATATGCTTTTTACAATGTATTTTTGTCTAGACCCTGGAGCTGCTAGTGTAGCTCATTGGTTTATGGAAATTGACTGCCCTATAATCTGGTTGGCAAAGCCAACTGGTTCTTGTCAAACCGGTTATCCACACCAGTCAATAACAGTCTGAGACCGTTCTTCAGTTCAGTAAATGTGTTATTAGGTATCCCTGAAACAGTCACCTTGTTTCTGAATTCTAAATTCTAATTCTTGGCTGGATGGACAGAGGGATGGACGGATGGATGGTTGGAGGAAAGGAGGAAGGAAAGGACACAAAGCCCAGCTCTGTGTTTACCTCCTGGAATCAGTGTTTGTTTTGTTCTCACGGGACTCCAGCACAGCAGTGAAAAATCTTTGGGAATAATCAGGGGATGAAAGAGGAAGGTCATTAAACAAGAGCCATCACCACTTCTATTCCATTCTATAACATATTTTTTTCAGTACATAGAGGCATACTTTATTTTATTGTGCTTTGCTTTATTGTGCTACACAGATATTGCATTTTTTTACAAATTGATGGTTTCTGGCAGCCCTGTGTCAAGCAAGTTTCTTGGCACCATTTTTCCAACAGTGTGTGCTCACTGCATGTCTCTGTGTGACATTTTGGTAAGTCTCGCAATATTTTAAACTTTTTCATTATTATTATATCTGTTATGGTGATCTATGATCAGTGATCTTTGGTGTTACTGTTGTAATTGTTTTAGGGCACCACAAACTGCACCCATAAAAATAAGATGGTGAACTCAATAAATGTTGTGTATGTTCTGACTGCTCCACCCACTGGCCATTCCCTGTCTCTCTCCCTCTCCTCGGACCCCCTTATTTCCTGAGACACAAATGATACTGAAATTGGTTTAATTAACGACCCTACAATGGCCTGTAAGTGTTCAAGTGAAAGGAAAGGTCACAGGTCTCTCACTTTAAATCAAAAGCTAGAAATGATTAAGCTTAATGAAGAAGCCATGTCAAAAGCTGAGATAGGCCAAAAGCTAGGCCGCTTGTGGTAAATAGTTAGCCAAGTTATGCATGCAGAGGAAAAGTCCTTAAAGGTCATTAAAAGTGCTACTCGAGTGAACACAGGAATAATAAGAAAGTGAAATGGCCTTATTGCCGATATGGAGAAAGTTTTAGTGGTCCGAATAGAAGATCAAACCAGCCACCACCTCCCCTTGTGCCAAAGCCTAATCTGGAGCAAGGTCCTAACTCTCCTCAATTCTGTGAAGGCTGAGAGAGGAGAGGAAGATGCAGAAGAAAAGCTGGAAGCTAGCAGAGCTTGGCTCATGAGGTTTAAGGAAAGAAGCCATCTCCATTACATAAAAGTGCAAGATGAAGCAGCAAGTGCTGATATAGAAGCTGCAGCAAGTAATCCAGAAGATCTAGCTAAGATAACTGATGGCTATGCTAAACAACAGATTTTCAGTGTAGACGAAACAGCCTTCTATTGGAAGAAGATGCCATCTAGGACTTTCCTAGCTAGGGAGGAGATGTCAATGCCTGGCTTCAAAACTTCAAAGGACAGGCTAACTCTCTTGTTAGGGGCTAATGCAGCTGGTGACTTTAAGTTGAAGCCAGTGCTCATTTCCCATTCTGAAAATCCCAGGGCCCTTAAGAATTATGCTAAATCTACTCTGCCTGTGGTTCTGTAAAAGGAACAATAAAGCCTGGATGACAGCACATCTGTTTACAGCATGGTTTACTGACTATTTTAAGCACACTGTTGAGACCTACTGCTCAGAAAAAGGATTCCTTTCAAAATATTATTGTTCATTGACAATGTACCTACCTGGTCACCCAAGAGCACTGATGGAGATGTACAAGGCAATTAATGTCATTTTCGTGCCTGCTAACACAACATCCATTCTGTAGCCCTGGGATCAAAGAGTAATTTTGACTTTCAAGTCTGATTATTTAAGCAATACATTTCATAAGGTTATAGCTGCCATAGATAGTGATTCCTCTGATGGATTAGGGCAAAGTAGATTAAAAACCTGGAAGGGATTCTTCATTCATACTGCCATTGAGAACATTTGTGACGTATGGGAGGAGATCAAACTATCAACATTACCAGGAGTTTGGAAGAAGTTGATTCCAACTCTCATGGATGACTTCGAGAGGTTCAAGACTTCAGGGGAGGAAGGAACTGCGGATGTGGTGGAAATAGCAAGAGAACTAGACTTAGAAGTGGAGCCTGAAGATGTGACTGAATTGTTACAATCTCATAAATGTTGAACAGTTGAGGAGTTGCTTCCATAGATTAGCAAAGAAACTGGTTTTTTGAGGTAGAATCTACTCTTGGTGAAGATGCTGTGAACATTTTCGAAATGACAACAAAGGATTTAAAATATTATGTAAAATTAGTTGATAAAGCAGTGGCAGGGTTTGAGAGGATTGACTTCAATTCTGAGAGAGTAAAATGCTATCAAACAGCATCACTTGCTACACAGAAATCTTTTGTGAGAGGAAGAATCAATCGGTTCAGCAAATTCCAATGTTGTCTTATGTTAAGAAATGCCACAGACACCCCAACCGTCAGAAGCCACCTCCCAGATTAGTCAGCAGCCATCAGCATCAAGGCAAGACCCTCCACTAGCAAAAAGATTACAACTTGCTGAAGGCTCAGATGATCGTTAGTATTTTTAAGCAATAATGCCTTTTTAAATTAAGATATATACTTTTTTAAGACATAATGCTATGGCGCACTTTATAGTATAGTGTAAACACAAATTTTATATGCACCGAGAAACCAAAAAATTGGAGTGACTTGCTTTATTGTGATGTTTGCTTTGTTGTGACGGTCTGGAACTGAACCCGCAATGTCTCTGAGATATGCCTGTAATTGAATTTGAAACAGCCCAGTGTGGTCCCAAATACCCCCATACCTAATGCCACACTTCGCCCTTACCAGATTCACGAATAAGCATGAAGCCCCACCACAGTGCCTGATTCAAGGAGACTCACAGATACTGGTGTTTTACTTGTTTACAAGTAAACCTTTTTTATAGCATAACTGATGTTGGCATCGAGCTTCACATTACCAAAATAAACAGTAACTACCCCGAGGTCCCCTCCGCGGTTTCAGGGGCACTGTGTATCCCACTGGCAGAGTAGGGGGTGCAACGCATGGGAGCTTCGCTGGCTCTTCTGGAAGCTCCTTGCAGCTGGTGGCAGGCCCCTTCCCCCCATCCCATGCCCTCTGCCCTCTCCAAGGTACTCAGGATCACAGTCAGGTAGGGCAGCGGAGGAGGCAGTGGTGCCCCTACCTGTCTCTAACCGAAGACCAGTCTGCCCACCTACCCTCCCCAGGAGGCCTCAAGGATCGTGGGACATAGAAACCCCCATTCCCACAAAAAGCGGGGGTGGGAGGCCCCAGATATTACAGTTCTAAACCCTCAGACCTGTCTTGGCTCTTTTGCCTCACCACCACTAGATGGCAGGACAGCATCGTTTTATTTCCATTCCATGGGCCCTGACTAGTCCAGCCTGTTCTTTAATTCACTTTTCTTAAAAAAAAATGTTAAGATGTTTTTCTAATTTTCTGATTACTGAGGAACATTTGTAAAACACAGAAAAGCACAAATGAAAAAATATTCAAGATAGTTATAAAATTAATCAAGTGTTCAGGTTTTTAAAAAATTATTTAGAGGAAATCAGTATGGGGATAGGCTCCATGCATTACGTACCATAGTCTATAGAACAAGGTCTAGGGTCCTGTGCACTAGAAGAGGGGTCTCTCTTGATGGAAAAGTACCCTCGAGCACCTAGCGCAGGTGACCTGCCATCTGAGTTAACCATGTAGTCCTTGCCCTAGATATAAAGTCAAGTTTTTATCAAATGCTTAGGCACAGCTACAGAAAATAATAACTAATTGCTGAATTGTAGGATACAATTGAAGAAGCTGTGAGAGGTTGGGGAGGGGAAGGATAGGCAGGGCTAAAGAACTTGGAACTTGAGTTGTCAGAAAAAGGCACTGGGGGTACCGGGGGACTGGCAGAGCCTCGGGGCCAGGGTGGAAATGAGGGTCAGGCTGGGCCACCGACGCAGCTTTGCTCTGAGACGGTGGGTGGAAGCCCTGGACGGGGTGAGTTCAGTCTTGATGGCATAGGCCCTGGAAGCCATTGTAGGTCTAAGACCGAGCCCTGGCCAGCGGCCCAGGAGATGTTCTCTTCTAGGAACCTGAGAAATCAGAGGCTCCTTTCTGAGCTCTGCTCAAGGTCAGAATCCAAGAAGATACGAAACAAAGTAGCAAACAGATCTCACACCGTCTCAAATTTCCCCCAGGGTCCCGTGCAGCCTCTTGTGTCCCTGCTGAGGGGTCTGTTTATCTTTGAGGTCACCAGTGGAATAGGGCAGGAGAAAAGGCTCATTCTCAATATTCGATAAACTTCCTATTTTTGAGGAACTGGGTCCATCACATGAGCCTTATCCTTGGCATCATCTTTGTTTTCCAGACTTTGTCCCCTTGGAGGGTGGTTAATAATGCCACTTGGTTATAGTTCTCTCTCCTGGCTGCACCTTGGGCTTCTCTACCAGTGAGTGTTATATGTAAGCAGGTCCCTATTTAAAAAAAAAAAAGGATTATTTGTATAATTACAAGGAAGATCAAGGCAGCATGCCTTTTCATTGGAGAGGGGAGAGAATGTGTCAGAAGAAACAATGCTTTGGAATTAGAGACAAGAATGAAGAAGGCAGACCTTCACTTGTTCCAAAGAATGTGTTCCAAATTAAGCAAAAGCTGTGCGGTGACATTTATTAATTGAAAAAGGCCAGGTCTGGGCCCGCTAAAAAAAATATGAACATGAAGATAGACACAGCACATTTACTCTTCCATAAAGGAAGGCCTCAGTTTCAGCTGCCAGAATATTGGATGCCTGTCTTCCAAATTTATATAGAGGGAGTAATAAAGATTAATGCCATATTTAAAGCCACGGTAATACCACATAAAGTAATAGAAGTGGTAGAGTCAAGTTGGACAACCTGGGTTCAGATCCTGGCGTTGCCTCACACTCACTAGTTGAGGGACTGTAGCAAGTCACATGACTTGCAGAGCCTCAGTTTCCTCATCTGCATAATAGAGACATTAATATTTATCCACAGGATTGTTGTGAAAATTAAAGTAACTGTCTGCTTCCTGAATTACCTGAATGTACCTGATGAGAAAGAAATCATAGAATCATAATGTTAAAACTGAAAGACCCCTTAAAAGATAATCTATCTAATTCCCTTCATTATGATCCAGGAAAGTAAGACTAGAGAGGTAAAGTGTAGTCACCCAGCAGGACCATGACCACGGCTCAGGCCTAACTTGGGGTCCAGGGCTTTCCCCCCTTATATCAAGTGCTGCTCACAACTGTGGTGGTGGTGAGCTGTTCAACCACATTAATCCACCAACAGAGCAGTTTTTTTTCTTCCACCTAAGTGGGTCAGCAAATTTAATTCTTCATGTAAGTTGCCCCCTTTCTGCTTCACTTCAGCTGAGGGGTGGTATATGGACAGCTGTTCCAACAGGGCTAGTGATGGACTTTCCGAGAAGAGGCCAAATGCACGTTTCAGGAGCAGTGGGCACACACCACTAAAACACAGTCACAGGGTCTAGGACCTGCAAAACTGTAGCTTCCACATGTGTAGGATACCTCCAGTTAGTTTAGGTTACTGCTCTTTCTAGAGGGGAAAAAATTAAGGTGAAAAGAAAAAGTAAGGAAGGGAGGTAAATAATCACGTTTTCATAGTAATAGAAATTTAAAACACTATTAGTTTAGAAAAATTAAGTCTGGTTAATAGAAAAGTACTATGAAAATATAACTGGTTGCTTCTCATGTGAACATGTGATCACAAGTAACAAATGTATACACGTGTAGGGCATTGCACATTTAAACCCTGAGCGTGCTGGTTTTCCATCTGGCAAGGATCTGCGATGGTGAGTTTGTATGCTGCTCAGCTGAAAGTGAGAAAGATGGATAAAGTGGTTTTCTAAGAATGAGGACTGAAGTATGTTAGCTGCTCTAAATGCTGGACCCTGCAGCTGTAATACAGACACATCATTGTACCTTCCACTCAATCTATTAGGCTATTTAAAGACAGTTCAGCCCTTTATTTCCCCTGGGTGTTTTTTTTTTTAAAGTCCTTTGTCAATTTTTATTGTCAGAGGCCTCACAGTAGCTTTTTTTAGGGGGAAGAAGGAAATGTGGAGGTTGATAAGTTTGGGGGAAGGGGATCTATTCTTCTCCTTAACCTATTTTAAATGGAGTTTGTTTCTACATGTCAGTGTTTTTTTGCAAACTCAGTTTCAGAGAAAAATGTATAGAGCCAGTTTTCTCTCTTGTTCACAAACCTGAGGATGGCAAATGATCTGATCGGGAGGCTTGCCCAGGGTAGCAGGTGTTGTGACTTTACTTCATCAAGTGTGAACCTTTCCTTGACTGTGACCCTGAACCAGGAAATTAAGAAAAGCGTTGCAGAACAGTTTGCTTAATAAGTGTTTTGGGTTTTGTGTGTTCACATTTTCCTTGTTGCATTTGGAAGGTTGAGATGGGAAAGTGTAGTAACTCCTGGATCATTCACTTTATGCAAGACCACTGAAAAATGTTTATATGCCTCAGTTGAAAATTAAGGGATTTGATATGTCTTCATAGTCTTCTGTTACTTGTATTATTAGTTTGAGTACCTTTATAATGAAGAAATAACCCAATGGACTTGAACTGTTTGATTCGCCACAAACTCATTTCCTATTTTTGTTTATTTACTTACATACAGTTTTACATATTTTGCCATTCACGTGCAGGCTGTTTTGCAGCTTCTTGTAAATTTGGCGCTTTGGTGGGTTGACCGTGTGTGTGCTCATCAACTTTAAATAGCTGTGTGATACTTTATTCTATTGATACTCCATCTTTTCCTTAGCCATTCCCCTGTTGTTTCCAGTTTTTCACTTTTAAAGATTGTGCTCCTGACTGCATGTTGTGGAAATTGGGTTTTTTTCCCTCTGGGCCCTATGCTCATAGAAAGTTGCTTTTCCCATAGGGAGCTATCCCAGGCTGGCTGGGGGGATGCCACAATGGGGAGCCGGGGCATTTCTGCCGGTCAGCAGAGAAGAGGGAGGCCAGTGTGACCTTCCCAGCCCGAGTTTGAATGGTCCTATGGAAAACTCCAGCGTGCAGTTCACTGCTGATTCAGTCACAGGCCTTCAGGGCCAGGCGGCCTGTGTCAGTCTTCTGTCCCCTGCTGAGCTCCAAGCATGTTGAGTTTTTATTATTACAGAGAAGAAGGAAACTCACTCCCTGTCGTCACAGGGCGAAGCCTAGTTCTGATGCAAAGGGGGCTGCTTTCAGATGGAGATGCTAGGTACTGCCTGTACTCTTTCTTCCCTCTCTGTCTTGCTCTGTGCCTTGCTGTGTTAGGACTGTGGGGATGCCCTCTGTTGAAATGTTGAAACCATGAATGAATCATCCCAAAAATATTTAGACAAAGCAGCTACGAAAACCAGAACTCTAGTTCCGAATGAAACAGCCCTGGGGAGATGTGAGCCTGGTGGTGTGTTTACTTTCGTGCTGATGAATGTCTGCAAGCAGATAGAGCGACTGGGAACCCTACTCATGGAGATGCTGTAGAAAATAAATAGGAGTGGGTTTGCATGCTTATATTCCCTTCCAAATATAGAAAGCCATAATTCACGTTTCGAGCAGCCCAGGGGATCTGTAAGAGGATAAAACCTATATTTATCCACTCCAGTGGTGAGGAAAATTACACTTGCACCCAAGAGTGGATTGTAAAAAATCCATCGTACACTTTCTAAGGTTTTTCACTTCGTTGTAAAGTACGCAGAATATTTTTATCCTGTACTGTTTCCTGGTATGAGTTGCTATAGGCTCTTCAAGGAGGCCTTTTCATGTAAATAACCATCAAAGCTTGGTTGTCATTTTTTGGACTCTCGGCTTTGTTGTAGTGAAAATCACTGATTTGGCCCCGTGCTGTGAAATCTGAGGTCGCAAGAAATGGCTCTGCCTGAGAAATTAGGATAATCTGGTTCCTTCCAGATAGTCGATGCTGGCATTATCTGTGTTCCTAGCAGAGATTTGTGCCTGTCTGAATACATCTGGGAAATGAAGATAATGGTACTTGCCCACATGGTGAGGAAATATAACACCAGAAACAGTAAGGATGATTAGGAGGCACCATATTCAGCCTGCTCTGTTAATTAATTTCCCATTGCATTTTAGTGCACCCTTAAGTGCACTTTATAAGTCGTTCTGTGAGGGTATCATAGTGTGATGCAATCTTGTTTGTCTGGCCCTAAGCACCGTGATTTAGTGGCCAGATTTATTTTTTTTTAAATCAGCAATTAATAGTGGAACACATAAGCTCTTAAGAGGATTTAGAACTTTTACTTCACCAGTCTGGTTTATCATGGACTTTGCACTTAATGTCAGGTTCCCAAACAAGAATCCTGTGTTTCTTCTCAGCAAGGTAATCTTGGCAAAAGTCTTCAGAATGTAAAAAGGGCCAAAATAAAGCTAGGTATATCAGCAGAGGGTTAGCAAGAGGAAAAAAAGGGAGGTTGGATAGAATGGGAAATGATAGAATCTGGCTTAAAAAATACTCTGGCCAGTTTTATTTGCTTTGTCTCTCTTTGCCTCTTGTCTGTACTTTGCAGAATCAACAGGATAATCACTGTTAATTCACTTTGCAAAGCATAGGCCTATAAAAATAGTCATGATACTTGTTCATGGTGACTTGAGAAATAATCTGAAATGGTTTCTCCACCATTTGTACCATTCATCAGCTTCGGGAGAAAGACTTGTGTCCATTGAAACAATCTCAGCGGGCTTTTCTTTCTGCCCCCAACCCCCGTTGGGGGTCTGTGTGACAGCAGTTCTCCCATATTGCAGCATCTTCTGCAGAAAGGCCACAGGGACCTGGAGCAATAAGAACAGCCACATTTAGGAAGTCTTGTCTTTGGGGTTGGTCACCAGCTGAAGAAGTTTCTAATCTAGATCTTTTAAAGCTTCTTATTTCCCTTCTTACTCCCTCCCTGATGCCCACCCTTTAGAGAACCCGCTGGGCTGAGCTGTGGACTGTTGCCTTCTTTCTGCAGTTGGCTAATTAATTAGCATGGTCTCCCTGGAGCCCTCACAGCCATTTCTTCTGTGCAATAGTGGGTGTTTATCTGGTCGTCTGCTTGGCTCCAGCAGCTGGTTTCCAAACAGACAGTAACTCTTTCCTCTCTGCTGGGACTGGGGTCACCAAGCATCCCTTGTCTGGCTGTGAGAGTGTGTTACTGCTCATACAAGGCCGCTCTGGGAACCCCAAATGGTTTGTTACAAACAAAGGAGACTCTAAGGAAGACATCGCCTGCAGTGACATTTCCTGGAAGCATTTTGGTGGTTAATTTCAGTTTAATGTTCAGCTCAGCTGTCACTGCTGGGAGACCTTGCAGGTTTCACGGAGAGTCGTAAATCTTACCCGTGACCCTAAATATACCCGCGTTGCTGCCGAGGGGCACCTTCCAGAAGGCCATGCTTCCTGAGGCATGTCGGGTTCCACCTTTTGGTCAAAAGCCAAGGGACCAAAAGACTGCGCCCACGTGGAAAGGTGTTTAATGCGGTAGAGTGAGCTGGTGCACCCTGCCCTGCACAGGCATGTGAACGGCCACTGTGCAGGAACGTGGGGCCAACATCTCTGCCACCATGGGCTCTGGAAATAGCTGAGGGGCTTGAAATGAAATCAGAAACAGCAATCAAAGGTCAGAGCCAAGAGGGTTCATGCAATGCAGTGGGCAAACAGCCTCATGCCGTGGCCCTCAAACTTCAGAGGGTCTGAGCATCTCCAGGAGAATGCCCAGGCTGGCCCAAGACTCTCATTCTCTAGGGCTAGGGCAAGGCCTGGGAATCTGAATTTTAACAGAGGTGAGAGACATTGGTATAGGAGACTTGGTGTTAGATCTTGGAATAAATCCGAGCTCTACCCCTTTCTAGCTATGTGATTTTAGACAAGCTGATTTAATCTCTATGAAATGGGGTTAATGCCTCACAGAATTGTTGTAAAGATTAAATGGGAATCATATATGTAAAGCAGTAAGTGATTCAAAATGGTATTTATTATAACCGTATTTATTATTATTGTTATTGGCACACAGACGAGTAAGAAATTTAAAAGGCTAAGGAGAAGGGTAAAGCCACAGTGGAGAACAGAAAAATGGGGTGTGTATGGAGCCAAAAAGTATGAATCCTATATCTTCAAAATAGGCCAGATCTTGAAATCCATTTGCAGCAAGCGACTTTTAACTATTAAATAGTAAATTTTAGTTTAACGTTTTAAATAATTAACTTATTTGCATATAATAAAAAAGATATACAGTCAAAATGCTTCCTCTCCATTCTTGCCTACTGTGCTACTCCCAGTCCCCCATCACATAGGTAACCACTCGTAATGATACACAAGAATAACATCAGTAATAATCATGACGTTTATTTACCACTTACTACAGGCCACACACTGTTTTGAGTGCTTTATGAATATAAACTCGTTTGCAAGCTCTGAGGTAGATGCTATCATTTTGTCCTTTTTACAATGAGGAAACTGAAGCACAGAGAGGTTAAGTAACTTGTCTGTGATCACACAGCTATGTAGTGGAGCAGGGATTCAAACCCAGGCAGTCCAGCCCCAGAATCCATGGATTTATCAACTACATCATCCTTTAAGTGTCTCTTTATGCAAATGTGAGCAAATCTAAAAATTTTTTTTTCTTCTCAGTTTTCCCCAAAAGGCAGCACACTGTTCTCATTGTTTTGCACATTTGCTTTGTTCCATACTGAACACTGCTTATTGGAGATTGTCCCACCTTGGAACATGGAGCACTTCCTCATTCTTGTTCACAATACTGTGTGATTTTGACTAGATACACTCCCTTTATGGTCCAGCCAGGGAGTGGGGACTGAACTGGCACTTTATACCTGTCCTAAAGGTAAGAGAGTAATTGAATAAACTTATGTCTGCCAGACAGCTCTTTTAATTGAGGTGTGCTATTAAGGTTCAAAATTGGAAATGAGAGAGTCAAGGGAAATAAGGGAAGAAAACGTGTCAGTCCAGAAATGTTTTCATGTAGTATTAGATCTCCCACCCACACAAAAGAAATACTCAGGTGACACCATTGTCCTGTATTCCTGCAGAATCAGCAGCTAGGGGCTGCCCTGGATTAGTTCCCTCTCAGAAATCAGTTCCCTTCCTACACATGATCTTTGAGCCCGAGTCTGTAGCTATAATAATTAAGGTCTCTGCAGTAGCCCTGTAAGAAGAATTGTCAAAATGGAAGCACAGGCACCAGTGTGCCCTTCCCTTACCCACCTCTGACATGCCCTGCTGCTCCACAGGTTGGATACAGCTCTGTTTAGGCTGATCTGCATCTGGTTAAACTGGGGGCTGTCCAGGGCCTTTGCCTATGATAGTCCTTCAGCATGAAATGCTCTTTACTCATTCACAAAATATTAATATTATTCAGCACCATGTGCCAGGCACTGTTCTAGGGGCTGGAGGAACAGCAGTGAACTAGTCCAGGTCCTGCCTTCATGGAGTTTACACTGTAGCAGGAGATGACACTAGCTCTGTAATTTGAGATCAGGTGATGAGGTGTGATTTAAAAATTAACACAGGGACAGGACACAGAGAATAGTTGGTGGGGCTTGGGGGTGTAGGAAGGGGGTGGAGGTGGCAGCAGAGATCTGAGTGAGGTGAAAGAGGGGGACTTGGGACTCTTGGAGCTGTGGGAAGCCCAGGCAGAGGAAAGAGCAGGAGGAAAGGCCCCGAGGCAGGCATAAGCTGGACAAGTTTGAGGTTTTCTAAAGTGGAATAAGGCAGGGAAAGAAAGAGTGGGAAGAGATAGGGGTTGTCACTCATGTAGGCCCTGTGGCATGTAGGCAGGACCCTAGAGTTCCTTCTCAGCACATGGGGAAACCACCGGATGGCTCTGAGCAGAGAGCTAATGTGATTGGGCTTATTGTTTTTATTCATTTAAAAGCTCTCTTTGGAGAGAGGCCAGTTAGGAGGCCATAGTAGACATTAGATCAGGCGGTTGATGTGGCCTGGGCCTTCCAGCAGTGAGAAGCTCAGTGAACTAGAATGGTCATATGCAGAGACAGGGGACCCTTGCACAGCACCAGCTCAGCAGGGCGTGAGCCTGCCCTGGCTGTCCTGGGTCCCGCGAGCAGTCAGCGCAGGTCCAAGCCTGTGCAGGGCAGCACCACACAGCCAGGGACCAGCCAGCCAGCAGGGGAGGTCCTGAGGGGTCTCTGGGAACCCTAGAACAAAGTTCCGTGGGGCCCCCCGAGGGTTTTGAGTGGTGAAGTTGGGATCTGCTTTCTATTGTTAAGGGAAGACTCAGGCTGCAGGAATCCTGGGCTCAAACGTGCCCCGCTTTGCTCCTCCGTTTCCCCGTTTCTCTCATCCATTGGCTTTGTTCTGCCTCCGCTTTGCCAGCCTGTCGTCTTGGCTCCTCAGGCCACGTGGTGAAATATGGCCACCAACAACTGTCATTTTAGCCGGCTTGACAGAGACCGAGCCTGTTTCCCAATTTCAGCTCTCAGATTCCCAGGGAAGAGGGCTGACTGGCCCAGCCTGGGGACCAGGTGCCCCTGGACCAATCAGTGATGGCCACAGGGTCGGGGGCGGTATGGGAGATCACTTTCTGCTAACGTGGTGGCTCTCACTGTAGGCTCGAGAGGAGATGGGGGTGAAAGGGGGATGATGCCAGGAGAAGGAGCTGCCCCAGACATCACAGCTCTCGGGGCAGACTGACCTCTCGGGCTGTCATTCTTGCAGGCTGTGTCTGTATGCAGTGGACTTTAGTTCCCCTCCCTTCCTTCTATTCTTTCTCTCTGAAGCCTCCTCGACAATCCTTTCCACCTCTCATTGGTCTGTCTGTGGTTGCACGCTTTAAGCTGATCATCGGGCTTTGCTTCCTCAAAGTTAAGCTGTGGAGGGAGTTTTCCCGAGGCCAGCTCTTCTTAGGAAGGTGGATTCAATGAGACTGAATTGAGAAATCTCTCTCTAATGCACATCTGTGGTCTGGGAAGACCTGGGTTTAACAAAAAGCTATTTTGGTTAGAAAGAAAAATTAATATTGACTGACTCAAATACAGAAAAGGAATTAATTTTTTAAAATAAGAGTTCAGTTTAGGGGCAGGCTAGGTAAGCTATTTTGGTTAAAAGGGAAAATTAATATTGACTGACTCAAATCCAGAAGGAGGCAGCAGATATTAAGTTTGTTTTGAAAAATAAGAGTTCAATTTAGGGGCAGCCTAGGTGCTACCCTGTTGAGCTATTTGCCAGGGATAAGAATCACATTTCATAGTCAATTTTAAGGTACTTTTTGTAACCTTGGACAGTGTTTTCTTTAAAGTGTGCGTATCTTTTTTCCCCATTGTGTTCTCTTTTTTTTTAACCAATTTTCCAAATTCTATTCTGATAGAAGCAGCGTTCTTTTACTTTTCACATAACTTATATCTAACCCTGTTTTCCTTATAAAAGATGCTTGCTGGTTTTGTTTTGCTCATCACTGAGGATAAGTTAATGGCAGTTTAAGAAAAAAACACAGCTTGGTTATTACTTGAAGGCTGTCATAGAGATCCATATTGCAGAAGATAGAAGTAGAATTTTATCTCCTAAAGGGTTTTGGTGCATAAGCTGTGACCTCCAGCCTGCCAGGCTTAATGCTACAGAGTCTTTGAATGACCGTAAATTAGCTACAGGACCCAGGAATCTTGCTGTGAATTACAATTGATGTGTTAAAAACCCTACTTTACCTGTTCAGTTTTCTCTCCTTTTATCCCATCCTGGTATTTTCTGAAAGGTTGCAGAGAACGCTGGATGATGCGCATCCTGAAGCTGCTTTTGTTGAGGGGTTAACAGGGTCGGGGGACCCAGTATAAGAAAGGTGCCAGACTACACTCCAACTTCCCCAAAAGTAACCTGGAAGGCCAGTAAGTCTTGTTCTGAATTTTAATATCAAAGACAGTGTTTGTTCAAAGAACAAACAGTATTGTAGTAGAGGAAGCACACACTGTGGGGCTGGATCACTAGGAATCACATCCCAGCTCTGAACTTGAACTTTCTTATCTATACAAAATCAGCATGGCTGTGAGAACAGGAAGGGATTTTATAAAGCTCCTGGCCGGTAGGTGGCGGGTACTGATAAGGAATAGTGACATAAGTACACTGTATTTATCTGGAATGTTGTAGATTTCAGAGTACTTTCACAGATCTTATCCCACTGGATCATGACAGTGATACCTAGGCCTGTTTTTACCAATGAAAAAATTGGAACTCTTAAGAGGTTAGAGTTTGGCTTTCCCAGCGCACCTCTGTTTTTCCTGAGCCAGGTACCAACCCAGCCTGGGAGGCTGGCACATTCAGGTGGTTTCTGTGGGTAAACGGTTCTCAGGATGGCTCGCTGAGTGAACTTCCCCAGGAGGGTCACCTAGACGCTGCCCTGTCAGTCCTAGAGCCAGGAACATGGGATGACCTCTCTGGAGGCAGATGACCTGCTTCAGTTTGGGTTCACCCAGAAACCAATAACCTGCTGTTTCCACCTGGAGGTTACCATTGCCTAGTGAGCAAGACGACAGCCTCTGAGGTCCAGCTGGCTGTATGTGGACCTGCTGTGCCCACTCACAGCCCTGAGCCTATTACTTACCCACCCCAAGCCTCCACGACACCCCCTTAAAGGGGGTTATGATGACATCTGCCTCCCTCTTTGAGTTGCTGTCAGGGTTCAATGAGAAAATGTAGATGAGAGTTTTAATAAGAACCAGGCCCATAGTAAGCACTGGCAAATGTTAAGTTGTTATTATTGCCTGTAAAATGGGCATGATTGTGCCCCTCTACCTGATGCCGCCCAACCAGGTTCATTAGCCCGCTGCCCAAGAGGAAGCCAATACGCTGAGACAGCAGGGTTTACAGCAGAGAAAGAGTTTATTCCACATAGCACTAAGTGGGGAGACGGGAGAAATTTCTCAAATCCACCTCCCTGAGAATTTGGGAGACAGGGTTTTTAAAGATAGTTTGGCATAGGCAATTTGGTCTGCTAATTGGCTGTGTTCGGGGCAGAACCATAGGGTTGTAGAAACTGTCTTCTTTGCTGACCAGTTGAGTCAGTTCCTCAGTATGGGCCACTAGTCTGGGTGGATCAGCCTTTCTACTAGAATGCGGGACCCAAAAGATATCTCAGAAACTATCCCTAGTTTTCAAAAAGGCGATGTTATCTATGGAGAAAGCTAAGAATCTTTATGACCACCAGCTATGTGGCTCCAGAGTGGCAATTATAGAGAAGCAAACAGGGGGACAGTGGCTAATTATTATCATTATTTTTAGCTAGGCTTGCACCTTATTTTTAGCTAGGCCTTTACCATAGTTCTCACCTTGTACCCCTTTATCAATTTATAAAGGTGGTTTCATAGCTACCGCCTAGGCGTCTATTGAAGACCAAAGATTTTGTGTGTCCATGAAAGGCTGTGCACACATATTTTGACATGCACAGAGGATGTTGTCAATAGGGGCCATTAACAGGGCGGCAATAAGGAAATAAATCCTACTTCTGCCTGCATGGCACATCCTTGAACATCACAGAAACTCACTTTGCTGATACTTATATCCTCTAAGGGGGAGAAAACGTCATGGGGAATACCTGCTTCCACTGCATCTCCCATCTAATTTTGTGACATTCTCAAAAGCCTTTACCTCCTGTGTGCAGCTGGCTCCGTTTTATAGGAGAGGAAGTTGGTGCTCTGCAAAGGGCATGGCAGTGACCAGCGAACTCCAGTGACTCAGGCAGATGGACACAGAGCTCTGGCTGACCCCAGGTCTGGCACTCTTTCAGGCTGCCTTTCAGGGGGAGGAAGCGTGAAGAAACACCGGCATCGCCCTGTAGACCAGACAGAACACAAAGAGAGGGAGGAGCCCAGGGAAGGCAGGGGGGACAGATTTGTGATATTTTTCCTTTAAAAATGGCATCATGGGGCTGGGCAAGGTGGCTCACACCTGTAATCCTAGCACTTTGGGAGGCTGAGGTGGGAGGATCACTTGAGGTCAGGAGTTCAAGACCAGCCTGAGCAAAAGTGAGACCCTGTTTCTACAAAAAACAGAAAAATTAACCAGGTGTGGTGCTGTTTGCCTGTAGTCGCAGCTACTCAGGAGGCTGAGGCTGGAGGATGGCTTGAGCCCAGGAGTTGGAGGTTGCAGTGAGCTGGGATGATGCCACTGCACTCTAGCCAGGGCAGCAGAGCGAGACTCTATCTCCAAAAAAAAAAAAAAAAAGCATCATGGAAGAAATTTGACCTTATAAAAGTGGAGGATAAAGTAATGTTAAAGTGGAAAAGCACCAGTAAGGACTCTGAAGGTCAGACAGAGAGCGAATCTGTAATCGGGAGCAAGGGGAGAGGTGGCAGGGGGAAGGGCCCTGTCCTTTCGGAGATTTTGAGAAACGCCTACAGAGAAAAGTCCGTGGAAACTTGATTGAAACACCCCTGGCCCCCGTGTGGCAGGTGATAAGCTGGATTTTCATTTTCACGTTGCTCCTTTCGACTCCAGCTGGGAGCTGTGGGAGAAGGGCAGGGAGATCTTCGTTCTAACCCATGCTGCAGGGCACAGGGTAGCACACTAGGACCCATCCGTCGCTAGCTGGGTGGCCTGGGACAACCCCCTGCCTCCCTGTGGACCTCTGTCGGTATCTGGGAAATGAGGGGGTCAGATTCCATTCGCTCATTCATATAACAAATATTTATTGAGCAACTTACGTGCTGGGCACTGTTGTAGGTGTCGGGGATTCAGCAATTTTCAAAACAGATAAAAATCTCTTCTGTCCTGTGGCTCTCGCTGGAGTGGATGACTGCAGGGCAGCTTCCCACTCTCACTGCACGTGTGTTCCTCTGCCCTCTAACGGTGCCCCATGCCCCCACCACAATGCCACATGCCAGACTTTTGGCACACTGGACCACCAGCTGTCTGGAGATTGGAAGGGGCCTGCTTTCTCTTTTTAATTGCTCTGTTCCTTTCTTCCCCTTCCATGTAAATGTTATTAAATTATCCACGTAGAAAAGTGCACACACACTGATGAATTTTCACTGATGGACACACGTGTAACCAGCACCCATACCGGGAAACAAAATATGACCCACACTCAAGAAAGTCTGTATGTCCCTTCTGGTCCCCAACACTCCCACCATAGGGAAAACCGTGTCCAGACTTCTGATAGCAGGTGGTAGTTATTTTAGCTTTTGTATGTTGTAGGTGCCCTTTTGTATGTTGGTTCTTTCACTCAGTGTTATATTTGTGAGATTCATTCATGTTGCTTCACACGGTCATGGTTTGTTCATTCTCATTATTGTATGGTATTTCATTATATGAGCGTTCAACAATTTATCCATTTTACTGTAAAGGGACGTATCGATTATTTCCTGTTTGGGGCTATTACTAAATAGTACTGCTGTGAACATGTGTGGATCTGTCCTTGGTGCACATGTTTGCATTTCCCAGGGAAGTTGCTCTGTCCTAGGATACGTGTATGCTCAGTTTTAGCAGATTCTACCAATTTTCCACAATGGATATACAATGTATTATAGGTTCCCACCAGCAATGTATGACAGTTCCAAGTGCTAACACTCAGTTGTAGCCATTCTGGTTAGTTTGTACTGGTATCACATGGTGATTTTAATTTGCATTTCTCTGGCATCTAACAAAATTTCCCAGGGGACCCTGTTGTTCCATTTAAACATGACAATGAAACAGCCATCTGCCCACCCAGGTCTCTGCCTCAAAGACATTGCAGCTTTCTTGGGCACCCCCCTCTCATACTAGTAGTAAAGTCAAGAGGCATTAGTGTCCAAACTTATTCCACAACCCCTGACTGGCTTTGTATTTCCCCAGTAAGAAGAAGAAAAATGTCTCAGAAGGATCAGTTAAGACCACGCGGGACCGAGTGCCTACGTATCAGTATAACATGAACTTTGAGAAGGTGGGCAAATGCATCATCATAAACAACAAGAACTTCGATAAGGTGACAGGTGGGTGTGTGGGCGTGGGTTACCCTTCCCTGTTCCCTTCCATTTTCTCCAATTTGTATCAGACATTCATCGGGAAATGCACCTGCTGTGACAGACAGCCCCTCCCTCTGAAGGTGGAATTCGTATGTCCAGGGGAAAGGGATGCAGGGAAATCTAGACCCTTCAGTCTAAGGTGCCACCTTCTATGTTAGCTGGTATGGGACTTGAACCAAAGGGCTGAGAAGCAAAGGGGAGCACTTTGGCTTTGACTGGAGTTACCCAGATGAGGCTCACCTGCTGTGGGCAGGCTGAGTTGTTAGCCTCTCCTTTGAATTTGCTTCTCATTTTCATTTAAATTGCGACCTTGGAAGGGGATGTTCTTCACACCTGGCCTGCGGACACCCTCATGTGGTGTTCAGCCAGGGATCGCTCAGCCGTGGACTCTGGCTTGATTCCCACAGGTATGGGCGTCCGAAATGGAACAGACAAAGATGCTGAGGCCCTTTTCAAGTGCTTCCGAAGCCTCGGTTTTGACGTGGTCGTCTATAATGACTGCTCTTGTGCCAAGATGAAAGATCTTCTGAAACAAGGTGAGTGCTTGCCGTTCCTCTGACTTCTTCCTGCCCCCCAGAGGAGCAGGCCCGGCTGGTCTCAGGAGGACGTCTTCGCAGGACAGAGGAATTTCAGCACGAGAAGCCTTCCTTCCTCTTGGCTGGTCCATTCCTGTCCTGGGGTAGGCAGGTCTCTTAGGAAACTTTAGTCTCCCTATAAAAAGATGAAATCAGCTTAAATTCCAGCAAGAGAAATAGGTTCTGTATATACAGAATGGTCACAATTTCAAAAGGCTAATTCCTGGGAAGTAACAAGTCTGTATTATCCTGTCCAGAAGGAAGCTTAAGTGTAAACTTTTCCCTGGTGGCAGATAGGCAATAATAATCCCCATGTACTTCAAAACTATTTTATTTTTTATACAGTACGTTCACAAAATTATTTCTTTAATTTTTTTTATCAGATCTTTAACACAACCCCCACAGCGCTGGCCAACAGAATATTATCATGCCCATTTTATAAATGTGAGGACAGAGCTTCAGAGAGGATAAAAGACATACTGAAGGTATCATTAGCAGGGGCAGAATTGAAACCCAAGGTCAGGGTTTTTTTTTCTTTTTTCTTTTTTTTTTAATACTAACCAGGGGTTTACTATAAATACAACCAGCATAGAAAAACTCAAAACTATACAGGTCTTCCAATTCCAGGACAAATGTATTTTCTGTTATACCACACTATCTAATGGATGCCACAGGGTACTCTGGCATTTAGGGCAAGTGTTTGAAAGGGATATCCTTCTAATTCATTAGACATGGCCCCACAGGCATGTTCCTATTTGAATAGGAACACAATTCAAATCACTGCTGCTTTTCTTAGCTACACAGCTAAAAAAGAAAAAGACCACATCCTCTCTTTATTTTCTTGAAAGCTAGGCATCTTTTCCTAATTTCTTCAAACATGAATTTTACAAGCTGACCTTTCATACACTGGTAGTTCACAGGATAGAGCACATTAGAAATCAAGAGTCCAAGTTCTGGGGCTGGCCCAAGTTCTACCTAGGCAAGGCAACCGTATCTTCCTGATTTTTTTGCTTTCTTGAAATGCAGATCATGATACCAGCTCCTCCAGTGTCTTGGGGATGGAGTAAGGAAGTTTGTGAGCATGCTTTGAGAAGCGTAATGGCCTATGTAGGCATAAGGGCTTGTCCCAATTGTAGTTTCTGTTCTCGTGAAAGGCGAATCATTCCACCCAAGCCCAGAGCAGGCCACAATCAGAGAATTCTTGTTTATTATCCTGTCAAAACAGTAAAGCAATTATTTTTCTTGACTGTAAGTGTAATCACATCCAGTGAGGACAAAACTCTCGTTTTCCAACTCTGTCCTAATTCATCCCATCTTAAAATAAGCTAAGAATTCCAGCTTTCATCACCATCACCTTGTACCTCTGTTATCAAAACTAATATGAAAATCACCATACAGATTGATGCAAAGGTGTCTCGGTGCCTACAGCGGGAGAGGACACACTTGCTCTGTTTGGAACCAGTGAGGCAGCAGGGCTTTGCAGCACCCCAGGCTTAAAGCTTGGCTCCAAGGCTACAGCAGGTTGTGCCACCTCTGGGCAAGGTTATGAAATCTCTCCAAGATTCCATTTTTTATCGTTGAAATAAAGATAAATGAGGCCTACCTACATCTCAAGGGGGGAGGTTCTTATAGGGATTAAAGATAACTTGTGCAAAGTACCTACGTCAGTGTTTGCACATAGTAGGTGCTCAAGAAATTCTAAATTTTATTCTTCCCCCATCATTGATCATAGAGAAGAAGAAAGGATATGGTTGTTAGTTAGTATCACAGAACCTTAACTGAGTTCGAGCTAGGCCAACTGGCTACATGACTGGTGATTCCTCTCCTTAGTATCCTACATTGACAGCCAGTCTTGCATCTTTATTTTATTTTCTTTCTTTTTCTTTAATTTTGTTTTCTTAATTGTGGTAAAATACATATAAAATCTACCATGATGACCTTTTGTGTGTAGGTCGTTGGCATTCACATTGTTGGTCATCATCACTACTGTCTGTCTCCAGAATTCTTTTCATCTTCTATAACTGAAATTCTGTATCTGTTAAACACTAACTCTCTATTTCCTCTTCCCCCCAGCCCCTGGCAACCACCATTCTACTTTCTCTCTGTGAACTTGACTACTCAAGGTACCTCCTAAAAGCAGAATCATACAGTATTTGTCCTTTTGTGATTGGCTTATTTCAATTAGTATAATATTTTATTTTCTTTAACAAATACTTGCATGATGCTTATTATGTGGCCTGCTTTACAAATATTAACCCATCTAATGGGTACTATGATCTCCACCTTACAGACAAGGAAACCAAGGCACAAAATGGTTAAGTAAGGTGCCCAATGTCACAGAACTGGCCAACAGCAGGGCCATGCCCTTCAGTGCCCCAATACTCTGCCTCCTGTGGTGGTTTGAACACCTGTGGCACTCCGGGCTCACTTCCTTATGTGGCAGCCCCATTCTGCTTTCAGACTGAGTGAGAATTTTATAATTCTTCCTCTCTCTAACTTCCGCCCACTGGTCCTCATTCTCCTCGGAGGACGGTCCAGATAAAGTCCAGTCCTTTGAGAGGAGCCTGGTCCCCGGCACCTCCCCACCCCTTCCCTCTCCCCTCTAACTGGCAGTGGCAGCTGTAAGGTTACCTCTGGGCATACTGCATCTGAAGTCCCACAAGACTTGTGTTTTAACTCTTCCATGTTCAAATTGTTTGCTTGCAGCTTCTGAAGAGGACCATTCAAATTCTGCCTGCTTTGCCTGTATCCTATTAAGCCATGGAGAAGAAAATCTGATTTATGGAAAAGATGGTGTGACCCCAATAAAGGATTTGACAGCCCATTTTAGGGGGGATAGATGCAAAACCCTTTTAGAAAAACCCAAACTCTTCTTCATTCAGGTAATCACTTTTCAAAGCCAGTATAATTGAAAATGGGAAAAGATTCCACAGTGACAGGGATGGAGTCATTTTTGCAAACCTATGTGCAGTTTCCACTGGGGTATGCAAATGCGGGTTTTGTTTTTCTGTCTGAATGGTTGGCATATGTATTTGCATTGGATCACAAATTATGAAGTTTAAGACATTGCAACACTTGTATTTGCTTAGTAATTTGACACATTTACCAGTTCATCACATTGTCATTGAGCTCCTGGTGTATGCCAGGCACAGTTCTAGGCACTGGGATGCAGCAGTGAACAGCACACATTTCTGTGCCCAACCCCATGGAGTGGTCTCTGCTTTGACATTTAGGCTTGCCGGGGGACGGAGCTTGATGACGGCATCCAGGCTGACTCCGGGCCCATCAGTGACACAGATGCTAATCCCCGATATAAGATCCCGGTGGAAGCTGACTTCCTCTTCGCTTACTCCACGGTTCCAGGTATCAAGTCCTAACCACACCAGCCCATTTCATCATTAAAATGCACACTCGGGAATGTCTTAGTTTCCTCCTGCTGCATTCATAAATTACTGTACACACAGTGGCTTTTATCTTGCAGTTCTGGAGGTTAGAATTCCACAGTGGGTTGGCAGGGCTACGTTCCTTCTGGAGGCTCAAGAGGAAAATCCATTTCCTCGCCTTTGCCCAGCATATTCGAACTTCCTGCATTCCTTGGCTTCTGGCCCTCTCCTCCCTCTTCAAAGCCAGCAACTTCACGTCGCCCTGACTTTTCTGTCCTCACATTGCTCTCTTTCTGACCACAGCTGGGAAAGGACTCCTGTGATTAGACGGGGCCCGCCTGGGTAATCCAGGGGCATCGCGCCATCTCAATCCTATAACCTTAACCACATCTGCAAAGTCCTTTTTTCCACCTAAGGTAACATATTCACAGGTTCCAGGGTTAGAGCGTAGGTATCATTGGAGACCATTATGCTGCCTACCACAGGGATGTGTTCACTTCCTCTCCAGGAAAGCTGAATCTCTCATTTATTGTTGTTATTGATAATTACAAGAACATACATTTCTATAATGCTTTACAATTTAGAGTGTTTTTCATGTCTTTTTTCTCATGTCGTCCTTATAATAATTGTGTAGGTTGTTAGAAAAGGTGTTATTGCTGTCCTGATTTTGTAGATGAAAAAAAAAAATTGAGCTTGGGTGAGCTTACGTGATGTGCCAAAGCTCAGATAGAGATTTTGGTACCCAGTAGAGCTATGGCTCAGACCAGGCTTCCTTTACATTGCAACCTGTACACAGGTACCAGAAAATGCTGGTAATGAGCAAGCCTACTAACTGGTTACCAAGCACTGTGTTTGACAGAGTCTATTCAATGAAAGTCCTCCCTTTGTTTTGTTTTGGGTAAAACATCACTAAGTTAGAATTTTCCCCACTGTTAACAGCAGGTTTGTCAAGTGCTTGGTGCAAAGGTATTGGTTACGATAAATAGGTTGGTTGTGTTTGAAAAACTAGCTCTGATGGGATCTACAGATGAGATTTTTGAGAATGATAACTTCACAAGTTTTAAGGCTGGTATAAGATAGAAAATAATTTGGTCCTGCTCTTGAGAGAGAACAGTGTAATAGGGATGCGCCCTGCTAAGCAGCCTGAACTTTACCCTGGTAAGGGGGTACAGGGGACTGTTTTAGGTCAGGGAGTCTAGGATGAGAATTGCATTTTCGAATGGTTACCTTAAAGACCCTGTAGGACAGGACTTAGAGGATATAAACCTGGAGCTCCCAGCCTCACCAGGTTGTTAAATTGAATGAAATAACATACGTGACCCCCTCCCCCCGCAAATGAAATGAATTGTCATGCCACTAAGGCCACTGAGCTCAAGCCTCATGCTGGTAGTTGCCAATATGAGCTGCAGGAAAGAATTCTACGTGCAGTTAGTCACTTTACACATGCAGGTTATTTCTGTTTATTGTACATTGATTCCATAACTGGTTGTTAGAAATGATGATGATGACCCAGTTCTCATCAAGGTCATCGTGTAAACCAAAAACAACTTTATTTTGTCTCACACTGTCCTTTTAACCTCGGGGCCGTGGGAGGGAGGTGGAATCTGCCCTTGCCCCTGGATGAAAACTCCAGCAGGTTCATAGCTAAGGTTCATGCTCCTCATGCTAAGATATTAGACAGTATTGTGGACACTTTGAAAAGTCACAAACAGTTGTAACACTGTGACCAGAATCTCAAGTCTGAGATAATAACTAAAAACCTTGAACCTGAGTTGGCTTTCAGTTTCTCCCAATTCCAGATCGGACCTGCTATAGGGCTAAGGTGCTAAGGGGGCCTTGATCCTTCAGCTTCCTCACCTCTTCTCCCACTTGCCAGGTCCCTTTTTAGATTCTTTCAGGGTCAAATACAGGAGGAAGTGAGGGAAGGAGGGAAGAGGGGGAGATGTGAGTCCTGTAGTCCTCACCCTCTCGTGCTCTGGACCAGTCAGGTGATTAAAGCTGGGGGCTTTTGAGTTCCTGTGTTCCCTGCTTCTCTCTTCCTGGTTAGGCATCGTGATTCTTTCCTCAACTCCTGGGCATCCTCTAGGGTACTTGTGCATTCTCTTTCTGCTGAGGTCTCCTTGCCCTTCCAACAGGACTTTTGGACAGGACCCAGAACAATCCAAGAGCCAGCTTCCTCTCCCATAGCCCATGTGTGGTCCACAAGAAACACATCCCGTGCCATGACAGTGCCAGCTCTCCCATGGCAGCAGGCTGTCCTGGCTTTACCCCTAAGGCAGTTGGGCATGTACCCACTTCTTGCCTCTGGATTTCCCTAGCAGGATCCAACTCTAGTTCTGTGTCCCCCAACAGCAGGAGCTCATCTCAAAATTCTCCAAGGCTCCCTGCAGGTTCCTTGTTTAGGTTTGGATTAGAAAGTAGCACTGACCCCAAAAGGGTGGTGAGGAGTTCCAGAGTTATGGAGTGGTCCTCCAACATTTCTTTTGGTAGTCTTCATGTGCAGATTGGTTTCACACTCACTCATGTATCTGATATGTATCATGTGGGTGCCTCCGTCAAAACCGATGCAGGAGAGCTCCCTGGAAGCATCCGCCAGCACTCGCCCTTTGCAATGTCGTGTTCCATGCTGGAACACCCAAAGCATTTTTGAGCATCTTCGTGCACCCCTCTGCATCAAAGATGTTTGCTCTCTGAGCATACCAGCATAATTCTCATTGGTGACTTGTGTGCAGACTAGAGTGAAATAATTTCCAAAAAGCAGGTGTGAAGGCCCCAACCACCGAAAGCTTGTTGTCATAGGTGAGTGGAGCTGCTAGAAGGATGAGCTGATTTGGTCTTCTCCCTTCTCTCCTGTTGAAGGCTATTACTCGTGGAGGAGCCCAGGAAGAGGCTCCTGGTTTGTGCAGGCCCTCTGCTCCATCTTGGAGGAGCATGGGAAAGATCTGGAGATCATGCAGATCCTCACCAGGGTGAACGATAGGGTGGCCAGGCACTTCGAGTCTCAGTCCGATGATCCACGCTTCCATGAGAAGAAGCAGATCCCGTGCGTGGTCTCCATGCTGACCAAAGAACTCTACTTCTGTCAGTGACCATTCCAGGGCGTGTTCTAGCTCAGAAGCTATGGATCGTTCGTTGATGAATCGGATTTTTTTTTTAATGCTCTTGAAATATCTGGAAATTCTACAGGATTTTAATTTCAGGAAAATTTATTGATTCAACAGGGAAGAAATTTTCTGGTGCTGTCATTTGTTCTCTGAATTTTCAGAGACTTTTTTTTACAATGTTATTCATTTGATGACTTTGTAATTTTCTCTTAAGATTAATTTTCTCTTTGTGTTTCTTTCACCTTGTTATTGCACTTAGTACATGCAACAAAAGTGGCAAAACCTCTGGAGAAGGCTCTTGGCTTTGTCCACTGTAATTGGTGGTGACACTGATAGGGAGTCAGAGTCGTATTTGCACTTGGCAAAGAGAACCCCAGCATTTGACAAAAACCAGCCAGTATTGGCCTGTATTGCAGAAAGTGGGTATTGAGTGTGACTTGAGTGATTTTTCATTGGCTTAGGGCAGAGTCTCATGCATAAATTCCCAGATATGTTGGCAGAGAAAAAAATTTAATGATTCTAATATATATCAGTCAGGATCCAGTCTGGAAAACAGAAACCATTTTAGGTGTTTCAGTAGAGGGAATTTTTATTTTATCTAATTTTTGTAGAGACAGGGTCTCACTTGTTGCCCAGGCTGGTCTCAAACACCTGGCCTCAAGCAATCCTCCTGCCTTGGCTGCCCAAAGTGCTGGGATTACAGGTGTGAGCCACCGTGCCTGGCCAATGGAGAGAATTTGATACAGAAAATTGACACATATAGATGATAAAAGAGAAGCCAAATAGCAAGAATCTGTTACCACTCCTAAGGCTTTGAGGATAACAGGAAGAGGCATGGTTTCCTAAGTCTAGAAGCTGGGATCATCGGAAGATATGGAACCATGGTGGGGGCTGTCTGGTGGGAGCTGGGACCACCAAGGGATTGTGAAAAGTGGAGCCATGGCAAGGACAAAGCCACTGCCTGAGATCGAGGCAGGACCAGGTCTGAGTCAGATACAGAGAGATACACTGGCCTTGCCTCTCCCTACCTAGAACCGCCTGGCCAGGGCCCTTGAAAGAGTGATTTGCTTGATACGGAAAAGAGCAAGGGACAGTGAGGTGGGGGAGGAAAAAGAAACGATGTCAGCCTGGCCCGTAATGTGAATGTAAGTGATCATGTTCCCTGATGTTCAACAGTTCACCCATTCAATCACTTATTTGTGGGGTTGTCAGATAATCTACATATATGCAAAATAGTATGTTTTAGCTTTAAAACATATCTAGAACTTTGTAGATTATTGCAAACCTTATTCTGAATAAATTTTGTTACCTTTTAATTCTACAAGTGGGAAAGAGTTTATGGCAAAGATTTTTGGCACTTTGTTTTCAAGGTGGTATTATCTTTTGAATTCTTGATAAAGTACTATTTTTTTCTGCCTAATAACTGTTTAACAAAATGTTTGTGTTTATTGATTAAAATGTGATTGCTTAATTCCTAACTGGCCCGGTTTGCTTTCCTTTTAAAGTTATTTATGGTGGTGGGGAAGTAAGAAAATAGGATAAGAATCATCCTACCGACTTGCCCTCACACAAAATATAATACATAATTTTTTTAAGCTGGTACACTCGTAAAATAAATAAATCACTTGGGAAGCCGAGACTTTTCACAGAGAGGGTTAATCAACTTATAAAAATGTTTGCAATGGGCTGCCATTTATGAATTTGGCAACAAAATCAGATGGTGATTAGACTTGTCCCTGGTTCCCTGTCATCTAAATATTCCAGATGTTCAAAATTTAAGTGGAGATCATGAATCAAGAATCAGCAAGCATCTACCCTACTATTCCCAGAATTCCTAGGCTGTTCTTTGGAAAATAGGCTATCCTATTAAAGGTCCCTATCACAGAAATAAACGTGCCTAAGTGCATTGCAATTTGAAATAAAGACCATAGCACTCTACTTATTTGCTTTGTAAGCTTCATTAAAGGGAAAGAAATGATCCCAAGTGTCAGGGTTAATTTTTTTCTTAATTCTCTGAGAAGTTAGATGACAAGTAACAAATACTACCTTATATTCCTTAGATCAGAGATATAAAATTGCTGTTATGAAAGAGTCTTTGTCCTTGAAAACTTTCATGGGCACTTGCTCATCAAGATCAGAAATCCTATTGCAAATTCGTAGGTATTCAGTCACACCTCCATTCTTAAACTTTCCAGTCTTTTTATATTCCAAAATTCTGATGACAAATTGCCCTACAAGAGCACTCAGTCCTGGTGAATATACATTCCTGGTTCTCATTGTTGTTGAGAACCCAGGTTCCCCTTGCAGGAGTATGAGTCAGAGTGCTGCCCTTGTCCTGTGAGGAAGACAGCACAGTCTATGGCGTCCTCACTGGCATGATGGGCTCAGATCTGGGTTTCTGTTTGCTTATTTTCTTTTCCTCAAGGTGCCACTAGGGCACTAGGCTATTTAAAGTTTTAGCTGTTAATACATTCACAGACAGCTTTAGGCTCTGCCCTAAGCTTTTTCTCTGAGCCCGTTTCCATAAACCATCATAAGCCTGTTATGTTTATGAATTGCTCAATAGGTCTCAAAGTGCTGGGTTCATTGTAGTCACATGATTTTAAACCTGAAGGAAACTAAGGCCCCTCTGTGAGAAGGAAAATGACATCCATGGAAAAGTCATAGACACTGGTTGACACATCATTTACTTTGTCCAGTCTTGCAGCGCATCACTTGAAAGCTTGTTACTACCTACTCTCGTGACCAAGGATTTCCTTTTGACTTCCTGGGAGCACACCCTTTCTTCTAGATTTTCATTTTTCAGGCCCTTTTCCAGAAAACATCTGCCCAGGTGAGAAGCTGTGCTGGTCACCTGTTTATAGCAGCAATTCATCTGCATCAATAGGCTGGGGAACAAATAGTACTAGCCCAGGTATTACTTAACTTCTGCAAGAATGAGATCCTTAAGAGTTATTCAAAGATGTGCAGATCGATAGGCTCTTCTACACTATTGCCTTGTGAATGTTTTAGTGTCTTGTAACATGGAGTGAGTGCGTAAGTGAGTCCGTAGACTGGCAGCGCCAGCATCCCCTGGAAGCTGATCAGAAATGCAGACCCTCAGGGCCCATCCCCGACCTCCTCAACACAAATCTGCATTTTTTACCAGATTCCCAGGTGATCCACATGTGTATTACAGTTCAAGAAGTTCTGTTTTGAGGGCAAGGACCACATATTTATGCCTTTTTGTCTCCTTTCTGCACTAAATGTGGAGCTGATAGCATAGCAAAAAATTAGTAAAAGAACATATATATCTTGGAGCTTCCATGAAAGACACATTTTCAAGGATCTCTTAACCTTAAGCAAAACCCTCTTTTGAAATTCGAGGATACCCTTCAGGTACATGGTATACTTCTAACTTTCTATGCCCATCTCTATTTTAAATAAGCCTCTGCTGAGTGATATAATAGGATTGTTTATGTGTCCTCAAAAGTGTCTGCAGATATGAATTGCAGCCATTAAAATGTCCTCATAAACAGAATGGGATTAAGGGAGCCATTCCTTGCATGTTTTCACTGGCGCAGAACTGTTCTCCCTTGAAGCCTTGGAGGTTGTCTCTTCCCACCTGTCCTTGGAGCCCTGTGGACACTGGGAGAATTATTCTCTCTCCTTGCCAGTGTGCGTAGACCTCAGTGCTTTGTTTCAGATCAGATGGCAAATAATTCTTTTTGATTCATAAATCATTAACACAAACACACTAAAAGGGCATATTTGGAAAGCCCCAGCCACCACCATAGTACTGATGTGGACATGGAAACTCCATTAATTTGTAGATTCATGCACGAACAGCCCTCTAAAAGTATGTGATCAACATCTGGAATCACCAAAGCCAAATACAATCAGTTGGCTTTGGTGTGAGTTTTGGTTTGTGTGGCATTATAAATTTCATGGCACTACAATTTTCTAACAAATGTGTTCTAAACATTTAAAGCTAAACTATGTCAAGGGATTTAAATTTGGAAGGCATGTGGAGTTATGGCTGCACATATACAAGGCTGAGCATTTCTTGAGTTTTGATGGTCTGACCCAAGCAAATAGCATGAGATCCAGGAAGGATTTGGGAGAGGAAAGTATTAAGGGCAAGATAGGTTTGGCCCACATTGCTACTTCCAGCTTCAGTTGTTTAAGGCAGATCTCAATCAGCACAGGTGTTACCAAAAGCTTGGCACTTGTCCTTGAGGTGGCATCGGAAGAATGAGAACAAGTGGTTTGAAAAGAAGGAAAGAGGAGTTTTATTAATTTGCTGGCAAATGAGGAGGAGGGAGACTACTGTCTGAAAAATGCCATCGTCCTAATAATAA
Source organism: Daubentonia madagascariensis (assembly GCA_023783475.1). NCBI lineage: Eukaryota > Metazoa > Chordata > Mammalia > Primates > Daubentoniidae > Daubentonia > Daubentonia madagascariensis. Next base: position 20,479,386 of record JAKFHU010002573.1, read on the forward strand.
GCAGAAATACAGAGCTGTTAAAGGGTGGGTTCTCAGCTTCAGGCAATTGCTGTTCAACTACAGTTGATGATTCTAATCGTCCCATCTCTGTTGAAGGCAACCCTGTGACCTCACCCAGGACCTCCCTCCACCAGGTCTGGGCTGATCCATCTCCTGTAGCACAAAGAACAAAAGACATTACCCTGCTCCTCCCAACCCCTGGCCTGAGGCAGGGATGCAGGTTTTAGGTCTCAAAAAGGAGTGGAAGATGTTTTAAAGAGACAGAAAATATTTTTGCCATTTTTTCTGGCCATTCCCTCTGTTACATATTCCCCCTGTCAATTGTACCCTTCCATATCTATGGGAGGAGGGGTGACATAGTCCTCGAGCTACTTCCTGCTGAATTGGGGTGATGTTTCAGATGGAAGGTTTATACTTCTGTATGCCATTGCAAAGCTTTGGCAGTATATTTACAAAAACAGATTACCAGGTGAAAAGAGTCGTAAGTGATAACTACAACAGTGAGGGTTGACAAGGCAAAACGGACAGTCGCCTTGTACACAATGTCCAATACAGGGCTGGGCTAGAAAGAAACGTGGGACCTCTGAGTGCAGAGCTATTAGTTGCACCCTGTAGGTGATCCAGGAAATCATATACAGCACCAAACAAGGTTTAGGATGACAAGCCCAGCAGCAAGACATTAACAGAAGAGGCGACAGCCTGGGGAAATCCTCACTAAGGAGCTGTCTATCCTATAGACAGAAAAAAAATAATCAAAGAAAGATTAGTGAAAATATCAACATTTTCTTTTTTTTCCTTTTCCTCATACAAATATTTTAGCTCGCCTAAAGGTTGGCCCCTTCTACTGGGGGCTTTGGTTCTCTTCTTCCATTGGACACCTTTTTACTCTGGTATGATGGGCCTGAGGTTTCACTCCTGACAATTTTAATGAGGTATAAGTTGTTAGAGGTACTTCATAGGGTTCCTTCCACTTTCCTGCTTTCAACTGGGGCAGTGACCTGAAAGAGGCAAACTCAGGCATAGTGGTTAGTACCTGACCCACTCATTTGACATATTGCTTTACTCTGCTTTCTTTACTCATGGTTATATTACCATACTTACCTCAGGGTGCTAGGAAGGGTCTCTCATAAACTATTTCTTAGGGACTTAACTTAAGCCTGCTTGTGAGGGCTATCCTTATCCAGAGGAGGACACGTGGCAATACCCTATCTCACTTTGCTGTATTAATTTCAGTATGCATGTAATTTCTATTCTAGATGTAGGACTTTGCTTACTTGTTGGGTTACCTCCGATTCAAAAGAGGGTCCATTATCACTCTGTATGGAGGAGGAGAGCCTATGAACATCTTGATGACCTGCGGGATCACTGAGTCCACCATGTCCAGTTCCTTGGAGAAAAGTTTCACCAGGTTCCCACTGAGGCTCCACTCGAAGTTTATGGGTGACCACAGGACATTGTGCAGCAGATGCAGAGCATGGGAAGCAACACCACCACGGAGTAGTCACCTTGTGACATGCCCAGGGCTCCCTGAGCTCCTGGCCTGTTGACAATGGGGCTGGCAGCCCAGAGACTGAGCCAACAGTTAGAAGCCAGGGCGGCAACAAGAAGGGGAGTCTCAGGACACAGACAGCTTGACCTTCCCTATCTGAGCCTTTTCCTCCTCCAGCAGCTTCCAGGTTCCTTCATTCTTGGCCTCAGACCTCTGCAGCTCAGCCATGCTGCTGTGGTGCCTGCTGACGTCTTCTCTGTAGTAGGAGGAGCTGCTGAGCTGTCTCCTCAGCCATCTGTCCATGGCGTCCATCACCAGCATGCCATTTCCTATCTGGTTGGCTCTTTTCCTGGACTGCTGATGTCCATCATCCCATCGTCCTCTAAGGCTTATTCCTACTCTCTGCTGGCACACACACGCAGGAACTCACAAACACAGGAACTTGGTGAAGGCAGTGATTACCTTCAGAAGGATTCTGGTAACTTTAGACACTCCTTCTAGTTGGGTGGAACAAGCCTCTACCCAGCCTGAAAAGATATCTACTAATACCAAGTGAAACCACCAGTCATTGAAAGGGTTGGGTGCCCCCATGTTGGGCTGCTTGTGTAGCGGGTTGCCTCTCTGGATTGTTTCAAGCACATAAACAGTTTGTTGCACACAGGGTCCTCCCAAGTGAGGTCTCACCAAATCCATTAAGGTAAGCACACAAACAGTCCGTTGCAAATGGGGTCCTCCCAGTTGAGGTTTCCCCAAATCCATTAAGGCATCACGTCCATAATGCATGCCTTTATGTAGGTGCCTCGTAAGAGGCCAAACCAAAACTTCAGGCAGGAGAATGAGTCCATGAAAATTCTGTCTCCAATTAGCTGTGCCATCCCAAATGGTAGAGTCCCAATCTTTAGCTTTAAAGGGGATATAAATCTCGCCAGGGTATCAAGGCCCCGGAAAACAGATTGCCTCCAGCAACCTCCTTAGCAGCCCTGTCACCAGCCTGATTTCTTTTTGCCGTGCTGGCCACCTATTTGGGCTCAGCCATGGCCTGTATCAAGGCCATTATTTTAGTGGCATACTTAATATTCTTATTTCCTGCTGTCAGGAGACCCCTTTTCTTTAAAATGGCACTATGAGCATGCACAATCATAAAAGTATTTTTACAGCCCATATAAATGTTTACCTTTTTCCTCTCGATAACTGCAACTCAGCTTCCTGGGCTGAAGTCCCACGTGGCAGTGCCACTGCTATGAGCACCACATATCCAGCCTCTCATTGTCCATAAAGCTGTTCCATCAGTGAAAAAGATCGCAATCTTGTTCTGGCATTGGCTGATCTGAAAGATCCATCCTGCTAGAGTACAGTCTCCAGAACCTCTGAACGGCCATGCTGTAAAGGCAAAAGGGTGGCAGAATTGAGAGTAGACACAGTCAATTTACAAGTAGTTGTTACTGCCCAGAGGCAAAGAGGCCATCCTCTCACGTTACTGTGCAGTGGCTTTGAGAAGTGTGCCACTGGCCGTGGGATGCCTCTCAGCATCTATACTTGTTTTTCTTTGTACAAGGGCGTTGCCATCAGTCTGGAGTCTGGGATCTAGACACCATGCCTAGGAACCCCAGACAAGCTAATACAAGTTTACAAATTTGTCCGATTGCAGGTTCTGCAAATCCCCCGCTAAGCTTCCATCAAACAGAAGAGGAGAGTCCTTTTAGACCCATGAGGCAACACAGTCCCCGGATCTTGTCATTTAAATGTAAGTGAGTACCATTCAGCCATCACTTGCCTAGGATTTCTCACTTCTGTCTGGCCCCTCCCACACTGCCCCTGGTCTAGCTCATAGAGTGCCCGGGGCTGGGGCAGCAGCTGGGGGAAGCCCCCCACCGCCCCCAACTGCTTCTGTTCACGCAAGTTGGCACCAATTGAATCCCCATCTTTGCCCAGGGCTCCTGTGGGGATATTTGGAGGTGGGGGCTCCAGGCCCCCTCCTTCACAGTCTGAGTCCTGGACTTAAAAAAACATTTGCTCTCCTGGGGAATTCTTGCTACCTGGAGGCTCCTGTAACTTTTGGACAATGCTCTTTCTAATATCCTTCCTTTTTACCAAAAAAAGCACACTGACTGTACATAAATTGTCCTCCTCTGGTTACGGTGTGTCCTCTGGCCAAATTGAGTTTTCTGCCTGGTCTTAGAAGTTGAGACCATTCCCAACCCTGAGTTACAATTTAGTGGGCATGTGACTGAAGAGTTCCAGCTGTGCCCTCCCCTACCCCTAGCAGCAGCAGTGGGTGCACCACTGGCTGGGGCTCAGGTTCATGGCCAGTGGCTCCAGCAAGGTGATGGCGGCCACTGCATAGGCCTCCCCAGCCCCACTGTGGGCACGGCACGCGTAGACCCCCACATCAGTGTGCAGCGGCCGTGCTTGGCACCTTCCCTGAGAAGTTCAGGCTGCCCACCCTTGTCCCACACAACAATGGGCTGCAGCTCCCCCAGGATCACCCATTTACCACCTGCACAGGCCGGGGAAAGTGCAGAAAGCATGGGGGCTCCCCGATCCCCTGAGCCCACCTTCATCATTTCGGCCACAGATGGCCTGCATGGCATGCAAATAAGAAGAAATTTTAGAGAATACATTAATTTTCAGGATGCCCCTAACACATCTTAAGTAGCCTGCTCCTGTTCTAGGCAAACGCCAAAGGCAGACATTTTCTCAGGGTTCATCATTAAGAGAAAATCAGACTAAGGAAAACTCAATTAAGCCAAATAGGAATTCTGCTGAGCACAATACACAGTTGTCCTGGGCCAGGATCTGCAGGGTTGGGGGGAAGGTACCACTTCCTGGTCGGCTGCCGGCCTCTGGCCCTGGCACCTCCTTGCCCTGTCGAGCATGTGAGCCCAGCCCAGGGGTGGGGGCCGTCAGGCGGCAGGCATTTCTCCCTCCGCCCCGCTGTTTCCCCCGATCAGTGTCAAGATGGCTGTGGCAGGCGATAGTTGCCTGGGCCACACTCTGCGCGGGGCTGTTTCTTGGAATGGCTGCTGGCCTCTGGCAGGGGCCGATCGGTGCCAGCTCAAGTGCAGTTGAGCCTGCTGCGCCTTCCCGTGGATGCCCCAACTGCTGCGGGCACCATGGCTGCTCCCCACCCTGTCATACACGTACCTGGGGGTGGGGGCAGTCGGGCAACAGGTGCTCCGTCTCCACCCTTCCCCCTCGCTGTTCAGTGGCAGGCTGTGCTCCTCTGTCTCCGCTCCTGCTGGGTCTGCCTGTGGGGCCGTGATTCCGTGTGGTGCTTTGCCACAGCCAGAGGCCAGCAGCATACTCAGAACTGGTGTAGACCGGCTGTTTAACAACATATTATGAATATCCCACCCACTGCTAGTAGAGGTCTCTCCCTTGTACCATTAACTTGATCCCAGACCTTTAATATTATATTAGGTTATTAAATATGAAATGTCCAACCTCAAATAAAACAGGGAAAAATTGGACTTTTTCTACCCAATACATATGGGATCACGTCATTTACCTGACCTTTGACGATATGACTCCAGTTATAAGACAGTATAATCAGGGTTTCATTCAACAGCCCCTTCTCCTCACACTCCGGCACGTGTATTGTGTTACAATAACACCATTCTCTTTACACACAGGTTACCATTCAGCCAAAATTTTTCCCAAGGGACTTTTAGATGGAACTTTCCTATGTTGCAACAAAACTTTACAAACAAACACAGACAATACAGGGAATCCCCAACATAAAATGCCATAGCCAACCAAATGGAAACCACAAATGAGAACCAAATTCTCAAATGAGAATCAGCATCCCCTAATCCAAAGGGGACAACCAAGAACCAAATTCCCTCAGACAAGAGAACCAACATCTCCCAATCCCCCCTGGTTCCCTGGGAACCGTGTATGAGCTCAATCCAAACCAGGTCCCCAAGTTCCACTAAACCTCTAGACTTCCACCTGCAAACGGCACCTCTCAAATCCAACAGGGAGGTCTGAAACCCTCCCCCGCCAAATGGGTGGACTCAGGGTCTTGGCGTCCTGGGGAATTTTACTTAAAAATGGCTGTGGCTGTCACGATGCTTCCCAAAATCTGTTTCTTTCTCCTCAACTTAGTTCAGGTTGATTGGAGCTGCATCCATTTGGGGAGAAAGAGTCAGGACTCCCCAGAGCTAAACAGGCCCTGGCAGCTGCTGGGAGAATCCCTTTCTATCTTACCCCACAAGACAATGCTCCTGCCCATGGCTTGATCTAGAGCTGTTCCCTGCCCCTTCCTGCAGTTGCAGGGTGCCATTCTACCAGGAAGCTGATGCCCCACCCAGGGACACCAAAATCTGTTACTGAAAGCTCAGCACTTGTCCTCGAGGCTGCATCAGAAGAACAAGAACAAGTGGTTTGAGAAGAAGGAAAGAGGAGTTTTATTAATTTGCCAGCAAATGAGGAGGATGGAGACTACTGTCTGAAAAATGCCATTGTCCTAATAATAAGCAGAAATACAGAGCTGTTAAAGGGTGGGTTCTCAGCTTCAGGCAATTGCTGTTCAACTACAGTTGATGATTCTAATCATCCCATCTCTGTTGAAGACAATTCCGTGGCCTCCACCCAGGACCTCCCTTCACCATGTCTGGGCTGAGCCATCTCCTGTAGCACAAAGAACAAAAGACATTACCCTGTCCCTCCCAACCACTGGCCTGAGATAGGGATGCAGGTTTTAGTTCTCAAAAAGGAGCGGAAGATGTTTTAAAGAGACAAAAAGTATTTTTGCCATTTTTTCAGGCCATTCCCTCTGTTACATATTCCTCCCTGTCAATATTTCCCTTCCATATCTATGGGAAAAGGCCTGACTATTCTGTTACACAGGGTCAAACTTTTTAGCAGAGGTGCCTTTAACCATTCATGTTTAAAAATTAGGCTCTGAGTCCAATTCTAATGCCAGCTCTGTCTTTTGACCATTTAATAGTCATGTAACCATAGGCAATCCTTTGGTTTCCTCGTCTACGTATAAGGATAGTGATGTTGTAAAGATTAAATGAGATAATGTCTGTGAAATGCCTCGTGCAATGCCTGGCACAAAGTGATCAATAAGTAGCAAATGTCAAGGATGGTGATGATGATGATGACGATGATGACAATGACATGAGCCTCATGGAGAGGCAAGAATGGAAGATGCTACACTGGACTCGTCACTTGCTCTTTCTGCCTCAAGGATTGTTCCTTGATCACACATCTGCTGGTCTATGCCTTTGCAGAGGTGACTATCCCTTGCAGGTGTGAGGGGAAAACTCGCCCTTTCCCCCAAAAGTTCACGGAAAGATCAACTCACAATTAAGGCAGATTAATAAGAGAAAGGTTTATTTACCAATACCACGTGCATGGGGAGAAGTCACAGAGTGATGACCCAGTATCCCAGTGAAGTTCAGATATTTTTATACATGCCTTTTTGGAGGGGAGGGGAAATGTGCAGTACAGGTAATTCTGTTTAGGGGTGACAAATGGTGCTAGGGAGGACAAATGGGTGGGGGAGACAGATTGACTTGTAAATGATTCTCTTTGCAAAATACCTCTGAGAGAGAGGTATTGTGTTTAAAATAATTTGGGCCAGGTCTGGTTGCATTCTTGAGCTTCTTTCCTGCAATAAATTGGGATAACAGGGAGAGGAAGGGAAGTCAATTGCCCCTTTGATCTTTTGATCGGGTCAGTCTGGTATGCAGATAGAGGGAAAGCCCCTTCCAGTGCTTTTTTGATCTTGAATGGCCTTTAATTCAAAATATTCTTTATACCAAGGAGTCATATTTTGGGGTGAAATTTCCTGAGTTCCTTCAGTTTCAACTGAGGTATCCCAGAAGTGAAGGGATTATACCAAAGATTAATTTATTCAGCAAACATCAAAAGAGTTGTTCTAAATGCCTAATGTTGTATAGGAATGGGGCTAAAAAAATGACCAAGAAATGATGCTCACCCCAGAGGTGAACAAACCACTCCAGTAAAATAGTGACTGTAACAGAGTTGTGTGTACATTACTGTGGAACACAGATGAGGAATGTCCTTCTGCCTGGGGATTCAGCGAGGGGTTCCCAGACGAGATATCATCTTCCATTCTAGCCTCCCAACAAGGCTGAGGGGAAGGCAGTGGAGAGGAAATTAAAGTTAACAGGTAGAAGACGGAGTTTCTTTACTCTAGTGGTTTTCAATCTTTAGGGTGCCTAAGAATTCCTGGAAGACCTGTTTATGAAGAAAATTGCTATGCCACCTCAGCCCCATTGCAATTCAATAGTTCCAGGGTGGAGACCAGGAATCTGCATGTTTAACCAACCTGCCTGGAGATTGTGAGGTAGGCGGTCCTCAGACACCATGCTTTATACCGATACCAAAAGGCTCCCTTGCAGATCTGCACGACTGGCAGCAAAGCCTGAATTAAACAGCTGGAAAAGACCACCAAGGGGCCAGCAATGCATTGGCTGTTGGCACCTGGCTAGCTACCCCATCCCCAGATCAAAAGGCCAGATCTGAGCTCAACACTGGAGCATTCTTGCCCAGGAACTGCCAGAGGCTGCACAGGAGCTTCAAGCCCAGGGCAACTTTATGAGGAAGGCTGTGAAGTGTCAGGGAGGAGCAGACCAGCAGAGAGCTTCTCAAGAATAGGTCCAGGTGCACCGGCTTCTCCAGCTGGTGTCAGCAGGCATGCGTCTTTCCTCTTCCTTTCGACTGAATCACTTAGGCAATCATTTCTAGACAAGATGAGCCACTCATGTTCCTCTCCTCCCAAAACGCTCCCTGCAACATTTTTAAGTTGAAATTTCTAAGAGGGACTTTTCTCTATAACACCTTTCATAATTAATATTAACTAGATTAATATTAAGTAGAGAAGGGAACAAATAATTCTCAAGTGAATTTTTTTTTATGTTAGGGTATAGGACTAACTCTTAAAAGTGTAGGAAAATCAGCCTTTGCAAATTACTTTTTCTGAAGCTCCCAGCTGTCTTAAGTGCTGACAGTTTTTAAGCACTGAGATGAAAGAAACAAATTCTTTTTCTTTTGTGTAGCTAATTACAATTTTGCTTGGCATTTTGTAGCCTGCTTTCCTCTTGAGACATTTGCCAGCATACATTAATTGCACAAATATTTACAGAGTGCTAAAGCACAGAAGGATCTTATACCAAAAAAGATATGGAACACTTGGAAAAAAGCCTCTTTGACACATATTTGTGGCTGGTTACCCAGAATCAGGATAAACTATTTGCCCCTTAGCCTAAGCAAATGTGTTTAAAGAACATTGTCCCTGGGTTGATTTAGTGTTTACTTTGCTGGCAACGGCTGCTGAAGTCTTTCTTCAAAAGTCTTGTAGTGACACTTCTTTTTTTCAGGGTTAAAAATAAGGTTTCCAAGAATATGTATGCATCTTATGGACTGCTATATTGTCAACACTTTTAATCTCCCAAGCCACCCACATGCAGTGGGAAAGGTTTATCCAGTGATTATTCCAAACCCGAGCAGATTCAGAAAGCCAACTTGAACAAGCTGGAAAACCTGAATAACAAAGCTGTAGGGCTCTCAGTACCCTCTTCTTGTTTTCCTAGCATGCTAGTTAAGAAAAAAAGGCCCTGGTGTCAGCCCCAGGCTCAAATCCCAACTTTGGCACTTCTAAGTTGTATGACCTTGAGGAGTCTCTTAGCCTCTCCAGACCTCTGTTTTTCCATCTTAAAATAGAAATAATCCTATGTAGGTACCTAGGAAATGATACCTACCTCCAAGGGTCTTGAAGAAAAATGCAATTATGAGCACAAAGCACTTAGCACATGCCTGGCACACAGAAAGTACTCAGGAAGTGTCAGGTTGTGTTTTGTAAACCAGCCTGACCTTATAAATAATTTAGGCCACAGAAAGGAGATTGGGACAGAGAAGAAAAAAGAGGTGCAAATGGATTCTAATATACAGAGGAGGCTCTTTGTGAGGATCGTGGCTACCCACGCGGAGGGAAGGAAGAATGCCAGCCAAGAGCTGAGGTTGTCAAGCTTCTGGGAGATCACAGGAAGGCAAGAGAATGCCATAAGCCACCAGCCTGGGCTCCAGAAGAGCAGTGGGCACTGAGTGTACAGTTACCAGATGAAATACAGGGTGCCCAGTTAAATTGGCATTTCATATAAAACAATTTTTAATATTATCCCAAATATTGCACAGAACATACTTATACTGAAAAATTATTTGGTGTTTACCTGAAATTCCAATTTAACTGGGCAGCCTGTTTTGTGGGGGCTAATTTTCATATGTGGGGGAGGGCATTTGTTTTGGTAAATCCAGAAGCCCCAGCCCTAACTCTGCATACCTTTGCTCTGGATCCATTGCCTCGTCTTAGCCCTGAAAGCCGACCTTGCGGAGATGTTGGCAAGAGCCAGAGAAATAACACATAGAAAAAAGGCTTAGCAAACTCCAAAGAGCTCTAAAATCAAGCAAGGAGATGTTTCCTTTGGTGGGCGTTGTTATGAAAACTGAGTTACCAAGCAAAAGTCAAGTCCTTGTGAATTTAAGGAGATGGATGGAAAATTTCAAGGATCATGGGGAGTTTATTCATGAGGGGGATTCTGAAATTCTGAAGATCCCATGAGAGGGGCTAGACGTGAGGGTTCTCAACCATGGTGACGGGATCACCTGGGGAACGTTTCCATCTCAATGCCCAGGCAGCACCCAGACCAACTAAGTCAGGATCTCCGAGGCTGGGACCCAGTGCTCGCTGTTGCTGAACCTCTCCAGGTGATTCCAGTTTGCAGCCAAGCTTAGAACCAGCGGAAGAACAGTTGGGAAAGGGTGAGTTGGACCATTTAGAAACTCTGAGGCCTAAGGAGAGTCGTAAGGGGTAGCTACATCCTTTAGTGAGAGAGTGGTTGTTAGAAGGGGAGGAGGAAAGAAAGCAAAAAAGAAAAGCAAGGAAAGAGAGAATTTGTAAAAACAGATATATTCAATCAGCTTTAAAAATATATATATTTTGAAACAACATAAGTACGAAGGGCAAAAGAGCACGGCCATTTTATAAACCAGGAGATTTGGGTATGAGCTAAAAATAGTAGCTTAGGTAACAATCCCAGGTAAGAATTTGCTGGAATTAATCAACCAGCACTTAACAGCCACACGCCCCGTGGGAACAACGGTCCCTCTCATTTGAGAGCACAAAAAGATCCCTTCGTGACTGAAAGGGCTATGCTCAGTGGGTTCACAATTTCTCTTCTAACTTGACAGGACTTGTGGGAGCTGAGGACCAATTTCTCTTTCAGGCATAAAGATATGACAGGTGTGGGCGGTTATGTAAAAATGCACTAATCCGTGTCCTAAGTAAGCCACAGCTACATGGGAAGTCACCCCTTGTCCTTAACTATCCATGACACCTAAAGAAAATAACCTTATTTATATATATAGTCAATCAACAAATATTTATTGAACTGTGTGCCAAGGACTGTTCTTGGCACTTGGGATAGAGCAGGTAACAAAACAGTCTTAGTCCTCATAGGATTTATATTTTAGTGGGGAAGGAAGTTAATATAGTATCATATAGCAAGAAGTGTTACAAAGAAAGATAAAGCAGGATAGATAAGGAGCTCTGAGCCTGAGCTAGGAGAGAGGCAGGCTGAGTTAGGTGGAACGGCTTGCAAGGGCCTCTCTGAGCAGACTCTATCTGAGCATGAACCTGAGTGGATTGAGGGAGTGGGCTGTGAGGTTACGTGTAAGCGGAGGGTTCTAGGCAGAGCAAGCAGCAAGTGCAAACACCCTGAGGCAGCCACCACCTGGGCCTGCTTGAGAAACATCAAGAAAGCCAGTGCTGCAGAGCAGGGTTCTGGAAACAAGCGTGAAAGGTAGGCAGGGCCAGACCATGCAGGGCTTTCAGCCATTCTAAGGACACGGGAAACCACGGGAGCGATTTGAGCAGGGGAGTGGTAGGACCAGACGTGCTGTTGTAGAAGACGCTCCAGGGGATGGAGTGATTCGAGAAGGGGTGGGGGCAGGGAGCCGGGGGGAGGCTGGTGGGGTCGTGACCTCGGGGGGAGACAATGGCAGGTGGGAGTGGACCTCAGTGGGGCGGGGGTGGGGGAGTCAGGGAAGTCATCAGATTTGGGCTTTACCTTTTTTTTAAACCACTTTATTGAGGTAGGATTGACATGTCCAAAGTTGTACATACTGTACATATTTAATGTACACAACTCCATGAGTTTGTGGATAAGTATACACCTATGAAACCATCACCACCGTCAAGATTTGGGCTTTATCTTGAAGGTAGAGCCAGTAGGATTTGCTGGCAGATTTGAAGTGAGAATGTGAGAAAAGTCTAGAAATCTAGGACGACTCCTAGGTTTATGGCCTAAGCAGGTGGATGAAATGGTGCTGTTTCCTAAGACTGAGCACAGGCTTGGTGGGAGGGATACGAACAGTGAAAACTAAGATTTCTGTTTTATATAAGTTGTTTAGGATACCTGCTAGATCTCTGTAGTATAGGCTCCTCCATCAATCCACCCAATATCCACTCTCCCTGGATTAGTTTCCAATTGATGCTGTAACAAATTCCCACAAATTTAGTGGGTTAAAACAACACAAATTTATTCTCTTTGAGTTACGGAGGTCACAAGTTTAAAATCAAGGTGTCAGCAGGGCTGGTTCCCTCTGTAGGCTCTAGAAAAGAATAAATTTCCTTGCCTTTTCCAGACTCTAGAGGCTGCCCACATTCCTTGGCTCCTGGCTCCTTCCTCCATCTTCAGAGCCATCAGAGCAGCATCTTCTTTCTCCTCTGACTACCCACCTCCCCCTTATAAAGACCCTTGTGATCACATCAGGCCCACCAGGATGAGCCAGGATCATCTTTCCTTCTTAAGATCTTTAATGTAACAATTGCAGAGTCCCTTTTGCCGTGTAAGGTCACTGAATTCAGAATAGTAACGTGCCCACCTAAAAACTACATTTCACAGACCTATTTGCAGGTAAAGCTGACAAGAGCACCTTGCCCAAGGGGACTGTAGCAAGTGCTGGTGGTGGCCACACCTATTCCCTCACACTGATCATGTCAGTGCGCCGGCCTGCTCTCCACTGCCGGCATATACGTGTTCTTGCCTCAGGGATTCCTCTGGCCTCTTGAGCCCACTTTGCTACGTACACAACAGGCTAGAAGTGCCAATAAACCAGTATCCCCTGATGATTGGCAGGAGTTGGTATATAAACATCCCAGCTCCCTCCCCGCTGGATGGAATAACTCTGAAGCAGATGTTTTACACCAGCTCCCAGAATTTCCCAGTAGGATTCAGCTCCTGTTACCCTCAGTGGTGACTGACCTGATATCAAACCTTTTATCAGCTGGCTTTCTCTCTTGGTGGTAAAATAAGAAAAATGATATCCATACTGCCTCTCTAACAAGGTTTTCATATGAGCAGAAGGAAAGCTGTGCCAACGAAATGATAAACTATAGAAGCAATTAAGGTGGTATTATCATGAGACTATTAGGCCTGATAGGTACCTGGAGGTCATCTGGTCACCACCCCCCACCCTCAAGAGAGAGAAAGGGGACAGACCTGTGGTCTCCAGTGAGTTGAAGCAGAACAGAAACATAGATTCAGTGTCCTGATTCTTGGTCTGCTGGGATTTAACTCTATCATGATGCTTATTATCAGATTCTCTCTTAGATGATTTTGATACTCCCAAGACCTCTGTTTCTCATGTGAAACACGGAAAGAATGACCTGACAGCTACACTGTGGCTACCTAAAGCACTTTGGAGAATCTTCAGACTCTGAGGGGAGCCCAGTCCTCTCTTTAGAGACAGCACTCATGCACAAGCTCAGTTATAAATTACAGACACCATGTCCTTTATTTATTGGACAAACACTTATAAAGGGCTTCCTACATGCCAAGCACTGTTCTAAGTTCTTTACAAATGTCGGCTCATTTAATCCTTATAACTATCAAGTAGGTACTATCATTCTCATTTTAAAGATGAAGAAACTGAGGCATAGGGAGGTTAAGTGATTTCTCCAAGATCACAGAGCATAGCAGTGAACCCAGGAAGTCTGGCTCCATGCTAGTAAATACTATGCTATATTGAATGTCTTCCTTTTTATATCCTTTCTCTCCAAACTCCCTCCCCTCATCCTCACCCTTGGTCCAATTTCCTAATGTTCATGTCATAGCAGTTCTGAATCGGGATGCTTTCCACTGCACAAAACAAACAACTTGATGAAAACTGACTTAAACAGTCAAGAGAATTTCAGTTTCTCGTAACGGGAAGTCCACAGGAAGGATGGAATTCTATCTAGCACAGTTTGGTCCAAAATTTGCCAAGTCATCAAGACTGCTGCTCTGGATCTCTATGACCTTCAGCTTTGCTCTTTGCCTGTGTCATCTTCATTCCGAGGCTGGCCTCCCTCGTGGAAGCAAAGTGCTCTCCCACCCACACGCCGTGCTTCCCAGAGGAAGAGAGACAGCCTTTCACCCAGCTTCCCAGGCACAGTCCTGAGGTTCCCTCTGCCTCTGAAGAGTGTCTGTGGCCAACGCTGGGGTCAAGAGTGTGTCCACTAAGAATCACATGGGTCCCTGGGGCATTTGGGGCATGGAAGGGAGGAGGGTGGTAAATGAAACTGTCATCCATACTAGCCAGTAAGGCCGGCTGAGATGCTGCCTCCTCTGTGAGACCTCCCTCGCCCTCCTCCCCTCCCCTCTGGAGGAGCAGCACTTCCCTCTGAATCCCCATGGCTCTTGGTCTGCACTGCTCTGATGGCCCTTGCCACTCAATATTCCTTACATCTCACGCCTTCCGGATCACCTCCGGCTGGCCCTCCAGAGCCCTCTCCATACTCCTCCACTCTTTTCTGCCCCGAGGGTCCTCAGCACAGGGACCTTCCTCTAGTTCACCCACTCCAATCAGACCCTGGCTCCACACAGCTCCACTAAACAACAGATCTTGCAGAAGCCAGGCTGACCTCCATCCTGCCAGATCCAGTGGTCAGTTCTCAGTGCTGACCTCACTCACCCTCTTGGCAGAATTTGACATGGCCAACCCTTCCCTCCTCCCAAAATACTCGCTTCCACTGCCAGACACCACACCCTCCTGCTTTCCCACACACTCTTTTGACTGCTCCTTTTTACTCTCCTCTGCTGCCTTCTCCCCATTCTGCCCCACCCCAGCCACCCCTGCTCTCTTTATGATGGACCATGGTTTGGACAGTGGCCACATACCCTTCCTACAGCCACTGCCTCTGTAGTGTGGGCCTCTCCCATGGCTACAGTTCTCATCAGAATCTGGTAACATCTCTCCCTCCTCTCATCCCAGCAGGTCTAGAGGTAGTAAAGGCTTCCCACTATTGCTAGAACGTGGGTGCATCACCATCACTTGGAGGGTCCTTTAACCCACCCTACACCCCTGTAGACAGTCCCTTCAATCAATAACTCTATTCCATAAATCCCTTGAGCATGCTGTTTCCTGCTAGGACCCTGACTGACACACTGATTATTTCTGTACGGATTTATCTGCCATATTAACTTATAAGGTTACTAAGAGCAAAGCCTGTGTTTAATTCCTTTTTTTAAGTGTTTGACAGTGCCTGTTACACAATTGATATGAATAGGTGCTGAAATAAAATATTTTTTATTAACTGCCTTCAACTTAAATAGGAGGTGAAAGGGATGAAAACATTTTTAAAAATATTTACACCTACCAGGACAAAAAGGCAGAAGAATAAAACACAATGCTAAATGGGATGTGTAGTCTGATTTTATGGGCTTGGCCCAATTCCTCAAATTCACGATTCATAGAAAACCCATATAGAACATGCTCTTTTTTCTCTGGGTCCCAGAAATGAAAGATGGTTACTTCTAATATCATAGAAGTTGAAGTACAAATAAATTGGGCCACTCTGAGATCCACAGCAGCAGGACAGCCCCATTATTGACCAACAGGGGACCTAGGAAATGGAAGGTGCCAGTAGTTGCACCACACCCTACAGATGTGATGGGCGTTTGGGAAAGAGTCTACTCTATGGGGTGCCCAGTTTTGGGGGTCTCCCTCCTACTCCACTTTTCCCTCCCCTTCCCAGGTTGGCACTATTTAAATTCAGGGCAACAAGGGGAAAAGAAGGGAAAAGAAAGGAGGAAGGCCTCATCACCCCTCCCCTGGCCCTGGCGGTCGTCTTGTTGTCTGTCTCCCAGTCCAAAATCTGTGGGCTATCCTCTAGCACCTGTGTACACTCCTAATCTCCAGAAACTGGACCCAGGTGTTCTTTTGAAATGAGGCGAAATCTGACTTGAATCTTCTGCGGATCTAAGGGGCCTCCTTCGGCATCTATGTCTGCATTTACTTTTACAAATGAATCCAAGTACAAAAATGGACACTGTGATGTATGTGGATCGGGGGAGGGAGGCAGAGATGGTTGCCTTTATTCTGTTTCTCACGTTTCAAACAACTTTAGGAAACTTCAAAAGGATTGTGTTCCATACACTGGACATCCACGTGGATGACCAAACACCTTCCTGGGTGGAGAACCTGCGGCCTTGGGGCCCCCCACCATGTGGCCTTCTGGATCCTTGAGTGCAGCCTTTTGACTGAATCCTAATTTCATTAAAAGGATTTGTTCTGTGAAGTTTGGATTCAGTTGAGGGGCTGCACTTAGCCTGTCAGTTCCTGGACCTCCTTGTGACCGACAACCTTCATCCACACTACACAACTCAGCCACCTGTTCCCTACAATTGCTCTACTTTTAAGATCACTCAGTCAAACTGTTCTCTCCAAGCACCGCCTCATGCCCCTCCAGCCAGCTTGTACTGTCTGTCTCTGATGGTACCTCCCACCAAGACCCCTCCCCAGGAGCCCCCTCCTATCTCTCTGTCTCTTTTATTTCCTGCTTTTCTCTTCCCTCCTTAGGCCCCTCTGATTCCATGGTTTAGCATCTTGAGCACTCTTCCCAAGTATCCTAAACTCCTTTGCTCCTTTGTCCTTCTGTGGCATCCCCCTAGCAAAAATGCTAATCTGGAATGAACCCCAGCCTCTGGCTCCCCCATGTCTGCTCCTAAACAGCTAAAGGCCACTAGAGAAAATCCCACATCAGGCAGAGAGGAACCTTGCCAAATCGATGGTCACCAACCTCAACAGATCCTCAGTACTTCCAACATTGGGAAATACTTGCAAAGTGAGGAAATATAGTATCTAAGGAAGGAACTCTGGGGATTGTGAAATGTAAGGATCATACACAGGTAGGGGAGCAAGCAAACAGGACAAAGGAAATAGACCAGTGCAGAAGAGAACAGCGTAAAAGGACTGACTTAGAAGCAAAGGGAAGAGAGAATTTCAACAAGGCTTGGCTAACTGCCATTGCCTCTTCTGGGCAAAGGTCTTTGTGTCAGGCCACTCCCTGGGTCACCAGCCAGCCAACGGAGGGGCACTCCAGGGTCGGTGGTTATTCTTGTGCAAAGTCCAGCCTGGCTCATCTCCTTTTGCAGTGGGCTGAGGGACTGGCAGTTTTAGCTAAAAAAGGACACTGAGCACAGCAGACACGTTGAAAGAATGAGGAAGCATCAGGAATCTTGAGGTCTCGGAAAAGCTGAAGTGAAGAAATAGAAAGGGTGGAAGAGAGGGGGTTGTAGTTGGAAAGTGAGATACCAGAATCAAAGTTATCAAAGGTCACACAAACATGGGTAATTCCAAGCTCCAGAGTGTGGCCACGGGAGTGGAGTCTGAAAGTGAAGTAGAAGTGATGACCACTGGAGCAGTGACCGTTAGAGTCAGTTCCCTCGGGGTCTCCCTGGCCAAATCAGGAGCTCTCAAAAGACACTGCTCTTTTCATTTACCTATTTACCCATAATATGACACCTGGCATATAGTAGGCACACAATAAACAAGTAATGAGTGGGGTAGGCATTTCAGCTAGCTACTGGGGATACACTGGTCAGCAGAAACAACATGGTATTAATCCTAAGGGATTATAAAGACTTACAGAGGAAGAAACAGATATTAATCAAATAATCAGACAAATGAACATAAAATTACAAATGGCATGATGTGTTCTGAAGTTAGCACTGCACCATGACTAGGCGTCATAAGAGAATCTGGCCTTGTCTGGGGGAGTGAAGGAGTTGCTGAGAATTGATGCTTGAGTGAGGTCTGAAGGATGAGTATTAGTTAGCCAGATGAAGAGATGGGAGGAGAGTGGGCCAGAGAGAGGGAACGGCACGTACAGGGGTCAAGGTGCCCAGGAGGCGGAGACCAGCAGTGAGAGTGCTCAGAGATGACCCCGCAGAGGGAGGCAGTGGCCAGATAATGACGTCTGCAACAGCCGTTCTCCTCTTCCTTGGCTAGCAGAACCCCAATTTTGTTCAGATGGCATGAGAAATAATTATGACTGGTCCAAGACAATGAAATCTCATTTCATTTTGGACAATGTCACCTCATTTCCTTGAGGTGACGTATGACTAACCTGATCAGATGTAACGGAAAGCCTTCTTCAGGCCTTGTAGGAAAAATTTTCCTCCTTGAAGTGGAAGGTACATAAAGCGTACGTTCATTTTTCCCCAACCCTTCCCTGCTGCTTGAGATGCTGTGTTGTGAAAACAGGATGCTTACGGTAGCCAACTTACTTCCATATGGAAAAGGCCAAGAAAATCGGAGACATAAACTCAGTGTTCTAATATCACAGTCAGCAAACTACCTCTGGAACTGCTTTACTTCAGACATCTTGCATGATGTATGAAAAATAAATCATAAGCCACTATTGTTGAGTGTCTCTTTTTTACTTGCAGCCCAAAGCAATCCTAAGTAGCAATTTCCAAATTCAGTCATGGAATCATATAAAATCATATAAAATGCTTTATATTATCAGTTCCTTTCTCTTTACAAACATAAAATGATTCAGACTACCACCAAAACAAATGATAGAAAATAGATTTTTGTCTGGTATCATTTGAACACAACATAAAATGCACCCTTGTTATTAATTTTTCCTGTGCACAGCTTTCTCCTCACTTCCCTTGCCTGAATTCTTTGTTCCAGAGAAGAGGGACAGTAAGGATGCTTTGATGGGATGTGATTAGTATTACTCCTTTACAGGTGTCATTGACAAGGACATATTTACTATCCACGTGGACAGTGAGCATGCAGCGAGACCACCTGCACATTGATAAGTCATTGGCTCTGATTCAAGGGCATCATCATAATCAGAGCTGAATGAGTACTTAGAGCTCTTTGAGGAAGGGACAGAAATGGGATTATGAGGCCAAGAGGTCTGGCAACCTATGCAATGTCACACAGTCGGTCAGTAGAAGAGAAGGCCAGAAGCCCAGGCCAACTGATCACAGCCCAGGACTCATACAGTGTAGGATATGAAAGAGCACACGCAGGCTTCAGTTAGAACAGACCAGACTTTGATTTCTGCATGATCTTTAGCAAGTTACTTAATCTCTCTAAATTTCAACTTCCTCCTTTTAAAATTAGGAATAAAATAAATAAATAAACTTAGGAATAATAGTACTTATACTGCAAGATTGTTAGGATTAAAGGAGATATCCTATGTAAAATAAAAATTCCCCATAAATATTAGGCATTGCCATGTGATATAAACCCATCCATGTGTTTTGGTTAAGGGGCTGCAGAACTAAAGAGGACTTTCGTGATGGAGAAGCACAATTAACAAAGTCATGGAATTAACAAACTCATCTGATCACCCAAATGAACAGGTGACTGCTTATTGTAACAGGCATTTGATTGACACCTTGCTTACATGTCTTTGGAGATAATTTTAAAAAACAGTGCTCGAATTTCATAGGTATGTTTATGTTTCACAAGTTTGGTATTTGGCTTCCATGCCAATTTTTGTTTGCTTTTAATTTTTTATTTTACAGGTTGCATCTGTAGTATGATCAGCATTCCTAGGCACCTGTGGGATATATTAGGTTTCTTTCCCAAAGAGTTTTGTAATACTCTTGGGAAAATGAGACAAAAAAACCTGGAACAGGGTAGGTTGGATGAGCAGGTGGGGGAATGGATGGATGGACAGATGAACAGGTTGATGATGGAAAGTCCATCTGTCTAATTGTTTTATAGGTATTCTTTCCAAAGGAACACAAGTCTTACAGTAATTTTTTTCTCTTCCCCTTTTTAGTTAGGTCTCTATATTATAATGATGGGCTGTCTGTAGCTTTATCGTTCCCAAGTAAGTGGAAATCAGCACAAGCTTTTTATAAACTACTTAAAGCTACAGCTAATATCTGGTTAAAGACCAAATATATAGATACTAACGACTATTTCCAGAGTAGTCAAAAGCTGGTCTAAAGAAACATCCAGGAAATACATTATAAGAAACTTTCTCCTAAATCAAGCAAAACTGGTCCTGTGCAGGAAGTGAGGAATAAATTAATAATATCTGCATGCCTGAAATCCAGCTAGCTTTGCTAAATAAAGGAACCAATAATACCTGTACCCTCCATAGGGTATGAAAGAGAGAAACAGAAATAACATTTGTTGAATGCTAACTGTGGATCACACACTGTGCTAGATGCCTTTTGTATATGAAATCTTACTTAATTTTTAAAAAGATCCTGTGAAATTAGTATTATTCATCCCAGTTTGCAGATGAAGGAGCAGATTCAGAGAACTTAAGTAACTTGCCAAGACCACACAATGAAAATGTGGCAGAGCTGATTTGAGCCCAGCTACCCTAATGAGGATAATAAAGATTAAAATTCTGTACTTTCACTTCTAAAGTTAATATAAGAAGATAACATTCACTAGCACGTCTTCCTCTCCTCTAACAATTTGTAATATAAATGAAAACATACCTAAGACCTTCTGGTGGCCACATACCACTCCACAGGTGTAAGAATGGTCATTCTCTCGGCCTGCTTATTTTTAAGAGTTGTTGGGTGGCTGCGCAGGAGAATATGCCGAGCAACACCCTGTTGATGACAACACCTCTGTTACGGATGAATGAGCAGCTTTTCCTGGAAACCATTGGCATGTACAAGTCGTTGGTAAGACATGGATGGGTGAGAAGCAAAGGGATTTTTTCCATGGTAGTCACTGCAGGAAGTCAAGAGTAGGTTGGTGTTGTTCTCAGTAAGAGTGATTGTGACTATGGTCCAAAGTCTGGCAGGAATTTTTTTTTTTTTTTTTTTTTTGCTTTCAGTTTTTGGTGCTAGACAGCTGGAACACCAAGGGCAGTTCTGAGCCAAGCCACAAGAAGAATGAAAGGCCAGAACTTCCCCTTGGGCAACCAGCTTCCATTTCAATTTGGGGCAAGAGTAAAATCTGCCCAAGGGTAGTAGTTTGAGAACTTCCTGCTGGTTCAGATTTCAAATGAAGCTTATGCTTAATTGTCACCCTAGCACCAGGGCTCAGAGTGAGCAGGGGTGAGTTGAGGAGACCCAGGGACAGAGCACTTTCCTGAGCACTGGAGCAGTAACCTCCTGGATTCAAGTAAGTACTGCTTGGAGTGACTGGTTTGGGTTCTCAAGGCTGTGATGATCTAGAAGCTTTGTTTTTAATTAACCATTTTTTATTTTAAAATATTAATTAAAGGGATACAAGTGTTTTTGTTACATGCATACCTTATATAATGCTTAAGTCAGGGCTTTTGGTGTGTGGGTCACCAGAATAGTATTCATAGTACAATAGGTAAATTTTTAATCCCACACCCCCCCACCCTCCCCCTTTCTTGGTTTCTCCTGTTCTTTAATCACTTTGTGCCTGTGTGTACCCATTGTTTAGCTCCCACTTATTAGTGAGAACATGTGTTTGGTTTTCCATTCCTGAGATATTTCACTTAGGATAAGGGTCTCCAGTTCCATCCAAGTTGCTGCAAATGACATTATTTCCTTCCTTTTTATGGCTGAGTAGTACTCTATGGTGTACACATACCACATTTTCTTTATCGACTCATGAATTGATGGGCACTTAGGTTGATTCCACATCTTTGCGATTGTGAATTGTGCTGCGATAAACATTCGAGTGCAGGTGTCTCTCTGATAAAATGACTTCATTTCCTTTGGGTAGATACCAAGCAGTGGGTTTGCTGGATTGAATGGTAGGTCTACATTTATTTCTTTGAGGAATCTCCATACTGTTTTCCATAGAGGTTGTACTAATTTGCAGTCCCACCAACAGTGTATAAGCGTTCCTCTCTCTCTACATCCACACTAGCATTTATTGTTTTTTAACTTTTTAATAATGGCCATTCTGATAGGGGTAAGTGGTAACTCATTGTGGTTTTAATTTGCATTTCCCTGATGATTAGTGATGTTGAGCATTTTGTCATATGTTTACTGGACATTTGTCTATCTTCTTTCGAAAAACTTCTATTTATGTCTTTTGCCCACTTTTTGATGGATTGTTTGTTTTTTCTTGCTGATTTGTTTGAATTCTTTACAGATTCTGGAAATTAGTCCTTTGTCAGATATATAGTTTGTGAATATTTTCTCCTATTCCGTAGGTTGTCTATTTACTATATTATTTCCTCTGCTGTGCAGAAGCTCTTTAATTTAATTAAATCCCATTTATTTATTTTTGTTGTTGCTGTATTTGCCTTTGGGGTCTTAGTCATAAATTCTTTGCCTAGGCTGACATCTAGAAGGGTTTTTCCCATGTTTTCTTCTAGAATGTTTATGGTTTCATGCTTTACATTTGTCTTGTATCCATCTTGAATTGATATTTGTATATGGTGAGAGATAGTGGTCCTGTTTCATTCTTCTGCATGTGGCTGTCCAGTTTTCCCAGTACCATTTATTGAATAGAACTTCGTTTCCCCAGTGTGTATCGTTGTCTGCTTTGTCAAAGACCAGTTGGTTGTAGGTAAATGGTTTTATTTATGAGTTCTCTATTCTGGTCCATGGGTCTATGTCACTACCGTTGTACCAGTACCATGCTGTTTTGGCTACTATAGCCTTGTAGCACAATTTGAAGTCAGGTAATGTGATGCCTCCACATTTGCTCTTTTTGCTTAAGATTGCTTTGGCTGTTCAGGCTCTTTTTTGGTTCCATATGAAGCTTAGGATTATTTTTTCTAGATCTGTGAAAGAGGATGTTGGTATTTTGATGGGGATTGCATTGAATCTGTAAATCACATTGGGCAGTATGGACATTTTAATGATGTTGGTTCTATGTAGGCTTTTTTGCAATTGAGCAATTGCAAAATTGAAAACTAAAAATTTTGCAGATGAACAATATTGCTGTTACGGGCTCTTTTCTGATAAGCTTCTTGGGCTTGTGAACTAAAATAAAATCTTAAGCTCCCCCACCAGCTGACTGAATGGACCTCCTCTTGGCCAAGGGGATACCCTCAAACCTAGTTATTGGCCATGAGAAGGGAGGTCAGACATGCCTCATCATGTCCCCTCCCTTCTTGGAGATATCCTTTTGTAACTCATTAACAGGCCTAAGCTATGCAAGACAAACCTGCAGGTCCTCAATTTATATAACAAATTACTTGAGTCTGGATTTATGGCCAGTGGCTTGCCTCTGATTAAGATACTTCCTTATCTTAAAACATTCCAAGCCTTTAGGCAAAGGTTCATTTCTTTAACCAATTACAAATCAAAGTCTTTAAAGGTCATGGTCTGGAAACCACTTGTCCCCAGTTCTTCTTCAGGCAGTACAGTCCTTGAAATTGGAAAGAACCTCATGGATTTGATACAAAATCTCAGGAGTAATGCTTTCTTATACTATCCATGCTTTTTGAGGAGTGGGCAAGTTTTGAAGTAGGTTATATTTCTCTTCCTCATGCAGAATTGCTCTTCCAGGAAACAAAGGCCTTTGGCCTCAATAGCTTGGCATCTTTCCCAGGCATTACAGCTCCTTGCATGGAGCTGAGTGTGCAAACTACATTGGGTGAGGGCTAAGGGCACCAGTTCTTCAACATACGCCTTAAGATGACCCAGAAAACTCATAATTTCCTCAAATAATCACTACTGTTATTATATAGCATACCTCAAGAGAGAAAACCTTTCCCTAGACAGAGCAGGTGTGATTTCAGGGTCCAGAAAAGCCCCCCACTGGTCTTCAAAGAGCTCCCATATGCTCGGACAAACCTCCAAAAGTATACTTTGAGAACTTGAGAACTTGTCTGAATCGTGAGACTTTCATATCTGTTTAAAAAATTGTATATATATGATTTAAGAATTGCTATGCATCATCTACACTTAGAAGGAATAAGTGAGTTTATGCTGAAGACCAGGACACCATGTCAGTTGGATGGTAGAAGGCTTCTGCCTCCTCCCCACTGTACCTGGGGCTTCCCAGGCTCCTCCCTTGTCAGGGACTTCTATTTTGCGAGTCTTACTAACTTAAGGTATAAGTTAGTCACCAGCACATTCCTGGTTTCAAAGATCTCCCCTGCCCTGCAGCCCTTTCCCTATGGGAGTCCTCTTCTCCTCCACCCTGTGCTGGTCACAGGATCACCAGCAGCTGTCCAGGCGAGGACTTGGCCTCTCACATTCAGTTTCTCTGTGTGGGCCTCAGCCCCCAGGGTTGGGCAGCCTTGAGGAGGGTCTGACACTCAGGTGGCTGAGGCAGATGAAGAACAGGGGTGGCGTGGTCCTGGCTCCTAAGTTTCCCTCTGGAGCAAGTGCGCTCCTCACATGGAAAGGGACTTGGGCTTCCTCTCAGCTGGCAGCTGTGTTTGCTCCGTGGCATTCTGCCTTCTGCCCTGTTCTTATCTCTCCTTCTTGGTGCTGCCATCCCCCAGGGCTCTCTTGTCAGAGCCGCTTATGAAGCAGGCACAGAGAAAGTCCAAGGAAGACAGCTCCTTCAGTCATCTTTACAACAAACACCTCCACAGAACCACCCACTGCAGAGCACAAGCTGCTTGGATTTGTCCTCATTACCGCAGCTCCCTTCAGCCTCGCAGGCAGGGAGGAAAATACTAAAGAAAGAATGGAAAGAGGGAGACTCATAACCCTTCTCATCAACATTCATGAGCACCGTCCCGGTGCTCAGTGATTCAGTGGCCAATCAATGAAGCGTACACGCTGTTGTATGAAACTAACTGACGCTTAACCCTTCTTTTTGACAGGTGAGAACAGACAGTCATCATGGAACCCAAACCTCAGAAGAGTCCAGGTACCCAACAGGCATAATCCCAGAAAAAGAAATCTTTTTATTGAAAATGACCAATTCCCTTCAAGATAACCAGGATACAGAAATTGGTTTTAGTAGAAATAATGGGTGGCATTCTGTAACAATGATTCTTGGTTTGGAGAATGTAGCAGGAACTGTTGGATTCAGTTCATTATTGTGTAAGAGTTTAACTGTCTAGAAATTTAGCATTTTCTGATTTTTATGGGTCAAAAATTTTATCTGTTGCTTGAAGATGGTGCTAGTAGCACAAACTATGACCAAGCAAGGACTGGGGAATATCCCTTAATTTTACATGAAAGTCCCACTTAAAGAAACCGCCTAACTTTTTATCAGGGCTTATTATGAGGTAGCTCAAGATATATTATTCAACTGCTCTTGCTCATATTCACATAGCTCATTGTAGGTGAGTGGTTACAAGAGCTGAATTCAGGATAAAGTCACATATCAGTTAAATTATCCAATTCAACTAAAAAATATTTACATAGCACCCATTACTAGTAAGTCTCTGTGCTTTATATTGCAGGGATATACAGATTAATTAATGAGAGTCATTGCCTGCAAACAGTTTATAATCTTGTTGGGAAGTTAAGGAAGTAGCTATACTGGGAAGTTAACATCATCAGCACATATAATCAGGCTATGATAGGAATCATGAAATAAGTACAAAATGCTATGGAGTCTGAAGAAGAAAAAGCATATAAGTATTAATAATTATGAGAATCCAGAGAGGTTTTATGGAGAAGGCATTTGAGCTAGACCCTAGAGGATGAGTCGGGATTTAAAAGAGATTGTAGCCAGGTGTGGTGGCTCACACCTGTAATCCCAGCACTTTTGGAGGCCAAGGTGGGAGGATCGCTTGAGCCCAGGATTTGAGATCAGCCTGGGGAACATAGCGAGACCCCATCTCTACAGAAAAATTTAAAAATTAGCCAGGTGTGGTGGTGCACACCTATAGTCCCAGCTACTTGGGAGGCAGAAGTAGGAGGAGCACATGTGCCCAGGAGTTTGAGGCTGCCGTGAGCTTGTGAATAGCCACTGCACTCCAACCTGGGCAACAGAGTGAGACCCTATCTTTAAAAAAAATAAAAATAAAAAATAAAGACATTGGAAAAGAGAGCATGTCTCGGCAGAAGGGATGGCATCAGAAAAAGCAATGAAGTGGTTTAGAGGCAGAATGTATCAGAACAAAATATGGTTATGAGGTAGGGTGGGAGAGAACAGAGGATGAGGCTGCAGAAAGGTGGCGCCATATTGTGCCAGACCTTGACCCAGTCAACCCTTGAAGCATTTTGAGCATGGAAATGGCATGGTCAGATTTGCATTTTAGGTTGGTTGTATTTTTAAATAATTTTGTTGTCGTTTATTGAAACTGACATCCAGAACAATGCATATTTTAAAGTGCACAATCTGATAAGTTTTGATATAGGGGACATATACAGGCATACCTTGGAGATATTTCAAGTAATAAAGCAACAAAGCAAATGTTACAATAAAGCAAGCCACTTGAATTTTTTGGTTTTCCAGTGCATATAAAAGTTATGTTTACACTATACTGTAGTCTTTTAAGTGTGCAATAGCATTATGTCTAAAAAAGTACATACCTTAATTTAATAATACTTGATTGCTAAAAAATGCTAATGATCATCTGAGCATTCAGAGAGTCATAATCATTTTGCTGGTGGAGGGTCTTGCCTTGATGTTAATGGCTGCTGACTAATCAGGGAGGTGGCTGCTGAAGGCTGGGGTGGCTGTGGCAATCTTTTAATATAAGACAACAATGGAATTTGCTGCAGTGATGGGCTCTTTCTTTCATGAAAGATTTCTCTGTAGCATGTGATGCTGTTTGATAGCATTTTACCCACAGTAGAACTTCCTTCAGAATTGGAGTCAATCCCCTCACACCATGCAGTGGCTTTATCAACTAAGTTTATGTAATATTCTAAATTCTTTGTTGTCATTTTGACAATGTTCACAGCATCTTCACCAGGAATAAACTTCATCTTAAGAAACCACTTTCTTTGCTCATCCATAAGAAGTGACTCCTCATAAATTCAAGTTTTATCATGAGATTGCAGCAATTCAGTCACATCTCCAGGCTTCACTTCTAATTCTAGTTCTTTTGCTATTTCCACCACATCTACAGTTACTTCCTCCACTGAAGTCTTGAACCTCTCAAAGCCATCCATGAGAGTTGGGATCAACTTCTTCCAAAATCCTGTCAATGTTGATATTTTGACCTCCTCCCCTGAATCACGAATGTGCTTAATGGCATCTGGAATGGTGAATCCTTTCCAGGTTTTCAGTTTACTTTGCCCAGATCCTTCAGAGGAATCACTATCTATGGCAGCTATAGCCTTACTAAATGTATTTCTTAAATAGTAAGACTTGAAAGTCGAAATTAATCCTTGATCCATGGGCTGCAGAATGGATGCGTTACCAGGTATGAAAACAACATTAATCTTCTTGTACATGTCCATCAGAGCTCTTGGGTGATCAGGTGCATTGTCAATGAGCAGTAATATTTTGAAAGGAATCTTTTTTTCTGGGCAATAGGTCTCAACAGTGTGCTTAAAATATTCAGTAAACCATGTTGTAAGCAGATGTGCTGTCATCCAGGCTTTGTTCTTCCATTTATAGAGCACAGGCAGAGTAGATTGAGTATAATTCTTAAGGGCCCTACAATTTTCAGAATGGTAAATGAGCATTGGCTTCAACTTAAAGTCACCAGCTCCATTAACCCCTAACAAGAGAGCCATTCTGTCCTTTGAAGCATTGAAGCCAGGCACTGACTTCTCCTCTCTAGCTAGGAAAATCCTAGATTGCATCATCTTTCAATAGGAGGCTGTTCCTTTTACACTGAAAATCCTTTGTTTAGTGTAGCCATTATCTCAGCTAGATCTTCTGGATAACTTGCTGCAGCTTCTCCGTCAGCACTTGCTGCTTCACCTTGTCCTTTCCTGTTATGTAGATAGTTTCTTCCTTAAACCTCATGAACCAACCTCTATTAGGTTCAAATTTTTCTTCTGCAGCTTCCTCACCTCTCTCAGCCTTTACAGAATTGAAGAGAGTTAGGGTCTTACTCTGGATTAGGCTTTGGCCTAAGGGAATGTTATGGCTGGCTTGATCTTCTATACATACCACTAAAACTTTCTCTATATTAGCAATAAGGCTGTTTCACTTTCTTATCATTTGTGTGTTCACTGGAGTAGCACTTTTAATTTCCTTCAAGAACTTTTCCTTTGCATTCGCAACTCAGCTAACTGTTTGGCATAACAGGCCTAGCTTTTGGCCTATCTTGGCTTTCAACATGCCTTCCTCGCTAATCTTAATCATTTCTAGCTTTTGATTTAAAGTAAGAAATGCGTGACTCTTTCCTTCACTTGACACGTAGAGGCCATTGTAGGGTAATTTATTGGCCTAATTTCAATATTGTTGTGTCTTAGGAAATAGGGAGGCCTGAGAGGAGGGAGAGAGATGGGGTAAGGACTGGTTGGTGGAGTAGTCAAAACACATACAACGTTTATTGATTAAATTCTCCATCTTCTATGGCATGGTTCATGGCGCCCTGATACAATTACAATAGTAACATCAAAGGTCACTGATCGCAGATTGCCATAAAAGATATAATAATAATGACAATATTTGAAATATTACAAGAATTACCAAAATGTGACACAGAGACATGAAGTGAGCATGTGCTATTAGAAAAATTGTGCCAATAGACTTGCTCAACACAAAGTTGCCAGAAACCTTCCCTTTTTTAATATATATATATAAAAGCAATATCTGCAAAATACGATAAAGTGAAGTGCAACAAAATGAGGTATGTCTGTATATGATATATACAAGACCTGGAAAACCATCGCCACAATCAAGGTAGTGAACATATTCACCCCTCTCAGAAGTTTTCTTGTACCTGTTCGTAATCCCTCTCTCCAGCACCCAATTTCCACCCAATTGCTCTGCTTTCTGTCACTCTGTACTTACTAGAGTTTTACATAAATGGAATCATGCTGTATGCACCCTTTTGTCTAACTTATTCCACTCAGCATAATTCTTTTGAGACTCACCCATGCCATTGCATGTATCAAGAGTTTGTCCCTTTTACTGGTAAGTAGTATTCCATTATATGGATGTACCACAATTTGGTGATTCATTCATCTGTTTGATGAATATCCAGGTTGCATCCAGTCTTTGCCTATTACAAAGAAAGCTGATATGAACATTTGTGTATAAATATTTATAAAATCTTATTTTTTTTTTTTACTTTAGGAGTAAAATGCCTAAGTCATGTGGTCAGAGTATGCTTAACCTTTTTTTTTTCAAATGTTTGATTTTTTAAAAAAGCCTTATTGAGGTATAATTGACATACAATCTCCTGACATGTTTAAAGTCTACAATTTGGTAAGTTCTGACAAGTGTATACATCTGTAAAATCATCACCCAAATCAAGATAATGAACATATCCATCAACCCCACAAGTTTTCTTGTTCCCCTGCCTTCCATTCTTCTGTGCACCCACACTTTATCAGATAACCACTGATCTGCTTTCTATCTCTATGAATTAATTTCTGTATTCTAGAATTTCATATAAATATAATCATACAGTATGAATACTTTTTGTCTGGCTTTTTCACTCAGCATAATTCTCTTGAGATTCACCCATGTATCATTCATTGATACATGTTGTTGCATGTATCAATAATTTGTTCTTTTTTATTCCCAAATAGTGTTCCATTGTATGGATGTATCACAATTTGTTAATCCTTTTACCTGTTGGTAAACGTCTGGGTTGCTTCCAGACTTTGGCTGTTACAAATAAAGCTGCTATGAATGCTCACGACCAATGTTTGTATGGTTGTATATTCCTTTAATTAAGAGTGGAATGGCTCTTTAACTTTTTTAAAAAAATTCTTAAAGAAAAATAAAATTAACCATTTTAAAGTGAACAATTCAGTGGCATTTAGCACATTCACAATGTTGTGCAACCATCTCTTCTATCCAATTCCAAAACATTACCATCACCCCAGAGCAAGAGCTCTTACTCTTTAAGCGGTTTCTTCCTATTCTCTCTTCCTCCAATCCCCTGGCAACCCTCAGTCTGCATTCTGTCTCTAGGGATTTATCCAGTCTGGATATTTCATATAAATGGCATCATATAATATGTAACCTTTTGTGTCTGGCTTCTTTCACTCAACATAATGTTTTTGAAGTTCATCCACATTGTAGCATGTGTCACTACTTCATTCCCTTTTATGGCTGAATAATATTCCAGTGTATGTAGATGCCACAATTTGTTTACCCATTTATCCACTGATGCACATATGGGCAGTTTTCACATTTAGCTATTGTGAATAGTGCTGCTGTGAACATGTGTATACATGTACTTGTTTGAGTACCTGTTTCAGTTCTTTTGGGCATACACCCAGGATTGGAATTGAGGGCTCATATGGTAAGTCTGTGTTTAACTTTTTGAGAAACCGCCAAACTGTTTTCTATAGTGGTTGAACCATTTTACATTCCACCAGCAGTATATGAGGGTTCCAATCTCTCCACATCCTCACCATTTTATTTTCCATGTTATTTTCCTTTTTTAAATTATAGCCATCCTAGTGAACATGAAGTAGGTTCTCATTGTAATTTCGGTCTACATTTCCCTAGTGACTAATGATGTTGCACAACTTTGCATGTGTTTTTGACCATTTGTATATTTTCTTTAGTGGAATGTTTATTCAAGTCCTTTGTTCATTTTTTAATTGGGTTGTTTGTCTTTTTATTATTGCATTTTAAGAGTTCTTTATATATGCTGGATACTAGGCCCTATCAGATATATGATTTAATATTTTCTTCCATTCTGTAGATTGTCCTTTCACTTTCTTAATAATGTTCTTTGATGCACAAAAGTTTTTAATTTTGATGAAGTCCAATTTACCTGTTTTTTCCTCTTGTTGCTTGTGTTCTTGATGTCATCTAAGGATCCGTTGTCAAATCCAAGATCATAAAAATTTACCCCTATGTTTTCTACTAAGGGTTTTATGGCTTTAGTTCTTATATTAATGCCATTGATTTATTTTGAGTTAACTTTTTTATTTGGTATGATGTAGGTGTCCAACTTCATTCTTTTGCATGTGGATACCCAGTTGTGCATTTGTTGAAAAGACTATTCTCTCCCTGTTGAATGGCCTTGGCTACTGATGTATGGGCTTGTTCCTGGACTTTCAATTCTATTCCATCACTCTATGTATCTATCCTTCTACCATAAACACATTCTTAATAACTGTGGCTTTATAGTAAGTTTTGAAATTGGGAAGTATGAGTGCTCTAAATTTGTTCTTCTTCAAGATTGTTTAGGCTATTCAGGGCCCCTAGGAATTCTATATGAGTTGAAGAATTGGCTTTTCCATTTTTGCAAAAAATGCTGTTGGGATTTTGATAGGGATTACACATTGAATCTGTAGATTGCTCTGGGTAGTACTGACATCTTAACACAATTAAGTCTTCTGATGTATGAATATAGGATGATTTTTCATTTATTTATGCCTTCTTTAATTTCTTTCAGCAATGTTTCTAGTGACCAGTGTACTAGTCTCCTTTTTTTAAATTTATCCCTAGGTATTTTATTCTTTTGGATGCTATTGTAAATGGAATTGTTTTCTTAATTTTATTTTTGGATTATTTATTGCTGGTTTATAAAAGTATGACTAATTTTGTGTGTTGATCTTATCTGCTGAATTTGTTTATTAGCCCTAATAGTTTTCTGTGGATTCTTTGGGATTTTCTATATATGGGGTCATGTCATCTGTGAATAGAGATAGTTTTACTTATTCCTTTCCAATTTGGATGCATTTTATTTATTTTTCTTGCCTAATTTTTCTGGTTAGAACTTCTAGTACAATGTTGAGTAGCAAGGATGAAAGTTGGAATTTTTTTTTGCTCTTGATCTTAGAAGAAAAGCTGTCAGACTTTGATGTTACTTATAGGTTTGTTATAAATGTCCTTTAGTACATTGAGAAAATTCCCTTCTCTTCCTAGTTTGCTAAGAGTTTTTATCAGAAAGAGTAGTCCTGGCCTCACAGAATGAGTTGGAATTCAGTTTTTTAATGATTCCACTTTATCTCTGTTGTTGGCTTGTTAGTTATAACTTTCTGTTTTGTTATTTTAGTGCTTCCTTTAGGGTTTAAATACATCTTTAACATGTTATAGTCTAACTTCAAGTGATATTATACTAATTCACATATAATACAAGAGCTTTACAAAAATATATTTCCATTTTCCCCTCCTGGCCCTTATGCTACCATCAGAATGCATTTTACTTGTACATATGTTATAATCTGCACGATAAATGTTATTATTTTTGTCTAAACAATCAATTGACTTTTTAATGTTTTAAATAATAAGAAAAAATGTTCATATATTTACCCTTGTGGTTACCATTTCAGTGTTTTTCATTCCTTTGTATAAATTCAGATTTCCATCTGATATCATTTCCCATGTGTTTGAAAGATTTCCTTTAACATTTCTAACAATGCAAGCCTCCTAGTGATGAATTCTTTCAGGTTTTATGTGTCTATAAAAAGTCTTGAAATTGTCTTCATTTTTAAAATGCATTTTGCTGAATATAAAATTTTGAATGACAGTATTTTTTTTCACTACCTTAAAGATATTGTTCCACTTTTTCTTGTTTGCATTGTTTCTGATGAGAAATTAGTATATTTGTTCCTTGTCTTTGTTCTGTACGCATCATGTCTTTCTTTTCCTCTGGCTGCTTTTAAGATTTTTTTCCTTTATCATTGGTTTTAGCAATTTGATTATGATGTGCCTTGGTGTACTTTTCCTTGTTTATCTTGTGTTGGGGTTCACTGAGCTGCTTAGATCTTGGGGTTTATAGTTCAAGTTTGTAAAATTTTTAGCATTATTTCTTTGGATATATTTTTCTGTCTCCCTTGCTCACTTCAGGGATTCCTATTACTTGTGTATTAGGCCACTTGAAATTGTCCACAGCATACCGGTGCTCTTTTTATGTTTTTGAATTCTTTTTTCACATTTTATTTATTTTGATAGTCCCTACTGCTATGCCTTCAAGTTCACTGATCTTTTCTTCTGCAATATTTAATCTGCCTTTACTCTCATTCCCATCAGTGCTTTTTTTTTTTTTCCTGAGACATTGTACTTTTCGTCTCTCAAATTTCACATTGGGTCTTTTTTATGTCTTCTATGTCTCTACCTAACTTTGTGAAAATACAGTGATAATAACTGTTTTAATGACTTTAAAAATGACCTTCTCTGCCAATGCTAACATCTACATCAGCTCTAGGACTGTTTTAATTGGTTGATTAGTCTCCTCATTATAGGTCATATTTTCCTGCTTCTTTGCATGCCTGGTAATCTTTGATTGCCAGACATTGCAAATTTTACCTTGTCAGGTCCTGGATATTTTTGCATTCCTATAAATCTTGAGCTTTGTTCTGGGATGCAGTTAAGTTTCTTGGAAACAACCTTGTTCCTTTTTTTTTTTCCCCCCCAAGGCAAGTGTGAAACGAAGTTTATTGAGGAAGGACAAGATAGGTTTACAGAGCAAGAGCAAGGTATAGGTTTACAGAGCAAGGGCGAGATACATTCGCCACAGAGGACGAACAGACCCCTTGTCATAATCAGACGGCCAACCTTGTTCTTTTAAGTCTTTTTTTGTGATTTGTTAGGTGGATCTGGAGCAGTCCTCAGTTGAGGGCTAATTATCCCTCACTACTGAGGCAAGAGCTTCCTGTGTACTCTATCCAATGCCCTGTAAATTATAAGTTTTTCCAGCCTGGTGTGATGAAACAGGCACTATTTATGGCCCTCTCATCTTTTTTAATGGTTCTTTCTCTGGCCTCAGGTAGTTTCAGCACACACATGTGTTGATCAATACTCTTGAATACTTGAGGGGGACCATATTTATTGCCCTTTGGCTTAGCAGACAAAAACAAAACCACCTGCTGTTGCAAATGAGATGGCAAATGGGGTTAAATAAAGAGCTTTCCAAAATTTTAACGGCCTCTCTGTAAGTGTTGAAAGTATAGGCAGTTTCAGCTTTTTCTATGTTTTCCAAAATGTCTATAATAAATATGTACAACTTTCATTATTTAGAAAAACACAATTAATGTTAAATTAGTTGGTTTTTGTTTCTTGGTTTTGTGTGTGTATGTGTATGTGTGTGTGTGTGTGTGTGTGTGTGTTTTGTTTGGTTTTGGTTTTGGTTTTCTGTTTTTGTTTTTTTTGAGCTTGGTTTTGCTTTCACATCCAGGCTGTAGGTTTAGTTTGTCCTTGGTTTTAGAAAAGGCAGCCTTTACTTTAAAAATTAAAGCTTCTTTATTAAGTGAAAACAGAGTCAGACTTTGGTAATACAGCTGTTGAAACTATTATGATAGTAGCTAGTAATTCTGGTGAGGCAGGTGTCCTTACCTTCCCTCCCTCCCCAACTTCTGCAGCAACTCCACACACCCGCCCTTTTCCCAAAATAGTCTTTTGCCACCTCTTTTTTAATGGCAGGTGGTTTTGCTTTGTTTTGTAAGCCAAAAGGCAATGCAGAATTATCATACTTCTGCAATGGAAATGGAGACAAATCTTTGCTCACACCTAGACAGCCAATGACATACTTCAGAAACAGACAGCCAGACAGTATGAGCTGAATTAAGGTGTTCTAAATGTTGTCTGGATGAAGCCTCGTGCTGTGGATGAATAAGAATCACACACTTGGTCCTTTGTTTTCTTGGGTTATTATAGGTGTTCTTTCCAATAACTGAATCATTTAAAGACCTTTCCAGAGATAAACAGTGTTTTCCAATTAAAGCAATTCTTTTCAGAAATCAATGGATAAGAAACTGGGTCCTATTCACTCTCTTTCATTAGGCAAACAATTTACATTTTATTATGAAAATGAAGTCTGCAAACAAGATTACTTTATTAAATCACCACCTCCTCAGCTTTTCTTCTCTGTGGTAAGTGTTATGATTTAACAAGCCTCCCACCAGCCTCATAAGCATTTTTAAAATGTCTTTCTTTTCCTCTGAGATTTAACTGAGATGTAGAACCTTTTTATTTTTCAGACCTCTTGGAAAAAGCGGTTTTTCATCCTGTCAAAGAATGGGGAAGAGGGCTTTAGTCTTTCCTACTACAAAGACCATCATCACCGAGGTTCCATTGAAATTGATCGGTGTGTATCCAAGCAAGTAAACTTTTATAACAACAAATACTATAAAGTCAAATACTAACAAGTTGCATGCAAATTGAAACTTAAATCATTGACCACAGCAACCAAGGGCTTCAAGCTTATTTATTATTTGTGACTGAATAGGAGCTAAAATAGTAAACACTTTGAGTAAAAGGTAAATACTTATTTTATATTATATGTTATAGTTGATAAGTCTTTAAGAAGCATTCAGTGAAGAAGGTCTTTGATTCATGTAATTTGTGGACAAGATGAAGCAGATGAAATTACCATGTCATAAAGGCAAGATGCATTTTAAAAATACTGATCAGCTTTGTCTCTCTTTAAAAAATTATGTTCAAAAAAAATTGAAAAAGATAATAATTTGTGGAATCAGGAATCTGAACAAAATAGGAACTTTGGAATTAAATTTCAGGCCAAACAAAGTATGTCAAATTAATGATAAACCAGATCCAAAACCCAAACTTATTTTCTAAAATTACTGGATAACCTTCAAAACATGTATCCAGGAGATCTAAAGTTTTATTCGATTTGAATCCCAGTATAAAATATTAGTCCGTTTTCTTTCTATTTTTGCATTTACATTCGTTTAATACTCTGTGTCTATATCAAACAGAAATTCCAGTGTAGAAGTTGGCATAAGTAGCCAGGAAAAGATGCAATCTGTACAGAAGATGTTTAAATGCCACCCTGATGAGGTGATGTCCATCAGAACCACTAACAGGGAATACTTCCTCATTGGCCATGACAGGTGAGAGTACTAAGACAACACAGAGCATGTCCTGTGTGCAAAACAAAAGCAACCCAGGGAACAAAACATTCTAAACCAATAAACAATAAACACTCTCTGAATGGAGACCCATGCCACAACCTCAAATGCCACCTTGTCAGTCTTCGTTACTTGTTAAAATACCTTGAAAATTCACTGTGCTAGTTTCCTAGAGCTGCCATAACAAAGTACCACAAACTAACTGGGTGGCTTAGAACAACAGAAATTTATTGTCTTACTACTCTGGAGTCTAGAAGTCTGAAATCAAGGTGTTGGTAGGGCTATGCTCCCTCTGAAGGTGCCAGGGAAGGATCTATTCCAAGAAGATCTGTTCTTTCCTAACTACTGGTAGTTCCCTTGACTTGTGGTGACATAACTCCAGGCTTCACATGGTGTTCTCCCTGTGTGCATGTCTCTGTGTCCAAATTTCCACTTTTTGTAAGGACAACTGTCATATTGGATTAGGAGCCCATTTTACTCCATCTTGACCTCATTTTACTCCATCATGACCTCATCTTGACTAATCACATCTGCAGCAACCCTCTTTCCAAATGAGGTCATGTTCTGAGGTATGGGGAGTTGGAACTGGAACATATGAATCGGGGCGGGGGGGACAAAATTCAGTGCATAACAGTCACCATCACCCCAGATGCAGTCCATGTAAAAGAACCCAATACACAAACATCTATACAAGCTACATATATTAGGGAGGGACTACACTCACCCCTAAAGGAGTCTTCAGTTTTCAAGAGAGGCTCCTGGTACTAGCAGAGGTTCCCAGTGGATTCTTCATTGATAAGTATTTGCTTGAGCGAGAGGCAAAGTTGGTTTGGGGGTGGGGGAGTGGCAGCAAATGCTAAAGCCAAAGTATAAAGAACCTTGATCTGTTTCAGATTCACCCAAAGCTTTCTTTTAAATTGTCATGTGAGTCAACAGAAAAGAAGATGTGATTTATACAAAATCATTCAAGCACATTCTTCATAAACACGTGCATTCCTTAAGGGGAGACACACCTGGATAGTTACACAAAAATGGCACTGACATGTTAGGGGGCTCAGTTAGGAACACAAAAGAAATCAGTGTCAAAGCCAAAAGCCCCAAACCCTGCGATTACTACTATTATTTTCTACTTTGCTTCCCATTTCTCTGAGCTTTCCCCACAGAGGTGGCATGAGAGATAATTTTAGTGTGCAAATGTGGAGGTGGGCCATTTAAACTACTCAGGAAAAATCCTCATTTCCCTGGTACCTGCTCTCACTGCCTGTTCTAACCTTAATAAAAGAATCCCTCTCTGGTTCAAAAGGACTGCAGGTGATATTGTTGCCACAAGCTGGTTGAAAGTTTATTTCTATCAACAGGGAGAAGATTAAAGACTGGGTCTCCTTCATGTCATCATTTTGCCGGGATATAAAAGCAGCACGTCAGAATACAGAGGTGATTCTATATCACTAATAAAATAACAGGGCACCTGAACACAACCCTCTGTCAACAGGATCAACAGGAAACAATGGTAGCTTTTTTTTTCTCCTTAGCAACTGGCATTAATACAAGGAACAAATAAGCGAGAACATGTATGTCTTTGTGGTTTTTTTATGATTAACAATAGGAAAAAAAATATTTTTGCATTTTGCAAGGGAGCTAAAATACAGATGCTTCAGATTTTCTTTATTGTGGTAGGGGAGGAAGAGTTAACTGTAGCATTTTTAAATAGTAGCTAGAACTATAGTACTTTTGATCATTGTTATTCATGGTACATAACAAGCTTCCTTTCAAATGACTAAGTCTAGGGTGGTTTCTATAAAAATGTTTTTCATCCTGCTTGCATTTTTAATATAATGTCTCTTTCATGTAAGTGCTAATAGCTTTAAGTTTTTAATTTACTTTATAAGGGCCTCTGCTAATTTTTTAAGTCCTTTCTTAAGGTAGACCTTTATAGATGGAGTTTTGGTCTCTAGGTATTTCTTTTTTTTTTTTTTTTTGACATGTTTTCTAAGCTGTTCTATGCTTACAGCAAAAGCAAAAGCCAAGGAGAAGGAGAAAGCAAAGCATGTCTACAAGTGGACTCAAATGATTAAGCAAAGGGAACAGGGCATGAAGGAGATACAGTTGAGAAGACAGGTTGAGGGGAACTTGGGTCATCTCTCAAGGTCAGGCTGAGTGTCCTCGGGGGTCTGGGAACAGGAGAGAGACAAGGTCAGCTCTTGTTTTAGTGAGATAATGCCAGCCATCGGCAGCATGAGTGTTAGACAGCCATGGGAGACTGGAGGCAGGGAGCCTGGTGGTGAGGCTGCTCCTTCATTCCAGATGAGGGATTAGCTATGCCCTGATTACACCATTCTTTTTTTGTAAGCAGGAGAAACTCTCATTGGGTGATAAAAGACCCTCTTCAGACCCTAGCCCTCTCCTGGGTTCTTCTAGCACATCAGAGGCTGTTGGCTCCAGCTTGCCAAGAAACAGTCTCCCAGACATGGTAATTGTACTCACCTCTTTCCGACTCAGAACACCACACCTGGCAGTCTGCTAATGCTTCAAAGTCTTACCAATTAGCAGTTGAATTTGAGCATGCCCACCTTCCTCAAAGCCTAACACACCATAACAATGATTCCTATGTGTAGTCTGTTTTCCATGTCACAGATGAGCCTCACAGCTTGGCCCAAGTACCTGTCAATGTATTCATTCAGTTTAGATGCTCTTGACATGCGTCTAGGGATGCGAGGCTAAGATCCCTCGGCTCAGCCAAAGCCTGGCTGGCAACTCTTTCCTTTCTTCTACACACAGCACAAATCCCTCTGTAAAAAGATTCCGCAAACACAACTTGATTTCCTGCCATACTGTCTGTAGTGCACAGGCAAAGGCAGAGTTTCTTATTAATTTCCTTCATTTACCCTGATCAGTTTTCCTTCTCATTATAGCTGTAAAGCACTTCATCTTCATTTCCAATGAAATCCATTTGAGGAAGTAAAATAGAATATATCTGCCTCTTGAAAGTGACTTGTAATTTTACCCTCAGCTTTCTTGGATTTTGCAATGTTCCCCATTTTGGATATTAGTAATAAACCAGCTGAGTGGTTTTGTTATCCTGCATGGATACTATTAATATTTCCTCCCTTAGAGACTTAGCCACTGACTTTCTGCTGTCTGTGGATACCAAGCTCATCCAATGAGGTACAGCCTCCTATTTTATCTAGTTGGTAGCTCTCCAACTATTTTAAAAGCTTTTTGTAGCATATCAAATTCACCAGGCCAAACACCTCATCCTAGTTATTCGTTTTGTGAGTAGAAACAGTGGTATAAAACAGTTAGGAAAGCTAACCCTTTTCAGTAAATACCTGTTGCTTTTCACTGATGACATCCCCTTCCCCTCAGAGATAACATTATTGGTCATTTTGCTTTTTTGCGCTATGTATTCAGATCCAGTGATGTTTCAATCAGCTTGAGTTAAGAGTACCATTTGCCTTGTTGGGGGTGGTGGTGGTTGTTTAAATTAAGTGGAGAACCTTTCTTTACCTCTCTACTCAGCATGATATGGCTCCATGAGCTTAGAGCTAGAAAAATGGATAGAACAACTTAAATACTCCTGTTTTCTTTTTTTTTAATCACCTTCTTTCAAGGACTTCCTAGAGGACATTGAGTCTTTTCCAAACCCCTTGCTTGCAGGCATTGTTCTTAGAAGAATTAAATTGTACTTATAACAATTTCCCTACCATACAAAACAGCTACTTTGTGGTATTGTGTATCTATTGGGAGAGGGAGGGCAAAAATTAGTTGAACCTAGATCACCTTGAAACCTATAATTCATGCTATCACTTGATCAACACAACCAAATTACATTGCTAAGGAAACAATAGAAGTATGAGAGCAGAACACAAAAGAGAAATACTGAGCAGGAAAAGGAAAGGTACAGTGCTGGACTCTTTGAGTTAATTACCTTCTCAGATGTCATTAGATGATAACCAGAAAAAGATGGGGGTGAGGACTGCATGGCAGAGCTTAGGGACTTAGAATGCCACCCATGGGAGAAAACCACTTGTTCTAAGTTACAGCTCCAGATGGTAGAGAAAGAAAAGCCTGAGTGATGTGCTTATATTTTTATATCATCAGTGGTGACCCAGACTCCAGAGGCAAGTTCAAGTTGTATGGGCTTCTGAATGTAACCTTGGAAGATCCTCTGGTCTTTTCAACCCAACTAATCTATGAATGGCTTTTCCAGAAAGCATGTGACTTAATTCCACCTCTTGCAAAGAAAAAAAAAAGCATTAATTCCTTTTCTCTCTCTTTTATTCAGGATTTAATGGAAAAAAGTTCTCCAGGATTCAGGCAAGCTCATCTACCACATGATTTCTTGCCAGAGACCACTCAAGATACAGAAGAAGAGAGTCATTACCTTAGTCCTCGAAGTGTTCTTTTAGAGGTAACCCCTTCTGTCCGTTCATCATGCATTCCTACAAATATTTCCTGTGCCCCTGCCATGCACTATTTGTGAGACACTAGGCTGGGGTCCGTGGGAACACAGGTAAATCAGATGATGTGCTCATGGTGCTGACACTTGGATAGGAGCCGACTATGATACAAGATAGAAAGGGCTCCATGCTGAAGAAAGATGCTTGTAAAATGCCCAGGGGTGCACGAGGGGTGAAGGGGGAGGAGTGGACTTCCAGAAAAAAGATCAGGGAAGGCTGCATGGAGGAGATGCATTTGACCTTACTTGACTGGTAACATTTGGACGTGGGGGATTGACTTGGGGTGTTTTCTGCATTCTTGGCATAAAGAAAAATATCAGCAAAGGTCCTTGGGTGATAAATTGGGTGGTGTGCATCAGTGTATTGATCAAGTGGAAGCCCTTCCTGACTGCCTTCTGAGCGCTGGCACCGGATTGTGCTAGGCATGGTGGCTACAATAATGAACTTGACATCACGCCTGTCCTCAGAGATCTCAGTCTTATCAGTCACCACATGACAGTGCGACATAAAAGCCATGGTTAAAGTGCTCAGGAAGCAGTAGAAAAGGACAGGTTTTCTCTCTCCACCAGAGTCAGGGAAGGCTTTGGAGATGAAATGGCAATTGATACATGTACAGCGAATAGTTCAGGTAGGCTGCAAACTACAGTGCGTGAATGGCACAGTGGGAAATACAAAGAAAAAGGAATTAGATCTTGATGGGTCTTGAATGCCAAGCTGACTTCATTCTGTAGGTAGTGTGGGGCAGTGATGGCTTCGGAGTTGGCAGGTGGCAAAACCTGAATTGACTTCCACTAACATCAACTGGGTAGCGACATCTGTGGGGGACCACAGAGACAAGGGAAGGGGAGTGGGAGACAGGAGGACAACGGGGCGAGGGGCTGTATCATTTCCCAAACTGGGGGTTTCTATAAGACGGCGACACATGTTTCTACAAAGCAAGCATTCTCGGCCAAATAAGTTCTGAAAACCCCAAGTTAAAGGCGGTTAAACAAGCTTCTTAGCAGCAGAATTCTAGGAGCCTTTAGTATGCAGTGGTGCATTATAAATAGCCCAGCCGGACACAATGCACAGCATTTCCCAAGCTCATTGGAGTACGGAGCCCTTCTTTCACCGAAAATATGTTTGTGCTCATCTTCCCTGGGATGCAGTCTTTTGTGATAGTCCAAACAACCAGTCAGGTATATATCGAGCAGCAGTTAAAGCCTGGCATTTGCTATGTACTTTATGGGATGCAGTCTATTAAGGTAGATAAGACCAAGCTAAAAAAACCAACGAAAAAAAAAAGTACAAAACTAGGCAATAGAAATCCAGGAAAAGGAGAGCTTGGCAGTAGCTGAAGCGAGAAGAGGAGGCTGTGGGACGTCGGCCAGGCCTGAATGCGATTTCAATAGACAGGAGAGAAGAGGGGCATTCCAGGTGAAGGAAGCAGGTGCATGTGGGGACGGGAAGAGCACAGTTTGTAGGGGGTTATGGGAAGACTGGCCTGACTGGTGGCAAGTGTTCCAATTATGGGTTAATAATGAACTTGCTAGAAGGCTTTAGGGGTTTTGAACAACCATTGCTGCAAGTGACTGTCTTCGTTCCAAAGGAGTTATTGAGAGCCTCCCAAGGGCCATGTTTTCTAAGATCTTTACCATCCCCCCACCACCAAGCAACCTGGTCTACCTGAGAGCATAGCAGCCTGAGACCAGCTCCACACCATATCTGAGTTGTTGACCCAGCCAAGCACCATGATTCTGTAGTAGAACTGATTGGGGAAAAGCTATCATGTCATTAAGTGTCTAATGATGAAACAGAAAGGTAAATACCAATTTAGTCCAATAGAAAGAACACCTGTATCAGGAGCACGGGGGATTCAGGAAAAGAAAATTGACTTTGAGACTGTCAAAAGCTCTGTTGGTTCTGGTGAAGTTGGTTCATATACCCTAAATGAGAACCAAGGAACCTAGGA
This sequence comes from Daubentonia madagascariensis, assembly GCA_023783475.1. NCBI lineage: Eukaryota > Metazoa > Chordata > Mammalia > Primates > Daubentoniidae > Daubentonia > Daubentonia madagascariensis. Next base: position 20,521,332 of record JAKFHU010002573.1, read on the forward strand.
ACAAGAAGATATCTGACTGATTGGTAGACTTGCATCTTTATGTCTATTCCTCTTGTCTACAGTTGGATAATATCATTGCTTCCAACAATTCTGGTGAATCCACTGAACCTGGTAGTCCAGACCAGGTCTCCAGAAGAACTGAGCATCATTATGTGTCAATGAAATCCTGGTAAGTAAAACTGCCATTTAAAAAATTGATTTTAGCTAATATGCTATTATGGCACAATTACTGCAAGTTCATTCTAATAGTTGATAAATTGATGTAAAACATCACCACAGACCAGGTTCAACATATTATTCAGCAATCTCAAGAAAACGTGGCAGTGGTTTCTCTACCCACAGAAAACCACTGGTGACGTCCTCAGGACATTTTCTGTCTCCCGGGGAAGTTACTTTCTATTTTGCATTTATGTCTTTCACACTCTCGCTTCTGTCCGCCAAACCCTGTAAATGGTTATTTTGATTCCATATCCATTTTCGGATTCTAACTATGGCTGTGATTCTAACAGTGGTTGGATATACTTCAAGACCTTGTTAGTTTTCACATGGCTGCTAGCTACTTAAATTTGACACACACACCGGAAAATTGTAAATAGACATGCTAAAAAAGGGTTTGTTTTAACTTCTTATACTCTAGTTTTTTCAAAGAGACATTCCATGAATCTACAAAGAGCAGCAAAGAAGAACCCCAGACCCTTCCAGAGACCCAGGATGGGGAGCTTCGCCTGCAAGAACAAGGCTCAGGAAGTGATTCGTGTCTTTCACCTGACAATACGGAAGCACAGCCCACAAATGACCAAAAGGGATCGGCCTCACTAACTGTTGTGCAGTTGTCTATATTAATCAAGTAAAGCTCTAACTTCTAAAATTTTATGGGTCCTAAGAGCAAGGCAGCCTTCTTCTTTTTTTTTTTTTTTTTTTTTTGCATAGAATTTATATTTTAAAGCAATTCCTAAAAATCTCCAAGTTAGCCAAGAATCTGATCAGCTTCTCCCTGTCATTGTTGTGGCCAAGGAGAGTGAAAAACTCTTTTGCTGGGGCAAAGCAGTCCCTGGGCTGGGGGTAGCATGTTCAACGATTTTGAAAAATTCTCCTTTGGCAGTCTTTCATGTCCTGGAACTTTGGACTCACACTGACCTAAGTAGCATGTCACACAGCTTCTTACATTAGTGTGATTATGGGCACAAAAGTCACATGAGGCTTAATTATCGACTAGGAGAGGGGTGTTTAGGTTTTAAGTGATACCGGGAGCATTTGATATGATTGCTGTAATTTTAACTCTTCTCTGTGTCTTCTTCTATGGAATCATTCCCAGCAAAGAAATATGCAGACTGACCTGATGTGGACAGTTATATAACCAATTTAGTCCATTTTTGCCTCCCTTCCTGTTGCCTACCACCTACTACCACATCCCAAGAGGGGTAGGGAAGGACATTAATGAGTACTTTTCAGAAATTTAAATTTATATTTTTCTCCAAATGTTTTGGATCTTTACCTGGAAAATATTTAATATCATCTCAGAAATAGGAGGCCAAAAGTCTACTCAGAAAGTCCAGTTCAGAGCCAGGGCCAGTCACCTGATATGACTGTTACAAATGTCTTGTCTCATAGCAACATCCCTGACGAAAGCCAAGTGGAGAAGCTGAATGTGTTCCTTTCTCCTCCTGATATCATAAACTATCTCGCTCTCATAGAAGCTGCAGGACGGATATGGTAGGTCGGTGATTTGACTGTTACTGATTATACATGGAGTTGGAAGAGACGAAGAGAATAATTATATCTTGAAACACTTTATTTGGCAAAACTGACTGGGGGGCTTGGATTATTGTATTGCTGTTGTTACAAGAAGGTCTTTGAGGGAGAAATGAGAGTATTGTTGTCTAGGAAATTCATCTGGGAAGTAAGGTAGGGCGGGGGGCGGGGGGGTGCTGGTATAAAAGGACCCAAAAGTCCAGGAAGCAGCAAATTTCTGACTTCTTGAAGATGAAGAGGAAGGGGCAGGAATACACACAGTCCAAGAACATCATTCCCAATCATTGCACAATGAATATTTGAGGAATGAATGAAATTAATGAAGTTAACAAAATTCAAATGTCTAAAAGAAAAAGGCATACATATCACGGTCTAAGACTTCCAAACACAAGGTAAAAAACTGCCTATCAGGGAATCAGACATAAAAGACAGTATAGTGTAGCAGAGAATTTTCTTAATCACTGTATATTTGATTCTACATTCTTTTAAATACTTTGTAATTTATTTTGAAGGAAGATTACATTTTTATAAGAGAAGAAAGCCCTTTAATGCACAGTAAATGCTACACATTAGTTATAAGTTCTAAGCCTAGAGGAACCACAACCTTCCATTTTTCCAAATTTTCTGAACTCTCAGGCTCAATGAATACTCGACAAAAAATGTGGATTTCTCTGTGACTGAGCTTACTCATTGGTTAATTCATTTATTTGTTCATTAGATATTCATTGTGTAATCATTATGTACCCACTTCCAACAAGCACTATTGAGCACCGTCTGTTTATTTGGAGCTATGGGGTTATAAAAATTAAAAACCAAAAAAACAAACAAAAGGGTGGTACCATACTTCCAAGGTGAAAAAGACAACCACATAAACAAGTAAATATAAAATGCATTTTATTTAAAAATATAATAAATAAGGTACTCACACAATGCAATAGAAGTCCAGGAGAAGGGAAGATTAATTACAGCAAAGGAATGGTATGTAGGACCTTGTAGGACTTTGTAAGGGTGGTATGATTTGAGCTGGGCTTTGCAGGAAGGGTTAGGCTCCCATAGTAGTAAAAGAGGAAAGAATATTCCAAACAGGAAAAGGAGGTTGTCTCCTTCAGAGGGGGTGCAACACAGCTTAGACTGAGGCACCCCGGCAGGCCCCACGTGTGCCCTGCCCTCCCAGCGAGCTCTGTCTCACGTGCCATATTCCCACTGCAGTGTGGCTCAATGGGAAGGCCCCCCACGCCTGGGATGCTTGTTTTGCCATGGAGATCATCTTTTGGCGGTGAATGACCTGAAGCCGCAGAGCCTGGAGGAGGTTTCCTTGTTTATCACCCGATCCATCCAGAAGGAGGTGAGTGCTACTCACCAGCCCTGGCCAGGGCAAGTCAGTGTCAGAAGGAACAAGATCAAGGTCTTAGATGGGGTCTGAAAAGTACTGTGAACACAAATGAGATTCTTCCTTCTTCTGCCACCAAGAATAAATAACAGAATGTTCTTTTAGGAAGGACTCTTTCAGAATTCTTTCACACAAGTAGTATCTGGAGAGAGCACTGGGCTAGGAGACAAAGCACCTGGGTTCAGGACTTCAGATGCAAAAAGAGCTGATGTGAAATCAGGGTGGCTTGGGGCTTGCAAACCAGCTCCTTTAACCATTTTGTGCTTCAGTTTTCTCTTATGAAAAATCAGGGATAATGATAGCACTAGTTGGAGAATTAAATGAGAGTAACATGCTTACAACAGTGACTGGCACATATTGGGTGCTTGATATATTAATAGTTACTGGTTACTCTCACTTCTACTATGACCGGTTATGGAATGTTGTACAAGTTCATTTCTTTAAACCTCAGTTTCCTCATCTCAGAAATCATCATAGCCATTCCTTCCTAGAGTTATCGTAAGAATTAAACATAATATGTGGATATACACTGAGTGTGTGTGTTTATAAAGGATTAGCTGTTGTCCTGGATATCAGTACAATCTTTCCCTGGTCTACTTTTATTTCTAACTAGCCCTGTGATCTTGGAAAAACCCCTTCCTTCTCTGGGCTTCACTTTATTCTCTCTAAAGTGAGAGCATTGGTTTTCAAACTACTTCTTGCACCCTGGGATGGGAGTGAAAAGAGAGGAGAGGGAAGAAACAGTATGCTGGGGCTTCAACTAGAGTAGTTCACATTTATCCTTGATCTTTTATGAAGAAAGGTAAGTCTAAAATATTGGACTTTCCTGTTAGCTTCCTTGAAGAAACAGTTTCTTGGCTTAAAATTTTTGAAAACCATGATACCAGATGATCTCCCAAATTTCTCCCAGCTCTAAGAGTTTATGGTTATGTAGCATATCTATATTAAGAATATATCTTATTTCTTCTGCATCACACAATAACTCTATTGGACAAATTTTTCTACCCTATTGTCTAAATAAGTAAACCGAGTAAGGCTGAGTGTGTTGTCTAAGATACATAACTAGTTAGTGGCAGAGCACGCACACATTCACTCATTCATTCTCTCTCTATTTATTGAACATTTCCTGAATGCTGGATACTGTGCTAGGCTTGAGAGCTATAAAAATGGCTTCAGCCTGAGCTTAAGGAGCTCACAGATTAGTGGATGAAACAGGCATGTTATGTGCTACTTACAATACAGTGTGTGCCCTGAGATATGAGCAGAGGGTCATGGGAGCATAGAGGCAGACGGGAGTAAATTTATTTGAAGGAGGCCAGGAGGGTGTCTCAGAGGTGGTGTTTGACTGGGTTTTGAAGACTGGACAGGATTTTGCCTGGTGGAAAAGAGGTAGCTTTCAGTGACCCAGTCCCACAATCTGGTAACTGTTGCATATGTTCTCTGCCAGAGGTCCACACTGGAGCCAAGTGGTCAATATAATCTTTTGAACCCTTCTGAAAGCTACCAAACAGTACTCTGACCCAAAGATCCAGGCATTGGCTTAGAAGCCAAGAAAAGAGTTTTTGCCTGGGAGCTGATCCAGGAACTCTACCTGGCTGGCGTTTATGACTGCTTTCTAGCGTGAGATGCAGGAAGAGTGACGCATTTCTCTTCTGGTCTGCTCCCCTTTCTTTTCACTCTAGATGCACGAGAAACATGGGGTGCTCACCGACATGGTTATCCAGAAGATCAGAAAACCCCCCTACTTTTCCACTCCCACCATTCCTGACTTAATTCTTTATGTTAAAAGGGATATCCAATCCTCTTTTAAAATGCAAACACCTGGTCCCTGGAAGGAAAAAGAACTTTGGAAGAGGGAGATGTGGCACCAAAGGAGGAACAACCAATGGCCCCTAACATTTTCATGTACCTGAGCCCATCACATTTACTTTCCTTCCTGTCAGGCTACAGTTGAGAGAAAGGGGAGGGGATGGGGTGGGGCTGGGCCAGTGAGGGGAGAGAATGTGAGATTTTAGAAGGCCAGGGAGAAGGGTCGTGTGTGTGTTTGTGCAGGGGGAGGACGTGCTAGATTGCAGGCGAAACTCTTCAAACTTCAATTTCCTCCCAATTTTGTCTGGGGTTGGTCCTGTCTGCTGGTCTCATCTTGATTTGCTAGTTTCAAGAGGATCTTTTAATTCTTGGTGTGACTGGGCCTGTCTGGGCACCACCGATGCTCTCTGGAATCTTCCCTAAAGGCTCAGGTCAGTGGATGCCATAAAATAAAGATCCACCTTCCTCCCAAACAGGCAAGTCATGCCTGGCTTCTTCTGGCCCAGCTATTACAGTTCTTCACAGGATTTTCTTCAAAAGCAGCTTCAAAGTATGTGAATGAGGACAGATTGAGAACCAACCACCCTAAGGATAATCTTTAGTCATGCAATTTTCCTCTTTCTTGTGTTATAGAAAGTAAAACTCACCATCGGCAGGATCCCAGATTCACAGAAATTCCATGCTGTAGCTTGTACGTGCCCCTTAAAATATCAAGGTGTGGCACCTTCTCTGGATAAGTCTGGACTGGAGAGGGCGCCAAAGAGGAGTCCAGCCATGAAAAAGGTCCCGCGGAAAAGCACTGGAGAGTGACATGCCACAGACCCACTGCAGCCAAGTGAGGATGGCTCTATCTGCCCTGTGATATGAGATGGGTCGGCACTCTCTGAATTTCTGCATCTGCATCTTAACAGTGGGGATAACTGGTCGTGGTCCACACAATCCCTTCTTTGTTAGGGAACATACAGTTGGAAATAACTCATTCCAGGAAGGCAAGGTTCCCAAGAGAGATGTGATACCCAATCAGCCTTCCCAAACACCTCCCCTCATCATCCTCCAGAGTGCTGAGACAGAGTGGCCTCCTGGATTCAATAAGTATCTTGTTTTCTTAAAGACCCAGTAATGGTTTTAGAAGTCACGGTGATTTTAGGTCATATGCAGCAATGACCTGCCCGCTGTACAAGCAATAGGAGAACTACTTAGCACTTCAAAGTTTGAAAGTTCTTAACTAATGGATGCATTAACTAATGCTCCTGGGAAGCCAAAAGAATCAAATCCTTTTTTATAAATAGGAAAACAAAAGCAGAGAGCTAAAGCACTAGTCAAATGGGGAAATGTTAGAGCAAAAGGAGGCTTCGGAAACAATATCTTAGCATGTTGTCCTTTCACGTGGAAGAAATCAAGGCCTAGAATGATGAAATATATGCCTGCTTTGTGGATCCAGGTTTCATAGTTGTTGAGTGGCAGAGGCAAGAATCTAAAACCAGCTCTGGGAAACAAATGTCCTGATCCTCACCTTCTATTTGGATTTAGATTTGAAAAGACCTTTAGCACTTAGAAGAGTTCAAATACAATTCACTTTCTGTTATCCAGATTGGTAGGGAAGTATAAAACATTTTCATTTACATGCCCTATTTGACCTACTGTTTCTACTTCTAGAAATTTATCCTTCAGAAATACTCACACAAATACACAAAGATACCTGTAAAAAAAAGTTTACCATTGTTTGTAATAATAAAAAAATCATTTGGGGACTGCTTAATTATGATTTCATGTAATTGAACACTGCAGATGTTAAAAAGTTCAACATGTACAATTAGGGAAAAATGTTCATGATATATTAAGAATGAAAAACCCAAGTTATATAAAACAGTAAGTATTATATTATCTCATTTTATAACAAATAGATTTTTGATGTTTGTGTATACGTATATATAAAATTTTTCCAACTCTAATTAGGGAGAGAGATACCTACCTTGCAGGGTTGTTGTGAGGCTTAAATTTAAGCACATTGCCTGATATGTAGTGTTAGTTGTGCTACTATTGCTCTGGCATGCTTTTTTGAATTAAAGTTTAGAATATATCAAATTATTAAAAGAATTATCTCTGAGAAGTATGATCAAGGTTGGCCATGGAGGGGAGAGGCATTTCTGTAATGTTTGAATTTTTTTTTTTTGCAATGAGCAAATGTCACTTTTATAATAAAAAATATATGTGTGAAAAGTGTATATGTAGTTACATGTAGTTTTTAAACCTTCATAAGTGAGAAAACAAGCCACCACAGTGAAGGAAATAAAAAACCACCAAGGTAAAACCACCTGGCAGCCAGCAATGTGGATGGATGTAGTGCTCTGAAGCCCAAACAGCCTTCCCCCGCTTTCCTCAGAAGGCTGCAGGACAATGCCAATAAGAGCTAAAGGGAGGTAGGCGGACAACCCTCAGTCATCAGTTCTGTCCACCACCTCACCGAGGCAAAGAGCTGGAGGCCTTAGGAGTTGAATCCTTTCCACGGCTCCCAGAAGTGCTGGGACCAGAATACAGAACCGCTGTTTCCCGATCCCATGCTCTTCCCAGTGCACTACAGTGAGGGCAGCCAGCCTGCTCCTGGCTGCTGTGTAGCAAGCATTCTGTTTATGTTCATGACCTCATTAATGATTCAACCGAGGTTCTTTCTCCCAGCAATGGTGGTGGCCCCAAGGGAAGCACGTAACCAAACTGGCCCAAAAGTGCAGTAATCAAGGAATTTATCTAAGACCCCAGCTTTTGGGGTCCTCTTCTGTTACATGGCTAAGAGACCTGTAAGACTAGAAAAAGACTTGTTCCTCATATGTGTATAATTTCCCCAGAGCTAAGAGGGTGGAACACACCCTCCTCACACTCTGCTCACCACAGCCACATCCATACCCACCCTTGGTATAGGATGCCATCTGGGATCTTTCCCCTCCCAGAGCTCCCCTTGATGTTCATCCCAACCTGATTCCAGGTGGGTGACGTGGAGCTGGGGACCGCAGAGTGATTGGCCCGGCTATCTCTGCTAGGGCTGGCCCTGTCTGGACAGATTTCTGGAGGGAAGGGGGTAATGAGAATAGACTTGAACTATTCTTGGCCATCACATCCGTGGCCCAAATCTGATGCAGCTCTTCAGTCTTGCTGGGGAAGAAACCAGAGCCCAGAAATGTAGAGAGACTTGCCTGGGCTCCCTGGCTCCATGCCATGCCTCCAGCTCCCAGGCCAACACATTGTCTGCACTTGCACAACTTCTCAGCATAGCATTTCGAGTTACCAGCCTTCCTACTCTTCCTAATGGTTGCCTCTTGCATCTAGAACAAGCCACAGAGGGAGACTGTATGTTTCCACTTTGTTCTCTTGGCTGAGGATGCAAACTATTCAGAATGAAATCGAAAAAGCAGCTGGTAAGATATGGAATACATGCACAGGGCCAAATACATCCATCCTTCCTGGAGGCTGTCAACATGTTACCATGGATTCCAGGAAGGCATTCTTCTTTACACAGAGAGTGGACCACTGTACATTTACATATACGTACATAAGTGTGTATGTACATGTACATGGCAGTGGAGAAGACAGGTGGGGAGCCACAATAATTCTTTAATAAGCTGAGAAGCTGAAGCACCACAACCCTCCCACCCCCTTTCTCTTCAGAGCTTGTGCCAAGTGACTTTCCCTTGAGATGATAAGAATTTAAAGTATCATAAACAGGCCCAAAGGGAGAGGGCTCTCAGATTCAGCTGGATTAACTCGGAGTTCTTTAGTGAAGTTGAATTGGTGGATATGCAAGAAATATGTTTTATTGAAAAAGCTCTTTAAAATGTCTGAGTTAATGAAACCTTTGTCCAATGATCAAGGATCTGGTAGGATTTTAGGGCCCTTCTCCATATCAACTCTGGCTGGATGGTTCTGGAAAACTAAGAGGGCTTAAGTGAAACTTGCAGTCACAGCACTGGACTCTGGAGCTGCACTGCCTGACATGACAGCCACTGACACATGTGGCTCTTTAACTTTAAACTGATTAAAATTAAATAAAATTTAAAATTCAGTTTCTCAGTTGCACTAGCCACATTTGAAATGCTCAATAGCCCTGTGCAGCAAGTGTCTATAGCACTGGACGGCACAGATGTGAAATATTTCCACCAGCACAGTAAGTGCCAGTGGACAGCATTGCCCCAGTGTTAAACCCCCAAGAGGGGGACAATTCACACTGGTCTTATTTGCCACCATATTCCTAGCACATAAATACGGTGTATAGCTCATAACAAGTGCTCAATAAATATATGTTGACAGAAGGAATCACTAAATTTTGTGTCAAATACTAATTCATAAACATTATTCTATTTTGATAATGTTTTCAAGTAAAATATTCATACCCATGACTCTGATAACACATATATTTTTTTTGGGGGGGGGAGTCCAGGATCAGATCTAATTAACTTGAAAACCAAGCTATAGGCCTTTTTAATGTAAGCTGTTTTCTCAATAATTAACAGGTTTCTGTGGAGTAGTCAATAGACTTGGGAGCTGTTATGGGGACACAAAAGAAATACAAGGTCTAAAACTCTCCAACAAAGAGCTTACCACACGGTGAGGAAGAAAAAAATGAGCATATCATAATCTCTTGTTTACTTGATGTCATTTGAGAAGGCACTGTTCTGTAAGTTTAATTTTTAAATTATGTTAATCATAATCTCTCTAAAACTGGATGGCCCTTTCTTGCATTCTTAAACTCCTCTCACGCAGGGACATGGTTATGGGCATCCTAAGGATCTAGATGTGGAGAACTGTTTTCCTCTACGCCCAATGATCCTGGACCACTTTGCTTATGCGGTGGGCTGGGAAAGCATATGATGCAGCTTGTTTAAACTATACATACACTAAGAGTCAATAGGCTATGAGTGTGGGTGTAAGAGGTTTTATGAGTAAAGGACATCAGTTTTTGGTACAGGGGCTCTGTAACACTGGTTTGGGGTGCTCAGTTGCCTTGATGGTGGTAGTGGTGCTGGAAGTGTTGTCATTTGCTTGCCTTGTGGTTCTCAAGCGTGTTCTGGATAGGTGAGACCACCAGAAAAGTGATTAGGGGCCGAGTAAAATTAATCTCTAAGAAAAATTAGAGAACAATTAACTACCAAACTGTGTGGTGACAGAGGAGTTCAGAAAGGAACGAGATGGTGATGGAATGAAATCCTAATTGTGACTAGCATTTGGCGAGTGCCTTCTACACGCCAGGCACTATTCCAACACTCTACTAAATCCTACGAGAGCCCTGTGAGACCAAGACTACTACTGTCCCCAGTCTTTGGATGGGGAAACCACAGCACAGAGAAGTTAAATCACTTGCTCAAGGCTATGGCTAATAACATGAGAGAGCGAGAATTCAAACCAGACAGACCAGCTTCGGAGACCACAGGCCTGACTCTACCCCACACTGGAAAACTCCTGGAAGAGGAGATGAAATTGAGCCCTGGAAGAGGATAATCCAACAAGGGACGGTGGCGCAGGAAGGAGCAAGCATGGAGCGCACCTTCCAAGGGAAAACAAGGAATGTGTAGAATGACTCAGCTTTTTCATACCTCTCTGATGTCAGTAGCAGGCCTCTCACCCAGAATAACCGCAAAAGTCCATACATAATACTCCAGGAACTAGGGGAATTCCGTGGAGGCTCCTGTTGTGACTAGTTAGCATGTTTTCCATCCCCCCTTCTAGATGGCCACCTGGCTCTGTATTACATCCAAGCTAACAAGCTATTAATGCATACCTCTAGTGATAAAGACATTAGGCTCGTCCTTTGGACAAGAGATGAGTAAGAAAGAATCCTTGACTTTGTAAACCTTAGCATCAAGTGGGGATAATATAAACATATACATAGATAACTACAAGGCAAGTCCGATTATTCTAAAGCCTTTGTTAAAGTAAAAATTCAGTGTTACAGACACAAAAATCTTAAACAATAATCCTATCCAGTTGGTTTGGGAAAAGCTTCAAGGGAGTGGTATATATGAAGGGGGTGTTGGTGGGGGGGAATGTCATATCTCACAAAATGAACAGAATTCACTTAATATTCTAGAACAGGCCAAAATCCCAGGGCATGGACACCGGAATATAACTGGAGCACCAAAGACGTTCTCAAAGGTCCTGTAGAACTCCTTAATCCCTCTGAGTTATCACCATCAGCACTTTCTGAACACCTTTTGAATTCAGAGCACTGTGCCAAGAACTGGTGATATTAGAAGGAATAAAATATGGTCCCTAAGGGAGGTGATAGCCTGATTAAGCATACAGGTGTAAAAATTGTTTAGGGATAAAAATTTCCCTGTAGAACTAAAATATATGTCCACACAAAAACTTGTACACATTCATAGCAGCATTATTCACAATAGCCAAAAAGTGGCTATTGATGAAAGGATAAATAAAATATGATATATCCATACAATGGAACATTATTTAGCCATAAAATGGAATAAAGTACTGATACATGCTACAACATAAATGAAACTTGAAAACGTTGTGCTAAATGAAAGAAGCCAGACATAAAAGGCCACATATTGTATGATTTTGTTTATATGCAATGTCTAGAATAGACATATTTTCTGTCTCTCTGGAGACAGAAAGTAGATTAGTGGTTGCCAGGGGCTGGGGGAAGAGGAGAATGGGGAGCAATTGTTAATGGGTTTCTTTTTGGGGGTGATTAAAATGTTCTGAAATTAGATAGTGGTGATCATTGTGTAACTGTGAATATACTAAAAACCACTGAATTGTATACTTTAAAAGGGTGAATTTTATGGTATGTAAATGTATATGGTATGTATAAAAATGCAAAAGAAAAATTTCCCTCATAGACTCTAAACTGGGGTAGGGAAATCAGATATTAAGGCATCCTTCAACCTTGGAGATCGGCTTAATTTATAGCTGATAAAGAATAAAGTAGGAGCAGCTTTCTCATGAACTGATTAAGTAGCCTTTTCTAAAACATTACTGCATGTGAATCTGGTAAAACTTTTCCTGTATAAGAAACAGCTGACTACCTGCTTAAAAAGAATATTTAACTCCTTTATAGGTAATAATTCTTATAATCATCAAATCTTAAAATTATCCCAACAATCAGGGGTTTGGCTTAAAGATTCATTTATACTTAAAATATAAATGACTGTATGAATCTTAACTTAGAGCAGAAGGATGGCAAGAGAAGACAAGAGGGCACTTAGTGCCTAGAAGGGCAGGATGTGCAGAGTTAGACTACAAAGAAAGAGGAAAGATACCAATAAAGCGAGGACCAAAGACAAATAACACATTTCTCAACTTATCAATTGTTAAGTAGCTATTGGTGCTGGCTAATGTAGCTAGAAATTTCACTTCCTCCTCCAAAGCCTTCTTCTAGAAATTGCTGAGAAAATATGATTGCTATTTTTACATATTTGGGACTGGCACGATTTTCCTGTGCTCCAAATAAAGGTAACTCCTTGATCAAAAAAAAAAAAAAATTTGCCTAATATACTAATCTAATCCTGATTTCTCATAGGCTGTCTTGCAATCCACTGTCTTGCCACACAAAATCACACAAAGCTGAACACAGTGGTTTTTAAAAAAGGTCTTCAAAAAGCCTAAAAAAATGACCAAATCATGATGTCCCTAGCTAGGAAAACAGAAGCTCTTGCAATAAGCTAAGCGGAGGAGGCGTGGGCTCAAACTCACGAAGAAGGAGATTTAGGAAGAAATTGGTCTTAACCAATTACAGATAGCTAGCAAGATGCTGCCAGCTCAAATCAGCTTGGATGCTATAATCTACCTTCTTTTTAATTAATATCTTACATTTCCAAACAAAGTAGGTGAAACTGCAAAGGGCTCTGCCAAGATTCTTCCTAGTTTACATAAGCCAAACTTGAGCTAGGTTGTAGATTTATTAAGCAGTTCTGTGAACATTTTTAATGTAATATTTATTTATTGAGCTATACAAATAGACTTGATACTAGTTCATCATCAGTTTAGGAAAGATGCTTCCCTTCATAAGGTCTTATGTTGGCTTTTAGACATTTGTACATTATTCATTATCATCAAAGCATTTTCATACCTATGACCTTCCCTTCTCCTGCAATCCCTCTCTCCCAGTTTGCTGGATTTGAGAATGTAGATCATCCAGATCATTAAAGCCATATCAGAATTGCCTAACTCTGTAAGATATAGAAATTAAATGGAAAATAAGGATAAAGCAAATTGCAGTGCTGTGGACACCTTTAATAAAGTATTTGTTGACTTGGCAAACATTCAACCCAAATGGTCCAGCTCAAATGCCACCCTTCTCAACAGCCCTCTTTGCCTCCCCTTCCTGGGCCAAATAGATTGTCCCATCTGTGTTTCCACATCACTTTGTATCCATTTCCTCTGCAGCATGTGACTCTATTGAGGTTATTTGTTAATATTAAATATGTCTGTTATTCCACCCAATTCTGTGGATTCTTTCTGGGCAAAGCTGTATCTTGATCACATTTAAATTTAAGAGTCTTTAAGAATGCTCAGAATCATAATAAATGCATGTCAAGTTAAAGTGAAATAGGAGGTCACAATCTCACACTGCAAAGCCTCACTCAAAGTGCAACTACAATGCCCACAAGTACACCAAGGTTCCAGCTGGTTTTGCTTACATAGATGAGTTCTTAGAGCTCTGTGGTTCAGAGACTCTAGGGACAACAGAGTTCTAATATTTGTCACTAGCAAAAGTCCTCCACTTTACTCTTGAATCAATAAACCAAGTATTTATTCAGTGCTCCTTAATACAGGCTTGGAGCTTAGAAGTTATAGAAGATCCTTCTTCATTCTTGAAGATGAGAAAGAAAGGGGTCTGATGTTTCGAGCATCTGCTCAACAATGCACTTTACGAAGAGCTTTATGCAACTTCTTCCATTTAATATCCTCACCAGCTCTTCAAGGTAAGTACTATCAACCTCATTTTACAGGTGAGGAGAATGAAGCTCAGAGAGCTTAAATAACTGTCTCAAGGTCATAGATCCAAATCCAGGTTGGCCTCCCTCCACAGCCCGGACACCACTACATAAGGCACGGCCTTTGGAGTCCTACTGGTGTGGATAGCTGTTGTTTGGCCTTTGTCCTGGAAAATTCACTTCACCTCTCCAGGCCTCAATTTCTGCATCAGTAAAATGGAAATACCACTATCTTTTTTTGACAAATGGTATTGTAATCTTTTAAGGAATTCGTGAAACCCTAAGGCCTATCATTCTAAATCCATTCAGGGAGATATGATAAATTATCATGAAAGGAGTATTATGCAACATAAGAAAGAATGTATTTAAGTGCTTAAATCCCCCATGTAAACCATAAGTGATGCAAGAATTCAGAGAAACAGAACATGAATACTAGTTAATGTACTCAGAGAAGGCCCCTTGGAACAGACAGGGCTTAAATTGGGACTTAAAGGATGAATGACATTTGGAAAGACAAGGGAGAGAGGAGGTTGAGCACAAGAAGGAAAATGACTTCAAATGGGCATGACAGTGAAGAGATCACTGTACATAATGATAATGAAAACTACTGTCTGTTGAATGCTTACTATACAGCAGGAAGTGTGCCCAGCCCTTTGTAAGCATTGGTTCACTTAATCCTCCCAATGATTTTTATGAGGTTAAGTGTTAGATTATCTCCTTTTTACTGATGGGGAAAGTAAGGATCAGAGAGGTCACACAGTTATTAAGTTGTAGAACTAAGGTCTGACTTCACACTCTTGACTAACTAGGAGAGAACACATGTGTTGGAGAGAAGTTATGAAGCAGAATATGGAAATCTAGGTGGCTTCCACAGTCACTGGGAGTATCAGTCTATGGGAACTAATTTTCCACACAAAACAGTAAGAGCTGTAACACCTCAACCAGATTCCTAAAACTTGCCCTACCCTTTGGTAGACCAACAAATCCAACTCATTTGATTCGACCTTTTCCGAGTATTCACCATATCATTTTTGCCAATGTCAATAGATTTCATGTTTTGTTTGTTATATCTTGATGCCAACATAAAATCAAGGTGGTTTCCAGTACCTACTTTTCTTTCCTTTTGAAAAGTATCCTTTCTTCCTCCTTTAAAAGTTAATATATAATACCTTTTTTGTAACTTAATCACTTATCTATTATTCCATATCAAAAGAACAACAATGAGAAGTTGTCTGGTCAATGAATAAGCAAATTTATTTCCTTAATTCTATCTGATAGATGGCAGCCACACAAAGTACTTTCCAGAGACACATTTCCCAGGGATTCTTTAAAGGAAGACAGTTCTTCAAGGTCTTTGTTTTGTAGTCAAAATTTCTTTGAATTTTATTATGCTTAACAGAAAGCTCCAAATTTTGCCATTGTTATAATTTTAGACTCATTTTCTCATGTGCCTACTCTACCTCTATCTCTTTCTGCCAGGTTTTTAATCCTTTGCTCATTTCTTTGCTCCCTTTAACTACTATACATCTTTCTATATGTTGTGTCAGAGGATTTTGAGGCTAGAGGCTTTGGTTCTACCATATAGTCAGTATTTGTGCTCCAAGAAATTCAAGAATTTAAAGCTAGACCTCTAATACAGAAATGACATGATCTGAGAAACCACATCCTCACTGCCCTCTACAAAAATGAATCAAATGCCATGACCATGTGACTTCAGGGGTCTGGAAGTGATCCAGCTTCAAATTAAGCCAACTTTGGTCATAGACTCATTCAGGTTCAGAAAGAACTACTCGACCATCACAGCTGGAAGCATCCACACCTGCTTTTGTCCATCTGCAATGGCAAACAGTCAGCTTGTCACCCAACTTCATGGCATAAATGCTGTACCAAGGTTGGGGCCCCCAGCAATTAGTGGGAGTTTGTGCCCAGAGTGCATGGTAGGAGGAATAACTTAAAGGCTCAAGGACCACCAGGTAAAGCTGCTAACTGTTACATACTGCATTAACTCTCTTGGGATGCCAATTATTAAAGATCAAAATGAATACCCAGCAAAAACGTAAGTCTTTTCAAATGGGAAAATTCTGGATCCCATGGCTCTAGACATGAAGATTACCACTTGGAAAGGAAGTAAAGTGTGTTCAAAATCAGCATTCAATAATAATAATCAGTGCACTCACTCTGAAGAGTACGTACTGACAGGACAGAGGGAGGTGTCATGAGGAGGTGGGAAAGTACACTCACTGTACCCTCTGCTTGAGTGCCCGACTCCCTGTGGTGTTCTCTGGTGAAAATTCAGCCTTGAGGTCTCCCCAGCTGTGTGACATGAGTTCTGCTTAAGAGGGGGCAGCACAGGGCAAGCTTAGCCAGTAAGTGTCAACCCACCTGGCTCTCGAAGGCGCCTCATACTGAAATGCTTAGTAACCAAAGTATCTTAGTACAACAGATATCCACTGTAAAACCACACAGGAAATTATGCAGATAGCACTTTCTTTGAAAATGACTGGCAGGTGGAGGGGAATTGTGCAGCATTTTCCCATATGGCAACTGCTTTTCATTTCAGATCTAGAAATAAAGCCAAACTTAATCATTGTGGCAGGACTGAATAACAGTATGTCTAAGTGTTCAGTCCTTATGTCAATCCCTTCCCAGAATAACATTTGTCAAGAAAAATAGAAAGATGCACTTAAAACTTAAGTTGCCTACTCTAATGCAACTCTATAAACAGGTATTGAATACCCACTATGTGCAAGACACCCACCCTGAAGACATAAAGACAGATTAAATATAACCCTTCTCGTCATTGCCATCTCTGGCATTGTGAACTGTCAAGGTGAGCACGTGGCTGCAAATACCTGGACTGAGAATCTGGGAAAAGAAAATCAACACCCAAATCCCTTCCTTACTTCCAAATTGATGATGTCTAAAAGTGAGAACACGATCCAAGTGTTAAATGCTCTTTAACCTTGGGAAATTGTCCACATTTTTAGCCTTGTCCACTTGCTAGCCAATTTGTATGTGATTAAGAAAAGCCATTCACTCAAAAAATATTTCTAGCACCTATCACATTCTAGATACTATTCACGGAACCAGAGCTATAAAAACAGACAAAAGAAGCAAAAATTGCTGTTCTCACGGAGTTTACATTTTGGTAAAATCATCACCTCCAGCATAGAAATTATAATAATAGATCTGTTTAGATCTCTTTTTCATACAAAGTTGTTAGAGACTATATATTTTCTTACATTTATTTATGTATTTTTCTTTTTAGACAGCCACAGAAGCTGTGAAGAGACTATATATTTTCTGCCAATTTTTTTAGGCATCTAAAAAAATTTTTTTAGACTGACATCTGAATTGAACATGAACTTTTCTTACTAATATGTATACTGGTTACTATTTAAGTTAATTATGCCCTTATTTTAAAAATTAATAATGTACTTACACTAAAATTAAGTATAATTACACTATGGATTAAATATGTATATTTTAAATTAATCATCTAAAAATTTTAAATATACTTAACATGCTGACAACAACATCAAAATCCTTTTGTGAATTTGCTATTATTCCTAAAATCTTGGGTCTTGCCAGATTGTAGTTTCTGTTGCCAGCGTAATCTTGGCTTTCTTTTTTTTTTTTTTCTGACAAAGATAATCTATTGAATAACTTGTTTTTATCCTGAGAAATAGCAATCCCACATGTGTATGCTTGTAAAGGGCCCAAATATTTTTTGCTTCATAATTTTGCTGCATTTCTGCAAGGTAGATGGAACGGATAAGACACTTCCTAGTGACATCTTTTGGATAGAAAGAGCTCTGGAATTTAACATTCAAATGATAAAGTGAACAGTTTGGAAAAGGCAAGAAATTGGTTAAAAACCTTCAGAAGTTTGCATTTATCAAAAGAACTAAAATGAGAGTAATGTCACCAATGTGTTCAACAATGGGTTTCCCGAGGCAGTAGGGTGTTGGTGACCACAAAACCTCTGGATTTAGTCTGATCTTTACCACTAAATCACTGTGTAACCTTGGATATGTTGTAAGTTCTCTAGGTTGCCACCCTGTCTCCATTTTAAACCTATGTCTGGCCTCTAAATAATGAGCCTTCCTTTCCCAACAATTTGATGATGTTTAATTCTAGTTGACTGGATTGCTGTGAGTAATCCTTTTGGTATTAAATAGAACCAGGTACGACAATTCATTTTAGTGATAAGATTTTGGTTGATATTGACACTAATCGTAGGAATTTAGAACTGGCTGTTTACTTTTCAGTATCAAAGGGCACCAAACTGATGTCCTTCCATGTACAAAATAATTTTAACAGAAATTTTTAAATCACATTATCCTCTCTAGATCTGTCCTGAATGATCTGATTTGGAATCTTAGCTAAATTCAAAATAATAATATTGGGAAATTCACAGGACAATAATTTAATCTTGTACATAAAATAAGGGTGAGAGATTGGGGCAGTAGGTTGTTTTCAAATTATTTCAAGATCATATCTCCCTAATTTTTGCAACTCATTTTTCAGTCATGAAAATAAATAATTGCACAATATTTTCAGAACTTAAATCAGGTTGAAATCAGGCAATAAGACTAAAAACAACTGAATTTACTCTGCCTCTTTTTCACATTTCCTTAAATTTTGTAAGAGCTGTTTTATTGGAAATCTTTTAGTTCAGTGAAAATTTCAGATCCATCTTGTTAAAAAAATAGGTTATATTTCATTATTAAAATTATTTTTCTGGTAGAAATTGCCATTAAGGCTAACAGTGACAAGTCTCCCTCACCAAACTGAGGAATCACTCCATAACAACACTGTGAATCTTTTGTGTTCCTAAAATTTTAAAAAGCTAAGAAAAGGTCTAAAAGCTAAAAGATACCAGGTAGGTTGTTTGTTTTTCTGGTTGGTTTTTGTTTTTATTTCTGTTTTTCCAGAAAGCTCACACAGTTAAGGAGAAAATGCCACAGCTGCAGTGTCCCTAATACCAGAGGGTCCAGCAGGTCAGAGGGTCAGGGCAATGATAAAAAGTCTGAATGGCATTCTGTGCCGACAAGACAGAAATCACCCCAACAATTACGAGGATCTATGAGAATAAGCACACCACATTTTCATTCGGGCTGTTTGAGATTGGGGTTATCTGGGGTCTGGTGATGCTTCTGACCAGCAAACCTGCTGAATATCTCCTAGGAACACAGGATTAGCACTTGCTTATTTTAATAGATGTTCTTTGGATCATTTGTTAAATTCACTTCCAAACAAATCAAACCCTTATTCCCACTCATATGTAATATGTGAAAATACATATGATCTATATATATGATGTGATATGTGTGTGTTTAAAGTTTATATATTTTCTTCTGAAAATTTTCTAAATTTTCATAAGTTTTCCTTATGATTAGACAGAAATTCAATCTCAAATAAATTGCCTTTTCTGTTTACCTGCTTATAAAAGTAAGCAAGTACAACCTCTATGGAAAGTAATATGGAGATACCTCAAAGAAGTAAAAGTAGAACTACCTTTCAATCCAGCAATCCCACCACTGGGTATCTACCTAAAGGGAAAAAAGTCATCCCATAATAAAGACATCTGCTCTCGAATGTTTATAGCAGCACAATTCACAATTGCAAAGATGCGGAAACAACCCAAGTGCCCATCAATACGTGAGTGGATTAATAAAATGTGGTATATGTATACCATGGAGTACTACTCAGACACAAAAAACAACAGTGAACTAACACCTCTTATATTATCCTGGATGGTGCTGGAAACTATTCTTTTAAGTGAAGTATCTCAAGAATGGAAAAACGAACACCACATGTACTTACCATCAAATTGGTACTGATTGATCAACACTTATGTGCACATATGCAAGTAGCAATCATTGGGTGTCGGGCAGGAGGGAGTGGGGAGGTGGGGATGGTAAATTCACACCTAACGGGCACGGTACACACTGTCTAGGGATGAGCACATTTGTAGCTATGACTCAGTCAGTACACAGGTAATATATGTAACCTCAATGTTTGTACCCCATAATATTCTGGAATAAAAAATTAAAAGTTAAAAAAAATAAAATAAAATAAAAGTAAGCAAGTCTCTGATTTCTCAGTCTAATATGGAACTTATGTGGTAAAGGAATGCTAAGTTTACAGGAACGTTAATATAAAATGCAAGCCTACTGATTTCTGAATTATACATTTTTCTTAACTCATTTTATTTTTAGTATTTGTTTATATCATAGCTTATAATATGAAATGTGATAAAATAATAAAGCTGATTTATTTTAGGCTGTATTCCTGTTTAGTCATGAGGAAAATCCTAAAAGTTTGCAAAGGAAATAATTGATTTCAATTTTTCTTAATCCATAAAAATCACACAGAGTTAAAGTGAGTTGTATTAAGGGTATGAAATGAATTGGAGAACTGGTCTAGATATGAAAATATTGAATAAAGATTTTCCTTGGTTACATTAGCCTTCTTATTATCTGTACTACTGAGATTTGACTGCTTAGGTCAGTGGTTCTCAATGCTAGCTATGTGTTAGAATTTTCTGGTGAGCTTTTCATAAAATATCAGTGACCCTCCCCAAATCAAACTGAATCAGAATCTCTAGGGATGGGACTTGGGCATCAATACTTTTGAAAATGTCTCATATGATTCTAATATGCAGCTGGAGTTAAGAATCATTAATTTAAGTCTTAACACAGAGTCTGACTCCAGAAATATGAATAATCACATGGCCTATGTTCTGGGAGATGCCATTGTAGATTTACTACCAGCAGATAGCAGTAGAGGGAAATTTTAAAAAGCAGACCAGATGCCAGCCCTAGTTAAGTAGCCTGGCCAATGCACATTGGGCACCAAAAGGAATTTTTAAGGATTAAAGAATTTCTTAAAAATTATTCTCAAGGATGTGTTTTTGGCTTTTTCTAAAATTTATACTTGGGTCTGATATTTGGAAAGCTCAATGCATGCAACCAAGGCAGGGAATATGAAAGTCTGGAAAAGAGTGGGGAGGGAAAAAAATCACAGAATAGAATAACTTTTCTTTCTCAAGAATTCCTTTGCCTCCAAAGAATGCAAAGTTATTAGCAGAAATATGTCTGTCTGTCTGTCTCTTTATTTTACGGTATAAAATGTGATGGTTTGATATATGTATACACTGTGGAATGATTAAATCAAGCTGATTAATACTCCTCACATACTTATCATTTTTGTGGTGAGAACATTTAAAATCTACTCTTTTTGAAATTTTCAAGTATGCTATTTCTTGTTATTAATTATAGTCACCATGCTGTACAATAGATCTCCAGAACTTATTCTTCCTAACTGAAACTCTGTACCCTTTAGCCAACATCTGTATCTGTCTATATTTATGTCTGTATTTATCTATGTCTCAAATTATTAGGACTTTGGAAAGAATCATGGAATTTAACGTTAAAGGTGGAAGAATCTTCATGCCATGAAAATGTGATCTTGAGCAACTTCATCTCTATGAGTCTCAGTTTCTTAATTTGTAAAATGGGGTTTAGATGGAAAAATAATGAAAGTGCAAACTACTTTTAAAATGTTCAAGTGTGCAAGTGTTATTTTCTTTAATTAAAGTTGGCTTTCAGATGTATTGGAATTTCAAAGTCAATCCCGTAGCAATAATTTTTTGAGGATCTACCATGCGCAGAGCCCTAAACCAAGGGCTATTGTTTAATGAGGACCCTGTTGCATTATCAAGTATGGCTAAGAATACTCACCAAAAATATAGCCATTGTTCTAAATACTGGTACATGCCTTGACCTCATCTTGATGTTTCAAGAACTAGCTAATAAGGAGTTAATGATTCAATTAAAGTTACTTAAATGTGACTAAAATAGGACATTATCTTTTCAGCAACTAGAAAGAGAGCTGCTGCTTTTTAGAATGCTAGCTTCTGGAGAGCAGCCAAGTTTTAAAATGTTTATATCCCCATGTCCTCTTGCCCCAAAAGGCTTAATAAAGATTCTAGTTGGAATTAAATTTACAATATGGTGACCGGACATT
Organism: Daubentonia madagascariensis; assembly: GCA_023783475.1. Taxonomy (NCBI): domain Eukaryota; kingdom Metazoa; phylum Chordata; class Mammalia; order Primates; family Daubentoniidae; genus Daubentonia; species Daubentonia madagascariensis. The sequence goes on from JAKFHU010002573.1 coordinate 20,543,262, forward strand.
TCATTTTTACTGAGATACAGTATAATCCCCTTAGAATATTTTATTTCATCTATGTAAATATCTACAGTTTGCAGATATCTGTCCCTACTCTAACAAATTGCAAAAGACTGTTGATGATATTTGGCCTCCCAAGAGCTCACAGATTTGTTTACAAACTACTTTCAGTATTATTTTCAAGCTCTGCAATCAAAATTGTGAGCCTCAGCAGTCAGCTGCCTGGGCATTTCATAACACACAGCCTTATGTTGATAACACTTGACTCTTGTTTGCATGCCTTAACTCCCGAACTGCACTATAGTTATCGAAGAGCAGACACCAGGACTTCTGTCCCATTCACAGCAGACACTCAAAGAGTCTCTATAATGCATGGAGTGTTAGAAGGAGTGTGGCAGGCCATCTGATCTAACATTCTTATCTACAGAGTGAGGTTTAAAGACCCAAGAAAGTTGAAAGACTTGCCCAGGCTTACTCAATTAGTAGCAAAATGAGACCTTGAACCTGGGACTCCCAAATCCCAGATCTCTTGGCTGAATCAGTAAGGAACATTAAGAAGCTCAAAGATCTGATGTTTTGAAAGGCTGCCATTGAAAAGGAGTAAAACGTGTAGAGTCATTCTTCTCCTCCCAATTCCCTGCAGGTCTCCTATGATGGAAGGACACTAGGTTGCAAGTCTGAGTAGAACACACGAAAGCAGAAGTGTGGCATTTGTGGAGATATAAGGATATAAAAGAAAAGTGGGAAGATCTTCTCTGAATAGAAAAACTGCAAATATTAATGACTTCCCAGGCATTTGTGCTAGAATTAGTCTTCTACCCCAACCTGCCTCCAGGAACCTTCCTGGCTGGTCCAGACCTGGTTCTGGAAAGAGAATAACAAACTGGTTTACCAAAGCCCCGAGTAAGGGCTTTCAGGACATTTGCACATATCGGTCTGGATTTGACTAAATGAGATGGTTGGGACAGGGATTTGTAAATCGTAAAGTACTAGACAAGCAAGAGGGAGATCACTGCCCATCATTTATTTTAATCCAAGAAAGGCTTTCGCTTGTACTGCTGGAATTTGGAGCCAGAACAAAACAGAACTGAGAACGCTACAGAATTAAATCTTGGCTTTTAAAATGCAGAATGGCCACACTGTTCGCTTCATCACAAGAAAGACCCAATTGCTATAAGTGAGGTTCCCTTGCTATTTCCTTATTCCAAGGTGCATAGGAAGCACATCTCCCTTATTGGATTCAAATCCACAAATGGTTAATATTTCAAAAGCTGAAGAAACAGGACAGCTTTGCAAGTAATCCTTGTGTAATGTAGTGATTTAAGGAATTCTGGCACTTGGAAGTTTACAAAGTTAAACATCAATTTTAACTCTGTTGCTTGATTCATAATAAGAAATAATCTCTGAGGTAGTGAAGACAGTAAAACAATTAAGATTGTAATTCATGTCTCCCTAGCACAAGACCCAGCACCTATGGGTTGGTACAATGCCCAGCATAAGGACAGTTAGGGGAACAGCTAACTTGGGTGTGTTCTTGGGGTAAGTGCATCTTCTAACGTGAAAGGACTTTCAGTAATTTGAAAGGACTGAATTTAAGTCCTTTGGCTTCTAATGTCTCAGAAGCCAAAAGCTAATTGTGCAAAAAGCCAAATCTCAGACGCAGAAGGAAAAACCATCTAAAGCTAATGTGCAAATTAGCTCTGGCCTATGGATTTTAATACTTAAAACAAAATAAATTCAGGCCATAAGAACTGAGAACTCAATCAAAGATTAGGGATAGATGGATGATTCTTCTCTGAATAGAAAAATTGCAAATATCAATGACATCCCAGGCATTTGTGCTAGAATTAGTCTTATATTTTTATAAGCAATCCAGGATTGAAATCCCCAAGTTTGTACATCATGCTAAATTTTCTAGAAGCAAAATGCCAAGCTAATAAGAATAAATGGTGGAAGAGCTCGCTGAGTTCTGAGAATGGCCAGAATAGAAAGTTTCAAGGCAGGCAAGTGAACAAGGAAACCAGGCTTAAATAATTATGGATTTCAGCTATCCCTGTAAATTGTCCCTGTGGGGTTTCCTGAAAGCGTGAGCTCAAAGTGCTGCAACTAAAAGCAAATGTCAACAAAATGTAAAGTGTCCTCAGGAAGGGATGTGCAAACTAAACTCTGTACAAACTGTAAAGTACCCAGAATCTTTGAGGCTCAATTGCCACCTTCCAAGACCCATTGGAGAGGGGTCAGAACTTCACCTGAAGGGCCTCTGGGGCTCTCACATCAGGATTCCCCAGGATGAAAGCTTGAAGGGGCCTTTGAGATGACATTCTGTATAACAGTATTGCTGGGGACAATCAGAGCAAACCTTCCAGGGTGCTGACTGCACCTGCTCTGGCTAAGCACCTAGCATGTATGAATCTTCTCATTTGTTATTCAGTCACCCCATGAAGTAAGGAAATTATTAACCCACTTTATAGAAGGAACTGAGGCTTAGAGAAGTTAAATAACATGCTATGAAGGGGCAAGAATTCCAACTAAGGCTGTTTGACTCCCAAGCCTGTGACTATGCTAAACTACTTCTCTTTGGAGTTTTCATAAAACTTTGTTTCCTTTCTCCTAAAGAGTCTAGAGTGCAGCCATCAGTAATCAGTGGCTCCTTTTTTATTTGTGTGTGACTAATGCACCTCTCCTCCCCCCTCCTCTCTTCTAGGGGTACAAAGGTAGTGTTCTCCCCTGTCCTTGCTATGTCCCCCAGAAAGAGAGGGCACTGAGCCACCCAGCTTGAATAGAGACTGAGAGTAGAGCAGTAGTGATATTTTGAAAGTGTAATTTGAAAGGACTGAATTTAAGATAAATTTCTGAATGCCTATAAAATTAAGGAATTCCCCATCCCACCAGGAGGTACAGGTTGAAAACATAAATGAGTGTAAGAAATCTTCAAATAAGTTCTCGGATGGTACATCCAAATGGCTTATTCAAGGGCACTGGAAATGTCTGAGGAACTTCTCTAATCCTTTGGAAATGGTATAGCACTGAAATCACATCCCTTGGTGTTACTGTCAAAGACCATTTTTACACTGGATAAATTAGAGTCTAGTCTAGTTGGAAAATTTTTATTTAACTTTCTTTAGGTTCCTGAGTGTCAACAATTTGGGGGAGTGTATCTCAAAAAACAATATGCAGTTAATAGCTCTGAAATTCAGTAGGTATTTGAAGACAACATTTTCTGTTGTTTCCATTCATTGCGATCATTCTTTCCTCATCATGTGTCCTTTTGGTAATGTTTAACAGACATTGTTGGTTTATATTTATTATCTGTATGTCTCCTTTCCAGACTGAAGTAAGCATGATCAATGTTAGCAATATGCAATCACCCAGCATCTATTATGACTCGGGGTCCTGTGCTTGTTGCTGGCTACATTCTTAGTTATCCCCAAAGTGTGGTAATGCAATTACTACTTACTTAATAATTGCGTTAAGCATTTATTTATTTCAAAATAATACAAGATCTACTCAATTGATTAGTGGTAACAAATATTTGACCAAGCAAAAAAACCAAGATAACATAATATGAACTATTACATCTTTCTCTAATTCAATCTATATTTATTGCAAGTTTTGAGAAATAAGTTTATATCTTGAATATGCGGATCAGGTCACTTCTGGAGCTCTGATAGCATTCAATCACCCTTAGCATAAAACCCAATTTCCTTGTCATAGTCAGCCAGGCCCTGTATGATAGCACTGCTGCCAGCATCATCACTGTCCCCTGAGCTCCCGCACCCCCCCCACACTGGTTTCCACTTAGAACCTCAAATGCTCTGAGCTCCTTCCCACAGCAAGTTGTTTGCACATGCTGTTCCCTCTTTCTAACCAGCTTTTCCTTTATCTACCTTTGCCTTTTCTCACCTGAAAAAGATGGATCTTTCTCATCTGCCACCTCTTTAGAAAAAACAAAATGCAAAGCAAAAATAAATGTGTGAGGTCAATAGGTAAGCAGTATTTGCCAAAACCTATCGGGATTGAGTAATAATGGAAAACTTCCTATCAACATAAACCTTTACCAATAAAAAACGGAGAATTGTCTTCCATTCCATTCATTTCTTCATGAAATGTTCATTTAATCTACTCCAAGTAGATTATTGACCACGAAAAAACTTAAATTCTGGACACCAAAAATAAACTATTATTATCTTCTTCTTTGAGTTTTCAATCCTTCATCTCAACTGTTTATTTAAAACAATTCATTTTTGATAGGTTTAGTCTGGTTTAAGTTTAAACAAATATGAAATTTTATTCATTCTACTCCTATCCATGAAAAATGAAGTTTAACAGATGGGTCATTAAGGAATATAAAATGGAAAGTATAGGGGCTTTTTGGTGGTGGTTTGTCTTTTGCCTTGGGTTATTCTCAGATGCCAGGTATTCAGGTGCACTTGATGTTTTATCTTTCACACTGTTAACTGGGTGGTCTTCTTCCCATGAGCCTTACTTCTTTCCCCTCTGTGGGTCATTTATGATCATATTCTAGAAGCTCCTGCACATTAAGCCCACAGCAGGGAAACCCAGCCGCATGGGGTTTCCATTATGGGGATAAGCCAGCCACCTGGCTGGGCACCAGATCCCAATGTCTTTCTGCGTCATTATAGTACTATTAAAAGTCGGCTGCATTTCCTGGCCCCACAATATTCAAACTGTGGGTACTGAGCCTTGTGCCCTCTGAGGCTGTAAGAGTGAGGAGAGAAGGCAGCTTGTGCCCAAAAGTCACTACAGCATGATGTGCTAAAAGATCCTTCACAAAGATATTTCCTTATTCAAACTTTGTTTCAAGTGTGTCATCTTTTTACTTATAAATACTTATATTCTTAAGCTACCAGCAGATGAGGTTCCTAATTTTTATTCTTCATTGACGCACTATGCTGGTATCTTTTATGATGTCTGACTGTGGCATAGCAATGCAGAAACTTTTCTCTTTCAATATTTGTACATACATATTTCTTTAATATTTCAGGATACTTGGAGCTAAGCAACACCCACATTTCTTGCCTGATGATTCAAGTGCTAAAAAAAAAAAAAACTGCTAAATTTTATCTTTTCCAGAGAGAAAAACAGAGCTGTGAGTCTTATGGATTAAAGCAATGATTCCCAAATTTTTGTTGGCGTCAAGAATCATCTGGGGGCTTTCTCTCTTAAAAACAAAAGCAAAAACCCCTGCAGATTACAAATTCTCAGACCCCACCCCTGGAGATACTGATTAAGTCTGAGGAATTTGTCTTCTTTAATTTTTCTTCAAGTAGGGCCCTCAGTAATTCTGAGAAAGGCTCACAGATCATGCTCTGAGAAACGTAGAATGAAGAGCTGTTTTAGCTATTCTCACCCACTTGTGAAGCTGTCATCTGGGATAATTTCTGTCTAAACTCAGAAAGAAACCCATGAGAGATTTAAAAGTCCTTCTGTGAGTAAACTGAATGTCCTACAACGGGTGGTTTCTGGATGCCTTGGGAAGAGATAAAGGCAAATACTTTGTTTCCAAAAAATGGCCTTATTTTACCTCTGACTTCCTCCTCCTCCTCCTCATCCTCCTCTTCCTCTTCCTCTTCCCTATCTCTTCTTCCTCCTCCTCCTCCTCCTCTTTTGGTTCATTTAGGCAAACATTCTTTTCTTCTCTCATTATCCAGCCTCCTTTTCCAGAGGCTGATGGAAGTCTGCTGAGCATCTGTTTTTAAGAAGATGGAGTAGGTATGTCTTCAATGCTAGCAGAATTTATAGGTGGGATTAAGAACTTCAGGCAAGCCAAGAGACCACTATCTCCAGAGTCCTGACATTAGTTGGGACAAAAATCACCTTTCTTATCTGTAAGATGAATCTGCTGGCATGATGTAAAATCATGTAGAAATTCAGCAGAACACCATTGGTCAGATCCTAGTGAGGGAGCATTCCTTCGCTCCACCCCCACGACAGGAACAGACAAACAGACGGCAGTCCACAGAGTCCCACCAAGTTCAAAGCCACCATACACAGGAGCTAAGGAAGAGGCTGCCACAGGACTCTCAGGTAGCCATGACAGAAACCTCTGGGAGCTGGTTATCAAGATTGGTAACCAGGGTAACTCATAGCCTAGGAGAGGAGCAGAGCTTTTGAAGGGGCAGTTGGGGAATGTGAGGGAAGCAAGACTGATTTAAGAGCCTGCAAACACAGACAAAGCTATTTACAAGCAAGGGCTTTCATTCTTTTATCAGTGAGGCAAACCAGCTGCCCTGTTAGTCTTGACACCATAATCTGAGCCGTGAGATGGCAGGTGGTTCACAACATCCTCTCTCACCAAGCCAGGAGAGGATGAAAAAATGTCTCCATGGATTCCTTGAGGGCTAAACAGGGGGAAATGCTCACTGTCTTTTGAACAATTAGCTGTTGAAATAGGAAGAAAGGAGTTGCAAAAATGGGCAAATGGTGAATAGCGGGGTTTGTGTCCACCTTCTCACAGTCAAAGTTGCTGTCCTGGGAGAATCATCCTGGGAGAGAAAGGAGCACTTTAAAAAACTACTTTTTTTTTTCCAAAAGCAGAATAACTTTGTCCTCTGTGCTCCCACTAGGAGTCAGACCTCTGCATTGCCTCTGGGAACCTGGCTATCCTACGCCTAGAGAGGGAACCCTGGATGGATTCCATGGAAGGGAATGACATGCAAAGGGTCTCTCCTATGAGCAGGAAACGAGCAGCTCTTACTCAGAGTCACTCAACTTCTACATGTTTCAACTTCCAATTCTCCCCAAAAACCACCTCAAACCTTCAAGAATATCCTTTTCGTTGGTGCCCCTTGGACCATCAATTTATTCTACGTGCAGGGGAGGAGCAGATACTGCAGTGTATTATCATCCATCAAGAATCACCAAAGATGTTCCGTAGAGCTGCCCAAGTTTGTTCATGTATTGCACCACTAAATTGAATCTAGAAACTGCAGTTCTGAACTATAAGTCATTGTTTGGCAATTGATGTGAGATATAGGCTTTACCAATTATTAATATCAACACATTGTTTGTGAATGAATAATCTGCATTTGTGAATTTGTTGTGCTCTTGTGTGCACCATATCCTGGGAATGCTGAAGAACTAGCGTGCTATGCTCACTCACTCTTCTGTTCACTTACTGATGGGCTGTTCTGTTGCTACTGGCTCATTGCCTCATTTAACAGTTAATACGACCATCTTGCAGTTAACACCCCTATGAGGGACTGATTCTTCCATTGCTCTACCTGCAAGGCCCCAAACCTAAGCTGGAGGAAGTTCTTCTGTTTATATGCAAAAAAAATTTAGATAAATAAATATTAAATAATAAAATATACAAAATAAATTGGCTCAAAACATTTTCTCACCTGACATATTTTAATATTATAGAACACATCCATTGCGATAATTACCTTGAACAATATGATCATGTCCAAGCCCTGGAAAAGCATGAAACACTCTGAAAAAAATGGCAGCCTAGCTAACAGACTCATAGAATTGCAGAGGCAGGATCAATCCTAGTGGAGGAAACTGAGACCCAGGAAACTGAACTAAGTTGCTCAAAGTTGCAAAACTAGAGGCAGACCCAGGCCTAAATTATAGTCTCTGGACACTAAGTCAAGAGATTACATTACCACATTGGCTGACTAAACAGTATCTCTTTTCAAAGAGTCTTAAATTAATTACAAGTTGTGTGACGATAATATTGATGGCCTTTTTGCAGAACTAACCCCTGAACCCTCTGATCATCATGGAATGGTGCTTATATGCTATAATGGTTTGAATGTTTGTGTCCCCTCCAAAATTCATGTTGAACTTTAATCTCTAATGCAGAGGTGGGGCCTGTAGGAGGTGATTAGGTCTTGTGAGCTCCTCCTCAGTGAGTGGGATCAAGGCCCTTATGAAAGAGGCTTCACACAGGGTTTGGCCCTTTTGGCTCTTTTATCCATTCCACCATGTGAGGACATGGCATTTAAAGGACCATCTTGGAAACAAAGACAGGGCCCTCACCAGATACTGAACCTGCTGGTGCCTTGATCTTGGACTCACCAGCCTCCAGAACTAAGAGAAATACATTTTCTTTATTTATAAGTTACCCAGTCTCAGGTATTTCATAATAGCAGCACAAATGGACTAAGACACGTCCCTAGCTCATTTGGCTAATTTCACCTTGTTTAATTGAAGCTGGCAAAATTCTTCTCCTCCTGTGGTTAGTGGCCTTTCCAGCCAAAAGGGTTCTGCCATCTAAAGAGCCATTCTGGGGAATGGGGGTGCTTTACCCACTCATGCCCATCTTTACAAGGTCCTCAGGACCCGCCATCTATGACTTTGTTTGTCCTTGTCTGGGCAGCTATGGCAGAGACCACCACTTCCCTGTGGAATGCTAGCATGGCTTTATCTTCAGGGCTTTCCAAGTGTGGGGTCTTACCTCATCCTCCCCCTCCAAACCTCCTGTCAGTATCAGTGGCTGCCTGAGATTTCTCATTCATTCACAGACTGATGGATAGCCACTGAGTGCCAGGCACTGAGCTAAGGCCCAGATTGATATCCACAGTACATACATGATGCCCACCACCCAGATGGTTTTCAATAAAGGGTTTTCAAATAAAGGTTTTGATGATAAAACAGGTGGTATACAATTAAAAACATTTTGTTTGAACATAGTACACTCTACACAAAACAATCTTGTTCTTAATATGCCTATGTAATTTGCCAAATCACTTATTGCTTCCAGGAGTTATTGACAAAGGGAAAAATCATGAAATACAAGATGGGAAAGATGACAGAAAGAAACTTCATGTTGTTCAAGTAGAAGCAAGAAACAGGGCTGGTTAATTATAAAGGAAAAGTAATAATATCTGGAGTTGTGATAAAAAAAAGAAATAATGTCTTGAAAGAAGATAGTAGAAGGAAATAAAACCTGTATTCAGGAAATAACTATGTGGTGTGAATATCCTTGTAAAGAATATTTGGAAAAATACACAATCCAAATATCAATCAATAATCAAGAATATGATGGCAGCATATTTTTAATGTTATAAAACCTATTATCCTTTTCTGGATATTGTGTGTGACAGCGTGTGTTTGTATGTGTGTGTGTCTGTATCTTTATTCCAGGAAAGATGAAAAAGATACACATGAACTGTGGATGTAATCACAAAGCAGGAATGCCAAGGATTTGGAGGACTGGTTTTGTGGAGCCACATTCTGAACCAGCACAAACAAGCCTTTGTCAGCTTACTGATAGTGAACTGATTACAAATGTGGAAAAACCTCCCTGCTGCCAAATTAGTCATCAGAACTTTGATAAGAAGGTGACAATCTAATGGTAGGTACAAGTTCAGAGACTCATTAAAATTAAAAGAGGAAAAAAATAAAAAAGGAGAAAAAAGTGGTAGATCACTCAGTCAGTCTCCTTAACACAAAGGGTTCCCAGTCTCCAATTTCCTTGTGTATTCCAAAACTCCCCAAGCGATAGTCACCAAAAACTTATTTGCTCTAAACACAATGGGTGTTTTTCAGAACTGGTCTTAATGCTGTCATGGCAGTATTTCTCACTGCTGACTGTGCCTTCTCTTCTGACAGCAGATTTTCCCTCCTGCCTCTCTGGCTCCTTTTTATTCTCCTCCATGGGCCCCCTGCCCTTTAATTTGGGAATTGCTTGGAGGTTCTGCCCTATCTTCTCTCAGCCCATACACTCTTCTAATGAAATATTCTTCACTGAGTAAAGGTACCATCTGTATTTTGATGACCCTCAAACTTATCCCTAGCCAAGATCTTCTAGACCTGGACATCCAACAGTTTACCGACTGCCTTTGCGTGAATGAGTACCAGACATCTCTAACCTAACACGTCCAATATGTCTCCCTCTACCCACGTGGGCCCTCCTGTCACTGATCAGTGAATACCAGGCAACCCAGGCAGACTTCTGAGCATCATCCTTCATCCTTTTGTCTTCTTTAGATCACAAATATTTATGCACCATAAACTGTGCTAGGTAGGCCGAGGACAGAGTAGTAAACAAGGTCAAAATGGTCCTTGCCCTCATGGAGCTTACAGCTTTGGACACTTGGTTACTTTTGCCAATCCTGCTAATTCTCTGTGCTGTTGTTCTTGAGACAGTCCCCTTCTCTCTAACCCCACTGCTGCTTTCCTACTTTAGGTATCCATCATTTCTTGCTTTGATTGCCTTAATAGCTTCTTAATTATTTCTCTGATTCTAGGCTTGCCTTTCCAAACTATTTCCACAAATCTGCCTAAAACCAATCTTACCACACCATTGCCACTTAGCATACCTCAATGGCTCCTCACTGCTCTTAGGATAAGAGTAAAACTCCTCATTCAATGGCTAAAAGAAAGGGTTGGACCAAAGCCTGTAGGATCCCTGGGAGAGAAGACACCATGTTGTCCTTTCAAACCTGAAGTCTTTAAATATTCATTCAACATTGTTAATCAGGAAACACTGGTTCTATTAATAAATATCCATTTATATCTAAAGTTAGAAATTTGCTATATGCATTAACTATAACATGGCATCTGTTTAAAGCATACGTGATTCATACACATATAAAAATGGGATCTCGGTCCACATATTGATGTGTTATGTAACCTCCTCTTTTAATTTTCATATTGTAGATGTCTTTCCGTGTCATTAAACTTTCTTCCACCATATCATTTAAATGTCTACACAGTATTTAATTGGCTTATTTTTAAATTAGATCTTTTCCAAAGTGATATATGCACAAGTTAAAAAATCAAATAGTATCAAAGGTTCAAAGAAAAAAAATAGCACTCTGTGGCATCTGTCCCCACTTAAGTGCTGGTCCCCAGAAGCAGCTGAGAATATTTTAGCTGTTGCTTCTCCTAATTTATCTCTATATTTCCAAACAATATATGTATGGTGCTTTTTATTGATTTATCTATTTTTATCTGCTAACTTCCCATCATTCACTTCCCAATATAATGTAGTCAATCACTCAACAAATATATATTGCTCACCTACTATGTGGCAGGCACTGTTCCAGGCATCAGGAATCCAGCAATGAGCAAGACAGACCGCTGCATTCAAGAAACTTAAATTCTAGGAGAAAGACAGTTGAAAAGCAAACAACTAAATAAAACAATTTAATATACTGCTATGCTCTATCAAGAAAATAAAATAGGGTGATAGAAATTTAAAAGACTTTCAGTAGGGTGGTCAAGGAATGTTCTCCTGAGGTGATGTCTGAGTTGGGCCCTGAATGATGAGAAGCACCTGCAATGTGAAGATCTAGCGGAAGTGCTGCGTTAGTTCGCATGTGGGCTGGACACGTGTAACACAGACCCTACGATGGCTTAAGCAAATAAGCTTTATTTTTTTCTTTTTGCCTCATATAGCAACCTGAGAATAGGTCACCCGGGGACCTAGGCTCCTTCTATCTTCTTGCTCCTCCAGTTCCTCATCTGTAAGGTCCCAGACGGCTCCACCACATCTATGTTCCAAACAGCAAGACAGAGAAAGGAGGAGAAGGGCACACTCTTCTCTATAAGGACACAACTCAGCAATTTCCCACCTCTTCTGCTCACATCTTTTCGGCCAGACTTTAGTCACAGAGGCACACCTACCTGCAGGAGAAACCTGAAATGCAGTTTCTATTCTGGGCAGCCACACACAGAGAGAACGGATATCAGAGACCAGCTGATTTTGTACCAAAAGAGCATTTTACACAAGGAAAGATTGATGGCAAAGGCCCTAAGGAAAGAATGAACTTGACTTGTTGAAGAAGAGAAAGAAGGCCCGTGTCGCGTTGCTGAACACAGGTTGAAGAAGGAAAGAGTTGGAGGATCTGAGATCAGGGAGGCAGATGGGACCAGAAAATATAGGGATTTAAAAACCAGGGTAAGAAATTTCATTTTTATTCTAATTGCAATTGGAAGCCATGGGAGAGTTTTTGGCAGGGAACTGATTTGACCATTTTCTCTCACATCTACCCCTGTCTCCAATTCTTAACAGCATTATATCATTAATTTTGATCAATTAAATTATTAATTACTATTTACATCATCATTAGCATGCAAATATTGTTCATTACAGAACCAAGTAGTGTGCTAAGATCACATTTCCTTTTCTGTACAGCTTTTAGTTTGCCTCAAGTTAATAATATCCTTTATTTTTCACATACATAGTTATACACACATACGCACAAAAATTCATCCCAGATTCTCCATCATATCATTGATCAAATCATCTATTCTGTCCAGTTTACTTTTGTTCTGTCTTCCAAAATCCAGTTCAAATCTCTCATCCACTGATGTCTCCACTATTATCTTCTTTTCCTTGTGAACATATTCCTTTTCAATGTCTTTACTACCATGTCAATGAATCTTAAGATGTAGAGGGAAAAAATAAGGATGATCCATCTACCAATTCAATTGAAATTCCATTAACATTTTAGCTTAAGGATTCTCTTTTACAATAACTTTTAACCTTGTAATATACATTTTAAATGAAACTCTCCTTTTGACATTTTTGTGAGACTACAGAAAAGATTAAAATGACTTTCAATACATCTTTGTCGAATTATTGTTTCTTTGAATGTGACTCAATGCCAGGAGGGGAGGGGAGGTGGCTTGGCTTTAATAGGGCTATACTCCTCATCATTCAACTCCCGGCTCTGACATCACCTCTGCCCACACCATTCTACTTCCCCTACAAGGTATTATGATCTCTTGTACCCTTCTTTGTATACTCCACTGGCCCTTTAAAGGCCAGCATCTCTGTCTTTCAGGTTCTTTTTGAACTGCTCACCTTATTGCCTGGATTACTTCAGTGAACACTTAAATATTTCTGGCACATATGGATTCTTTCTACCTCTGCAGCCTTGAGAGGAAGGTTTTATTCACAACCATCTTTGATTTTTTTAACGTATAATTTCCACTGTTAGCTTTTATCTCCCCTATGAGCATCTCAATTGTACTCAAGCTTAAAATCCCACCTCAAAGGCTACTTGGTTCCTAAAAATTTCTTTAAGGAATCCAAGTCCCTATCTTCTGTCCCCCACAGTGTCTTACACATAAATAACATTCAGTAAATGTTTCCTGAATGAATAAACTAAGTTGCCTGATGAGGATCATACATACTTTTTTATACTATATATTTCAGAAAACATTTTCAAGCTTCTATCATTAAATAGTAAACAGCTGAGGAGGCTAGCACTGCTAACATCAAGCACCACGCCTAGCCCAGAAGCAGATATGTAGCAAAAGAATATATAATGTTTTCCTCTACTGTTTATTTGGCATAGCAAGGATAATGTAAACAAACCCATCTGCTTCCTCTTGTCCAGGGATTTCAAATGGTGACCAAAAAAACTTTGTGCTGAACTTCTAATGACTCCTGACTTATCTTACCTGTTCTTTGTCAGAAACTTGTTAAAAATTTTAATACATATGAATATGTTACTAGGACACAACCCAGAATAGGAATAGAGTTCTTATATAAAAGTAAACAGCTTTGAAACAAGAAGATACGTTTCTTGGCTGATTATCTATTCTCATGACATGTGAACAGCTGGCTTGTTTAAAACACTATGCTTTTTACTATGTATCTTTTAAAAAAAACTTGATCTTAACCAGGAATTATATATTATAGGATTTAGGGCCAAAAGGGACCCAAATAAGTTATCTATTTCATTATCCAACTTTCAGAGAGGATCTGTAAGAGCATGTTGCAATTTTAAAGTTTAAAAATTGGATAAAGATTTACATTTTATATATTCACATCAACACTGTGGACCATTTTTATAAATGACATTGCTTATTTAAGGTCAGCTGATGTTCTCTACCCTGACATTTAAAACCCCTCCTATCTCAAATTTTCCATTCTAACTTATAATTATGAAGTTCATTTTGCTTCCCTTCTGCAATCTGAGGAAGTCAGTGTCTTACCTGCACTGCATACAACCACTTCATGACACCTGGAATGCTGCCATGCATCTTAACTTTCCAGTTATTAATTCAAGTAATTCTCACTGGACCAAAAGTGCAGGCTTGTCATTATTAAACATCATCATCTTCTGGCAATTCTAGGCCAAAGTCTATAAAACTGACTATTTTGCTTAGGTTTAAATACTACATTTTAGAACATCCATTTAATTGAGCTTTCTGTACATTGTTCTCTTTTAAAACAGAGTTAATGAAAAGATGCTCCATGTCATTAGTCATTAGCGAAATGCAAATCAAAACTACAATGAGATACCACTTCACACTCACCAAGATGGCTATAATAAAAAAAAATTATAACACATGTTGGTGAGAACATAGAGAAACTGGAACCCTCATGCATTGCTGGTAGGAATGTAAAGTGGTGCAGCACTTTGGAAAACAATTTAGCAGTTCCTTAAAAAGTTTAAACACAGTTACCATGTGACCCAGCAATCCTACTCCTAGGTATATATCCAAGAGAAATGAAAACATATATCCACACAAAAACTTATATACCAATATTTATAGCAGCATTACTCATGATAGCCAAAAGGTTGAAACAACCCAAATATCCACCAACAGATGAATGGATAAACAAAATGTGGTATTTTCAAACAATGGAATATTATTTGGCCATAAAAAGGAAGGAAATACTATACATGCTACAACATGGATGAACCTTGAAAACATTATGCTAAGTGAAAAAAGCCAATCATAAAAGACCAAATATTATATGATTCTGTTTATAAGAAGTGTCCAGAATAGTTAAATCTATAGAAACAGAAAGAAGATTAGTTGTTGCCTAGGGTCAGGGAAGGTGGGTAGGAGAGAACTGGGGAGTGGCTGCTAATGGGTATAGGGTTTCTTTTTGGATGACAAAAATATTCTAAAACTGATCATGGTGTGGTTGCACAACCCTATAAATATACTAAGAACCACTGAAGTGTACATTTTAAATGGATAACTTATATGGCATGTTAATTATATCTCAACAAAGCTGTTTTTAAAAACTTTAAAGAACAGAGTTCAGCATTCTCCATGGATAAAAGACACTAATAAAAAAAAATTGGCTGATATAGCAAAACAAGTATATTTGGCGTTTATTTCCCTTCCAGATACTGTTGCTTTAGCTCACTTACAATTTTATCTGCTTATCCCATGTGATATGTAATCAGAGCTCAAAGCCTCAACAGGAAGTCTATAACAGTTCTTTCAAACAAACTTTAAAAACAGTTTAATAACATTATCTCATAGTGTATTAAAGCCCTGCTTTGATGCCATTTCATGATCTTAAGCTCTTGCTTTCCAATTTGAAATAACAGAAGGGCTTATACAGATAATGCAATTTGACTTCACTAAACTTCTTTTTTCCTCGAAAAAAACGTCTATCATATTTGGGATGAAGCAAGCAATGTTCTTAGGTATTTTTAAATCCCTAATCTACTATAATTCTATCAGGACTTAAACCCATAAAATTAAGTCCAAAACATAAGAGTAGCACTTATATTATACCAAGTTTGATTTAAATTGAAAGAGCTATTTAAAGACCAGTCCAATTGATCACCCATGAATTATTTACATATTGTTGTTTCTGAATTAGTTTCATGTGTATTCTATTTCACCAACTAGATCATACAACTTCCATCTACCCCAATCTCACCTTTCTCAAGATATGAAACCACATAAATTAATTTCCTAAGTATTTTACATATATTAGCCTTTACCCAGCCCTCTAAGGAAATTCTAAGTTCCTCAAAGGCAAGGACCTCATCTTAAATTTCAACACCTCACAGAGACCCCACAAATGGTAATGTGTTTCTCAAAGTCCAAGGCTTGGGCCAGATGTCCAGTCAAGCTACAATACATCTACTGTATGTGTTATTAATGTGTGTGTGTATGTCAATATATATCTATATCACATATATCTTTATCTACTCATCTATCTTGTATTTATCACTTATACTTTTCCAACACATCATATATCGACTGCCCCCAAATCTTCAAGAACTCCCAATTTTCTTTAGAATACCCTCCAAACTCCTTAGTATAGATTTTGAAGCTCTTTGCCAACTTCCCCATCTGTCCTTTCTAGGCTGAGCCTCACATGCCAACACACCAGTTACTCAAAGCTCCACTTCCACGCCTATGCTGTCATATCTCCAGGCCTTTGCTGTCCCTTGGATTGCTATCCAGTCTATGAAATATCTGTTAAACTTTTAAGGTCCATGTCAAAAGTTACCTTCTCTATGGACCTTTCCTTTTCAGAATTAATTTCTCCCTTTTAAATGCCCCCATAGCACTTTGTCTAGTATTATACTCCTCATCCAATCTTGACCAACATATCTAGGGACATATCTTCTCTCCTAATATTAATTCTCTGATGTTTGAGACTATTTATGCATAAATCCCCTAACAAAACACATGCTGTATCCCCTTTACCCTATACAGAAAATCACTCCATAAATGCTTGCTAGATTGAATTATTCTTATATTTAATTCCCTACAACACCAAGAATGGCGTGGGGCACATAGCAATTGATCAATAAATGATGTTAATTGACAGAACATAAGTTCCTGGAGGAAAGATTCAAATGCTCAATGATTGATTTTAGTGAATTAAAATTAAACAAAAGTGATAGATCTTGACACACACAAAAAATTTATTCTCTAAATTGTTCCTACACTCAATTGGACTTAAGTAACAGACACTTTAATGTACCAAAACAATTAGCTGAGTATTTAGTTTCAATATATTTTTATTTTCAGTGGTTCTGGAATAAAACTATTTTCATCTGAGGAACATACATAAAAGAATTTCAGAAGTCAATTCTTAGAATATAGATGGATTTTTGTCACTGTTTATTCAAGATTCATTCAAGCATTTATCATTTATGAGAACACTGTCTGGGCAGACACTGAAAAAGGTGCTGGATCATCAGTGATTAAGACATGGGACCTGCCCTTAAAGTTTTTACAGTTCACTGGGGGAAGGATCTCAAAGAAATCTAGGTTTTGGTGCTTCAGAAAAACTGGTACTAATTAGCTGGATATTGATGAATCTGCAAGTTCTTTAAAATGTACTCTTTTAAATTCAGATTATAGTATTTATGTTTCAATGTATACTAAAAACAAAGCTATAATAATGTTTAGAAAACCATTTTTATTGACACAAACAGCAAAAGAACATAATTAGATACTATGAATCAGGGCTGAGGCTAGGGTAAGGCAAGGGAGGTTTCTTAGTGTAAAATGTAAGGAGGCACTCGCTCTCAGGGCCCTCAAGTGCAGGGTCAGCCTGAAAAAGGAGTGCCTCTTTACATCTAGCACCCTAGGCACCTCCCCTGCCTCGCTTTAGTTCTGGCCCAGCTATGAATGTTTACAAAAATAGTTTTGTGTTACACTTGGTTACACTTGGTATACACTTGGTATACTCCATTACAAATGTTTTATAAATTATTTCTGGCTTATCAAAAATAGAATTGTGAAATCATGGAGGGAATGCATTAGTATGCAAAGAGAATATGTCTACTTTTGGGAGGAAGGGGTAGATACCAAGGGAAAGAGAGACAGGAAACAGAATGAGCATATTAAAATGATTACCAACTTTAAAACTTCCAAGTAGTCAGATTAGAAGTAATTCTCATAACTAAACTGTTCCATTATCCATAACTATTAATTTATGCTTTTGCTAACTTCAAATCACTTCTTTACTGGCATCTTTCTAAGATCAATACCAAATGAACTGAATGAATAGGAATAAAACAATCAGATAAGTTATATGCTAATATCAATACTCTTTCAAGAAAGATCATTTTGGAGATTAGTATCTGAAGATGATTCTCTCCTTAGTTCCTTAGTCTAGTTACTGATGGTTATGCAGGACCAAATAAGGAAATTCTGGATGCACTTGATCCACAGGAATATAATTCAATAACTAACAAAGCATTAATTTAAATTAGTTGTCCTAAAAAGCAGTTTCATATTTGGGTACATTATTAAATATAGAGTGAGTGATAATTTAGATTTAAAAGGCACTGACATTAAGTGGGAAAGGTTTTCCTATTAGATCAAAGTAATAAGAACTTGAAATCAGCCTTTCTAGTGTCACCACACCTGGTAATACAATGTTCAACGTCAGATAAGATTGTAAAGAAGTTTCTGAAAAGTTCCAAGGAAATATAAAGTAAAACATTTTCCCCTGTGTTGGCTTGATTATACTTCCCCTTCTGTACACATTTTTTAGGATATTAAGAGCCACCATCCATCTATTTCGGGTTCGTGGCAGATTTCTTTTTCTTTCATTTCACTTTAAACTTGAACATTTTTACCTACCAAAGTATTAGGTATTATAACTAAGAAATTCACATAAAGCTGTAAACAGAACCTAAAGTTTGGTTGTGGCTGTGACTTATCTATAAAACTATTTGGTATGGCCCCTAAATGAGGTTTCATGTGTTCTGCAGCAATAGCAGCAAAACAAAATAATTTCAAGCTGCCATAAATGGTGATGTTTGTATAGAAAGATGTTTTTTCATAGGATAATAAAAAAGCTGAAGCAACTCTTAAACTAACATGCCTGGATTTTCAAAGTAAAACATTCAAAATCATAAAAAAATCTTTTTACTGATGAAAAATGACAAATCTAGGAAAAACTATTACTCAATAAATGAAAATGACCTTAGATGACTTGCCCATCTCCCCTATGTTAAGAATAACTACAATTATAGACTATATAAAGTTTTTCTAATTATAACTCTTAATAAATAACTTACAAAAAGTTTAAAACATCAAACCAAAACAAGTTAAAATATTTTAGATTTGTAATTGAAGTCAACTGAGCACACAGTTAAATAGTACCACTGTGCCCCCAAAAGCTTTTCTTCTCCTAAATGTGCTCCCTATAACTCTTACCTCCACAACAAACAAAAATTCAAGCTTATGAAATAAAATTCTTGGAAAACACTATCCTTCTGGTGACTCAAATCATTATTGAAAATTTTCTATGAATGTTTCTATGAAAATTCTGATTAATAAATCCCCAAATTGATTTCATTGCTAGTGTTAATACAAAAACACACATATATACACTTTCAAACACTCATTGTACTAGCTGTTTTCTTAATTTAGATCGCATAAAACATTTTTTAACATGCATTGGCCCAAAATTTTCACTTTGGATCAACTACACAATCTATGTTGGAGAGATCAAGATCCATAAATAAATTACATAATATCACTTTATAAAAAATAAAACCTCAATTTAAACTTTTAGTTATCTGATGTCTTGAGTAAGTACTTCAGATAACACCATTCATGCACACTTTTCTGCCTTTACTGGGTGATAGGCACTTTGAACCATCTTCAAAGACAAACGTTGAATATTTTCATTGAGAATCTATAAAACTGCATGAATGTCACAGCTATAAATCCTAAAAGCCAAAAGAAATTTGATAACCTCAATACAATGGGCCAATTATTTGAAAGATACAACCTGTCAAAACTCACGTAAGAGGAAAGAGACAATCCGAATAGGCCTGTATCTGTTAAAGAAATTGAATTAATAAAGGATAACCTCCCAAAACAGAATGTACCAGGCTCAGGTGGGTTGACTGGTGAATTCCACCAAACATTTCAGCAAGAAATGTACCAATTCTCTACAGTCTCTTTCAGAAGACAGAAAAAGAGGGCATATTCCCTAACTCGTTCCAAGAGGCCAGCATTACCCTATTACCAAAACCAGACAAAGAGATTTTAAGAAAACTAGAGATCAATATCTCTCATGAACATAGATACAAAAATTCTCCACAAAATATTCATACATTGAATCCAACAATGTGTAAATAAAGAATTATATACCACAACCAAGTGGGATTTATCCTAGGTATACAAAGCTGGTTTGAAAATCAATTAATGTAAAACATCATATCAAAAAGCTGAAGAAAAATCACATGACCTTATCAATAGATTCAGAAAAAGCATTTTACAAAATCCAATACTCACTGATAAAAACTTTCAGTAAACTAGGAATAGAGGAGAACACTGACTCAACTTGATAAAGAATATCTACAAAAACCCTGTAGCTAACATCACATTTAGTGGTGAGAAACTAGTAGCTTTCCCACTATTATTACAAATAAGGCAAGTATGTCCCTTCATACCACTCCTTTTCAACATTAGAAGTCCTAGTTAATGCAATAAGACAAGAAAAGGAAATAAAAGGTATACAGATTGGGAATCAAGAAACAAAACCTCTTTGTTCACAGATGACATGACTGTCTATGTAGAAAATCAAACAATTATACAAAGGTTGTAGGATACAAAGTTAATATACAAAAGTCAATTGCTTTCCTATATACCATCAATGAACAAGTGAAATTTGAAATTCAAAACACAATACCATTTACATTAGCACCAAAAAAATGAAATACTTAAGTATAAATCTAACAAAATGTGTACAAGACCTATATTAGGAAAACTACAAAACTGATGAAGGAAATCAAAGAAGAACTAAATGGAAATATTCCATGTTCCTAGACAGGAAGACTTACTATTACTAGGATGTCAGTTCTTCCAAACTTGATGTATAGACTCAACACAATCCTAATCAAAATCCCAAAAAGTTATTTTGAGAATATCAAGAAACTGAATCTAAAGTTTATGTGGAGAGGCAAAAGGCCAAGAGAAGTCAACATAATATTAAAGGAGAACAAAGCTGGAGAGCTGACACTACCTGACTTAAGATTTACTACAAAGCTACAGTAATCAAAGGAGTGTGGAATTGTTAAAAGAAAAGACAAATAAACAGCAGAACAGAACAGAAAGAGCCCAGAAATAGACCTACATAAATATAGTCAGCTAATCTTTGACAAAGGAGCAAAAGTAATGCAATGGAGAAAAGATAGTCTTTTCAACAAGTGTTGGAACAACTGGACATCCACATGCCAAATAATAAATTTAAACACAGACCTCACAAATATAACTCAAAAGGGATCATAGATCTAAGTGTAAAACACAAAACACTAAAACTCATAGAAGATATCATAGAAGAAAATCCAGATGACCTTGGGTATGGCGTTGAGTTTTTAAATACAACACCAAAGTCATGATCCATGAAAGAAATAATCAATAAGATGGACATCATTAAAATTAAAAACTTCTGCTCTGGGCTGGGCACAGTGGCTCACGCCTATAATCCTAGCATTCTGGGAGGCCGATGCCAGAGGATCACTTGAGGTCAGGAGTTTTAGACCAGCCTAAACAAGAGTGAGACCCCATCTCTACAAAAAACAGAAAAAATTAGCCAGGCGTGGTGGTGCGCACCTGTAGTTCCAGCTCCTCCAGAGGCTGAGGCAGGAGGATCGCTTGAGGTTGCTGAGAGCTAGGCTGATGCCACTGCACTCTACCCAGGGTGACAGAGTGAGACTCTGTATCAAAAAAAAAAAAAAAAAAAAAATTAAAAAACCCCAAACACTTCTGCTCTGCAAAAGACACTGTCAAGAGAAAGAGAAGACAAACCACAAACTGGAAGAAAATATTTGCAAAAGACATATCTGATAAAGGACTATTATCCAAAATATATAAATAACTCTTAAGACTCAACAATAGCTGGGTGTGGTGGCATGTTCCTGTACTCCCAACTACTTGGGAGGCTGAGGAGCGAGGATTGCTTGAAGCTAGGAGTTCGAGGCCATAGTACACAATAATCACACCTGTGACTAACCACTGCACTCCAGCCTGGGCAACATAGCAAGATCCTGTCTCAAAAAACAAAACAAAACAAAACAACTCAGTAAGAAAACCACCCAATTAAAAAGTGGGCCAAAGACCTGAACACACACCTCATCAAAGAAGATATACAGATGGCAAATAAGCACATGAAAAGATGCTCTAGCTCATATGTCATTTGGGAAATGCAAATTAAAACAGCAATGAAATACCATTATACATACTGACACCACCAAATGCTAGTGAGGATGTGGAGCAACAGGAACTCTCATACATTGCTGGTGGGAATGCAAAATGGTACAGCCACTTGCAAGACAGTTTGGTAGTTTCTTACAAAATTAAACATACTCTTATCATACTACCCAGCAATCCCACTCCTTGGTATTTACCCAATGGAGTTGAAAACTTATGCCCACACAAAAACCTGCATATGGATGTTCACAGCTGCTTTATTCATAATTGCCCCAACTTGGAAGCGGCCAAGATGTCCTGCAGTAGGTGAACGGATAAACAAACTGTGGTACATCCAGACAATGGAACAGTGTTCAGCACTAAAAAGAAATGAGCTATCAAGCCATAAAAACACATGGAAGAAACTTAAATGCATATTATTAAGGGAAAAAAGCCAATCTGAAAAGGCTACCTACTATATGTTTCCAACTATATGACATTCTGGAAAAAGCAAAACTATGGAGACAGTAAAAAGTTCACTGGTTGCCAGGGGTTATAGAGAAGAGAAATGAGTAAGTACAGCACAGAGGATTTATAGGGCAGGGAAAATGTATGATATTACAAAGGTTGGTATGTGTCATTATACATTTGTCAAACCGTAGAATATACAACAAAAAGAATGAACCCTAATGTAAACTGTGGACTGTGCGTGATTGTGACGTGTCAATGTGGTTCATTGATTGTAACAAACAAACCACCCTGGTTGGGTGTGCTGACAATGGGGAAGGCTGTGCATGGGTGGGGGCAGGAGGTATATGGGAAATCTCTGTATCTTCCACTTTACTGTGAACCTAAAACTTCTCTAAAAAATAAAGCCTATTAAAAAGAAAACAAACCAAAAAAACCCAACCAAAGACACTAGAGCCAATTTTATATTAATTTTTATTCAAGTATACATATCATATAAAAATTTAATCTCACAATTTTAAAGATACACAATTACTTATACATAATGTTTCAATCTAGTTTACCAATCATTGTGAATCCTTTTGGTCCCTGAACCTGCCTTTGTTTTCTCCCTTAAGGCTTGATGCAAAATACAACTGCCTCCTGGAGGGGAGGGGGCAAGAAATTAAGGGTACTAGGAAGACACAGTCTCAGTTACCTTTGATGATGCTGAGAGGCGTTCAGCACCATGAACGTGTTGTTCAAACATAAATGAGAAAATCAACCATATGAGCAATCTTCATGAGGTTCTTCACGTAAAGCATATTTCATATCACTATAGGTTTAACTACTAACAAGCTATATCTAAGGTACTTAACTACTACTGAGTCTTCTGAGGTATCATCAATATCCAGCTTCTAATTTCCACTCTTTAAAATATTTCTCCATTGTGGTCCTAGATTTCAAGGTGCCAACGTTTACAGTAGGTATGATTTTCCGGGGCTTCAGCCACTGGACAAAGTGCTTCATTTCTAGGTAGCTGCTGTGTTCACTGTAAGGAATTCCTGTAACACCAGAGAAAAGATATTGTGTGCTAAAAATCAAACTAATAAAAAAAATTCACAAGCATAAATAAAATAAAATAGAAAAGCAATCCAGTGTATTTTTGTTAAAAACTCCTTGGTGCCTTAGTTCTGATAAGAAAATTTGTTGATATCTTTTATGGATAATAAAAATTGAAACATTAAAATGATATAAAACTTAGAACATTAAAAATCTATTATTTTTCTATGTATACACTTAATAATATGCATTTCTAGAGAGTCCTATTTAAGTAGAATTTTCTTCTTTTAACAATTCTTCCCTTTAGACACTTCGCTTGGCTACAGATTTCAGGAAAATCTGGAAGAAATATGAGTAAAATGTGAAGAATCACAAGCAGGACTCTTGATTTCCAGGGCAAGTAAGCATATCCCAATCCCCAAGCTTTGCACACATAAAAAATTTTAAAAAAAGAAAAAAAATTTAAATCCTAAAAATCACTTTATCTTTACTGAAGATCAAGTATCATAGAGAAAGGGAGGAAGGGCCCTGTTTTGAGTAAGCTAGGGTCTTTAGAGGCCAAGGGTAAGTCACCAGCCTAGTGATATACCAAACGTGTTTCTATCAGCCAGCACTGTAATAAGCCAACTCTGAGGGCACTGGCAAACCTTCTCCAAGGGATGAACACATTAAAGTCAAGTCTGTGTCTCCTGCTGTCATCACAGCTAATCTATCAACTGCCTGCTCCCAATCTCACATGTCACCTAGCCTTCTAGTATACAACCACAGTACCCCTCCCCTTCTAGTAATGCTACAATTTTCTCTAAATATCATTCATCATACAAAAGTGAAATGATCCGTATTAGTTAGTGCCTATCGACTAGTCGAGCTCCTCATATTTGGTTTACAATGGACTAGATACAGGTTTAGAGTTGTAAAGAGATTTGAAAACTCTTGAATTGTTAAGTTGTTTGGTGCCTGTGATTCTTGGATCTCAATTTTACAACACTTTTTTAAAATGTAAAGAAATTATAAACACTAAAAGTGAGAAAATTTAATAATTATACCATATATTGAAATGTTTCCTTTGGTCTGGGGAATAACATCTGCTATACTAGTTAACTTGTTAGAGTGTGTCCATCCTGTAGGTCGAAAAGCCAAAATCTGATCATATTTCCCACCATACTTCTTCAAATGACTCTGTAAACCCTGGAAAATAAAAATAGCATATTGATTTCATGGTCAATAGAGATGGATTATGTGGAATAAAACAGAATGATTAAAGATGTTACACTGGCACAGTCATGGGGAGTTTTCCCTTGTCAGGCACTATCTTGCAACAACCTAGTGCCATGCTTCTAAAAAACAAAGTTACTTAAAAAAAATCTAAAATCTCTTCTTTTTTACTTATCTAAAGTTAAACAACAGTACAGTCTGAAAAAAGTATGATAGGCAACTTTAAACATAAGCAATTATATATAAACAAATTATAATTCAGATAGCTACCCAAAAGACCCAATGAAACAAAACTACTCTCCAAATCTCACTACACAGAGATACTAACACTGGTAAACATCAGTGCAAATATATCTCCATACACATATACCAACATGGAATTGACAGATGGATAGAAAGAGATAATTTTATAAAATGGCATTATACGCAATACAAATATCCATTAAGCTTAGTAACATTCTTCTCAGACGTTTATTCCTTCTCACCCTTTAAACATGAACTAGATTAATTTTAAAACTCTTCACGCCACTACAATTGAAAGTAATGTGCTCCCCTTTTAAGTCTTGAGTAGAATAGAACTTCCTCAAACTAAAGTCATGATAAATGATGACATTTAATAAAACTGTCATAAAATCAGCGACCAAAGTTAAATCTTTGAAAGATACAGGAAATCCAGTTAAAGATAATAATGGCACAAGAGATACAAAAAATCTAATACTTTTGGTTTTAAGACTAAAACCCAGAGTTTCAAAGGCTTAGAATGAATTAATAACAAGATTCATTTTCATTGATGAATTGATAACAATTCTTTGATTTCTCTTTTGTATCAAACAATAACCTTTTATTAATTTGAAGTCAGTACAAGAGTACCTACCATAAAACAGTCATTATTTCTTACCAACTACTATGCCCACTGAAAAAAGTTTAAGTTACAGATATATAACTAAGTTTCCATTACAATAACCCTGGCTCTGCTACTTTTCAAGTTTTTGTCTTGCTGAGTCTAGGACCTAGCTAATGTTATTTGTTTAACTGCTATTCCTCCTGCCTTTGTCCTCCCAAAATAGAAAATAATAGGAAACTGAGGCTTAGAGTAATTATACATGTTATACCATAAACTGAGAGTACAACTTTTAATATATGTCATCAAATCTATTCATTGCTATATATCTCTGTGAAAACATCCCAGAGAATTAAATAACTAATTTTTGCTTTTTATGACACAAATTAGAGTTACCACAAAAACATTATTAACCTGTGCCACAAACAAGAACTTATGATATTATCATATAAACTAAACCTATGAAAAGACTGCCAACAGCCACTAATCATCCACTAACCACAATTTGAGAACTACTCTCACGAGGAAATTTCTTAAGAATAATATAATCAACATGGAATCCCTGGTCTATGACTTATTTCTCTCTGTTTATTGGTAACTAGTTTGTGAGAAAAATGCTTTTGACAATGTCACTAAAATTATTCTTTCAGTATGCAAATAATCATCCATAACATCACTATTACAATATTGTACCATATTTAATCAATCAGGTTTAAATCAGAGGTGGCGTTGAACTACATAGCATGAATGGTATTATTTACAGCATTTCGAAGGCTTTCAAACATGCCTTGGATACCCTGAAAACTGTATTAGGTTTACCTTTTCACAAAAAGTCATTAACTCTCATACAACAAAACTATTTTTGGCTGGTAAAAAATTGGCTATTAAGTGCTAACTAAAATACAGCATTACAGTAACCATCAGCTTCTGCTCCATCTGTGTTTTGAAGATAAGAAATCTTCAAAATATGTGATCAATAACTGGTCACTTTATTGGAGGAAGAGGAGAGACTACTGAAGGCAATACCAATAAATATCTGTTCCAGTATTATACCAAGTGCCAGCATCAGAGTGGAGGGCAAGAGGATACAGACTTCACCTTCCAGAAGCTCACAGCCTACCCGGCATAAGGTCAACAAACCCCACCTTCTGGATTTTTTCTAATGGAAACCACCTGCCCTTTCTTAGCTTTTTCTAACTCTTATCATCTATTATAACATCAGCACCTAGGAGCCTTCCAGGTTGACCTTTTCACAAAGGACCTAGATGTGGAAAAATATGGACTTACTGACTATCAAAAATACAGACTTAACGACTCCGCATCACTCCTTCTCAGAAAAAAAAAATCAGATTGAACATTTCTGAATCATTAAAACCAATTTGAATTCCTGTATAAAAAACTGCACTTGAGTTTGCAGTTGTCTGAAGATTTAAATCTGGTTTAAGTTTGGATTTGTAAATATATGATCTCTAAAAGAAGGCCATGCCTTCAGAACACACAGTCTGTAAAGTGGTAGGTTGTGAGGGAATTGTCAGAGAGGAAGAGGTGGCCCTCCTCCTGCTGAGAGCTGATGAATCTCTGTTTCAGATCCCACTTAGAAACCTTACTTCATCAACTATTCCCTCATCTCACACACCATCAATCTCTCCCTATCCCTCCCAATATAAAACTCTCATAGCTGATGGCTAACAAACAAGCAACCCCCTCCCTTTGGATATCAACATGTCCAGCCCCTCTTCACAGCCATGCTCTAGGCTTCCTGTCTCCATTTCCTCACCTCTTACCCTCTCTTTTTTACTTCATGAATGTTCTGGCAAAATATACTGTGTTCTGCATTATGTACTGAATTATTTTAAATACACAGATTTGATGTATTCTACTAGCAAGTGTCAAAATGTTACTATATGGAATAAATCTTAGTATATGAAGAAATATGAAAAATAAGCCCCCAAATAATGGTGAGGTCACATCATATGTGTCTTAATTTAGACTTTGGAACTAATGCTAGAACTTCCTTTTAGGATATACTTCTACTATTTCATTTAATCCTCACAAGTGAATTTTCAACATATATCAACGTTATAGAGGCTTAACATTAATGCAGAACAGAACAGACATGAAGAAAAGTAAGAACTCCTTAGAATTCTCTACTCATTTCCCCACTCACTCAGAAAGAACTGGAAAATGATCTTGAAAACAAAAGGTTTGAATGACCAGGTAGCTGGCACACTTTCTATTTTTGTTTCTTCCTATATGTTAGTTCTCTAGTTCCTAAACTCCTGGTGGGCATAGGAATTACTCTATAGAGTTGCACATATAGAAAAATTAAAAACATATTAAATTCCCCTTAAAGGATTTTCTAGGGCAAATTTTACTATAAGTGACTCCATTATAATCAAATTCCTCTAAGTTAAATGCAGGTAAAATGGGATTTCAGTCTACAATCATCAGATTACCTTTTCTAGTTCATCCTAAAAGATATATCTCTTGACTGCTTACCTTAAAATTAATTTGCATCATTGGGAGAAGGTGAACCAATGAACTGCACATGTCTGTAGTGATGAGTGAATTAATTTCTGGTATATTGAGGCACTGTAATGTTTTATATTTTTCTTGGGACATGCCCACTTTCGAACCTAAAACATCAGCAATGGCTATAGGCAAAGAAAAAGGTTAAAAATAGTAAAATTACTGCTTGTGAAAGAAATAAAGTTATAAATTAATCAAATTTTAAATAACAACTTAACAAATAAAAGGAAATTCAAAACATTCATACTTTTACCATAATATCTCAAAAGGGCTGAATAATTTTGTTGGTTAACTGTGTGGAATAAATTGTGAGAAAGCCAAAGAATTTATTTTTAAAGGCCTATCATTTATTATTTCAAACTACAAAAATATATAGATAGGGGTAGAGGAAAGGAAGGAACTAAATTTGGAGAAGTTAAAACTCTGGTTTTATCACTTCATATATTAATGTTTGACATAATGTGACCATACTTAAGAAGAAATGGAAAGTACTTTGCAAAATAGTATAATACCATCTGGACAAACTATAGTTATACATCAAGAAATCATTTAGGAACAAAAATTAAAACTATTCTCTAAAATAATTAACTGATATTATAGTTATCCTCAAAGAATACAGTAATACAACTATGCTTTAGTCATCTTTCAAAGTTTTTTAAAATAATAACACAGCATGGACATTTGCTCTATAAACTTTGTATAGCTATAAAGGCTAAGATAAGCACATACTGTCAAATGTTTCCATAAAGTTAAGCTTTTCAAAGTTTAAATATATCAAACTATCAAATTTTCCTTCAACATCAAAGGTAATATTGAATCATTTCAGGAAATTATTATCAAATGCAAGACTAGAGACCAAAAGGGCTTTATGCAAGAAGATTCTGATCTTTATAATATATTAATGTAAATTAGATACAGCTACCACCCACCTAGGAAGACTTTCTCTTTTCCAATAGAATAAGTGCCACACACAACAAGAGCACGTGGGTTTAGAGTTACAGCCTCAAAGGCAGTGTTGATGGCAAACTGGATAACCTCTTGCTGAGATGGAAAGGTGTATTCTGGGCTACAGTATCTGTAATATGGAAACATGGTACTTATTAAAAGAACAGTAAGAAAGCCATAGCATTAAGTTGGATGTTACTTCAGAAAACAAGCTAGCAAATGACACACAATGGCAGTAGTATATTGACACCACAACAGTTATCTCACTGCCTGTGGTTAAAATTATTTGTTACCAGTTATTGCTAATTTATGATGGAATTGTAAGTTTTCAATTTACCTTTTTCATTATATTTTTTATCATCCTTAAATAAATTGCCTTTTTGAAGACTTTTTTTCTCCAAGAATATTTCTAGCCAGCCAGCAAAATAGCTAAATAAATAAATAAATAACTAAAATAAGTTATAAATTATAAACCTCAATATCTTTTCTTTAATCCCAATCACTATCAAAGAAAATTCTATTGATAAGGATTATATTTGGACTAAAAAATTATGATTTAATAAAAAACTATTAAAATAATGAAACTAAACATGAATTTAATGAAATAGTTTTAAATCAGTTAATATTCATATGGTTGATATAATCTCTTCTTATAGACATGGAAATATATATTGTGTGTGTGTATATATATATATACACAGATCCAGTTAAGTCTATCTCAATATGATAACACCCAGTGCAAAATTAACCGTAGGCTACTATCAATATATATTTGAGGTAAAAGTAAGCACTTTTTCACTAAAAATGTAATAAACTACAAACACCAAAGGAACATATTTTTCCCAATTTTCAAAATTGTTTTTGCTGGTCAACCACCAGAAAAGAGGAAAAAATACTTAGTCGCTTTTCTTATAAAAACTCACAAAGAAATTCAGAATTGTATATAGAACTAAGTAATAATTTATTATGATTTTCTTAATTTATCTAGTACTTAAAGTACATATAAAAGAATAGAAAAATTAATCATAGTGTGAAAAAACTGGTTGTGGAAAAACCATCTTTTACTAAAATATCCCATCCAAACACACTTCTTAAAACAGGTTGAAATGGTTGAGATATTTAATTTCTAACAAATTGGTGAGGTATTTTAATACGTCATATCATATTGCATACCATAAGTATATATAATTTTTATCTGTCAATTACACCTTAATAAAGCTAAGAATAAATATATATAAAATTAAAATATAATGGCTTATACCATTATGTTTACAGCACTTTGGAATTCAAAGCTGTCACTTATAAATTACCTTTTTGAGAAAATAACAAAAGTAACTTTGAATACTCAGAAACAGAATCACATTTTGGCCTCTGTTTTCTCTTCAGTTATACTTAATAGCTATACAGATATTTTTATAAGGCAACCTAAAAAGATGTTTCCCTAAAGCTTGCCCCCAAATTTTTATTTCTTGTTTTTGGCAACAGGATTCTCATATAAACATATTTTCAAAAATAAATTACAAAAAAATTGAGCTATAGTCAGTTAAGACATGTAATCCTAAATTTGCCCTTAAGTAAGTATATTTTTTTCAAACAGCATCCCTCTGATAAGTAGCCTTAAAACCATAGCTGGCAATAAGCCATCACTTTGATTACCTAAGCAAATGCTCAAATTATTCATAATACACAGAGCAAATACTGCCAGTGGGAAAAGGAAGCAAACAAAGAAAGCCTCTCTTACGTTGTATCTAAGTACAGCACGTGGACTTTCTGGCCTGCAAGAAGAGAACGTTCCATGCTGGGATTTGCTCTGAAGTCTCCAGTGTGTAATACAACAGTACCATTAGGAAGATAAAAAAGGATCATGACAGCACCTGGACAGCTGAACACAAAATTTCAAAGGAATATTCTTAACACAGGCAAAGTACCCAAAGGAAGTTTACCAACAAGTTAACACACTTTATTAGCAGACCACGATTATACATAGCATTGTACCACAGAGGAAGTGCACATGATAAAAAAGAATTGGTGACCAGCCTGAGCAAGAGCGAGACCCTGTCTCTACTAAAAATAGAAAAACTAGCCCGGTGTTGTGGTGCCTGTAGTCACTACTCGCTACTCGGGAGGCCACAGCAAGAGGATTGGTTGAGCCCAGGAGTTTGAGGTTGCAGTGAGCTATGATGATGCTACTGCACTCCAGCCCAGGTGACAAAGCGAAACTCTGTCTCAGAAAAAAAAAAAAAAAAGAAAAAGAATTGGTGTTTCGGAAAAGATTAACTCAGCAGGCCTGGGTTGCTCTCGAACTCTGCACATTACCAAGAAACGCCTGTCTTCAGGACTGGCCCTTGGCTGGCTCCTGGGAAATGAGCTCTGAGCCCTAGGAATATTCTGCCTGATCAGGGTGTTTTGTATGTCTGAGGCATTGGGATTTGAGATACTAGCTTGATCACATATTTATGCTAACTATGTGATCTACTGTGAATACCTCAATAAAGTTGACTTAAAAAATTAGAACTAAAATTGATGATTAAAAAAAGAAACTGCAGCAAAGTTAGCAGAAAAAAATTAAAGAAAGGCAATCTGAAGTAATAGCATTGGCCAGGATTTTAGGAAACCTAGATTTAGTCTTTCTTCTTTCCTAAAAATCTATGATCTCTATGGTACCGAAGGCTAAACACTCTATGAAAAGCAGAAAAAAGCACAGTTGATAGTTGTGTTTTGACAACATAAATGCTGATAGTACTTTATGTTTAAAAAAAAAAAAAAAGAGGGAAAAATGGAAACCATTTCCAAGAAAAAAATCTAAACCTTTAGTATCTAAAGACTGTAAAATTTCTTAGTTTAAAGGGAGGGAAAAAAACAACCTTTTAGTATCTGAATGGAGTATAAGCTGTTAATTTGTATAACTGATATTAAAGAAAATGGCAAACAAGTTATCTTGCAAAGAATAGCAGCAATAACATATTTTTTTTTCTCATCAGCATTACATGAGTAATAACAGATTATTTTTAAAAAGATAAGATGGAGTCTCATATGTCAAGTGTTAGCAATTTAGATAAAAAATGGGCCAGATTAATAACATTTAGCACACTTCTCTACCATTAATCTCTGATTCTGTAACTGGGTACATTATTTTTTCCAAAAGGAGAAACATATGTTACTCAAGTTTTAAGAAATATCAAGCATATTAGTTCTAATAAAAATTTTCTTAAATAACCATGCCAATGTGTTTTCCTTTTGAATATTTAAAAAATGGGCTATTATTAAGGTGACTTTAATACTTACTGATTGGCATCAAGCAAAACAACTTTGACACCATTCACAATACATTCAGTGTCCATTGGCAATGGATGGATATATTGTTCTTGCACATGAAGCTTGTTCTTCAACAAATTGCCAGTTATCTGCAAAACAGGATGTACTTATTGCTGACACAGTAAAACACCAAATAAGTATTTTATTCCATACTAGTTTAGAACCACAGCATCTTAATCATATCTTTGCTTTTCCACTTATATTCAAGTAAACCCTCCACAATACCCAGGAAGAACTTCCCATAGTGACTTTGTCACTACTCTGCTTGAACACTGTCACTGACTTTCCCTCACCTGTGAAAGTCCATCATTCCCAGCATGACATACAAAACCCTTGGTGATCTGGTCCTTGCCCACTCCTGTGGGTTTGTATCCTGTTCCCTTTCTTGCATTCTAGCCATTCTGAATTATGTGAAGTGTCTGGAATGACCACCTTTCCCAGATGCCTGTGACTTTACATAAACTCTACTCTCTACCTGGAATGCTCTTTCCTCTCTCCTCTGCCTGGTTCTGGAATCAGACCGACCTGCATTCAAATTTGGACTCTACCATTACTAGCTCTGTGACCTGGAGCATGTCACTTAACCTCTTCAAACCTTAGTTGCTTCATTAATAAAAAGCAGACACTTCAAGAATGCTGTAAGAATCACTAAATCAAATTCTAGCTAAAGCCCTTAGTAATAGGCATTAAAATGTTTACCTTTTAATAATTAGGTCAAGTTATCTCTTTCACCATGAAACTGTCTCTAACATTAGCCCAGGACAGGGTAAAGCACTCCCTTCTCCCTACTCTTAGGCACTCTGTTCATTTGTCTATTATAATACCAACTCCATTGTGGTATTATTTATGAGTGTTTCCTCTGCAGGGAATAAGCTCCCTGAAGTTAGGTACAGTCCTATCACTTCACATCCTAGGGGGATTGGTCCCAGGACCCCTGAGGATGCCAAAAGCAGGGGAAGCTCAAGTCCCTTATATAAAATGGCACAGTATTTGCATATAACCTGTGCACTTTCACCCATATATCTTTAAATCATCTCTAGGTTACTTACAATACCTAATACAGTGTAAATGCTATGTAAATAGTTGTTACACTGCATTTTTTATTTGTATTATGTCTTATGGTTGTATTGTTATTTTTTATTTATTTATTTTGAGTATTTTCGATTGGTTGAGTCTGCGGACATAGAACCTGCAAATACAGAACCCACAGATACGAAGGGCTGACCGTATTTTCCCTTGTATATGCATTTAGGCATTCAATGAATGTTTACTGAATGAAACTTGGGGTTTTAAAGTACACCGTGAAATAGTTTATGTATCGTTTCCATATAATAAAACATATATTTAATTTTAAAAAATTGATTGTAACTGTTGACATTAACTCATTTAATTTTAAAACTTTGATGTGGAATCTGCTTTCTCTTTTTTTAGTAGAATGAGAGATCTTACAGTTTTAAGTATTCTTTTTTTAACCAAATTGCTTAGAAATTTGCAGCATTCTACAGTCAGAATTTAGAATACTAAAACTTACCTTGCTACAATAAACTGGAAATGTGAAGTGCTTAGACAACCCAGCATAATGATCAGAATGAAAGTGTGTGAGAAAGTAGGCTGTGCAACCTTCAACCAAGCCATACTGAAAGGCATCAACAGTAAAGCCAGTTCCTGCAATGAAAATACCAACACAGCAGGTTGAGCAAGAGCTGACAAAATAAAAGATATCTGATTTGATTATAAACATTGGACCCTTTATCCTCTTTATATCTCATTTCTAATTTAACTATAATTTTAAAACTTATGCCACATAAATTTAGCAAAAGGTTATACTAGAGACGAGAATTAAGTCTTATAAGTTTCTACTAACTATCCTAGTATAGAGACTTTTTTTGTGAATAACTGCACCAAAAAAAAAATCAAAATTACAAACCAACTACTTTTTTGTTTTACTTAATATTCATAATATTTACCAGGTATTTGAAATCCTTTACTTCTGCAAAACAGCAAAAGGAGAAGGCTTTCTTCTAAAACACAAATTCTCAATGGGGGTGATATTGATATGCTTCTAAGGGAGCAAAAATGGTTGAGGGCCAAAGTAACCTCACATATTACAAAAATTTGCAGCCGTCCAATGGGCCACAGTTCAATAAAAGACCAACAGTATATCTACCACTGCAGATGTTCTAATTTCACTGCAGATTGGGACTGAAGGGTGGGAGCAAACAGGAAAAAAATGCCTAAAAAAGGCTCTCTAGAGGAGTAGTGATGAAAAAGAGGTTGAGAAATACTGTTCTAAAATGTGTTCACACAAGAAATAACCAAGTGTGCCGACTGGTGATATCCAAGTAAATAAGCATAATTTCTCAATTCTCTTGAGGCTTATCAACACGTGTCATATTAGTTTTAGGCTCACTTAAAATACAGAAAATTAATCAAAATAATTACTGAAAACAAAACTGGTGCTATGATGTATAGAAATGCTATTCTCTACATAAATATTTTGAACAAATTATAGATCTGGAACATCGATGAAGCACTTAAAAACTCTTTCTGAACCAATTATATTTTGGCTGCTTTATTTTTATTCTGCTTTATTTTATATTCTTTTCAGAAGAGTTATTGGTTTCTTCAATAAAATTCATTTCACTGCACATTTTTCTACTAACTCATCATCAGAAATTATAATATGAAAAGACAGAGAAACTAAGTTCAAATGTGGTTTTAAAATGCTTGGCATTTACTACGATATCTACTACCTGTGATGTTACCTTTCATTGAAGCTATTTAGTACTTTGTATTTCTCCAAGTGCTTAGAGACTGCCTTTTATTATATTTACAGAGATGCCTTTCTTCCTTCTGTATTAAGCTGAATCCCTACGACTCTCTTACTAATCTTTCTGTAATCTGTACTATCTACCTAACCAGTACAGTAACTTATACAGAGAGTATGTTTAATAAAAGTTCGCTGAATTGAATGGAGCAAAAAAATCAAATAGGCAAAAAACAAATCTATGTTGAAGGCTCACAAAGTATCATAAAAACCAAAGGAAACACATACAAAAAATTGTTTCATACACACACATCCACCCACCCTGTGGGCAATGAACACAAATTTCAAAAAAGCTGTGTCTTTGATATATTGAGTATTGATAATTCAACT
The DNA here is from genome assembly GCA_023783475.1 of Daubentonia madagascariensis. Classification (NCBI taxonomy): domain Eukaryota; kingdom Metazoa; phylum Chordata; class Mammalia; order Primates; family Daubentoniidae; genus Daubentonia; species Daubentonia madagascariensis. The sequence continues at coordinate 20,578,622 of JAKFHU010002573.1, forward strand.
TACCAGGTATTTTCTTATAGAATGGACATGTCTTTTTTCTTAATTCTCCTACATTAGATGACTCTGAGATTTTCTTGTTTCCTCTTTGAAGCCCACCATGAGCTGATTTTACGAAGGCTTTGTCTTTACTTAAACTGACTCTTCCAGATTCTGTATTGTTAATAAGGTGACCTGACCTCTTCTGACGTGCTCCTTCCTGCAGTGAATTTGACTTTTTAAGTCTCTTTCTTCGACGCTGCAACCTCTCACTAGAAAGTTCCACAGAAAGCTGACTCTCACTTAAATTCTTTGCATCAAATTCTAAATCACTTAACGATTTTTCTGCTTTCCTCTTGCACTGCCAGGACCTCTTTTCATTAGGATTTAGAACTGGATTTAAGTTTATCCCTTCTATTGTACTTTCCCCCAGCAATTTCTCTTCTTTTCTTTTAGGTGGTAGTCCAAAATACACACCTATATCTGTTTGCTTCATTACCTTGGTAGAAGGTTTTCTTGCATTACTCTTAGGACCAGAAGGCAGTATTTTCAAAGACTCAGAAGCAGTAGGTGCACCAGAAAATTTTTCTGTATTTAAAACTGTAACTTTACCATCTAGCATACCATCTAATGCCTTTCTGTGGAAACTTACTGAGGTAGTGTTGTTCTTGGCACTGAGGTTCTCATTTGATAATTCTCTAATTTTACTTTGGGTTGGATGGAGAGAAAGATACCCTCCTCCCTGGCTTTCAAAAGGTTTTGACATTTCACTCGTAACTAATGGAAGAGAAACTTGATTATAAACAGCTGACCCCTCAATGACCTGTTTCTGTTCATTTGATTGAAATGAGTGAAATTCTTGCTCATCAGGTTTTGCTTTATAATGAGAAGCAGCAAGCTCCCCTGCTAATGCAGGTGGAAACAACATAAAATCACCACCAGCATATGCTGGATTGTAATACAAAGTAACACTCTCATTATTTTGGGAAATAAGTTTAGACAAATCATTTACAGTATTGTATTTATACAGTTCTTCATCATACCTATCCTGAGTTAAGAAGCCGTTCACTTTGGGGCAGCTCTCCTCCTGGTCCTGCAGTAAGGGACCTTGTAGCTTTTCAACCAAAATAGAGCTGTGGTCATCTTCTTCTAGGCTGCCATCTTTTGAGCTTTCGGTAAAAAATAGTTCCTGTTGCGAATCATCCAGCTTTTCATCTACATTGTGAGTTTCTTCATCACTTTGAAGTGGAGAATAGGAGATCTCACAGTCGCTAAAGTCATTTTCTGGCCATAGCAAATTTATGGGTTCTGAGTTGTTTTGGCTGTCTAATTCTTCATCGGCAAGAGGCAAACCAACTCCTACCAGTTTGTCATTCTTAACAAACTCTGTAAATTGCAGAGCTTGTTGGGATGTTTGGCTATTTCCAGAAGAGGAAATCTTTCTGTTGGTTTCAGGTGGAGGTTGAGATTGAGATTTTCTTAAACACTGAGTCAGCAACAAGGGATTGTCTGAAACACCTTTTAACTTCTCAGTTTGTTTCTGATACAGAGACCGTCTTTCCTCGAGGCTACAAAGGAAGCCTGAATTATTCTCACTGAAACTACCACCTGACCCAGGGGATGCACTGCTAAAAGGACTATTACTAGCCCTACTTTGAGCGAGCAGGAAGTGAGTATATCTCTTGTAATGAGAAGGAATTGTTGAGGTACACAGACGACCGTCAGGACACTCTGAAAATTTAAATAGAGAAAAAAAGTATTACAGGATCAAAGCACAAACTAAATTTTGACAGCATTAGCACTATAAATTAACATGCAAGTGGCAAAAGTATCAGTCAGTCCTACTTTGAGGCCTTAGGACAATAGCTATTTTTAACTGCACAAAGATCAAAAGTCAACATAAAATATCAACATTAATCCAGCATGGTTTTGCAAGGTGCTGGTTATTAGTTTTAAATCAAATACTCTTTTAAATTTATTTTCAAATAATCTTTTCTCAAAAAAACCTTTAAGACTAACACCTTTTTTCTTTTCTAAGTAAATCCCACAAACATGAGGCCCTTGAAAATGCATGTCATGTTTATAGAGGATTTCTTAAATGGGTGCTACAAACTGACACCTTCAGTTTTACTAGATCACTATTGTTCAGGCAATAAATAGTAAAGAAGACTGGTGTATCTCTCACAGAACTAAAATTCTACCAATTTTTATCTTATCAAGCAAAAAAGATTTATGATAACTATTACCAAATTAGGTTCCATTATTTGACATTCACATTGTATACAATAAAAAAGTAACAATCTCAGTCAGATTATTTATATAGCTATTCATACAATGAACAAATTTTAAATTCTGGTCAAGACTTGAAATTCAATTTGATAAATTGGTTAATAATAAGGCTTTAATAATTTGGAAATTATTCCTTGTCATACTATTATGATTGAGAAACTTTCTGTAAACCATCTAGGCATATGCCTGTATATGTTAATTTCTAGGTTTATAAAAAAAATGACACTCTCCTACCCCCCTAAAAAGATGTTACATTAAATTAGAAGACTTCATGGCTTAAAACCTAACTTAAACCACCTCATGGAAGTATTTGTTATAGAATGAAATTCAATTCAAGAACAGTCTATCTGAGATTCTATTCAAAGGAGATTAATTAGTGAAAAATCAAAAGCAAATCTTTTTGACCTGGCTTCATCTATAAGACATTTCACCCTGAGGTGCTCATCATGGCCACCAACTTCCATTTCTGATTTTCAAGTCACATAAAAGCAAATTACTAGCATTAATGAGGTTTTTACTTGCTATATTTTTATGGGAAAGGTTAATGCCAATTTTCTTTCAAAAAAAGAGTTCTTTTGCATCTCCATGCAGTACTTTAAAATGACTAGAGGTTAATAATAAAATGTATTCTGAATCATAGTTAACATGAAAGCCAAATTGAGTATTATTTTTTACTTTACTGACTTTTTTCAGATTTAAAAATCTATGTATGGCACATATAATAGCTTTAAAATACACAAATCTTCACAACAACACAATTCTCCATATATTCGAAGTAGGATTTTCTACCTGTTAAATATGTACTGTATATTTTAAAAGGTAAAAACATAGCATTATTTTTATCATCTGGCACATTTCTGTTAGAATCTTAATCACCTAAAACTCCTTCCCAGTTCCTCTTCCTGTACATTAGCATGATGAATACAACATAACCATATTTAGAAACCAGACTATATTTATACTTTTCTATATAGATCCATAAAAACAAATTGGGCAAGTTATTTAACTTTTAAGAACCCTCATCTACAAAATGTCAATACCACCTATCTTATATGGTGGTATACAAGTGAATAAACAGTGTGAAAGTACCTAGCATAGTAAGGGTTCAATTAACATTTATGAAAAATAATTGAGATGTCTAAGAACTTTTACAAAATAATAAAATGCGTTTAAACTGTTTTCAAGTCTGCAACTTTATTTACAATTATACCCTTGAGTGGTATAGTGTCTCGTCTCTCTTTTAGTTTATTGCTTGCCTTGCTCATTTCACTGAATGTCTGACCTAATGCAGGCCTTTCAGATTATCTAGAAACCACTACATTTTCTGTAATCTTACCTGTTTCGGAGACTGGTGCAGAATCCAAACATTCAAAGACATGCCATCGAGGTGTTTGACCTAGCAATGAGGAAAAAGGCATCTGGCAGTTTGGACAGTATCCATCATAAACTGGACGTATCTTTGGAGACACATGTTTGTTTTTGTCAGTTCTACAGAACTTTCCTGGAGTGGTCTCCTTGTCTTGAGACTGTTGACTACCATCTCCACAACTTGAACTCTGACTGGAAGACACAGAGGTCTGACAAGCTGCTTCTCTAGGGGACATCTCATGGTCCTTCACCTCCCCTTTGGCTTCTGTGGTTCTTTTTCTGTTTCTGTTTCGTTTTGACTGGTATTTTCCATCTTTTGCTTTTCCAACAGATTTTGGAATATTTTCAGAGCAATTATTTGGGTCAACTAGTTTTGGTTTTCTTTTAGATTTGTATTCCCAAATGTCTTCTTCTAAAAGAGTGTCTTCTAACATGGCAAAATGATTTTATCATTAAAGAGGCGTTAATCTTAAGTAAATTGAGAGTTCATTTCTTGTTACAAAATTTCTAAATGGAATTATTTTCGCTGAGAGAAAAACAAAAGTAACAAAAACCCCACTAACTGGATGGGAATCTACAGCTCTGGTAATGAATACATTGGCAAACTGCAAACCTTATACCTGAACACCTGCTGTTCCATTTATACTGTAACAAAATTAAGAGAACCTACCACAGGGGTGAAGTTTTTGACTGTGGCTATTTCATTCAGGCATCTCAGCCTTTCCCGGGACTTAATTCATAAAAATAAGAATCAGTAATACTTTGAAAATTAGGCACTAATGGAAAATACAGGTTCAGCAGCTTATTCTTAGGACGAGCTTTGTAAAACTGTTATAAAGCTACTTTCCGTTCTCTTTCAAGTGGACGATTGTCCACCTAATTCACAAATCCAACCACAGTCCCTGGGCACATGGCTCAGCAGGAATTTCCAACATTAAGTGGCTACTTCAGTTTACCAGTAAAACTAGTCAAAGAGGTGTGTAATTCTGAAAAAACAAAAACAAAAACAAACCAAAAAAGTAATTGCCCTTATCCATGACTCGTGGATATTCAACAACTTCAGTTTCCCGGGTCAGTCCGTTATCTTCCTCCAGCAGCAATGAACAAACTCTACACAGTGAACAAAAAAAGTTCGAATATGTGAAATGGTGATTGAACTGAGGTCACACTCCTTACTCCAGACCACAGAGGCGATCTGTCCTAAAGGTGGCCAGCCCTCCTTTCTCCAGCCTCAAAACTGAGGTCGCTGACCAGGTGCCTGCCACCACCTCTACCTTCTCTTTTGGCTTTAGAGGTTGCAAGGCTAGCGAGGAGGGCCTTAACCCTCTCCAGATAAAGCAGTCAGCTCCAAAACAGCTGGCAGAACCTCCCCTTCTAAAGACTCCGAGGCCCGCCCTCAGGGACCCTCGCCGCCGCCCACCTGCCACACGCGCCCGCAGGAGCAGCTCCAGCTGCATCCGCTCCCTCGCGACCCCCCACCCCTGGCTCGGCTAACAACCTATTCGCGCCCGCACTTTCAGCACTCCCAGGGTGACAAAACACTGTATTTGTGTATAAGTTAAAGCTACTGGCCAGTCACCCGCAACTTAAATAAGCCTTCTCCCTTGAGGATCGCCCTACCCCTCCCTTTACCTTTAGTGTCTTGGCGGGAACAGCTTCCCGCTGCCAGTGTCGAATCGGCGGATTCTAGTCTAAGAGCGGGACTTTAAAAATAATTTTTAAGTAGCGTTACCTTTTAAGTCCTACAGATTTACTTTATTTTATTTCATTTTTGTTCTAAACCGCGCTAATTTCCAAAGTGGAGGGTGGGGGAACGGTTCCCTTAGCGCTTGTGGGCCGCAGTCCCAAGGGCCTTTCCCACGTTGAATCTGGCGCTGTCAATGTCCAGGCTCAGCCGTGGCCAGGGAACCCAGAGGGGCGGGGTGGCCAGGGGCGGTAGTTTAATTGCGCGCCCGGGAATTGCGACGGTTGGGACTCTGGCATTTGGGCGTATGCTTAAAAAACGAAAAAGTGTCGCTGCCGTGCAGGGGGGCTGGGGAAGGGTGAGGCGAATGCGCCGATTTGAAACCCAAGGACAGTAAACGTTCCACCTCCTCCGGCTAAGCTCTCCCGCGGGCCCGGCAGTCGCCTCGGGAGCCCGCAGAGAACATGGCGGCGCCCGGAGCCCGCGGCTGCGGCCTGGCGGGCCTGCTCCCCGCGCAGACCTCGCTGGAGTACGCCCTGCTGGACGCCGTCACCCAGCAGGAGAAGGACAGCCTGGTCTACCAGTATGTGCAGAAGGTGGACGGCTGGGAGCAGGACTTATCAGTGCCCGAGTTTCCGGAAGGTGAGGGGCTGGCTTCGGGGTGGGGAGCCCTCCCGGGAACCTCCCCTTCCTCGGGGACGGCGCCGTCCCCTGAATCGGTGGGCGAGGCGGGGTTGTGCCGCCAGCGCCCGGCGGGGCCTTCTGACCGGGGCCGCGGCTCGCCCGCTCTGCAATTCCCAGCTGTCCCCAGGGGGCGAGAGAAGGTGGGTTTCTGGAGGGCGGGGACCTGCATATTTGTTCCGTATCCTGAGTCCTGCTCGGGCCTGATGGTAACTAAGTAAACACTCCGTAAATGTTTTTTAGTGGTCCTGGTTGGCAATGATTGCAACGTCCGCGCTACCCTCTCCTTTCAGTTCGGTTCCCCAGCGTCGTCATCTTTCTGCATCATCCTACTTGACATTTATTGATGACTTTTTATGTGCCACACACAGTTCTAAACACTTCAAGAGATATTATCGTATTTAATCCTCTCAACAACCCAGTGACGTGTTATTATTCCCATTTTACATTTGAGGAAACTGAGGCACAGGGAGGTTAAGTAACTTGCCCGGGGCTTCGCAGCCAGTAAACTGCTACAGTTGGATTATACAGACCCCGGATTTCCTGATTTCTTAGCCGTGCTACACTTGTCCGTTCAAAGTCGTGAAACTTCTAATTTTGAAAATCTGGATCAATTATAACCTATCTCCAGGGTTTGAATCCCTGCTGTGTGAGCGTTTGGAATGTGAGGGAATAGATATTTCCAGCAGGCTGTTGGTGAAGCACATCTTGCTATGATAGATGAAAATGTATAATGCCTTCTTTGGATGAGAGTGGCATTGTTTTGCCTGGTGGTATTGGCATGTGTCCTGGCATGTGAAACCACATGTATAGTTAATTGGTTGGATATGGCACGGTTCAGTTATCTCATGGGAGGTAAATTGGAACCTGTCTCTGACAACAGAGTCTTGGGTGTCTTTCTGAGTCTTTTACACCTCCCTTGAGAAGTGCTTATTTTTTCCATTATTAATCTTACACTGGATTTGAAATATTGTGGAATTCTTACAAAAGAATTGGGTGCATGAATGCTTACCCCATCAAAAAACTTTAAAATATTGTATACATATATGCAAACATACAAATTTTTTGAAAATTTTGCAAGAAGGTAGTTAAATAGTAAATACACTGCTGTAAACAAGCAGGCCATCAGCTAGGATTGGAGGGAGTGTTTTTATTTTCTAGTGGTTGGTTGTGTTTATAGTGAGTGTATTTTATTACAGTGAGATTTGACCTCTGTGACTTGTAAGTAGTAATATACATAGTAAAAATATCCAGGCTTTGTATTTGGCATGGTCTGATTTTCTACTAGACCTGATTATTGAGGACAGAATGCTAGAAATGAGTATTTTCTTGGTTTATTTATCAGTAAACTATAATCAAGAAGATAAACATAACTTTATCTCAAAACCTGAATGCTTTGTTCATTTCTTAGAAGAAACACATATTTATGGGAAGCAGTGCAGTATAATGTGTAGATTCAGACCTGGAATTAAATCCCTGTTACTCCATTTGTTGGCTGTGTGATTTTGAGCAAGTTACTTTACTTCTCCAGCCCTACTCTTCTCACTTGTAAAATGGAACTAGTATTTACCTTTCAGGGTTACTGAGTGGATTGGGGGTAATATACGTAAAATTCTTAATTCACAGGAAAGTTTACTAAATGTTAGCAGCTTTTCTATTGTATTCATTGTAATTATTATTATAAAATATATAATTATTATTAATCCTGCTAAGTACCTAGCACAGTAACTGAAAAGTAATCATTCTTTTCATACCCCCAAATCTAAATCACTGTTGACTATTTACAGAAAAGTAATAAAGGACAGATTCATAAATATTTTGCAAGTACGATATGAAATATACATTAGTGTGAAGTTCTGTATGATCACTTGATCTGGTAGATAATTAACATTTTATCAAAATGGATAATTAAGAGGTTACTGTACCTTGAAACCTCACTAGTTTGGACTAGTTGGCAGAAATACTAGTTTGATCTGCAGGGTTTTTTCCTAGAATTTTGTTGTAATTGAGTAACTCCAGTTACTGTTGTTAGTCATTAGCTGTTACTATTTACTTGTTCACCCAATTTTGGCTTTTAGTTAGTAGACAATAATTTCCAAATACCTGCTTCAAGTTCTAAATAATAGTTTTAATAGCTACATTTATTTATAAACAAACTTATTATCTTTATTTTCTTAAATTGTTTAAATAGGGATGCTGTGCTTTTAATATTAGTTTAACAAAATCTTCATCGTACAGAGTTAAAATTTTGAATCATAGTCAAGTAATTATAAATTCTGATTTATAAAGGTACAGATTAATGAATTCTATTTTTATTTTCTTTGGAGGGAAAGGAATACATTCTTCATCAATATTAATGTTGCCTCCATGAAATCTATAACAATAATAGTATATTTTGCTTAACTTTGCATTTAAAATATTTTGTATTTGGGGTCTTACCCAAGTCCAGAACATTTCAGCTTATCCTCTTTTATGAAATTCACTTGGGCATTTTATATGTCTGTCCTTACATACATTTTGCTCCTTTTTGATGTTTAGTCATGTTGTTCTCTTTTTAAGCTTGACTTTCTTTCTCAATAGCCCTTTTATACCTAATTCTTTATGCAATCAGGTTCTCTTAATATATGATATTTCCTCGGGGTTTTTTTGCCCAAATGTGTTGCACTTACCAACTTTCACAGACAGACTATTATACTATTTCTGAAAGAATTCAGTAGCTTTTTCTTGCTGTTTTTTGCAGACAGCATCGTAATAGCAGCTTTCCCCTCCTCTACCCCTCTGGTTTCCCTATCCCTGCCCCATCCTCTTCTTTTCTTTCTTCTCTCTTTGGGCCTTTAATCTCAACAAATTTGCCTTCTTGGTCTTTTCCTTCAAATCACAAATACCTGTTTTGTCATAGTCATGAAGATACATCATGTCTTTTATTTATTTATTGATAGAAAAAGGTGGTTCTTAATAAGCAGAAAAATAAATTCAACTGCCACAGCCTTTATATAGTGCTAGCATCTCTTAAGGTGTTAGACTATTTACACTAGTCTTAGAAAAAAACAAAGGCTTGTATTTTAATGTAAAGTTTTAAATAAATTTTCTCTTTGTCTTTTCCTTTAATAATTGTAATTTATTTTGTATAAATTTCAGGATTAGAATGGCTGAACATGGAAGAACCTATTTCTGTCTATAAGGATCTGTGTGGAAAAGTGGTCATCCTTGATTTCTTCACCTACTGCTGCATAAACTGTCTTCACCTATTGCCAGATCTCCATGCATTAGAACACACATACTCTGATAAAGGTATCTGCTCTTTAATTAGATTCTAACAGACTGTCCTGGCATAGGCACTGGAAGAGTAGCTGACTCATTTGCTCATAGGAGAATGAACGTTTGGCAAGACTTCAGTGATTCTAAAAGTAATCCCTAATCTATGAATTAAGGACTCTGTGTGCCTTTTCATGAAGGGTTAAGCTTAGTGATAATGATTTGCCTGTGTAAAGAACTAGCATTTAGTATATGGTTTTTCTCTGAGGATAAGGGCATAATTTAACTTTTTTCATGATCAGGTATTTAAAAAGGTCTTTTTGTATGTCTAGGCTTACCTAAATTTTTTCTATGAAAAAATGAAGTATATGACATTAATTTTATGCTCTTCTCAATGTGATATAAAGGTTTAAAGTTCTTATTAGGAAATGTGATTCATCTTCCATTAGTATCAAATGACATCAACTATAGTGGAATGTAAAAGGTTATAACAGATACTCTTTCTTTGACCTTGCTTCATTAAAAAATGATTTATTGCAGCTGATGTTTTTCAAACCACACTAGGAAATCCTCTTTTATGGTATGACAAATTCTGAAGATGTAAGATTATACTTATTTTCTCCAGAAGTTTGAAAAATTATCAGATCTTTTTTTGGTTATCTACTCTTTTCTAAAAAGAAAGTATGGGAGTAAATGAAATTAATTAAAGGTTCCATTTAATTAGTTTTAAATGAATTGAAGCTCTAGTCTTGAAGCGGATAAAAAAGAGATAGGAACACTGATTTGTGAGAGTAAAGATGGGAGTAGACTATACATGTACAAAAATGAAGGATATCTTGAAACTTAGTTTGAAAAAGGAGTGACAGATAAAATCTTCAGTGCAAGTGGAACTTTTAGATGCTTTTAAGTTGTAATAGGTTGTATCTTAAAATTACCAATCAAAGGATTTATCAAGAACTCAGATATTCTCAGTAGCTGAATCATGTTTTCAAAAATTTATCTGTATGGATTTAAGAAATATGGGTATCTTATTATCTCCTAGGTTTTGGATGCCAGTGTTTCTTGTTCAAGCCAGTACATTTATTGAACATGTATTATGTGCAGGGTACTCTGCTAACTGCTGAGGAAATATATAACAAAGTTGAATAAAAAGCATTATGGAACCTGAGGAAAGGAGTAACTCATTTTGCCTAGAAACATTGGAAAAGATTTCTCAGGGAAGCAGACAATTGAGCTAGAACTTGAAAAATGAGCAGGAGTGCAGCTGAAAATGAAAATAAGGCAGAGGAAGCATCAGGTAAACAAGCATGGAGGTACAGAAGAGTAGGATTCTTGCTCCAGGAACAGGTAAATAATTTAGTGTGGCAAGATTGTAAGGGCTCATGGTAATAAGAGTAGAAGGAGCCAAAGGTAGGTTAGGTTAGGACTGCGTTGTGAAATGCATTGTATAACATTTTTAATAGTTTAGACTTTTTCTTCCATTGAGGATAAAGAGATGTTGAAGGTTGTTTTTGATTTGATTTGTTTGTTTTTTAATAGAATGATGATATTTGTGTTTTAGAAAGTCACTAGCCACTGGGTTAAGAATCCCAAAGTTAACCATTTCCATACCATACCATTTAGATAACCCCTAAAAGACTATTTGGTTAACTTAACTGCTTAACCCCATACCTGAAGCAAATTCAGTGACTTCCTAGAATGGATCATAGTAATCTCTGACCAATTTTCTGGAAACGTTCCTTTTATAGCACATTGTGACAAAAAATGAAAAATATTTCTACATACAAATACACTTCTGAAAAGTAAAATACTTTGTAAGTGGAGAGAGAATTCTGGGAAGATAGAGGAGTAGGAAACAACAGGAATCAGTCCCCATCTAGCCAACAATTACACTGACAGAATCTGTCTGATATAATTGTTTTGGAACTCTGGAGTCTATTGAAGGCTTCTAACTTCCAGGGGAAGGCTTGGACTGTAAGATGTGGTTAGTTTCAGTCAATTTCAGCTCTCAGCACGGTAGTAGCTACTCATCTTCCAGCCCAGCGCTCCATGGCAGGCAGCTGTGCACATGTTCCTGGAGCAGTTTGCACATATCTTGCAGTATCCATGGTGGGCAAAAAAGACCTTATCCTCCAAATATCAGGGATCGGTGCTCTGATCTCTGGTTGCTCCTTATGATTAGAGAGGTGCAGACAAAGAGGCAGTGGCCATTATGGTTGCACCTTCCCACAGTGCTGCAAGCCTCTCTCCCCCGGCTGAAGTGACTTTCAGGGAATTTAAAGGGATAGTACCCTTTTCCCCACTTCATTTTCTCTTTTTCCTCTTATGGGAGCCAGATGTTGAATGGGACATTCAATAGCAACTGGATATACAGAGAAACTTAGTTACCACACAGGCCCTGGGGAAGGTGCAGGCTCAGAAAAGACATGAAAAGACCTTAAGTTTATACCTCAGGGTGATCCTTGGCACAGAGATACCCCACAACAATAAAAAACAAACAAACAAAAAAATCCAGCAAACCCTGGAGAAGGGAGAGAATCTGATTTCCACGGTTGCCATATTATTAGATGCAAATGTCCAGTTTTTAATGAAAAATCACAAGGCACACAAACAAACAGGGAAGTGTGGCCCATTCAAAGGGAAAAAATAAACCAACAGAAACTGTCCCTGAAAAAGACTTGATGGCAGATCTATGAGCCAAAGACTTTAAAACAACTGTCTTAAAGATGCCCAAAGGACTAAAGGAAGAAGTAGAAAAAGTAAAGAAAACAGTGTATAAACAAAATGGAAGTAAGACTAAAGAGATAGAAAACCTAAAAAGAAGCCAAAAACAAATTCTGGAACTGAAAAGTACACTAACTTAAATGAGAAATTCACTGCAAATGCTCCTTGACTTAACGATGCGGGTACATCCCAATAAACCCATCAACCCATTGTAGATTGAAAATATCATAAGTTGGAAGTGCATTTAATGCTGGCAACATAGCAGACAGTCCCCAACTGTCTTAAAAATTGTCTTACAATTTTTCAACTTTATGATGGTACAAAAGCAATATGCATTCAGTAGAAACTGTAACCGTATTGTAAGTTGTAAGGAGCTCCTCAACTTACAGTGGGGTTAAGTCTGGATAAACCTATCATAAAGGTGAAAAATTGTAAGTCAAACCATCATAAGTTAGGGTCTGTAGAGAGATTCAAAGGCACATTTGAGCAGGTAGAAAAAAGAATCAGCAAACTTACAGACAATAGAAATGATCGAGTCTGAGAAACAAACAGAAAAAAGACTGAAGAAAAGTAAACGAAGCCTAAGGGACCCGTGAAACAGCATCAAGCAGACCAACATATGCATTGTGGCAGAGAATATTTGAAGAAATAATGGCTAAAAACTTCCCAAATTTGATGAAAGATGTGAACATAAACATACAAGAAGCTCAGTGAATTACAAGTAGGGTGAACTCAAAGAGAACCACACCAAGACACATTACAATCGACCTTCTGCTAAAAACCAAAGATAAGCAATTTTTAAAAAAATTTTTACTTGTAATTATTATGGATACATAATAGTTGTGTATATTTATGGGGTACATGTAATGTTTTGATATGGGCATACAGTGTGAATTAATCAAATCAGGGTAATTGGTATATCCATCCCCTCAGTCATTTATCATTTCTTTGTGTTAGGAACATTCCAGTTCTACTCTTTTAGTTATTTTAGAGTATACCCTAACTTATTGTTGATTATGTTCACTTTGTTGTGCTGTCGAATATTGTTCATTCTATTTATCTAACTATATTTTTGCACCCATTAACCATCCCCACTTTCTCCCCTCTCCCTATTATCCTTCCCAGTCTTTTGTAACCTTCATTCTACTCTCCGTCTCCATGAGATCAATTGTTTTTAATATTTAACTCCCACATGTGAGTGAGGACATGCAAGATTTGCAAAGACAAAGAATTTTGAAAGCAGCAAGAAAGAAGCAGTTTATCACATACAAGGGATCTTCATTAATCAGCTGATTCCTCATCAGAAACTTTGGAGGCCAGAAGGCAGGGGGCCAATATGTTCAAAGTGCTAGAAGAAAAAAAGATTGTCAAACAAGAATCCTAAAACTGGCAAACGGTCCTTCAGAAGTGAGAAAAAAAGACATTCCCAGATAAACAAAAGCTGAAGCAATTTATTACTAGATCTGCCCTGATAGAAATGTTAAAGGAGTCCTACAGATTGAAATGAAAGGACACTAGACAATAATTCAAAGCCTATAAAGAAATAAATATCCCAGTAAAGGTAAATACATGGGCAATTATAAAAGGTGGTATTGTAGCAATGGTGTGTGACTCCACTTTCGATTTTCTACATGGTTTAAGAGACTAACACAGTTAGAAAGTTATTCTAAAAGCCAGTGTTACTGTAACTTTGTTTTGTAACTTCACATTTTATCTTCTGCATAATTTAAGAGAATAATGTATTAAAATAATTATTAGTTTATGTGTTTGGATACAATATATAAAGATGTAATTTTGTGACATCAACAACTGGAAGGGGTAGGGATGGAGCTGTTAAAGGAGCAGAGTTTCTGTATATTATTAAATCTGGTATAAATTCAAATTAGAGTGTTATAACTTTAGAATGTTAAATGTAATCCCCATGTTATCCACAAAAAAATAGCTAAAGAATATACATACACAGAAGGAAATAAGAAAAGAATTTAAACGTTTCACTACAAAAAAAATCAACTAAACACAAAGACAGTAATGCAAGAAATGAGGGACAAAAAAGCTCTAAGGCATGTAGAAAACAAATAGCAAAATAACAGAAGTCAGTCTTTCCTTATCAGTAATTACTTTAAATGTAAATGGTTTAAGCTCTCCAATCAAAAGGAGCGATTGACAGAATGGATAAAGAACATGATCCAACTATATCTTGGTTACAGGAGACTCACTTTAGGTCCAAGGACACAAATAGGTTAAAAGTAAAAGGAGAGAAAAGGATATTCTATGCAAACAGTAGCCAAAAGAGGGCAGCTATATTAATATCAGGCAAAATGGACTTTAAATCACAAAAGATCAAACTTTTTACTAATAAAAAGTTCATACATCAAGAAGATAAACAATTATAAACACTTACGCACTTAATAACAGAGCGTCAAAATATATGAAATAAGAATTGACAGAATGGAGGGAAGAAGTGGAAAATGCTACAATAGTAATTGGAGAATTCAGTATCCAACATATACAGACCACTCTACCCAACAACTGGACACATAACACACATTCTTTTCATGTGCATATGGGACATTTTCCAGGATAGACCATATGTTGGGCCACAAGTTAAGTCACAACAGACTTTAAAAAATAGATATTATACAAAGTGTCTTTTTCAGTCACAATGGAATGAAGTTAGAGATCAATAACAGAAGAAAAACTGGAAAATTCAGAAGTTTGTGGAAATTAAGACAACACATCTTAAACAATCAGTGAACCTAAGGAGAAATCACAAGGGTAATTAGAAAATTCTTAGAGATGAATGAAAAGGAAAACACAACATGTGAAAACTTATGGCACATGGTGAAAACAGTTATAGTGTGGAAATTTATAATTATAAATGCTTACATTAAAAAACAAGAAATAGGCTGGGCACGGTGGCTCATGCCTGTAATCCCAGCACTTTGGGAGGCTGAGGTGGGAGGTTCCCTTGAGGCTAGGAGTTCAGGACCTGAGCAACATAGCAAGATCCTCTCGCTACAAAAAATTTTAAAAATTTAAAAAACAAATATTTCAAATCAACAACCTAACTTTATAACTTAAGGAACTAGAAAAAGAATAAAGTAAACCCAAACCTAACAGA
This sequence comes from Daubentonia madagascariensis, assembly GCA_023783475.1. NCBI lineage: Eukaryota > Metazoa > Chordata > Mammalia > Primates > Daubentoniidae > Daubentonia > Daubentonia madagascariensis. Next base: position 20,593,720 of record JAKFHU010002573.1, read on the forward strand.
AGGAAGGAAATAAAGATTCAAGCAGAGAAAAGCAAAATAAATAATAGAGAAAATTAGTGAAACCAAAAGTTGGTTCTTCAAAAATATCAACACAATTGACAAACCTTTAGCTAGATGGACTAAGAAAAAAGGACTCAAATTACTAATATCAGGAATGAAAGTAGAGACATTACTACTGGTTCTATAGAAATAAGGATTGTAAGAGAGCACTCTTAACATTGGTACACCAAAAAATTGGATAACCTAGGTGAGATAGACAAATTCCTAAAAGCACAAAACCTACCAAGACTAAACCATGAGGAAATAGAAAATCTACGTAGACCTATATTTAATGGCATTATTCGAAATAGCCAAAATATGGAAGCAACTCAAGTGTCCATCGACAGATGATGGATAAGGAAAATGTGGTATGTGCATACAGTGGAGTATTAGTCAGCCTTAAAAAGAGAGGAAATTCTGACAACATGGAGTAACTTTGAGGATTTTATGCCAAGTGAAATAAGCCAGTCACAAAAATTCAAAGGCTGTATGATTCCACTTACATGAGGTATTTAGAGTAGTCAAAATCATGGAGACAGAAAGTAAAGTAGTGGTTCCTGGGGGTGGGGGATGGGGAGCTATTGTTCAGTGGGTTCAGTGTCAGTTTTGCAAGACGAAAAGAGTTCCAGATGTGGAGGATGGTGATGGCTGCACAATACTGTGAATGTGTACTTAATACCCTGAACTGTACACTTACTAATGATTAAAACAGTAAATGTTATGGGGAAAAAAACTTGTAAACACAAAAGTGGGTTTTTAGCCCTTATTTTTAAAATCAATATTAAAAGGGCAAAATTATGCCCCGCTGGGAGGGGTACAGTCAATGGTGTGTTGGAGCTGGCTCCTAAAAGCTGATAAGAGCCATTTGTTAAATAAGGAAGAAAATTTTTTAGCCAGTTGTAAGCTTGAAATCAGCCACAGTGGATATGTTTATACTATGGATGTCAACAAATGCTACAAAGCAGGGTTTTGGGGTTTTTTTAATTGCTTTTTGCCCCCCCCTTACTATTCCCCAAATAAAAGAGCTAGTTTACTAGCAAATCACTGGGTATGATATGTTACCCCAATAGCTTGTTTGTTAGGGTGGTGAAATACTGACTAACTTATTTGTTTTTCTGTATTTGGCTGTTAGAATATTGTTTGTGGAATAAATTTTTAAGCATTAAAAAAATACTTTGTAGGTAGTCTCAACATTGTAATTTCAAAGAAATATTACTTCAATAATGTGCTGCTATATAAAAATCCAGGTAACTTAAAAGATTTTTATACTGATCAGAAGATAAGTTCAATTCATATTCCCAAAAGCAGACATACCGAGATATGATCACATGACAATTCAATAAGCTGTCACTAAATTAAATTTTTATTGTAGTTAAATTGTCTTCGCTCATTACTATTTGATATATTTCTGAATATATCTGCAGCAATGCTATTTATGTTCTTGAAGCAACATTTGGCAGTGTATTTTAAATTCCATGGAATGTTCAGTTCATTGTATCAGAAAGCTAAAAATGATCCACAGAGTGAGGAAGTGCTTATTAATTCAAAACATTCTGAAAGAGGCCCAATTTAATAACCAACATCTCTGTACAACATCTTTTAAACTCCCATTTTATAATAGGGGCCAGTATCACTTTCACAGTGGCATATGAGAAATTACAAATACCAAAGAGTTTTAAAGCAAAAAGTGAAAGATAATAGTAATGAATTGTTCTGATGTTTAAACATTTTTTAAGAATGTAACTGCCCCGAAGTTGTTATTAATTCATAATAATTTAGCACATATTTATATTAAACTGACAGGTATCTCAGTGGTATTTTTCCCTTTTCTACTTGAGAGTTTTTAAGGTTTTTTTTTTAACCTTTTTATGCTGCATACATTAATTGTATGTTATATAATACTCAAATTTAGCACAATGGCCATTATCTGAGGAAAAGTATTCTTGTTTTATAAGAAAACGTCTATTAGGAAAACTTTGTGTATTTTAACGTGTGATTGCTAGGTGTATGCTGATGTGTAACTAAATCAGGCTTTTAAAAATCTGAATTTCATATTACTACTGAGTAAATGCTAGTATTCTCATTATGTAGATATACCTCTTTTTACACTTTATTAAAAATTAGGAGATTGCATTTTTAACTTTATAGTGAAACTGAACCTTTAAATCAGTCAATATATAATTTCACTATGTGTCATGGTTCCCAAAACCACCACCAGATTCAGTAATTCATTAGGAGGGCTCATGGGATTCAGAATATAGTTGTGCTCATGGCTATACTTTATTACAGTGAAAGGATACAAAACAGAATCAGGAAAGGGAGAGGATGCATGGGGCTACGTTCAGGGAAGACCAGGTGCAAGATTGTAGAGTCCCCTCTCTGTGGAGTCAACTCAGGATGGGCTAAATTCCCCCAGCAAGGAGTTGTGGCAATACCTTTGAGATGTTGCCTACCAGAGAAACTCGTTAGAGGCTCAGTGTCTGAGGTTTTTATTGGGGGATGTTTATGTAGGCAGCTTCTGCTTGTGGCCATCTTCCAAAATTTTAGATGCCCAGAAGGAAAGCAGGTTGTTCAGCATAAACTATTGTTTTTACAAACATGTTAGGTGTAGTGAGCTACTCTTATTAGTTTTGGGAATGGTGAAAACCCTCCCAAAACCTAAGCTCCTGGATGCCAGGCAAGAGCCAATCTTGTTTGCAGGCCTTTCAAAGGATAGCAATCAAGCCTGCTGTGTTAACTCTTTTATGGACACATTCTATATTTTCTTTTTTCAGCTGTTCATCTATTTATTATTCTGTTCTTAAATAGTTAAAGTACTATGGAAATTTGTCCAATTTATGGAAGATTTTCAGGATGTTTAGTGCAGATAACAGCCTGACATCAGTTTTTGGTTGGCTTTCAAATTTGCTTCTGATCTTTGCTTCAATCTAGTGTTCAGTTATTTTGATTCTTTCATTTCATGTTTCTGTTGTTATTAGTATAAAAACTAACATTCTACCTCTCCAGTATCTTTTCCACATCCTTTTCCTCCTCCCTCAAGGCTGTTCCAACTTCCTTGGCTTTCCTGCACTTCCTCAATATCATTATTACTCTTGCTTTAACACCTTGACACACAGCGTTTCCTCTGCCTAGAATGACCTTCTCATCCTTTTTGTCTGGTAAAGTGATGCTTGTCTTTTAGATCTCAGAATGTCTCAGTTTACAGGTTTTTTTTAAACATCTTTGAAAGTGCCTCAGATGTTCTCAATCTTTGCGTATTGGCTGTGGTTAAACTACATTTTCCACTGTAGTATATGCAATTGTAATTGAATACAGTTGAATCTGTATATGTATACCTCTCTAAAAAAATAAGACCTTTCAAGCTTTTAAATTGATTTATTTCAAAAAGTTATTTTATTACTAATATTTTAGGAGCAGTTTAATTTTTGATATGGTTCCTCCTTCCCTCATTTCCTTCCTTCCTCTTCCATCTCTCCTTTCTTCTTTCCCTTTCCTTCTTCTTTTAAGTGGACAAGTTTTGATCCTTATGTTGGCAAAAGAGTCATAAAAGGGAGAATCTTTTGTGTCCCATTTTTATTGTGTATGATAAACAGAAAAAGCAGTATGATTTAAGAAAAATCTCTGTGTACTTCAGGGTTCTTATTGAAAAAAATGGGTTATTTTTATAATATATGTGATACATTATAATATATTTTATGATGAATATTGCATATGTAATATGTATAAAATGTATATGGACTTAACTCACAGATTCTTATTTAATTCATTACTTTCATTGTTTATTTTGATGTTCAAATTGTCCATGATCTGACTAATGGGATCCCCTTCAGACTATCTCCTTTGTTCTTTTGACATGTCCTTATCACTTTTTGAGTACTTCCCTACTTATCACCCCAAAATATTTCCAGATTCATCTTGTACTTTCCCAGCCCCGTCCCTGAATCAGTCATTTCTCTAAGGAGCTCTGATTCCTTTCAGTGGGGAATGGTGTCGAGAAACCAAGATCTAGGCACTAGATGTGCTCATTGCTACTGGGGTGTCTTTGCTTCTAGTCCCTCTCAAATAATTAAAAAATTACTTAGGCTAGTCCCTCCTACCCCCCATGAGCTTAAGTTATTTGGTTGAAGTACAGTTAGATTCAGTTGTTTCTATTTGTATTCCATTTTAGGCACCACCCCCATCTTTGTTGATTTTATTTGTTTTTGAGTGTGTAAAACAACATGGTCTTTAAAGTGAGAACTAAATAGAAAGGTGTACTCATTCTGTCCACCCATTCCTTCTATTTGTTCCTGCCTTCCCATTTCTGTCACATATTTTTAAATTTCCTTTTCTTTTTTTAAATAAAAGGTGACATACTGTTAGACATTTTTGTATACTTTGCTTTTTTCATGTAGCAGTTTATCCTGTGTAACTGACCATTCCATATCAGTTCATAGAGAACTTTCTGACTTTTAAAAATAACTGCATAGTACTCCATTACCTCTGTGTACCATAATTTATTCAGCCACTCTCCTTTTCTGTATGTATCGGCTCTTATCTAAACTTCCAATATTCAGCAGTTATAAACAATACATAACCTTGTGGATATACTTTTGTCTTGCTGGTGGTATATCTTAAAGGTAAATTCCCAGAAGTGGGATTGCTGGATCAAAGTTAAATGCATATGTAGGTGTGTTGGGTATTGCCAAATCCCCCACCAGGAGAGTTGCACCAGTTTGTATTTCTACTAGCAGTGTGCAAATGTGCCTCTTTTTCTCCATTGCTGCTTCAATAAAATGTTTTGACATACTTTTAAGTTTTTACCAATCTATTAGGTGAGAAATGGTATCTTGGTATAATTTTAAATTGCATTATAGAGTGGAGTTAAACATCTTTTCATTTGTTTAATATGGCTATTTATTGTATATGAGGTTTTGTCTACCATTATATCCTCTAACTGGTTATTGTTTGGGTATATAAAGGCTATCGGTTTCCATGTGTTAATTTTATATTCTGCTACCTTTCTGAATCTTTTATTATTTGACTTAGTTTTATAATTGATTCTCTGAGATTTTCCTGACATACTATTATATCATCTGCATATAGAAATCTTCCAGTTTCTAAATGATTTCACTTATGCCTCTAAATGATTTCACTTGTCTAATCATGTTGGCTAATCCCCCAACCCCACCTCAATTCATTGTTAAATGATAGTGTAGAGAGCAGGCATCTTTCCTTTGTTCCTTATCTTACTAGAAATACTTCTGGTGTTTCTCCATTAAGTAAGAGACTGGTTTTAGTACTCATAGTTACATTTATTTAATCAATTAACAAAGTATAAAAGATAAATTTACTTTTAAGTAAATTATATGTCAGTAAACCTAACATTAAAGAAGAATCTATCTCTGCTGTTTTCGGATTTGGAAGAGAATGGTGGCCACTCAATTTTGAATCTCCCCACTAGTTCTCCCTTCCCTCCCCAAACATAAAAACAACAAGGAGAGCAAGTAAAATCACACTTGACCCTACATTCCACAATACTAGGAGACAGACAATATCATGGCCTTCACATTACACATGCTAACGACAGGTACAAGGGAGGCTTAAAAGACTCCATAAGAAAGAGTAGAGTGGTTCAGAGAACTTAGGCAAAGCACAGACAGAATAACTCCCTTACCCCCAGAAACAGAAACTTCAATACAAAATGCAAAGTACTGAACACAGATTTGGACATACTAATCATATCACCAACCCTTAAAGGAGTGTAAGACTAGCAATGGAAGCCTCAGAGAAACATTGCTTCTGGGAAATAATCAGATATGTAGGCAAGGTGTGGTTTCCTTTGGAGATAGATCAACTTAAGGGAAAGAAGGAAATGGAGGGAAAAGTTAAGGATCCAGCAGATAATAAAAGAGAAGACATATCGACTCTTTTCTCCAATAATGTTATTCATAAATGAAACTACCCAGAAAATGGGAACTGTCAGAAGAGGGCACCCTCAAACTAGGAACCCTGTCCACAAAATGAAGAGAGGAATAGAAAAAAGCAGATCGCATCCATCTAAAAACTACTGTAAAAAAGATGAGAATGCAATTCAAAGTTGAAATGCTGATAAAAATTTTCTAATAATCACAAAATTGACACAACAAACACAGTGCTTCATATTGGATTAAATATCATCAACCAGCATTTAGGAATAATGAAAAACAGCTTGCATCAGAAATTCAAAAACTAAGAAAGGGACAGAAAAGAAAAAAAGGAAGGAATGAGTGTGGATTAAACTCAGGAGAGAAATAAAAAGTTCAAAATTAATTAGAAATGAAAATTAAATTATAAGGTGCCCAAGGGACAATAAATTCATATAAAAATTAAATAAGGGGCATTAAAGAAATGCAGGGAGGAAAAACCCAGAGAATGAAAATGAACCAAAGAAAGAAGTAAAAAGGTTTAGAGAAAAAAACGATTGAACTGGAAGACAGACAGAGGAGATCCAACATAAGACTACTTGGCGACCCTCAAGAAAATCAAAACAACTGGCTGGAACTAATATCTAAAATTAGAATCCAAGAAAACTTTCTGGAAATAAAAGAAACTTTGAGTCTGCGTATTGAAAGGGTACCTACGTATTTCCATGGTACCTACCATCGAAAATTGACCCAGAACAGTCCAAGAAGTATCCTGGTAAAATTATTATACTTTAAAGATTAAAAAAAGTAAAATCCTCAAGACCTCTAGACAAAAAGATGACTTATAAAGCCATATAAACTAGACTGGTCATACTTTTCACAAATAACATACACAGCAAAGCAACAGTAGAGCAACATTTCAAGAATCTTAATGAGTATAAACCGAGGTGATGATATCCAACCATTTGTCCTTCCAGAATTAAGGCTATAAAAAACAGTTTGAACGTCCAAGAACTCAGAGAATACTGTGTACACATACCACCAGGAGCAATGAGAAATAATAACGGATTTATTATAGGTACTTGACCTTTATGTAATTGTGCAGCTGGCTAAGTAGTCTACATGAGGCTGTTGCTTCTATATGCCTCTACAGTCTACCTGATTTTGTTTACTTTTCTCGATCTTCGAGCAGAGGGGGGTGTGTGTGTGCGCACACATGTGTGTTTTGGTTCGTGGGTTTTGGTTTCGAGTTAACAGCTGTAATAGAAGGATGAACTATTGAGGAATCACACCTCCTGATGGCAGATCAGACAGTTGGAGAGGTGAATATGAAGTAGCAGCGGAGAACAAGGGCAAACTAGAAAGAACCTGTCAGCATGAGCTAGCACCCACAAGGATGAACTGGAACTCATGGAAGCTTCCAGTTTAGATAATGAAGGGCAGCTAAACTTTCGCCTGGCCCAGGAATTGGAGAAGCTGAGGGAAGAGACCTTCAACCCTTGTATTCTTACTGCTTTCATTTGCTCGTGCACCTTTGCCTATCCCTTTATTTTTATTCTTTCTGATTCACTTTGTTTTAGATGTATCTCTTATATACAGAATGTATCCAAACATTTTTCTTGTAAAAGATGAGTTAAGCCTGTTCATATTTATTCATGTGACTGTTATGTATAAGTATTGTGTTATGATATGTATTAATATTATGTGTATTAGGCTATAGTTGTGTTTCTCTACATGATGCGCTTTCTTTGCTATTTTATTTTACTAATTGCTTTTGATATTTAGAAATATTTGTACCTTTGTACTTACTTAAAAAATAGCAAATTTTAATTGAGATTTTACTGTATACTAGGTACTATGCTAAATGCCTTAGACAGATCATCTCTTTTAATCTACCTGTCCTATGAGGCAGTTACTGTTATTTTCCTCATTTTACAAATGAGAAAACTGATGAACAGAGAGGTTAAGTAACTCACCCAAGGTAACAAATGTGTAGTATCCTTCCCGCTCCTCCCACCACCTTCACACCCAGTCCCCAGGCAACCGCTACTCACTGCATTTTTTTCCTCTCAGCTGCTTTCAAGGGGTGTATGTGTGTGTTTAATCTTTGGTTTTCAGCAGTTTGTTTATGATATGTCTAGACATGGTTTACTTTTAATTTTTTATTTGGTGTGTACTGATCTTGAATTCTGTAAATTTATATCTAACCAAATTTTGGAAGTTTGGGCATTATTCAAATATTTTTCTGCTGTAATCTATTTTCTCTTTCTGGAACTTCTAGTGCTTTATCTTTTGAAACTGTTGCACAGGTCCCCGAGGTTCTATTCAGGTTTTTTTGATCTTCTATCTTTGTGTTTTTTAGGTTGGATAATTTCTGTTGAGGTATCTTTTAGGTTCATTGACCTTTTCTCTGTCATCTCCTTTTTGCTATTGAGCTCATCCAGTGAATTTGTGTTGTTTCTCAGTTTGAAAATTTTTAGTTTTTATTTATAGTTTCTATTTCTCTGTTTATGTTTCTTATCTTTTCATTTACTTCATATGTGTTTTTCTTTACCTCATAGAGCACAGTTGTCATAGCTGCTTTAAAGTCTTTGCTAATTCAAACATATGCTTTATTTTGGCATTGGTATCTGTTGATTTTTTTTTTTCCTTGATAATAAGTCACATTACCTTGTTCTTTCAGTGTCAGGTAATTTTGGATTATATCCTGGACATTGGAATATTATGATATGTAAACTCTGCGTTCTATTATAGTCCTCTAGGGAATATTGATAGCTTTGTTTTGGTAAGCATTCAACCTTGTTAGTTCAAATTATAAGTTCTGTCTCATCTTCCGTCAGCTCTCTCTCCTTCTGTCAACCCAGTAATTCACTTCTCAGCTCTCTAAGCATTTGCTACACTTTTTTGGGTGTTTCTCACACATGTGCAGTTTAGAGGTTAAACCAAGACATGTGAGTGTTTATACTCAGAAATGAGGAATCACCTTCTCCAGCTCTCTTCCCCACAGGGTTTCCCCCACATTGTCCGGTTTTCTTGGTTTCTTGGGCCAGAAATGCAATGGGGTATCTATTACAGTTTTAGCCACTGTATGACTTCAAAACTGGGGCCCACTCTCAGGGCAAAGCCAGGAAAAGGGGGTAAAAACAAAATAAAATTGGAAATTCACCCTTATGTGGTTTGCTTTTCCAAGTTTTGACCCCCTTCCATAATCCCCTTGGTTTTGTTTACTTAGTCTTGAAGCAGAGGCGGGGGTATGCGTTCTAGTTGAGAGTTAGTTGTAGTAATAGAAGGGTGAGCTGTTGGGGAATTACACCTCCTGATTTGTGTGGTTTTATTTGTTCTTCATGCTGGTTTGAGTAGTTTTTGATAGATGTGTTGGGAGATTTGAATTTACATAACTGTTGTTACCTCTGTTACCTTGGTAATCAGTTTTTTTCTCTCAATCTGGCCTAACATGTCTTTTTTTGGTACTAACTTCTTGAAATAATGTATTGATTGGGTAAAAGAAATAATGTTGTTTTTAGTTTTCAGCAGTTCCATCTATAAGAAGGTTTGTTCTAAGAACTATATAGTAGGAATTTTAAATAAATCAAAAACCTTATATTCATTCTATTAAACTGTAATGTTAAGGTTAAGTCAGAAAATTTATGAGAATAATTTGAAAATAAATAACCAACAAAAGCAGTCATAGTCAACTCTGAATTTCAAAGGGGCTTATTCTAGGTGGAAAAAATTTCAACATCTTCATAAGAAAATAAAGACTATTTTTTTAAAGCTTTGTTTGGATAGAGGACATAAAGAGTTTTAGTCCTGCAAAAGACACGTGAATTTGATCATATATATTTTTATGTAGTAATCAAGATTGCCATAAAATTTAAATTTGTTAATCTTTTTATGTGTGTTTAAATGCAGTTGAAGATACTAATATAGTTCCACTTTTTTAAAAAACTACGGACTCCTTATTTTTATAAATGACTCAAAACCTAATATGTGGATGATGATATGAAACCTTTAATATTTCATAGTGTTTAACATATCATTCTTTCCTTTCAGATGGTCTTCTGATTGTTGGTGTTCACTCGGCTAAGTTTCCAAATGAAAAAGTCCTGGATAACATTAAGAGTGCTATTCTTCGATACAATATCACCCACCCTGTGGTAAATGATGCAGATGCCAGCCTGTGGCAAGAACTAGAAGTTTCCTGCTGGCCAACTCTGGTCATACTTGGACCCCGTGGAAACATGTTATTTTCTTTGATTGGTGAAGGACACAAAGATAAATTATTTTTATATACTTCAATAGCTTTAAAGTATTACAAAGACAGGGGACAGATCACAGATAATAAAATTGGGATAAAACTGTATAAAGATTCTTTGCCACCTTCACCATTGCTATTTCCTGGCAAAGTAACAGTAGACCATGTTACTAATAGATTGGTAATAGCAGACACTGGACATCATAGAATTTTGGTCGTTTGGAAAAATGGACAAATTCAGTACAGCATTGGAGGTAAAGTTTGCTTCTAATTATGATATACAATGCATTTTATAGTAAAATAGTTCAGATAAATATATAAAAATTGAAATTTATAAATAAGAACTGATAGAAAGGCGATATGCCTTGACTTGTAAATTTACCACAAAATTATTTTGTTCATTAATGTATGGTATCTGAATTAACCTCTCCTTACTCCCTCATAAAACAAGCAAAAATGCCCAAAAAGCTCTAGATCAAAAGGAGGAGATTGTTAAGGTATAGCTTTTAAGGATATTGTGTATCCCATCTTGTTTTTTAAAAAACTGCCACACTTAATTTTTTTGTGTTTTTTTGTGCTTTAACTGTGTCTTAAGAAAATATATACATTTTGGATTTCAGACATTTATATGGGAGTATTATATTTCAGTTTCCACCAAAATATAGCTATATCTTTTCATCAGTACCCTACGAACTTGAGATTTAGATTATAAATTAAATAAACTAGGATTTGCACATAATTTTACTTTTCTCTCCTTTCTTCCGTAATAACGTAAGCATACGTCTGGATCTATTTCCCTTGGGTGTAGCAGAGTATCAGTATTATCATGCAAGCATAGATGGTTTTGTTCTATATTTCTCTGGTCTTAGATCTAAAAATGCCTCTTGGTTACGTCTACATAATTAATAAAATCGAAGTACATTCTATTAATTCTGCTTATCCAGGCTGAACTGACATCTAACAACATATTAGTCAAAGAGAAAATTAATTCATCTCTTTGCAATCAATCCTGATTTAGTAACATATGCAACATTAGTTCATAAAGTAGGGGTATCTGAGTTCCTGTTGCAAATAAGCTAATCATACTCCCAAGCCCCAGTGTTTTCTTAGTATACCAAGATAGAGTATGTGTTGTGTTTTGTGGTGTTTGTTTTGTTTTGGCTACTTGGTATTTTGATTTATGACAGGCATTTATGAGAATTGCTACGCAAAAAGTGTCTTTTGTAGCAGTTTGAATTCAAATGGTTCAAAAGAGTTTTTAGTAGATTGTATAATTTTCAAAATAGTGTAGGTGAATATTCTTTGTTAACAGAGAAACCAACAGCAAGCTACATTTCCCAAACATGTTTCTAGGAATACTGTCATCTTGTGATATATTAATAGTTATTCTTCAATTTTTTAAAAAGAATTTTTTGGTCATATATACTCAGGAAACACTGATTTGATGTGATTTAATAGATTTAATAGATTTTTCAATATCAATAATAGTATTAATAATATTAATAATTACAGCGAACACTACATGCCTGGTGTTATTCTAAACACTTTACCTATGGTAACTTATTTTTGTCCTCACAATGCTATGGGATATATTATTAGTTCCATTTTACAGAAGACAAACTGAGGCACAAAGTACTTGTCCAGATCATCAGCTAGGAAGAGGTAGAGCTGGGATTTAACATAAGTCTGTTGGCTCTTGAGTTCATTTTCTAGCCACTGCATTATACTACCTTTCTTACTGACATCTAGGACAATGGAGTTCTGCAAAGCATTTTGGCACTTCTGACTTAGAGGCTTTGAATGGCTTGTCTCCTGTCATGGAAATAATAATTACATTTTATTGTGTTATACTCTCTACCCTTGAAACTCCCACGCATTGCAAAAGCTAAGAAGTAGACCAGAATCACTCTTTGTCTATCTTAAAGTGTATATGAGATATTGTTGGACTTTGTGACAAAGTAATAATAAAATAGTAGATATGAGTGATTCTTAACCTGAGGTCTTTGGAACCTTAATAATATGCTTGAATGGTCCTCAGGATCTAGGATGGTTTGCATCATTTTGGGGCATGTATATTTTTTCTAGGGAATGGGTTCATAATTTCCATTGTATTATCAAAGGAGCATATCTTTTGAAATTGTTAAAAATTGTTCATCTAGCTTCTGAAAGATTGAAATTATTTTTAAATCTTTCTAGTCTAGGTAATAGGTAATTAGAATGCTTTTAAGATTATTTTCTTCTGATATATGCTACCATATTTCAGTGCACTAGTAATTACACTGTAAGCCCTGTCATTAGCAAAACTCACTCTTGAGAAAAATAGATACCCTGGGAAACATTTTAGTTTTTAAGTAGAAGTATCATGTTATTTATATTAAAACCCCAGCATTAAATAACAAATTTTATTTTCTTGTGAGATCACTTTTTAAATGGAAAAGTTTTGTCTTATGACTGACTGTCTTGTCTTTTAGGACCCAACCCTGGAAGAAAAGATGGAATGTTTTCAGAGTCAACTTTTAATTCTCCACAGGGTGTAGCCATAATGAATAATGTCATATATGTGGCAGACACTGAGAACCACCTTATAAGAAAGGTAATTTTTCATTTTAAAGTTTTAATACTTCTAATCAGAAAAAACTAATATTTATTTGCTACATTAAATATTTGCAGCTAAAGGGTTATGCTTAAGTATGTCAAAGCGTTCTTATTGAGCTTTTTCCAGAAGTACGTGCTTTAGTTTTGTTTTTCATTGTGTCAGAATGTAGTTGCCACAGAAGAAAAACACATAGTTCTTTTTTTAATCCTTTGTTTCAAAGTCATGTGCCTAATCACCCAAAAGCACCTCATTTTGAAGTATTTTCTTAACCACTAGTTTACGAAGTGATCCTTTGTCCTTTTTCAGTTAAATTTTCTCAAACTGGAAAAAAATTATACCACTCCTTCCTCCCTTCAACTCTTATGCTTTGGCTGGAAATACTTATTAGTCCATTAGTCTTAAATTTCGTTTTATCTCATTAAAAAAGTAATGTGTGTTCTTGTTTTTAAGAAATCAATTAATACATAAAGCTAAAAAAGTCCCCTGATAATCAATTCCTATTCCCCAGAAGTAACCAACCACTGTTAAAATGTCTTTTTTAGACATTTTCTACTCATATACAAATAAATTTATATTCAAAAGACTATTTCTAGAGAACTTTTTTAAACAAATGGAATCATGCCATGCATAATGTTTTTCAGGTTTTTCTAACTTTATTTTTTTTGTATTAGTCATATAAATGATGTGATTGTATCACATTTCATTGTCGATGTACCCAGTTATTTTAAACATTCCCTACTGATGGCTCTTTTGGCTATAATCCATTGGTCTTTAAGTTGCCATCTGTTTGGAAAATAAGTTCACCTAAACCCATCCTGTCTAAACACATCGTTTCAAATACTTCTTTGCTTTTCTCACTTTTTTTTTCCAATATTGACATTTATCTTCATTTATTTGACAATATTATTGCCTATATATATATATAATAGAAAAAACATATATAGAATATATAATATACTCTGTAGTGTAAATCTATATGAGAGCAAAAAATATGTTTTCTCTAATGCTAAAATCCTGGCACCTGGAGCAGGACCTGGCCCGTGGTAGATGTTGAATAGATACTTGTTGAATGAATTTATGAGCAAATAATGTCTGTTTAATGAAGTATTTTCAAAAATGTATATTCCTCTTAACACAAAAAGGTATACATGAAAAAAGGATTTTGTGGATTAATAAACTAAAGCAGATGTATTTTTTGAAAGTCTTGGAGACTTAAATGTGTTAATGTGTTGTTGAGTACATTAATGGGAGGATATTTGTATAGTATTTCTGAACTTATTTGACCAGGGAGCTCCTTATAGGCAGAACTTCTCATGGTAATGAGAAGGACTAATATTTCTATGGTGTGTACTTTGGGGGAAAATGGTTTCCTATTACTAAGCTCTTAAAGATCAGTATTTCTTTATCTTTTGGGGATTGTGTGCATTTATAATTCATCAGTGTCATAAACATCCAACAGTGTAGTTAGTGATAGTAAAGTGGTAAGATAGCTAGCCTGCGATACTCAGGAAGTACTTGTCCTTCTTTCTAATTGTATGTTATTTCTCTTTCTTTAGAATGTAATGGATTTTGTAGTATTGACCATGTGCAGCATTTCAAATATTTATGCATTTATGTAGCATAATCACAATAAATTTAGGTTACCTGAAGTTGTTCTATATTGTACGTCTTAGTTTAGTGTCTGCAAAAATAGGAAGTAGAATTATGATTTCTTCCTTTTCTTTTAAAAATATAAGAATATTTATTGTATTTTATTTTTGCTTAAGATCTCATTTGCAGAGGGTTGAGCTTTTTATGCTCCTACATTCACAGCTCACAAACATCATTGTTTCATGCAGACCCTTCTCTTATTTAGAATAATTTATTTATTAATTTATAAATTCTCCTACATAACCCATTCCCCACTTTCACGGTCATTCCCCTTACTTAAACATACTTTTAGGCAGCCATTCTGGTTTCATGCCTATGTGACCTTTGTATGTGACCTTGTAAAACATGTTTTGTTTGCATAGCTTTTTAAGATGACTTTATTGTGGTGTATTTTACTTAGGATAAAGTTTACCCATTTCAAGTATACAATTCAATAATTTTTAGTAAATTTAACAGGTTTTGCAAACTATAACCATAAATTGTTTTTAGAACATTTTTCATCCCCCAAGTAAGAACCCTCACAACCAATTACAGATAATCCCCATTCCCACCCCAAGCCCTGGGCAACCACTAATCTACTTTCTGTCTCTATAAATTTGCCTTTTCTTAACATTTTATATAAATAGAATCATACAATATATGTTTTCTTGTGTTTGGCCTCTTTCATTTTGCGTAAGGAAAGGTTCATCTATGAAGTAGCATGTCAGTAGTTATTTTGTTTGTATTGTTGGATAGCATTCTGTTGTATGGATATATGATATTTTATCTGTCCATTCACCATTGATGGACATTTATATTGTTTCCAGTTTTGGGCTGTTATGAATAATCTTGCTGCGAACATTAATATACAAATTTTACATGCACATCCATTTTCATTTCTCATGCGTAGATACCTAGAACTGGAATTGTAGAGTTATGTGTTTTGTGTTTAGTTTTTTGAGAACTACTAAATTGTTTTCCTCAGCAGTTGTACCATTTTATATTCCCACCCGAAATATATGTGGATTCTTACTTCTCTACATCCTCCCCATCACTTGTTATTTTTCATTTTTTAAATTCTAGCCATCTTGATATGAAGTGGCATCTAATGTGGTTTTGATATGCATTTTCTTGATGACTAATGATGTCAGGCATCTTTTCCTGTGCTTATGGGCTGTTTGTATATCTTCCTTTGAGAAGTAGTCTATTCAGACTCTTGCCAAATTTTTGATTGGGTTATTCGTCTTTTTTATAATTGAGTTATGAGAATTCTTTATATATTCTAGTTATAAGATCTTTATCAGATATATGATTTGCAAATACTTTTTCACATTCTTTGGCTTGCCTTTTCACTTAATCATGACCTTTGATACACCAAAGTTTAAAATTTTGATGATGCCTAATTTGTCCATTTATTCCTTTTGTTTATGCTTTTGGTGTTATGTATAAGAATCCATTGCTAAATGCAAGGTCACAAAGATTTATTCCTATATTTTCTTCAAAAAGTTTTATAGTTATGGCTCTTATAATTAGGTCTCTCATCCATTTTGAGTTGATTTTTGTATATGGTATAAAGTGGGGGGTCCAACTTCATTTTTTTGCATGTGGATATCCAGTTATTTCAGAACCATTTATTGAAGAGACTAATCTTTCTTCATTGAATAGTCTCAGCAACCTGTTGAAAATCAATTGGTCTTAGATATGTGGGTTTATTTCTGGACTTTCCAGTTTATTCTCTTGGTCTGTATGGCTGTCCTTATGCTAGTGCCATGCTGTTTTGATTGCCGTTGACTTTTTATAAGTTTTGAAATCAGAATCTATGAGTCCTCCCACTTTATTTTTTTTCCAAGATTGTTTTGGCTACCTCGGGTCCATTGCAGTTTGATTTGAATTTTAGGATCACCTTGTCCATTTCTGCCAAATATTTTGGTTGTTTACTATGTAAATAATTATATTGTCCACAAAAAAAAATTCCCTTCTGATTTTTAAACTTCCTGTTTCCTTTTATCATATCACTGGCCAGTACCTCTATTGCTGTTAAGCATTAGCAGCAATGAAGGGTATCTTGTCATGCTCATCTTAAAGGGAATGCATATAAATTTTCTCCAAAAGTTTAATATTTGCTGTAGCTTTCAGGAATAAAATATCTATGAAGTAAGGAAAATTTCTTTCTGTTGATAGCTGGATACAAATATATGATGAAGCAATTAAGTGAAATATTGATAGACTCTGTCTAGGTGGTGGGTGTATGGATGTTTTCTGCAAAAATTTTTTAACTTTTTTGTATGTTTGAAGATTTTCATGACAGCATATTGGGAAGAGGGTCTCAGGAGATGAAAGCAGAACATCTTTTTCCAGTAGAATATGCTAAATTTTCAGTTTATGAAATAGAGTCAACATAGTGTCATAGAACTGCCAGGGTTCAGATCCCAGATTCTTGACTTACTGTGGGATCTTGAGAAAGTTACTTAACGATCTTTGTCTCAGTGTCCTCTAAAATATCAAAATCACAGTCATAGGGGTTATTATGAGGATGGCTGGATAGCTGGTTGGCTGGCTCACTCTTGGATCAGTGCTTGGCACATATTAAATTCTATATGTGTCAATTACTAGCTGAACATAACTGAAATACGTACATTTAATTTTAAGAAACATGTATTTTGCTAGATTATGTTTTAAAATTTCATTTTCTTTAAAAATATTTTATAGTTAAGATGAGGTCAACACTAGTTCTGGTGGAGGCATGATTGAAGAGAGGTGTGTAAGAGGAAAGTGGGGGAATAAACAGGTGGGGAAATAAGAGGAACTGATGGTGTGTGTTTGAATAACAAATTCACCCTATAATTGATTAGCCTTTTTTTAAACATTGTGCTGCAAATATTCTCTAAATGTTCTGTTAGAAATCTTTTATGTAGCAAAAGACAGAAGCAAAAGTAACATTCATCACATAAAACATCCATTAAATTTCTGTAGATTGACTTAGAAGCTGAGAAGGTGAGCACTGTAGCTGGCATTGGAATTCAAGGTACAGATAAGGAAGGTGGAGCAAAAGGAGAACAACAACCCATTAGTTCCCCTTGGGATGTAGTTTCTGGAACATCAGGTATGTAAACTTTTAATATTAAATGTAAGTAAACTTTGCTTAATAAAAGTAAAATTTAAAAATATTCTTGAGATACTCATTTGGATTAATTCTATTGCTAATTATTTTATACTTTTATACCTATGGCTTAAAGTTTGTTAATTGTATAAAAACAAAGGCAGCAGTAACATAGAGTATATATTGTTATATATGCTAGAGTATATATTAATATATATATTACATATTATATTTTATACATAAGGTAGAATATATATTACTCTAATTTAAAGAATTTCACGTTAGCTGCATCTTCCAATTAATGTAGTTCTGAATATTCCTAAATTGAAAGGATTATAGTTTCAGAACTTCAAAAGATTATTCATGAACTATACCACTTAACAGTGTCCTTATTTACTCTAATTTGAGAAAGAAATCAAAGAGGCAATTGTTTTTTCTTTAGATTTTTTAAATTACATTATCTTTATGCTCTTTATTACCTATATTAATTGACATCTTTATGATCTTTATTGCCTATATTAATTGATAAGTGCTTCAGGAACATTTGGGGGAAAAAAGAAAGAAAGCAATTATTAGTGCTCTTATTTTTTATTGGCCCTCAGTGTTACTGAGATGATTATCTACATGCCTAAAATCAAATTAATGAATAAAGAAAGAATATATTGAAAATGGAATGTGGGACTAAACGGTAGGTGTGATCTTAATATATTTAAAGAGTATTTAAAGTACCAGCTTAGTTGAATGGCTTTACATTTGAGATAATTTTCTGTTATAATGCCAATTTGGTTATGATTCAGAGACCTTGCTTTTTCGTTGTGATTAACTTTTATAAAGCTTTTAATAGTAGTAAAATCAATGAATGATCTTCCGGTACTACCTGCATTTAATATATTTAACTTAAGTATATTTTGTAAATTATTTTTGAGAATTCCACTTTTGGAATCCTGTGTTCTAAACAATTATGAGTTGTTTCATAGCTCACCAACGTGGGTGGTATAGTGGGAGCAGTGTATCCCAGGTCCAGGCAATAAGGGGATACTTCATATGTAGAGAATTTTGAGATAGTAGTAAAATCGATTAAAACTCATCTCCTTTTTATTACCATGCAGTAGCAATTCTAAAGAATTTCAGGGCTAAATCCCCACCAGGACTTATCCTTCCTTCCTCCCTCCCTTTGATAACCATTGAGCTGTTAGAATAGAAATCTTATAGATGGAAAAACAGTCTGAAAATATCTATCAATAACATAGTCAAAGCAGATGAGAATTGTTGCCTTGGTAGGCTATTACCATCTCTCAAGGAAGAAAAAAATTCTGCCCTTAATATGTAAGCCCCCAATGATTTATACCCAATAGTCCATGCAGTAATTTAGTTATTGATATTTACATTTTGCAACTTACAGCCTTTATCTACTGTATATGTCAGTAATTGCCGCAATAATGCTGCATAAGAAATCATCCTAAAACTCATACAAACCTAAACCTTTATTTCTTGCTCACATATGGAGTTGGGGTTCAACTGATAGAGGCTGAGCTAGTCTGGGTTTGGTTCCAAGCTGTTTCTTAGGTCCAGATCTAGTCCATTTGTTAATCATCTTCCTTGAACCAGTAGCTGTCTGAGGCATATTCTCTTGACAAAAGGTAGGAGCACAAGAGGGTAAGCCCTATTTCACACATTTTAAGCCTTTGCTCATCTCACATTTGCTTACCTCTGTTATTAAAATAAATCATATAATGAAGCTCAAAGCCACAGGATATGCACTTTACCTATGATGAGGCCATGGCAAGGGTGTGGAGATACATATATAGAGAACATTACTACAGATGAGTGAGGAGTTGAGAACAATAATTCAACCTGTTACGTATGTCAGAATTTACATTGCTTAAAAACAGGATGTACTGTACTGGATGCTTTACTAAATAAGATCTATTTAAGGTGAAGGAGTACTTGAAATTTGTTCCAGACTAAAATTTTTTCAGTCATATTTTCTGGCGTGGAATTTGTGATTGTTTATCTCTGTATTGAGAATACACCCAAATTGCTGTTCAAGGAAAATCTTGACTCTATTGACAAGTACTCCCTTAGGTTCCAACTGGTGTGATTATTTGAGACCAACATCTTTAGTAAGCTCAGTTTTTATGAAAGGAGGTGAGTACTACCTTAGCTGAACAGATCATGGCTCTGCATTTAACTTACAGCTGAAAATATCTTCACTCCAGTTACTTGGCAGAAGGAGTAATATTGAATCCACATAAGCTCAACCTTGTGGAATGTTAGCTAAGATAAAATGGTTTTCAAGCACTGCATGAAGGACCTGCAATCACAATGACTACTCTAGACCAAGAATTTTTAGCCTTGAGTTATATACCAAGGCATTGGTAGTTAGGCTTTATAAGGTATTTATAAATTCCTGGGTATTCCCAAAAATTCTATTTAAGATTTGGGGAAATTGGTCAGATTCTGATCAGATTTTCAAAGTGATATTTTACCCCAAAATATTTTAAGAACCACTGCTTTAAATTGCTCTAAAATCCAATCCTGGATTAATGTGTATTGTCCGAGTATGGAGAAATTGGATCATAGAATATTTGCTCTACTTACAATTGTTTTTATAAATTGTATTTTAGCAAGATGTCATTCATTTAAAAATATATCAGCACAGAAACCTATATCATATTTATTTATATTTATATGTGTGTGTATATGTGTTTCATGTTATTTATTTCCTCAAAACCCAGCTTTATGGGACTTGTTATTGTTTTTACTGTAAGGATTTGCTGGTAGTTATTACATTATAAATGCCTCTGATTATTTACTGGAGAAATTTTTTTCTATTCTCTGTATTATGGATAACTATACTTTTTATCTGAGTATCAGATCATTTATTTATGTTATTTTCATGTTTGTTTTTAAGCTCCTGGATAGTTGACTGTCATAACTTCGTTTGCATTGTTGTATTGATTGCTAGAAAACTTAGGGACAAGTTTATCCTTACCAAAGTAAAGTGGGTAACATGACATTCATTTCTTAAAATTAACATGGCTGCATCTTGTACCCTTATTTACTTTTTGCTTCAGTTTTCTTATTTTAAACTTATGTCATTAAAGTTTGTTTCTTTGTAAGCTACCTGAATCCTCTGTGAAATAAAAGTAGAAGTAAATAAACTGGTACAGTCTCTCTTTACTGAGGTGATTGAGTCTAATAATTGATCCATACAAGAAAAAAACTTCTAAAGTTGGGAATCATAAGAAATCCAAAAATACTGTATTTTTATTTAAGAAATATAAATATACCTTTTTAAGCCAATCTTTTGATATAGAAACAAAGCTTTTTCTTTAAGCAGCCCCTGGCTCTCTTTCTTTCACCACCCAAAATATATTGTTTTGAAGTGTGGTGAGAATTTACAAGCACTTACAAAGAAACCTGAGGGCTGAAGTCCACTAGGTTTTTATGAGAATTTTTTTTAACTCATTCTTTCATATTGTCTCTTTCTCACCTAAGTCAACGATAGTTCGACTTGGCTGCCTGCCTTTAGTGAGTCTTTCCAAAGTACTCAACTTTATTTTCATAGAAACAACTTTTTTGTATTCATATTGCAGTGGTTCATAAATATTTAAATTACATAATTGTACAACTGGTTTAAACAGAGGTGGGAACAACTTGAAGGGGGACAGTGGCTGAAAAATATTGCTCTCCTTTTAAACACATGTTTTAATATTTAAAAAATCTTTAGGATATTTCTGAAATTCTACTATAGTTAGAAATGTAAGAGAGGATATAATTAGCAGGAGGAAAATATAAAAAATAGACATTGTGATATTTTCATATAATGGGCTGCTCTACAGTGCAAATAAACAGACCACAACTACATCCAGCAGCATGGACAAATATCACAAGGAATCTTTTGGGTGAAAAAAGTTACAGAAGAAACCTACAATATGATTTCTTTCATAGAATGTGCAATAGCATTTAAAACAAAATAAGCATTGAGAGATCTATTCAGACATAGTAAAATTAAAAATTAAAAAGAATGAAGAACACAAATGTTTAGACTAGTGGTTCCTTGTGGGAGTAGGAGGAGAGAGGGGCATGATCATAGAGGGATGTAAGAGCATTTCAAATAATGCTCTTTCTTAAGCTTGGTGTCTGCACACGGGTGTTTAGTTATTAATATTTAAACTTTATATACAACATGCATTCCATAAGCATATTTAATTAAACTTAAAAAATAGATTAGGTAAAGAGAACGAAAACAAGGATAAATACACAGTTGACTATATATTCGCCACTTCTTTTCAGCACAGCACTAGAACTCCTAGTCAGAGCAGATAGGCAAGAAAAAGAAATAAAAATCATCCAAATAGGAAAGGAAGAAGTGAAATTGTCTGTTTGCTGATGACATGATCTTATATGTCGAAAACCCTAATGACTCCACCAAAAGACTGTTAGAACTGATAAACAAATTTAAAGTTGCAGGTTGCAAAATCAACACAAAACTCACTAGTGTTTCTATACACTAACAACAAACTATCCAAAAAAATTAAGAAAACAACCCCACTTATAATAGCATAAAAAAGTATACTGAAAACTATAAAATGTTGATGAAAGAAATTGAAGACAAATAAATGGAAAGGTATCCCATGTTCATGGATTAGAAGAATTAATATTGTTAAAATACCCCTACACCTAAAGTGATCTACAGATTCAATGTAATTTCCATCAAAATTCCAGTGTCATTTTCCACAGAAATAGAAAAAGCAATCTTAAAATTTGTAAGGAACCAGAAAAGACCCTGAATAGCCAAAGCAATCTTGAGCAAAAAGAACAAAGCTAGAGGCATCACACTCCCTGATTTCAAAATATATTATAAAGCTATTGTAATCAGAACAGCATGGTACTGGTATAAAAACAGACACATCAACCGGTGGAATAGGTCAGAAGACCCAGAAAATTTTTATAGTTAATTGATTTTGGACAAAGGTGCCAAGAGTACACGATGGAGAAAAGATAGTCTCTCTAATAAGTAGTGTTAGGAAAATCGGATATCCACATGTGAAATTGCACTCTTATTTCACGTTATATACAAAAATCAACTCAAAATAGATAAAAGACTTAAACATAAGACCTGAAACTGTAAAGCAACTAGAAGAAAACAGTAGAAAGCTCCACGACATTGATCTGGGCAATGCCTGATTTCTTGGATAGGATTCTAAAAGCACAGGCAACAAAAGCAAAAATGGACTAAGATCGTATCAAACCAAAAAGCTTCTGCACAGCAAAGGAAACAGTTATAGAGTAAAGAGGCGACCTACAGATGGGGAGAAAATATTTGCAAACCATGTGTCTGATAAGGGCTAATATCCAGAATATGTATGGAATTCAAACAGCTCAATAGCAAGAAAACACATAAGCTGATTAACAAACGGGCAAAGGATGTGAACGGACATTTCTCAAAAGAGATACGAATGGCCAACGGACACATGAAAAAATTCTCAACATCTCTAATCATTAGGGAAATGCAAATTAAAACTACAATGAGATATCACCTCACACCTGTTAGAATGGCTCTTGTCAAAAAGAGAAGTTATAACAAGTGTTGGCGAGGGTGTGGACAAGAGGGAACCTTTGTGTACTCTTGGTGGGAATGTCACAGCCATTTTGGAAAATAATGTGGAGGTGCCTCAAAAAACTAAAAATAGAATCACCATATGATCCAGCCATCCCACTTCTGGTTTTATACCCAAAGAAATTGAAATTGCAATGTCAAGAAGGTATCTATACCCTCATATTCATTTCGGTAGCCAAGATCTGGAAGAATGGATAAATAAAATGTGGTGTGTATATGTATGTGTGACACACACACACACACACACAGTGGAATACTATACAGCTTTAAAAAAGAAGAAAATGCTGTCATTCATGATAACATGTATGGAACGGAGGACATTATGCTAAGTGAAGTAAGCCAGGCACGGAAAGATAAATACTGTATGATCTTTTTTATTTGTGGAATCTATCAATACAAAAGTTGATCTCATAGAAACAAAGTAGAAAGGTAGTTACTAGAGGCTAGGGTTAAGAGGCAGGATGGGGAAAGGGCAGGTGTTGATCAAAGGGTACAAAGTTTCAGGTAGACTAGAGGAATAAGTTTTAGTGATCTATTGCACTGCATGGTGACAACAGTTATAATGTATATTTCATAATTGCTAAAAGAACAGATTTTTAACATTCTCACCACAAAAAAAATGGTAAGTTGATGAGATGATGGATATGTTATTTAGCTTTATTGAACCTTTCTACAGTGTATACATAGATCAAAACATCACCTTGTATCCCATAAATATAAACAATTATTGGACAATTAAAAATTTAAAAAGAAGAGATCTGGGAAAGGGACTTGAAGTACCTCTGATTATTTTAAATATATGTGTAATATGTAAATGCATGTGTATATGTATTTTAAATATTGAATGTTTAACCTATTTTTGTCATTACAGTGATAAAGGCATAAAAATAATTAACATAAAGTGATTTTTACAAAAGTGAGTTTCATCTTTGTTCATTTTTCTTTTTGATTATTACTCTAAATATGGTTATAACTTCATCATGTGCTAAAAATAATCATTATATACTTACTGCAATAAATTCATTTTTTCAGCAGATACTTTGCCATGTTTCTAAAATGTGTATCAGATCTGTGCTGACTCTATTCATACCAAACAATAACC
The DNA here is from genome assembly GCA_023783475.1 of Daubentonia madagascariensis. Classification (NCBI taxonomy): domain Eukaryota; kingdom Metazoa; phylum Chordata; class Mammalia; order Primates; family Daubentoniidae; genus Daubentonia; species Daubentonia madagascariensis. The sequence continues at coordinate 20,617,952 of JAKFHU010002573.1, forward strand.
TGAAAGATGTTTTATCATAAAGGTCAAAATCCCTGTCAGTATCTAAGTAATTTAGACTTTACCTGGTTTTGAATCGCTTGTAGAAAGGATAATGTGCCAGAATCTCATTAACCTTCTTTGGCCCTTTAATCAGCATTTTCCCTAAATAGAAGTTTACAGTTGTTCTTATACAAGCTTTAATGGTTGAAATCCAACTATTTAGTATGCTAGTCTGATAATCTCCAGTGTTGGTACTTGTGTGCTTAGATAACATGCTTTTCTGACTTCCATTAATATGCTATAAAATACCATGAAAATATTTTTGTTTTTAAAAAAATCGGATATAGAAAATTTTGAAGGAATATATTTGATGCAGTGTGACTAGTAACATGTTTATTTTGTTAAAATACAAAGTTGTATCTTTTTATCGAAAATTTGAGAGAAGATTCGTGTACTACCATACCACATTGACTTGGTGTTGATAAGAATTTTTTTTAGTTAGGTTAATGAGGTGTAATTTACATAAATTTACCCTTATTAGTTATGTAATTCTATGAGTTTTGACAAGTGTATACAGTCTTATAACTAGTACTGCAATCAAGATACAGACTATTTCCATTACCCCAAAGAGTTCTCTCGTGATGCTTTGTTCAGTGTCCCCTCACCGTCATCACACCCGCTCCAGCCCCTGGCAGTACTGATCTCTTTCCCGTCCCTCGGTGTGGTCTCTATGTCTGGCTTTCTCCATTTAGTGTAATGCTTTTGAGGTTCGTCCCAGTTGTTCCAGGTGTCAGTAGTTTGTTCTTTTTTATTACTGAGTAGTAGCCCATTATCTAACTATACCACAATTTGTTTATTCATTCACCAGTTAGACTTTTGAGGTATTTCTACTTTGGGGCAGTTATGAATAAAGCCTCCATAAACATTTGTGTACAGGCTTTTTGTGGTAATATGTATTTACTTTTCTCGGGCAAATGCCTGGGAATGACACTGCTGAGTCATCTGGTAAATATATGTGTAATTTTATAAGAAACTGCCAAGCTCTTTCCAAATTCATTGTTTTCTTAGAGTTCAAATATTTGCCTAGAGTCATTGCTTCTGCCTGAAGAACTTTCTCTAACATTTCTTATAACACAGTGTGCTGGCAGTGATTTCTCTTGCCTTTTTTCTGGTCTGAAAGAGTATTTAGCTTTCACTTTTGAAAGTTATTTTTGCTCCATATGCAAGTCTGGATTGACATTTCTCTCTTTTAATACTTTAAAGGTGTCACTCCAATATCATCTGGCTTACATAGTTTTCCGCAAGTGATCTGCTTTAATTTTTTCCTCTGTTCCTTTATATGTAAAGTGTATTTTTTCCTCTGGTTGCCTTCAAGATTTTATCTTTGGTTTTCAGCAGTTTGACTGATTCATCTAAGAGTCATCCTGTTTGGAGTTCTTGAATCTGCGGTGTGATGTTCTTCATTATTTTCAAGAAATTCTCAGTCATTATCTCTTCAAGTATTTTTTTCTGCCCTTTTCTCTCTTGCTTCTTTCTGGGACTTCAGTTACTTACCAGTTAAATTTTTTTTGTTTTATATCCAACAACTCTGACATGTGGTGTTCTTTTCATTTCACTCTTCTCTTTTTCATTTTGTGTTGGTTTGGTCATTTCCATTGACTTATCTCCACTGATCTTTCCTCAGCTGATGAGCCTGTTGAAGGAATTTTTCATCTCCAATATCATACCTTTTTATATAGCATTTCCCTTTTATTCTTTCTTATAGGTCCATCTCTCTGCTGAAGTTCCCCATCTATTTAGGTGTGTTGGCCACCGTTTTCTCTAGATCCTTTAACATACCATGCACAGAGTTTGTTTCAAACTCTGTGTCTGATAGTTTCAAATTTCAGGTCATCTCTGAGTCTGATTCTGTTCATTCCTTTGTCACTAGAAAATGGGTAATTCTTTTTCTTGCTTTTATGTGTGTCTTCTCATTGTTTATTATATGTTAGTCATCTTGTGTAGAATTATAGAGGCTGAGATAAATAGTATTTGTGCCATTTTATGGGAGGTTGAGTCAATTTGGTCTAGCTGAGCTGGGCCTGGGTTTTATTATTGCCACGGTTACTGTCAGTGCACCATAGCTTTCAAATCCCTCTGGATAGGCTGCTGTCTGTCGTCTTCTGACTTTGCCTCAGTGCAGGGGCCTAGGTGCTGGAGAGTTTTCTCAGTGGTAGGTCCAGCCTGTCTTAGGAAGGCCTGGAGTGCATGGGCCTCAAGGAAAGGATGTGGGGAGCTTTTTCTTGTTCCTGTTCCTCCTCTTTCTGGCAGCTAAACTCTCACCTTGTGTCTGTGATTGGTTTGGAGAGTGTTCTGCTTCTGCAGCAGAACAAGAACTCTACTTGGTGTCAGTAGAGAATGTTTTCATCTGCCCTTCCCCCAGCTGTTATTGGTCTTTTCCTGTGCCCTATGCAAAGTGGCAGACATTGCTGCTTTCCCCTGGTGGCTTAAGGCTTTGTTTCATAGAAGCTTTAGAGACTGTGTGGAAACAAATGTATTTACACTGATGGAGGATTTCACAGATGCTATTAAGGGGGTTCTAGTCATAGTTGCTTAAAATAACACAGAATTTTTTAAAGCTGAATTTCAGGTGATTTTCATTTTGTATTTTGTTGATTTTATTCATGTTTTCTGAAATTATTTCTCTAATCTTTATTGATAAGTATGAGGGGTTTTGCCTTTAAAAATACTTACTCCCAGAAACTTTCCAGTTTTTGGCATTGTCCTTTTTTTAAAACTTTTCAATTTGCAACTGTTGAAGTCAGTAATACTAAGTGTACTCTTAATTTAAAATTGAGATGTTCATGATTACCACGTTCTTGTTAGAAGGAACAAAAAACTATTATAATACCCCCCTGCCCAGTGATGCAACTGTGTGCTTTAGAGTACAAACTCTAAGATGAACAGTATAAATTACTAATATGACTGTCATTCATTTGATAGACATTATAAATGCCAGGCCACCTTTTTTTGTTTTTTGAACTCCTTTTGTTTGCAAGAATAAACTCTTCAGTGCTCAGTGAAACAGTTGGGCAGGGTAAAAACTTCTTGAGAGGTGGTCTAGCATGGTGGCTAGGAGAATGGACTCGAGAGTTTTCAGTTTCACATCTTAGTACTTGTGTGCCTTTGGACAAGTTCCATAGCCTCTTTATGCCTCCATTTCCTCATTTAAATTGAAGATACAAATAGTACCTCGTTCCTACTTCAAAGGCTTATCATGAGGATTATGAGAATTAGTATATATAAAGCCCTTAGAACAGTGCCTGGTCCATAGAAAGTACTATGTAAGTGTTTGCTATAAAATAAATTTTGTTGTAAATCTCACAAAGATGCTAATAATCTGAACCAAACCAAAAATGGGAAGGCAAGGGACTAGAAATATACTTTTAAGAGATTATCCAACCATAGACCATTCCCAGGGACTACAGAGAGAGAAGGGCAGAAGGATAAATCTAGCTACACATCCTGGAGTAGGAAGTGATGGGTACATTTAATCAGATCCCTATTTCTGATCACACACAAAAATGTACTAGAGTACTTGATACTCTGGTATGAAGAGTCAGTCCATGGGTTAGGGGCAGAAGGGAGGGAGAAAAAGTGCCAAGCAGAGAACTGGACTGAAGAGCAAATGCACTTCTGTGGTTCTTTCATTCCTATCAGAACAGTAGTAATCTGGAGGTCAGATTCACTAATGAATTCATATTCCAGGGTTAGCTGTGTGAATTTCAGCAAATTAACCTCTTTGAATTTCAATTTCTTTATAAAATGAAGATGATGGTAAGACTTCTTAAGGCTGTTAAAAGAAATAACTATGTAAAGTAATTAGCTCAGTGCCATAAATATAGGAAGTTTCCTGGGTGGTTATCATTAGCACCACCATCCTCATCATTAATTGGTGTGTAAAATCCCAAACACCTGAATCCTGACCTGACACAGCCTCTATTTCTGTACTTTTTCCTCCTTCCTTAGGTATCTAAAGGAAATAAGAACATAGAGTCCAAGAAACAAATGCTCAGACTTTATTACTGTGAAGATTTTGCCTTTGTATAGTAATCCTGAGCTGAACTAGACTGACCTGTTTAGAGTACTAGATAATGGAGTTAAATTTGATCTTTTACTCAGATACACACCAACATAGCTCTCCTTTGCCAAGACAAAACCTCTAAAAGCAGGCTAAGAAAAGCAAATGTTTTTGTTCCTAAGACTTAAAGCTAAATTTGCCCAACTCATCCTTCCCAAATTTTGTTAGAGTAGGACATTCATGTGAAAGAAAAATAAAGGGGCTGTCTTCAGGGTGGGAACAGGGTAGCAGACCAGTTAGGAGGTAATCCTTGCAGTAATCCTTGATGGTGACTTAAGTCAAGGTGGAGGTGGTAAGAAGTGGTCAGATTCTGGATATATTTTGTTTTGTTTTTTTGTAGACCCTGGATCTTGCTGTGTTGTCCAGGCTGGTCTCGAACTCCTGGGCTTGAGAGATCCTCCCGCCTTGGCGTCCCAAAGTGCTGGGATTACAGGTGTGAACCACCATGCCTGGCCAGACTCTGAATATATTTTGAATGAGGAGCCAAAAAGATTTGTTAATGGATCATGTGTGAAATGGGAGAGAAAGGAGGAATTAAGGATGACTCCCAAGTTTTATGACCCAAGAAGCTGAAAGGATGTAGTCCTTTTATTTTAACTTTCTTGGTCAACCTTGCAGTCTTCTTATCTACAAGGTCCTAACGTGGCCAGGGCTGACTTCTCAATGAAGATAAGTTTTATAAAAATCTATGGTTATTTCCCTCAATAATGATTCTTGGTGTAGAGAGCTTATACATCTTCTATTAGATTAACCATTAGGTGTTTGATGTTTTTTAATGCCATTATAAATTTTGTTTGCTGTTTGCTTGCTGGTATAAACAAATAAATAGAATTTATTCTTGCTTATTGACCTTATACCCAACAACATTACAAAATTCACTCATGAGTCCTAGTAGTTCCTCTATAAAATTTTAAAGATTTTCTATGCACATAATTATATGTCATCTTATAATAATTACAGTTTTATTTCTAATCTTTAGGCTTTTTGCTTGTTTTTTCCTACTCTTTTGCACAAACTAGGCCCTCTATATGATTCTAAATAGAAGTGTTGATAGTAGGTATCTTTGTCTCATTTCTATTCTTAGGGGGAATATTTGCAGTATTTCACTATTATATAGGATGTTTGCTATAAATTCTTTAATAAATATTGTTTGTAAGATCAAGTAAGTTGCCTTCTGATCCTCATGCCTCTAATCATGGCTGAGTTTTTATCAGGGATGGAAGCTTGTTAGAGATGTTGAAAGGCTTTATTTTTATGGGTGACTTTAGAGTTCTCAGCCCTATCAGATCCCAAATCCTCTTCATAGAATAAACTTTATAAAAAGTCTTCTTTACCATACCTAAAGTGAAATTCATAGATCCTATAATCCACCTACACTTACATATTTTTTAAATATAAAGAAGAAATAAGCACAATTTATAATAAAATAATGTATTCATATGTGTAAATGTTCTTGCATGACTGTACTGTCATACAACATATTACCTATCAAATATCCAAAGCTATTTTTAGGGTGGGATGCCAATCCCATTCAAAACATTGTTTTAGAGGATAATGGCACAGGTTTACATTTATAGCAGACTTCTTTGATTAGTGATGAATCATTGGTACTATTAGGAAATACCAACTGTCATTAGGATAATTTTAGGGCTTGCAGGCATAATGACAAAAAAAAGAACAATTCTCTTGTGATATCTAGGGGAAAGTTTACTCATTCAACAAATGTTTACTGAGTATTTGCCATGTGCCAGGCGCTATTCTAGATGCTGATGATAAAGCTGTGGGTAAAACAAAGCTGCTGGCCTCTTAGACCTTATGCCCAGTAGAGGAGAAAGACAGGAAAGCAATAAATAAATACATAGCATGTAAGATAGTGATAAATGCTACAAAGAAAAATCAGGCAAGGTAAGGGGCTAGAGAATAATGGGGTATGTGCATGTGTGTAAGTGTGTTGTGTTAGGTAAGGTGAGCAGGAACGAAGCTTGAACAGAGATCTGAATGGACGCTAGTATCTGGAAATAAGCTTTCTAGGTAGAGGAAGGAGGGAGCACGCTTGGTATAGAAGTTGAAAAAGAGCATATAACACGTGCCAGGCACCATGTTAGGCACTGTACTTACGTTGCCTTATTCATTCTTCCCCAAAATCTTAGGAAATGAGTAATGATATCCTCATTTTACAGATGAGGAAATTGAGGCACACAAATTAGAAAGTGATGCAGTTGGAATTCAAATCCAGACCCACCTGGTTCCAAAGCCAAGGAATTAGATGAAGAGATGCTTTCAGGAACCCTCTTCTTTTAGTGTTTTATCACAATTACCATAAGAATAATTTAGTTCCATTCAGAAAAATGGGAGAACTGGGTAGAGGATTTGAATACATAATCATTTACAGTTCTTCATGTAGCATTTTTAAAAGATTATTGAACAAATAAAGGCTTTGGAATATTGTGAATGGAAAACATTCCAAATTAAGTTAAAATGAATAAGATTATTCACTTTGTGGACTTTCTATACCTTTTGTTGGTACTGTTTACTAAAGTTTTTGTTTTGTTTGGTCATTTCCTGAGTTAATAATACCATTGACTAGGCAGGGACATGAAACTCAGTCATTTTAATTATTTAATGCCAAAAAGTTTATAATCTTAGATTTATGGTAGATTCAACACCAATAAGCAATTCTAAAATGAAGTTTTTAATTTTACAGTGAGCATTAACAATGCTTGTTACCAACAGATGATATTTGAAAAAGTAAATTAAAATGAACACAAGTTACTTAACCTCTCTCTAAACCTCAGTTTCTTCATCTGTAAACTAGGCCTGCTCACAATACCTATCTCCAGGGGCCTTCAAGAAAATTTGAGTGACAGTTTCTATAAAGTGCTTGGCACATAGTAGCCACAATTTATTGAGAACCATTATTATCATCATCATTGTTTTATTGTTAAATTAAAAGACACTAGAAAGTAATATAAGTTAAGGAATAAAAATTTCTTTTGGACCCAAAATACTTGAAGTTAAAGGAAATACAAATAAAATAGCCTTTTATGAAGGTATTTCTTTTAGCATAAGATATGTCTGACCAAATTATTTTAGTTAAAATATCTCAATTACTTTTTTTCCCCACATGTGAAGCAAAGACATTTATTAAAGGCAAAGTATAGAAAGTATAGTACACTCTCAAGATGGTAGACAGCAGACTGCTCCAAAGGAGGCATCAGCCTCAATTTCTTTTCAAAGTAGCCTCAGAATATGTTTTAAATTAACATAATTGAAAATTTTAGCAATAGAATTAATTTGAGAAATACAGCTTTGTCGCATTGTAATTAGTTGTGGCATCAGTCTCTTAAAAAATAGAAAGTTAATTATTAATTTAGCAAATAGAGCTATATTGTAATATATTGAACTCTTTGTTTCGTACGTCAGGTATATTTTTTTGAAAAAGTTTCACTAAACTATGAATTTTTAAATAGCCATTTTGATTTATGTCTGAGTGTCAAATCTAATACTGTGGTGGCAATACACATTTCTTAAACTCTTAAAAGATATAGTTTTTTCATGGAAATTGTTCAAAGAACCTATTTCTAAAGTTTATAACTTAGGTGGTTAGCTCTGGGTATTTGAGTAGCATCAGCCCGTTTGTTCCGTCACATAAAATAAGAAATCAAATGTTTAAAAAACATTGTGCCCAAAGATGCAGAGGGAAGTATTGCTATTAAGACTGCTTGGATTCCTTTGAAGTTGTTGCAGGTAAATTACAAATCTAAAGAAGTAAACCTTTCACGAGGAAAACAAAATTTTCAAAAACAATTTAAAACATTGCAAATATTTTTTATTAGATGATTTATAAACGTGTTATCTTCCCTGAATTTAAAATTTTGAAATAATTGGAGTGTTTGTATTAACCAGATTTAATATTATAATTGCTATTTATTTTTATAAAGGTTCAGAGATCCAAAGAGATGACATTCTATGGATTGCCATGGCAGGGACTCATCAGATATGGGCACTTCTATTGGACTCTGGCAAACTGCCAAAGAAAAAGTAAGTGGTAGCATCTCTCTTTGAGTAGACTATACTACTTGGAGTTCACAGAATTCTGTTTCCCAAAGTCATCATCCACACAGCTCCCACTATACTTAGTCAGGATATGCTAGGTTATGCCACCATAACAAACAACCCAAGTTCTCATGGCTTAAAACCAGGCTTATTTCTTGCTCACTCATGTAGGTTCACTGGGGAACACTATTTTCCCTCCCCAGCTGATGAGACAGCCACTGACTGGAGCTTTGTCAGTCATCCTGGCAGAATAAGAGAGAAAGAGGTGGTAAGTCACTCACTGGCTCTTAAAACTTCTACTCAGAAGTGACACATATCACTTCTGCTCACAGTTCATCAGCCAGAATAAGTTTTATGGCCATACATAACTTCAACGAACCTGGGAAGAGCAATCTTCCTGAACATCCAGAAAGAGAACTGGGAGTATTTGGTGGGCCCTTATCTTCTAAGACGGAGCTCAAATATCTCCAATCATTCATTCAAATAGGTGGGTACCACATAGCAGAGTGGTTAATAACTCAGGTTTTGTAGTCAGGCCTGAGATGGAATCCTGGCTCTGCCACTTACTATCTGTGAGTTTAGGAAAGCCACTTTAACTTCCTAAGCCTCACTTTCCTTATTTATATTATGTCATAGGTTTGTTTTGATGTGTGAAGAGCTCAGCATAGTGCCTGGCATATATAGTAAACAGGTGCTTTGCTGCCACTGTTGGGGATATAAGGATGAAAGGGTAGTGTCTACAGAGTTTCTCATATCTTTTCCATAGAGCCTTTCCTCTTTCCCCTAACACCTAACAGGCAGAACCGACCATATTGTTCTCTGTGACCTTGCTGTACCTGGGATGAAGTTACCTCACTGCACTGACAAGTCTGCCTGCCCTCTCTCTCCCTCCCTCTCTTTTTGATTGCACTTATTTTTAACTATTCCCTCCTACTAGACTGTCTGTTAAAGGAAGGGACCCAGTACCTAGCACAGTATCTGGGACGTAATAAGAGCTCAGTAAGGGTTTGCAAAGCAAATGAACAAATGAAAGCTAACACCAGAAAGGCTGTTGAATAAACACAGGAAGTGGTCGTCTTGGTTGCCTTCATCAGTAGAAAGGAACAGCTGTATACAGATAACCCAAAATATCACATTTTCCAAATAGTGTGTATGTGTGTGCATGTTGCTTTGGAACACATTTATGTTTTATAACATTTAATCATTCATCTAACAAATATTTATTAAACATACTATATGCCAGGCCGTATGCTAGGCAATAGAGATGAAAATGATATGCTCACTATGTTAAGGATAAAATGAAACGATGTGGTTGCTGTCCACAGTGGACTTACAGAGGAAAAATCAGATCAGCAAACAATTTATAAGTAGTGTGTGTAAAAGGAATCATTGCAATAGTCCCTTAAATTAAAATTGTTCCTTCTACAAGTAAGAGAAACCCAATGTCACTAAGATTTGAGGTGTCAAGGAAGGCTTCCTGGAAGAGGCTACTAAAGTGAGACCTGAGAGGAGGAGGAGTTAGACAGGGAGAGTGGGAGGTTTTCCCAGGCAAGAGTTGACACTAATGATGTCAGTAGAAGCCAGATCATGCAGTGCCTTGTGAGTTCTTTTAAGAGATTTGGACATTCTGCAAGCCTTTATAGAAAGTTTTAAGCTGGGACGTGACATGATTAGATTTGTGTTTCTGAAAGAACACTGGCAGCACACTAGTGGGACAAGACTAGAGACAGATACCATTGAGGAGGCTATTGCTATTATCCAGGCAAGAGATAGGAGTAGCCTGAACAGTGAGGTTACCAATAAGATTTTGGTGAGGCATAATTATAAATAGCAAACAGAAGTAACAGAAGTTGCCAGAATATGCTGTTCCGGATGATGGCTGATTTGAACATAGATGGTCAAGAGCTCCCTAGATTTCCTAACGAGTAGAGCTGTCACTGTCATTCATAATAGAAAAATGGTCCCTCAGATAACATTGACCTGCCTCTTAATTTTAAGGATGTATTAGCTTTATTTATTACTGATCTTCTGGTGGTAATGTCCCCTAATGTTTTAAAAGTCACTGTTTCTCTCCACTCTTTTATTTAATTAAGGGAACTCCTTTTTTAAAGTGTTAAGAGTAATTATAGTAATTACCTTTCAATTTATTTGTTTTGCATATTAGTTATTACATGTATTTTTCTAGCTAGCTTATTTCTATAAATTCCTTGAAAAGTGGCCATATTTTACGCATTCGGTATCCCTTTGCCTCTATCCCCTGCTCCCTACCTAACTTAGCGTTAGGAACATATAAACCAATAAGTGATGGTCCTGTTAGACTTTTGCATGTTGTACCATATTTGGAAATGATATACATATAGTCTCTCATTTTGCATCGTAAGTCAGCTTCTTCCCGTCCCTCAACACAACACACTACCATGTCTTCCTTACAATCCCTCTGGCATAAACTTAGAAACCAAAGTGTAAAACTTTTTCTGCATTATGAAAGGAATTATTCTAATAGCCCTTTAAATAGAAATTTCTCTACTGTATATAAGAAATTAATTTGTACAATTGATTAGTTAAAGCAGCATAATCATCCAATATGATTTTCTTACAATGGTGGTGTCTGACCTGGCTATCTTTCAGGAACTATTCTTTAGTTCCTTTTGCTAGTCACAAGACATTTTTGATGAAAATTTAAGCTTTAAACTATCAAGAGCTAGATGATCTTTTTAATTCCCTTTTAGAACCTAATATTGTATTGAAGCCAAGAAGAAGTCAAGAAGTTAAGGTGGGGGAAAAAACTATGTCATCAATAATCTGATTTTACCTTATAATTCTAACCTTGTCAGGGATTTCCTGCCTGGCCTTTGAGAGTAGTTTTAGTTTTGTGTGTGTCAAAGAAAAGTAGGAAGGTCCCTACACAGTGGCTGAATAAGTTAACGATTGGAAAAACAATAGTGAAAGCTGACTTGCACAATTTAACTAGGCCAAGATCACTAGTTTTGTTTTGTTTTTTTGTTTTTACAATGCTTATCACCTTTGATTCGATCATTTACATTCCTTTATTTAATAACTGAATTGGCAATATACCACATGTTGACTCCACCTACGAACTTGTCTTTTTCAGTGAGTTAAAAAAAGGAACTTGCCTTCGGTTTGCTGGAAGTGGAAATGAAGAAAATCGAAACAATGCATATCCTCACAAGGCGGGTTTTGCCCAACCTTCAGGTCTTTCTCTGGCCTCCGAAGATCCGTGGAACTGCCTATTTGTAGCAGACAGTGAGAGCAGTACGGTGAGAACCGTCTCGCTGAAAGATGGAGCAGTGAAGCACCTCGTAGGAGGAGAAAGAGATCCCATGGTAATGACAGTCTTTCTTGCACAGTGTGCTCAGACACTGACCAAGCTGGCGATTTCCTGAATTGTTTAAAGTTAATAAGATTTGCAAGAGATCATTCTTGGCCTATCTATGAGTTAAAATGGAAGTCAAACCAAAGTAAATGTGAATAAAGAAACACAAGTAACAAACTATCTAAGAAAAGTAAATTGACTCTACTTGATTACATATAAATGTTAAGGCTTTAGAGAGAAAGGGAGGAAGAAATATTGGTTACTGGAGAGAAAAGTGTAAATTAGATGTCGGGCAGTGGGGTGGAAAGAACACCTGACCAGCAGACCTGACCCCTTCCTGATTCAGTGTATGACTGTTGTGAGTAAAACTATGAAGCACCACAAACTAATACAGTTCAAAATCCTATCATTTTTTTTCTCATCTGAATAAAGTACCCAATCCTATTTATATGAAAATCAGTCCTTTTCCCCTTTTAACTTAAATAGCATGTACAACATTCTTAATTTTCACTTTATATTCTAACAAAGCACTGTAAAAATTGTAATAACTGCTGTTTCTTTCTTTTAAAAAAAAATAAAAGAATTTATTTGCTTTTGGTGATGTTGATGGAGTAGGAATCAGCGCAAAGCTTCAGCACCCCCTTGGAGTAACATGGGACAAGAAGAGGAACTTACTTTACGTGGCAGACTCCTACAATCACAAGGTGAGTCTTGACGGAATTACATAGTACCTTGCTTTTCAAAGTATGTGGTATTTAAAATGCTGAGAGATCTGTGAGCCTCCTACAACTGCCACTCTAAAATACAGAGAGGAGTAACAGTCTTTGGCAACTGTATGGCAGCTTGTTCTGTTCTTTTCTTAGTCCTTTTTTGCCAAGAGGTTATGATTATACCCTGAACTGGGGAAAGCACCAAACTAATTACACTGTCTGTGGCCAAAAGTTGTGAATTGTGACCTATCAAACCTGCTTAGTAACATATTCAATAAATAAGAAGGCAAGTAGCAGGGAAACTGATATGTCAACTAACAAGTGAATATTTTTGAGCTGTTGGATAGTTGCAGTGCCTGGTAGCAAATAATTTTGTTTTCAGCAGCATTTCCATTTTTGTCAATTTAATTCAGTTTTATTGCATTTCTCTTTTTTACAAAAATCAGTGCATAATAAATGTTAGTACAGTACTTTGTGATGAGAGACCATATATTTAAAATAGTTGAGATGTAACTAGCAATCATTAAGTTTAAGAAATGTAGCAAATCCTCGGGCAACACTATATGCTCATGAGGAGAAAGTCAGTTCAGTTGTGAAAGAGTGTCCCATTGTGAAGAAAAACAATACAATTTAAATTTTTTTTAATTTCAGAAATAATTTCATCGAAAATTGCTTTTGGAAGACAAGATATAACTAGGGATTTTACGTAGTTTTTAGCTCTTAAAATAGAATATCTCCCTTTAAGACTGTAATTTGAATGTTTGGCTTTTCAAGAAAATATGGAAATATCTGTTCTTTTTGTGAGATTTATTGAGAATATTAATGGCAAGCAGAAATTCTCTAATTTGCTTGATACTACACCCTTCCATGAGATCTTCAAACATGAGATCTACAAACATGAGATCTTCAGATATGTAAATTTTTGTTCTTTTTTTAGATTAAAGTTGTGGATCCAAAAACAAAAAACTGTACGACATTAGCAGGAACTGGAGACACAAATGACATTATCAGTTCCAGTTTTACCGAGTCAACTTTTAATGAACCAGGTGGCTTATGTATTGCAGAGAATGGTCAGTTGTTATATGTAGCAGACACCAATAATCATCAAATTAAAGTGATGGATTTAGAAACAAAAACAATTTCTGTGGTAAGTAATCTTAAAGTATAAGTTAAAGGGTGTGGTTTTAAGAATGATAACTGAGACCCTCACAGCACCGACAGGGGCATTTTGGTTAGGCCATCTCCAGTATAGTGCTAGGTGGATGCCTCTGTTGTGGTTTTGGTATCTAGACCAGCAGGACTGCTTTAAGGACATCCTGTTATTCTTAAAATAAAAGTTCCATCTGTGCTGAGAGTTTGAGAAAGATACTGGAAGTTGGAAAGAATTTGATGGACCCTCAAGAAAAAAAAGGAGAGGACTCATCTGGTTTTCAGTGTGTGGATATACACACATCACATGTACTATGTGGATTGGGTTGTTTAGCTTTTAGTTTCTGTTTTTTCAGTGATCCTTAGGTTAATGTGTAGTTTTGTTTCCTACGGTTGAGTCCATTACCAAATAATCTTCCAAAGGAAGCATTAGAAGCCACTTTTCTCAAGACATTGAAAATAAACTGGAAGAAACTTAAATAAGTTATAATTAATTTTTAAAGATATGGATGTGATCTTTTATAGAACTTTCAAGGAGAAATGTCTATTACAAGCCACCTCTTGATGTATTACATTGACCAGAAAAAAACGCAAGACTTTTTTTCCTAAAAATCTAGTAATTTTCAAGGTGGTATATGTTTTAAAATAAAAAACACAGATTACCATCATAATATGTGTCATTTCTCTTTATATGGATCTCTGATATAAGATGAATAACATCTTCTTATAGTTGACAATGAAAGTTATAAGTGAATGTATATCTACTACATTTAGATTTGTAAAATTTTGCTTTAATTTCCTGCCAACCATTGGACAATTAATTTAATTCTGTCTCATTCACAAGTCTTGGTAATTTTTTTTTGCTAAGATGAACTATGTTTCTGCACCTGCAAAATAATCTTTAGGGCATCTAAGTAAACACATTCTAATTCAGACTAGAATGGCAATTAATTTCATTGATATAGAACTTAATTTTTCTACTAAAGTCTAAAAATAAGCTCTCTTACTCTACAATTTCTATAAAGTACTTGTGTTTTAATAACAGTTTTTCTTATCTCCTAGCTTCCCATCTTCACATCTGAAAAGGCTGTGATAGATGGCCCATTCCCAGTAGAAAAACAAAGGATATTACCCAGACTGCCTAAATCTGCTCCAAGCATTGGGCTTTCCCCCATGACCGCATGTCCTGGCCAGACTCTTCAGTTCAAACTAAGATTAGAACTCCCATCAGGAACAAAGCTAACTGAAGGAGTACCCAGTTGCTGGTTTCTAACAGCTGACGGTATGAGAATAATCTGCAGATGCAAATATTTCATAAATTCTTAATGATTAATCTAGTAATTTTTCTCATTTGTTATGTAATATTACTTGAATTGGGCAAGATTTGAAAGATTATGTGAAAAAATGAATCCAGATCTGACTCCACTTTAGCAGTTTTCCTTAGTCTTCAGGATTCTTACCTCCCTTTTATTAAAGAACGGTGTAAGTCATCAGAAGTTACATGTCAGTTAGCACTATTTCTTAGAATATAGGCTTTCTTACACATCTTCCCTTCATTCTAACCTTGTTCTTCATTCTATTTTTGTTCCCAAGAAGAACCTCTTGGCATTAAAAAGTCTGAAATAGAGAAATAAAGTGGAGCCTTCTTATTTAATCTTTTTCTATACCTCTTCCTTCCAGTCTCCTATGTGGATTTCTCCCTTTCTTCTGTGTGCGTCAATCACCATGTGAACTAGCTCCTTATTTCATTAATTGATGATGAGGAATAAGTATACTGCTTGCCTTGTAGTAGTATTTTCCATCATCTGTAACATAGTGGACAGTAATTTTAGAGTGAAATATTAGTGGTCCAGAACGTTTAAATTATGACCTCTTGTCTCAATGACCTTCCTCTGTCCTAGTCTCCCACGCTCTTCCACACTTTCTCACTCAATCCTCTGTTTCCTCCCCACCTCCTCCCTCATACCCTCTCACACACTTTTCTTTTGTGCATTAGCCAAATCCTAGCTTGATGCCTTTTTACCTTCATATGTTCTCAGGGTAGCAGCTACTGGCCTACAACTGTTAACCCAGTGTCCAAACCAAGAAGACAAAGAGATCTTGGTATACTAGCTGGGAGGAGCTGCTAGTTAGAGTTTGGGAGGCTGGTTCTCAGTTTGGTGATTGACTGAGCCTGTAGCAAAACAGCCCTCCTCTCACTCCCCACAAGGGAGAGGGCTCACCATGTAGTACTAGGACGTTTGGAGTTTTGTTGACAGAAGAATACTCAAACCCTGGCCACTCTGCAGCCTTCGGTAGGTTCAGAGCAAGTCCTGGACTGCCAGTTTTACTGTTCTGTGTCCATAAAGTCTGAAAGATTGCATCAATTGCAAATCACTAATTTAATGTCTCTCTGTGTAATTTAATAGCAGTGTATTGGTCTTTAAACTGGGATATTGATGAATTAACATGTTTATTTTAACTCTGCATTGTCACACACAAATTAATTAATATTGGGACATTTTTGGAATATAAAATACAGATAGTATTAAAGGAAAGTGAGATAGATTGTAGAGAAAATACTTAGCTATTTTATCATTTGTGTTAGATATTAGCTCCATTTTTATTATATAGGGGCAAATAAGCTTTCAGGAAAGAATCCTAATAATTTAAGGTTTTTGAAAATTATTTTATAGAGTACATTTGTACGCTTATGGTTAAAGGACATTTTCTCTTCTTGGCTGGTTAGTTAGAAACAGAAACATTTATTTTTAACTGAATTTTGGTCTGTATCTTAAAGTAGTTAGAATATGTGAAAGTTTTAAGCCAAAAAAAGGAAGCATAAAAGCACCAACATATAACTTCACAGATCGTATGTGTGATGTATATGAAAAATATCTAAAGAAACATTTTCTGTTTTATTTCTAGATTTGGACATTAAAATAGCACCGTTTATTACTTTTCTTGTTTGACTTAAAATATAAGAAGTTCTCTACTAATCCCTTTAGCAAAATCAAGCATTAAATAAAAGATACTCCCCAGTCCAGGAATAAGCAAAGAAAGCCAAAGAATTTTAAAGAGAATTTTAAAAGAATTGTTTAAACACTTCTATATAAAAAGCTCTGTGCTTAACTCTTCAGATTCTTACCTTTCACCTTCTCCTTATTCTTATTTAACATATTTTTCTCAAATTTGATTTTTCAATCAACAGAATATTAGAAGCAATAAACTAAAGGAGACATTGAGAGGACTGATAGAGGCAGGTACTGAGTCTGTTGACTCATCCTGAGAACAGAGGAAATAGACAGCAAAGCTGAAGAGTAGACATAGCATTTCACCACTGCTCAGTAGATGGTCCAGGTTTTGTGCAGATGCCCCGAGTCACCAATGAGTCGTTGGATTATGTTCAGTGTACTCCACTTAAGATACATTTCCCAAATGCTGGCTCTTGATACCTGCCACCCTCTTAGGCTGAATGTCAGTGTAAGTCTGTGCTTCCTCAGTATGATATGTATGCTCCTTCTGAGAGAAGGTGAGAGATAAATAAAGACATTTAAAGAAAATTTTAATATTAGAAGGCTTAAAAATTTTTAGTGGTTCATTCGATTTTTGTTATATAGATAATATGTGTATTTAAGTCTGGGAAGAATTTTATGTATTAAAATGAGGTGTATAAAATCTCTTAGTATTTATATTGTTTGAGCCCATGGAGAATTTATATGCAATGGTATCTGTTTCTAAAGAAATCCATGGATTTTTTTTTATTATTACTTTTGGATATTCAATAATTCATCATTATCTTAACTGGAAAGTCACTACAGAGTTGTACATACATTTGTATTCCCTGAAGTTTATTTTGTAAGTTTTTATATTATATCCCTGAAGGTTTTATCTATTTGGTAAAAATGATCTATTTTCTCAGGCGTCCTGTGTTTATTTCTAAACTTCATGGGTTTCATTTTTAACTGTAGGGATTAAGGCTTTATAGCCATATTTGTAATATTGAGCTTGATTTCAATAGAAATAAATTTGTAACTTACTTTACAGTGTCCAAATAAAAGAAGAATTATAATAATTAGATACAATGATCATCAGAGTGGGAACTTCTCATGGTTGGTCATTATATCTTATTTATATTTATGTCCTTCCCACAGAATGCAATGCCTGGCACTTAGAGGCTTTTGATAAATATTTCTTGATTGAATTAATAAAGTCTTCATAAGATTTTTCTAATTTCCTCCTTGTCTTCTTATGAAGAAGTCTTAATAATTTACTTTTTTACTTTCTAGGCAATGAATGGCTTCTTCAAGGACAGATACCATGTGGAGACATAGAGAACATTTCCAATCAACCGACAATTTCACTGCAGATTCCTGGTGATTGCTTGTCACTTGAAGCTGTTGTATCTATCAGCGTATTTCTTTATTACTGTAGCGCAGATAGCAGTGCTTGCATGATGAAGGCAATTTTGTTCAGTCAGCCTTTGCAAATAACTGATACACAGCAAGGTTGCATGGCTCCAGTAGAGCTCAGGTATGTGTTTTAGCAAGCTAGCTAGCAACCTATCGCCCCAGCCCCCACCCTCCATCCTTACCATCACTGTAGCGTATGAAAGAAAACTCTATTTCTGCCTTTGGATACCAGGACACCCATTGAGCAGTTCTAGCAATGGATGTTCAAATAAAGTTGTGCTCCTTACTTTTTTTATTATAAACAAATTCCTTTGTTCTAGCTGCATACTAGCTAAGTCATTGATCATCATTTGGACCATGATATTGTAACCTCTGCTGCTATTTGGCACAAGACTGAAGTCCACACTATAGGAGAGAATATTATTATAAGATAATTTGCAGTGAATACTAATAATAATACCAGATATTTTAACTACCTTTATTAATAGCAGTCAGCACATATGGATGTGTAAATTTCACAATAACTTTAGACAGAACTTAAGCTTCAGTCCACGGTGTGTAAGGACACCTGCCATTCCAGGAATAAGGTCTGTTGTAAGACAAAAAAAGTCTTTTCATCACAGTAGAAGCTTAAAGAGTACATGTGTGGTAGATATGATCTTTATTCTCTTCTGTGATTTTCTCAGTTGAGATATTTTTAAGAGAGTTTTGATCTATTTTTATCATAAATTATTTGTTGTTTTAACATATCATTATTAATGTCTTATAACTTTATATAAATAAAGTTGAACATAGACCCATCCCTTTAACTTTGCTTTTGAATGAACACATTCTTATCAGATAATGAGTCCCCAGAAATATTATGACTTTCAAGGAAAAAGGGACTTAGGGATGCATTGTTGTCTGTGATAAAGAATTTATTGTGACAGCTGAATCTGATGTAAATGGTTATGGTTTTGGAAATTTACATTTCACTTGTAAGCATTGAATGCAGATTTATTGGGTTTGGGTTTGCATTTTTTTGGTTCCCAATTTAAATTATAATCATTTATTGTGATGTTTTTAAAAATCATTTTTAAGCCTTCAAAGTGAAATTTTCAATGTGAAGTACTGTCATGCTACTAATAGGTATAGTATATCCTACTCTATTACTCTCTAAAATATTAAGGCTGAAACAGCGATTTGATGATACTGTTTTTTGATTTTGGGGTTTTTTAAAACCCCAAGAGAAATAGCCACTGAAGATAATTGAAAAGTTTTTTTTTTATTATCAAAATTTATCTTTATTTAAAAGCCTATTCTTGTTTTTCTTAAAACTTATTCAACATATTTGTGATTTAGCTTACAAGATTTTAAAAAGAATAGGTGAACCATGTTTATTTATTCAATAAATATTTATAGACAATATGGCATAATATGCTTCCCTGCCCCTCGAAATCAGTGCTGAATTTAAAGTGTCTGCCCATTTCTTTACATTTTTTTGAAATATACTTTTAAAACATAGTTTATTTTATTCATAAGGTTAACTAAATCTCTGAAATAAGAGAATGTATAAATCATGACTTTGATTTAATTAGTAGCCTACTAAAGCTATTTTGGAGAAGTATAAATGTAAAATTAAAAGGAATCCTGTTTAAAATTATATGTAATTACCTCATAGCCTTTTCTCTTCACAAACAGAAAAATAATGTTCTGTAAGAAAAGGATGTATAACATTTATATTCTCTTTTATGGAGAATAGGCCTTAGTTATTTTTTAATCTCATTTATTTTATATTTCTCATTTCTAGTTGGACAGGATGAGAATATTTTGGCTCAAAAACTTCCTGTTTAAGGACATAAACAGTTTCACTCTCCAGAAGAAGTATATACAGTTTTAACTTGCTAATTTAGAAATATCTGATAATTTGATTTTCAGTATAATACACAAACACACACACACACAGTATATATTATATATTTTCATGTAAATTGAAAATCCAAAAATATTTTTTAGAATCCATTAATTCTCCTTTGTCTACACAGAGTTTTAGGTTACTCTTAAGCTTATACTTTTCTTGACTTTCAAAGTATATTTTTTTTGAACATTCTTATTCTTACCCACTGTCAGTCTACATTGTTTTTTACATTAAAAATGTTATTTATAGTGGATTAATATTATTTTGAATAAATCACACTAAAGCAATATAAATAGGTTCCTGGAATTTATAACTAGCTTAAACCTCTTATGTAAGAGGAAGCACTAGAAAGTTTATAAAAACTTCTTGATCCACATCTGCCTTCCGTTTTCTATAAGGATTTCTGTATATTTTTAAATTTTCCTTTTTTTTCACATAAATTATTATGTCCAGTGATAGTTTAAAAAGTGATATTTTAGTGTAAGTCACCTTAATGTCACCAATAATGTGGCATTACACACACTTTGACATAATACCTGGAATCTTTGCCCTAAATTATTCTGCTGGTTTGTCACTATTTTTTCTTCCCCTTTTTGTGATATCATTTCACAAATGGCAGAATTTTTTTTCTGAATTCATACTCAGGATTGATGTGATTCCTATAAAGAATTTTGCTTATCTTGAATATTCTGTCTCAAGCAAATGTTTAACCTATTCATAAGGCAAAACCTTGCAGTTTAATCACTCATAAGTCTACCTTTGGCAGAGAAAATTTTCTCCTTTAACTGTTCTAATAATATATGATTATTACTAATATTGTAGTATTATCAAGTCTTCAGAAAGCTATAAATCTTAACACAGCCAAAAAAAGTTTAATATGTGTGTGAGAGTATCTATGTTTATGTGTATATGTATATACATGTGCGTGTAAATACAGATACAAAGATCAGTTCAAGAATTACTTTTCTTTTATGGCCAATATACTTTGGAGCTAATACCACTGAGATAAGTTATTCTTTGCTTGTTTTTCTATAGTTGGAAAATTTGGGAAGATATTGAAAATACATGTCTCTATGATATAATTTTCTACCTTCGCAAAATTTACTGCTAATTTATATCTGCCAATTGAAAAGACTTGAGTCCAGCCATTATATTTGGCATCATGTTTAAGAACAATCACCAAAATCTAACTAAATTCTATAGTTCACAGTTACATAAAAATATATGCAGAGGGAATATGTCAATAATGGTTCTCTTGAATGATAGAATAATGGATATTTTTATCTTAATTTTACTTTTCTGCATTTATTTTCAGTGAGCAACATGTTATTTTTTAAATCGGAAGTTAACTGAATTGTAAGCACTTATATAATAACTTTTTTAAAGTCACTTTTATTACCAAAGATCAGAATATAGTTTGTAGTCCTTTGATCTACCATTTCTCTTTACTTACGTGATTTCGTGAAGATAGAAATGATTATGGCTTTTTTGTTGTGGTGTTTTTATTGTGTAACATAGTGTAGTGGTTAAGAGCATGGACTTTGTGGTAACTTGGATCTAATTCTATAAAATGGGGCTAATATACCTGTTTCATGGGATTTCTATAAGTATTCAATGAAATATTGTTCGTAAAGCACTTAGTAATTAATGAAACTGGTAATTATTGGCTTAGTTAATATAATGATAATAATTTATGCCCATAGACACAAATGACATGACATTTTCTTTGCAACTGCAGTTTCTAAAGGAAAATATTTCTCTTTACAACTATTTGTTAATATTCTCTGTAGAGTTGGGGTTCAAGAAGCATATTACTATTTTATAAACAGTATTGTAGTTATAAAGAAGCATACGTACAGTTTTATTAAAATTTTTAAAAAGATCTTTTGGAACTGTGAGTAATAAACTTGCTGTGAAAGGGTCCACACATACTCATCCTGAACCACATTTCTACATGTGCCCAACAACTTGCACCAGAAAACTTATATCTTAACCAAAAAGTTTCACTCTGGTGGTGCTTTACAAAATCTTCAAAGTGCTTTCATGTATATTGCCTCACTTGAGCTTCAGAATAACTTTACAAATGAGACAGGTAGATGTTATGTCCGTATTGCAGATGAGGAGACAGCTTTGGAATGTTGGTGCCACCTCAAGATCAGAAAGCTCCCAGAATAATGCCCAGTGCCTAAAGCGGTCCCTGGTGCTAGCAGATGCTCAAGTCTGTCAAATGACTCAAGTCCTAACTCTACTCCAAGATATAGAGGGAAAACAAACTGCTAAATTAAGAGTATTTATTTAATTTAAGCTTTCAAATCAAGTAATAAGAATCACAGCTAAATTTTTTTGATTTCTCACTATTTGCCAGCTCTTTTCTAAGTGCTTTACATGTATTAACTCATTTAATCTTTACAATAACCTATGAGAGAGATACTATTTTTCCTTATTTGACTGATGAGAAAACTGAGACACAGGTTAAGCAGTTACCCCAGCATAATCAAGAGCACACCTTTAGGAAGTGGCAGAGCCTGGATGGGAGTCTGCTCAACTCCTTGCTGTATTGCCTCTGAATGTAGTTTTTTTTAAACATAAATATTTCATAACTTTATATAGCAACTTAATCCATAGAACCCTAAAAGTCCTGGCAGTGATTGTTTCTGAAATTTAAATAAATCCATTTAATTAGATGACTTTAATTGTTGTTTCTTAAAAAATTTTATGTACCACTCTTTCTTAATTTCACATATTATCCAGAGTTTTTCTTGGCAGATGGATGTATTAAAGAAATAGCTTTCCAGTGTTAGTTCCAACCGTGCTGTTTCAGTTGGTCTTCAAAAGGTAATATTAAGACCTTGTCATAAAGAGTAACTGAATTCTTAGCACAGGACTGTCTCAAACTCAAAGAATCTTACTCATATTTAAGAAAATTTTGTTTTATTAGCCAAAGTGAGATCTAGAAACATAGTCTTCTGCTTTCTTGTTTCATAAGGAACAGTGGTATGTAGACCTCCTTAAATAACTCAAATATATGCAATTTAATATTATAGTAAAGTTTTCACCAGGGTCAACCTATTAGTCCAGCATTAGGTACTGTTAAAAGGAATGAAGCAAAATGCTACATACCAATGATTGTGATTCATGATCATCCAGGTACAGAATGCAAACATCTTTTCATTGTTAAATAGTTTGCTAATTAAACAATATTATGGTGCAGTAAGTAATTTGTTGATTTTGTCATAAAATCCCACTCCTGACATCCATAAGGAAATGTATATCAACTTAAGAGAAAGTGATAATACTGTCATACTTTAAAAGTAGAATTCACTGTTAATCACCAAGATTGCCTTTTCCTCTGCCTATGGCCCTTAGTTTATTTAAATGAAGAATTGCCGCTAGCCATAAGTCACTATTTTGTCCTGAATAGTTAAAATTTTGCTTTTCTCTTACTTCTTTGCAATAGGGTAGTATAAAGAATACTATTAAAAGTTAGAGGCTTGACTAGTCTGCTTTTATGTATCCCGTAACTAACAGACCTTGGCCCTTTCACATATTGGACCTGCAGGTTAGACTGGCTGCCTCTGGCTTTCAGATGGCTGATCTGATCCCAAAGAGCCCAGGTAAAGTGGAACAGGAGGCAGCCCCACTCAGCTCTTCTGATTGTACCCCTTCCATTTCTTAGTGTGCTGGTTTAGTTTAATTATTTTCAAAGGTTAGAGTTGGAAAGTGAAAACCTTAGATACTTGTTGTGGAATGTTTGCCTAGTTATAGTTACTCGTTGTTTGGTGTGCCCCTCTTCTTCACTGACATGTCGCTCTCAAGTGTACCAAAGGACATTTTGTTCTGTTGAAAGCCGCAGGACTGAAAGGAAGGTATCACAAGCATTTCTAAATATACTTCCCTACCTGTACCAGCAACCATATACCAAAAAGCATTCTTGTAACTGTCAGGGCATGGTGTGAATTCCTTTCTCTTTAAGCAGCAATTTATAGGCTCGATGGTTTTAAGTAACATAGAGTTAAGCAAAATTGTCAGATATTTTTTAATGTTGAAAACTTAAAACTGTGAGTAATATGGACAAACATAATTTACTGTCTTTTGCTTTTTTAATATACTTGGTTATATATTTCCATTTGAAAGATGAAAGAATACCTCATAATCTTATGCTGAGAAATAGAGAAAAAAATCAGCTCTCAGATTTAAATATGCCCAATTTAAGTAGAAATAATTATCTAGTGTGTGCTAAGCTCATGAGAAATATATGTTGAAGTAAATGAGACAAAACATTAGTTGATAAATTATGCTAATGAAGGGTAAAAATAGACATGTTCCTTTCTGAAAATTTTGAAGGGCTCTGCCATGCAACTATCTTCTGTTTTTAGAATATGTAGTCATTATTCTTAGTTCCACCAGAAACATATTCATTCTTTGAGCGTGTAAAGATATACCTGGTGTGTTTATTATACTTTTCAAAATGCTAGCAAGTTGTTTTCTGAATAGAGTTGAAATGTATTGTTCATGCATGCCTGTGGTATTCATCATCAATATATACCTGTAAAAAATAAATTACCACTTCCTCTCCACACCTTAGGATTCCCTCTCATTAAAAACAATAGCAGTTTCTATAGAGGTTTCAGTAAGGAACTACAGTTACACAAATGACAGATATGCAGAAAAATTTTGTTATGGTGGGTTTTTTCCCTAGAATTCCTAAAATTTCAAAGGAGGGGAACAATACCCTATGTGAGTGCAAATTAATTTCTCTCTATTTTGAGTATACCTTCCTAACTATATTTTCCATAGGTTAATATTTTTTTGAAGTTTGAATTCTCACTTTTAAGGTACACTGAGAGCCAGTTTAGGAATGTTATAATTGTTGTCATTGCTTTACATGTGGATTATGAACAAATCAAAGTTTGCTGTGTGATTGAAATCTCTATATCTTTATCACTGTTTCAAATTGTAACATTTCATAAATTTGTCAAGTTTTAGACACTCACACTGTTTCCCGTCTTTGGTGTGGATAAAGTCTGTGGTTTTATTTCTGAGATTAGAGTTAGTCTGGTGTGCTGACTTCACGTCTGTCATCATTCCAAAGATTTGACTATATTTATTTTTTTCTTCAATGATTAAAAAACAGTGAAAATCCAATTTACAAGTTCATGTATTGGTATTTCTAGACGTGGTCTAGTTCTAAAAAAATTTACTTGGTGTGCATTTTTTAAGTGTTTCATGTAGACAGATTAATATATTTTTATACAACACTGTATTTCTACATTTGTTTCAAGACTGTGTTCTGCAGTGACTTTTTCAAGTGCACGTGTTAACCGCGGACTGTCTGGAATGGGAGCGCAGTGCGTGGCACGCGTGACCACAGAAAGCACGGATGTGTCTGTGCTCTACGTGGAAACCTGATGCCTCTTTTCTAAAGCTTTGTACATTTTTTTCATGAAATAGATTAAATATTTTCTCTCTAACACCATGTTTCTGTTTTTAATATGCTTTCTGAGTATATCATGAGATAATTTTAATACTTAGAAACCTGTAAGCCATGATTTATTTGAGATTTTGGGGAAATGGGGAGCATAATATTTAGTTTTTAAAAATTCTGCAAGCAAATACTTCAAAATCAAATCATGTATCATAATTACTTTATAGATTTTTAGATATATATTGGGAAGAGGTGATACATTCAGTAGATGGTATTGGGAACATTTAAAAAGAACAACAAAAATTAGATTTATACCTGACAACTATACACACCAAATTTGAAAGGAATCAATAACTTACCATAAAAATAAAATTACAAAAATGCCAGAAAAAGATACAGGAAAATATCTATAGTTTTGGGGGTAAGGATGGCTGGCATTCCTAAGAATGACCTAAAACCCAAAAGCAGTGATTGTGAAGATTGTTGTGTATGACTACATAAAGATTTTAAGCATCTGTATAATAAAAGAGAAAAGTTAAAATAATATAAAAAACTGAAAGAAAATATTTCCAAAACATAAAATGGACATAGGATTGATATGTATCGTATGTGAAGAGCTCCTATAAACTAATAAGAGGAAGATATCCCAGTTGGAAAATTGGCAAAGAATATGAGCATGCAATTCACAGAAGAGATAATATAAGGACGTTCAATCCCACTAAATCAAGAAATGCAAATTCATTCATTCAGCTATTTACTGAACACCTGTTTTATGCCCTATTCTAGGTCCAGTGATGAACAAATTAGACAATGGTCCTGCTCTAGAGCTTGTGTTCTAGTTGGGAGGAGAGACAAGAAGATAAATAAGTAAACAGGGTAATTGCTGTAACAAGGTAAATAGGAGAGTCCAGGCCTCACAATTGAATTTGAACGATGAGAAAAGCCCAGTCATACACCCACCTGCAGGAAGTGCAGAAGCTGCGTAGGCCGCTGTTTTCCAAAGCGATTCTACCAATTCCATTCACATTGGCTAAGTATATGAAAGCCAGTGGCTCCATATTTTCTCCAACATTGTATTGCAGACTTGAATTTTTGCCATTCAAATGTAAGAGGTTATCGCATTGTGGCATTAATTTGCATTGCCATGACCACCAGTGAAGCTGAACATTTTTCTACCTTTCTAACCCGGTAGTTGCGCTTGTAGAAATTATCTCAGTAGAATGCTTGCATTTGTGCACAAAAGTGTGTCAGCATTGTAATAGTGAAAAACTGGAAACAACCTAGATGTCTGTCAGTAGGGAAGTATTAAGTAAACAATGGTCCATCCATACAATGGAATATAATGCAGCCATTAAAAAGAATTACAGACATCTACTTGTATTCACATGTTATGTGAAAAACAATTTTCAGGATTAATGTGAATATCCCATTTTTTATTTTTTTTAAACTACCTCTATGCATATGCATACATGCACATATATACATGCATAAACAGTCCTTTGCACAGTAATGCAAGACCATAAAAATGATCAGGCAAGCTGAAACTGTGCAAAGCAATCTCAATAATCAATGGGGAAAAATATGATTGTTTCCTAACCTTTAAAAATGTAAGTGAAAATGTTAAAAGCTCTCTTGCTGTCAATTATAAATGTATGGGGAAATGAAAAATATAGTAAATCTAACACTTATTTAGTACACCATAATTTAAAACATTGCAAATATTGAGAATTCAAGTTTTTATGCATCAAAAAACTTACCAAGAGTATTTAAACAGTGCTTGCTTGCTTCTAATGATATAATTTACAATACAGAGTAAGTTATAGTTATATTTTCTATGCCTTGGCAAATGTCATACTCCTTTCTTTGATGCTTTCAATGTTAAGATAGCTCTAAGAGTTCTTTAATGTGTAGTTTTATGCCAGCGTCACTTCCTCTGATCACTGTGCATCTGTTATTCAGCTCATGCACAGAGTGGCCTTGAGCAAATTACTTCATCTCCATTGACATTCAGTTTCCTAGCCGTACAACTGTATATTACTACCTCACAGAATCATTTTTTGATAATGTTAATCATCTTTTCATTACAACCATTTTCCTTATTTAAGTTGATAAGTTCACCTTCACTGAGTTTCTTTGGCTTCTTATCTAGAGTCTGTCAAACAGCAACAGTATCAGCATTCCTACAGTCAGCACAGATTTTACTTCTGGTGTATCACTTTTCATTTCTTTGCTGTACTTTTTGTCTTTGGTGGCCAATTCCCTCTTTTGACATTTTTGTAAAAGGTCATGTGGCTCTATCACTAGGAAACAAGAAGGCAAAACGACTATGCACTTTGCTGTCTGTGCATTAGCTGAATAACAGAGGCACAGTGACCAGTCACTGACAGACTTTGAAAGAAGTGACATTATTGGTTACTGATCATGGGCACATCTGTTATTACATAGTGATTTGTGGACTGAAGAGCCAACAGTAAAATTTGTACTTAGTAATTACAGTTAATAGGTCATGGTAAGTGAAATTTGAACTGTGTTGTTTGGTGACTAGTGTTTAAGCCATGTAACTGAAATTGTGCATATCAGAATTGTTCAAAGCAAGGACTGCCTGCATATGTATATGGAAGTATATATACACACATGTGGAAAAAAATATATTTAAAAAAAAAATACAAAGGAATAGGAAAAAAATAGAAAAATAGTAGGACACACAAATTCCTAACAACTATATAGAGTTAAATTTGGGGAAGGGGATACAAGGAACTAGTATTTATTGACTATTTGTATTTTTGTATTGTTTGAATATTTACAAATTAATATTGTAGTTTTTTAGAACAAATTAAGTGGGAGAAAGTTTACTTTCATTTCCCACAATGGCATGGCTTGCTTTGTGTACATTCTGGAAAAAACAGCCAGAAGGGTAATAAGGAGTAATACAAGAAACGGTGTTGAATAAATAAACGTTGGCTGAGGGGAGAAAAGCCTGTCATGGTTGTCTTAGAGTATGTGAAGAACAATATGAAATGAGAGTAAACTTGCCACACAGCATCGTGTTGTGTCTAAGACACCAACTCTGGCAGCTAACCGGGCACTGTCACTTAGCAGAATGGCCTTGAGCAAATTACTCCCTCTTCATCACACTCAGCTTCCTAGCTGTGCAACTGGATGTTAATACCTCACGGAATTATTTTATGATGTTAGAAAAACACTGAGCACAGTGACTGACAACTAGTAAATGCTCAAAACATTGAATTATTCATGCCATGGAGAGCAGTGAGTTTTCTGCCAGTGAATGTCTTCAAATTGAGTCTGTAAGAATTTATCACATCAGGTGGAAAATGGAATCAGGACCTCAAGTTCTAGGCCTTTCTAAGAGTTTGATTTGGAATATATATGGAAAAATAAGTTTGTTTAGTCTTATTTCAAAATAATAATTTGTTATTTATGCCTTAGGACTTTATAATATTTTTTAGAATGAGACACACGCTACAAACCAGTACAAATAGTACATTTACAGATACACAGAATTTTAATAGGACTCAGAAAATTATTTCTTTTTTTTTTTTTTTTAGAGATGGGGTTTCACAGCTCACTGCAGCCTCCAACTCCTGCCTCAGCCTCCCAAGTAGCTAGGATTACAGGGGCACACCAGCACGCTCAACTAATTTTTTTTTATGATTATTTTTTGTAGAGATGAGGTCTCACTATGTTGCCCAGGCTGGTCTTGAACTCCTGGCCTCAAGCAATCCTCCTGCCACAGCCTCCCGGAGTGCTGGGATTATAGGCATGAGCCATCATGCCTGGCCTAAAATGCTCTTAGTTAATGAAATGCAACCTTGTTAGTGGAAATAATTTTGTGTAACTCCAATCTCTAGCTAATTCAATTTATATTTTGAACTCCTAACTAGGTAAGAAACTTCAGACCTAAAAGGATCTTGAGAAAAAACAAATTTGATATTCACCCCCCTCCCTTTTTTTCTTTATGAATAGTTCATGAAAAATATTTGAAATACCCTTTATATATATAAAAGCTTACCTAGGCTATTTTAAAATTCCATTAAAGTGAAAGTTTATGAAAAAAATCATGGGCTATCCAACAAACAATAATCATGTTATTTTACAGATTTGTAACATCAATCTTAACAATTTTCCAAGGAATATACTGCTCTTTTTTATGAGATTTTTTTGTCATGACACATGGAATACATCTAGACCTTTATGATATTTTGTGCTCATTTCTTGTCGGCTGTTAAGGAACAGATCTAATCAGGGAGGATCATTGAAGTGACCACGAGTATTTCCAAACTCCTGCACTCTGCCAGAAATCTGCCTTTCAGTGTGTGCAGCGACCCTCATCAGCATCCAGTAGTAATGTGTCAATGCTGGCTAATAATTTTCCAACAGGGAGATAAATTCCTCAAAATAAATAATGGGATTGCTTCAAGTCAGTTTTTAAATCATTAATTTTTTATGAAACTAAAAAGAAAATTTTTCACATTAATGAGTATTGTACTTCATTTTGCTGTGCATCACAACACTTTAAGTTGACTTTCTTTTAATTGAAATAGTTTAGCTTTTTAGTTTGAAAACATCTTCATAACTTTTAAACAATGCTTGTATCTCCATTGTGAGAAGTACACACACAAATTATATAAACTGTATTATGTATGCCAAATTTATAAGTGTATATATATATATGTGTGTGTGTGTGTGTGTGTGTATGTATAATTTATGAGTCTGACCGGTTGCAGTTTCTAGTTTTCCCTTTGTGACCCCGAAGTCACAATTCTAGCCAATCTTAGGGTATAATTTTAATAAGTGGTAACTTTATCTAATCAAACTTTGGAAATTATGATTAAAAATATGTTAAGCATATTTTAAGTTCAGTTGCTAAGAGAAGCTAACAGATTATCACGTATAATGTGTCTGCTATTATTTCCCCTTATTGAAGAAATCACTGAATTGCCATTCGAAGCGTAAGAGGATCCCTAAGAAAGGCTAAATTCTGTAATCCTGCCACACATGAGAAGCATCCATTTCCCCTAATGTGTTAAGATTTTAATTTGAAAAGAATCGTTTCATTAAATAGTATTCTATCTCTTTAAATTGAAATTATTCTATATTTGACATTTCATTTGAAATGACACCACAACCAAGTCCCTTATTAGAGTAGGCAAGATAAGGAGGATAAATATTTGAAGTATGGTTTATCTGCCCATCCTGGAAAGGGAAGAACAATAGCTTACCCATGTTCAGGAAGCTGACATGACCTAAGAGGCTATTTACCCTTAGGCTATTTAGCCTAAGAGGCTAAGTCCCCTATCTTTGGGCAGTAATACAGAACAGTTAAGTCAGCCTTGCCAAAAGTCAAGTAGAAAAAAAAACACCTGCTTTTATTTGTTTAACTTTCTGGAGGAAGAACAAAATAATCATCCATGTGGCCAAGAACCTTATTTGGGTGTTTTTGCTGTGGTTCAGTGTGGTAGGTAAAAGGTACAACACTAAAGTCACATAAATAATTTGTGTCAATAAAGTGCATCTGTCAAATTCTACCACAATGAATGAGACAATAGAGAAGCTGCATTTTAGTCACTCATAAGATTAGCCATGCAAAAATAAGGATCTAGCCTGTTTTAAAGTTTCTGCAAAGTTTATGGAAAGCGCATTCTCTTATTTAACAGCCCTGGTAGGAGATTATTCCTTGTGTCTAATGTATGTACCTTGCTCTGCATTGTAAGCATTCCACTTGTTTGTTGTATTTGAACATGTACACTAGTTCTTTATAACCTTAACCTTCCCTTTTCAAAGTTAAATCATTTCATATTTTAACATTTTTCTTCAATTCAATATTAAAACCCCACATATATGCCTGCTAGGTCCTCTTTTCCAGTCTTCTGTTTTCTGTCAGCCCTGCATGAACTGTTCACAGCCACCTGAAGTTACAAACCCAAGAATTAAACTACACATTCTGTGGAAAGGATAGCTAATGTTGGTGATCAAGGCATATTTCCTGAATGGCACATGAAGAGCTCTGAGGATCCTCTCTCCGGTGAACAACCATAATTGGTGACAATTATTTTAAAATAGCTACTTAAATTATCTGGAAATTGTCCCAAGGACATACAGCCGATGAGACATTTATTCAAGAAAATCTAAATCTTGATAAGAACAGTGAGAATATGTGGCACTGGAGCCATGACCCTTCTTCCCCTCCCCCTGCCCAGATCAATGTAATGGAAGCTCCACTCCAGGTGTGGCCAAGGTGATGAGACTCCCTGTACCCTAGTTCCCAGTAAAGGGCTACAGTAGTCCCCCAGGAGGTGCAGGCCCAGCATCTTCATCTCCCCCAGCTGTGTACTGAAAAGGCTAAATTCCAGGCGAGTGCAGCCTTGAGTCCAGGGGCTCTCTTCCTTCAACTGAACCCCCACTCAAGCTGGTGGTTCTGCCCCAGGCATGGCCAGCTGAGATTACCGGAGCCCCCAACACCCTCAACTCAGCTCACTGGTAGGCCAGAGATTCCACACCAGAAGAGGCAAGCCAAGAAAACCAGAGGCTACCGCCCCTATTGTCCTGTTCACAAAGCATGGCTGTCACTCTGAAAAAAGCAGGATGCTGACCTCACTCCCACCCCAGAACAGTGACCTAGAAAATCAGAAATGAAAGAGGGGACATTGCTACTGACCTTACAGAAAAAAGAGATTATAAATGAATGCTATGAACAATTTAACTTAGATAAAATAGAAAATTTTCCATAAAGATAAAAAAGGGCTGAAAATGACTCAAGAAGAAATCGAACATCTGAATAGACCTTTAAAAACAAACAGATTGATTAGTAATTAGAAAACATCCCACAAAAAAGAATCCCAAGAACAGATGGCTTCACTGGTAAATTCTACCAAACATTTGAAGAATAATTAATACCAATTCTCCACAAAATTCCTCCCCAGAATAGCAGAGAATACCAAGAATGCCAAAACAAGACAAAGACATCACAAGAAATGAAAACTAAAAACCAATATCTCTTATGAATATAAATGCAAAAAATCCTCAATAAAAAATACTAGCAAACTGTACCCAGCCAGCAACTTATAAAAAAAGAATGATGACTGTTATATAATGAAGATTTTGGTCTTTGCCCTGGGTTCCTGGCATGGGGAGTCCCTTGGAATTCCCTGAGTGATAGGAATGTATTTATTATTTATGAGCCCCTTGGGTCACACCTGAATTTGTACTAATGAAGTGACTTGCTGTGTACCCCTAGATAGATAGCTTCAGGATGGGAACTGAGACACTCGCCATGTAATTAGGAGGTTGAGGCTTTGGGCCACGTTGCATCAGCCTAGCCTCCCAACCTCCAGCGAGGGGAGGCAGGGGCTGGAGATTGAGTCCAATCACATGACCAATGTTTAACAAATCATGCCTATGTAATGAAATCCCAATAAAAACTCTGGATATGATTAGTGGCGCCTTCTGGTTGGCAAATACATTGATGTGGCAGGAGGGTGATACACTCTGATTCCATGGGGAGAAGGCACAGAAGTTTTGTGTTCAGGACTCTCCCAGAGCTCACTCTACATGACTCTATATTTGGCTATAATCATAAGTATAGTATTTTCCTGAGTTCTGGGAATCATTCCAGTGAATTGTCTAACCCAAGGAGGTCATGGAGGACCCCAGATTTGTAGCCAGTTAATCTGAAGTGAGGGCAATCTTGTGGACCATACCCTTTAATTTATGGGATGTGAACTAAGTTTGACTGGTTAGTGCCAGAATTGAATTGCAGCACACCAATTGGTGTCAGAATAATGACCAAGTGGGATTAATTTCAGGAATGCAGGGTTGATTTAACTTCCAAAAATCAATTAATGTAATATACCCTATCAATGAAATAAAGAACAAAAAAATCACATGATAATATCAATAGATGCAGAAAATCATTTGACAAAATTCAACACCCATTCATGATAAAAACACTCAATAAGCTAGGAATAGAAAGGAACTTCTTCAACCTGATAAAGGCATCTATGAAAAGCCCACAGCTAACATTGTATAATACTTAATGGTGAAAGACTGAATGCTTTTCCCCCAAGATCAGGAACAAGATAAGGATTTCATTTATGCCACTTCTATTCTATTTTGCTGAAATTGATAAGCTGATCCTAAAATTCACATTTAAATTCAAGAGATGCAGAATGGCCAAAACAATCTTGAAACAGAAGAACAAATTTGGAAGACTCACACTTCCCAATTTTAAAACTTACTACAAAGTTAGGATAGTCAAGATAGTACGGTACTGGCATAAAGCCAGACATACAGATCAATGGAATAGATTTGAGAGTCCAAAACTAAACATCACATTTGCAGTCAATTAAACAAGCCATCTTGGATTTTGATAAAGATTTCACTGAATCTGTAGATCAGTTTGGGAAATAGTGCCATTATAACAATATTAAGTCCTTCAATGCATAAACATGGAATATCTTTCCTTAAATTTAGGTCTTTTAAAATTTCTTTCAATGATGTTTTGTAGTTTTCAAGGTATAAGTTTTGCACTGCTTTTGATAAATTTATTCCTGTGGATTTTTGGAACTATTGTGTATGGAATTAAGTTTATTTTTGGATTGTTTATTGCAAGTGTATAAAAGTACAATTGATTTTTGTATATTTATCCTGCAACCTTGCTGAACTCTTTTGTTAGTTTTAATAGTTTTTTAGTGAATTCCCTGGGATTTTCTATATATAAGATCATGTTATTGGTGAATATAGTTTTACTTCTTCCTTTCCAATCTGGATTCCTTTTATTTCATTTCCTTGCCTAATTGTCTTGGCTGGAACCTCTAGTCCAATATTGAATAGAAGAGGCATGAGTGGAGATTCTTGTTTTGTTCCTGATCTTAGGGAAAAAGCATTCAGTCTTTCACCATTAAGAACAGTGTTAACAATGGGTTTTTCACAGATGCCTTTTATCAGGTTGAAGAATTTCCCTTCTTTGCCTAGTGTGTTGATTATCTTTATCATGAAAAGGTGTCAAATTTTTTTCAAATGCTTTTTATGTATCTATGAGATGATCATGTAATTTTTAAAAATTCTATTGATACTAATTAATTGATTTTTGGATATTGAACCAACTTTGCATTCCTGAGATAAATCCCACTTAGTCATCATGTATAATTTGTTTTATTTATGTTACTGGATTTGGTTTACTAGTATTATGTTGAGTATTTTTGTATACAAATCCATAAGAAATATTGGTCTGTGCTTTTCTTGTGATATATTTGTCTGGTTTGTATCTAAGTAATTCTGACCTCAAAAAGTGAGTTGAGAAGTGTTCCCTCCTCTTCTGTTTTTGGAAGAATTTGTGAATAGTTGGTATTAATTCTTTAAGGCAATCCTCCTGCCTTAGCGATTCAGCAGTGAAGCCATCCAGGCTTAGGCTTTTCTTTGTGGGTAGTTTTTTTGGTTACTATTAATAATTCGATCTCTTCACTTGTTATAGATCTATTCAGATAGTCTGTTTCTTTTTGAGTCAGTTTTAGTAGTTTGTGTCTGCTTAGGTTCAGTGGTGTCCCCCCAAAGTTCATGTCCACATGGAATCTGTGCATGTGACCTTATTTGGAAATAGAGTCTTTGCAGATATAATCAAGTTAATATGAGAAGGAATATGGCCATATGTCAGAGATTGGAGTTTTGCTACCACAAGCCAAGGAACACCAAGATTTGCTGGCAACCACCAGAAGCTAGGAGGAGACAAGGAAGGATCCCCTGCTAGAGCATTCAGAGGGAGTACGGCCCTGTCAACACATTAATTTCAGACTTCTGGCCTCCAGAACTCTGAAAGAAAAAATTTTTGTTGTTTCAAGTCCCCCAGATTGTAGTACTATGTTATGACAGTCCTAAGAAACTAATACAGTTTCTTCCTAGGAATTTCTCCATTTCATCTAAGTTATCTAATTTGTTGACCTACACTTATTCATAGTATTCCTTAATAATCCTTTTTATTTCTGTAAGGTTGGTAGTGATGTCCCTGCTTTAATTTCTGATTCTAGTCATTTGATTCTTCATTCTTTGTTTCTCAGGTTAGTGAAAATTCATCAGTTTTGTTCATCTTTTCAAAGAACCAACTCGTGCTTTTGTTGATTTTTCTGTATAGTTTTTCAACTCTCTATTTCATTATTTTTTCTCTAATCTTTACTATTTTTTTCCTTCTTCTTGTTTTAGGATTTGTTCTTTTTTTCCAGTGTCTTAAGATGGAAGTTTAAGTTACTGATTTTAGATCTTTCTTTTTTTTTTTACTGTAGGCATTTACAGCTATTAATGTTTCTCAAACATTGGTTTAACTGCACCCAGTAAGTTTCAGTATGTCGTGTCTTCATTTTCATTCATCTCAAAGTATTTTCTGATTTTCCTTTTTCTTTTTTTTTAAGCCACAGACTCTCACTATGTTGCCTAGGCTGGACTCCTGGGCTCAAGCAATCCTCCTGCCTTAGCGATTAGCAGGGATTACAGGTACACACCACTGTGCCTGACTGATTTTACTTTGACTTCTAATTTGACCTGTTTGTTATTTAAGAGTGCGTTGTTTAATTTCCATATATTTGTGAGTTACCCACATTTTTTCCTGCTATTAATTTCTAATTTCATTCCCTTGAGTCAGAGAACATACAGAACATCTACTGTTGAGCCCCTCTACTGAATATGTTTAAATAGACTACTTTTTAGTACAGTTTTAGGTTCATAGCAAAATTAAGCAGAAAGTACGGGGAGTTCTCATATATGCTTTGCCCCCATGCATGCACAGCCTCCCCCACTCTCAACATCCTACAACAGAGTGGTACATTTGTTATTGATAAGCCCATATTGACACATCATTATCACCCAAAGTGCATAGTTTACATTGGGGTTCACTCCTGGTGTACATTTTATGGATTTTGACAAATGTATAATGACACGTATCCACTACTGTAGTATTGTACAGAATAGTTCAATGCCCTAAAAATCCTCTGTGCTCCACCTATTCACCCTTGTCCCCCCACTAGCCCCTGGTAACTGCTGATATTTTCACTGTCTCCATGATTTTGGCTTTTCCAGAATATTATATAATTGGAATCACACAATAGGTAGACTTTTCAGATTGTCTTTACATGGCTTGATGGCTCATTTCTTCTTAGAACTGAATACTGTTCCATTGTCTGGATGTGCCACAGTTTATTTATCCACTCACCTACGGAAAGACATCTTGGGTCTTGGGCAGTTATGAATAAACTTCTATAAACATCTGTGTGCAGGTTTTTGTGTGGACACAAGTATTCAACTTCTTTGGGTACATACCGAGGATTGCAATTGTGGGGCTCTGTGATAAGAGTATGTTTAGTTTTGTAAGAAACTGCCAAACTGCCTTCAAGGTGGCTGTGCCATTTTGAATTCCCACCAGCAATGAATGAAAGTTCCTGTTACTCCATATCCTACCAGCATTTGGTGTTGTCAGTGTTTTGGATTTTTTCCCCTTCTAATAGGTGTGTGGTGGTATCTCACTGTTGCTTTAATTTGCAATTCCCTAATGACATATGATGTTGAGCATGTTTTCATATGCTTACGTGCATCTGTATGTCTTCTTTGGTGAAGTATCTGTTAAAGTCTTTTGCCTATTTTAAAATCGAGTTGTTAGTTTTCTTATTGTTGAGCTGTAAGAGTTCTTGGTATATTTTAGATAACAGTCCTTTATCAGATATGTCTTTTGCAAATATTTTCTCCCAGTCTGTGACTTATCTTCTCATTCTCTTGATCTAGTGAATGTTTTATTGTTATATTTTTAAAACAGATTCCATTTGATTCTTTGTTATAATTTCTGTGTCTTCATTGATATTCTCTATTTGATGCAACATTTTCATCATATCTTCCTTCTTTAATTATGTTTTTCTTTAGTTCTGTGAACACATTTATAGTGGCTGTTTGAAGTCTTTTTCTGTTAAACACAACATCTGGTTGCATAAATTAGCTCTATGTAAATATTTACTATTTTTCTTTAAAACAGCAATATTGAATTCTGACTGGGTAGTACTTGCTTACTGGATGCTATGGTTTGAATGTGTCCCCCAAATTTCTTGTGTTGGAAACTTAATCCCCAAACTTAGATGTTGATGGTATTTGGAGGTGGGACTTTGGGGAAGTGATTAAAATTAAATAGTCATCAGGGTAGGGTCCCTATGATGGGACTGATGGCTTTATAAGAAGAGGAAGAGAGACCTGAGCTGACATGCATGCTCTTGCACTCTTGTCATGTGATGCCCTCCACCATGTCGTGATGCAGCAACAAGGTCTTCAACAGATGCTGACACCATGCGCTTGGACTTCCCAGCCTCTAGAACTGTGAGCTAAATAAACTTTTTTTCTTTTATAAATTATCCAGTCTTCGGTATTCTGTCATAACAACAGAAAATAGACTAAGACACTGGTACTAGAGTTTAAATTTTACCTCAAAAATACTGTTAATTTAGAGATGTCCCAATCCCATATCCACGGTCATTATTACCAGTGGATTTTTAATCATGTTCTTTAAAATAATTGTGAGTTTTAGTTTCTTGTGTGTTAAACACTCATGAATTTGAAGTAAAATCTGTATTTTTTTTCCAGTGAGATTAATTTTTAAATTTGATTAAGCATCCTGCAGCTTTACTGAATTCACTTATTAGTTCTAACAGTTTTCTAGTAGAGTCTTTAGAGTTCTTTATGTATAAGATCATGTCATCTATAAACCAAGGCAGTTTTACTTCTTCCTTTCCAATTTGATGCCTTTATTTCTTTTTCTTGCCTAATTTCTCTAGGCTATGCCGTACAGTACTATATTGAATAGAAGTGGCAAGAGTGGGCATTCTTTTCTTTTCTTGATTTTAGAGGGAAAACTTTCAGCTTTTCACTGTTGAGTATGGCGTTAGCTGTAGGCTTGACATATATGTTGAGGTACATTCCTTCTATACATAATTTGTTGAGACTTTTTATCATGTAAGGATGCTGAATTTTGTCAAGCCACAGCCAACATATGGAAATAACCTAAATGTCCATTGACAGATGAGTGTGTAAAGAGAATGTGGTGTATACATACCATGGAATATTATCTGACCTTAAAAAAGAGGGAAATCCTGGCATTTGCAACAACATGGATGGACCTGTAGGACATTATGCTAAGTGAAATAAGCCAGAGACAGAAAGACAAATACTGTATGATCTCACTTATATGTGGAATGTAAAACAGTCAAACTCATAGAAGCAGAGGGTATAATGGTGGTAGATAGGGCAAGGAGGAAATGGGGAAATATTGGTCAAGGGGTACAAAATTTCAGTTATGCAAAATGAGTAATTTTTGTAAGACTGAATGTATAGCATTGTGACTATAGGTAACAATACTGTACTGTATACTTGAAATTTGCTAAGAAGGTATTCTAAGTGTTTTCACCACATACACACAAAAAAGGTAACTATGTTACTGATTTAGGTGATATGTTAATTAGCTTGATTGTGGTGATTATTTCACAGTGTATATGTATTGTATCTCAAATATATCAAATCTTCAACTTGTATACCTTAAATAGATACAATAAAATGATATTGAAATTCAAAATAAAATTTTATTAAGCAAAAAAATTATTAAGCTTTGTTTTCAGACATCTCTGCAGTTGACAAGTTTTTATTTTTTTCTCATTTTCTAGCATGTCACCAAAGCTAGTCAAGCTCTTTGTGAAAATAAGTTCTTTTAATTAACTAATCCTTCAGAAACAACATATGGTAACCAGATTAAAGATTAAAACAATGACATAAAATTGGCCTTTGTCAAAGGACTATTAGCTTGCCTTTTCCTAACCTCAAACTTTATCCTAAATGAACATAATCTCCTAATCCACATCAGGCTACTACTCCCCCCAAAAGTAAGAAAGACCGAGAGGAAATTTCCTGAGCATCTATCCAATCCACCTCCTTCTTTTAAAATATTCCTTTGAGGATTGTGATTTGGGGGGTGCAGGGCAAGAGAAGGAATCTTTTAAGGATGGCCTTGGGCCCCCAAAGGAAAGTATTTCTTTTTAAAAAAAAATATTGTCCCAAAGGTATAGGAACATCTCTGTTGCTCTTGTTTTTGGTGGCAGTGGTGGCTATTTGTTTTTTGGAGGAAAATTTAGCAATAATCTCTGCCTAATGAAACATCCTAATTTTATTTACTGTAGGGTAAGGAATAGGTACAGACAATGGTAAATATGGGTAGGGCCAAAGTAAATTCAATAGCTTGGTGAATAGTCCCTTCACTCACTTTAAAAGCTCTCTTGGATTTTTAATCTCTCTACTGCAGGTACACTCCCCCTCCATAAACTCATACCTGAAAGACTCAGAATCTTGCCTAAAACCATGAAGAATAATGGTTACATTCAACAGAAAAATATTTTCCTTTTGTCCTCTGGTGCCTTAAGATTTGTAAAATATGTAGATAATTTTTATATATATTTATATACAGTTGTCGCTGTAATGTCAGCTAAGTTAATGTTTTGGTAAAATGTACAATGAGCTCTGTAGTTTTGCAAGAAAGAACCCAGAATGACAGGTTTGGCCCACATCTAGTCCAGAAGCTCTGGACTCCTAGCTTATGCAGAAAACTGAAGAAATCAGACATGAGCATCACTTCCATGCATAATCACTGCCTTTCTCCCGCCCCTCCCCGCCCCCAGCAGCACGCAGCAGTTCTGGTTGCATGGTTGGCAGAATAATGATGTCCACATTCTAACTTATGAGTATGTTACCTTACATGGCAAAAGAAACTTTGCAGATGTGATTAAATTAAGGACCTTGAGATGGGAGGTTATTGGGCAAGGGGCCAATGTGATCACATAGATCCTTAAAAGAGTGAGCCTGGTGTGGTGGCGGCACCTATAGTCCCAGCACTCTGGGAGGCTGAGGCAGAAGGATTGCTTGAGCCCAGGAGTTTAAGGTTGCAGCGAGCTGTGAGTATGCCACTGCACTCCAGGCTGGGCAACAGACCAAGAGATGTGACCACAGAAGCAGAGGTTGGCGTAATCTTATTTCCAGAAGGGGTCCTGAGCCAAGGAATGAGGGCAGACTCTAGAAGCTGGGAAAGGCAAGGAAGCAGATTCTTTCGTAGAGCCTCCAGAAGGCATGCAGTCCTGCTGACACCTTACTTTTAACTCATTGAGACATTCTGGACTTCTGATCTCCAGGACTAAGATAATAAATTTGTTTTGTTTAAAGCCACTAAGTTTGTGGTCATTTGTTATAGCAGCATAGAAAACCAATACAGATGGGAAGTTCTGGTTTAAAAAAGGAAGGGAGGGAGAGAGAAGAGAAAAAAAAGCAAGTCTCAGCACCTCTTCTGCTATAGCCCAGCGAAGGTGTGTGGTGGCTCGAATCCACATGATTTATAGGGTTGCTCTGCAGGAGAAGGCTGAGAAGGTGAGCCCAAAGTCCAGCCCTGTGCTCCACGTCCCCGCACCAGGCCTGGGCATAAGGCGTTCACTGATTCATTGATGGTTTGTCACCGTTTCCTAAGCTCAGTGTTTTGTTTTTCACTACCATCCTCCATCCACCCTTTGCCACTTAAAACCTTACATTCAACTCTAGTTCTCGTACCAGCCTCTGCTTTAAAAAGATGGTGGATTAAGTAGAGGCGTCTTTCTTTTAAACTTGAGTTTTTATATACAGAGTCAATATAAAAACCATTAAGAGAACAGCAAGAGAATCACTCATTTTGTAGAAAGCAAGCCCATCACAACAACAAAGCCTGGGACTTCTCACAGCGTCCTTCCTGCAGGTGTTGTGGGTGCTGGGGAGCAGACGGAAGGAAAACAGCTTGCACGGGGAGCGAATTATGGGGAGAAAATGCATTCTTCATGTAAATTCTCGTGGTTTGCTACGAAGCTTTTATTCTGTAAATATAGCACTTTAAAACGATTTCTATTCCCTGACAAATAAGCAATTAAACTAGACACACTACTTAACTGGTGGCCCATTTTCAAGCTGCAAAAGGCAGCTTCCTCATCTAAAAGTGACAGATCAGCATTTGATTTTTAAGTGCTTCTGGTTAAGGTGAGTGGACCCGGCTTTCAAGCAGAGCAATCGCCACAGTGTCACATAAACCCATGTCAGGAAGAAAACAGCAGCACACACTCCCACTGAGAGATAGCTGGCCTGCTTGCAGCACGGAGACAAGGACGTGCCATTTGGAACTAAATATGGAAAGTTCTGGAACTCCCTGTGAAGACTTTCTGTCACTCTGATCGAGGAGTGGGTAAGCTTTGTTGGCCATCTGGATGATCACCAAAGGCTTCACTTAAAGTTGTCTCTTCACCAAGTAGAGGACCCCTATTTAACCACTGTGCCCATCAGGCTGATATTGGGGAACAGCGCTGAATGGCACGTGCCAGAAGAATACCCTCAAGGTGGTGGCTGGTCGGCCTGCCTGTGTCACCCCAGAGCATAGCCAGGAAGGGTCTTTCCTTTGGACTAAACATCTGGGAAGAAAAACACATCTCGCCTTGAGCCGTTTTGTAAAATAGGCTTCATTAGATGGGCCCACACTGTTATCTAACACCTTTATTAACCCCCAAAGGGGGAAATTACAGTCTGTGAGAGCTGGTTTGTGAACTCAAGAGCCCAAGGACCATGGGGACTGACTAGTTGAGCCATCATATTCTCAGGGGAATCAGGCCCGTGGAGTTTGTGGCTAATCCACGGTCCCATTGTTAGTGACTACTCTGTTATGAATGTGGGTGTCCCTCCAAATTTCATATGTTGAAATCTAAATCCCCAATGCAATTGTATTAAGAGGTGGGGCCTTTGGGAAGTGATTAAATCATGAGGGTTCCACCCTCATGAATGGTTTAGTATCCTTATAACAGAGGCTTGAGGGGGATCCCAGCTCCCTTGCCCCTTCCGCCATGTGAAGGTGCCATAAGAAGTCACCATCTGGAGGAGCAGGCCCTCGCCAGACACTGAATCTGCTGGTGCCTTGATCTTGGACTTCTCAGCATCTAGAACTGTAAGCAGTCAACTTCTGTTGTTTATAAATTACCCAGGCTAACGTATTTTGTTACAGTAGCCTGACTGGACTAAGATAGTGGCAAAACTGGGCTTAGAACCCAGGTGTCCAGAAAGCCCAGTCCAGGGCTCTTATTTCAGAATAAACACCAGCCTGGCTTTATTTATTGTACCACAGGAGCATCTAAGGCTGCTCAGAAACTTACACTGCAATTTTCTCACCCTACACATCAGAAAAATTGGAAAAAATGAGGTCCTTTCATCTACTGTTTACTTTGTCCGAAGACTGATAAAATGTTTCCGTACCCATAGCAAAATGCACTTGCTTCCCGTGAGATTAAATCTGTTATTTTCTTAGGGTTTAAACCTGGGCACAGCAGGAGGTGCCTTGCCTGGTTTCCTCCTAGGAAGGGTGGTATAGAGCATAGAAACTTTTTCAGATTCAGGCGTTTGTCTGATGAGTCAGAGTCTCTCTGTGCCATTTTTCTCAGAAATCCCAGCACCGTTATAAGTGACTATGGGCATTAGGTCATCTTATCTGCACAACGTCATCAGGAAGTGAGGGCT
This sequence comes from Daubentonia madagascariensis, assembly GCA_023783475.1. NCBI lineage: Eukaryota > Metazoa > Chordata > Mammalia > Primates > Daubentoniidae > Daubentonia > Daubentonia madagascariensis. The sequence goes on from JAKFHU010002573.1 coordinate 20,660,605, forward strand.
GTCATTATTCGCATTTACCAATGAGGAAACGGAACCCAGGGGAGGTTAAATGGCACACCCAAAGTCACCCAGCCAGTGCTGTGAGCCAGGACTCAAACCCAGATCTGTCCAATTCTAGATACTGCTTCATCGTGGGCAACAAAATCCTTTCTATTAAAGTGCTATTCATTTAGAATCTGAAATATTTTGGATAGAGATAAATCAAAGTATAGAAAGATCATAGGAGGCAGTGTTAAAATTACATGTGAGAATAAATTCAAAACACTTCAAAGTCCATGAAAAGACAAATGGCACATTAATTACAAATGTTATATTCCCATTTGAGCAAATCCCAAAGAGACCTCCCTCTCCCAAGCAATTTTCTATTGCTCTAGGTGGAAAGTAATGAAAATACATTTCCTTTAAAATAGTCTAATTCTGACTTTGCATGAATTCAGGTTAACCTTGACTTCTTACCTAAAGAAGGTATTGTTTATTAAAATACAAAAAAAAAAGTTGTAGAGAATAACAAATTAGACAATCAATACATCCTTTCAGCACTGGAAATAAGAAGCCTTCAGAAATAGACTCAGAGTAGGGTTAGGGGAAGACATAACAAAGCCATATCCAGCTCTCATTAAAGTCCCTAATTGTCTCCTCCTAAGAAACAAACATCAGGCTCCCAAAAGGCCAGATGTCTTCAATGTCTGAACCAGGCATTTATTTCTGTTTGCCATCCAAACTGATTCTTTCTTTGATGTCCCTTTCTTTTGCATGTGCAGGTACAATATAACTTAATTTGAGGCATCTTCAATCTCGTGTCTAAAACCAATTCCAATAATACTCAGTTATTGGAGTACAGTCTACAATTAGGCTTAGGCACTTAAAAGGGTTCTTACATTTCATTTGAAAATTGGTATCTGCAGTGCTTGTCCATAATCCCCATTACAGTCACTGGGGATGTAAAAGGGCAGGATTGCTTTCTCATTTGGAGGAAAGGGTAAGCTGGCAGTGCTCTCATTTAGCCTGGGTGTGTGGTGAGGAAGAAAGGGGAAGGAGAAGTTAGCTGGCGAACTAGAAGATAGAAATATGCCACTTGGGCAGTTTAGAGTCCTGTGAATCTGTCTGCTGTATGTTTCTAATTCAGGGCAAAGGGGGGTGACAGAAGTGCACTGGTGAGAAAACGGAAAGTGCATTCTAAGCCTGGAAGAGTTCTGAAATATAATTTACACTGAGCACTTGCAGAAGGATTAATAATCACTGGGGTGTTTGGGAGATTGGACTTCCAAAGAAGGAAGGGGGGATGCATTAATGCCCAAGGGGCATTGTTATAATAATGCCCTGGGAGCTCTAGGACTGCCCCTGTAGCAAGCAGTCTGAAAGCCACTGAAGAACCACACAGCACCAGGTTTACTTACAGCCTGTCCTCCCTGAAATTGTTCCTCCAAATCCTGTGTAATATGGAGCCGTGTCTATGCCGCCCTTTGAAGAAACCAGATGCTTAGGCCAGAGAGGACTCCATGTAGGATTTGGGGGTAGAGGCAGCTGCCACAGGACATTGACGAGGCTGGCCTGAGAAATGGAGAAAACCAGGCCCTCCGCTGATTCCAACCCAAAAGACCTGAGTTTTTCTCCTTTATGTTGAGATACAAATACAAGCAGCTTTAAAAAGAACTTTTAAAAAAATATATTTAATGCTTAAGAATCCATAAACCCTCCAGTCATGGTGTGGAATACAACTTAATAACTGGAATCATTTCAGCAGGACGTCGTTGAAAGAAACGTGCATGTTTGCTAAGCAGCCACCTCTGATGTCCTCCCTCTCGGAAGGACAGGTTTGATCTGGATGACTGAAAAGCAATATTTTCCATTCCTTCACCTCACCTGTTTCCTTACTAGGTTAAGAGAATAAAAACCTCATAGAATGGAAATGTCAAGACCAATTACTATGTGTACAGCTGAGAACTTCATTTTTCTCTTTTTCAGGAATCCACTGCATTATCATTAATCAAAGCAAAGTTTGCAACATTTTAGCTATGGAAAACTTTTATAAAATCATTTGGTCCTTGATTTTTCCTCTTTGTTCCTTTTCAGTTAAGTTAAAAAAAAAATTTCCCCAAACACCTCCCACTTCAGGAAAAAATTTGACAACCCCTTATAAGCCTGCATATTTTGTGACAGATCTATGATTATATTTAAGCAGCCTTGTCAAGAGAGGCACACTCAAGCTTTTTTCCTGGCCCTGATTTTAAAGAGTGCAGTGAACTCACTGACGTTCTAATGAGAACTTTCTGCATCTCAGAAAAGAGAGGGAAATGTATGGGACCCATAGAAGGTGATGGTTATCATTAATAAATGAAAGCAAAATAAATAAACACAGCAAGCTAAGCCACGCTACCGAAAGCCAGTCCAGACCTAACTCTCCAAGAAAACCAAAGCTGAGAGAACATTAATGGTCTGGTTGGGCTAAGTGGTGCCATGGGGAGAGCAACCCTCCTGGGACTCAGAAGATGCCAGGTTTTGTTCGGGTAGCTCTGGAACGCAGCTGTCAGTGGATGCAACAGGAAAGTGGGTTTCCTCTGATGATAGAGAAGAGCTTTACAATTAGACATGTCTGTAAATGGGATGGACAGAAAAAATTATGCACTCCCTGATGCCAGAACTGTGCAAGCAGGGGCCAGGTGATCATCTGGCAAGGAGTGTGTGGAAAGTGTTTATCCTTTGGGCTGGAGGTGAAACATTGACAACAAAAGGTCTAAAGTGCCTTCCAACTCTAAGAATCTATGATTCCATAGCTTTGGACAAGCAACAATCCACACTGGACTTCAGTTTCTTTACCTGAAAAACAAGGGCCCTGGCACAAAATAGGCCCATCTTAGGTCCTTCCCAACCCAAGATGGTGTGAACTATCATCTGGTAAATTTGTGATGCTGGAGGCAATGCTCAGGCATCCCAACTCACTGTCTGGCCTAGAAAAGGTCATTGAACATTTTTGGGCTTTGCTCTGAAGTCTTTTGTATAATCCATAGGCAAGATCGGAGACTGAGAAAACACAGCCCACCAAGTGCTTGAAGTACCACAGCAAAAGGCAAATATAGGTCAAATGCCTTAGGTCAAAACATTTTCAAGACAAAAGGTTTTCTGAACCTTATTTCAGACAATATCAATCAAGAAAAGCATTGGGACAGTGCCTTAGAGTTCCTTGTCATGGAATTTAAGGGAGCTCACCATGAAGCTTATATTGATGACTTGGCTTACAGAATAGGTTTCAAGTCCAAAAAGCTTGTTTCTAAGGAGGAAACACCTCCTTCAGCAGGGAGGAAGCACAGTCTCTGCTTCCTTCCCAGAAGTCTTACAGCATGCCTCATTCCAGTGACCCTTGGCCTTTCAGCCCCATTAGTGTGTGGTACATAACTGGTGCTCAAAGTGTGTTTGAATGAACAAAATAAGTTTTACTGAAGGAAAATGTCTGTTTATAACAAAGCTATCTTAACTAGTATATCCACTTCAAATATGCATATTATATAACATATTTTTTAATTACCTTGACAATCTAATTGAGACACTAGGTAAGGCAACGTCTTTGAGGGAATAAGGACATCTGTGATGGTATAGGAACATATATCAGGGCTACCAGGCTGGATGAAGCCAGGTAACGTTAGGCCATTCCTTGACATGCTCCATAATTTCTGCTTAAAATTGTCCATGGTTAAGTGGACATTTGCCTTTCAGAGAGCCATTTGTCCCCATACATAGAGAAGATGTGTTTGTACTAATCCAAAAAGAAATGTTGACTTATTTTCCCTCTAAGCTGTTGGGAAAAGAGAGAGTAGGGGTCTCTTTACCTATAAAGCTAAAATGCAAAGACTTTAAAAACTCTTCTGCTTATAATGATCTGAGTCTTCAGGGTCCAGTCACTGAGCTCCCACTGGGAAAAGGGAAGAAATGGACGAAAGAGTCTCTGATTCTCTCCCAGCTCCTCAGGATCATCCCCAACCTTCTTCCCACTCATCCCCAGTGCTTGCTCCAAGTCCCGGTGAGAAGACCCCCTGAGCACTTCGTTGGTGCCTATTTTGTGATCTTCATCATATTCCACCTCTCGCTCCTTGACACTCTCATGCAGCTTTGGGTCCCCTGTGCAGCACCTGGTCCAAAGCAGGACTTCAAGTGATTGATAATGTAGCTAATACACAGCTCAGGGTGTTACCCTTCCAAGAACAGATACATTGTAATAGGAGACTCTAGGATTGAAGTCCAAAGAATGAATCTGTCCGGGGCAGAGAAGGAAGGTACAGAGAAGATTGCAACAGGTACAGAAAATCCTGACTGCGTGCCATCCAGCCTTTCCTGACCAACAGTTGGGACACATGAACTAAAAAGAGAATAGACTATTTTAAATCAGAGCTATTTTTAAAAATTCAGGATGTATGGCTGCAAAATATATGGTTCACTAACTTTTCAAATTACACAGATCAGCAGATGGTCCCTACTTGCAAGACTGACCATGTCCTCTACGAACAATGTTTCTTGCAATTCTTCAACTGAATGATGGGGACCTAGTCTGTACTCTATTGAAGGAGCTTAGTTTGAGGCCAGTTACTCGCATACAAATTTATCTCTCTTATTAGGCTCTAATCTCATTGATAGCAAGGATCTTGCCCTAATACTCTCTACAGCTATAGTGCATTGTAGTGGAGCCATAACAGTTCGCTCAATAAATATATAAAGAATGGATGGATGGATGGATGGATGGATGGTTACATCCCACTGGAGCCCACAACTAAAATACCAGTGAGGTAGGGTCAGAGACTGTGCAGACGGAAGTGGATTTAAGGAGAAGACAGCAGAGAGGCAAGTAAGGAGAGAAACAGAGAGCAGGGCCCTTTGTCCACCCAGTTGGGGTGGGTGGAGGACAGGGAAGGCACTGGAGCGGCTGTCTGTGCCTAAGCTTCTCTGCCAAAGGAGTGGGTTTGGACCATCTGAAGGTCCCTTTCCAGCTTGACAGCCCATTGGACCACAAATTGTGAATTCTTAGTCATGGGCCCTGGCGAACATAAGTGGTACAGCTGCTTTCACCAGGAGGTCAGCCAGACAGTGGCAGGCATTTGTGAGCCCTATTTTAAGGAAAATCCTTAAACCTTAATCATGATTCGCATGATGAGTTATTTGTCCTCCCACAAGAGGAAATTCTTGCATTTCAAAACCTGCAGATTTGAGCACAAGCCCCTTGCCACGGCATTGAATCTGAGGAACATCCTTTCAGCCTCCCTCTGCATTTGTCCAATGTTGCTGATTCCTCTGTGTGAACCTGCCAACTTGGATGCACAGAACGACGTGTCCCACAGCCTTTCCACCACACACACCCCCTTTTCCAGCTGAACCCTGACCTCTGCTTCTTATTATAAGCCAGCACAATTACGAGCAGCAGAGACTACCAAGACCTCTACACACACGTGCACTCAGGCTCACACACACACGGGGAGCTGCTCTGAACAATTGCTCAAGTGCATTCAAGTTCAAGAGCATGAGTAGGAGAAGGGCAGAGAGATTTTCATCTCTGGCCTGTCACATGAGAGAAGAAGGCAAATCTCACGTACCCATGCCTGCATCCTGTAATGTTTCTCATCTGAGATCACAGGCGATGAATCTCCTCGCTGTGTCCCTTTCCCTCCCCCAACCCTGGGTTAGCTGCTGGCTTGGAATTAGAGAAGACAGGATGGTGTGCTGGCCAGGAGGGGACAAGGGAAGACTGAATTCTAGATAGAGCCTCAGGGTCTGTAGATGGGGCCTAACATGGGGCAGCTGTGCACCTGGACCCACTCTGGTCAGCCCATCAACACTCTGTAGACTTTGGGGAAGTCTTTGGCTGGAATCTCTTTATGTGCATTAGTCTCCTAGGGTTGCTGTAACAAATTACCACAACTTGTGTGGCTTAAAACAACACAAATTTATTCTGTCGTGTTCTGGAGGCTAGAAGTCTGAAATCAAGGTGTCAGCAGGACCACAGTCCCTCTGAAGGTTCTAAGAGAGAATCCTTCCACGACTCTTCCAAGTTTCTGGTGGTTGCTGGCGATCCTTGGCGTTCCTTGGCTTGTTGCATCACACCAATTTCTGTCTCCCTCTTCATGTGGCGTTCTCAGTGTGTGTGTCTCTGTGCTTCTGTGTGTTCACATGGTCTTCTTCTAAAGACACCAGTCATCAGATTTAGGGCCCACCCTACCCCAGTATGACTTCACCTTTACCTAACTAATTACATCTACAAAGACCCTAGTTCCAAATAAGGTCACATTCTGAGGTTCTGGGTAGACATGAATTTGGAGGGAGGACACTGTTCAATCTAGGACCATATGGCAAAGGGCAAAAGCTACAGCCTAGAAGTGAGGAGATCTAGGTTTAAGGTCTGGTTCTTTTACTTACTAGCGTGTGGAGTTGGAGAAATCTCTTAAACTCTCAATGCTTTAGTTTTCTCTGCTATAAAATGGGCATCATGATAATAATAATATTAATAATAATGCCTACATCCCAAGTTTGTTGTGAGATGTACAGTGAGAGAGACTGTGAGATTTGTGGTGTGGCAATTATTTGGATGCAATGACTGCTTCCAAGTATACTACCGGGCAGGCTCAGTCAGAGGTCACAGAACTTCACATGGCGAGCAGCTTCTACAGTGGCTCCCAGTGACCTTGCCTCCTGGGATTCACATCCTTGTATAATGCCAGCCCTCCCACCGCCCCATGAATATTGACTGGATCTAGTGATTTACTTCTAATGAATTTGGCAAAAGTGATGGCTGTTACTTCTGAGATTAGGTTATAAAGAGACTCTGACTGCTGTCTTGCTCACCCTTTCCTGCCTTCTCACTTGCTCCCTGTGTTGGAAGCCAGCTGCCAAGCACAAGCTGCTCCATGGAGAGACCCACACGGCAAGGAACCGATGGAGGCCTCTGGACAACGGCCCACGGGAAACTGGCCAATCCTGCCAATAACCACTTAAGTGAGCTTAGAAGCAGATCTGCCCCCAGTTAGCCTTGAGATCACTGCAGCCTGGCCAACACCTTGATCACAGCCTTGGGAGAGACCCTGTGTCAAAGGACTGTGTCCAGATTCCTGACCCACAGAAATTATGACATAATAAATGTTTGCTACTTTAAGCCATGTAATGTGTTATGTGGCTATAGATAACTGATACAGTTTATTAAATCAACTCAAAAAGCAAGAAACACGAGGAAAGAGATGAGGTAGGGTGTAAGCAAGGTGAAGGACCACACAATCTGAGCCCTGGATTTTACAATATTCATATATCCAGTTTCTCCCTCTGCCTCATCAGTCTTCCCCACTGATGGTTTGATTCTGAGGACCAGAGCTGAGGTTTGAGCAAAGGGGCCCACAGGTGGAAAATACCTGGGCCAATAACACACACTTGCTCCATCACAGAGATGCAGGGGCAAGTACACATGGCCACAGCTGTAGCTGGTCAGTTAGCCTGCTGAACAGCTGTGAATTTTATCTGGCAGGGAACATATGGGGACCGAATGGGTAACACCAATGTGTGGCCATTTTAAGACCTCATGAATATTCAGTGCCTCATATGACATGTATATTTAGTATATCATGAATATTCAGTGCCCTGTATTCTTTATGTGTATTAAATGCCTATTCAACGTATTTAGTGCCTAGTTGGTCTTTCCATCCCTTTGGGGATTTTTTTTTGTTTGTTTTAAAAAGTACTTTATTAAACTTAAAATATTATAGAAATAGGAGAAAACTTCATTACTGTTACTCATGTTGTCTGCTTTACTGGCCACGCATTTGCCACGCTTTTACCTTACTTAGAATGCCTTCTGCCAAGCCTGTCAAACTCTTATTCATCCTTCAAAGCCCAGCTTAAGTCCCGTCTTCTCCAGAAAGCCTCCCCTGACACTCCAGCCGGTGGTGTACGGGAGTTGGCTCACACCAGCTCATAAGAACCAATTGCTAATTTTTCAGGAATGTTGTGAGCTGTTATGGAACACAGACATTATTAAAAATTAAATTATTTAAACTTACAATTAAACAAATTATATTAAAAACAAAGCTGGTAAATGCCCAGAACTCATCACTCCTGAATTATGGTAATACATTTTACTATAATCTGTGCTCCAGTTACCTTTATGGGGGAACTGCTCTATAATTGTGTACTCATGCGTCTCTTCCCAACTCCACAAGTTTAATGAAGTCATCTTGGTAACTTGAAATTGACCATGGTCAATAAAAATTGACCATGGTATGATATTTATACCAAGGATATTGGCAAATGCTACAAATTAGAGCTTTTACTTTCCTTCCAGGTGGTTGTCATTTATCAGCACCACCACTAATTCCAGCCAAAGTAATCTCTCCAAATTCTAAACTCTCCTGTCTTTTCTGCTCAGTGAGTGGGCATTTAGCATTTGCTGCCTCAGTTACCAGATACATTTCATGTGTGTGCACGTACATGCCTTCTCCCCCTAATTGGGTTGTTGCCTGCCAGCTTTGCGGGCAAGGACAGTGTCTCCTTCAGCCTTCTACAGCCCCCTTTCCTTAAATAAGCTGAACAAAATGTATCCATCTCTGGTGTGAAGCCCAGCACCATCTTCAAACTTCCCAGCACTTCCAAGGGGCTTGTCCTCTCATATCTACCTACTCCTGCCTGGCTCCTGGCCTCTTCCTGCTGCTCTCTGTCCCACATCAGTCCCTACCTCTCCTCCTCTGTTCCCCACAGCACCACAGACACAGCAGTATAACTTTACTGAGAGTTTGGGGTTAGCGGGCTGGGGCACAGCATAGGAACCAGTCACAGTTCACAGTCAGGCATCACTTCCCTGACACATCCATTCCTGCTCCTGGGGGTCTCCCCCTGCCCTTTTTTCTCCATGGGCCCCTCTCTACCAGGACCCTTCTTTCCATGCTTGAGGGTCCCCAAGCTCCAGTTTCCTTACCCACCAAGGGGAAACTCACAATTCATTTAACTTTGCCGAGAGATTTGCTCTCGATCCTTCCCCATCTAAGGGCTCCTATTTGTACATTAAAAAAAAAAAGATTACTTCATGAAGGTGTTTTGATAAACACAAGAGCCTTAGCAAGGAATTGTAGAAGCTTTAGAATTATTTATGTATTACTTTAAAAAAAATTCCAGATCAATTCCCCGACTATCAGAACAACCCAGAGGCATTTTCTCCCTCTCATCACACATCTGAACATCCTCGTGGGTGGATTGACCTGGGTGACCTGGCACTTAGCTCCCTGCGACCTGAGTGCCCAGCAGCCAGAGCAGGTGATCTCCCTGAATCCCCAGCTATTCTGAGGTCAGCTTTGAAAACCATCACCCTCACCTCCTCTCCAGCCCTCTCACCTCTGAACCTCCATCCCTGAGCTCGCAAACCCTGACATCTCATCTCTTTGAGAACTTTTACAGACTCATTAGTCATTGTCCCTCCCAAGCATCAACTCACAGGGATTTTCCTTCCTCTAAGCACTCCTTGTCCCTATAAACCACTTTCTGCCTCCAGTTACTAGACGTTTCTGGGTGGAAACATTTTCTCTGTCTGCAGTGAGGCTCCAGGTAATGCAGACACCAACCATTCCAGCTCCCGGCTTTACCTTCACGTCCTGTGTCTCTGTAGCACTTTGCTCATTGTCAATGCTAAGTGCATAAAGCCCCCTGCAATGTCCACCTGATAAAACTGCTTCACAGATGCTCGCAGAATTATCCAATCTAGTTAACTATTTTGGCTCCCAGTTACCTGTGAGCGACTTACAGCAAAATTCTAACCCCATCTCAGCCTTCTCTATACGCAGGATTGTTTCCAGCTGTCTCCCTTGCCATAACTTGCGAGCACTAGGAAATGCCGACCAACTGCAATGGCGAACTTAGCAGAACACTGGCACTCTGGTGTGATGAACATGGCACTGAATGGGCATGGGAGGGTATGATGGGTTCCAGTACTCCATCACTGGCTGTGTGACCTTGACCAAGCCCCTCAGCCTTTCTGAGCTTTGTTCTGCACTTCTTTTCTCTTCTATGTCCTATTCCCACTGTTCACCCAGTAGCTTCTGCTCATCAGACAGGACCTGATGCCAGAGCACCTTTGCTGCCTTCCCTGCTTCTCCCGGGCACCCACTCTATGTGGCCCTTCTCCCCTCCTGGTTCTCTTCACGGCCTCCCCACTGCATTGTGTGACAGGCATGGGGTCTCATCCATTTCTGTGTCCCCAGTTCCAAGCCCAAGTCCTGGCATACAGTAAGCATTTATGGAATGTGTAATGTTTCAGTAAACGAATCTTTAAAAGGAAGGAAATGGGCCAGACACAGTGGCTCATGCCTATAATCCCAGCACTTTGGGAGATGGATTACTTGAGCCCAGGAGTTGCAGACCAGCCTGGGCAACATAGCCAGACCCCATCTCTACCAAAAAAATAAAAAATTTAACCAGGTGTGGTGGCACATGCCTCTATCCCTAGGCTGAGGCAGGAGGATCTTCTGAGTTCAGAAGTTCAAGGTTATAGTAAGCTATGATCATGCCACTGCACTCTATCCTGGGCAACAGAACAACACCCTTTCTCTTAAAAAATAAAATAAATAAAATAAAAAGGAAAGGACCTAACACCACTAATATCAGGGAAATGTAAATCAAAACCACAACGAGATATCAACCTCAAACAGGTTGGGATGGCCACTATCAGAAACAACAATAACAGAAAATAACAAGTGTTAGGGAGAGTGTGGAGAAATTCGAACCCTCGCACACTGTTGGTAGGAATGTAAATCAGTACAGCCATTATGAAAAACTGTATAGAGGTTCTTCAAAAAATTAAAAACAGATTGATCCATCAATCCCACTTCTGGGTCTATAGCCAAAAGAATTAAAACCAGGGTCTCAAAGAGATATTTGCACACCAATGTTTCCTGCAGCATTATTCACAATAGCCAAAATGTAGAAGCAACATACATGTCCATCAACGCATGAATGAATAAAGAAAATGTAGTATATACATACAATGGAATATTATTCAACCTGGAACAAGAAGGAAATCCTGTCATATGATATAACATGGATGAAACTTGAGGACCTTATGCTAAGTGAAATAAGCCAGTCACAAAAAGACAAATACTGTATGATTCCATTTATATGAAGTATCTAAAGTATCTATGAGTAAAACTCATAGAAACAAAAAGTAGAATGGTGGTAGCAAAGTGTGGGCAGGGAAGGGAAAATGGGATTTGTTCTATGGGTTTTGAGTTTCAGCCATGCAAGATGAAAAAGTTCTAGAGATCTTTCAACAGTGTGCATACAGCTAACAATACTGTACTGTGCACTTAAAAATTGATGAGGGGCCAGATGCAGTAGCTCATGCCTATGATCCTAGCACTTTGGGAGGCCAAGGTGGGAGGATCACTTGCGGTCAGGAGTTCAAGACCAGCCTGAGCAACACAGCAAGATCCCATCTCTACAAAAAATAGAAAAAATTAACCAGGCATGGTGGTGCATGCCTGCCAGCAACTCAGGAGGTTGAGGAAGGAGGATCACTTGAGCCCAGAAGTTTGAGGTTGCAGTGAGCTATGATCATACCACTGCCCTCATGCCTGGGCAACAAAGTGAGAAAAAAAAAAGTTATTGTGTATTTAAAATATTTTTCATGAATAAGCTTGTCGCTATAAAAAAATTGATGAGAAGGTAAGTTTATGTTATATGATTTTACCAGTTTTTTAAATGGGAGGGGAACAAACTAATCTCCCATTATAAAAATATGTGATTCTATAATGGGACTCTAAAAACAATACAATAATATGTGTGCCTGATATGAATTATTTTGGGGCTATCTGTGGTTTTGAGACATCCAGGTCTCTCTTCATGGATAAGTAGAAACATTTAATGAGGTGTCCAAGTGTTTACGAGCCCACTCTTAGCCTTTGGACGTTCTGTATGCTGTATATCCTTTTCACAGCTGGAAAAACGTCTTCCCCCATGTCATGAACATGCTTGCACACGGTAGACACAGCAAAGGGATGGCCTCCCATAGGGAGCACTGGAGAGAGCTGGTCACCCCTTATCACCACCCCAGGCTGGCCTGGTACCTGGCCCAGTGTCCACTGGTACCAAGCCACCCTCTGTGCGTCAAGAATCCAGACAGCTGCACCCAGACAGATGGGCTTCCTTTCGGCCTGGAAGCAGCCCCCTGGGAAACCCCACCCTACTTAAGTGAACTTCAGAGGAGTGAAGATTCCCCTCACTCCTCACCCTTTCTTTTGTGAATTAAAATGTTTGAGAACAGTGTTTCCTTAAAGCAGAGATCCCTCTGCCATCACACTGGACCGGAGGGTTTGTCTAAAGCCACCTATTGTCATGTGGCTTTGATGACATTCCCCTACAAGAAAAACTTCTTTTACTTTACCCTCCCCCTTTTTCTTAAAGACAGCAGCAGTTGGAAATGGGGTCAGATGCTGCTGGAGGCCAGTTTTTCAAGAGAATTCCTACATAGGAGTTGTCCTGTTTCTCCCCAGTGCCTCCAGATCAGGGTCTTGGAGTCTGCTCTGACAGCTTGTACTCGGGCTATGCCAGTGCAGGTCAAGGTCTGGAGCATCCTTTGGAAGAGTTTTAATATTCTTGACAGACTATCAATAAAATATTTGTGTCCTCATTTGGAATTTCCAGCTCTGTGTTTGAACTAAGCTCTGTCCCGCTAAAAAGGGAAAGAAAATACTCCATGTGGTGCTTACTGCAGGATCCAGACAGATATGGACCAATCTTTATTGTCAGTGGCATCGAATTCTGAACCGTCCATCCAGCCTAGAGACTCCAAACAGCTCCCCAAGTCCACGAGCCTTGTGTAGACTTGGGGTTTGGGAGAGGCCAATCTGGATCTCACAAGTGCACCTCAGTTCACCTCCTGAGCCTGAAAACATTTATCAGAATGATTTTAGGTTCAAATTAATGTCAGATGATTTTGGCCACAGGGCCCCCATTTATGTCATAAGATCACATGATCTTGGAGATCTTCTAGCCCAACTCCTCATCCTACAAATGAGGAACCTGGGGCGAGGATATGGGCAGTGAGTTGAAGAGGGTCATTAGAGGACACACCACTGGTTGGTAACAGAGTCGGGGCCAGAACCCAGCTGGGTCTCCTGACTCCCCGATTGCAATTCTTTCCACTACAGCCCGTCAGAGTTTCCAGATAACCTGAACATTGACAAGACCCTGCCAGTGGCCCACCAACGTCAGTCAATATTTGCTACAACAAAATTCCAGCAGAACCTAGAGATTTTGGAATCTGCGTTCATGTAATTTGATGTGTTCAACTGGAGAAAGATGATTTTTGACCTTTCTGTAAGTGACCAAGGCTATCTGTGGATTCAATTCATCCACACTGAGTGTTGTGTATTCCAGACTCACGCTCCACAAATGTTCCATAAGCATCCAGCCCATTTCTCCTGTTTCTTCACCCCCAGAATGGACCCACATGACAAATACTTTCTGGTCCCTTGAGGCAGACTGACCAGGGTTAGCAGAAGTAGGACTAGGATTTTCTGGCATTTGGTCCTGGGGGCTGCACTTAATGGAGCTGTTGAGCCGAAAGGTCAATGGACCCAGCTTTGAGTTCAGGCCTGGTCATTCCTCGCCTGGCTCCTTCACAGGCACATTCCTGGCCTGGCCTGCAGATGCCAGGAGCAATGTCAGGCACTCCAGCCCTGGGCTCTCAGCTTCAAGTTGCAATGAGCACTCATTTCCTAGGTTGGCGTCTGTGCTTTGTCCTTTGTAACCTGCCACAGCATCATCTGCCAGGTTCTGGGCTTTGTTCTTCTCTGCAAACTCACTCACTCACTCACTCTCTCCCATAACACTGTCTATGACAGACCTCCCTAGTACTTGGTCCTGGATTCCCTGTCCCTGCCCTACTCACCTCTTGGGACACGTGACAATCTTGGGCTAGACTCCTCCAATGCTGAAGGCTGGTCTGCACTCAGCTGGGGTGAGGTGCCTGGTGATTCTGAGTCTATAAGTCTGTGTAGCTTCAGATCCCCAAGCTGTGTCCCACCAGGACTGGGGGCCACTAGACTATGCCTCTCTCTGGCTTCCCGCCCAGTCTCAGCTAGGTCTTCCCCCCACCTCCACCCCACCAACCCCCTCCACACCGCCCATTCCCCCGCAGCCCTTGGATGGGTCTAGTTCCAGAGCAAGGCTATCCTGTCTTACTGAAATCAAGGGAGCCAGGCTGGACACACGATTTATGGAAGTGCTGTGCAAACACAACTATGCAAACACAGGTACTATTTCTCAGGTTGTTGGCATGAGAGACACATAGGACAGGATGTGAAGAATTTGGCCATTAGAAAAACGAGGCTGCTGGAACTCGAAATTTAACTTTGATTATCTATTAATGTCTTTAAAGTGGTCTACTTTTGAAAGGGAGTCAAAATGTACCCACTAAATGAGGAATATGGAAACTCAGAGGATCTGAACATACTGATGGGTCCATCCTTTCCCCAGGCTCACATGGATGTCACTGAAATGTGGAAACTCGTCAGCCATAGTAGGGGTGAGAACAAGGCTGAATGTTGAGGACCTATTTTTTTAAGCATGTGTTTCTTGTTAAAAGTCCTAAAGCCATAATGAATGGCCTCTGTTTCTATTTAAGTTTCCTTGATCAAAAATCTGGGTTCATGATTTGTCCCTTTGACAATTTCCAAAAGCATGTGCCTTCCTTATACAGCGCTCAGATGAATCTAGTTTGGGCCCTTGTCCTACGCTCGGGACTTTGTCTCTCTCCTAGAGCCCTGAGAAAGGTCACACAGGGAGCGTAGTGGGAATAAGCTGGCGACCCCTGGGTGGAAAACCATGCAGGCCGAGCCGAAGGGAGGCCCCCAGAGGCCCAGGAAGTTTACAGCTCCCAGTTGGTTTGGTGATGGGCGGCACGCACAAAGTCGGGGTGTGGTGGTCACAGAGGCTGAGTGTGCCGAGGAGGTCATGGAACGACTGGCTTCAGGTCCCCTTTTGACCTCTTTTTCTGTCCTGAACCCTGATAATTCAGAGACGTAAGATTTGTACAGTCCACCCTGCGGTTACTCCAAACGGTAATTCCTTAGAAGTATATGTTTTACTTGCAAATTTTCAAAATGCTTTTGTACACCATCCTAGGTCAGGTTCCCCAGGAACAGAATAGGAAGAAGATTCATGTGCAAGTGATTTAAAGTGGACGTGCTCCCGTGAGAAACCAGCAAGCGCGTGGGGAAAACAGGATGATGAGGTGGGAAGAGGCACAGCAGTGATTTCAGGTGCAGTCCTAGAGCAGCGTGATCCGAAGGGAACCCTGGAGTATAAATTACACGCAGGGTTTATCTCCCTGGGGGCAAGGGGCTCTTATTCGCTACAGGTCACTGGGGCCAGGATGGGGTCATGAACTCCCAGGATTTTCCAGATCTTTGCTTGTGGGACAAGCAGCTGCAGCAGCCCAAGGGGGAGCCTTCGGAGAAAGTCTCAGGTGGGAGCCTTTGGAAGCAAAGCACTGAGAAACTGGGGGTGAACACACAGAATCGGTAAGAGACTCTAAGGAGGCCTGGTAGAGCACCAGTAGCATCTGCTACACTTAGGCCAGCACACTTGATCCTAAAGTGCGGGGGGTAGGGGGAGAAGAGGGATTATATCCTCCATTTACAGAACGGGAAACTAGGACAAAGAGAAGTTGTCCCCAAGCCCACACGTTCAGTGCAAATAACAGAGGGGAGCAGAACTCACCTGCTGTGTCTCAGTCCACAAGGCTCTTCCCTCTCCACCACATACATGGATTTTTCTTGGTGTCCATTGTGGTTTCTCACCTGGCCCAAGGTGATGTGCATCCAGGGCAGCAATGCAATCAGAAAGTCAGCTCAGCTGTGTTCCAAAGCCAACTGAAAATTGCTTTTGGATTTGCTGATATTTTTAATATTATATGCAGCATATTACTCCCTTATCAGAACAGATAATCAGGATTTGGTAGCAGTTTCTTGCTTATTAATCTCAACACCTCTGGGAAACAGAGAGTGGAATGGGTTGTTTTTGATGAGCAAGCTCACCATTCTAATGCACCTTGCACTGTCCCCCACCCCATACCTGTGCCATCCCTGTCCTACCTGTGCAATGTCCTCCACCTGCTCCCTTCCAAGTCACATCCTCCCGGCAGGCAAGATCCCCACTCAAGCCTCTGAGCAAGTCTTGCCCATGCCTCCAGCACCCATGGCCTGCTCCCCTCTGACATCCTTGGAAATTGGGTATGCAGCCTTTTGGTCATATCTTATCCTGCCTTTTTAATGGGTTTCTGTCCAAAGCAAAGATCTGTGTTCTTAGGACACCTGATGCCACATTCTCTGTATCCTTTGCAATGTCCAGTGTGATGCTTCATAAACAGCAGATGTTTGGATAGCATCTAGTCACTCAATGTTGGAGATAGAAACATGGAAGCACCAAGATCAACCATGAGTCACAGGCTGTACTCAGCTTGGAAATGTGTCCTTTAGATTTTCAGATGAGTATTTCCTCTTTGAAACTGGGAACCACCTAAGAGACCTTCTATTTGAGGCCACCCCTCATAGGGGTGCCAGAGAAAGCGGCAGGCTCTGAAGCCAGCTGCCTGCCTGTGTCATTAGCTGTGTGGCCTCAGACAACCTTACTTCACTTTTCTCTGCTCCATTTTCTACTCTGTAAAATGGGGTTAATAATAGCACCTGTCTCATAGGGTTATTGGGATTAAATGAGCTTAATGCATATAAAGAATTTAGAAGGATGCAGAGTGAGTACTCTAAATAGACTTAACTATTATCAGTATCATTATTGCTATTGTTATTTTACAAGAGTCAGAGGGTTAAGGAGCTTGCCTAAACATTCCATGCCTAGGAAGATTGTGCTCAAAGGTCACCTTCTCAATGAGACCTTCCCTGGCCACCCCATTTTAAATGGTGGTCCTTCCCCTTCCCTGTACACCTCAGGCCCCCTTCCCCGCTTGTCACCTTCTCACCTGTTCTGTAATTTGTTCATTTTATTACCTGTTCCCCTTACGTGGAGGGAAGGCAAGGGCAGGGGTTTCTGCCTATTTTGTTCACTGCTGTATCCCCCAGTGCCTGGCACACAGTAGGGGCACAACAAATATTCACTGAATGATAAAGTGGCAGCGTTGCTTTGGTGGCTGTGAGCACCACCATGTACTGGCTTGGGGGATGGCCTTGGATGTGGTTCCCAGTGCACAGCCCCACCCCCAACACCCACAATTACACAGTGATATTCAGCAGCAAATCACAGAAAAGGCTCTACTTCTACATGAGGGCGCTGCACGAATTCGAAGGAAGAAAGGCTGGGCTGCCATTCAGTTCCCAGCTCTTTTATCTGGCTGTGTGATTTGGGCAAGGCCCTCTGCCTCTGCGGGTCCTCCTCTCAGCCATGGTGGTCGCCACGCCCCTCCCGGCCTCACCAGTCCCTGCTTCAAGGCCTCCACACCTGTAGAATCCAAGAGTTTTGAGGTTTCCCTGGCCTCCCCTGTCACCTCTGATCTAAACCAGCAAGGGCGGCTCTGGACGAAGCTGCTCTAAATGCAGCCCCAGTCCTCGGGAGAGGAAATGAAGCGAGCAGGCCTCTCTGGAAGGCCTGGCCCAGCTCTCCCTGGACTGGCCCTCGGGCAGCTCAGAACAGGAGGGGCTGGGACAGTTGTTCAGTCCTTTGAAGCTGGGATGGCTGCTTGGGTGGGGCAAGCACGCGCATGGGGCAGGTTTTTTTCTTACTGGCAAGAATTTCCGCTTCCAATGGCATTCATCTTTCCCAGGAACTCCCTTCAGCTAAAAGAGAAAAGAAAAAGTAAACAAAAGCAACCCTCCCTGAACAAGGAGATTTTCTTTCTCTGACTGTGAGTCCCTGATAAGAAAAACCCTTCGCCAATTATGTCATCCTGTTCTAGAACTGTGCCTGCAACTCCTCTCCCTGGCCCGGCTTCTCTGGCTATGATTAATGGCAGGGGCAGAGGCAGTGGTGGGGGGGAAGCTGGGTGGCCTTCAGGGGGCTGCCACAAGGTCAGCAGCAGATGG
The DNA here is from genome assembly GCA_023783475.1 of Daubentonia madagascariensis. Classification (NCBI taxonomy): domain Eukaryota; kingdom Metazoa; phylum Chordata; class Mammalia; order Primates; family Daubentoniidae; genus Daubentonia; species Daubentonia madagascariensis. The sequence continues at coordinate 20,678,646 of JAKFHU010002573.1, forward strand.
ACTGTTGGTACTGGGGACATGAATTCAAGCTGTCATCCAAGTGTGCAGAATTGGCCAGCTGAGACCATTTTCTTGTCTCTCTTTCTCCCTCTCTCCCTCCCTCCCTCCCTCTTTCACCCACTTCTTAATAATAACTTGACACATTGCCTGGTAGACGTTTTAAAAGAGATAAAGATGATCACGTCATCATCGTTTCTCTTCCACGTTGGTAACAACCCCTCAGGCATGGGTCCACTTGATACTGAATTCTGCTGTGCAGAGATGTGCTGTCCATGCAGAGGCCACTTGCCTCCTGCGGCAGTCGAGCACTCGAAGTGTAGCTAGTCCAAACTGCCATGGGCTTTTAGTGTAAAGTATGCACCGGATGGCAAAAAAAAAAACAAAAGTAAAATAGTTCAATAATAATTTTTATCTTGATTACGTGGTGAATGACAATATTTGGGATATATTGGGTTAAATAGAATATGTTACTAAAATTAGTTTTTACTTTTTAAAATGTGACTACTAGAAAATTTTAAATTATGTATATGGCTTGCATTATATTCTATTGGTCAATGCTGGTATAGAACTTCGTTTTCTCAGAATTCTCTCTAAGTCTCTAAATTCAAAAAAAGGAAGACCAGCATTTTGCCTTGGCCACCTTCCTTGCATGTTCAACCCATTTTCCCCAGATTGCAAGATAAGCAAAAGCAGTGCTTTACTTCTCACTAATTATTCATCTCAAAAATCCTGAGAAAGGAGGTGAGCATAGGGCTTTCATCAGTCAAAAGCTCCAAAAGGAATTAAATTCTCATTTTTCTCTGAAGGCAAGCCATTGTAGTAGTTTCTACAGTGGGCCACCTTCATTTCCAAGTGTACCTCTTAGAAATACTCATTATTTTAGTATCCTCTTTGTAAACCACTGTTCTCCTAATTAACCAATTAATGGAAGGTGTTTGGAAAGCCATTTATTTGCAGCCCCGTTAGTGATATCCCTGGTGGGAAATGTTTAGGAATAAGTCCTTTCATTATCATTACCTGCTGCCCTAACTTGAATCTCATAAGAGAAATATCTATGACTAGTACTCGGGAGACATGAATATCAGGACCAAGGCTTTGACTAGCAGTTGCATGACTTTGAGGATCTACTTCCCTGGGCTGCAATTTTATCATCTACAACGTTGGCAAGTGGTTTCTAAGATCCCTTCTACCTCTTGTACTAGATTTACAATTCTAAACTTAAAAAAAGTCAATTTTTCAGTATTGCATCTTGATTAGGACAAGCTTAAAGATTTCTATCATAGTTGGGATTCAATAACAAAAAGCTGAGCTTTTTGTAGTCAACTTTTTAGTGTTATGCAGGAGTTTTCTATCTTGGACAATTTTTTCTTTGTTGAAGTTTGAGGTTGTCGAATCTAAGCAGAACAAAGACCCTTAGCTTATACCTCATTACTTTATAGTAAAAACCATATTCAGTTTGTGCAATCACCCCAGGGTAGCAGTTTGGTAAAGTCCCTCAAGAACTGCAAAGGTCATCTCCCATGATCCTGTAGTTTCCTTCTTGTAATCTATCATAAGGAAATTATCAGAAATTTAGACAAAAATTTATATGGAGAGTTAATGAGCCAGGCTACTTAACATATCAAAATAATAATAATAGTTGGAAAAAGCCAGATGTGCAGTAACAGGTGAATGGTTAGATAGATAAAGTAAATCTATACAATAGAATGTTATTACCACATTAACAATAATTTTAAAAAGCTGCTTCACAACATGGAAAAATACTCCTGATATATATTTATCTTAAATTAGGTTGGAAGAAAATTCTTCAAAATCTTAACAGCAATTCTCCCCAGGTAATGACCTTTATGAGTGATTTCTATTTTTGTAGTCATGCTTTTCTATACATTTTTCAAATTATTTAGCAATCCTAATTATTTTAATAATCAGAAAAACAATGATTTTTAAAAAGAAAACGCATCGTGCTTTTCTAAGCCCTGCAACGTGGAAGGCTTCGTTGGGTTCTGCAGCGGATTCGTAGCTGTGTGGGAGGATCTGGCAACCTACTTGCTTTAGACCAGGACCCAGCACATAGTGGTGCTCACTAAAGATTTGATTAATGATCGAATGACGACTTGGGGGTTTAATTTTCAAATGAATGCCGCGGAAAATAATTGTGATGCGTTGAGAGGAAGAGTGACCACAATGAGCTTCAGTGGAAAGGAAGTCTTTATGGAGGACACTGCGTCAGTAGGCTAGGGCTGCCGTGACAAAATACCACAGATGGGGTGAAGGAGGGGCAGGGGTTAAGCAACAGAAATCTATTTTCTCACAGTTCTGGAGGCTGGAAGTCTGAGATCAAGGTGTGGCAGTTTGGTTTCTCCTGAGGTGTCTCTCCGTGGCTTACAGATGGCCTTTCCTCTGTGCCCAGACATGCATCCCTGTGTCTGTGTGTGCAAATTTCCTATTTTTATAAGGGCACCAGTCAGATTGGATGAGGGCCCACCCTAACTGCCTCATTTTAACTTAAGCACCTCTGTAAAGGTCCTGTCTCCAAATATAGTCACATTCTGAGGTATTAGGCATTAGGGATTATACATATGACCTTTGTCGGGGGCGGGGGGGCACAGTTTAGCCCATAACACCACCATTCCAAGGGGTTCTACCTGAGAGGTGGCAAGGTAAGGATGCTGGGCAGGTACTTACTCATCAACTGCTGTCAACCCTTGGTTGAGGGCTGCTCATGGAGGGGGATGGAGAGGTGGTAGTTCTCCAGCCCTGCAAGCCCAAGGCCCTGGACCGCGTGCCTGAGGAGGCAAGTATGGGCACCGAAACCTGAGACACTGTCAGATTTTTACACGGAGCCAATGGTCCCTGCAGGGAAGTTTTGGAGGAAAATTGAGGTGCCAAATTAGCAGAGTCAGAATGCAACACATTCTTTCATCCTTGACTAAGAAATTGGACTTGATCTTGTAGATAATGAGGAATCACTACAGTATAAATATTATACTTGTGCACAGCTTCCCTCCCAACTTCCCTGGTTTTTGTTTTGTTTTGTTTTGTTTTAACTCTGGAGGCTAAAAATGACTATGCTTCGTGAGACTGTACAGGTGTTGCTTATTAATACGGAGCATTTAAATAAAGATAATCCTGGCAAGCAAGTCTTGGGGTTGAAGTAAAAGATAGCCTTTGTTCCGGCAAATAAAAATATCACAGAATTGAATAAACACTGCTCTGTTTCACTATGCCTACACAGCCGAAGCAAAAAGTCAAGTCAATTATCCACATAATTCTGTTTTATTTATGGAGCTTTTAGCTCTAGTGGAGGGTGCCTACCTAGTCTTACTCCTTTCTAGAAAATAATTAAATCCTGAGCCATCTAAATGCTAGAGGTAAATGAATGTTCCTTCCGGAATTTTCTTTTTTAAAATGTGGAGTTCTTGTATCGTACAGGCTGTCCAATTCTTTCTTAACCTTTGACTTCCTCTGCTACCCCTAAGAGTTGCCAACTTCCCCACCAAAAGATCCCAAGAGGAAGGCAGTTACAAGAAAACTGTCAACTGCCTGTGATGGAGCCTCCTTTTCTTATTGAAATGGAGATTTTGGGTCAGGGAACAAAACAAAAAACAAAACAAAACAAACTCATCGAAATGCAGGCCCCTAAATTGAGACTAACACTACTTAACTTTTAATTTAAAAGAGAAATGGAACAGAATGCCTTTGGCTTCCCAGAAAACGTGGCACTGTTCCCTGCTTAAGAAAAATAGATTTAATTTGCTTTCTATTTTAAGGCTTGGCCCTACATTTTGTCCCTACCTTTGTCATGTTACCTCACCTCTCTTACAAACTGCTATCGTTTTTATCTTGCAAGCTACCTTAAATCCTTTTTGGAACAAGACACGCATACCCCAACAAATAATATTTTAAGGCCCTTGATAATTGTGTCACTGAGCCTTTTTTTCTTCCCCCACTTTGTCTCCTGAAAGGCTGGCATGTGGGAAAGGAAACAGCTCAGTCTTTCCATCCATATTCTTAACTGGGTGTTGGTGATGGTAAAGCACAGAGAGCATTCGACAGAGGGTCTGTTACCTGTACCCAGGATAGCTACCATGTGTGTTGCCCCAGAATTCCTTTGAGGAAGCCCTAACCCCCAATGTGGTATTAGGAGGTGGGGCCTTTGGGAGGTAATTAGGTTTAGAAGAGGTCGTGAGTGTGAAGCCTCCATGATGGGATTAGTGTCCTTATAAGAGGAAGAGAGATCAGAGCTTCCTCTCTCTGCCATGTGATAATATAGCAAGAAGGAGGCTATCTACAAGCCAGAAAGAGAGCCCTCACCAGAAATGCCATCTGCCAGAACCTTGATCTTGGACTTCCCAGCCTTCAGAACTGTGAGAAGTAAATATCTGTTGTTTAAACCACCCAGTTTATGGTATTTTGTTAAAGAAGACCAAGCTGATTTAAGACCTCCCGGGATTGTGTTGGCCTGGCCTTGAAGGTAAAGCAGCAAACCCCCCAGGGTCTTTCCTCTGAGCCATCTGAGAAGTCATGGGCATGGACCACAAACAGCATGGATGGGTTTGGGCTCTCTGCTGAGTGCCTAGAGCTGGTATAGCCCTTTTCAGTCCTGAAAATCCCACAGCCTCCCTTCTGTCATTTCTCTCTCCCCTGGAAGAGCTGGAAGCACCAGTCCTGGTACATCTGACTCCCACATCAGAGTTTCTTACACTTATGGCATTTGGTGGAGCTTCATAAGAAGTAATATTTCTCTCCTGTGCATTCTCTTGGGAGATGGCCTTTTCTCTTACTGCTAATGTTGCAGTTTCCATAAAGTTTCACCATGTGCCATCTCTCTCAATTTATGGCCAATTTACTTTTTTTTCCTATCCCATTCAATGAAAACCAGTCACAATAAATTACACATTGCGTTTTTTAGCTGGGCAGACATTCCAAGTACAACAATATGTTAATTACAGAAGCTTGGCCTGTTCATCTAAATGAAGACTGATAAGGCCTAATTGCCTGAATTGGGGAGGGGGGAAGGTAATTCTAGAACCTGTACCATTGCCAAGATATTTGCTACCTGCTAAGCAAGCTGATCACGTTTCCCTGAAGCAGTTTACACAGAGCACAGTGGAGCAGAGTTAGAATAATTATTCTGAAATTAATCTATATGAAAACCTGTGTAAACTAGTGTTGTTAGGTGGTAGGATCTCCGGCTCTGCTTGGGACAAGGGTTCCCTGCTTTGGTGCTGTCTCTAGCAATTGCTCCACCTGGGAAGAAGGATAATGGTGAACACTCTATTTTTGTGTCGCCCCACCCTTAATCCTATCCTGAGCAACTGCTACACCTGGAGAACGAGGGAATGCTTTATCAATCTGTGGATTCCCTAGCCCAGACATGATAGGATTTAGAAAGTGACCTAGAATAACCTAGGGGTAACTATTATGCCATCAGCTTGAATCTGCATTGTGGTTCACCCCCCCAGGTGGGCTTTTGGAGAGGGAGCTCCTATAGGCAGATGGAATTTTGAGAACACATGTGGATCATTTGGTAACATCCCACACCTTCCGAGAGCCCTCTCCCAGACTGGGCTAATAAAAGGAAACAATCTGAGAATTCAGTGAGTGAGTGAGTCAGTCAGTAAGTTGGTCAGTTGGTCAGTCGGTCAGTCGGTCAGTCGGTCTGTCTCTCTACTCACGGAGACAGACCCATTTTGTTCTACAATAAAGAGCTGCTCATGTGAAACTGCTTGCTGCCTAGGGTTGCTCCGTCATATTGGCCCTGCTGGTGATTTTTCCAAGATAATAGTCTGGACTTGACACTTTAGTGTGTCTGGTCATTCTTTGGCCAAGAGCGCACCAAGAACCGAGGGCAGACTCCCACCCTGGCAGTGTGACATTTGGATTATGACCAAAACACAACTTTGACTTTTCCTCTCTTTGTGTCTTCAAATTTTGTCCAGTGAGGGTGATCTTCACCTGCAGCTGGGTCGCTCAGGCCTTTCTACATTCTCTTGAGGCCCAAACATGGTCTCAATTCAGTAAATAGAATGTCCTCCCTCCCACCAGTGTGGAATATTTTTGGGTGGGAAGTCTGGTGGGTTCTTCCAATTTTTACTCTCCCTGATCACCTGCCAGGAGGAGGACGAACGAGCGCTGGAGAGAGAAGGGAAGCAGAGGCAGAAGACGGTTCCTGTTACAGTATGGGGGTCTAAGCTGGTCTAAGCTGGGCCTGCCCCTGGGCCTGGCTGACTGCTGAGTCGGATGCTCTCACGGGCCTTCTCTCCTGCAAGAGAGGATTTCCCTCAGTGGGGCAGACACATCTTTATTGCCAGTGGCCCCTCCATCTACCTGGGGTACCCTCCAGGTTACCCCTCCAGTCTCCTGCTGCTCCTGGCCCCTCCAGGCTGTCATTTGGACAAGACCCAGCACAGTCCCTGTGTAACAGAGTAGTTGCCCCTCCTCCCATAGATATGGAAGGGTAAATCCGACAGTGGGGAATATGTAACAGCGGGAATCACCTAAAAAAATGGCAAAAATATTTAGAAGCTCTCTTTAGAAGCTCACTCACTCTTTTTGGGAACTAAAACCTGCATCCCTGCCTCGGGCCAGTGACTGAGAGGGGCGGGGGAGTGTCCTTTGTTCTTTGTGCTACAGGAGATGGTTCAATGGAGCTGCTCTGGCCGGAGGTCATGGGATTGTCTTCTTCAGCAGAGAGAGGAGGATCAGAACCATCAACTGTAGTTGAACAGCAATAGCCCAGAACTGAAAACCCTTCCTTTAAAAGCTTTGTATTTCTGCTTATGATGAGGAATTGGTACTTTGAGACAGGAGTCTGCCATTTTGCACAGTTGCTGGCAAATTAATGAATCTCTCTTTCTTTCTCCTCAAACCACTTGTTGTCATTCTTCTGATACAGCTTCAGGGACAAGTGCTGAGCGTTCGGTAACATTAATACTATTGGATTGGAAGTTAAGTTTCAACAAGAATTTGGGAGGGCACACAAGCATTCAAACCATAGAAGCCCCACAGCTGCCTTCCTGACCCCATAGATGGGGGAGCAGGGGGCCCCCTGTCTAGCAGCTCTCTAGCACCTCCAAAATGCTTATTCATCTCTGCTTTCAGATTTCCCGCAGTGCTTAGACCTCAGGCCATGGAGTCAGAGGCCAGCCCTCTGGGCCTCCCAACAGCATCAACACATTGTCAATGCTCTCAAGGGCTCCTCTGGAAATCTTGGGGATTAGACTGTGGTGAGGGCTGGGTGGGACCCCACAGCACAGCCCCTTGTCCGCCAAGCATTCTGTCCACCATATCCAAGCCCCTCTTTTTCATCTTTGTTCTGGATTTGGAGTCTAAGAGTTGTGGGGCAGTTCCAAGGGTCATGTCCTTTGGAAAGCAATGTATGGGGAAAGATCTATATCTGCCCTATAGTTCAGTGGTTCTCAGTTGGGTGACATCACCCCTAGGAGGCATATGGAAATGTTTGGGACCTTTAGGAGGACTCCTGAAACAATGGACTGGGGGATTCTCCTAGCAGTTAGTGCCCAGGGACAGGGTTGCTAAATGTCCTGAAATGCATGAGGCACCCCTACATGCTGAGGAATTGTCCAGTCTTAACTATCGATAAAGATCCTGCCTCCTGGGGGAACACTGGACAAAAGAGCCCCATTCTAACAACCTGATGTGTTCTGGAGACCCCTGTGTGCTTCATGAGAGCTCCTAAGACTGAGTCGCCAGACCACGTGTGAGTTGGGAAGAAGGCTTCCATTTACCATTTGTTTCCTTTTGCCCAGACCATAAGCACCCTGAGAGATGCTATTTCTGACCCTTTGAATGGCAATTTGTACCCAGTGGGTTTCAATAATGTCTGTTGAACTAGGTAACTAAATTGTGTTCTACCGTTTCATGAGAATATATCTGAACAAGGACCCCAAGAAATAAAATCTGAGAAATAAAGGATAAATGCCCTGATTGGATAAGGGGAAAAATTACTGTCTAGGAAATGTATTGGCTATTTCTTAGAAAGTGTGTTCACTGTCCCCTCCCCTACAGCCCCTATTTCTACCCTACCCTACCCTCTAACCTGGCCAAGAAGAATTCGGTAAATACCCCCATATCGGCCCGTGGGCCTTATCCTGAACAAGCGATGAGTGGGCGCCAAGACACACGAGAGCTGCGAGAAAGACGTCAGTGACAGAGGACGAGCTTGGGACAGGGCAAGAGCGGACATGTGAAAGGAGGGAAGCAGCAGAGCCGGAGTAGGGCAGGGCCCAGGCGGGGTGGAGTTTGGAGTGGGGGAGGAGACAGATTTGGGAACAGTGTCAATATGGGAGGAGTTGGAATCTGGAGAACTAGGAAGAGGAAGATTGCAAAAAAAACCAAAAAATGTGTTCTGCAAATAAGTCAGCAAATAGTTCCTGAGGATCTACTATATGAAAAACCCAAATGGTCTTTAAAAAGCATCCATTTTAAAAAAAAATTTTAATTGTGATGAAATACACATAACATAAAATTTGCCATCAACCACTTTTAAGCGTACAGCTCAGTAGCGTTAAGTATATTCATGATGTCGTGAAACAGATCTCCAGAACTTTTTCATATCCACTAAACAACCGCTCCCCATTTCCCTCTCCCCAGACCCTGGCAACCACCGTTCTACCTTCTGTTTCTATGACTTCGACTACTCTAGAGAGCTCACGTAAGTGGAGTCACTCAGTATTGTCTTTGTGTTGAAGAGCAAGCATTTTTAAGTCCTACTATGTGTCCATCACTGTGTGTGACTCTGAAATAAGGAAGGAGGAGTTTTAAATGGATTGTTGTCACCACCACCACCATCACCAGCATACCCAGGAAAAAGCCAGTCCTTGGCTATGGCCCCTCACGTCACCCCAGCCCATGGCATAGGTGCCCTCACCCAAACTTCTATTCTGGCCCTAACTTTCCTCCCTGCCCCCATCCAGTGCTGCCCGGACCAGCTGTCACATTGGACTTTGGGACAAACTAATTCACATGAAACTGCTAACAGCTGACAGCGTAATAAGTCACATTGTGTTTCAACATAAAGGACCAAATCTCTAAAAGTGGAATTTCGAATGACAGCCATCGTCTGGTAAGGGAGAGCCCGTTCAGAGCAGCCCTTCGGATGTCTTCGCAAAGTGACTGGGCTTATTTCCATCCATCACCTGGAGCTTGTGGCCTTCAGGTCTGAAGCACTTTGCCTTGTGGGTACATCCGAGGAAGAATTCCTCTACCGAAGCCATGGTCAACTGGCAAAGCGCTTTACAGGGACGTGACCTGTCGTGTCCCTGCTCTGTACCAGAGTAGAGCCTCTGTGACCTGCCTCCGCCACCCGGGCAGAGTTCTGAAGGGAACTAGAGAAACCAGACTGGCTTAGGGGAGTTGTCTATGACACAAGGTAAAAGACGCTGGAATGCCTGGCTCTTCAGGACCGTTGATGTCGGAACCTACTTACTATCCTAGTTCAGGTTCCAGCAGAGCCTGAGACAGGGATTTGGGGGCATTTGATTTATCCGGGGAGTGCCCTTCAGTAGAAACCTCCAGGGGAGGGAGGGAAGGATGGGCCAAGGATGGGTCTCCGATGAAGTGGAGCTGTGACCTGAGGCACAAGGGCCACTGGAGCACTTCCATAGGCTAATCGCCCTGTCTGTTGTGGCAAGCGGGCTGGCCTCTGTGCCTCCTTGTGGGTCGGCCTCTGGCCACAGTAGTAGTGGGGCTAACCTCCCAGGCCACAGCAGCTTGGGATGAGGGCCCTGCCTGGTAAAAGGATCTGGCTGGTTCTTTTGAAGGAACGTAATGTCTGCATGACTCATGTATGCAAACCACCCACACGCTAGGAATCTGAAGTGGTTGCTCCTAGAAACAGAAATAAACTACGGTCCAATTATGAAGAGTTTTCCCTGGCTAAGAGACAACTCCAGCAAAGAACTTTCCAGTGTGAGAAGAGAGGTTGGGGTTTGAGGTAGCTAATGATTTACATAAGGGCAACTTAGATATTACCTGCTACATGGTAAAATAGGGACAGAGCACTTTCTGAGAGTTAAAGAAAAATAACACAGTACACAAGTTTACTGCCTGTAAAATCCCTTCTGATAAGAATCGGCACCAGGCAGGCATTTAAATATTTAGCATCTTTTTCTGAGATGTAATTACTACTCTGCTTTGTACATCTGTGTTTGCTGTACCCTCTGCATGGAACAGGATGCAATTTCACTGACTTGGCAGATTTGTCCACCTGGCTTTTGAGTAGTTGGTCATTTTTCAGTCTGGCAGTGAATGCCTTCCCCCAACCCGTGAGCACACAGACAGGTAGGTGCCCTCCCTTCTCCACCCTCCCTGCATGAGAAAAGCTCAAAGACAACTCAGCTGAGGATGGTTGGGTTTTCTGTTGGTTACCTGCTTTTCGATCCTTCCAGAATATGTACTGACCAGTCTGCTGTGACATTAGTGGGGCAGCTCAGGAGTCCAGAAGTGACATATGCCCAGAAAGCTGAGGGATACTGGCTGCTTGTTGACAAAGTGGCTAGTTCACAGTGTGGTGTGGAAGAACAGAACCAGGCTGGATCAGCTGGGAGGCCTTGGCACCCAAAATGGAGCCCGCTGAGGGGGAGGCACAATCACTGCCATGCTGTGGAGCTTGAACCTGACCTTCTAACCCCATGAACCATCTCATCTGGGTTTCCCCTTGGTTTTTTGCGTTATTTGTATCTTCTAGGTAGCACTGATTTCAAGGAAGTAGCTTCTCTGTTTTTTTACGGCTGAATACTATGTCAACTAATGGTTTGCCCAGCCCAGAAATTCCAGGGTGACAAAGCTATGCCCTTCAGGGTGGGGTGTGCCCTTCAACTTCCTGCAGCTGTGTGCAGATGGGCCTCAGTCCCAAGGAGGCAGCCTCTACGGATGAATTTCCATTGCTGGGGCCAGCCAGTAAGAGTCTAGGTCTCCTAACCGCATGAAAAGAGGAGCCTCTTCCTCTGCCCAAGTTCACTGTCATCTCTGTCCCAGGGTCCTGATAGCACTAGCCTAAACCCCCAGCTGGTGTAGAAAGGTGGATCATAAAATGCCAGGACTGGTAGGGATGTGGAGCTCACCCATCTCAGGGGTCTTCACACCTGCTTTGGCTTGTGGTCTTAAAGGTGAGGCCACTTAGGTCAGTGCGGAGGGGAGACCTGACTCCCTGCTCACCCCCTCTCCACCTCCATCCACAGGCCCTGAGGGGCTCCGGGGATGCCCCTGGAATCCCCAGAGCACTTTGGAAACCACAGAGCCAGTATAGCCTCTTCTTGTGCACATGAAGAGACCCAGACCTGCAAGGGAAGCCGCGTTTCCAAGTCGTGTGGCGGTTCTGCGGGGAGCAGGGCCTGAGTGCTTCCTCTCACCTGAAACAGCGGTTGGCCTCCTGGCCCATGGGCTTAAGAACGCTCCTACTAGAGCCAGGGACCTTCCCCAGGCCAAGGCCTCTCCCTGCTCGATGCTCAGTACTAAGTCCCAGGCTTGGTTTTTATTGTTCTCAGACTCAGGCCCTGCCCCTTGAGCCCCATAAACCCAAGGCCCCTGCAAGCCCCTGTCCCCACCCGTGTGTGTCCCAGGAGGGAAGCGCCTGGGCAGCAACTGTTTACCTTGTTGAGGCAGAGGACAAGCGTGACTTCCTTTGTTTGATGTTGCTAAGTTCTTAGAAAAAAATAAAACCACAGGCTCGACAAAGAGGTTTTAGATATGACTGGACCGCACCAACTCCCAGGGCCATGGGGGTCGGAGCCAGGGCTGAGCACACATGCATGCACACACATGCATGCACACACACATGATCATCCACAAGCATGCACAGTACCACATGCACATGCACAGTGGTGATGAGGACCACTGGGGCACGAAGATAGCACACCCTGTCACTACAAGACATAAAACTGGCAAGGGGATGACATCACTCTCCCCAGAAGCTTCTGAGGCCACCAGCCTCCCCTACTGGGGGGCATTTAACGCCCAAAACGGCAGAGGCCTTCACCTCTGAGTCCCTCCCTCACTGTGCCTTGTGCTCTGTCTTTGATTCTCTGCTCTCTGTTCTCTGCCTTTGCCCTCTGTCACTTGTTTTCCCTCTCCTGGCTTCTTCCATTCATTCAGTCCCTCTGTATCTGTCCCTCTGTGTGTCTATTTCTCTGCCTTTCCTGTTGGCTTTCTTTTCCTTCTGCGCTTCCATCTCTCTGCTCTTTGTGTTTCTCCTTCAGTTGTGTGCATGAGCACACAACGCATACCTGCAGAGACAGTGCATGCATGCAGACACACACTATCCCACACAAGTTCACATTCACACAACACACAGAAACATGTGCACACATGCATGCACACACACATGATCATCCACAAGCATGCACAGTACCACATGCACACAGAGTCACACACTCACACATATACACAAATATGCACATGTGCACACACAAGCACACACACACACCACACACACATTCACCTCTCCCTCTCTAGACCAAGCTAGGTAAACTCAGAAGAGGCCAGCTCCATACCCACAAACTTGTTGACACCTCTTTGCATTAAGTGCGATTAGCAAGCACAGGGGTGTCTCAGTTAATCAAGGAATCTGAAGCTTGGAGCCAATAAGCTGGGGGCCTCTTGTATAAAACCGGTTCCAGGCACCTCACCCCCTGGGAAGGAGCCTCCTGTTTCAGTCATCCGAGCAGGTGGTGACCTCGGCAGCTGCAACCAGACCGCTAAGAAATGGAATTTCTCATACTCCTTTTGAAGATGGCTGTGGTTAGAGTCTGGAGGCCTACGTTGGTTTAATCTTCTGAGACTGGGCTTAGAAAGGAAGCATTATTTTGAGCAGGGCGATCGTAATCACACTGCCTTGTTTGATCGGTGTCTACAATCTGGTTTAAAGGGTTCCTTGAGAGAGATGCAGGGTGTACTACTTAAGTTGAAAGCTGGATAGTAGGTCCACCAGGTCAAAGAACAGAAACTAAGGAATTCTGAGTTTTCATCCTGGCCCTGCTACTACAAATCTGCTTGCCACCAGGGTCAAGTGACTTCTTGTGGGCCCAGTCACCTAGTATTACCATGCCAGTAGCCCAGTAGTTTACTAACTAAAAAATGTATGCAGAAATTTATTTATTATGGTTAAAAAGCAAGTAACAGGAAGCTGCAAAATATTTGTATTTCTTTTTAATGTATTCAAAACAAACACATGGTTAGGGTTTCCTGTTAGATGGTAGTTTGAGAACATTTATTGTGAGGACAAGTAGCCTTACAGCTATAGAGACTATGGTGCCTAGCCAAAAATCAGGAAAGGTAGTCTGACAAGAATAAGGAAAGTAGGACAGAATATTTAAAATTTGGAACTTTCCAGAAAATCTGCAACATATGGTGGTTTTCTGATAGTCAGTAATTCCTAAAAGCAATGCTGTAGTATTGGAAAATAATTAATGACCAAAATAAGAAGTTCTCCCATATATCACAGAAATGTTAAATAAAGTTTAATGTATTCTGTTTAAGCAGAAAGGAATATATATATATGTATATGAATATATGTAATCCATATATATGGAAGTATATATTATATATATGGAGATACATATTATATATATGGAGGTATATATCTATCTATCCATCTGATTTATAAAGGATTTAATCTTCCTAAAGGTTAAAAATGTTCATCCAACAAAATGTTTAAAATAAAAAATGTTTGGAGTCTTAAACAGGTAAATCCTTAGCTACATAAAACCTCAGGTATCACCGTGACATATTCTGCAGGAGTCCCAGGTAGCTGAGATTTCTCCATACATCGTATATGGACAATTCTCAAGTGTCTGGTAGGTATGAGGAATTGGTTGCTTTTATATCTTTTGAGGGCACGCTAATCTGGACTGGGGCAGTATATTAGTTTTCCAATGCTGTTTTAACAAATTACAACAAACTTAGTGTCTAAAAACAGCACACTATTATTATTTATGTTCTGTAGGTCAGGCGTCTACTGGGCTAAAATCAAGGTGTTGGCAGGATTGTGTTCCTTTCTGGAGGCTCCATTGGAAAAACTGTTTCCTTGTCTTTTCCAGCTTCTGGAGGCCACTCACATTCCTGAGCTCACGGTCCCTTCCGCCATCATCAAAGCCAGTGATGGCAGGTCAAGTCCTTCTCACATTGCATCAATGTCATAACCACAGTCATGTCTCTCTCTCCATAGCTGGGAAAGTTTTCTCCCATTTTAAGGATTCATGGGGTTAGACTGGGTTACTTGAATAATCTAGGATAATCTCCCCATCTCAAGGTCCTTAAAATTAATCATATCTATAAAGTTCCTTTTGCCATGTAAGGTGACATGTTCACATGTTCTGGGGATTAGAAGGTGGACATCATTGTGGTGCCATTATTCCGCCTAGGGTTGTAGACTTGGAATTAACAGAGGTCAATTCAAACTCAATTAAGCAATGGCGGCAAACCATTGCACAACTAACGCAAGGCTTGGAATCGCTCTGAACTTGTGCTTTTTCCTGTGGTCAAATAAGAAAAATGGGAGGGATTCTCTATTTCATTTACCATGTCAGAGAGCAATTTGAGGCTGTCACCCTCCTAAAGCATTATACAAAATCCTGGGACAAGGCTGTTTGCAGTGTCCTGGGGGAAGCAGGCACAGAGAGAGCCCAGTGCATATCAGGGCACTTCATGAACAACAGGCTTCTGAGAAAATAGCTACCAGATCAGTGGTTGGGTTTGATGTCTTTGAGAAAGGCTGTAGTGTGTACTGGCCTACATTTCAGAAGACTTGAGTTCTAGTATAGTGACAATAAGGGAATGGTAATGGGGACGAGGAGAAAAACAAAGATAATTGAAACCCTTGACTCCCTGGGTTCAAGTTATATATAATTTAGGAGAGGCATCAAGCATGTGTGTAATTCAGATGCATGGCAGGATAAAAAAGGCCACAACTTCAGGAGGAATGGGCTGCAGGGCTCATGCCTGTGGCCCATCCAGGTCTTGCAATGTCTCCAATAGGGACACAGAGGAAGAACAGTTTTGGGATAGCTCTGCCAAACTGACAGGGCCAAGGACATCCCCTAAATATGCCTAATTTCCCTCTAATAGTCCATTATGGTTCTATCTTGTATTAATTTCTTTAGTTTCATTTTAAAGAATCTAATGCAGTTGTATAGGCCTTTCAGACTCTGAAAGGATGCAGAGGAGATGTGGTACCTATTTGGTTTTTTTTTAATAACATAGAAAGCAGTTTGTGAAATGCCTCTTGTCTTTGTTCCCACCTGGGATCATGATGAACTGGCTATCTGCCTCTCAGGGATAAAGAGGCCACAGCGAGGTTCCTGTTTTTGAAGCTTAGTGTTGGCAAACATGACTAGTACCCAACTGTCCAGGTGTTTATAAGGGGCCTACTATATTCTTAGCAGTGTGCTTGTTCACCAGGTTGCAACAAGATTTTTCAACATGGAAGTGTTATGGGGTCTTTGTTTTTTTGGCTTTGACACACTCAAATTGATGTAAGAATATAAAAGTGAAGGGCTGGAGAACAGAGGTGTGGAAGGTGAGTGGGAGGGGATGTGTGGGGGAGGATGGAAATATCAAAATCCCCAGTGACAAACAGAGTCAAGAGTAGATAGGAATGATTGATGGCACAAAAAATTGGGGTCTAGGTATGCACTTGAAGTTGCAGAGAGAACCGGTGGCAGAACCCAGGGTAGTATATTTAGCAGGGAAGGAGCGAGGGGAGAAGGGAAGGCAAGGGGAGGGGGGTGGAGTAGACGATGGTGGGGAAGGTGTGTGGATGCCAAGTCCCCACCTCTCAGGGCCGGACGTCAACAGACAGCGTCAGGAGTTGATGAAATGAGAAACAGTGATATAAGCTTTTTAGTTAAAGACAGGGAAATAACCACCAGAAACAGAAAACAAAGGTGATTAAATGCAGTTAGCTCTGGGAGCAGGACCGGGATTGCTGAGGGCTGAGCAGAGGTTAGTTGCTATTCACTAAAGAGCCCTTCTACGCCAACCGATTTTCTAAAAACCAACACGTGTGTGTTATCCGATGAAAAAATGTTGAGCAAATCAATGTAATGTAGAGTCCTCCTTTTATTTTTACAATAGCATACTCTTGCAGAGAATTTTAATTCTTTTTAAGAAAAATGAATTATGATTATAAATGTTATCCCATATATATACTATAGGTATCATATGTAGGGTGCATGTGTATAAATATTAATTACTACACTGAATTTTCTCATTCTTTGCCAACATTTTATTGTGAAAATACTCAAACACACAGAAAAGTTAAAAGACTTTTATAGCAAACACCCATATTCTCACTATCTAGAATCTATTAATACCATTAACATTTCACTATACTTGCTTTATCGCCTGTCTGTCCATCTATTTCTCCATCTGTGAATTTATCTTAGCTTTTTGATGTATTTATTACATTGATGTTTTTATTGTAGTAAAAAAACACATAACATGAAATTTACCATCTTAACCATTTTTAAGTGGACAGCTCAGTGGTGCTAAGTATATTCGCATTGTTGTGAAACAGATCACCAGAACCTTTTCATGTGGCAAATCTAAAACTCTGCATCCACTGAACAACCTCTCCTGTCCTCCACAGCCCTTGGTAACCACCGTTCACCTTTCTGTTTCTATAAATTTAACTACTTTAGATACCTCATGTAAATGGAATCATAGAATATTTGTCTTTTTGTGACTGGTTTACTTCACTTAGCATAATGTCCTCAAGGTTTATCCACATTACCACAAAGGACAGGATTTGCTTTCTTTTGAAGTCTGAATAATGTTCTATTCTATGAAGGTACTGCGTTTTCTTTATCTATTCCTCTGTCAGTGGACATTCGGGTTGCTTCCACACCTTGGCTCTTGTGAGTAATGCTGTAGTGAACATGGGTGTGCAAATATCAGCTTGAAATCCTGCTTTCCAGCAGAAGTGGGATTGCTGGATTATCTGGTAGTTCTAATTTTTAGTTTTCTGAGGAACCTGCATACTGTTTTCCATTTTAAAATTCCATCAACAGAGCACAAAGTTTCCAATTTTTTCACATTTTCATCAACACTTTTTTTTTTTGCTGTTTTTTTAAAAATAGTCACCATTCTAGTGGGTGTGAAGTGGTTGTTACATTGATTTTTTTTTTTTAAGTTTATATGAAACTTCTTCTAGGTAACTGAGAAAATAGGATTCCCAGGAGGAATTTCAATGCTGTTGTCTCCATGAAGTTGGACTAACCTTCCTTAGAAGTGGATGATCAGTCATGGACCTCTCCAGGCAAATCCAGGATGATGGAATTTCTCTTCATGGTAAATTTTATTCTTATTTCCTTTGTTAAATCAGTGTCACTTCATAGGTTGGTTTAAAAGGCCACAGGTTTGTCACCATTGGAGGTGCTGAGGTGTGCATTCTTCCTATGTATTAATAGTCAGATTATGGACCATATTTAATATCCTGAATGTTCTAATTGATTCTAAACCATAGGGCTCCTTGCAGCATCTACACCAGATTAAGGCTTTGTTCTCTAGTTGATAACGTCTTTCAGATTAAAATCATATTGACTTTTGAGCCAAAGTTACCTTTTCAAGCTTTTGGAACTTTGACTCCATTTTCCTTTATATGGCAATGTTTGTCCTTCTGCTAGACAGAAGGGCATTCTCTTTCCAGTTCCGTTTGTGTGCGGTAGCCTGGTGATCATCTTTTTAATTAACTCATGAAGAACTCAGGGACAGGAGCGCACTCTGGCCTCATGATATTATTGTAGAGTGATCTAAGACTAAACATGACCTTGGCATATTTGTGAAGCTAGTGAGGAGATTAGCAAACAGAAACCCTAAGAACAATTAATCCTTTTCTGCACAGCAGCATGGCAGTTGCTCTGCAAAGACAATTCTGAAAACGGATTTCTTAGTCATTTTTAGCACTGTGCTTGCCTTTGGGGCAGATTGCAAGGCTGCAGCTGAGGAAGTGTGTGGGAAAGCAGGTGATTACTGCTCCGCAAATACTGTGTGATGCTCAGTCACCTCTGACAAATCAGCAGCCAAGTAATCCCACCATAATTGGTTGACCCTTGGCTAATCCTGTTTCTAGATCATATTTACTTGGCAGGACATTTCAGTCATCTAATTAGCATCCTTCAGGGCTATTCCACCCCCTGCATGGACCCCTTTGGAATACCATATGCACCGTGGCGCTTAATAAGAAGCAAGGCATATGCTTAAGGCTCCCCTCTCCTCTTTGATTACTAAATAAATTAACTAATTGATGTTATTATAATTAGACAACAGAGCTTTTACCATGTTGTCCAACTCTACGTTTGGCATTTTAGCAGACAAGGTCTTATTTAATTCTCACTATCCTATGACAGAGGTACTGTTGTTATTCCCATTTAAATGACAGGCAAAGTGAGGTTTGGAAAGGTTGAGTGACTTGGCTAAGGAGAGCTAGGATTTGATCCAGGTCTATTTGAGTCTGAAGCAGGTCTTTTAACCACCACCTGAATTACCTTTCTTTGTGCTCCTGCATTCTTAGAGCTACTCCCACCCCAGTGAGCTAGTTTTTTGCTGTTTCCTGTGGTTGGTGTTAGTTGTAACCCTCCAACCAGAAAGCAAACTCTCTAGGGAAGGGACCATGTTTTCTCTTCTTCACCTATCCCATACAGCATAGTCCTGGGCACACAGTAACTATGCAGTGAATGCTTGGTGACTGATTAATGTGCCTGCATAAGGTCCCATACTTAAACGTACTGTGCAAGGCTTCCCTACACAGTCAGCTCAGCAGCACACAGCACACCAGATACACTGGGCAACTTGGCCTCCAGCTACGTCTCTGTCCACCAAATACAAAGTGACTTTGGACAAGTGGCTTAGCCTCCCAGGCCTTTATTTCCTCTCCTGCAATTGGAGGATCAGATGCTAGACATCTGATCTCTCTGGAGGTTTCTTGCAATGAAATTCGTGTTTATAAATAAAAATTGCAACAAGACATCATACTACTTGTGGCCCCAACTGGTAACGAGGGCTCATAGCTGAAAACAAAGTTTATATGTAGCCCATCCTCTGAAAATATGAGGCCAGGCACTAAATCCAGCATTTACTAAGGTGTGGCCAAACCCTTCCTTCCTCTTCCCACATCAGTCCACAAAGGGTATGTGAAGGACAGTGCCATTGTGGTCTTTAATCTTTGGGGAAGCGCAGTGTTTGGGAAGGCAATTCTCTTCCCTCCCAATCAGGGAGAAGGGGTAGTACTTCTCTCTGTAGTGGTCTGATTTAAGCCAGTTTGATGGTTCACAATTATTGAGTTGTTTTTTCAGGTGTTGGTAGCTTCTAATAGTTTGAGGTAGGGGAGGGCTAAAGGTCTCTCATCCCACAATCCAGAAATCCCAGCCAAATTCTGACACACCTTCAAACTTTTATAAGCAAGGAGGCACAAAACAAAACAAAATAGTCATCCAACCTGCTTGCATACCTGACAAAGTCCCAGAAATCTGTCTTCAGACTCCGTGAGCACCTGACGTGAAAGATGCTTTTGAGGCAAATGCAAGAGTATTCTCCTGGCAAGTTTCAACCATCTAGTCATAGTCAGGGTTCCTAGGCTAAACAGTTAAGTGGATATTAGGCCCCAAATAACAATCCAGAAGGAAAAGGCTGTTGAACTTCCTAGATTCTCATACTCTAAGCAAGGGCAGAATTACCTGTACACTATTTCTAGCCATTTAATTCTAATATCTTGAATGCCACTTATTGCGCCAATATAAGAATCATTTCTAAAAATTCCTATGCTAATTAATAAACCCTCTAGAGTTGACTGACGATAAAGGTATTTGTATCTGTTAAAGTCCTGGCAGAAAACAGACAGCACACTCAAATGAGGTAGTGGAAGAAAGTTTAATGAGGAGACCATTGGAAAGGTGTGGTCAGGTTGAAGAGAAACTCACAGAGGATAGTAAAGCACCTGGGTCCAGCAACTGTGAGAGCCTTTGGTGCTCTTCTCCTAAGCTTGAACCAGACCTGCATCGTGGTCTTCTCCTGGTACCTCTAATAAAATCCTTGAATCCCGTCCTGGAGTCTGCTTATTGGAGGACCAGACTAACACAGTAACCACAAAGCCTTAGGTAAAAACACCTTCCCTCCCCAGGGCTCACCTGCCCTTTTCATAAAATAAGAAGGGTGGTTCAGACATTCTCTAAAGTCCCATTCTGCTCCCAGTTTAGTTGAGCTAAAAGCTGGCCCAGCCTGACTTTCTAGTTGGGGTTGGGCCCTGCCCTCTGGGCTATCAGACTCTCTCAGGCCTCATTCTGAAGATTCTAGACCCTTGAAGATTCTAGATCTGGAGCAGAGTAAGTGATTAGAGGCCCTTTTGTCTTGCTATGAGGTATGTGCAGAGACAGTAGCCTGGCTATCTCCTATATTGCCCCCTTTACTTTTTTAAATGTGACTCTCACAGTACCTCTGGACCACAAGTTAGCCCATAACCACCAAGGGTCACTGTGCATTTCTAGAAAACTCTAAGTAAGGCCTACAAGTTCCATCCCTAGAGACACCTTCACTCTTATAAATGTACCTCCTGACTCAAGGTCTGATGACCTCCCTGACCCAAGATAAACAACCAAAATAAGTCTTGGGAAAACTGTGATTTTTGCTCAATTGGAGACTTAAATTTTTTTTT
Source organism: Daubentonia madagascariensis (assembly GCA_023783475.1). NCBI lineage: Eukaryota > Metazoa > Chordata > Mammalia > Primates > Daubentoniidae > Daubentonia > Daubentonia madagascariensis. The sequence continues at coordinate 20,699,314 of JAKFHU010002573.1, forward strand.
CATCCTGGGAAACATAGACTATTCATTTCTGCTTCCAGAACAAAGGGTAGCTGGTTCTTTGGAGGAGAAAAGACTTATGTTCAGCTCTATATCAAAATGTCTCCTAATCTTGAGATTCTATCTAGGAAAGTCCATATTTTCAAACTTTAGTGCAAGTTCACGTCCTTTGGTTGCCTTAAACTCAGCATTTGTCCTGCTTGCTGACGCAGGAGGAAACATGTGCTTTGCTCTCAAAAATAACAAGGAAAAAAAGAAGAAAATGAAGGTTCATATCTCAGTGGCCGGGCTTATTCTCAGTTAGGTACTGAATTCAGAAATGTTTTACTTCACTTAACAAAGGCAATTTGGATTTTCTTGACTTTGTTGTCTCTCTCTGTCTCTCTCTCTGTCTCTCTGTCTGTCTCTCTTTCCTCCCAGCTCAATCACTTGACCACCCCTGTGTTTTGTCTGCTTCTGCTTCTGTAGAGTTTGGTCTCATACCTACGGAATCAATGGAATTGGTAGAAAGCAGGCATTTTTGTTGAACTGACGTATAACTCAGTTCAGTCCATTTGGCTGGAGCGCTTCAAATCCCAAATGGGCTATCAGGTTAGGATTGCAGGTAGTGAAATACTCCACAGAAACAGAGAGGAGGGGAAGAGCTGCCTGGCCCAGAGAGCACCTCAAATATGAAAACAACACATAAAAACAGATAATGGGGACTGGGGTGGTTTCCTCCAAATTCTACCTCCTTCTGCTTCAACTTCAGCCTTGAGTTAAACGTTGACGAGTGAGACCCCGTGGGAGGGAACGTGTCACTGAGGAGAGAATCGTGGTGGTGCCATTTTCATCCTCATATTTTAACCCTTGTCTGCCTTTCTGTCTGAAACCTCCTTCACAACTTAGTGCTGGTAAACTCAGTAAATAAGAGAGAGAATTATAAACCGGTAAACTTGCTGTTTAACAATCACATTGAACCCTAGATTCCAATAAGTAAGGCCTTCTTCAAAGTAGTCGCCCTGGGAAGTCGTGTTTTTCGGTTTTTGTTTTTTCCAAAACAATGCTATGGCTGGTCCAAATAGTTTGAAAATTCCTCTTTTGGAACCACCTTTCAAGGCAGTTGCAAAGGCTGTTCAAAGAGCCTTGCAGGAAAATAGGCAACAATAACTTCAACCTGATCTTTGAGTAGTCTGTGAAACACAGATTGTCACCCCCTTTGAAGCCAGAACATTTCTGTCATTGCTGTTTCATGTAAGGAATCATCCAATACTTATGTTACTGTTTATGTTACCATTGGGTAGGTATACATGAGCTATCCTAGTCCATTTCTGGTAATAGGGCAGACTGGGTTATACAGCAATTGATAACTAATACACCTTTAAAGCAAGAGTGAATTCAAAGTAAACCCAACCCTCTCCTCCCCACCTCTCTGTTGGGAGACAACTCTCCATGAATCTCTGATACTTCTGTACATCTTATGAGCAGAAGCAGTGACTACCTTCATTCTGGACTATCTTTCCAATGATGTCTGTATACTGAATGGCTTTGGAAGATAGAGATAATGCCTCCCTCCAGAGCAAAGGGCATGCAGACTTATTAGCCAGATTAACAAAGATAATGTCTCCTTGTGGTACAAAAGGTGGGCATGTTTATTGACCAATATAGAAGATTCAATTCACTAAACTCAAGGTTTCTTTCTCATAATGAAATTCACTGCGTGTGCAGTATTCTTTTGTTCTCTTTCTGTCATCCTATGGGAACGGGGGTTTAAGAACTGACACAGATGCTGATACTACGGCTACTCCTATTGCTATGAGTACTAAACTGTCCTTTGTCTCTGACCCAGGAGTCTTGTCTCTTCTGCCGGCATCCATGAAACTGTGGCAAATCTACTTATAGGTAAAATGCCCTTGACATTTTGATATTCTCTACCCCCAGAGAACAGCAAGGAATGTTGTCCTGGTGCTGAGCAGGGCAGGAAGGGGAGGAAAGTCCTAGAGAAGTTGTGATAAGAGGCCAGCTCTGTGGATTTGGAGCCCATATTGGTGTCCTGTGGCCGCTGTCATAAATTACCACAAACTGGGTGGCCCAGAACAACAGAAATGTATTCTCTGACAGTTATGGAAACCAAAAGTCTAAAATGAAGATATTAACAGGGCTGTGCTCCCTCCAAAAGCTCTAGGGGAGATCTTGTTCCGTATCTCTTCCAGCTTCTCGTGGCTGTGGGCGCTCCTTGGCTTATGGAGGCATCATTCCCATCTCTGCTGCTGCTTCTTTGTGTGTCTGTCCTCTGAATGTCCCTTATAAGGACACTTGTTATTGGATTTAGGATGCACGCAGATTATCCAGGATGACCTCATCTCAAGATTCTTTAACTTAATTACATGAGCAAAACCCCTTTTTCCAAATAAGGTAACATCCATGGGTTCTGGGGCTTAGGAAGTGGGCATATCTTTTGGTAGGGCTACCATTCAGTCCACCACAAGAACCCAAATTTATATTACCTGAATGGTCAAAATAATCTTAAGCCATTAATTTAATTTAAAGTGGTCCTGGATTAGTAGTTTCTCTAAGTAGTTTCTCTAAGTTCTCAAAAGCCAAGACAAATCCTCTTTGAAAAAATGCATTTCCATCCTCGACCTCGAAAAAGTTCTACAAATAATTTCTCAAGGAAAAGGAGCAGGTCGTGGTAAAAAAAAAAAAATACATAAATAAATAACAAAGTACACAAGAAAACAAGGCACTATGAGTAAAAACCAGCAGAAAAAGACCTATGTGAGCAGGTCTAGGTATAAGGATATTGCATTGCAACTAAAATACTAAGGCCAATACTAATACTAAACCCTGTAACTACTGGAGTTTTTAACCAGGGGTCAGTGGATTTCTAGGGGTATTAGGGGTGTCTGAAACTCCCCTGGAGTCTTGTGCAAAATTTTTATATATCAATAGGTACATTTGTTTAGAGAGAATTCATAGATTTCATCAGATTTTTTAAAAAGTAACTAACTCAAAAGAGTTTTAAAACTACTCCAGGTCTACCATGCACCAAGTAAAAGCTAAAGAAATTTGGGAAGCTATAAAGATTGTTGGGCTACTGCATTATAGGAAGAGCTTTTAAATCATGGAAAATAAGATGCTATGAAAATCAAAATTATGACTACTCTTACCATGATCATTTGGTTATGGGAAGGATGCAAAAGAAGTAGACCACATCCTGAATGAATTTCTATTTGAAAATCAATAGGTGAAATCAACTTTTAAAAAAACAAGCTAATACGATAGTGTTTCCACTTTATGTCATGTTTATTCCCTCCTTCAGACCTTCTTTCATTATGTTTACTTCACCTGGGAGGCTCTCCCCAAGCCCTGCCCTTTATCATTTTATATTCCATCCCTCTTCAAAGTCAAGTTCAAACTTTATCACCATGAAGTCTTAAGTCTTTCCTAGCTTCTTAGGCCAGTGCAACTCTCTCTCTCTCTCTCTCTCCTTTCAACTTCTATGACTTTCAAAGAAAGTTCATAAATTGTTCATTTAACAAATATTTATTTAGTTTAAATGACCTAATTTAGCATTTCTTTTAATTCAGAACTCCCTTGGTTGAAAGAAAGTTCACTTAAACTAGCTTAAGCAAAGGAGGGCCTGGCTTTTGTCACATGCTCACCCTTGTGACCAATCACTATAGCTAGGGGGTTGAGGTCCACTGATTAGCCCATCCTGGGTCACATGTGCTGGGTCTGCTGTGGCCAGGAAAGATGTCTCTTACAAGAAGAAGGGAGGAAGGGTTTTTAGACAAGCAACAAGAACAGATATCCAGTACACACCTAATTCTATATTGATTAATATCGATCTGCCTTTAGGTATTATCTCTATGTAGTAAGCTGTTTAGAGTATGACTTAATTTACAAGAGAGGTCACGTGCTGCCTGCCGCATACATACTCTATTCTTTGAGAAATTGCCCACAGACCCTGCTGCCTAGAAGCCTATGTTTTGAACCAGTTGATACTGATCTCTGTCCTCCACCTCTGCTGATGACCAAAGTGGGCATCAGACCCAAGAATAGTCAGTCTTCTGGTTGCCTCATGATCTACAGCCTGATGCAAGTAGATGACCTGGCTAATTAGTTCTCTCTCTCTCTCTCTCTCTATCTCTATCTCTATCATCTCTGTCTCTCTATCTCCCTCCCTCCCTCAAGAATTTGAACCAATAAAATAGAATAGAATTGGTCAGTTAGTGGTGGAACCTAAACCAAAATCTCATGATGTAGAAGAGGTTGAAAAGACGGTGGTGGTCAGGTACAATCCAGAGTTATGGGAGACAAAAATGGTTAAGCAGAGGAATCAGAAGAACCAAGTGCGTGCAGACCTGATAGAAGCAGACACACAGAGTTAGCTGATCATTTAAGTGACAGAACATAAGGCGAAGACCCATAAACTCACTGAACAAAAATAGAGCACTTCCTTTGTGCTGGGTGTTGGGGACACAGCTGGGAACAAGATGAAAACTTTCCTTGCAGCCTGACAGGAATGTAGAGCCAAATGAACAAACAGGCAAACACAAATATTTCCAGCGAGTGGTATAAGAAGATGAAACCTACTATTGACATGCCAGGAATCATCTCTATCTCCATTGTCTGTGACGCTCAGTCCTCACGCAGCCCTGTTCTTGAATCTCCATGAAATTGCACCACCGAAATCCTTATCTGAGCTCACTTGAGTAGGTCCCTGTTCCATGCAATCAGGAGTCAAATCAAAACACTTAGCCTCTTCTTCTCTTCTTTACATCAACCTGCACAGTCAATATTGGCTTTCAGATGATTTGAAGCAATGCAAGTTGAATATAGTCAAAAGCCCACTCCTTGGAATCTTGGGAACAGGCAATTTATTGAGCAAAAAGGGAAGAATTTTTAATTACATCTCCTTGCTACACCAACTTCAGCCCTGATCCAAGATTCAAACACTGCAGGATGCTTTCTATTCGGCACTCTTGGGTTATTACAAGTCCAAAACTATTTTTTGGCCTTAATCTTCCTAGACTATGCACGAGACGTACCAGGATTTTCCCTGGGATATGGGCCATGTGCCCAAAGCTGGGGTGGAGGGGGTAGATGGGTTGAGATCAAAGAAGAGCCCCCTAGTGGGAGATGGCCCAAGGACTGCAGAATTCAGCAGGCATCTGCCAGGGTGGGAGGATGCAAGGACGGAGGGCATGGAAGCTGGTGCTACGGTCGCCTTCTGGGGCCAAGGCTGAGGTCGCGGTGGACTCTGTTGTTTCTGCCCACCTCACGACTCTTTCCCATCCTTCTGGGACAACATTTTTTCTTTTGGGAGTTGCCTCTTCCCAGCTATATGGCCTAATCAATTTCAAGTTCCCTTCTCACCCTTTTTCTGTGCTTGTAAAGTAGTTTAAATTTGGTTCCTGTCACTTGCTACCCAAAGAATTAGGAAGGTTCTACTTGGTTCTGTCTGTGCCTTCAGGAACCACACGCTTAAACAAAGGAAGCCTGTGAGCTCTGTGAGTGGAGGGACCCGATGGGGTTAAGGAGAGAGATCTTATGCCCTAGGTGTGAATGTGGGGCCCGCATAGGCTGTCTTGGCCACATGTTGACATAAGAGATTAAGTTGCAGTTGGATACTCTACTTAAGAGCTACCTTGATTGAAAGAACAAACTAAAAAAAAATAATAATAATAATTATTATAACTCATTTCCCTCGCTAAGTTATATCTTTTTATGAAGGCCACTTGAAAACAAGAATCTCCCCTTTGTGTGCAAGTGAAAGTGAGACACTGAAAAAAAGCCTCAGTATGGGTCACAGATTGTGGCATTTCCCTGTTCGCTGCCTTTATTGCTGTCAAAGAACAGAGTGCTTACATTTTTCTTGATTTATGTCACAATACCTTTATCAGTGGTTTCCTTTAAAAAAAAAAAAAAAGCCCTTTGATTTTCTTTATCTATTTTTAAAGAGTTCAGTAAATTTCAAAACCAGCTTGCAACTTTGCTGACCCCTAAGCTTCTACTCTTGCCAGTTGGGCCCCACCTGGCATGAGCTTCCAGGCAACTTTCTGTGGCCACACCGGGTATTTCCATGTGGATAGAATGTGAAGGGCAAGGCCCACGAGAAGCCACACGAACACTCTGACACGCTGCCTTGCAAAATCTCCCAGTGACCCACGTGGAGTGAAAAGTCCAACTTCATTCCAGCCAGTATGAAAAAGCCCAGTGCTCGGGGACGGCAACCTGCTGTGCCCTAGACAGCCCTGCCTGTGACCAGTAAAGGCTCCCTTCTGTAAGAACATGGGAGCGGCCAGGGGAAATGCTCATCTTGCCTCCTGGGTAACTCACAGCCTGTGTCCCTTGCCTGCTGCTGGGCTGAGCCGGAAATCCAAGAGGGAGCCTTTTCCAATTCTGGCCACCAGGCCACACGGGACCAGGAAAGGCATTCCAGTGCTCCATGAAAAAGCATAGAGCAGCCATTGTCATGTAAAATTAGCCTGGGCAAAGCCCCAGAGAACACAGCGTTGGACTCCATCCGGCTCTTCCTGAACAGGGGCATGTGACAGATAAAGACTGTTCTAGCTCCAGCTTTTGGTCATCAGCATTTTCTCAATTCCTCACTATCCAACTGCTATTTTTCATCTCCCTCCTGCCCTGGATTAATTGATCACCACTTTTCTTTCCAGCGGATGCCTAAGAGAGGAGAGGATCTTCATAGCCATGGAGGGCAGGGAGAATCCAAGGAATAAATCCAATGGCCTAGCATTTGCCAATGCTCCATTGAAACTGCACTCCAGTTTAGCAAACTGATTTGGATCTCCTTCCAGACTTGCCTTTCTCTGTCAAATGTCTACTTTGCCTAAGATCACCCCGGCCTGATGACACAGAATAAACGCACAGTCTGGTGTCCCCCTGAGGCCTTTCATTAAAAGCCAAGACTGTTGGCATTCTGCATAATACCTTTACCAAAGAAGGATTCAGCTTTCTCTCCCTGTCTATGAAAAGCTCAGAGCTTGCCAATAGTGAATTATTCTGACCCCCTAGAGCCAGAACAACTTTTCTGTGGGCCTCTCATCAATTACTGTTTATTTTCCAGGCTGGACACTTCTTGTGGAGCAAGGCAGGAAGCTGAACTGAGTTCAGGGACTATCCTGGCAGGGAAAACACAGGCATACTAAATGAAAAATCGACTCTCCAACTTTTCCAAAGAAGTGGGCTTTACAGGCCACATCAAAGGTCGATTTAAACATTGACATTTCTTGGCATCTCAGGCTGAATTTTCCAGGACACAAAAGTATAAGGTGTTCCATCATCTTGATCATTTTTATGGCCCATAAGGAGGTAGAAGGGAACAAATAATTGGATGCATCAAGCTATGGGACTAATGAAAGTATAAAACACTCATGATCAAGTCCTGGGTCAAAGTGACCATCTCTTAGATATGCAAGAAATTTGGCCTTCCTCACAATAAGAAATGGGTATGGAGCCTCAAGCAATAGGTCTGAAAGTGAGCCCTCCACAGGCTTGAAAAAGCACGCAGTGTTCCCATTAACTGCCTCACACTCAAGAAACAGCGTCACTTAAGAAGTAAAATTTGGGTTGCAAACTAAGGGGGTAATATTGGAAGGAAAGAAATCAAACTAGATATACTGGTTGTGCTACAATGATGGGATTGGCACTGGGTATTTTTTATTTTCTCTATTTTCCTAACTTCTTATATACCATAATCATTTGTAATTTTTTTTTAAAAAATAAACCTCCCTCCTGCTTTTTTAGCATGTCAGCCACCCAAACATCCAGTTCAAAATGTTAGCACTCGTTTTGGACACCTTGCTGTGTTCCCCTCAAATGTCTCAATTCATGCACCCCCTCATCCTATCTCCACCTCCGGGTCCCAGTGCAGGCTCTTGGGGCAGGTCCACTCCTCCTTCTGATCACTGACATCCTGCCCAGGTGGCTTCCCAGGGGCAGGTCTCACTCACCCACCCTCCAAGGGCAGCCAGAGTGAGCTTTCTAAACTAGAGACCTGGTCACGTCACGTTCCTACTCACCCCCTTCAAAAGCTCAATCCTGCCTCCAGGAGACAATATAAACTCCTCTCCACACACACGGGGCTCTTCGACCTCATCTTTCCCTCCCCGGCCACTCTCCCCACCGCCACGCCCACTTTCCCCCTGCATCCCTTCTCTCCAGCCACACTCAGCTTCTTGCAGTCCCCCCATAGTTTATTCCAGCTACAGGCCTCCATGTGCTCCATCCTCTCTGCCTGGAACTCCTCTCCACCCGCCGTGGCCTTGAGGAGCTGCCTCCCAGGCCTCCGGGAAGTTCAAGCATCCCATATTTCCCTACCCAAGCAGAAGCTGATGGCCACACACTTTGTTCAGCCACCGACCCTGTCCTCATGATAGGTCACAGTTTTAGAGCTGGGCATCCATATGTCTGTCTCTCTCGCTAGACTGTGGGCTCCGGGAGGGCAGGGACCCGATTGTATTCACTGCTGTGTCCTCAGCATCTGGCTTCTATAGTGCCTGGCACAGAGGAAAAGCTTGGTAAATATTTGCTGATTTAATGGAAGGATGAGGGTAAATCAAGGAATTAAAAGGTGACTCTCTGCCATACTTGTAATCATATTTAAAACTGTATCATCTAAAGTATTTAAGAAAAAGCAAATCACATCAAATGTCTATTGGTTCCCCCATTCTAGGGCTCTTTATCTCTCTCACTGCTTTACACCTCCCAGGCCCCAAACAAGCGTCTGTAAGGAAAGTATAATGAGGTACCTACTAGGATTTGTTGCGTCTTAGCGTAGCTGTGCTCAGGTCTTTCAGTGGCAGAGGATTATGGATTATGTAATGGTGTGGCCAAGGTATTACAGTGTCGTTCAGTGGCAAACGATTATGGTGTCAACACTGTATATTATAGGAAGGTTCGTGTTTTGAGAAGGAGTCTTCTCCTTATAGAAGTACCCATTGCAAGTGCAGAAGCCCTGCCCCAATCTCCTCTTTGTGCATTCCAGATCACTAACTACTCGACAGAGGGTAAGGTGAACAGAAGCCTAAAGCCAAAGTGGTAGAAGCCACTGCCAAATGAAGATTGGCTATCAGGGAAGACAAAACCTCCCCGAAATTCTAATATAAATCCACAGGAAATACAAGTGTGTTAATGCACTGCCAAACAGTTTGGAGTCAGGGTTCTAACCCACCCAGCCATTAGCTGTGTGACCATGGGCAAGTCACCTAACCTCTTAGAACCTCAGTTTCCTGGTGTAAAATGAGGAGGGGACTGAAGTAGCTATCCTAGGAGAACCGGTGAAATTGCTTCAAAGCACTGAAAATCTGTGCACAGTCTAGTGGTAAGAACCCGGCCTGTGAAGAGAGCTCTTACCATGGAGAACTCTCCATGGAGAGATCTGGGTTTGATTCCTGCCACTGCTATGTGTAAGTTATATGTCCCTGCATGTCCTCGGGCAGATTTCTTAAACTCTTTGAGCTTCAGTTTCCTAATCTGAAAAATGGCGCTTCAAATATGGAACTTCTAGAGCTGCTGGGAGGAATAGAAAGTGTCATCTGGAAAGGATATCTCTGATTGTCATTGCCTTTTAGGCCACATAGCATCATAGTTAGGAGCACAGACCCACCTGGGTTCAAGTTCCAGCTGTGCCGTGTGACTTTGGGCAAGCTACTTGTCTCTGAGTCTCTGTTTCTTCCTGTGACAAATGGAGATAATGGTTGTACCTACCTCAAAGAGTCATTGAGAGGATTAAATAAAATAAATGTAATGGGTACATTTAAGGAAAATGCTCAGGATCTGGCAGACGATGCTTTTGCCCATTTCACTGTCTGAACTGGGTCCGACAGACCAGGTGCTCCAGCCCCTCCCACTCCAGCACCTTCTCAGCTTGCCCCCCTGAGGTCAGAAGGGCCCTCCCTTCCCATCCTTCCTGAGGGAAGCAAGGTCACAGCGACAGGGGAAGGGCCCAGGGTGTCCTTGAGGCACAGAGAAAGCTGGCCTGGAACTCATCTGCCCTCAGAGCCCCACAGGTTGGTTCACCCCACCTCACCTCCCTTACCCCCCTTGGTTCCTGAAGCTTAAAATAGTCTGAACCGGCGTGGCCACATTTCACTGTGCCACTCGGAGAGAACCCCTAGGGTGTTTTCAAAGCCAGCTCTGAGCTCCTGGCTACACGCTGCAGCTGTGAGTTATTCATACACACCCAGGCTGTAGCGGGTGTTCTGACTGCTTTTCTGCCAAGGCCCTGCCTACAGGCAGCTCCGCTTGCTCGGAGGGGTCAGTTCAGTCAGGTACTTTAATAAATAGGGACTTTGGAACCCTTGCAGTGGATGGTAGAAGTGTTACTGGCCAGAGGGAAGGGACCTCAGGTTCTAAGCAGAGGCCCTGGGCCACATGATGGGAAAAGCCTGGACTGGGAGTCAAGGGGCTGGTGTTCTACATCCACCTATAGCCTCCACTATTATGTGACCTGGAATAAGTCACCTTCCTTCTCTTTGCCTCCAAATGGCGTCATCAAGACAGGGTCTTTGTAAGTCTGTCAAGTTGGTTCTGTTCTCCACTATGCACTGGCTTCATTCTCGGACCTTACATGTCAAGACGGCCTCCGGCAATTCCAAACCTACTTCTTATGTTCACATCCAGCAGGAAACAGAAAGAGCTTCTCTTCCCCACAACAGCCCTGACTGTGGTTGTTAAGTTGGGTTTTGTGCCCAGCTAGGGTGGGGGACACAAGGGGCTGGCCCTCAGAGCCCATTCTGACCCCTTCTGGACTGTAAAACTAAAATCTACACCCACAGCCTCCCTCTAAGCCAGGGTTCTGAGAGCAAATTAGGTGCCACCCATCAGGTGCTCTAGCATGAGATTTGGAGGGCAGCAGCGAGAGGGGAACTACTTTCTTGCTGTGGCTCCTGGCCAAGGACAGTTGTTCCAATGTCTGGTCTCTAGCTTCTCAAATGTCGAGAAGCTGGGTATGTTTTTGATTGCAGGGGTGCCAGTGGGGGCCTCCTCACTTTCCACTTGATTCCCAGGGGGCAACGGGCATCTTTCCTGGAAACCCAGGCAGAGCCTGCCCCTTCAGCCCTTCCAGTGACTTTGTGAGCACCTGTTGCCCTGCATTGAATACCTTTCTGCTCCAACACTGCTGGAGTAGTTCCTGTTCCCTGTGTCTGACTGCTGGCCAAGGCACCATCCCTGGCCTCAGAGCCCGTTGGTTCACCCCACCTCACCTCCCTTGCTTCCGTCACTGGACCACAAAGAGGGGAATGTGCTGATTGCCTAGACTTTGGGCAAATACACCCATCCATGGGGTCTGAGTTAGTCATTTCTGCCAAAAGATATGGACTAAGAAAGAGAAGAATAATTTCCTGAAAATGCTATTACTTTAGTATTGCTAAATTACTTTAATAATTAAATCACAATGATTAAAAGAAAGGGAGGATGGAAATTGGGTGGCCAAAGCCAGCAAATGCCCACTATCCATTCCAACCCAGATATCAGCATAAGGAACCCTGGAAGACAAATACATGGAGTAGCAGAAGATGTCAAGATTTAATCTAAACTAAAATTATGGTGTGACAGACACTGATGGTGCCACTCCCAGATCCCCCAAGCCCCTTCCTGTCTCCTGTGCCCATCCCCGGCTCTGTGAGGAAGACTGCCCTGGGCGACCCGAACCACTTTGCTCGTGGTCACAGAGAGCTGGGGGTGCCTGGGAGCTCACCTTGCCCTGGCAGGCCCTTGACTAATGACTGACCACGGCCAGAAGATGGAAGGCCAGGGCCACCGCCTCAAGTATGGACTGACTCTGAGGTTTAATTTACATTCCAGAGCTCCCCTGCAGGGTTGGGCTAAGGCTGTGACATGGCTGGAGATTAGATTTGTGCACCTGGATTCTTCCCCTTCCTTGTCATGCTCCCCTAGTCCCTGTAGGATTTTTTGGATCAATCATTTGCATGGGAATCCTCATCTCAGGTCTGCTCTGAGGAACCCAGCCGTGCTGCAATGCCCAGAGATGTTAGCAGCCAGTGAAAACCCTGACCTCTACTCTGGCTCACTTTGAACATGACGTTGTCGATGTTGAGGTGAGTCTTACCTCTCAGCTAGGATTCTGGATGCAAAATAGGTTCCTGTTTTTTAGAAAAGGGATCATTACACGGGGGCCTTCTGTCATTCCTTCTTTGCCCTTCAGCCAAGATTAAAGCCTTGCAAACTTCAAAGAGCATCTGTTAATTTTGTTTTTATTTTCACTGCCCCTTGATTAGAAACTGCTAACTCGTTACCAGACATAACCCCAAGTTCCTAAATAAATATTTGAGGAAGAAACCACTTTCCTTTCCTTAACTCAGGAAAAAGACCACTCTGGTGAAGAGGGGCCCCCTGGCCCAGGGGTATCTTGGCAGTTCTGACACCCATAGAGGTTCCCAGGGGAAGGGAGACAGAGCAGAGAGAGGGGAGAAGCCAGCTGTGGGGAGTGAGTGGCAGGTCAGATGGGAGGTCTCTTTGCAACCCTGCTGCTGCTGCTGCTGGGTAAGACGCATGATCACAGGTCCATAGAACCTCTTTGAGTTCATTTCCTCATCCATAGAAATGATTGTCTCATAGGGCCTTTCTAGTTCCAAAGTTCTCTGTCTCCTCCAGGGAGGATATCCACACAGCTCTATAGCATTGTATCATAATACTGAATTTTATTTTCTCATAGAAATCAGAGGGCAGTAGAAGCAACTTGTTTTATGAAGTATCCTTTTCTTTTTCTGAAAAGTAAGCAAATACATTGCACTACCAGCAGATGCAGAAAGGCTAAAAACTGACCTCACAGTGCCCAAGAACAATTTCCGACCTCAACCAAGATGAACATTGGGAATTTCCTTCTTAAACAGTGGTTCAAGTGTCCCAATCAGTTGCATCTTTGTCTTGGACCCATGCAATGCACAGTCTTGCTACCTCCTGTTAGGAGGGCCCATTATTTGGGAGGTGGTTATATTGTAAGAAAACTTCTGTTTGCCAAATTGGAGGGTTGGGTAATTACAATGCCAGGACTTCACGTAGGTGGTTTCTTCAAAGGCCTTTATTTATTTGCTGCTTAGTGTAGAAGAAACCTCATTCGTGCAGTTTCTTTTTCTCCCAGGGAGGCTAAGAACTTGGTGCAGCTAATGGACTACATATCACTGACTTTTATATAGTTCCAGGCAACTTAATACTAAAGCAACTTAATGATTTGATATTATGAAAAGAATCTTTTTATTGAGAATGGAAGATTAACTACTTGGATGTCCATCTAGAAAACAATGTTGCTGCCAAAAGGCATTTGTTTCTAGAAAGAAAGAGACAAAGACAGAGGACAGAGAGAGAGACAGGAGGGCGGGAGAAAGGAAGGAAAAAGGGTATAGTGACTACATGAATACGTGCTGGTAATTTTTAATCCCCGGCAGACCAGCCCAGCTCTGTCCAATAGAAACATGATGTGAGCCACATGTGTAATTTTAAAGTTTCCAGTAATCACATTAAAGGAGTAAAAAAACCAAACAGAAGGTTTTAGTAACATATTTTATTTACCTTAATATATCCTAATTTCACATAATAGATTTGAAATGAATTTATCATTTTAACATGTGATCAATATAAAATTATTAATAAGATAAATTGCATTCTTTTTTCCCTAACTTTTCTAAATCTTTATGGTCCCATGTGTTTTTGCACTTGGAGCACGTCCCACCTCAGGCTAGCCTGGTGTCAGTCCTCTCTGCACAGCACAGGTCTGGTCACTGCCCATGCCACCCGACTGGAACTCCTCTCCGAAAGGACACCAGTGACCCCCAGATGGCCTCTTCCAGCTCCCAGGCCTCCTTCCCATTCTCTTTGATGTCTCTGCAATGTGAGTCACATTTGATTACTTACTCCTTAAAACTCTCTCCTCCCTTGATTTATAAAACCTGACATGCCCAGTTCCTAGCCTGTCCCTCTGGCGCTGTGCTCACAGGGCTTTCTCACTGTCCTCCCAACATAAGTCATCTCTCTCTCTCTCTCTCCATATGAGAGGCTCCCAGGCTCAACCTGGCTCCTCACCTCCAGTCGTACACTCTAGACAAACCTTAATTTCTCTTCCTACCCATGCTGGCTTTCTTCCCTGACATCTTGGGTTTTGTCTGTGTCACTGTTACCACTGACCAACTATTTAATGAGCACTTACTCTGTGCCAGCCACAGGGGTGAGGCAGTGGACAAACCAGACAGAAATCCCTGTCTTCACAGAGCTGATACTCTATGAGGACTGTCGGACAAAAAGACATAATAAATAAGTAAAATATGTAGTGTGTTAGAAAGTAACACTCCTGATGGAGGGAAATGTGGCAAGATAAGGAGAATGGGGAATGTAGGGGAGGGCTGGTTGGGTGGCCTCAGGAGGAAGGGGACCTTGGGGCAAAGACTTGAAGAACCACACAAGTGTCTGGGGAAGAGGTTCTAAGCCACGGGAACTGGTGCAAAGACGCTGTGGCTGGGGATGCCCAGTGTCTGAAGTTTGACGAGACCACTGCAGCAGCAGTCCAGTGAGCAAGAGGGAGGGAAGAAGGAAAGGAGATCAGAAGGTGGTGGGAGCCTGAGAGCAGCACACCAGCTAGGCCAGCGTGAGGGCCTTGGTTACCCAGGCTTGGAATGCAGGGCTGGTCTCTCCTTCTGTGCTTCCCCGCTCATTCGGTGTGCAGCGCTGAGCCTCAACGTTTCCTGATTCCGTTCCCCATTTCATCCAAGCCCCCCACCACCCTGACATTGGTAGGTTACTCTCCCTAAAGCAGAGCAGTGGTCGTGTCCTCCTTTCTTACATCCTGTCCCCAGCACCTTTTGGATCAGGTTTCAAGCCTCTGATGAGGCTTGCGTGATGACGATGATGGTGGTGGTGGTGATGATGGTAATTATGACTTTCAAAGGGCTAAAAATGAAATGCTTGAAGAAGGTTCTGTCCGGGTTGTGGCGTGATCACAGATCTTAATGTAAGATAATTAAGTTTTCCTTTCATCTAATACCATTGGCAAAAGCAAAGGTCATCTGATATATTCATAGAAGTTTCCAGATATGTCAATTATTCATCCCCACATTTGAAATTTTGAAATGGGTAAATTTCATGCTGGGACTACAGATGACTAAAAAGGTAAGAATCTCGTTAGCACGGCTATCTGATGTGATAAACTATGTAAAGCTGGTTCATTAGATGTATGTGTAATTTTTAAAAAGGAGCAAATTTTTCCTGTAGTAGTTTTGTAGCTTTTGCTTTTATATTATAAAATAATGCATGTTTATTTTATAAAATCTGGAAAACGCAAAAAAGTAAAAAGACGACAATAAAATCATGCATAATTCCACTGTTTAGGGGCAGTGACTGTGTACATTTTCAGGTATATTTTTCTGATCTGTCTCATTTTTGCCCTGCTAATAATTTGGGAAAAAATGCAGTGTATCTTCTCTTACTATGTTATCGGTTAGCAATAATTGGAATTCATTTTTCCCTAATTACCAATGGCAAGAATGAAATAAAACCTATTGCCTTTCTCTTGTGTAAGATATGATATTTAGTACATTACTTTATTCTTCTTCCAAACATTCCCAACATTTTGGCTTACATTATTATCACTAATAATATGCATCTTCTCTTTCAATAATTATTTTTATACTTATATTAATGTTACAACCACATTAGCAATAATTATTTAGATTTACTTATATTTAACTGGTTTCATAGTTTAAGACCTATACACTTACAGTGTGTCTTTCTCTTTTTCCCACTTCAGTAAGCTGGTCTATATTTCCCATTCTTAAGTTATTTGTTTACTTCATCTATCAGTCGACTGGTGTCCTTTTTCAGGTCATTTTTTTAGGCAGGACATGTAGGTAGTTGACTCTCTGAGGTCTAGAATGTCTGATAATTTTTGCATGGGTGACCATAACTTGGCTGAATATGGAATTAGTAGTTCATAAACATTTCCTCTAAAATTATATAGATGTTGTTCAGTTACTACTTTTGTTTCATGTGATGGATGAGAAACCTAAAGGCACACTGATATTTATTCATTTGTAGTAATTTTCCTGAATGCTTTTCAGGAAATCCTTTTTTTGTTTTTGTTTTTTTTCTTTTGCCCTTGAAATTGAAAAAATTCCTTAGGGTAAATCCACTGGTCTATTTAATAAATTTTGCCTGGTACTTAATGACTCATCTCTTTTCTGTGGTAATTTAGGGTCACCCTGTTTGGTAGCAAGGTCAGAATTAATGGATTTCAGATACTCTGAAATCCAGGCAAGCCTCACGCTTTTTAAATATGTACATAATTGAAAGACTGGGCGATGTGGTGGAAAGAACTCAGCTTGTTGAGTCAGTTCTGCAAATGATCAGCTACATGACCTTGAACATGTTACCTGATTTCTCTCAGAGCCTCAGTTTCCCCATCTGTAAATGGAGATAGGAAAAACTCCTCGCAGATTTGTTGTGAGGAATAAACAAAGTAACAACCAGGCCTGCTATAAACCATATCTACTCTTCTACAGTATGAAGAGAGTAATTCCTCCCCTAGGCCCAAGGCCATAGAACTTTGGTTCAAGAAAACATCCCAAGATTCTATCTTGGGACTCAGAGTTGCTCTTCTTACTAACTGGAAAGGGTCTTGGGGAAGTGGCTCCATCCTTGAAGGATAAGCATATTCCAGGGGAGCAGAATATCTGCCAACGGAGAGAATGGACAGCAGCAGCTCAGACACAGTTACAGGAGCATGAACTCCATTCAGCCTTGGGAAGAACAGAGGGAAAAAAATGCTGTTTCCCCCTTGGTCCCTGACATACGCCTCTTGTTCTGGTCTTGGGTGTTCCTGCTGTCCTTGTCCCTTACATCATGACTCAGAACTGCAGACATGGTGTTGGCAGACCCCATTAGATCATGGACACTCGCCAGTCAGAGTGGTCCGCAGGCCGGCAGCTTCACATCACCCAGGAGCTTGTCAGAAATGCAGAATCTCAGGCCCCGCCCTGGAGCTACTGAATTAGAATCTGCATTTGAACAAGATCCCCAGGGGATTCATGCCAGCATCAGTTTGAGAAGCTCTGGTCTAGACCACTTGTTGGTCAGAACCAAAGTTTTAGGTGGCTTCTTTGTCATTAACCAGTGATTTTATTTTCATGCCTTTTAAAAATAGAAATGAAAGCACAGCAAAGGGTTCTAGAAGAAATGAAAGTAAAGCATATAGAATTTTAAAACACAGGATAAAAGACCAATGGTTTCTCACTCAGCCAGTTTCAGGGGCACCAGGGAAGGGCCTGGTTCTCCTCCCCAAGGCTGCCTTAAACCACTTCCTGGTGTTTTAGATGTTGTTCAGTTACTACTTTTAGCACTTCGCCAGCACAGGATCATTCTTCTCTGAATGTGTTCTTAGCCTCTCTGCTTGACCACAGTAATCAGAACACAACCGCTGAAAGCCACAATCACGCCACATGTGGCTTTAGTGGCTCCCCATGCACCTAATTCTGGGGGATCACACTGTGTCCATGGAAGTGGTCACATAACAGAAACCAGCACGCAATGCTGCTGCTTCTGGGGTGTTCTGTGGTGCCAGCCTTGATCTCTCTCTGGGCCCCAGCTTCTCTCTTGCCTCTTCTCCAGCCACCACCTAGATGGTGAATCTGTGTCCCCAGCACTGGCCACCAACCCCTGACCAGAGGCAGAGGCAGAGCCAGTGAAGACTCTGAGGCTTTGTAGCTTCTGGAACTCCAGAGTCCTCAAGGATGGTGTGAGCTTTGTGGTCTCCAAGCTTGTGACGCACAAGCCCTTCTCTGGACCTAACCTATCCATCCAGCTTGAATTTCCAGAGAGGTAAAATAGGATGTCGTTGGATGGGGAGGTACCTAAGCACATTCTGGGCTCTCCACAGTCCTCACATGGCTGTCTGCATCAGCTGCTTGAGTTCGGGGAACATGACTATCTTGTCCACTCTTGTATTTGCAGTACCCACTAGAATGTCTGGCACATAATAGACACTTAATACGTATTTGAACCTAAATCACGGTGCAACAGAGAACCAGCATGATCTTAGACCAGAAGAGTGTAACATGGCTTAGTGAGAAATAAAGCTAATACCCAAACTGTTGATCATGTCCACTGCTGCCTTAGGGGAGAATGACAAAATTCCTCCCTGCTGCAGATGATCGCTTCTTTCTTTCTTTCATCCTTGAAGATGAAAATATCCTCATTGGTTTGAGGGACCAGTTGGTGGAGGGAGGAGAGGCCCCCTGGACATAGGCGCCTGCAGAGGGTGAGAGTGGAAAACTCAGAAGCAACACAAAGTGGGAGGAATGTGAGGATTTCAGGGCTGCCCAGCGGGGGCGGGGGGGGGGGGGAATGACCAGGGGGAAGAGAAACAGGAGAAAACCTGGGAGTGATCAGACCAGTTCCCAGGAAAAACAGAGGACCCAGCACCACAGCAGGAGACCAAGGCCCCAGAAGGAAACTCACACATAGGTCACTGCTGCGTAGTGTTCTGCTGGAACTCCACCCCATTGCCCCAAGCCTCCGAAAGTTGGCCAAATGCCACAGTCTCGTGGTGGGGAGTCTCGTGGAAAGGGAGCTACGTCCAACATCTGGGCGGATGAGTGAGAGAGAGGCAGAGGGCCGAGCAGAGCGCAAGAAGGCAAGCAGCTGTTGAGCAAGGACAGTGAACCAGGGAAGTCGCTGAGGCCTGGGCTGGGAGCAGAGCGCAAGGCTCCGTCAGGAAGCTGCAGAAACCACGGAGGGGACAGGGACTCGAGCTGGCTCCTGAACGTAGGGCGGGGTGGGAGCCCGGGAGCCAGTGAGCACCGCACTGATGGGGAAGAAGGGAGCCCCGGGGCTGGGCGATTTGGACACCTGGTTGCTATTACATGGGTTACATAAGGCTCCTCCCAATTCACGGAGCCACCTCTGGCTTTGGGGGAGTAAATCTTTAGTCTGTGGAAGCTGCCAGCACATGACTGAGTCTTAGTCATAATGTTGTAAAACCTCTCTGGAGATTCCTGGATGAAAGTGAGAATTGTCACTACAAAATGACAAATGAACCGGGATAACCAGGGTTGGATGACCTCCGCCAGTGGCCTGGGCTGCTTCCCATGACAGCAAAACCTTCCCTACTTAAAGGGACAGAGGTGCTGATTACCCCCCCAGGCCTTCTGATGCAGAAGCCCACCCAGAAGGTGCCTTGTCCAAGAAGCCCACCTGAGGTGGGCTCTGTGGCTCTACAAAAAAATAGGAATAGTCACAGTGGTGCAGTAAGGAAAAATAAACGATCTTACGACTTGGAGAGAACTGTTTCAGAGAAAAATTATACTTAAAAAACCAGATGGTTCCTTTGTTTCCAATAGTTGCCTATAAATTCTCTATTTTTCTGTTCCATGGAATGAAATTGATTGGAATTGACATTTTTTTAGCATGAGTCAGTCGACAAGAAAATTGAGAAAACAAAACCACCAGTGCCAATGGGGTTTTTTTTTTTTTCTCTTTATTTCTTTCCAAACAAGTAAGTCCAGAAGTTCAGATAAGTGAAAGAAAGAAGGAGAGAAGAGAAGGAAGTCAATGATCTGTTTTTAGAAGCCTCCAGCAGTTCCCTTTCTGAAGCAGCTGCACAGATCTGTGCGCACACGCTTTATCCAGCTGTTGTACATCTGGAATCTTGGAGTTGTTCCTCTGGTGCTCCGTGCAAAATAGCAAAAAAGCCACCTTTGGTTTTCTGATCCATGTGGTTTCATAGGCTTTTCTAGGAGGTAAAATCCAGATTTGAGCTGTGGAAAACTGCCACTCTTGGCTGGAAAGCCACAGTTTAGCAATTGGTGTGTTTCAGGGCAACTGGTGGGCCTGAAGATTAATTTGTCTTTGCTGCCTCCTGGGGTTCCCCATCAGCCGCTTGGCTCTGGGAGCCACTAGTCGCTACTGTTGCAAGGCTCACCGGGGTGAGGAAGAATGTGGCACAAATGTCACCAGTGAGGACAGTCTCACTGTCTAGATGTCTTCTGCCTTGAACACTTTCCCTCAAATCACCATCACATATACAAAAAAGGTGACAGTGGACACTCATGTCTTCCACTGACCACAAAATGCCTCCTGTCCTGGAGACCTGGAGGTGGTAGCACTTTGGGACAGCTGTGTCTTGCTTCTCCTCCCAGCCACGTGATCCACCTGAGCTGCATCGTGCCAGCCCTGCTGATGAACATGAAACAAGAGGCTGCAGGGACCAGCACGGAACCCACTGACCATTTCTCCAAACACAATATACATATGGGTGAAAGGCCACTGGGTTCTAAATGTAGTGAATCAGCCAGCAAAGAGTTCCTTTCCCACCCCTTAGTAGAAATGAGTCCCAAGGGATGTTGAATTTCTCATATGTGACTTTTAGAAATGGGGTGGAATTTTGGGTGGGGGTGGGGAGAGCAGCGCACAGATTTAAATAAATAAATACAGTATACATGGTCTGTCTCTGTTCCAATGTACAATCATGGGGTCCATGGAATTTTGCTGATCATTAAAGTGCTTTGGAGAATGGTGTTCTCTTTGATGCAAAGTGGCAAATGAACTTGAGAAAAGCCCATGGAATGCCATCCCCAAGCTTTGAATGGTATTCATCTTATGCACTCACACAGATGCCAGCCCCACAACCCCTGTGCAAGCCTGCCTAACTTTCCCTACTGTGAACCCCTGCAGCATTCACCATCTGTGTCCATCTTGCATGGAACATTTGTTGACTTTAAAAAATAATAATAACAACCTTCCTAGGTATTCTTTCTATTTTTTTTTCCAATTCTTTTGTAAGTCCCTGGAGGACAGATTTGTGCCCTTTGTATTCCCAGCATCAAGTTCAGGACCTTCTCTATATAGAAGGTCTCAAAATAATTTAACAAAGCAGAGCATATATATGTGAATATATGGCTCATCCCAACGAGGAAAAGTATCCTGCAGTAGGAAATGACAAGGACGACAGTTCGACTCAGCAAACATTGCTGATGTCTCCTTGGGGTCATGGCTAAAAAGAGACTGTAACAGAGGAGGAGCTTGCAATGCTAGAGATAAATGTCATCGGGCTGGGCATTCTCATCATCAATGTGAATTGCAGGCATGCATGCAGGGAGTGGAGAAAATCTGAGAAGCTGCAGGACTCAGGGCTGTAAAAGTGTAGCCCAGCCAGGGGTTATGGAAAGAAATAGGCTGGTGTGCTAGAGCCAGCTGTTAAATATTCAAGAGAATTGCAGGAATTTTGAGAGCCAGTTGCTAAGCCATTGGTAACTTGAAATTGGCCAGGGACAAAGTATGTATACCATGGAAACTGGCAAATGCTACAGAGCAGGGCTCCTCTCTTATCTCTACCTACCCTGACAGCTGGTTTACCAGAAAACTATTGCTAGTATCCAACCATCTGTGGACAGGCAAGAGTAATTTTTGAGCAAAAGCTTCAAGCTGACTGTGACCTTAAATGGCCTTATTGCACAAAGCAGCTGCCTCAGCCAACAACTGCCTACGGTTCCAGAAGCAAAGTTTGGCCTTTACCTGTAGCCAAGCATAGTGAGAATCTTTGATCATGTCTTCGTCTTGTCAGCTACATCTGCCTACCTGACACTGGTTATAGTCACAGCTTTTCTTACAAAGGGCTATAATATGCATGCGTATATAATATGCAATTTGAATTTGTCAATTTCTTTCATTACGGACCCTCAGAGTACTACATATGAATTACATGCACCACTGTTCCCAGCAGTGGTTCCCCAATGTGAAAGAAGCAGAACTAAGAATAACTACCTATGTCTGAGGTCTCTGTGTATGACACTTTCTTTTTGGATGTTTTGCTGTCTTTACTTGCTCTTCTCTATCTAGAATGTTTCTCTGGGTGGCCTTATCTAGTCCCATGGGGTTGAATTCTATGTACACTGACGGCACCCAAATCGAGCTGTGTTTTCTCCCCTGAGCTCCAGACTACATCCAGCCTCCTCCTTGGTGTCCCCACTGGGATGTCTGACTGGCATCTCAGAGATATTAAGTTGGCTCACTTCACTCCTCTGCTTCCAGTGGCTTCCCATCTGTGAAGTGGTGTGGTCTACGTCCCCAGCCCATCACTTCTCTGTCCTCCTCTCCTGCTGTCCCCGCACCACCAAGCCGGTCTCCTTGCTGTCTACCAAAGATGGCAGAGAGGCTCCACCATAGGAGAACTTGCTCTTCCATCTACCTGGAAAGTTCTCTCACCAGGTGTCATTGTGGCTTCCCCTCGCACGTCCTCTGAGGTTAGAGGCCCTCCTGACTGCCTTATTTTAAATTACAACCTCCCTTTGCCCTCCCCCTTTCCTTGTTCCCCTCTCTTATCACCTCTTAACATACTAGACCTTCTTTGACGTTTATTTTCTCCTCCCCTAAAATGTAAGCTCCCCGAGGGCAAGCATTTTAGTCCAGCTTATTCACTGATGTATCTCCAAGACCTAGCACAGTTCCCAGCACATAGTAGGGGCTCAGTAAATTCCTGTTGAATGAATAAATGAAAATCTTGATTTCTGTCCTCAAACCTGCCCCTCTTCCAGTTTTCACCTCTGCTGACGGGACCACTATTGCACCCAGGAGCTCAGGAGAAAACCCTGAGCTGCCTTCATCCTCTCCATACAACCCATTGGCCAGTGCTGACACCTCAACCATCAAAATAGAGCCTGGATCGGACACCTGCCTCCCCTTCTCTGCAATCACCATGGTCCAAGCCACTGTCATCCCAACTGGATAGTTGCAATCACTTCCTTCCTGGTTCTCCTGCTTCCAGGCTCCCCCACCCCCACACACATTGCCAGAGTAATCTTTTTATAATACCAAACACGACACTTGACTCCTCTACTGAAAACCTCCCAAAGGCTTCTCACCACACTTAGAATAAAATCCACGCTGCTTGACCTGCCTGCTGCTGACTTCTCCAGACACATCCCTGACACTTTCTCCACTCTCTTCACATCGGCCACATCCATTCTTTCCCTCCACAGTATGCATTAAAGGCCCACTGCGTGACAGAGCTGTTCTAGGTGTTTGGGCAATAGCATGGAACAAAAGGGAAAAACATTTATACTCTCGTGGAGCTTCCATTCTACTTGGTGGGAAACAAATGGCAAGCAATAAACGTGATAACAGTTCATTATACTGTACATAAGAAGGTGAGGGGTGCAATGGGAAACAAAGTGAAGTTAAAGGGGAATTAGAAGTGTTGAGCTGGGGCTAGGGAGGGCAGGTCACAGAATTCAATAGGCACACACTGAGGAGGCAAGACATGAGCAAAGACAGGGAGGTGAGTCACCCTGGACATCTTGTGGCTGTTGGAACAAGCTGGGGTGGGCTTGTACTGTGTCCACGTAGCTAAGCTGGAGCTCTTTCTCTTGGAATTCCCCTCTGTGCATAGGTCCAGGTTAGCATGGCCCACAAGAGACATTATGCACGAGACTGGGAAGGCAGAAACGAAGCAGCAGCACTATTCTTTGTGTGAAGAAGGTCAGCACAGGACAGCAGGTGCTGCTGCAGCTCACTCACTCCGGTGCTCATGACTGGCTTGTTCCGTTGGACAACAGCTGGGCCACAGCTCCTACAGTCCCCACAGGGTCTCTTCCCTCAGCTACTCCAGCTCCCAGCCAGGTGCACACTCAGCCCCTAGACAAAGAGCACTGAGGTTGGAGGCTTGAAGGGGTTGAGAGACCAATCAGGTTCCAGGTCTTCCTTGTCCCCACGTCCCTCACTTCTCTTCCCAACTGCCTGCCCTGCTGACCTCTGTCGCAGAACAACAGCCTCACATAGACTAGCTAGCCAGCTCCCACCCGCCATTCACCAAATAGCGAACTCAGGAACTAACAAAATTAGTAGATAAGTGCATTTTTGTACGGATTTATTATAGGGATAATATTTGTTTTATTATACTTACTGTATACATAATGGTTGCCTTCTTATCATTCAATCTATGGTCACATGTTCCCACCTTATAAAAATCTTACCTAAGTATCTAAAATAGAAGCCTCTGCAATGACTCCATATCCCTTTACCTGTTTTATTTTATGACATATATCACTCTCTCAAGTTATATATATGTATATTTATTTATCTAATTACTTGTTTAAAGAGGCCTATCCTATTCATCTCTCTCTCTCCAGTGCCTAGAACACAGCCTGCACATGTTAGGAATTCAAGAAGTAATGCTCAAATAAATGTGTTTGATGTCTTTTATTTTTGGTGGCTGTCAACAGATTTCTGAATACCAAAATAAGCTAAAATGGTTTCAACTACAGATATTTTGGATGCAAATTTCACAATAGCTTAATGGAAAACTCCAGCATTTATTCATAAAGTCTAAAAGTGGAAATCCAACTATTTTTATTGATTACACTAGACAAAATTAGTTTTTACCAATAGACAAATTTTAAAAACACAATCAAACCAAAAGCAAGCCTTTTATTATATCATACTGTTCGTTTCACCAAAAAAAAAAAAAGTCCTCAGTTTTACTTAGTGCTAAATATTGAAACAGTAACAAGATATCTCATGTGTTAATAAATTAAATTCACCTGGAAGGAGCATCTGAGTAAAAGTGAGCTTGGTACGACCTATCTAGCAGGAAACTGAGCAATAGTTTTTTTCCTAGCAAGAAAGATTTTTTAAATTATACTAAAGCAAAACAGTCCTTTAAAAGAAATGTCTATGTTTTACATTTTAATCATTTCAAGCCAAAGAAACTTCCAGGTCAAAACTTCTTTTGCCAATTCTGTAATAGAATAGGGATCCTAATTTTTCCCAAGTAACCCATTTCAATTGTCTTTAATTATTCCTTCTTTACATATTTGCTCACCTTACTTTCCTTTCCTTTATGGTATAAGCTCTGAGCATCCCACCCAGCTGTGGACCTTCTGTACTAGAAGAACTCAGTGTTTTCTTACTAGGGCCTTTCCTGGCATGAACTTCAATTTCCTCCTAAACATATTTGTTTGTTCGTTCATATATCAAACCAATATGTATTGATCCTCTCCTGTGTTCCAGAAGCTGGTTTAATTTCAAGAACATTTCCTTGGAAGAGCTCCTTGCTTTTCTGACCCATAAATGTTGCACTTCTGACCTGAAGCAGCAAGTCTAGCCCTTCCTTGGTTTCCTGAACATTCTCCCTCAGATGTTTTAGGGCCTAAACACTTCCTGCTGCTATTCCAACAATTCTCGGCCACTAATTTCTATTTGTCCTTGGTTAAGTACTCTTCCTTCCCATTTTTGTCCCTGCCCTTTTAAAATCTGAGAGCATCAGAGAATTTCCTGTGCAGCCTCTGGTTTTATTAGCTCCCTTCCCCTTTTCTTCTGCAACAAAATCATTTGCAATTGCAGATTCAGAGTGACATTTCCGAGAGCATCCCAACCCTCTTGAGACATCATTCATTTGAAAGTCCCTGACTATGACATCTGGCCTATTTCTCCTCTGATCTTTGGGAAATGTGCTTCCCTGAAGTCTAGAATGCATGCTTAACTATAAAACTTTCCCTGACCTTGGCCCTTGGCTATCTCGAGCTCAAAAATGGATTTTGGATCCAAGCAGCCATGGATTTGAATCCTGGCTCTATCACTTCTTGGCAATATCACCTCACTAAGTCATTTGTACCTAAGTTTTCTCATCTGTACAAAGAGAACTACTGTAAAGATTATATTTTCCAAATATGGCCACACCAATAAATATATTAATTTTAATATAATAAATTTATAAATTTTAATATAAATACATGCATGCATTCCATCCCATACACTTCTTTTACAATGTGATAGTGACACTCCCTATCTAGGCAGACAGAAGAATGCTATGTAACTTCTGATACTGAACCATAAAAGGCAACACAGCTGCTGCCTGGTTCTCTCTTAGGACATGCGCCTTTGGAATAGGGTTGCCAGATTTAGCAACTAAAAATACAGGATACCTATTTAAATTTAAATTTTAGAAAAACAACAAATAATTTTTCAGTATAAGTATGCCCCATGAAATGTTTGGGACATACTTATACTACAAAATTATTTGTTGTTTCTCTGAAACTTAAATTTTAAATTTTAAATACAAGGTGTCCTATGTTTTATCTGGCAACCCCACTTTGCAGCCCAGCGCCACTGTGTAGGACGTTTGGCTACCCTATGTCTACCAGCTAGTCAAATTCCTCAATTTTTTAATGTTCCCAGCTTGTGTACCAGACACGTGCACTGAGAAGCCTTCTGGAATGTTCTGGTCCCAGCCACAGTCTGCCTGCAAACATGCAGAGACCCTAAGCCAGAACCCCTAGATGAGCATGGTCAACCCTCAGAACCAGGAAGAATAATAATAATAGATGATTGTAATTGATTTAAGCCACTAAATTTGGATGTCCTTTGTTATGCAGCAATAGGTAACTAACACAATTACCTACTTCATAGAATTACTGCATTGTTTAAAAAAGATAATATAAGAAGGTACCTAGCATGGCATCTGGAAAAAATATTAATTCTCCTTGTCCTCCCCCAACACACATACAAACTCATCCATGTACATGCATGACAAGTCATGATCTCTCTCCCCAAGATTACTTTCGTTCCCACAGAACTAATTTCTCTTTATTGGTCATTACTGAGTAGTAAAGGTGTCAGCTGGTTCCCCAAAATGCTTTCTTGAACTAATGGGAGATTAAACTGACAGCAAAATAAGAATTGTCAAATGCTCTGTTTTTGGCTGAGACCCCCTACCATGAATGGGGAGCTGAAGTCCCCTCCCTGCTCAATCTCATGCCCCTGAGCACTTCTGTGATCAGACTTGGGAATTGTTTTTTATCTAACTGTAACGTGGTCCTGCAAAACCACCTCTGTTCTCCTCTCATCTTTGCAAAAAGACTCTGATGTGCTTCCACCCACAGATTCATGAATGTCTGTGAAAATGTTCACAGAGTATTATTTGTGTGTCTGCTTCTTTTCAGGTTTCCTCTCCCCCCCATGTGCTGATGCCATTATTTCATGGTCCTTATAATTCCTGATGATTTGGTCCCTCCAGAGCCTGACAGATTGCTACCTACCCCATCCCAGCTTCAGTCAGGTCAATGACACAATCATATTTGTTCCTCCTCTTGGCATGTGTTTATCACTCAAGGTAGAGGCACAGGGTCTTATGGTAGGCTGACCAACAGCTCCTCACCTGCCCAAAGATGTCCACATCCTAATCCTTGAAACAGGTGAATATGTTACCTTAGGTACCGAAAAAGACTTTGCAGATGTGATCAAGGTAAGGATCTTGAGATGGAGAAATCGTCATGAATTATCCAAGTGGGTCCAATATAATCACAAGGGTCCCTATAAGAGGGAGGCAGGAGGGTCAGAGAGAGTTGGAGATGTGCTGATGGAAGAGTAGGTCAGCGGGACATGGGGCCAGCAGCCAAAGAACGTGCACAGCCTCCAGAACCCGGACAAGGGAAGAAAACAACTTCCCCCCTAGAGCCTCCAGAAGGGATGCAGTCCTGCTGACACTTTGATTTTAGCCCGCTGAGACTGATTCTGACCTCCGGAACTCTAAGATAATAAATTTGTGTTGTTTTAAGCCACTAAGTTTGTGGTAATTTGTTGCAGCAAGAGGAAACTAATACAGACCTCCATGAGTTTTATGAAATTACCCCCAGGGGCCAGGGGGACTCTCTAGCCCTTTTCAACCAGAAAGGCCATTCGTGTGTCATAAGCGTACTTGTTTATAGTTATAACCGCATCTCCTTTCCTGAAGAGTTTGAGATGGCACGTTAGGAAACAGACTCTCTTTCTGTCTGACCCAAACGAGCTATAGCTTTAGAGGGGAAACATGTGATGACTTATGTGTGGGGATGGAGTATGTTTAGAAAGAAGAGAAGAGAATCTGCCAGAATTTAATCCTACTATGTCTGCAGTCCCAGGATTCTTGCCTTCAGGATTAAATCTGTCTCTGGTTTAGAGTGAGAAAAATACAAGACAGCCATCTGTGATAGAGATGGCTAGCTTTCACCAAATTCATTTTCTTTTCTTTCTGGGCCCATCTAGACAGCATTTCTCAGACCACCTTGCTGTTGGGTGTGGCCTGTGACTGAGGTGGCCAGTGGAATGTGAGTGGATGATGTGGCCACATCCAAGTGGCCCTCCCCCAAACCTCCCATGCATGTTACTCCATGTTCTTTTCCCTCCCGGTGGTTTGATGAAGGTAATCGTAACAACCTTGGAAGCTGTGTCTTGGGGATACCAGACAATGGAAGGAGGCTGGGACCCTGAATTCCTGTCTGGAGGAGATTTGCCATCCAATCAGGAACTTCTGCATCTGTTTTGAACATTATGTCAGAGAGAAACTAATTTCTATTGTGTTGAGCAATTATACATTCAGGAGTTGTTTATCATAGTAGCTGGCATTGCTTAAGGTAACACACCATGCAAATCCCAAATATTTTGGGTAAGCACAGCCTGTTTTGCAGACACGTGGGATCGATGCCACCTGTAAGGAGCTGATTGGAGCTTAGGTTTCACTACGAATACAGCAGGTTTTATAAACATGCCTAGAAGAATGGTTCTTTGTGGGTTTTCCTGGCTCAGCCCAATTAAAGGCACTGCTGGTGCAACAAACCCTCCTCTCAATGCATTACATAACTTAAATTAACAAAAACAGCTCAGTTTTAATGTTTTCGCCATGGTCTAAATCTGAATGAGGAAATCATTTAATACCCTTTGACTTTGTCAAAACACAGTTCTCTGAACACAATCATCCAAAAATTCTTTGGTGTCCAAGAGAAACACCACCCCAGCAGTGCACAATTGTCTCTGGACCTAAGATTGGGGTGACCAACCATCTCAGTTTGCCTGAGACTGAGGCAGTTCTCCGGGAAGTAAGACTTTCAGTTTTAAAATGAGGAGAGTCCCAGGCAAATTGGCAACAGTCAGTCACCCTACAAGATACTATGCTGCTAGAAGCCAGTTCACATATGTGGTTGGAAATCCAGAAGAGAACAAAGAAGAGGGAATTTTCTCATTCTTCTACCAGGAAAGGCATACTCTCAAATTAGGAAATGATATGTTCTCTTACAGCACCACTGACTAGGAAAATGCCAGAGTCTCAGATTCGTCCAATGGTTGTGCCCAAGCCCTCCCAAAGGCCAAAGGCAAATGCTGACATTAGACTGGTTGGGAATGTGCCCCCGACATTCTGTCTTGCACAGCAGGGCAGGCAGTTCATGCTGAGTGCTGTGAGAATAGTCCCAAAGCAGAATGATAACATTGCAGAGGGCAGGTGGGTGCAGCTGGCAGCAAGGAGGGACTCGGTCACAGGAGGCAGCACACCACATGCACTACAGCCATCTGCTCCTCTGCCTGGGGTCTCCCTATTGCACTAATTCATGAGCACTTGTCATTAGATCTGCCCATGGGGTGGTTCCTGGGATGTCGGACTATTAATTCCTCTGTGTGGTTCCTATGCACCTCAAGGACTTTGAGAGTAACTTCCAGGGGTGAAAGAAGCTAACTGTAATTACCCTAATGAAGACCAGGACAGGCAATGTGAGACAATGCAGTGTCGCCCAATTCCCCATCTCTTCTATGCTGCTGTCACCATTTTGGTCATGTTCCAATACTCCCTATATAATATTATTATTTACCATAGATTTTTTGATCTCTCTCATAGCTGTGAGTCTCCTCTGCAGCCTATAAATGCCCACAGTTGCCACTCCAGCCAAGCCAGCCACGCTGTTGAGCGCTTCCTGGCGTGCACAGGTGCCCATTTACTATCTCCATGGGAGGCCTTACAAACATCTTAGGTTTCATGCATCCAGAGATGAACTTGCGAGTTTTCCCTCCACACTTGTTATTCCCTAGTCTCCCTCCTTTCTGTGAAGGGCAGCACCATCCATCCAATGCCTGAACCCTGAGCCTGGGAGCAGTGCATGTTTCCCTCTCTTCCTCTCTCATCTCCTACGGTTACCCCCAAAATATATCTCCAATCCATCTTCCACTCTCCATCTGCACTGTCTCCTCCCTAATCAAGTCACCATCATCCCTTTTCTGGATTGTTGCAATAGTCCCCATATCTCCAATACTCCAGAGGTATCTGTTTTAGACACATCATGTCACTTCCTTCCTTCCTATCTGTGGCTTCCCATTGAATACAGAATGAAACCCAAAATCCTTACACCCAAACCTGCAAAGCCCTACAAGAGCCACCTCTGCCCACCTCTCCCACCTCATCAAATTTCTCTTTCGATCTCTCTGCTACTATCTTGTAACCTCCACTGGCTTTCAATAAACAAACGGCTTTGAGTGAATTAATGAACGAGCAAAATGCCGAGACTTACAGGAAAGCAGACCTCGACACAAACTTTTCAGATGCAGGTTTTGAGAGGACTCCAAAGCTTTTACAGGGAAAATACATGTGAGTGTGATCCTAGAACTAACAAAAAGTATTTGTTTCAAATTTTCCCAAAGGTACTTGGATGACACACATACCCATTCCTGAAAAATTGTAGAACTCCTTAGTTTGAAATAGTGTTTACATTGACCTACTTGAGAGAGTGCATGCCTAACTGGTTTAATGTGCACGCCCATGCACGCACACGCGCATGCACACACACACACACACACACACACACAGAAAACACTGTCAATATTCCCAGGAAGGAAAAATGGGAGGGACCTATGCCCATAAAAAAGAAAGCCATTTCTCATAATAAATTAGAAAATATTCATGTGCTGAATCTTTCAGGCACTGGCTTGGGGGTCAGGTGGTCCAGATCTTATTTCAGACCACCACAAACTTGCTATGACTTTTTCTTCACGTGGAGAAAAGAGCGGGAAAGTTCTCTGGGATCCCTTTTATAAGGACACTAATCCCATTCATGACATAATCACCTCCCAAAGGCCCCACTTCCTAATACCATCACATTGGGGGTTTGGATTTCAATACATGAATTTTCAGGGGACATGTTCAGTCCATAACAAAAGCTAGGCATTTTCTTTCCTGACTGTGCCCTCCAGAAGACAGAATACTCTACCTGTCAGAAGTATTTCACAGCCTCTGCCCATTGGATATCGTTTTCTTTTACATTTTTAAATATTTACATTTATTCTTCACTTATGGATAAAATGTCACTTTGATTAAAAATTGTGTTCTTACAATGGTGGTGTTCAATCACCACAGCAGAGTGGTCTTGACTGTGTACTTGCTTCTTGTCACTCGCTCAGCTGTAGCTAAGCTCTCTGGTATGATCTGAACTTGACCTTGAGACAATGACAGCTCAAACATGTTGTTAGTTTAATGTCATGTCAGAGCTATGACCAACAATAGCCATAATTGTGTCCAAACAGTCCTAACATTCAACAATGTCAAACAAGACTCTCAAGGGTGCATTGTGCAGGTAAAACTGAATTTGATGACATTGGCTGCTGTTTCTAGCAAGAGTTCTGGATTCATCTTTATTTTGAAGTTTTGCTCCTCTGTTTCTGTAAGAGTATTTTACATTTCAACCTCGTAGAGTCTCTATTCATGGTTGACAATCATTTTAACGGCCTGGCTGCTTCCATTTTGGCTAAAGAAAGTGACTTGTCTTCAAAGTCTTCAAAGACTGTGGTGGCAAGCATGTATTTCATTTCATGGTTATAAATTTTAATAACTTCGAGTTAAATTATTGTTGCAGGATCCCACATTAATCTATGCAATGCAAAAGACACATAAATTGTAATAAATCTTCTGAACATTCCAAAAGAGAAGATGCCTAGGCCAATGACAGGGCTTGTATTTATGACAATTGTAACAATTCCCATAGAATCTTAAGTAATGTGTCCACCAAGAAAATGGCCACAATAAGTAGTATAAAATACCACTTGTATTGAATTGCTGACAATTCTCCTTTTGTAATAATGCCTGTGATGTTAACACCAGGAAGTATGTCACTAGCTTTTGTTTTGTTTGTAGTTTAAGTATTCCATACAATAGCAAGCTGGGAACATGTTTTATTGGGGAGGAAGAGTAATCTATTCCTTTCCGTAAAACCCAAACCATGATGAATTCTAAGTTCCCCAAAATAACTGTTGTGTAGATGATAAACAAGCACTGGAATTCCAAGTCATGAATCACTCATCTTTTTGAGTAAGCTACCAGGAGCCCTAAAGCGTTGGAGAGTGGGGGCTACTGCAGGCACTGGACACAGTAGCAAGCAGGGGCAGACTCTGGCAGTGCAGCAGGTACATATGATAAATAGGGAAACCTTCAACATGAGAAAAAAATGTAAATATGACAGTGAGTGATTGAACTCAGGCACACATTCCAGAAAAAGAAGCAGGTGGCTGCATTTCCATCTCGAACCAGTGGCAAACAAAATAAACGATTCACCAACCTGGGGTCTCTGGGAGGAGCAGTGGGCTGGAAACTGCTGCTACAGCTGTGCTCATAACACCTGGGATAGCTGCAGACCCAGTCCAAGGTCAAGGACGAAGGGTCAAGGGCCTTTGGACATCTAAAACACTGTCCCAGGAGTGCTATGCTAGACTTCCTCTATGCACCAAAACTAACCCACTTCACTTTCCTTTAAAAAAAGTAATAACATTTAATTTTCCTGCATATATGAATAACATGTGTTATAGATAAAAACACAAAAGTATTAAAAAATCAAATTACCTATACTTTTTTTGTTCTGAAATAATTGCCATTAACATTTTAGCTTTTGTCTTTACAACAGTTTTCTATACAAATTTGGTTGTGACACAACTGGAACTAGGATGAATATCCAGTTTTGTATCCTGCATTTTCACATAGAAAATCACTTAACATTATATTGTGAGCATTTCCCCACATCATTAAATATCCTTAGAAATGTGATTTTTAATGGCTTCATAATATTCTATTATATGGGTGTATCATAATTAACTATATCCCTACCTTAGGCATTTAGATCGTTTTGACTTTTCATTATTATAAATGCTGCTGTGATGAACATGCTTCCTAACTTATTCTTAACAACTTGGAGTGGGGGGGAATCTTTTTTTTTTCTTGGAAGCAGGGGGGGAATCTTTGTGTTCAGTGTGGGTAGAATTACTAACATGGTAAGAAACACTATGACACCACATACTCGGGAAGGAGTTTCAAAACATCGCATCCATCAAGGATTTAGATCCGTGTGCAGTTTCACTGAATAAACACAAAATCAGCCTTCCTTTGCTCGCCATTTTAGGACTGGGCTCCCACTGGTCTTGAAATAAGATCAGTCAGCAACTAGCTTCCTCTTAATGGGTTACCAAGTCTCACCTACACGCAGTAGCACTAACCTTCCAGATGAGGTTTAGCAGCATGTTCCAGACGCTCAGTGTAAATGACTTGGACAAAATGATGAGGAAGGAAAAAGGAGCCCGCTCACCCCGCCCTGACTGATTGACTGATTGATTGATCGATAAAACATGCATAATGTGAAACTTACCATTTCAACCATTTTTAAGTGTATGATCAGTAGCATTTAGTCACAATGTTGTGCAACTATCACCACTATCCTTTTCCAGAACTTTTTCATCTTCCCGAACAGCAACTCTGTACCCATTAAATAGTAACTCCACATTCCCCATTTCCCCAGCCCCTGCTAACTACCATTCTACTTTCGGTCTCTGGAAATTTGCCTTATTCTAGGTCCCTCATGTGACTGAAAACCTACAATACTTGTCCCTTTGTGTCGGGCTTACTTCACTCATTTCACCTGGATGACTCTATTGTAGCAAGTGGCAAAATTTCATTCGTTTTTAAGACTAAATACTCTTCCATTTTATGCACACACCACATTTTGCTCATCCATCCATCTGTTGATGGATATTTGGTTGCTTCCACTTTTTGGCTATTGTGAATAATGCTGCAATGAACATTCTTGTGCAAGTACCTGTTGGAGACCCTGCTTTTGATTTGGGTATATACCTAGCAGTGAGATTGCTGGCTCATGTGATAATTCTATGTTTGGTTTTTTGAGGAACTGCCAAACTATTTTCCACAGTGGCTGCATCATTTTGCATGCCTACCAGCCATGCATGAGGGTTCCACATTCTTGGACAACACTTACTATTTTCCTTTTTTTTTTTAATATAACAGCCATCCTAATGGATGTGAAGCGGTATCTCATTGTGGTTTTGATTTGCATTTCCCTAATA
The DNA here is from genome assembly GCA_023783475.1 of Daubentonia madagascariensis. Lineage (NCBI taxonomy): Eukaryota > Metazoa > Chordata > Mammalia > Primates > Daubentoniidae > Daubentonia > Daubentonia madagascariensis. Next base: position 20,733,454 of record JAKFHU010002573.1, read on the forward strand.
ACCAATAATGTTGAACATCTTTTCATGTGCTTATTGACCATTTGTCTATCTTCTTTGAAGAAATGTCTATTTAAGTCTTTTGCCCATTTTTTAATTGGGCTGCTTGAGGAGCCTGCTTTGGTTGAGACATACAGACACCCAGCATCAGAGTGCTTTCTACACAGAACACTTGGTGGCAAGGAACTTTGATTCCCCAAAAAAGTACAATCAAGAAGGAGGTTATTATGAGGCATAGGGGGAGCCTCCTGGGATCCTGATACAGGAAGTTCTGTAGGCCTCCATGGACCTAGAACGGCGTCAGGCAGCTGCCCTGTCCCTGTCCCTCTCTCTGGGGCCCTGTGGTCCTGTCTCTGCCTCTCCCTGCATGTCTGCTCCCTCCTGCAAGGGCTTAATCTCTGCTCCCCACCCCCAACCTAAGCTGATGGCTTCCCATGATACAAGCCCCAGCCTCATCTTCACATGACCTTAGGGCTCAAGGGGCCCCCAGTAGACTCAAGCTTCTCTGTCCCCTCATTCAGAATTTGCCCTCTGAGGTCAGCTGTGGTCAGAGGGCCAGTCACTTAAGGCAAATACGCCAATTCAGCCCTGCCTTCAGTGAGGGCTGTGGGTGGGGAGCAACTACAAAGAAGGGAATGTGGGGGGCAGGCAATGGTGGCTCTGCTCAGCACATGGGGGGAAAATTAAGCTTTTCAACAATCTAATATCCCATTATGTATTATACCCATTTCTCAATTCCTGAGAGCATTCTTCACTGGATATTATTTGCTTTTGGCTCTATGTACTTATCTTTCAGGGAAGTGTAGCTGTGGTATTCAAAAGGCACTGTTGGATGTTGATGTGATAGTGAGCAAAGGTCTTGAGTAGCATTTCTCCAAAGATGATGTACAAATACCCAACAAGTGTATGAAAAGATGTTCAACGTCACTAATCATCAGAGAAATGCAAATCAAAATCACACCCATTAGGATGATTAATATCAAGAAAATAGAAAACAAGTATTGTCAGATGTGGAGAAATTGGAACCCCTTGTGCACTGTTGAAGGGATCGTAATATGGTGCAGCCACTATGGAAAACAATATGGAGGTTCCTCAAAAAATTAAGAATAGAACTGTCATATGATCCAGGATTCCCGTTTCTGGGTATATATCCAAAAGAATTGAAAGTAGGATTTTGAAGAGATGTTTGTGCACCCATGTTCGTGGCAGTATTTTCATGATAGCCAAGAGGTGGAAGCAACCCCTGCGTCCGTCGATGGATGAATGTATAAACAAAATGAGACATATGATGGAATATTACTCAGCCTTTAAAAAGAAGGAAATTTTGACACATGCTAAAATATGGATGAACCTAGAGGACATTATACTAAGTGAAATAAACCAGCCATAAAAAGACAAACACTATATGATTATATTTTCATAAGGTATCTAAAGTAGCCAAATTCACTGAAACAGAAAGTAGAATCGTAGTTACTAGGGGCTTGGTGTGGGGAGGGAAAAGGGGAGTTGTTTAATGGATATAGAGGTCAGATTTACAAGATGAAAAAGTTCTAGAGGTCTGTTTCACAACAATGTGAATGTACTTAACACTACTGAACTGCACACTTAAAAATGGTTACAATAGTAAATTTTATGTTAGGTGTTTTTAACCACACACAAAAAAATGAAGTTACCTAAAGAACTTGAACAGATATTTACATACCAATTGTTCATAGCAGCATTATTCACAATAGCCAAAAGGTGAAAACAACACAAATGTCCATCCACAGATGAATGGACAAGAAAAATGTGGTATATCCACACAATGGAATATTATTCAGCCTTAAAAAGGAAGGAAATTCTGACACACGCTACAACATGGATGAACCTTGAGGACACTATGCTAAGTGAAATAAACCAGTCACAAAAGGACAAATACTGTACAATTCCACTTACATGAGGTATTTAGAATAGTCAAGTTTATAGAGACACAAAGTAGAATGGTGGTACCAGAGGCTGAGGAGAGGGGGAAATGAGGAGTTAGTATCAATGGGTACAGAGCTTCAGTTTGGGAAGATGGAAAAGTTCTGAATACGGATGATGGTGATCGTTACACAGCATTGTGAATGTACTTAAGGTCACCTTGTACTTAACGAACTTAATGAATATACTTAGTGAACACTTGAGTATGTCTAAAACAGTACATTTTATATTATGTATATTTTACCAAAATAAAAAAAATGAAGTTACCTAACTTATTTTCCTCTAAGAGAAGCAGCCTGTTCTGAAAGCTTAGCTATCATAGGGAACGTGTCCGGCCAAGAGACGCCAAAGCTGGGCTAAGACTGACTGCAGGTCATTGATTTCCAAGTTGTATGAGATGTCTTACCTGACAGAAGGAATGAGCAACTGGAGGAAAACAGATTATAAGCAAAGACCTCCTTCCTTGACCAACTAGCAGCTCCTAAGAATCCTGGGATTCAAGGAGTTGGAAAGATCAGCTCACCTGATACTCACAACAGCCCCATTTTTACCTGTGGGCAGACTGAGGCACAGGCATTTGAGATCAACTACTACGTCACACCCAGCTATTAAGCAGGACCAGGAATCAAACCCTTGATAGTCAGTCTGACCTTGGAGGCCCCATTCTTATCCACTGTGCGATTCTGGCTCAGAGGAGGTAAGAGACCAACAGGGCAAAGGCACAAATGCAAATAAGGGACAAAGAGGTGAGGACATCTCAGCCTGTGCTACATGCAAATGTTAGCTCACTCAGCCTTGGCGCCCACTCCAGGGAGCAGCTGCAATTTCTGTCCCCATTTTATAGACAAGGAACCTTGAGGTCTGGAGACTGTTGAATCAGCTTCCCCAAGTTCCACAGCCAGTGAACCCCATTCTGACTCACCAATCCCAGATTTCCCCAGATGTCTGTGATGGTTGGAAAATTGCTGGAAAACAGACGATTCTCCACATTATGCCATTTCTCAGAGGCAGAACTGGTTCAGATTTCTAGAGCTGTTTCCTAATTTTTTTTGACTTTAAAATCCCAACTATCCCTAATTGTGGGGTGTTTTAACCGTTTCACTGCTTTCCTGCAAACTGAGGCCACTGAGCGACCGTGGTTGGAGGGGCTGAGAACCAAACACACAGAGAAACAGAAACCCCAAGGTCAAAGTCACGGGCAGCCCTAGCCTGAGCCCTGCATTTTTGAAACACGAGATTCCATCCTGAGTCAAGAAAATTATGAAGCTGGAGGAAAATGTTGAAAATGGGAATCCACCAACGTGGAAGGTTTTACTCAAGGTTTTTTAAGCTAAACACTGTGGGAAACGGTGGCAGATGGGGGGAACATATTGCAGGGATTGGACTGCACAACCGCCGGCACCGTGTAACTTGGACCAAAGCGAGGAAAATCACAGGCTCCAAAATAGCTTAAATGCAACTGGGGAAGACGTGAAATAGCGTGTCGTGGTAGAGAGCAGTTAAACTTGTCTCGCACGCTATTGAGTTCAGGATACCCAACGAAATAGACCTTCAGCCAAATCTGGCAGCAGCCAGGGGTGAGAAGCAAGAGGAATTCTCCTAAAAGCAGAATTCAGGAGCAACAACAGCTTGGGACTTTTCCAAAAGGGTTATCTTAGATGGCCCTGGGGCGGGTCACTCGGGTCAGCTGCACCAGTGGAAGAATAAACGTGGTGCTTTGGAGCCTGGACAGACTCAGCCACCAGGTCTGGTCTTGCTCCCCCTACATTCCCGGCATTCCTCTCTCTCCTCCCACTGCTGCCTTCCTGAGCCAGATGAGCAGCACCTCTTGCCTGGGGCCAGATAGAGCAGGCATCTGCATCTGCCCACAAGTGCCTCTCCTGCTCAGAAACCTCAGGGGCTACCCACTTCCTGCAGAACACACTTCCAACTCCTCAGTTTATCCGCCACAGAGCAAACAAACCAACTTTCCACAGCTGCCAACACTTCCTCTCTGTTTCCAGATCACACTGTATGAGGCCATGAGCTCCTCAGGACAGGGATCATGTCCCTGTCATCTTTGTGTCCTCAACTCCACCTCACAGATCCTCAGTTAATGTTTGCTGAATCGGTACCACCAACTTCACATGCTTTAAAGGCAGAAGACAACAGTTAGAATGTTCTCTCCAGGACTTAACAGCTTTGTGACCTTGGGTAAGTTACCTAACCTCTCTGAGTCTCATTTTCTATACCAGAAAATGTGGGTAAGGGTGTCCATGTCATTGAGTCATTTTGAGAAACAAATGGAACCGAGTATGTAAAATGCTTCATTAATAATAAACTCTCAATAAATGCTTAAAAAAAATCCCTCCCCCGCCTATCCAAACGCTACCTGTGCCCTAAGACCCTGCCACAGAGCTCGTCAGCCTCAAGCCTTAGGGAGAAAGAGAATCCAAAGAAAGGATTTCAGTGGCATTTATTGAAAGGAACTGTTTGTTACAGTGCCCGGTTTTAGTTATTTCCTAAGAAAGACGGCTGAGAGAAAACAGGCTAAAGAAGGAATTTTTAAAGGACTGGACTAAGAGGAAAGAAAAATAAGCTAAAGATAATAATTATTGATTCAGAAAGAGAGGGGACGATTAGCTGAAGTTTTCCGTCTTCCAGGGAGCATCCTAAGATCAGTTCAGTTCTTATGAGTTTTAGCTACTTGAAGGGATAATGATCTCTCAAGGGCAGTGAATTTAGAATACATGAGCACACATTTGCTTTATGAAGTCGAGCTGGTTCTATTTTCTGGGCCAAGGAAGGAAATTTCTTCTCAAGAACCACTAGGTGACTGCCCCCTCCCCAGGCACCCACCTCTGCTGAGCTGCAGAGGCCTGGCTCCTTCAGCACACAGGATTCTCCACTGGGCTGCTAGTGGTGCAAGTCCTGGTGGGGAACAGGCTCCTCACTCTCTGTATCCTCCCCTGCCCCCCTAAGCTGCCATATAATTCTCCTATTCTCCATCCCTCCCATGTGATAAGCATTGTCCTCTCCTCTTTATCCTGAAGTATTAATATTTTAGTGAAACTTTTTAAAATTGCAATATGCAACCCATTTGTGGGTGGTAAAATGAGTTCAGTAGGTTACAATCAACTATTTTTTAAAAAGAAGCTGGACACCATGGTATGCACCTGTAATCCCAACTCCTAGGGAGGCTGAGGTAAGAGCATCACTTGAGGCCAGAAGTTCTAGGCTGTAATGCATTATGATTGTGCCTGAGAATAGCCGCTGCAAACCAGCCTGGGCAACATAGCAAGACCCCATCTCTAAAAGACATACACACACACAAAAAAAAAACCCAAAATAGAAAATAACATTGCATCACACATAGTAATGTGAAGTATCATTTTTATAAAACTTTTTTCCTCAGTTATGTATATGTGTGTGTATATGTACATAGGCAATATATACTGTACTTTTTACTATGAGTCTCAGTCAAAAATGTTTGAAAAACTGACTTGGGTACCTGTGCCAAACCAGTTATAATCATGTTTCTTGTATCTACTAAAGCACCTAGCACCATGCCTTAACACAGAGAAAATGTCTACTAAATATCTATGGAATTAATAGGAATGAATGAATCAATGCATAAATGAATGAATGAAGTGCATGGTAGCCAAAGTAAGGAAGTATTTCAAGAGTGAGAAAACAGATATGGTAAGGGAAAAAAGTAAGAGTATCTTTGGGCAAATTTTTTTGTGTTGGGGAAGGGCTGGCTTATTTCAAGTCTCTAAGATTTCGTTTATGTGGCATAACTGAGTCTTAATTGGACAAAATATCCACTTGATAACTTCCTACTTTCCAAGTACTTTATATTTGCATGACTCTAATATACAAATCATTCAGAACTGGTGTAGTGATGTGAATAACTCAAAATCCGAAGTGGATAATTTGTCACTTAAACATTAGTGTCATGTCTTACTTAAAATTATCAGTGATAAACAACAAGATGTGGGGCAATGAGGAAAAAAAATTATTAGTGAAAGTTATGTGCAAAAAAAGGGAAAAGATCTGAACATCCATCAGATGACTAATCATTAACAAAATGGTCTCTCCGAACAATGGAACACTACTCAGCAATAAAAAAGAATGAAGTATTCACACAGGAAACAACACGAATGAACCTTCAAAACATTATGCTAAGTGAAAGAAGCCAAATACAAAAGACAACATATTGCATGATCCCATTCATATGAAATCTCTAAACAAAAAGTGGATCAACCAAGGGTCGTCTGGGCCTGGGGGTGGGAGTGGGTTTGGCTGCAAACTGGCCAATGGAGGGAACTTTCTGAGATATTGCAAGTTTTCCAAAACTGGATTGTAGTGATGGTTGCACAACTGCATAAATTTCCTGAAACTTACTGAATTGTGCACTTACAATAGGTGGATTTTATGTTATGTAAATTATACCTCAATGAAGCTGTAACAAAAAAATTCCAGATTTGAAATGCCTCTCTCGCCTGGCAGGACAGGAGAAAGTTTCCTTTATACTTCTCAGTTGTGGCTTTATTTATTGGAAAACGGCCTGGACTTCTCTTGAAGTCAGACTATTATATAACCTGGCCACTTCCCCTTTTTCCAGGAATATGGGCAGAACATCAGTGTGCATCTATCTGCCCACTGGTCAGCTTCATGGGCCTTAAGAGGCGTCACAATACCAAGTAGGCCAGGGCCTTGCTGGGCATTTGCCCACACACTCAGCAACAGGGATGCCAGAGAGGAAAAAATTCCCGAAGCCCTTTCTACACTGTTGTGCTCTTCAGCAGACGGGATATAGGGTCCTTTCTGTGCTGTCAAAATCAGCAGTGATTGTAAAGAGAAAACACCAGACCAGTGCAATAAATTTGTGGGCTTTTTCTCCCCACATAACTCATTGCACTTTGAAAGTACAAAGCAGTTACATTTCCAACCTCGTAACCTAAAATCATACAGCTATTCAAAGCTAACAAGCAAGGCAGACGGCATTTTGGAGAAACAATTGCCATTTTCCTCCTTACTTGTTCAGATAATGAAGGAATGTGTCCTACACATCTTCCTCTCTCTCCTGCTCGCCTTCCAAATCGTACCCTGGAATTGTGCTAAGTGCGTAATAAGCCCTGGATAAATACTTGTTGATTTGATTGATTCTTTGTCTACCCCAGTGACAATGGCCAGCTTAGAATTAATGGGATGATTCCTGCAAGCCTGGAATGGAACACCCTGTACACTGTGGTCTCGGTAATTTGATTAATGACGATGCGTTTTACAATGATTACTTTCAAACCTCAAACCTCCAGAACCCCTCAAATCCAAACCAGAAGAAAAAGAAAAGCTTAACTATATTCTAGCTCTCATCAGTTCATGTCAAAACTACAAACCAAATCCAAGTAGGTGAAAGTTATTACAAGTCACAACTATATGAAAACCAATTTCAGTGTCACTAATGTTTAAAACAGGCAGGTGCTGCGTTCAACTTTTTTTGGTCTGTTTTTTTTTTTTTTTAAATGGCACCAGAGTTTCCACATGGTTTATAATCCTAATTCAAAAAAGCCAAAGTATACCCGAATCCTTGGCAAATAGCACAAAAGATAAACTCAAATGAACAATAAATAGCAACATGATATTGAGCTGGGAATTACATTTGTGCTATTTTGTTAACTTTTCTGAGGATTTCTTTTTAAAATACACTCCTGGCCACCTCCTACACACATGAGATAAAGGGAGAGCAGACAGGGATGGCTTCTGTCCAGGCCCCTCAGCGGCTGCAAGTGAATATGATTCCTGCACTCTCTCCATGGAGATCGTCAGCGACGAAGCATGCAGTAAATAACCCTCCCTCACTTGAAGTGAAGACAGCCTGTGGGGGAGGACTGACTCCATTAAAGGCTTCAAGCCACAGAAGTCATTTTCTCTGGAGATGATGAACATGAGCTGGAGAGAGGCGTAATAGCCACCTACTTGGTGCAGATATTCCCCCAAATCGCCAAAAGTCAGGCTCAAAACCCCTTACTCTTGAATTAAATAATGAAAAGTAAGCTGGAGATGGCATCTCTTGCCATACCCCTGTGGTTTATTTTTATTGTTTTCATACAGTATATGCTAAAAGTCTGCTGTATGCCCAGCGCAGGTGTAACTCGCTGAATTTTGAACATACCTCCTTTTTGACTGTGTCTGCCCCCCCAGCACTTTGTAAGATCCCTGAGGAGTGGGATGGAGCCTTTTCGTCTTTGTAGCTTTGGCCTCCGGTCCAGGGCCTGGCAAGGAGTGTGCCTTCCATTATTAACATTGCTTGAATGAACGGATGAGTGAAAGGGTGAATAGAAAGGGATGGAGGGTCAGGTGGGTAGGCGAGTGGGAGGTTGGGTGGGTGGGTGGCTGGATGGATGGATGGAGTAACGGATGGACCAATCAGTCAAAAAGTCTCCCTATTTTCAAGTTCCTGTTTTCAAGGTGCCCTGGCATTGTGATTGTTCTATAAATGCATGGCATAATCATTCAGTTCCTGACATCGTCTGTTTTGAGGGTAAGCTTGGAAGAACACACAGGCAAATAGTTCCTTGCTTCTCTGATGCCACATGTGGAAAGCTCTTTGCCAAATGCACTATTTATCACCTGAACACTACTCTTCCTGATATCTTATTCCATTTATAGATTCTGGCTCTAGCGTGTAAGGTTTTATTTTTTGAATTAAAATGTGATAAGGGACCTTTCAGTTTCCAGAGTTTCTTCTCCGTCTGTAGGTCAGAAGTTATTGGCTGCAGTCCCAGCATCTCCCTTGAGCTATTGCGTGGTTCTGCTGTCCAAATCTCCTTAGCCTTCAAACCAAATGATGTCACATTCTTTATGGTGTATTTTTCGAACAGGAGACTTATACTGACGTATGTACACATACCTTTGATTTCCCACTGCTTACAGAACTCACAAGCAGGTGAGCAAGTTTTGATTCTACCTGGTGAGTGCTTCACAGAAGTTTTTTGGTGATAATGCTAATGATAAATGTTGGCTTTTATTGAACTGATGACTCATAGCTGTATGGTTTCATGGCATATTATATAACGTGATATGTAATCACGATAGAAAGATGCCTTTTAGAGATATTGTATTTCTAACACAAAAATTTATGATAAGGCAAATACTATTTATTAAGTACCTACCAAATGCCAGGCACTATGCAGGGGTCTTATACACATTAGCTCCTTCATTCTACATCATAGTCCTAGGAAGTAAGGGATATTTCCATTCTGCTGATGAAATAATTGAGTCTCAGAAACATGAAGCATACTGCTCAGGGACATATAACTGGCAAGTGGCAAGTTAGGACTTAAACCCAGGTCCAGCCTGTGTTCTCTCTACTCCACCACATGGGTTAAATTGTTCTAAGAAAAACCCATCGCTCTTGCTTATTCCTTTTGCTTATTACACAGGACATTGTGGTACAGCTCACATACTAAAAGCTACACTCAGAGTGATTGTGGTTTTGAGTGAAGAAAAAAAACAAAACAAGGTCAGATGTGTAGATTTTCCTCAACTTCAGTACAGTATGACCCTCCCCCAAAAGATCCTTAATCTTTGAGTACCGATTTCCACAATACTGGTATTCACACATACCCTGACATGATTGAGTAGCGTGAGTCTAGTTGATTGCTTCCAGAGCAATAAGGCTTGTCCCAAATTACAAGGAAACCACAAAACAACATTGCACAAGGCTGGAGGGACGGTGGAATAAGACACCACAACGCTTGACAGTCACATTTGCCGATATCAGAGTGTCTATAATGAGAATGCATGGCACACTCACAGCCCCTCCCCTTGGTTTTGCTTTATGGAGTTTGCAACCCAGCGGCAAATAGGAGGAGGCTGTCAGCGGGCTGAAATCTGCAGTTAATCTGAAGGTCAAGAGCCGCTTTGTTTGACCTGTTCTCCCTCTCCACTCCTTTACAGCGTGTGCAGCCATGACCCTGCGAAGAACATGTCTGTTCTTGTCCCGAGTGTGTTGTAGTGATGTCAAGGTACTAATACGGCTTTGGGGCTCAGTCTAAGGTCAGCCTTTCCTGAGTTTCATTTCATGGCCCAGAAATGGCACACAGAGCTTGTGGTTTACGCTCTACCTCTGTGAGCACTCAAGGCCAAGGCAGGCTGCCTAAGACTGAGAACAAAAGCACACCCAGTGGCCGGGCAGTTCAAGCCACCCTGGGCAGGCACCTTGCTGCACCTCCCTCCCCACATCCCAGACGCAAACACACACGCAGCCCCCTTCTCCCTCCACCCCTTTGTCCCATCGCACTGCATATCCCCCTAGCCCCACATTTTCTTTAGTGATTCAGAAATTTTAATCTTAAAATTTGACTTCAATGGGGCAAAATAGTTAAAAACAACAGCAACAAATTAAATAAATAAATAAATGCAGCAAGTAATTTCTCCCTTGATGAATTGCTCCTTCTCTCCCCGCTCTGAGGTAATTTCCTAATTCTCTTTGACAAGACAGTTTACTCTTGACGAGGATTAGAGGTTATTTTTAACCTGAACCACACACAAGGAAATGATGCAATGATTTCTCTGAGCTGGCTGAATGGTTCCTCTTTTTTGGTCTTTGAATTAATATGATTCTGAACTTTTAAGTTGTTTCTGGCCTTCGGGAGTGATTTTGTAATCACAAAGTTCCACGTGTTCCAATTTGAAGGGTTTGCTAGTAGTGATCGTTTTCTAAATGATTGGCATTTTTATCAGATGTAGATCCTGCTGTTAAAAATCAGAATAATTTTAATTCATCACAGGCTCTCCTGCAGATCTCTTGGATCCCAAGTGATCTCCTGCACCGTCGTTAGCTCCCTTTCACAAAGCCCGCTCCAATATTGGAAGAAAGACGGTTAACTCCGCCACCAGGGGCCATCTACTGTCTGCTGTCCCTCCAATCTCTTGTCTAGACATTCTACATGGCATATATGCATTTCTTAATCCATCATTACTTTTTAAAATATTTGTGCATTTAAGTCCATCTATCTATATCAGGGTTTCTCAATCTCAGCACTGTTGACATTTTTGGCCCTATAATTCCTTGTCTGTGGGGTGTCCTATGCATGACAGGATGTGTAGTAGCATCCCTGGCCTCTACTAACTAGATGCCAGTAGCACCCTCCTCCCCCAGTTTCAACAACCAAAAGTGTCTCCAGACACCGCCACATGTGCTCCAGGGAGGCAAAATTGCTCCCGGTTGAGAACCACTGGCTTTTATACTGTTTTAAATTACAAGTTCCTCTTGGACAGGAGCTAGCCTAATTTGTACAGACTTCAGGACAACAGGAAGGTGCTTAGAGAAGGCTGTTTAGTAATGATCACAATCACTAAAAATATAACAAGAATTTTTGGCTCGCATCTAAAGAAAACAGAAAATTTGAACAGATGATCAAGTAAATAGTGGATCATTTGTCTCCTTCAGCCTTCCAGTCTTATCAATAAGATTAAAACAACACTACTTAGCTCCCCTGATGAAACTCTTAGAGGAACTGAAAACTTGAAAGATGGAGTTGATCTTATCTGTAATTAATCCGCTCCCACAAAACCAAGTAAGGGGCAGGTAAAGGGAAATCACCCACAGCAGCGTGAATGATCCTTACCCTCACAGGGAAAGCCCTCGCTGAGGTGAACATTCCTTTGCGATTACTGTACTTTTCTTCGAGGCCGGGAATGTGGGGCGGACGCATCCTCTCCAAGGATCTGCCCCTGGGAAAGTACTTCAAGTATTTTTCATGGGTGGAAAAAAGGCAAAAGATAGATGTGAACTGATATATCATTATAACTGCTGCTGTCATTCACCCATTCAAATGGCATTAAAACTGCTAGATTTGGAAAAGAAAAGCTTCTAAATTGATCTCTTTAGAGCCCTCCCTCTAGGCAAAAGAATAAAACCTTTTATCAGTTAATCTGATGAATTACATGGCTTATTTTTATTCTATTCATAAGAGACAAGGCATGTAGGTCCTGCTTGTTCTGACATGCATTGGATAACAATTCCATTATATAAATATTTATTTAAACTATAAGAAAAAAGACACCTGCACCCGAATGTTTAGAGCAGCACAATTCACAATTGCAAAGATGTGGAAACAACCCAAGTGCCCATCAATACATGAGTGGATTAATAAAATGTGGTATACGTATACCATGGAGTACTACTCAGCCATAAAAAAATGGTGAACTAGTACCTCTTGTGTTAACCTGGATGGAACTGGAGACCATTCTTCCAAGTGAAGTATCACAAAAATGGAAAAACAAACACCACATGTACTCACTGTTGAATTGGAACTAATTGATCAACACTTATGTGCACATATGGAAATAACATTCATCAGAAACCAAGCAGGTGGGAGGGGGGAGGAGGGGATGGGTAAATTCACAACTAATGGGTACAGTGCACACTATCTGGGGGATGGGCACACTTATAACTCTGACTCAAATGGTACAAAAGCAATTTATGTAACCAAAACGTATGTATCCCCATAATATTCTGACATAAATAAGCTCTGAGTAAGGCAGTCGACTAACAGTCATTGGACACCAAAGTGGAAATACCCAAATGAGTAAAACATCAGAATCTGCCCTCAGAAAGCTTACAGTTTTGATTTCTGTAACAACTGGTTGTGTAGTTATATCCTACCCCCATATATGCTTGTCTTTGAACACTTCAAAGTCCAATACCGTGGGCTCTAGGAGAACTTTAAAAAGCGCTGGCTTGCCCCACTTAGCTCCCACTTCGTACGAGGGGCCTGGGGTGTGAGCAGCAATGCGTGCCATGCTCATTTCCCAACAGTCTCGCCCATGCAGCGTGCCATCAAAACGTTTGCCAGCCTCACAGCTGAGAAATGCCTCTCAGTGTTGTTTTCACTTACAATCCCTGTATTGAGAGTGGGTTGAGTATTTTCTCAAGTGTTTAAGGGCCATTTATACTTCTTTTCTTGGGAACTCTCTGTTCATGGTCTTTACCCATTTTCTGTTGAGCTGTTAATATTTTTTTTTTGACTCCACAGGAAGTGAAGAGCTGTTAATATTTTTATTCTTGGTTTCTAGGAACACTTTAAATGTCAGGGAATTGGTCCTTTGTGATAGATCATCCATCATCCCCTTCTTGAAACTCCTCTTTGTTTCTGTAAGAGCACCGTCTCCCAGGATTTCTCTCACCTCCCAGGATCTCATCTCCGCCTTTTGGAATTTTTTTCCTTTGTGCATGTGGGTTACTCTTCCCCTTTGTACCCTTTAAGTGTTCCTTGTCTTTGTGTCTTTGGCTGTCTCCCTTCTCTACACCCTCTTCTGTGGCATCTTCCCCTCCCACCTCTTCCTCCACAGCAATTCTAATTACAACTGTGTGCTAAACTACCAAATCTATATGTAACGGGTTGTTAAAATAGGACTTTCTGATGTCTAAGTCTGAGCTGAGACCCCAAAGCTGAGAACAAGGAGTGTTAGGTGCCCACGCATTCTAAAGAGAGAGGTGCCAAACCATCCATGCAGACACTGCAGAGGGTGACCCAAAAAAACCTGCCCAGAGACCCCTTCGCCTCACCCTTAGGGTCTTTAAAGAGGCTTGAGTATTGATCCTGGAATTCTTATAGAGTTGTGATAGTGCTACAGTTCCTTCCTGCCCCCCTCAAACCAAGCAGGGGGCTTTAAAAGAATCTTTTGGAGACCCTGGCCTGTGTCTTACAGAGTTGAGGGGACACAGAGTTGGGTACCTGACTCATGTTTGAAAAACTCTAATGATGAGAGGCTGGCTGGCTTCCTGGGCAGCAGAGTGAGGGGAGAGGACCCAGGGGGAGTGAACACAGCTCCCACCTACACTGTTGCAGTTAATGACCATTTTCTCACTCTTGGCCACAAAAAGTTGGAATGAAATCTTAAAGGTATTAAAAGCCTGTAATTGTTGATTCTTTAGGAAGTTGAGAGGCAGACTTGACGTGGTAACAGAAGAAGAGAGGAAATGCCAAACAGACAGAATTTGGTAACTTTTGGAGAGCCAGACTTAAGTCTTTGTGGAAAACATCCTTACAAATGAAGTTTTTACAAAAGATAAGCATAGACAAAAATTCATATGGCACTGTTGCACAGTATTCACTTAATATTTTTAATATCAGTTGAGTATGGACCATAGTTTCAAATAAGTAAGCTGTTTCAAAAAAGGGGAAAATAAAATGAGGCCTTATTTTTGGTGAAAACCTCTGGCTTTGGAGTCATACAGATTTGGGCTGGAAGTCCAGCTCCACCAATTTACTAGTGGTGGAACTTTGGGAAAATCACTCAACTTCTCTAAACCTCAATTTCTTCCTTTAAAAAATAAAAATAATATCTGATAAGACTATTATAAGAATTAAATGAGATATTGTAAATCATGCCCTTAGCATAGGGTCTGGTGCTTAGTCATTGGTTTTGAAAGAGAATTTGACATAGATCTCTGTTTCTATTAAACTGCATTGGAAAGACTGTGTATTGTCCTATGATTCTACTCCAAGTTTTTAATTTTGTTCATTTGGTTTGGTGCTTTCTGATGGATGCTACTTACCTTCATGGAAGCATTATGAAGTTTCCAGAGAAAGTTCTCTGTAATGTGTTCTGAAGAAAATTGAGAGGAAAATAAACCAAACTGACGTATGGAAACACAGCTTGGGAGTTCAGAAAAACTATTTGCTCATCATAAATTAAGTTAAAAATATAGTTGCACAAACAGATGACTAAATACTACTCAGATCCACAGATCTGAGCTTTTAAGTGTCATCTTATATAAGATTGTTCAACTGAACTAGCCCAGCCATTAAAAAGAAAACTTAGATATGACATTTTTTAAAATAGAGATTCATATACAGCATAGCTAAATCCATGCTGTTTATATAACACAGAGATAGCAGATATATCTGTAAGGAGGAGTTGGCATCACTGTTCAGAGAATAGCATACTATGTTAGCGTGATCCTCAGATTTTTCCTACGTAGCATGGGCATCTGGTTCCACATTCAGCTCCTGCAGTGGAGGTTTCCAGGGTAGCCTTGAGCCATACTTAATATTAAATGGAAAAACGAGTCATCAGTTTGAGTTCTTGAACCTTCATCAGGTGAGGCTTTTTGGTTTTTGTTTTCTGGCATAAAAGTCTGGTGCCTTTGGTTCATGATCCTGCACAAGTTAAAATACTATTAGCTTTGTCATTAGTATCAAAAAAGACAATTAGATATACAATTTAGGGACACACCAAATTAGGATGTCCATGTGCTTCAGATTCCATAATAAATCTAAATTAATATACTGAAAGGAGCTGCTTCTTAGTCAAGCCTCTGCTCGCCAATATTTTAGCATCTTAAGCACTCTCAACCAAAACCATTACTTCACATCATAAAAATCCTGTTTTTCAACAGATTCTTTCTATTTGAGGACCTGGTTTCATCATGCCTCAAAGGTCAGCTTTGTTCTTCAGTTATAAAGGTTTGTTGTCTCTCTCCTACCCAGTTATCTGCTGTCTGTTACGCTAACTCCAGCTTGGGGAAACAACAGGCATGTTGCAGCTATGGGTAGAAATCCTGAATGTGTCTATACAACATCAGAACAACCTGCTGCAAAGTGGCCTACACAATCAACCAACTGCATCAGCTGTTTTTCTCCACAAATTTGAATTATTAAAGCAAACCTGAATTTTTCTATTCCATTTGCAAGAAAATAGTTGAGTTTCATGATTTGTAATGAAAGCTATAAAAGAACAGTACATTCACCCCCATCCTAAGCACATACCTAATAGGGATATGCCTTACACTCCACCCCGCACTCATTGCCAAGACCCTGGGCTACTTACCCCACACATATGGGAACTTGATCTGACAGCAATCAGCTTGTGGTATTCATGACTTTGTAACAGACTACAGCCCTATAACAAAGTAGACTGTTTTTACTAGGGGCTGGATACCATTTATTTGGGGGAGCCATCTTTAGTGTGAGATATAAGAAGTCATTATGTCTGCCCTCTGTTCTAGAAGTCTTATAATACACATGGCATGCATGAGATCCAGCTGACTAAAGATTGTGCATAAGGAGGCAAGCTTTCTTACATACAGCAACACATTGTTATGAGTTAAAATGTGTCCCCCCCCCAAAAGAGATATGTTGGAGTCCTAACCCTCAGTACTTCAGAAATGTGGCCTTCTTTGGAGATCGGGTCTTTACAGAGGTAATCAGGTTAAAACGAAGTCATTAGGGTGGACCCTGATCCAATATGACTGGTGTTCTTATACAAAAGAGAAATTTGGACACAGAGACAGACAGCACAGAGGGAAAGAAAGCTATCTGCAAGCCAAGGAGAGAAGTCTGGAATAGATCCTCCCCTCATAGCCCTCAGAAGGAACCAATTCTGCTGACACCTTGATTGTGGACTTCAAGCAAACAAATTCAAACGTCATTGATCCAGCCCTGTCGGAGAATGAAAAAGCCCATATAAATTCACTTTCTAGATAACTGAAGTGTTCTGGAAAATAAGCAGTTCCAAAATCTTCATTCTACTCTTTTTTTAATAAAAATGTTTCTAAAACACATTCTCAAACCAAGGACAGTGGAACATAACCTAAAGCTTTCTTAAGGACGCAGGTTTGTCAGTGACTGCTGGGGGACAGAAGACCCTTTGTTTCTGCAGTAAATGGCATCATTGGTTTCCCTGTTTTCTCCTCTAAAATAAAGTTCCCAGATGGCCCCTCTGCCCCCTGGATCATCGTCATTCCCTCACCCCAATTTGCTTCTCCTAATCTGTTGTGAAAGAACAGAAACCGGACAAACAAGACATTAAAGCTGTTTCTGAAATAAAATTGGTAGTTCCGAGCTAGAGTCGGAAAGACTCTCCTAGAAGTTAAACCACATGAGACTTGGAAAAACTTCTTTCGTTGCCTACTTCTTTGCTCCCTGCTCTCAGGGGGTGAGACTGTCAGATCCCTTGTACGCAGGATAACTCAAGTGTTGTGCTACGTTGACCGAAAGCAGGTCACAAGAGAGTCTCCTGGCCTGCTTGAGATCTTATAAATTTATACCATAAAAAGCAGCAGCTTGGATCAATTATAGCTTGGGAAATAAGCTTCTCTATTACAAGCCCAGTGGCTTTGCTTTGTTGTTGTTGTCATTTCATATATTTGGAATATGGTTATACCATAGGGTGGAACTCTCTGGAATGACCTTTCCATGATGCAAAATTAGTTTGGGAAATTCTTATTCCCCAAACAGAACGATAATCAGATTAAATGACTGCAAAGGAATAAACTTGCCTTTGAAATCAAAAGAGTACTTACCAAATTAGATTCTTTACTACATCCCCTCACTTTTAAAATTGAATGTATTTATTCAATTATTCAATTTCCACTGATTTGTAGCTGCCTCCTTTGCCACGCTGGGTTTTGTATAGAATGAAGATTTTTCTGCTTTATGCCATGATCTTGTTGTTGTTGTTGGGAAAAAAAACCCAGTAATATAAAAGCTAATGTTTATTAAGTACTATACTCATAAGCCAAGCACTATGCCAAATGCCGTATGTGCCTTATTTTATCGAGTCTCCCAAACACCTCAGAGGTAGGTATGATTGTTATTGTTCCCATTTAACAGATGACAAAATGGAGGCGGAATGTGTTCAAGTAACTTGTTTTGATTCATTCAGTTACTAACTGGCAGAACCTGGATTTTAACCTAGGCAGTCTGACTCCAGAGCCTGTGTTCTTAATCATTATGGCATATATAGAGAGGTAAATGTTAAAAATAATTACTAAAATTAGTGAGTCTTGCTAAAATGTCATAGTTTGAAATTATGTAATGAAAACCATCTAAAACAAAGGTGTGTAGGCCAGAGATATGTTTAAAATACCCCATCAAGACTGATTATGCTCTAGAATACTGATTATTATTTTTTGCAAGGTTAATTATGGGTTTTTGACTTGCTTAATAAATAATTTTCATTCTAAGTTGTCTCCCAGGTAAGGACTTAGGAAAACTATACATATGAGGATATATGCGTGGGCATTTTTTAAACCAAGATCATTCTCCTCGAGCTAGAGCTATGAAATGGTATATAGTCTCTATTAATTAGTAATGGAGGGAAACACCGAAAATGCCTGCTGCAGAGTGGTTGGCAGCAGGAGAGAGGAAAGGTAGGCAGTGGGTGGGAATGGTGACAAGTCAGAATATAATCATCGCTCTATACATTTTCGAAACAAGAAAAAAAATTTTTTCAGGACTATGCCAATACTATTTTAATGCATTTTCAAGGGTTTTCAGGCTTTTCAGAGAGCCTCAAAGCTCAATGTGCATGTGACTTAACTACCTGGTTTGGAACAATCCTTACTAGGATTCAGAAATTACAAAGCAAGTAGAGCTTGCTTTTTAATTTTCTGTTCCAAACTCCCCAACAGCTCTACTTTGGCTCTTAAATAAAATCCCCAAGGTTGCCACAACTTTTGAGGCTATGATTCTCAGTAAGAGTCTTTGTGAAGTCTTTTTCCAGTTACAGATTAAAAAAACAAAACAAAACAAAGAACTAAATGACTTAATTGCTTGGCTTTTCTTTGGTGTTCTTTTGTCTTCAGAGTTAGTATTCATGTGGCACTTGTAGAAATTCACTCTAAAATGTATCAACAATGAGAATTTCATTTGTGTACATAAATATGATTGTTATGCCAGATCTATTATATTTAAACAAATTGAGAAGTACAAATAAACATTGCATGATAGAATTGCTTCACTTGTTCAGAGCTATTTATTTAAAAAATTACTCCATGACTAACTTCAAGCCCCCAAATATATCATGCAATTAAATTATGCTGAGCGTAGTAATAGATGGATCAACATCTGTTAAGGATTCAGGTTCTAGTAATTAAAGATTAGTTCAGGAGGCAAGAAAGTCAAGAACTCCCTTTCACTTTCCTTGAAACCTTAAACACATCTTTCTTCTTATGCTTCAGTTTCTCCATATTAAAATAGGGAGAAAACAACAACAACATTTTTCCACCAGTATGAAAAGTAATTTATATTTAGAAGCCTGCAAAAGAAGGTCATTGCCCCCTTAACATTTAATTAAGGGATAATGCTCTGAAAATAAAAAGCTATCGTAGGATAAAGGTCTCCAACAGGTTTTATTCAAGGATTGGCAAAGCTGAGACATTATGGAAAATAAATGTTATTTCAAAGGTTTGATATTTATTTTCAAAGCAAGAAGCCTGACACCAGTGGTTTTCAAAACCAAAGTAGCAGTGATACTGCCTCACTAGTGTCTTCAGACTCTGCCCTTCTGAGGCAAAGGACTTGGCAAGCCTATACTTACTGAGTGGGTCTGGATGAGCATTTTTACAGTATGTAAATAATGAATAAGTTAACTACAAAAATATCTATACAATACAACACAGTAGAAAAACATGTTAAAGAAGACACCTGTTTGGTTTACTCAAAGTAGTGAGTAAAAGGTAAAAAGAAAGAAATGCAAACGATTTGTTCTGGCAAAGCAGACAACCAGTGTCTTTCACTGGTTCCTTCTGGCGATTCCACTCAGCTAGACAGCCCCAACACCATCCTCCATGGCTGAGTGGAAAACACAATGTCTTCTTTTATTATAGACAATCTACTGGACATAGCTTTTAAGTGGTTCCTCCATTCCACAGGAATTTATTAAGTACTGTACCTACTACTTGCCAAAATAAATGGGATCTAAAATGTTTAAAGGTATCATTCCTACCCTTCAGAAACTTACAACAAAGGTTTGGGGATTCTTTCTGCTATAAACTCTATAAACTCAAGCTTTTTCCAACCTAATGGTTTTATCTGGAACACAGTAAAACTCTGTGTTACTGTTAAAATAAATCCCAGGATTTTCATTAATTAGCACATCTTCTTGTCATCACAAGCTCTGGACTTGGGCAAAATGAAGAACAACTAGCCAAATGCTTATCATGTGTAGCAATAATATTTCTAATATTGCCACTGATACTTTAACGGAAGATCTCAGCTGATAATCAATCAATTTTTATTCATTACACAACTGAATAAGAACAGAATTTTTGGAAGTTGATGTAAGTTTTGTATTGTGTTGGCCTTTTTTCCTTTAAGTTACTAGTCATGGCACTAAACAGTTGACCTGAGGAAAAAAATCCTCTCTCTGCTTCCAATATTTCACTACTGAAATACTGTAAAAGGTATTTATTTCTGAGACTCACATAAACAAATACTTTTTAAAAAACAATAGAGGAAATACAAAAGGACACAAAAAAAGGGAAAAAATCCTTTTAAAAAAGATGATTTGCTAATAATAAAAGCATTTAAAAATAGTTCACAGTTATCCGGCCTCCAAGTCATATTAATATCTGGTGTGAGAAAGAAAGGAGTTAAACTGATACAGAGAAGCTTATCTAAGTGAATTGACTCTTCTCATACCAGCAAATCCTGACACCTTTCATGGTTTAAAATGTTATGATGATTGGATAAGACGGCACTTGATGCTTTACGAATATATGGTCCTACAGGGGATTTCAGGAAGCGTTCACATACTTTGTCTCATTTAACTCACACACAACCCTGTGAGGAAGCAAATAGTGGTGAGTCCATTTTAAAGGTGAAGCCAGTATCGAAGGTCAAACAGAAAAGTAACAAAGTCATGACACAAACCTGGATCTTCTGCCTCCCAGGTCTGAACACTTTGTAAAACATCCAACTTTTGAAAAATATTATTATTGGCTCTAGCGTTGTCAGTGTACTTGTTAGACACACAAGGAAGAGGAGGTGGAGGAGGAGGAAGGGGGCGTGGAGAGAGAGGAAAGTTTTTGAATTTTCCAAATAGTCCACACTTTGCTATGATTACACCACTGTCCTCTGTGCATGTTGTTAAAGAAATGGCGGGAGTTGCTTGTCCCTTAAATTGTGGCTACAAAACCAGTACATGACCTCATGTGCCAGCCCAGGTGCAGGCTACTCTTTGGTTAGCTAGCACTAAGTGATTGTTTTAGCAGTTGTGTTGCTTTATGTGAAAAGTTGTATTTATTTCCTCAGAAACAGCCACTTAAAGTCTGATTAACAAATCCTTTGGTTTGTTATAGCTTAATTTCAAACAACTTTGAGGCTATTATCAGCCTTAAGGCAAATTTTGTTAACTAACTGATTTCATACACTTTTTGGGGTTTTACTTGGAATTTCCCCCCAGACTTCCTTTGGCCTACCTTCCAGCGGTTGTCCAGTTAGGCTACTCACTTTCATTTTTAACTCATTTTCTAGCAAAGTCAACTTAAGAATGGAAATGTCTTTGCCAGGCTCATGGCTTACTACCGTGGATGGGTTAGAGGCCTATTAATCACTGCTCTGCCAACCTTTAAATTGATCTAGAACTTGAAACCAGATACAAGTCATCAGTAGTTGTACCAGGCCAGAAATGGTTGGATATATGGTATCATAAATGAAAGCTAAGGAAAAAGGTCATTTACCTGGATCATTTGTGAAGAACAGGGAGTGGTTTTTATTGATGTAGACTTGCATGGCCCCTCTGGAAAACCTTTTACCTATGTCCCACTTTATTTACTACTGAATAAATATGATATAAATGTATTCATTTTCTGAGCTTAGCTTCTATTTGTAAAGTATCTTGAAATGCTTATATGAAAATATTCACTAGGCTGTAATGAATTGTTACTATAAATTATAAACAAGAGTGAAGACTGTAACTCCTAAAATGCTCAATTATTTCTCATATGTATAAAAATGAAAATATTTTAATAAATTAAATAATATAGATTTATGAATCAAAACTAAATGTTAATTAATATCAAGTAAATATTAATAAATATGGAAGATATAAAAAGGTATGAGACAGTCCTGGCTCTCAGTGAGTTTACAATCTACAAGAGAAGAGAAAAACAAAAATTAAATAACAATATGAGAGATGTCCAAATGTAGTATGTTGTTAATCGCCACCTGAAATGCAATTAGCAGAGTAACTATTATACTATAGGTCTGAGGAAGAAGAGATCATTTCCAGAAGCAGCAGACAGGGAAGACCGTAAGAGAAATGATTCCAGATGGATCTTGAAGGCTGAAGCCACTGAGACAGAGGAGGAGGAGGGGATTCTTGGTGGAGGGAACCCAGTGAGAAAGAGTACACATGCAAAAAAGGAAGAGTATAGATCCAACAAACGAAAAAGAATACAGAACCGCGAGGTAGGGAGACATGGAGAGCTCTAGTGTGAGATAGTGCTGGAAAGCCCATTTGGAACTGGACTAAGGAGGGCTTTGAATGTCAAGGTGAGGAGTTCAGGTTTCTGAACAGAAAAGCATCTTTGGTCAATGTAGCATTTTAGAAATATTCAGTTGGCTGTGGTGTGCCAGATTAAATGGAGTGCGCAGGACTAGAGGCCAAGAGACGAAACAGGACCCAGGGCAAGTCCAGGTGTGGAGTGAGAAAGGAAGAGATGGGGGCAGGAAATGGGCGGCAGGGGCGCCCCACCTCTCAAGTGTGCTGATTAGGGTTTGTCGTTGCAGATGTGGGTTCCTGAGAACGGGTTCACTTTGACAAATGAGGAATGAAGAAATCTGTATAAGTTGACATGTTGAAACTGCTTTTTAATATCGTACCCTTAGCTAAGCACAAAAATTAGTTTAAAAATGTTAAAAAAAAAAAAACCCACAAAAAACCGTAAGATGTAGGAATTAAAGGAGATCTGAGAACATTTTAATTTTTTACCAGAAAGCTAACTCTGGCTGAACTTGGACTATTACAAACTTTTCTGTCAGTAAAACTGAAGGAAAGTCTCAAGAATTCCTGGGCCCCCTTTATGCCTGTAGCCCCATGTCAGAGGTCCTCCTGGAATAACTTTCTCATTTTGAATGTTTATAATTTAATGTATTTATTCTACAGAAATTCAGAGACTCTTGATGTATCTCTGAATAACCAGGAAAAAAAGTTTCAGGAGAGTTTTCCAACAATTCAAATGTCATAGCCTCACTGCTTGGTGTGTTTATACATACCAACGATATAAATGATACGGTAAAGGTATTGGCATCCGGCTTCTGCGCTGAACCTCTACAGTCAAGTTCTGGCCTTATCACTCACAGAAATGCAATGCCTTTGCCCTTCAGGGGCACTTAAGGTTGGCACACTCCATTCCAGTAACACCACTTGACAGAAAGATGGCGCTGGATAGGAGGCCTCTTCCCCACATTCCCTATGCCCCACCCTGCAGCCCAGCACTTAGAGCCTTTTTCCTGGGCAGTATCAATTTCAACTCTTTCCAGTCCCTTGGCTATTTTGAGACTGCCCCTTGGGGGCTTGGAAAGTGGAAGAGGAGACTCAGGCCTGCAGTGACTTGGGTAGCTAGGGGTATAGTCTCCTTCTCCTTTTGTTTCCTAGCTCCCTCCTCAATCCCCCCAAGTTGGCAAAACTAGGCTGATAAATCCAGGGCAGGGGGTGAATAGACAAATCACTCCCCAGTTGTAACACTCTAATGATCAGGTTTAGGCCTATAGCAAATTCATATGTTTGGATTTATGGATTAAAACTACTTGACTTTATAAACTTAATAAACATTACCTTTTTGCTCTTCACCTAGACAGCTGTGGAAGTCAGTCTCTCTCTGCAAAGTAAGAGTATGAGATTGGTCCACATGTTAATGTTTCTTCCAGACACTATTCTTTTTATTCCAGTGCTAGAAAGACGCATGAGCATTATATAACATTTTCAAGCACCCTTATGTAAACAATTAGAAGCTGTTTACCTCTCAAGGATTCAATTAAAGATTTTTTTTCCCCCTGGCCTTAGCTGAGAACACTACCAGGGCCAAATTAGAGAAGTGGCTTGCAGTCCTGCTACATTGTGTATTCATGGCTTTCCTGCCCCCCCCCCCATATAATTCACCTGCAGCTAGGTTAACAACTCTCTAATTTCAAACCTATTCATTTGCCAATTCAAAAACCACGGATATAACTTTAAGTGTTCTCGGATTTTAATCCTCTTGAGTATTCATGTATTTTCTTCTCTCAGCCCTCCAAAACTAATCCCAGACTTTTGAGAATCTGGGAATTTGGGCAAAGGAGAAAACAACCACGCAGACCAAGAAATCCTAAATCTCAGTTCACTACGTGAGCCAAAATTGACAGTACCTTTTTGTTTGTATTGACCCAGCTCAAATTATAAAATCATCAGTAACAAAACACAAAATACAGGTGTTACTACTGAATGGGAAAAGTCTAAAGTGTGATTAAATGTGTACTTTCTTCGCGGTGGTGTCATTTCCTCTGTATCTTAAGACTTGTATTTCCCTAAGCCTCTCCCTTTATATCATGAACACGCACTGTTGCATCATACTCACACATTTATTAGCTAGGACTGAGGAGTATTTTTCCAATTGGTCCTCAGCGTTAGCTGTCAGATGCACAAACTTTCGCTTCCATTCTACGTCTACTGCACTTGAGGTTCAACAGAAGCTCCTTGCAAGAATAGCGCCCAGAGAACATTCCTGACAGATGCGCAGTTGGCTCCACCAACTCGCCGTGCTGGAAAGTTTCCTCTAACCACTAACACCCACCTCCGATCCCCCGAGCTGCCAGCACGCCGGCTGGCTGGGTCCCCTCTCGACGGAGGAAGGATTTTACACACACCCTGCTAGGGTGCCCGATCTCACAACCAATCTCGTAGCCAAACTCCTCCAACCCCAGCAGACACGCTAAGGCGCTCTAGCGCCTCAAGAACACCGAGGTCCCCTGCTCGCTAAAGGGAGCAAGCGCTCTGCTCTGTAGGGAACCCCGGCAATGGAGGTAGAGGGGATGCGGAGGAAGCGGGGGCGCGGGAGGGAGGGAGCCGGCGGGCAAAAGGGGTGCAGGAGGGAACGGAATGCAGGAGCGAGTGGGGGCCGCAGGAGGAGGTGGGGACGCGGGTGCGAGCCGGGCGCAGCAGGGGGCGCGGGGGAAGCGGGCGTGGAATCAGCCGGCGCAGGAAGGGGCGCGTTCGCGGGAACCAGCGGGCGCCCGGGACGCACTAGCTCCGCGATCTGCCCAGGACTCTCCTGAGCGGCTCAATTGCGGGTGGGAGGGGTGCGGGGAGTTGGGGGGAGAGAGCAGACGGGGGCGTGCCTTTGCCCCGATTGGCTGCAGCAGCCTGACGCGAGGCCCCGGGGGTTGGCTTGGGGGAGTGGGAGCGGGGTGGGGTGGGTGCTGGGTGCCGGAGCTGCGGGTCCGGCGCGCTCAGAAACATGCTGAGGTCCCGGCGGCTTTTCCAGCAGCGGCAGCGGCTCCAGCAGCAGCAGCAGCGGCGGCGGCGGCGGCGGCGACAGCGCTCGGCTCCGGCGGGAAAGGCGCCCGGCGCCGATGCCTCCGGCCCCGAGCCGCGGCTGCCCTAACCTGGCCGCGACCTCTCTCCGCGCACCCCTCCGCCCCGGTTTCTGGGGTGTTCCCCAGCCACGGCCCATCCCCGCCACACACCCCGCCCCCGGCCTCCACAGCTCGGCATGGGCGCGGGGGCGCTCGTCCTGGGCGCCTCCGAGCCCTGCAACCTGTCGTCCGCCGCGCCGCTCTCCGACGGCGCGGCCACAGCGGCGCGGCTGCTGGTGCCCGCGTCACCGCCCGCCTCGCTGCTGCCTCCGGCCAGCGAGGGCCCCGAGCCGCTGTCGCAGCAGTGGACGGCGGGCATGGGCCTGCTGATGGCACTCATCGTGCTGCTCATCGTGGCGGGCAACGTGTTGGTGATCGTGGCCATCGCCAAGACGCCGCGGCTGCAGACGCTCACCAACCTCTTCATCATGTCCCTGGCCAGCGCCGACCTGGTCATGGGGCTGCTGGTGGTGCCGTTCGGGGCCACCATCGTGGTATGGGGCCGCTGGGAGTACGGCTCCTTCTTCTGCGAGCTCTGGACCTCGGTGGACGTGCTGTGTGTGACTGCAAGCATCGAGACCCTGTGTGTCATCGCCCTGGACCGCTACCTCGCCATCACGTCGCCCTTCCGCTACCAGAGCCTGCTGACCCGCGCGCGGGCTCGGGGCCTCGTGTGCACCGTGTGGGCCATCTCGGCGCTGGTGTCCTTCCTGCCCATCCTCATGCACTGGTGGCGGGCCGAGAGCGACGAGGCGCGCCGCTGCTACAACGACCCCAAGTGCTGCGATTTCGTCACCAACCGGGCCTACGCCATCGCCTCGTCCGTCGTGTCCTTCTACGTGCCCCTGTGCATCATGGCCTTCGTGTACCTGCGGGTGTTCCGCGAGGCCCAGAAGCAGGTGAAGAAGATAGACAGCTGCGAGCGCCGCTTCCTCGGCGGCCCCGCGCGGCCGCCCTCGCCCGCGCCCGCGCCCGCGC
Source organism: Daubentonia madagascariensis (assembly GCA_023783475.1). Lineage (NCBI taxonomy): Eukaryota > Metazoa > Chordata > Mammalia > Primates > Daubentoniidae > Daubentonia > Daubentonia madagascariensis. The sequence continues at coordinate 20,759,727 of JAKFHU010002573.1, forward strand.
CCGGCTCCCCGCGTCCCGCCGCCGCCCCGCTGGCCAACGGGCGCACCAGCAAGCGGCGGCCCTCGCGCCTCGTCGCCCTGCGCGAGCAGAAGGCGCTCAAGACCCTGGGCATCATCATGGGCGTGTTCACGCTCTGCTGGCTGCCCTTCTTCCTGGCCAACGTGGTGAAGGCCTTCCACCGCGACCTGGTGCCCGACCGCCTCTTCGTCTTCTTCAACTGGCTGGGCTACGCCAACTCGGCCTTCAACCCCATCATCTACTGCCGCAGCCCCGACTTCCGCAAGGCCTTCCAGCGCCTGCTCTGCTGGGCGCGCCGGGCCGCCCGCAGGCGCCACGCGGCCCACGGCGACCGGCCGCGCGCCTCGGGCTGCCTGGCCGGGGCCCGGCCGCCGCCTTCGCCCGGGGCTGCCTCGGACGACGACGACGACGACGACGTCGGGGCCACGCCGCCCGCGCGCCTGCTGGAGCCCTGGGCCGGCTGCAACGGCGGGGCGGCGGCGGCGGACAGCGACTCGAGCCTGGACGAGCCGTGCCGCCCGGGCTTCGCCTCGGAATCCAAGGTGTAGGGCCCGGCGCCGGGCGCGGACGCCGGGCGCCCGGGTCCCCGCCGCCCCAGCCCGGACGCGGGCTCTGCGCCCCGGGAGAGGAGAGCCCGGGCGCCCTTGCACCGCTTCCCAGGGGAAAGAGGAGATCTGTGTTTACTGAAGACCGAAAGCAGGTGAACGCGAAGCCCACAAACCTCGTCTGAATCATCCAAGACAAACAGAAAAGCCACGGACCGTTGCACAAAAAGGAAAGTTTGGGGAGGGTGGGAGAATGGCTTGCTGATTTTTCTTGGGTTCTTTTCTGTTTGCGGTTCAGCCTTGTTTTGTGTGTGCGTGTGTGATGCATCTTTAGATTTTTTTCCCCCAGGTGTTTTTTGACACTTTCTGCGAGGACTGGAGTGGAAATGGGGGGCTGGGGGAGAGGGGAAGGGAGAAGCATTAGGGGATAAAAGTCCATCAACTTGGCTTCCATCCCTTTCCCGGGAACAGGAGCAGTCTGCCAGACGGGAGGGTGGGGGGAATGACAGTTCGTCAGGACATGTTTCCTTTTACTTTCCAGAGAAATTTCACTTTAATTCCTGAGTAATGATTTCGCCTGTTCTGAAAGCAAAGGGAAAGGATGGATGCAAAAAAAAAAAAATCACGTTTCGAGAAACTTTAAGCTCTTCTTGGAACAAGCCCCACCTTGCTCTCCTTCTGTAGGGCAAACCGGCTGCCCCCCACCCGCCCCCCTCCTCGCGCCTCGGTGGTCAGGCTGAGGGATTTCTACCTCACGCTGTGCATATTGCACAGCAAGATAGAAAGATTTGTTTATATTAAACAGCTATTTATGTATCAATATTAGTTGGAAGGACCAGGCGCTGAGCCTCTCTCTGTGACATGTGACTCTGTCAATTGAAGACAGGACATTAAAAAAAAACAAAAAAGAGGAAACAGTTCAGATTACTGCACATGTGGGTAAAAACAAAAAACAAAACAAACAAAAAAGGAGTAGTTCAAAATGCCATTTTTGCACAGTGTTAGGAATTGTAAAGTCCACAGAAGATGTTACTTGCACAAAAAGAAATTAAATATTTTTTAACGGGGGTATGGGGGGGTGGACAGATCTTAAAAACTAAAATAAAATTCAAATTCTACTTCTGTTGTCTGTTATGTTATTGAGCTAATGATTTATTGGGAAAATACCTTTTTATACTCTTTTATCATGGTACTGTAACTGTATCCATATTATAAATATAATTATCTTAAGGATTTTTTTTATTATTTTTTTATGTCCAAGTGCCCAAGTGAATCTGCTGGTAAAAATTAGCACTTGTGTGTACATTCTATTTTCCCTTGTGTGTTTTACCAAGTATTTATACTCTGGTGCAACTAACTACTGTGTGAGGAATTGGTCCATGTGCAATAAATACCAGTGAAGCACAATCAAGATTATGTACCGTGTATCTGTAAGGGGTCAGTGACAATGAAAAAGACAGTTTGTTTTGTTCAAAATATAGACTGGATTTCCCATAGAGCTCTTTTAATAGCTTTTCATGACTCAGTAACATAGCAAAATGCCTCTAGACCAAATAAGGCGTTCACCTACTGAGAACTACAGATTTGCCCTCAATTTTCACAGCCGGATTCAAGGTATTCTAGACTACTTGTAGACACTTTCAAGATCCCATCTGCTGCACTTGACTTAAGAGGTGACATTTGGGATTGTTGTATCTTCTAAAAAGAAAAAAAGCAATCGGGCCATGTAACTCAGCTGCAACTTTTCAAACACAGGAAAGAAGACTAACTCATTGAATAATCAGTTGCCTACTTGGAATGCGGTAAGTGGCTTCCACAGCTTATTTTTGTTTTTCGATAGAAAATCACAGCCTACAGATGATCAGTGTATGCAGATTTCTCCGGTGGCTGTTTAGAATAAAAAATGTTTTCATGGTTAAGCAAAATTTATAAAAGGGCTTCTGAAGTAAGTATTTTTTTCTCTTGTGTAATTAAATAGATCATTTCAACAGAGGTTCTGGTTAGACAGGTCACAGGTAAAAAGCAAGTGTGAAATCATTTAACTTTCTAACAAAATTACAACACCCAATGGATAGGATATTTTTCATAAAATTAGTTCCTAAGAAAAATATAGTGAAATTCCATCCTGAGATTAATTGTACATTCTGCAAAATAAGTTTAAGTACTTATCATTATATTTTTAAATAAACTTTTCATTTCATGACTGAATAGTAAAGAAACCAAAGTGGAGAGTATAAAGTTGTGGTTCATGCTATGCTTTGACATGAACAGATTATATTCTGTACTAGGGAAAGTCAGGACTGATTTTTCTCTTTCACAATGGGATATTCTAAGGACCAGGAGACAGTCTGCCGAGAAAGGTTAATGACGTAGATGTTTTAGAGACCAGCAGAAGGTTGCATGAACAGTAGCAGTTTCAACAAAAGCTGCTAGGAAGTTGAGCTCCTTTCCAGCAAAACAAAAAAAAGGGGGGAAAGGGACAAAGATGGCAAAGCTTCATTAAGAATACAAAGATAAATACCTAAAGAAGTTTACTATGGAGAAGGTAAAATCAATTTCAGGATGAAATGTCACTGTAATTTCCCTAGGAACCAAATATAGTTCTTTTCTATTCTATTCGCCCCCCCCCCCCCAGGAATATGTAAGATCCATTTTGTTAGAGGTTTTGTGTCTTATTTTAAATTAATGGACTTCATGTCTTCAGTTCCATTCGAAGAACAATGAAGTACTAGGTTAATGCTTCACTTTCCTGGTGTCCTGATTATTTACTTATTTTGTCTAGGTATGTCTTCACATTTAAATATAAAGAAATCTTCCCAGCCCAAAACATACATACAGGCCCATCAAACCTCAGGTCTTAAAATCATGCAGGTCCTTTAAGCTTTAAGAACAAGTATGTATAATTTCACTACTTAGTAGACAGGGTTAGTCTCTTTGGTAAATTAGAGAAGACCACTGTAATCTTGGGACCAGTTTATCTATATTGGTAGGAAGTAGAAAAGGATTTTTGTGTGTTCTCCTGAGTGTTGCAACTGAGGATTACAAGGATTCAGACACAGACCATGTCAGTGATTCTGAATACCCATGAAAACTACTTTTTGTTGTTTTTGAAGAAGATAGCCATTGATTTATAATAGGGCTGCAAATCCCAGTAGCTATGGCAGTTTGAGGAGAAAGCTGCCAATCCTATTTAATCTGGTGAGATAGTGCACTGCAGAAATGGCAAGAGAAAGGTGATGAATGTGCAGAAAGTCAACCTTACCCATGGGCTTGTGTGTAACAGAGCACCAAAGTGTAAACCTTAAAATCACAGCAGTGAACTAAAATGCAATCAAGATTCGTTAATTTGCTACATTGGAAATTATGTTTAGGTTTAACACTGTAAAGTTCTCTAATATGTGGCAATCAAGACTTTTCAGGATATATAAATTCTCTCTCCATTGTACATATGTATAATTGGTATAACATATAGCGTGGTCCCTTGGTGAACTTGCCTATATAAAACTTTGCAAATAGAGTTTAAGTTTTTGGTCTGTACTTTCTTTGGAACTGGAATTATTAATAACTTCTAAGTGGCTATTGTGAAACCTTTCCTTGTTAAGCACGTTTTCCTAGCTTATTTTAATTTCACATTTTGTTGAATGTGCTGACTTCCTCTGGCAATATGTAAAATTGCCAGGCGGAAATTCTGCACCCAAAGTCTCAGGGTAATATTAACATTTAACTTTTTAGCAAGAGCTTCTAAGCAAGGATCTAAAGGAAAATTATTCTATATCTTTTGCTGCCAGTTGTGAAAGACTTTTTTTTTGTTTTGTTTCTAACAAAGCTGGTCCATTCGTTTTTTTAAGGAAAAAAATTAAAAACCTTAGCAGTAATTCAAATTAAACACATTGGCACAGATAATGTCATTTTATTTGTACATTTCTGGCATCATGTGCTGAGAAATACTAATTCTTTTGACTCCCTGCCAATTTTCTACTAATCAAAATGGAGAAGATATGCGCTGTTTGGATTATACCTAAAAATAGTTGTGCTACAGCCACATCAGCAAATGGAATTAAATTAATTTCTCTTTCTTCCCCTTCACACACACCCTCCACATTATTTAAATTTCCATCTAGAATCTTGCTCCTGAATCTCACAATTTTTTATTCAATGTGTCCTGAATAGCATTGCTGCATTGCAATGATTTTCAAGCAAACTCCATTGAACTGCTTTCCAGAGGGTACCCTTCTCCTAAAAAAAAACTCCTCATTTAGCCTGCTCTCAATTAAAGACTCTCAACTAGATAGCCCTTATAATATAGTCAAAGAGGTATTAATGCTATAAATAGATACTTTGTAGTTTAATTTACCTCATTGGTAATCTTTTTACCCTTTTGTGGGAGGAGGGAGATAGTGTCTGAATCAATCAGATTTGGTCATTTGGTCATGGAACAGATAAGAGGCTTCCAAATCCAGTTGCTCTACTGATGTACTGCAAAAACAGCAGCCCCAAGAAGCTCACACTATGCTGGGAATATCAGAGCGTGATCTTTGCAGTAATGTCAGCAGCACCCAAGAAAGCACTGGAAGCAACTGCCTTTACACCTTTGCCTTTACTTGGATGTTTGGTAAAGATCACATCCCCTACCCTTCTATACCTGAAGCCAGTTGTTGTCTTAGAACCACCATACTCACCAGCCCTTTTTTGAGCACTTCTTCAGTTCTTGAGCAAGCTAAAAACATCTAGACATGGAGTTCTTGATAAATTCTCTTAATAGCAGCATTAATTTCTCATAAGTGGTTTCCTAAAGCTCTGATTTTCAACATCTCTCAACATGCACAATTCTTTCTTTTCCTCTCTCCCCACAATCCCTTGCTCAGAGCTGTTAATGAGGAGTAGCAAGATCACACAATTTTTCTTCCCATATATGACACAAAACTTACCTATGTTGCATTTTAAATGTCAAGTTTGGGTTTCTTCCTGAGAATTTCAGCATTGCTCATAATTACGTGGCAACTCCAAGCAGACAAACATTTAAACTATTGTTTGTCCTTTCATGTCAAAGGTCTCCAGGATGAGTTTAATATTTGGGATGTAGGGGCTATCTTAACAGGCTTTCTTTTTCTGATACTGTCACTGCTTAGCCATATGACTTTGTCAGTCTTTCAGTATCCTGGTTTCAAAAGGTAACATTAGTCGTTCCACCTTCAACTATTTGCAAATTAGAGTAGTTTTTTCTAGTTATTATTAAGCTAGCCGATTTGTGGGGATTGTGGGTAAAATTTTAGGAGAGTAGAAAACTTGTTCAAGCAGATGGCGCACTGTGGCCACTCAGGTTCCTTGCCTAACTGTGGTTCCTGCTGTGCTCAATGACCTTGGGGAAGTCAATCCGCTTCCTTTCGATTCAAGTTCACTTCCCACAAAGCCTGATCAGTAGCCTTTGTTTATAAATCCCTTTGAGATGCTTTGATAGAAGAAGCTCTTTGCTTTGCAAGGTCTATCCTTAATACTTCCTCCTGACCTTCTTTTCCCTTTCCTAGCAACTCCACCCACAAAAATCCCTCAGTTTTTTTTAAAGTGAAAAGAACTAAGAATAGCAAAAATATGTATGTAATACCCCATGCATTCAAACAAATGGTCCTTCATTTTTTACTGCACTTAAAATTCCACAGAAACCACAACTGAAGAAAATAATCTTCTTCCCAAACATCGGATTAAAAAACCTGTTTGCTATGTGCTGAGCGAAAGTGGTTGTTTAGTGATTCTTAACCCACAGCTAGTTTGAGAAAAGTAAGTCAATTTGGAAAACTACTCAACTCTACAATTTTGTATTGAGTTGTAAATGTTAAACACAACTAGATTATTCTCTTTTTCTTGGACTAGCCATTTAGAAATAAAAAGTACCCAGAGCAGCAGGAGTTTGTATTTTTGCTTACTTCTCCTTTGTGGCTTACAGGGTATCGAGTTTCTCTGTGCCCAACTTAATAAACAGGACAAATCTACAGGAAATTTACTGGCTTAAAATATCTGTTATGGTAACTGCAGAAACTCACCTGTAATCTTGAAGTCCTTGTTAAAAATGCTCTTGAATAGTAAACATTAATAGATGTCCCAATAACATTTTCTGCACTCCAGGGATTTTTTTAAAAACCATCATAGGTAACATTTTAGTAAGATGCTCTTTTTTAAGAACTCATTGTGCTTAAATGATTCTGTGATCAATTCTGAGATAATGCTTTTTTTTTCTTTTCTTAAAATAGGCATACCTAAATAAAACTTAAGTCACTCAGAAAAATAACAGACTCTTCAGCATAGGAAAGATCTTGATATGTCTAGTAAATAAGACCCCGATCCTCATGCAGGGTTATATTAATACTTAAGTCAATGCAGACCACCGAGTCTGATGAGATTTAATTTGAGATTTGAAGACCTGGTCTACCATTGACTAGCTCGTGTTATCAGCAAATGTTTCCTTTATAGCAAACCCAAATCCCTCATGCTGTTTTAACTCTCAGTTGATCTCAGAGGAATCTAGAAATTGATGACTGAGCTTCTATTCTGTATAAAAATCCTCCTGATGATGTATGTATATGAAAAACAGTGGCACGCTCCCTCAGCTTCCTTTGCACTAAGTGATTCCATTTGCTCTATAAACAACTTCAAATTGTTACATTCGATACCTGGTCTGGTGGCATCAATATGTCATCGTTCCTGGAATTGTGCTAGTAATTTTCTTCAATATCGCCAGAGCCACAAAACTTTGAAGATTAAAAAAAAATATTGTACAAAATGAAAAAATGTAACATGAAAACTAATAAATGCTTACAGTACTGCAAAAAGCATCCTGCAAGCACAGGACAAAACAGACAATATACATTTTTTAAATATAAAAATTTTTATGGTTTATTTAAAAGTAAATATAATGTATTTTATGTTATAAGTTCTTATAAAATATATAATATTAATATTAAAAAGATATAAAATTTTTCTCAAACCAGGCAATCAATAGACCTCCCTTCCCAAAGAGCGCATGTTTACAACTTTCTTCAAATCTCTTGAGTGTTTAGAGGGACAAATAAATTTCTTCACATTAGATGTGCTGGGAAAACATTTGGGAAGCTTAACTGTTTAGAGGATTTCTGTGATTAGTCTTTTGTGATTCATATGTTCATCTGTTCTTAATTATGTACTGAGTGAGCATGCTGTATGGGGTACACCCAGCCTAGGACTCTGAGCCTGTCCCCAAGGCAGTCACACTCTGGTTGTGGAGATTAGGCATCCACATGTGCGAAGTGACAAAGAATGAGGCAGATGTGGTTGAGCGTCAGGCACATGGGCTCTAGACCAGCACTACCCAATAGAAATACAATACATGCTATATATTTAAGTTTACATTTTCTAATAACCTCTTTTTTTAAAAAAAAAGAGTAAATAGTGTTTCAATATGTAATTGATGTAAAACATTATTAATGAGATACTTCACATTTTTTCCCTTTTTTAAATACTGAATCTTTGAAATCCAGTGTGTATCTTACGCCTCTAGCCCACTCAATTGGGACCAGCCACATTTCAAGTGCTCAACAGCAGAGGAGGAAGTGGGTGGTGAGGTGGCTTAATCTAGAGGCTTGATAACCCAGCGGATCTTAGATAAGGAGATAAAATGGCTTGAAAGGCAATTCCATGGGGAGTTACAAGGGGAAGAAAACGGCATGAACAAAAGCCTAGAGGTATGGGTAGCCCAGATGAATGTTCAGACAATGAATAGCCAATTGCAAACAGTTTATGTTGATGGAGTAATTGGAGATGAAACTGGAAAAATCGTTTGGGAACAGATCAGAAAGTTTATGCAAAAGTGTTGCACTCTAATCTTCCTGAAAGCATGGAGCTTTATAAGCAAGAGTGTCAGGTTTAAAACAGTGTTTTAGAAAGATTAACCTGGCATCAGAAGGCATGATAGGTGGACATCAACTTCTCTCACTTAATCTTCAAAGTAATTCTGAGTAAGTAAATTAAAAAATCCCGTTGTACAAATCAGAAAACTAAGATTTATATAATCTCCTGTATTATATATTAGCTCATTATTAAGTTGCCTTTTTGATTTTTGTATATCAGTTTCAGGAGCTGACCCAGGGAAAGACACCCTTACCAAGCAGATTTCTGAGTGTATAAGGGTGAGGGCCTGGTAAATGCCCAAAGGTCATACCCCCTACAGAGGTAAGGCATATGAGCTCAGACAGTTTGTTCAAGGCAGCAGGTGAACAAAGATCTAGGTGCCTAACTCCTAAGTAAAGTCTCTCATTCATGCCCCCAGACTGCTTTTTATTCCCCACCAGACTAGAGGCTCCTTCAGGCTAAAGGCCTTGTCTTTTTATCTTTGACTTTTTATCAATGCCCAGCACATTGCCATGTACGTAGTACATACTCTGAATATTCATTGACTGAATTCTACTAGAGACAAGTTCTCTGGCTTTTGCAACAATCCAGGCACATAGTGGTAACAGGCCTATCTAGAGCTGTTCACTACCAGAAGATGTGATGTAACCCTCTATTTCTGCTGTAAATCCAGATTTTCACTATCAGACATAAAGAGCAGTTTCTCCAAGAAAGGTGCTAAGCCTCAAATTGCAACGTAATTGGGGCAGCCTCTGCTGGTGTCACAGGAAACAATGGGGTTGTTTTCCAAATATTTCTAAAAATGAGTTTATTTCTAGAAATGGCACATAGACTGCTAGAATTGTGTACCTAAGCAACATAAATCCAATGAGTATGAAAATGGTATACACTACATGAAAATGTACATCATTATTCTTTAAAAATAGGCATTTCACTAAAATTGCTAAATGAGAACTACATGTTCTGGGTTCTAGGTCAGTTGTCAATGTGCAAAATACTTAATTTATTTGACACTTATTATATTACATCCTAAGATCTAGGGCCATTTTTCTCATTGTACTCTACAGGGAAAAAAAGCCCTGTTCCGAGCTCCAGGGTTCTCCCTGGACTCAAACAGTCAATTATAGCTAACAGAATCAGATTTCATTCCACTAATGTACATATTTCTGTTTTAAAATTTATTTCTACATGTTAGTACTGTAAGAAATGACAACATATCCATAAAAAATGTATTTGGAGCAAACACACATCACAGCCCCCTCAAAGTTTGCACTTCCCACTCAGGTTTTTTCCACATGAAACAGATTCATAATCATCTTCCCACCTTAACACAAAAGATAGAGTTTGTATGGACTCTTTAGCTATTTCAAGGGAAGTTGTACAGATTCTTGCCTTTTGACAAAGCATTAGGACTGTACCTGGCATCCTTTTTTATTTTAATGTATATATGTCCTCAGTAATGCAGAATTCATTTTAAATAGCATTATATTTTTATTACCTTACCAGAGTTATTGTTTGCAAGAAACTTAGTGTGGAGGCTTCAGACTGGGAAGGTGGGAGCAGTGCAGAGGCTGATGTGAGATCTCCATGGGGGCATCACCTTGGGACATTTGCAGGCCCACTGCCTTAAACACTGGGAAACTATTTGGAAAGAATACATTTCTCTGCGTCAGCTCCTGAGATTGATATATAAAATCAGAAAGCCACTTCAATAATTCACAAGGTAGCTGTCACAAGGCCTATTACACACCCTGGAGCATGATCAGACATTCTCTCTCTATACCCAGGGAAGACAATTATAATCAAAATGTTCTTAGCAAGCATGGGGTCAGAACAAAGAAGGCTGGTTACAAAGATTTATCAAGGCATCCATTTTTACTGTGGCCTGGAATACTGGAAGTCTGCTGGCTTTGAGACCGACCCTCCCTAGATAGGGCTTGGATGGGCACTGCCAACACTTGACTCTGTGTCTCTCCTTTTTCTATCACCAATAGCCACATTCCCCCAACAGATATATTCTTTCTTTATAGAAGTTAAGACACCTAAGCAGGTCACAGTCAAGTCTTGCTGACCTGGCTGTCTCTTTATGAGGACCACGTAACTCTGCTTTTATCCATTATTTGACTTAGTGGTGAGCTGGGAGTGAGGAGCCTATCTTGCTGCTTTCTCAGATTGAAGCACATTTCCCATAGAAAAGCTCCTGGTTCAGTTTCTACATTATGGGAACCCGGGTATTTGGTTCTGTTAATCTTGCCAATGGAAATAGCATTATTTCCATTTCATTTATCAATATGGTTCTTTTCCTTAAACACATTACATGTATGTCTAGCCAGCACTCAAATCTTTCCTTCTCTGATTTGCATATCAGATGAATTGGAACTCATTTTCCTGATCCATATTGTAGAAACATCTCAGCTAACTATACTTCTGAAAACGCCATACTCTTAGGTCATTCTGGGCTGGAACTCTGGGCATTTCTATAAGAGCCAAATCATGTTTATCTAGGGGAGAAAAATGATGGTTTTTGTGATGGCGCTGAGAAATTGTGTTCAGCCAAACACATCTTAGATTACAGTTGTAAAGTTTGAAATTTGTGGCATAAAAGATGATTACACACTTAGAAACTTTGTTTCTAACCAATGCAATAATATATTGTCATTTTACTGTATCACAAATCAATGCATAATTGTTTTTTCATTTATTTTACCTATGAGGTGCTAGGCCTTCTAGAGCACAAGGCAAGATAGACACAGTCCTCAAAATCAGGCAGCTACTCTGGCTAATGTTTTCTCCACCTGCACTTTTGAAGAATTAGCAGAGACAAAGTAAACAAGTACATTTTAAAGTTCCTTTATCAGAAATCAAAAATAACTTGCTGTATATCAGTCTAGTTTAGCAGTTTGGAAATATGAGAAAAGTATTTTTTGTTCCTTTTTAAGAGTGACCACACAAACTCACAAAACCCATATGTTGAAAATGTCAAAGTTAATATTACATATATACACATATATACATATTTATATATTTTTTATATATATATATATATATCTTTTTAGACAAAATACACAAGATAGGTCCACAAGCTCTTATATCTGAGGCCCTGTGGGGCCAGATGTGTTTTGGAATTCAGAATTTTGGGGGTTTTAGGAAGGTAATAGGGTGCATATACTAGATATTTTGTAACATTTAAGCAGGGCCCAGGTCAGCGTCTCATAATCAAACATTAATATCTCTACCATGAAATGTATGATTAGTCATACTAAGTGGATAAGTAATGGCTATAAATAACCTCACACCAGTTCAAGTCAGATTTTGCTGCCAAATGACTTCAAGTAAGGTCACGCTTATAGCCAAATGAGTTATGGAAAAACTCTTGTCTTCAGAGTTTTCTGGATTTGGGAATTTGGAATAAGGAACTGTGGACCTGTGTTATGGAATGTTCCTTTATAGAATGTCATCTACTGTGTAGAAAAGGCAATAAAACATATTTAAACCTACCATATAAGTTATATCAACTGATTTACTGGTAATATATTCCATAAATACTTAAAATTAGGAATAAACACAGTTATTTAAATAGTGGCAGTTACAGGGAGATTTTGAAATAACTAAGGCTATGTCCTATTAGCAGATATTAATAGCCAAAGGTGTGATAGTGATTCGTAGGCAACTCTTTTTTTGGAAACAATCAACAGTAGTCAATATATTATGTAGCCAGTCTCTGTCAGAGACAACCCATCAGCTAAGGAAATATCGTTGATTAATACAAGGCTGATTTCATTGAATCTCAGGATTGGAAGAGACCTTTAAAAAAAAATCACTGTAGTCCAACCATCTCTAAGAGCAAAGATCCTTCTTATCCTTGGGGCACCAACCCCTTTAAGATTACAAAAGAAAAAAAGAAAAGAAAAGAAAAATGTTATGATCTTTATCGCAGAAAGATGCACGTAAATCTTTATGCAAAGGGTGTCACAGTTATTTTCCAGGGGTCCATTAAGAGCTCATGCCTTAGATTCCTGCCATATTTGAAAAGAAAGCTAATGTTGTACAATTTCACAGCAATCTTAGTACCGCGGAGAGCTTCTTTATTTTAAGCTGCCTCATAAATTGACTGTGGTCATATGTTCTCAGTGGCTTCTCTAACATTTATCTCAACTTATGATTTTCTATGCACTATTTATGAGATAAATACTTTTGAACTTCTTGTGACCCTTTGTCTTTATCTTAAAGGTTGGAAAGAAGAAAAGTAAAGACATTTTAGCTTTTCTTTTTACATTTTACATCCCACATCATGCATAACTCAGACAAGTGAAAAAAGAAAATGAAATCTTTGAAGGAAAAGGCCTAAAATTTCCTGCTAGTGAATGGATTAAGCATCAATTTTCAATTTGACATTAACTGGGAAAGGAAATGATGAAGTAAATTTTCTGAGTGTTGAGCTGTCACTGGGAAAAGGATTTATATTAGTGTCTGGCATCAAATCATAATTTAGATTTGTCAGTATTAGGCACACAATTTCTTTTCTTTGACATTTTTAGGAGTCTGATAGGAGAGGATTCTGGGCGTGTTGCAGCAAACACTTCCTTCTGCACTCTTATCTGAACTGTTCATGAAGAGCTTCCTTTTTAATCTAAGTAGCTGAAAGAGTCTCACCAAGAGCAGGGCCTTGGTGGATCCGCAGGAGTGCGTGAACTCTGCGGTCACATTGAAAAGACTGACTTCTGTTTGCGAGAGAAGCTAAGTGAGCAATGGCTCCCTCCAGGCATGGACAGGAAGATGTCCCTGCAGCCTCTTGCCATTTAGTCTGGTGACATGGACCATAAACTGTCCAAAGTGTAAGCTGGATCCCACTTGAAGTCTCACCCTGTTACTTGGCTTCATCCAACAGCTTGCCACGTTGTCTTCACGTGCAAACAAGGACTAAGCAAAGAAAAGGCCAGGTAGGCTGAAAAGAGGCCCAGATGACGGGCTCCTGGCCCATCATGCGATATTCCTTTTCAGGCTCTGCAGTGGGGCTTTGGCTGGGCCTCAGCGCAGGGCCTAGGACAGAAGAGAGCTCCTTCTCAGGTCAAGTGGCCCAGGGGTGTGGAGCATTTCCCCTCACATTGTTACCTTGGAGGACCACTTCTTCTCCCCTCCAAGTGGGAGGAAAACTCTCAGTCATAATAATTAATGTATTTGGCTTACTCTTTTGCTGCTATTCAATGCCAAAAATATACCATGAGGCCGGGCACAATGGCTCATACCTGTAATCCCAGCACTTTGGGAGGCCAAGACGGGAGGATCGCTTGAGCCTGGGAGTTCGAGGCTGCAGTGAGCTATGATGCCAACACTGCACTCCAGCCTGGGTGATGGAGTGAGACCCTGTCTCTTAAAACAACAACAACAAAATATATATACACATCACGAACAGAAAATGAAACAACATTGAAAACAGTATGCTAAGTCAAAGAAGCCAGGCACAAAAGGCCACATATTGCATGATTCCATTTATATGAAATATCCAAAATAGGCAAATTCATGGAGACAGAATGTAGACTAGTGGTTGCCAGGAGCTGGGAAGAGAGGGAAGTGGAGAATACCTGCTAATGAATGTGGGGTTTCCTTCTGGGGTGATGAAAATGCTGTGGAACTAGATAGTGGAGGTGGTTGCATGGCCTTTTGAATACATTAAATGTCCCTGAATTGTAAGCTTTAAGATTGTTAAAACGGTGAGTTTTATTTGTGTGCCTTTTATCACAATAAAAAAAAATCTGCTAGGGTCCTTTTCGACTAGGCTTGCAGTTTATTTAGATAAACAAAATCATGTAAAACCAACACTGGGGAAAATATTTTAATAAAATGGAAAGAGAAGGGAAGAAAATTTACTCTGACTTAAACAATGGTTAAGTTTATTTTTATCAGAGTTTAAAGCGAACAAGGAAGAATCTTAGTTTTCATGAGCCAATGCAATATCCTCCTTTTATAGATAAAGAAGTTAAGTTTTCTGTGGTAACCTGGTCTTAGAGAGCAGACATCTAGATTTGAATCTGCTTCTGCCAGATCTATTGGCTATGGGACATGAGTGCAGTTTCTTAGTCTCTCTGAGCCTCAGTTTCCACATCAATAAAGTGGGACTGAAAATACCTAGGCAGGTCTTTCAAGGTAGAACTGGTTGAGATTGGGCAGAATTTGTAACATAATAGTGTAGGATTGGTGGGCTTAGCAGAGCAAGGGTCTTGAAGCAAGTCTTGACAAGTAAACTGTTATTTGAATAGCAAGCTGTTTGCCTATTGTCTTGGATAAATTAATCTGCAGGAATTTCCTGATGCAAACTGTGTAGTTATATATTGATTTATAGACTTATTGCTCCTGAGGGGAGCGTTCCTGTAACAAACAACCAAGTTGTGTTAACACAGGGGGTCTCAGTTTCAGCCCCAAGTTTTGTCATGTTTGATGCAGGCCATACCACTCTGAACACACCCAGTCTTGTCTCATATAGGGGTCAGAGTTCCCAGAGATGTTGTGGTCATATGTCAAACACAGCCCAAGCACTCAATAAACCCTTCATTTTCTCCCAAATTGTCACCACCATTCCCACTCAAAACTTGCTCCTAGATAGTAAATCTCAGCCAGAACTAGAACAAAATCTTCTGCCTTACAGAACAGAACCCTTCCCACCATCCACCATTGGATTGGGCTCTACTTCTTCTGTATAGGCAAATTAATTCAGCTATAATAAAAAGTCCCAAGTCTTTTTGCCACTCTGAATGAAGCAGCAGCAGGGCAGAGGCGTTATGATGCCAACAGACCTAGGTCCCAGGTTCTCTGTCACTTGATCTGGGACCCTAAGCCAGTCATTTACCTCTTCAAGCCTCACTTCCTCATCTATAAAGTGAGGATGATAGTGCTTAGCACGCAATACATATTCAGCTAATTTTTTTAATTAGGTAAACAAATTTGTTCTCCCATATTTTAAATTTTTTTCCTAAGGTTGGATAAAAATGAAGTGTTATGTTTTGTTTCCACTTATTTTCACTTGTCCCTTATCTTCTGGGAGGACCTGGAATGTGGCTCCCTGGACATTAAGAAATCAGCTTTTCCTGTGGAATCCTGGATCTGTTCAGAGGAAGAACGTGGAATCCCATGGGACAAGCTGGCCACAAGGGACCCACAGATAGATTTTCAGGCCAAAGGTTTCACATTGTTTAATTAGGCAGCCCAAAGTTTACTTTGATGATCTAAATACAATCAGGGAAAGCATCACCCACAAGGTATCAATGAGCTGCTGCTTGCATGATGAATAGTTTTTGCCAAGATGAAAAAGGCATTCCAAGCAGAGGGGAGAACCTTTCAAAGGCAAGCAGGCAAAACAAGAGCAGGACTCATTTCTCCAAGACAGCGAGAAAATTTGCATGGCTATAGCATGAGGTGCCAGGCTAGCCCAGTGGGAAAGGATTTCTGACAACAGGCAAAGGCTAGATTGGGAAGCAGTTTATACACTTTAATGATAATTTTGGACTTCATTCTATAGGGAAGAGAGTCACTGAAAGTTTTAACTAAAAGAATAACCGAGTCAGATTTGAGTTTGATCACAAGTGATCTACAGTGACAGGGTAGATGGACAGGTGGAAAAAGAACCGGAGAAACAGAGATTAGTTAAGGATGAGAGAAGGCCATAAAATTGCAAAAAGGGAGACAGGACGAGGGACAATTTTCACTGGGGAGAAGTTCACGGTAAACAGAGTTAGATGTGCAATTTGAGACTCTTGAGTCTGAGGCGGACGTGCGGGGAGAGATGGCCACCAGGCAGCTAGGAAAATAGATCTGTGGCTGCAGGGAGGGCTAGACACTGAGATGAGGGACTTGGCCCACTTCTAAGGAGAAGTTCAAAGCAAAAATGGCCTAATACCACTAGCAAAAACACCCCAAAATTAGTAAGAAAATAATGAGGAGGAGGAGACAAATGGTGGGGAAGGGAACCACCACTTCTACAGTTTTCCTTAGACAGTTTTTCAAAACGACAATATATCTTCTATATTCAAGGATAAATACCTCTTCTTTATAGCTAATTCAGACATTATAAAATAACAGGTAAGAAAAGTATAGATTGGAGTATTTTTAACTATGTATGCATATGCATACATATATGTGATGATTGTGTATGTAGGTGTATGTGGGGGTGGGGGTGGGGGTGTGTGTGTATAATAATCTTCCTCATTCTAAGAAAAGATGATGCATCAGCTCCAAGCTAGGTGAGTTGCCCAAGAACAGCTAGGAAAAGGTCACATCTCCTTCCTTATAGTTTTAGCTTGTTGTCTTCATGTGCCCAGTTTATTCAGGACTTTCCCCTACATCATTGAAAGAATGTGTTTGGCACTGAGGACTCGGTATCAGGCAGACAACATATT
Source organism: Daubentonia madagascariensis (assembly GCA_023783475.1). NCBI lineage: Eukaryota > Metazoa > Chordata > Mammalia > Primates > Daubentoniidae > Daubentonia > Daubentonia madagascariensis. Next base: position 20,776,558 of record JAKFHU010002573.1, read on the forward strand.
TCTTACTTTAGAAGTGCAACTGGTAGAATAAAGAGCCTGAGAACCGGAACTGCTACCAGAAATAGCAGGGCAAATTCACCCACTTCCAAGAAGGTCACTCAGTTTCAGAACAGGGTGCAGGCAGATTGAAGCAGATTCTTGGCACTGCTGCTGCCGTGTCTGCCTGTTGCATAATGTACAGCCCTTAGTTCCCTTGATTGAGAGCACTGGTGTTGACCTGGCATTTTCTGTTCCTCTCTGTTTTACCGTTTTCCAGCCATGTCAAAATAATCTCTATTATCAGGCGACCTTCCCTAATAACTCAGTCTCCATTCTTTTTTTAATAGCTACCTGTTGTGAATCCTATTTTTATTTTTTATTTTTTTGGTGAATCCTAGTTTTAATGAACAATTATAACCTAAGAGCTGTCATCTGTCAGGTTTTAAATATTTGTTAAAAATAGGAGTCCCAGAAATGTAGTCATTAGACAACAGAGAGCCATAAACAATAGGAAAAGCAAGCAACAGCAGGAGATGTTAATTACAGCTGAATTCATTACTACACCTCAGCTTAGGAAGGGCAGTTAGTCAGTGGCAAATAGTAAGGAGATAGAGGATTACTGCCCTTACAGAAGTTCTGTTGACCTTCAGGAAATTACATCCCTGTGGATGCCCTGATCATGTTAATAAACTAGAGCAATGTTCTTTTTTGAGAGTAAGGGCACCTGTTCTAGAGTAGGAATTGGAAAAATAAGATAATATCTCAAGAATGATGCATAACTCAGGAGAATGCTTTGAAATGATAGCTAATTTTTCTTTAGTTCTTATTTTACTTAGCACCACACTAACTGCTTTTGTGCATTACATCACTTGGTCTGAGCAAACACTGTGAGACAAGTATGTGTTATCACATTTTACTGATGAGGAAACTGAGGCTTGGAAAATGTCAATTTACTTGCCTAAGAATGCAGAGTTGGGAAATGGCTGTCTAGGGCTTTAGGAACCCAGGCACTTCCCCTAGAGCCCACCCTCTTAAGCGCTCTCAAGTAATGCTCCAGACTGTCTCCTACCTAGGACACCAAAATGCCCTCTTATGGAAACTGAAGTAGGACCCCCACCTCCCCACCCCACCGCTGGGCTCTCTGATTCAAGCCACACTTGGCCAGGTGGGAGGTGGCAGCTTGGGTTTCAGTCAAGAGAGAAACCCTCTGTCACCCTTGAGTTGGGGAGTGAAGGTTGAAATTTGTTCCATGGCCCCATTCTCTCCAACTCAACACTCTGCCATGATACCCTGGGTAATTTTAAATACTCAAGATGTAAAAAAGATGCAAGATGCAAGGATACATCTGCATATGTCCTCGAAAGATCACATTTTTAACACTAATAACTTCTGTTTTCATTCAATTTCCTTTTTAGGCCTATGGCTTTTTTCTTTTCTCATGCATGACAGAATATGTGCTTTTCTTTCTAAGCTATACCCTACTCATTTCTTTGGTCTTACCCCAACAGTATTTTTCCACTGTTTCCCCTGATTTACTTCCACATCCACAGAGCCCTAGGACATGGTAGACTATTAAGTTCACTAGAGCAGAAGATCTTTAAACAGCAGCCCCTGGTAGGTTGGATTCCACATCACTAACAACCACCTGGGGGGGAGGGGAAGAGAGTCCTGCTAATTGACAATCACTCAGAAATGAGTATAAAGCATCTCTGAAATGTTAATTGTTAAGTGTTTATTGAAGCCTATCTACATGCATGCCCTGAATACTAAAGTACAAAAACATTTTCAAAGAACTTAGAGTCTGATTACACTCAAAAGAATAGAGGCAGATATGATACTATATGTAATCAAGTGTTAAAATATGCAGAATGTGGTTCAATTGATGAAAGTTTGTTGTATAATCACATTTCAGTTGCACACCTACAATATACAGTGAGCTACTATTTTCTCAGTTAAAATTCAAACAAAAGCTCATAATTTTCTATGGGAAGCTATGACACCACACTAAAGACATTAAGCAGGATTTCTTTCTGCATTTAGGTTTTCCTTTTATTTTAACTTCATTGAGCATCTTTGAACTTTTTAATTAAAAATGCAGTCATTATAGCCATGGGTAGTACTTTTTGGGGCAAATAGTAATTGTTTTCCCATTACCTACTTGCTCCTTAGATGTTATTTCAAAAATGCATCCTCAGGTGATACTGTTCTTGGGATTTTACTTTTCGAATCCAAATAACCGTAGCCTCTTTCCCTTTCTCCCCGTGAAATGCATCTGTTCGGAGCCCTGATGCCACAGAAAGAATTCTCAAGGTCTAGAGAAAATACTTCGTAAACTTTACAGCCAGCATCAGGCTTTGAAGAAGGGAAGACAAGTACAACTGGCTGAGGACTGTGTGCAGAGGACTTCTAAATTCCTTTTTCTGTTTGTAGTGCTGCAGATAAGTTTTTCCATGAAGCAATCCAACCCCTGTCGCTGTAAGACCTGTTTTTTTTTTTTAAACAAGTCAGTAAACTAACTGGACCTTCTGTCAAATCTTGTGACTCAGTATAAATGGGTGCAAATTTAACTTGACACGTTAATTTCTTTCTAGAAAACAATTTATATTCATAGAATCATGGAATCTATGGGAGTGGGAAGAGCCTAAACAGTCAGCCTGTCCAAACACCAATCTCGTGCTTGAATTGTTCATTTCAAAAGAAGTCTGTTTTCCAGAGCAGCTGCGCTGAGGTCCCAGAGTCAGATGTTTTGCATGTCCCCTGTCCCATCAGGGCAGTTCAGGATGAACATCACTCATTGGTGATTATTCTTGCTGAATGGTGTAGATAGCTTCTGAGTGATAGGTTGATAGTTTGTGAGGAATAGAGACTTTAAAAAATATACTACATATCAAGAAAGATGCAGTATTTTTATTTCTGTCTCCATATGAGGAGACCAAGGCTGAGCGAGACCAAATGAGCAGAGTTTGAATCCAGGCCAGTTGGGTTCCATACCTACACTCCTCTGATGCTCTTTCGGCCATACCACACTACTGGAATATTTTAACAAACCCAAGAAAGAATGGGAGAAAAATAAATTTTTAAAAAATAGATTAAAATGGATTGTTAACATGGAGAACTAGAAACTGATACATTTTTTTGATCACCCAATAGTTACAGGTGTCATACTCTGTATTTCTATATTTTTCTTTTCTCTATAGAAAAGACTATACTTCCAAAAATTACAGCATGTTTGTAGTTTTATTTTAAATCTCCACTAAATATGTGCAGATTTGAAAAATCTTCCTGCCAGCCTCCCATAAAACAAGAAGAGTATTTTCAAATCACAGGGCTGGAAAACTGACCGGAACAGAATAAATACATAAGCTGGTAGCCACATGGGAGGACATAAAGGCTCAAAAACCAGAAGCAGTAGCTAAGAGCCTAAGAGAATTTGTTCTAGCAGACAAGTGTTCAGAAAATGGAGAAGTTAAATCAAATAGATTGCTGTGAGTAGGAGATTAGGGAGTGATTAAAACTTGGGATGTTCAACAACTGCTTGGTGTAAGGTCTTGCCAGAAAGCAAGCTCGCACCTGCCCAGTGACCAGGAGAATTAACAGTCCTGGCTTAGGCTGCAGACAGGAGCAAGGAAGAGAAATCCGATGTCAAAATAAAGGCCTGATTAACAAGTCAAGCTGAATCAAGGTGAAATGACTAAACATGTTAGAGCCATACTTGTAACTTACCTCCCTATAGTTAGTCTCTATTCCCAAATCTTATACATGTGCACTGAAATATTTTTTACTGTGATCCATTATGTTAATTTTACATAAAACACGTGGAAGACAGATCCCAGAGAATATTACAGCAATGGAAAGGAAAACCAGGTTCATGGCTGGTGGCAACCAGAAGTTACCAACAGCAGCAGAGGAGGCTTCTGTTTGAGGGTATCTGATGTATTTTCATCCAAGAATTAAACAGAAGACCTACACGAGATTTTACTTTCTATCATTGGAGTTTATATTTGTTTCCTTCCAGTAACAGCTACTTCGTTCATGGTTGGCACATCCATCATTTAGCTGTGTTGAGCTCACCTGGGTTTTCCTTTTCCTTAACATTTTACATTTTGTTAAACAGGAAGGTGAAGAGAATAGAAAAGTAACCGTAATTAGTAACAGATATCTATATATCTACTAGAATTGATTAATGTTAACATTCAGCCATATTCACTTCAGATCTTTTAAATGTATAACAAAAAATAAAGATGAAGTTGAAGCTCCTTGGTTTCCTACCCAATACTAGTCCTCTCTCTCCTTCCCCAGAGCCAACCTCTGTCATGAATTCAGTAGGTGTCCTTTACCAAGGTGTTAGACCTGCATTATATATACATAGATACATCATAAAATATTGTCTTGTTACCTTTTAATTATTAATTTTTTATTATATTGTAGTTATTAATTCATACCTACATCATATTTTAGGTATGCATCTACAACTTTTTATTTTTCAGCCAATCTGTTTTGAGATCTGGTATTCTACATCGTTTAGAGTCTTCACGACCACTAGTTTCAAGAACTGCTTTTTTAAAAAAGGTTGATTCTCATCAGTCAAATGTTCCTATTAGATAATGAAAGATAGGGCACGTTTTCTCAGGACCTCTTGAGGCCATGTGCTCTGGGCCAGTCACACATGTTCAGCTCAGAATAAACCTTCTTAAGTTACTTTTTTAAAAAAAGGAAAAAAGGGTCATGAAAGATTAAGGCGATGAGTATTATGGACAAAAGGAAGACGTTAAATGCACTTCACAGAATATCACAAGGATCTCTGATATATCAAATTAAAAAGCACAACACTTAAAAAAATTGCAATGAGTACTATCCAGCCTAGATACTTTTGTTTTTACTTCATGGAGCTATTTTATTCAAATGAAAGTGCTTTGAAGATGAAAAACACATTTTTTTTTCCCTCCCAGAATTAAATCATTCCATCCCTCAACCTATAAAATTCACTCAAGTAGAAAAAAGTAAGTACTTAGATTCTTTCCTTTTTATGGAGTTTCAGCTTACTTATGTTAGGGTTTGTTTCACTTTTCTAGCCTTATTTCTTGTCACAGTTTGTAACTTCCTTACACCGAAAGATAATCTTTGTCCACCTCTTCAATCATGCAGAGTAGTGGTCTGGAGAGAGGGCTCATTCACCTTATTTGTCTTGCGGTTTCCTCTCATTATTTCATTGCAAGGCAATATTTTAAAAGACCTCATGCTGGTGAATAGAAGTTGACATAGAAGAGCATAACAACTTTCTTGGAGTCTCAAGGTCTGTGATGTAAATACCCCAGTTTGTTTATAAAAGGTTTTCATAATCCATTGTATAAATATGCATATTTACATAATTCCCAAAACTTGCGCTTCGAAGCCACAATCCTTCCAGTGTTATCTGTTAGTAACCAGTCACATGTGAATGTGGGTCTGCAAGCTGGAATTCCAACAGATCACGTTGTCATTTTCAAATTTGGTGAGAACTGGAACTCAGAGGACAGACTTCCCCCATCTTGCTTCAAGAAAACATCTGCAGGATGTCATCCGCTTTGGAGCTTTGATCAACTTGACCTCTGTGGAATTATACCAGCAGGAACTGAAGTGAGATGAACGTTTGTGGGCACTGAACTTTAAACTTGTCCTTCTAGGTAGTGTTTGCAATTCCTTCTGTGATGCACTTTTTGTTTTGCCCCCCAACTTCTGACCAAGGTCGTGGGTATTTCAGTGAAAATAGATTGTTGGACATATGGAGGGTATTTCCTCTATTTGAGTGGTTTCCAGTGGTCTTGATCTACCCTCACGTGGGGCCAAGGAGCTTAGGGAGAAAGGGAGAGAGGACTTAGAGAGAGCCGGGGAGAGTACTGCCAACCGTTTGAGTTTTGCTTAACTTTGACTTGGAGGGGTGAGTGGGGCACCTGAAGGAAACCTCTCTGGGTATTTCAAGATGCCCACCTGTGGCTGACACCAAAGAACAAGGATACCCAGAGACCCTGTGACCAAGCCCTCTGCTAGGCCTTGCCAGGTCACTTTATTTGGCGCTCTATAAATTTCCCCAAGATGAATCCTTTTTGACCTTTTGCCTCTGCAGCGTAGGTAATTTGCTGGTATCTTCTAGGCTTTTCAATTCAACAGAACAGTCTTCTCTTGGCCCTTAGCAGATTTTCATTTCTTACTATATAGGATTTTTTTTGTGGGTTACCTTTTCTTATAGCTTCTTTTATTGTAATTTGTTTTACTAATGTTTTCCCTGCATTTTCATTTTTAAGAAAGAGTAAATAGAGAACAGTAAGAATAAGGGAAAGAATTTCAAGCAAGGGGCAGGGGGCAGATGCCATCTTTCCGCCAGTGAGGTCTGCCTGTCAGTAGATCGCTCATTTCAGTTTCAGATGATCCCCTTGACCTTGAAGACAGCCCTCTGGGAAAAATTTTTAGTCTTACACCTAAAATTATTATTCTTGGCAGCTCAGTGTGGAAAGAGGCTAAAACATTCCCTCTGGGGAGCTGTAACCCCAGCCCCAAAGATGGCTTAGTGGGGCCTATAACACTCTCTTATCTCCAGATGATTAAGTTTGTCAATTAAAATTCTTGATTTCTCATATGCATGACTTTCTCACACTGAGGTGGCGGGCAGGGGTGGGGAGGAGACGCTGGGTATTCTCCTACCCTCTAGACCCACTTTCTCCTCTTCTCCTTCTATTCAAATCTGTCCTTTGTAAAATTCAGTATAAACGAAAGTATATCCTCAAACCAGGTAACCACACAAAGACCAGACCAACTTGTGCCTTGATACCATCATCATCATCATCATCATAAAACATTTATCAAACACCTCTTTGCAGGACCCCTACTGTACAAAGAAGTATAAGATGCAATCCTTGCCCCTAAGGTGTCTCTGACAGCATGTGACCACGGGACATGCATGTATTTGCATAGAATGAAAAATAAATAGCTTTAAAGAGAATGATGTGGGTAATAAATACTGTAGGAATTCAGGAAAGGGAGCGAAGACTGGAGCCTGGGGTCGACAAAGATGATCTCATTAAAGAGGCAGGATTTGGGAAACGGATGGGTTGAGATTAAGAGAGGGAAAAGCGTTCATGCTTCCAAGGATTGTTGTGGGAACAAAGACTTAGAGGCAAGAGGGAGCCTGAAGTGTCTGAGGCCAGTACATGGGCCAGAGCTTGGTGCTGAAGGTGTGTTTTACCAGCAGGGTGAGGACTGCCTCCTTTCTATAGTGCTGTATAATGTCCAGGCCATTTGGTGTACCTGGGGATATTAAATAACAATGTCTGGGGCTTTGACAAGGAAATAAAATCGACCTTTTGTCTTCTGCCTGGGTTATTTAGAGCAGTGTGTTTTTAGGTTGGAAAAGGTTGAGGGTTGTATTTATTTTAGCTTACTTATTCTTACTTATTCTGGTAACACTATACTTTTTTTCATGTTTTGAAATTAATACGTTCAGTAGTATGTATGTATTACATACTGGAAAATTCACTCTTTTTGACATAGTATTTTTTGAGTTTTGACAAATGCATACAGTCATGTAACCACAATCATAATCAAAATATCGAACAGTTCCATCACCCAGAAAACTCCCTTGTGCCCTCTGTAGGAGACCGTTCCCCTCACCTCCAGTCTCTGGCAACCACAGATCTATTTTCTGTCCCTACAATTTTGCCTTTCCCAGAATGTCATAAAAATTGAATCATACATCCTGCAGTTTCGGAGCCTGGCTTCTTTCACTTAGCGCAATACATCTGAGATTCATCCATGCTGTTGCATGTATCAGTGGTTCATTACTTTCTATTGCTGAGTACCGTTCTATTTTATAGATGTACCAAAGTGTGTTCATCCATACGTAAATTGAAGGACATTTGGGTTGTTTCTACTTTTTTGGCAATTACAAATAAAGCTGTTAAAGCATTCACTATAGATTTTTGTATGAACTTAAGTTTACATTTCACTTGTATACATACATAGGAGTGAGTCTTACTCCTAAGTATATGACTGCTGGGTCATATAGCTGTATGTTTAGTTTCATAAGAAACTGCTCAACTGTTTTCCAAAGTGACTGTGTCATTTTGCATTCCCACCAGTAGTGTATAAAACTTCCAGTTTCTCTGCATCCTTGCCAGCACCTGGCATTGTCATTTAAAAAAATTTTTTAGCCATTCTGATAGATGTGGGCAATGTCTTATTGTTGCTTTAGTTTGCATTTTAGTTTGCATGATGTTGAGCATCTTTTCATCAAACTGGTAAGTTTTAAATTCTATCACAACTACAAATAATCATTCCGCTACAGCACTGGTGCTCAACCAAAATCAATTTTGCTTCCCACCCCCTAGGAGATATTTGGCAATGTTGCAAGACATTTTCAGTTGTCACAATTGGGGGCATGTTACCAAGAGTGAGTAAAGGCCGGGAATGCTGCTAACCATCCTACAGTGTACAAGACAGCCCCAAAAGCAGTTCATTCCAAAGTAGTTAGTAGAGCCAAGGCTGAGAAACTCTGCTCTAGAGGGTTGTCAAAAAGATTCAGACATGGGCCACTCTGAAAACTACGGGAGCTCTTCATGTCATATTACATTTATAGTAAATAAAAATTGACTTTGAAAACAAGTTTCCAGGTGATCATAAACTTTTTTTTTTTTTTTAGCTGCCAGTGTGTTCTTGGGTCATAGATTCATAGCCCTCAGCTTGTTACTAGTCCTGGTGATCTCTCTCCAAAGGTTTAGACACACACTGTCCTGTGTATTTGGTCCTCCTTTGATGTGAATTAATGTCACATCATTGAGGTTTTCCTTTGTGACTGGATTTATTTAGTGGTGAGACTTTGTATTATCTAACTTTGGCCCAAAGTAAGTTATATTTGCATCATAAATCCTTGAAAGTGGTTACAGTTTATTACCAGAAAGGCAACTCACTCACTCTCTCTGAATCTCAGTTCCTGTGCTGTGAGACCAGACACTAAGAGGGCAGCTGGTCTCTGAGGCCATGTGGCGCTCTTGCATGCTTAGATTCCCACCAAGACCCCTGGGTGCTGCTCTGCTATCCAACAACATGATGAAATTGTTCATGTGCCACTTGTTGGCACTAAAGATATATATTTATTTGAGAACCCTTGTCTCCAAACACCCAAAAAATAAATTTTAAGAGATAATTAGCAAATAAACAAGACTGCACAATTTGCCTAGGAAGAATTTGGCTTCCTTTGACGACTCATTACAGATTCCAGTCATTTTTAGATTTAAGTGTTTGCTTAAGTTCAGAAGTGGCACCATTTCTAGTCCCTGTTGGTGACCCCAGAAGTTCATCTTCAGAATGGTTATAAAAAGAGCAGGAAGGCAGAAAGACAAGTGACCATCTACTTGCTATAGCCAAATACTGCTCTGAAATTTTTCTTACCACCAATGCAAAGTAATAACTTCATTTAACAAGTACTTGCCATGTGTCTACTCTCATCTCAGCACTGTGCCAGAGACCTTGGTTGACACCAAAGAAGACCAGGATACGGCACCTTTCCTTCCCGAGCCTGTCTGGCACAGGGAAAGAATCACCCTGAAATCGCTGGACTGTTAGCTAATGATTTACAAAGCCTGTCACTCCTGGGAGGTGTGTGTCCCTAGAGCTGGCGCCTGCACACAGCAGGCCCTGAGTAAACATCTCATTGATGAAGTGATGGAGCACTAAGCAGTGCTTCTTGAACTAGAGGACCAGTTTCAACATTTCTAAGCCATGGAGACCGATGCTCTGGTAAAACACAATAAAAGTGTGCTTGGATGTCACAACAATGCCAAATTGTTATGCAAAGATTTAAGTGCTTTATCTTAAATTCTGTGGTTATTTGATTGTAGACTTATTATTTAAAAAAATAAAAAAAAAAAATTAAAAAAACACTCCACAGACCAGCACTGGTCACAGACCACGCTTCGGCAATAGAAGAAAAGAGGACACACTCTGCCTGAAATGATCAAGGACGTGTGAACCAGGCCAGGCGCAGTGTGGCTCACACCTGTGATCCTAGCACTTTGGGAGGCCATGGTGGGAGGATCGCTTGAGGCCAGGAGTTCGAGATCAGACTGGGCAACATAGCAAGACCTCCATCTCTACAAAATAATAAAAAATTTTAAAAAGGATGTGTGAATCCACAATTCACACTTATTGCACCCACTAAGTCTGGGATTTGATGCAAATAAGATATTGAAACAATCAGAATGACTCCCCCTCCCTAAACCCCATCCAGACCTAATTTTGCTTCCCCAAATCCTCTCCTTCCCAAATCTGTTTTCTGTGCAGGTATTGCATGAGGGAAGAAATAAAGGCAGAAAGGAAGAAAGAAGAAAGGCAGATGTGGGACCCTGGGGTGGCGATGCCCATCAGAGAGAATGCCAGAGGTGCTGTCAGCAGCACATGGTCACTGCCCCTTGGCTCGACTCATCCAGGCCACCTTGCAGTTACTCATTCGTGGACTCTGATCACACCTCTGTTAGCTGAGATTTTTAGGCTGTAGGCGCTCATGACTCCCTGATTAGTCACTGGGCAGTACCTGTCATATAACATCACACTCAGGCCACTCTCTGAAGGGGTTCCAGCCCCTGACCTACAGCCTAATGGTTTTCTAATTGGTGTTTCTAGCTCACTGAAGCATCCCATTCACAGCAATCAAAGGCTCCTCTGCTCCCCTCCCACCTCACCCCCGCCCCTGCCAGCTCAGGTCACCACAAGGTGGTTGTGACTTTCTTTTCCTCTCGGCGTGTGGCCAACTCAGAGGGACCTAGCGACCTAATGAGGAGTCACCTGCCACCTCCCCTGAGCAGCCCTGGTGTTCAGCTCTCTGTGGAAAGCATTTTATTTTAAGAAACAGCAAACTGTCCTTGTAAGAACTCTTCCACAGCTTGGGATGAAACTTCAACGTAAAACAAAGTGCCTGCTGAAAAAAGACAGGAATAAGAGGTCAGCATTGTCAACTTTATGGCCAGCCAGACTCACTGAAAACATGACGTGCAAAAATTCCCTCTGTACGTCTCAATATTTTTGCAGAGGGTGCTGAATATTTTGTAGGACATGATAACAGAGAAATTTCTCTGCTAAGTGAGCCATTATTTAAACCATTCTCATGAAAGGATATGAAAAGGAAATATTCGCCTAGGTCACTGATGACCTAAAGGAAATATTAGACTTAGGTCACTGATGTGATTTTAGTGATAGTATCGGCATTGCATTTTTTTTAATTACTCAAGAAGATAGGAAATTAATTTGACCTAGAAACAAAGTTGTCGTATAGAGGCACTAAACTTGGTGCTTCCTGACACTTTGACATGAAACTCTGAGTAAACAATATTAAAGTTGAATGACATTATTTTGAGAAACAGTTACTGGAATCGCCTCTCAGCTGTTCTTCCCACCTTCGCTGTCTTCCGACTTCCATCTACCCTGCATATTAAATTAATCTTCCTAAAATACTCCTCTCGTATCGTATCCCCCCTCTTGCTCACAAATCTGCAATGACAGCCAATAATGTATCTCTAAGAGTCAGTGCCTTGTAGAGCAGAAGGAACCTCAAGCATGCCATCCAGTCTCCTTATTTGCAGAGCAGAGGCGTGAAGGACCAGAAAAGGTGGCTTACTCGTGGTCAATCGGCCAGGAATTGACAGAAATAACAACTAGAACTTCAAATCCAGGACATAGGGTTTTTGTCTGCCTTAATTCCTCTGATAAGCTTTCAAAGCACAATTTGACCCCACATTCCTACAGAACACTGTTTCTCTCTCTGAGCTCTGAGCTCCACCTCCCTGCTGGGCATAGACCTTCTCCAACCCCTCCTCCAGCCCTTGGTGTCTGCTGGACCTTCCACTATAGTAAAAGGTCCCCACACTCTTCCCTACTCTTCACCCCACTTCTCCAAGAAGCCCAGCCCAAGGACTCTAATGCTCTTTTCCCAGCTCCTCCTGTACTTACTGTGTATAGTTCATGGGTAGCATTCAGTCACATACTGTTTTGTTCATTAAGTGTTGCTTGGGTCTTTTCTTCTTAGTTAGCATCATGGATTCATGGGAAATTAGAGGTGGAAGGTATCTAGAAGTCCTCCAGTTTGACACCATAGCTGTTACACGATTGTCCTGTACCACCTTGCTGACAAGCTCTCCCAGACACCAAGAAGGAGAAAATTAAGACCTGACCCCAAACTGCCCATTCCAAATTGGACGATTCTGCTAGTCAGATAGCCCTTCTTTATGTTGAGACAAAAATCTCCCTCCCACCAATCTCCACCAAAATTGACCTTGCTTTTGTCCCCCAGGTTGATACAGAATAAATCAAATCCCTCTTCCATATAGCATCTTTTCATATATTTAAAGACAATTTTTGTGTATCCTCCCTTCTCTTAGCCACTTCTCTTTCCCAGGAGTCTCCCTTCCAGTTCAAATCATCCCATCCATCCTATTCTGCCCATGACATGGTTTCCACATGCTGCACATGCCACTCTTAAATTATGGTCAAAAAATGTTGAATACAATACCAAAAATTTGAACATAGGACAATAATCTGTTGAAGGCTGGGTAGAGTGGCCCAATCACCTGCCTTGTCCTAAATACTACACCTCTATTAATGCATCCTGCAACCTCACTAGCTTTCTAGAGGTCACATCACACTGAGGATCCACCATGAGCTCATCAAAACCAAGATTGATCATCAAGGTACATCCTCCCTCTTTAGTATGTGTGCAATTAGATTTTCAGATTTTTTGCAGAATGTTGCATTTATTCTTGTTAAAATAAGATCTTTTCTCTTTGATTCAATGAGTCATTATGGAATGCGTTGGAACTCGATGAGAAACAAGGAAGAATCAGATGTTGGTCCTTCATCAAAAAGTGCTTCTAATAGGTAAGGTAAGACATCCATAAAGAATTTTATTCTAATACAAACATTAATGTGCTTTTAATGAATCTCAGTTCCAGTACCATGGGCATTCAGAGAAAAAGAAATTGCTGTGATCTGGGGAGAGAGAGGATAGAAGGCCTCATGGAGAAGAGGTAGGATTTTAATATACCAAAGTTATGGGAAAGAAATTCTCCATGACTAGAACAGGATGGGCAGAGATATAGAGAATCAAAGAATAGAAACTACAGCTCAGAGAGGTGAAGAGCAGAAATCTTGAGTTTCACTGATCTCTCTGGTTCCAATCCAGTCTCCTGGGGTCCTTCCTTGCTTACCTCCCTCCCCTGTTTGCATATCCCTTCTTCCACAGTGAGGACTCTGGCTTCCAATACATCGACATATTTACTCATTTGCTCAGTTCTGCAACACCCATTGCCACCTTCATGTACTACACAAAACAAACCCATTAAAAGGAGTTCAAGATTTGCTTGCAGTTCTTTTCGTTTGTTTGCCTGGACTGAGAGTCCAATAATTAAAGTACTATGTTCAAAAATTACTTGGATTAATTCTCCCCCTCTCATACCCTTATTCAGCATGGTGGTTATTCTTTTGAAATACATCTGGGTTCATTTGTTTCTATGTGCATTAGGTTTGAGTTTTTTTCCCTTTATCTTTCTTGACTTGACTTTATTTTTTAAATATGTAGAACATTCACACGCTTGACTGGAGACTTTACTTTGTACATCTTTAGTAGCTTACTACAAACTGGACCATTCATAATGTGCAATAGTAGTTGTTTTTTGATTGACTAATTACTGATTAGATAGTTGGAAATTATGTATGACAGAGATGACCATTATTGAGGGGGTTTTACATGGAGGTCCTGTAAGCTCACGCCTTTGATAGCCAATCATGACAAAATCTGATGTGCACAAAAAGCCTCAAGCTATCCAAGGTGCTCCATCTGGGATGCCATTCAATGGTACCCTGGAGAAATCTGTCCCGGGGATCTGTCCTTGATGTAGTGGTACCTGCTGAAAGATTTTTAGAAGCAGCGCCTGCACAATAAACTATCTCAGATGACTGCTGCTCCTTCTACTGTGGGCAAGGCTACAGGAAAGAAGAAAAGGTTAACCCTCTTTAGAAGCTAAAACAGACCTGTGCGTTTCTTGGGTGCAAATAGGACACCTATTTTTGAGAAACCTGGCAACTGAAATGAAGCCAAGTTGGCCTCTCCATGGAAAAGAGATAAAAAAAGACATGATTCATTAAACAAATAATTCTAAGAAAAAAGGCCTTAGTTAACACAGAGTCTATTTGTTTTATTTTTAAATTATATTTATCAGTCACTGTAAATATAATCATTAACAGGTTATTTACATAATTGCCTATAACATGCAAACCCAGGGCCAAAAGACAAACTACTTTTCTGAGAGTCAAAGATAATACCTTGAAATGACAAAGCGGTTTTTCGCAGGAAATTCGGATGCAGTTCCATACACTGAGCATGATCTTCCTCCTTTCTTCTCCATGGGGCAGAAGAAAACACGTGCAAGTTCATAGGCAGCCTCTCCGAATGTGCTTTGCCAAGGGCAAAAGTAGCACTGCATCGGGGGTTGGGCTGCTTGGCTGGATCCCAAGGCGGCATCTCAGCCCAATAGCTTGGGGGCTACTGCGATATGAACCCTTTAGTAGTTCATCTGGTATCCAGGCTTCTCCGTAAAGCCCTCAAACCATCTCATTGGAGAGGGGAATGCAGGTGGAGAACTGGGTAAACTTCTCTCCTTTGAATGTTGAAAAACACATTTCTGACCTCCTGATGCAATTAGAGGGAAAAGAGAACTCATCAACATTTTCCGTTTTTACCCAAACCTGGTAATATAAGATAAGATCTCCAATCTAGAGATGAACTGGAGTCACAAGGAGATTAAATGCCTAACCCCAAATCACAGCATGAGGTCTAAATCTAGATATTCTGTGCTGTTTTTTAATCTCTTATTCTGTATGTCCTTAAATAAAAGCTATAGAAGGAGTCATTTATTGATCACATATTGTGTGCAGGGCAAGGTGCTAGATGCAAATGTAACAAGAAGCATTTGACATGGTATATCAGTTATATATTGCTGCGTGATAAACCACACCAAAATTTAGCTTAAAATGACAACCATTTTATTTGCTCAGGATTGTTGTGGGTCAGCAGTTGGGCTGGGCTTAGCTGGTGGTTCTTCTGCTGGTCATGCCTAGAGTCACTCATGCTGTGGAGGTCATCTATCTGGCAGTTCAGCTAGAGTTGGGTCTAATACAGCCTCATACAGAGGTTGGAGGTTGGCATAAGCTGTCAACTGGGTCTCCTGTTTCTTCACATGGAGGCAGCATTTGGAAAGGGCAAGCCTAAAATGGAAACATAGCTTCTTCTTATATCACGTTCTTATAGCCCATTGGCCAAAGCAAGTCACAGGGCCAAACCCAGAGTCCCCATGGGAGGAGACCACTAAGGGCATGGAGGTGGAACTCACTGGGGACAATTGCTGTGGTAATCTACCACACAGAATTTTGTAAAAAGATGGGCTATATGTGTTAAAAATCAAAGCCACAGTACAAGGCTTGCTCAGGCTTCTCAAGGCCAGGCCAGGGCTCTCTCTCCCACCCGCCTTCTCTCTGTCCTCACCAGGCTAGCTCCAACACCCTGGTTAGTGTGCCACTCACATCAGACCTCAGTTCACTCAGACGCCTATGAGATGTAGAGATCTTGTCTCCTAATCGCTGAGCCTAGCATCCCTTCTGTTCCTAACCAGCAATCCTAGTTTGTTTGTTTTATTTTTGTTTTGTTTTAACTAGCTTAAAAATATAGTAAAATAAAATACATACCTGGTAAAAAATCTAAATAGTACATATTATAGAATAAACAACTAAAAATAAAAGTTCTTCAACCCCATCTTCATAATCTACTCGTCTAGATTTTACTTCTGAAGACATTCCAGCATTATCTGGGCTTTCAAATCCTTCTCATTTCCCACTTAGAACTCCAAAGCTATAGGAATTCTTTGTATCTGCAAAAGTGGGCAGGGATGGAGTGGGCTGTTCAGCCTGTGGAGATGTTCTGTAGTCTCCTGGTTAATCCCTTCCAATTCGCTGTTAAATCTGTATTTCTTAACTTCAGAACTCTGGAGCAAGGGGTCACCACCATCACACTGGAACTGCTTCCCTGGGGGCTGGTGACTAACTGCCCTGTGGCTTCTGGTGCTGGTACCGTGCAGCACTGAGTGATGCTTCTGCGCCCTCGTGAGCACAGCCCTGGAGTTCCTCAGTAGGCAACCCTTGAGCTGCAGTGGCCAGAAGGGGGTTCTAAGGTGTCACATGGGGAGTATCATTGATCCCAGGTTTCTGCCACCTAGGCATACCTTTTCATCGCACATTCCAAATTAGGATTGCATTTTCCCCATCAAATAGAGCACAATTAACCCATTCCATTGGCATAGTATACACACACTCTAAAGAGCTAAACATCACACCCCAGAGCAAGCAGGTACAGGACAGGGTGCCGAGAGATCATGCACAGGTGACAAGCAGCAGGAACAGGCAGGTGGACGTGCAACCGCTGTGGTGTGAAGACTGTACTTCCAATGGACTGTGAACAATGGTGTTGGCAGAAATTGAGAATAGTAATGATGACCGTGGCCTCTCAGAACAGCGTGGGGCCTGCAGAAGGGGAGCAGCCGTGCCTGGACACAGGGGGAAGAGGAACCCAGAGCAGGGCAGAACAAATGCCATTTTCTCAGCCACACTAACCGATTTTTACCAACTCCCCTATGCTCAGGAAATTAGTATCATGATCATCCCCACCAGAAGTACAGGTTACGTAGGTACATGAAATGCATATGCATGATGTAAAGTATTCTTCAATTAATTGCAGTAAACTGCAATCCTCATTCAATAAGAGTGGCTTCAGTAATCTTATCAGATCTTTTTCATTGTCTTCCTAAAGTCCCCGATTAGAGAGCTCCTATAATATCACTGGAGGGAAATGTGTGGGCTATGCAGAGACTCTCCACATATTGCTGTCAAGATGCTGATGGCCACAGAGGGCAAGGTCCAGCCAGCCTCTCTCTTTGCTGAATCTTGCTTTCATGTGGCTTATTTCCGCCTGTTCTCGGGACACATCGTACTTCCGAGAAAAGTCAGAACTCACCCTTTCTAGGAAGAGCCTCATTCCCTCCCCCGACCCTGCCACATACCTTTTATCAAAACTACAGCAGCTCAGAGTATCTTCCCCCCCTTTTCCTTCCATTCCACCTTCTATGCCCCAATCTCTTTTTGAGATAATATTTATTATTATTACTCTCACCCCATAATCTCATTTTTATTTTCCTCTGGGTTCTGGGAGAATTTCCCAATCTCGTCGTCTGCCCCGCTGATCTACACTTCTGTGGCAGCCAGTGCCTCCACTGTGGTTTGCAATTTGGCAACCACATTTTTCTTCTCCCTGCTGCCCCTCCTGCTCTCAGATGTGGACTCCTCGAGGCTGCTTGGACTGTTTCCCTGGCTGCAACGGTCTCTTAGGTCTTCTTGAAAACACACATTAGAACTTTGTTGCCCCGAGTCTATTTCATGGGGAGCCATGTGCTCCATTCCCGGGATAGGCTCCTGTCTTCCCGGAGAACCTCGAGTCTTCCCTGTCTGATGCCTCTGTCTGAGCTGAGCCTTCCAGAGAGAGAATGATGCGTGTCCTCCCTCTGCTATTGGGACTTGAGGGGCAATCTTTCAAAATCATGGGGCCACCTGTTTGAATTTTTTGTTTTTTTAAAGCAAGTGAAGAGATTGACTCTGGTGTCACTCTGCTAGGTCAGAGGTCTGGCAGCCTCTGCAGAGAGGGATGGGAGGGAAGAGAGGAAGGAAGGAAGGCACTACCATAGGCCCTCAGGCAGGGGCTTTGCCTACATGCCTGGGGTCCCTGTTCATGCTCACAGCAGCAAACATGCTTTGCCTGATGCAGTTGTCATCTGAGAAATCAGCCCCCCCGTTCCCTGACTCTGCCCGTCACAGTGTCCACTGCAAGTGCTGGAGCTGCCAATAACTGCTCCCCGAAGACCCTAGGGTGCTGGTTGAATCTCAGCATATCTCCCCCTCCCTGGCCTGCCCCCACCCAGAGCCACCCACCTGCCCAGCCCTGACCCTCAAATTTCGTGGATACTGTAAAGTCTAAGGCTCTTCCATTTCCCGAATAGGTGGTGCCTTTAAATGTGTGTGTAATAAGATGGGGAGGGGGGAAAATTATATTTACCAGAATTCCTCTTAGGGAGTGCACTGTATTTGGAAGAAGTATTAATAACTGGACAAGCTGCTTGGTAGAGTGGATGAGACTCCAAAGCCGTGGTCTTATTATTAAAGGTGACAGCTTAACTGCAGGCCCCGACACAGGGAGAGGGATCTGCTTTGCTCCTGAGAAGTAGCAGAGAGAGGCAGAGAGACAGAGAGAGGAAAAGGAGAAAGAGAAGTCGTGGATGGTGGAAACCCATGCCCTCTGAGAGGTCACCAACTGCATGACCTTCACATCTTCAGTCCAGGCAGAATTTCTCAATGTCAACACTATTGACGTTTTGGGTAGAATAATTCTTTGTTGCGGGGGACTGTCCTATGCACTGTCACTTCCCTGGGCTCTACCCACTAGATGCCAGTAGCACTCCCCGTCCAGTTGTGATAACCAAAAATGTCTCCAGACTTTGCCAAATGACCCCCGGGAGGCAAAATTGCCCCAGTGGAGAACTACTGAGCTAAGACAACTGAACTCATGAAGTGCGTGATATGAGCGAATTCTTTGTGAAAAGCGTTGAAGGGTTTGCATTTCTGGCCAGGCTGATATGGGGCTGATCAGAGGCTGCCTGAGGGATGGAGGGGCCAGAGGCAGACGGGATCGTGAGAATATAAACCCCAGGAATTTGCAGATATGCTGGATAGGGCTTTGAAGTTTTCCAGGCTGTGGTCTCTGGGGGCAGGGAGTTTGTCTGATGTCTGCGTTGCAGAGTCAGTCCTGGACCAGCTCGTCCCTTCCTTTAATCTGGTCGTGTCTGTGCTATCTGTGCTATAGACGAAAGAGATTCCTCCATGTTCCTGGCACATGGTGGTCTGTCTTCCCTAATTTCAAGCTTTGAGACAGGCTGTTCCCATTTTTTAATGGGAATCTGAGAGGGAGCTAGAAGTCACCGCACCCAGAAGTTCTCCCATGAACCAATATTTCCACACCAGCTTTGAGCCTCCTCCGTTAGGCAGAGGCACTAGTGGCATTTTTGCGGATGCAAATGATGAGTGTCAGGTGGGAAGACAGGTACGTGGTAGGACCTCGGGACAGTTTTTTTCAGGTTCAAATGGAGCAATACTCTGGTGGCTTCCTTCAATATAGAAAACTTCTGGGGCCAACTGCTTGCTTTGTTTTTTGTTTTTGTTTTTGTGTTTTGGTCTAGGCTGTCAATGCTGAACTCCCAGGGGTCTGGGCCTTCTGCCCATGTCCCCCCAGCTTCTGATCCCTTCTCCCATGTGAACATTGGGGCTACTTTGTTCTGCATGGTGCTCACCTATTTTTTTTTTTTTTTTTTTGAGAGAGAGAGAGTACCAAGATCCTTAGAATTCTCCCAAATCACTTCCTTCCCTCCTTTTCTGCCAGATTCCTATTCTCTACCAGATGCCTAAACTCATTAGGGCTTGAAGCATTGAGAGTGTTTTCCAGCTAATTCACATCTAATCAGCACGTACAGAACGGAGCAGAGGCTAGAACAGAACGGTGAGGAGGTGAAGACCGTGACTCCACCCTTTCTTGAGAAATTATTGTATGTCCTCCGACAGCAATGTCCGCTTTTGAAGATTAAGAAACTGAGGTTCAGAGAGATTAAATAACTTGCCTACTGTCACAGTGTTAATGACAGCGAGCTGACTGCAAACCATTTTTTCTCATTACAATATTCTAAAATGGCGTGAAAGAGGGAGGCATCAGCTACAATTTTGTGGGTTTTGGTCACAGCTAGCACACATTTATGGAAGAAGCGTGCTTTTAAAAATGAGGTTGTTATTTTCAAAATTCTAACCTTCAGATAGAGTCCTAAAAGTAGAATTTGGAGTCAAAGGTGATGAACATTTTTTCAAGTACATATTGGTGGTCCTACTGCCAAATCCCTTCTTTCAAAATCTTTGCCACTTTGACAGGTAAAAATACGGTATTTTGTCATTTTATTGTGCATTCTTTCTTTATCACTAAGGTTGAACATTCATATTTATTGGGTGTCTGCACTTCTGTTTGTGTCCTTTGTGTTGCTCTTTTTTCTTAATACTTGGTGAGAGTTTCTTGTAAAATAAGGATATTGACCCCTTATCATAGTGTTAAAATATTTTTGCCAGTTTGTCATTTGCTTTTTTATTATTAGTGTTTCTTTCTATACATGAACCTCATTCTTTTTCATAATAATTCACTCTATTGATGTGGTACTTAGAAAGTACTCAATTTGGATATTTTCTTCTACTTTGAAGAGTCATTTTGTTTTCATTTTATGCTAATCCATCCGTAATGTTTGTGAGGCTATAATCTTAATCTTTTACAAATAAGCAATTTTTCCATCACTTTTTGAGTCACCTGACTCTTCCCCCATCGGTTCCTTTATCAAGTACTTTCGTGGTCTTGGGTGTCTTTTAGGTTAACTGTTCTGTTCTATCTGTCCATTTATCAATATCAATGCCTATGCCCACAGCAGAGTGTTTTAAAGTAGCTTTCCCAACTCCTTTAATATTTAAGGATCCTTTCTCTCCCCATTATCCTTTTCTAACTTTCTGAGCTCTGCTAGCATGTTTATTTTTCCAAATGAAGTTTAAAATCTTTACATCATTTTTAAAGAGAAGAACAATCCCATTGTTATTTCAATGGAGGCTGGCTGTATTAATTACCTGCAGCTCCCCGCCTCCCCCCCCAGCCTACTCCCCTGCTCACTCTGTCTTTGCCTGGAATGCCCTTCTCTCCCCACCCCACTGTGTCACCTGGGTAAGCTCAGCCACTGACTTTAATTGCCTAGTCTCATCTCTTCCACCTTCCCCTCCCCCTGCTCCACCCCCTCTAAACTGTGAGCTTCTCAGGAGCAGAAGCAGCATCTTCTTCTTGTCCTCCACCCAGCAGCCCAACATCCACCAAAAGTGTTGAATAAAAGAAAAGGTCAAAGTGGAGCAAGGTGGAGGCAGATGGGGGAGGTAAGCTTCAGCCTGGCTCATTTTTTTTTTTAAAGACGGAGTCTTGCTCTATTCCCCAGGTTGGAGTGCAGTGGCACTATCACAGCTCGCCGCAGCCTCCAACTCCCAGGCTCAAGCGATCCTCCCGCCTCAGCCTCCTGAGTAGCTGCTAGGACGACAGGCACCTGCCACCACGCCTGGCTAATTTTTTTATTTTTTGTAGAGATGAGGTCTCATTATGTTACCCAGGCTGGTCTTGAACTCCTGGGCTCAAGCAATCCTCCTGCCTCAGCTTCCCAAAATGCTGGGATTACACAAGCGTGAACCACCATGCCCAGCCCAGCCTTGATCTTGAAGTCAGAGCCTTGGCCTCAGGGAGCTTAAGCTGGGCCTTCCTGAACTCAGAGCCCCCAGAGGCCCCATGATGATCTGCACAGTCTCTTCAAAAGATTCCCATCAAATCTCTGCCTCACTCCAACCTTCTGCAGAACTACTGTGACACAACCCACGTTCAAGGGATATGAGATGATTTCTGGTAAGGATCCAAGCCAAAGACTTATGGAACTGAATTTTAATTTTGACAGCACAATGTGCGAATAAACATCATCATGCTTCATTGCTCTAAATCTGTTGCTAAATTCATTGCTTCTCTTCGAGTCAGAAGCCCAATAAACAACTTCCATAATGTTCCAATAACTACTTTGACTGTCATTTCAGATATTCTGAATGATTCATAGACTCTTTCTACTGATCCCAACCACAAAAGTACTTTCCATCAAAAGCATTAAACCTAAAAATCCGTAACTAGGGTCATCGGAAATAGTTGAGAAAATAGCTGAAATTAGCAGCAGCAGGACTTTGGAGGCAGCATCTTTCTATTTGGCCATCATGCGCGCTGAGGTGGGGTTGTATCCTTGTTTCTGTATCTGCCTTTGTATCGCTTCCAATTTCAAAGATGTGGGGAAGGTCTTGCTCTTGAAATTGAGCGACTGTCTCATTGGACTTGAGATAGAAAGGGACTGTATTCTCTTTCATTATGCCCTCAACCAAAGATGCTTAATTCGTCCTGGGGAAACTAGCAAAACCCCTTCTAAATCTGCACGCACACCCTGCATTAGGAGGTAATCAGTGGGGCAGTCCCTCATATGTGTGTAGGAGTGCTAAGTTTTCAAATCTGTACCGAGCTTTTATAAACAGACTACTCCATGGTCTGGCCCTATATCTAGGCAGAGCAGGGCACTGCCTGAGTGGTAAGATTGAGAATATGCTGCTTACGTTTGTCGCCCAGGCCCACACGCCCACACCCAACTGTCGCGGAACCCGAAATTTCTACCATTAGAGTTCCTACTTTTGGTAGAGGCAGAGGGCTTTAAGAAAACCCTTGCTCAAATACAAATATAACAGGCAAGAATTGTTCTATGACACCCAGTTGCAAGTGGCATCGTATTCCTTTATTTTTCTATTGCAAATTAAAAAGAGTTAGGGCTTATAAGGAGTAGAATAGGGAAAGGGAAAATAATCTTTTATAGTGGGGAAACCTGCAGACATCACCTTAACCAAGTGACAAGGGCTGACATATTGGTCATGGCACGTGGGTATCATGTCACTTCCGATGTGACATGATGAGAAGGGGACTTCACCCTGTGCCATTCTTTCCCAAATCCCATAACTCTAATCTAATCATGAGGAAAATATCCACAAACCCAGTTTCAAGACAGTCCACAAGGATAGCTGTTCAGCACTACTCAAGACTGTCAAGGTCACAACAAAACTAGGGAAGACTGGGAAACTGTCACTGACCAGAGAGACTGGGAGACATGCCAGCTAGATGCAGCGTGGTACCCTGGATTGGACCCCAGAAGAGAAAGAGGGCATTATAGAAAAACTGATGACATCCAAATAAAGTTTGGAGGTTAGTCAATAATATAATGTACCAATGATGGTATCTAAGCTTTGACAAATGTATCATAGAAATGTAACAATGTTAACAATGGTAAAAATTGGATGAGGGGTAGACGTAAACTTTCTGTACTATCTTTGCAACATTTCTATAAATCTCAGATCATTTCAAAATAAGAGGTTTATTTTGAAAGGGTCAGGGACAAGTCCAATATCTATTTTATTCTCTGGGGCTGCCACCCCCAGTCTTGGGCTATACAGGAAGCCTGGGAGTTAAGACATACCCCGGACAGTTCTCTAAGTTTGGGGTCGATGCTCAGCTGGTTCGCCCTGCATCACCTTATGTACCTTTGGGGGTGGCCCGCCTTCTGTCCAGTGCTGTGGTTTTGTCTGCAGCAAGCCTTCTTGCTGCATGAGCCCAGGCTAGCCTGCTCCTGGCATCCACATGCAGTTAATGCTGAGTGCGCCACCCCTGGCATGCCAGGCTGGGTACCAGGAGACACTTGCCTTGGCAGTCAGGGCCCCGCACAATGGTACCCTGTCCTTCACCGGCCTCCAGTTAAGCAGCCGCCATCTAAGGTGTAGTGCCTGCGAGTGGGAACTGGTCTTCACCATTCCAGAACCTCACCTCCTTCTGTCTGGCCAGCCTTGGGGCTCCACTCTCCTCCCTCCACCCTCCCCTTCAACCCGAAGAGCCCTGTCATACCAGTGGGTTTAGTCCTGTCTCCTGCAGGAACCCAGACTGTTGAAAACAAAGGCATCTAACGCTTCTCTGAGACAAGAGAAGTCCCGACACCCAGGATGCAGAACCTGGCCCCTCACTTGGAAGAAGGAGGAAAAAAAAATCTCTCTCATTCTTTCCTGATGAGCTTGCAGCTGAGGAGAAATAGGCAGCATTAACTCTCAAGCTGGCAATTCCACCGCATCAAGTGTTCAATATATGGCCTTGCCCCACTCACACACGGAGAGTGACACATTACACGACAATGGGAAGAATTGGCACCATGCCCTGTACTGTCCTCCACCCCCAAGAGAGAGATGAGGAAAAACAAAAGATGGAAGAGTCCCTGCCATAAAAGCTCAGCAGGGAGCCCTGGCCAGGCGTGCCACCAGGAGTAGCCCATTGAGAATGGTGTGGGTGTTTTCCTGTCTTGGGGGACTCTAGGGTGACCCCTCAGCCTAAAAATGAGGCACACAGACCATGCCAGAAAAGAGCCTTGCAAGGCGTGTGAGAATTTGCTTTCTTGATGTGTGTCTGGACCACACTCTCCCCGGGCTTGGTATTTGTCCTTCCTTTGGAGACGTGTGAGCTCACTGCAAGGGGTCAAGAAGTGAAAGAATCAGAGTCCCTTCCAAGCCCACGGCAGAGCCGGGGAACAAGGAGTCCCAGCCTGGAGCACGCAGTCACCGCGGGATCTGGGCCACCTCTCTAAACATCACGGACATTAAGCTGAAGCCCCAGGGGCCACTCCAGACAGAACGACTCCAACCTGGGCAGAAGTGACTGGGGTGCTCTGTGTGTGTGTGTGTGTGTGTGTGTGTACGTGGCTCCACAGCATTGGCCCCCTTCCACTGGATAAAAATAACCAAAAGAGGTGTGAGGGAGATTCCCATAGAGATCTTTGGAGAAGGAAGAACATGAGGAAGAGGCACAGACCTGGTTAGGATTTGGTGGCACGCTGGCAGGATGGTGGCCACTACAGCTGGTTTGCAGAGGATCCAGCAGCTTGTGCAGTGAGGATCTCCGGCAAGCTGCAGTGTCTTTGCCCAGAGTGGAGGCAGTGGTACATCCACTGGACCATCTCAAGAATGCATCTGAGGAATCACTGGCTGCAAAGCCGCCAAGCTTCATTCTGCAGTCCCCCTGGGATTCTAGGAGTCACCTAATACACTTTAATCAATTCCTTTCCCACTTCATAGGGCCAGACTTGGTCTCTTGTTGTTATTTGCCATTAAGAGCCCCAATTGATACATGCTGGCTCTTTTTATCCCAAATTTACACAGATAAATGTCACATGGAAATGATTCCTGTGAGGCAGTAAATTAAATGAATGCAGTGGAACCAGGCTGCTGTTTAGCAAAAGAGAATAACATAAAAATGTGTTCTTGTTTCCTCCTTCCATAACACATATTAAATAACCCCATCTTACATTACTTCTAAGCCTCAGAGACCTAAAAACCACTAGTAAGCACACGAGGGCTTGTGAGTTAATTATAACAGCTTTGCTAAGTTCGGCTTGTGGTTTTCCTCTTATAATGAAATGTCAAGAATGGGGGAGGTAAGCTCTGTCGTGTGTTGCTGCTGATGTTTTTAACCAAGGATCTAAGGCAGTCGGATATTTTTGGCTTCATAATTCTCATTTCCAGTCCCGATTTGGAAATAAAGCAAGATCAAAGTCCAAAGGAAAAGAGTTTCTAAGCTACAAAATAGTCTGCTATTCTAAGGTAAAACGTTAAATTCCTGAGGTCCCCCCTTCTTCCAATTCTTTTGAGTTTGCTTTCTCCGTGCAGCAAGCTGTACTTTTCTGTTGCTCTTTTTCTCCCTTCCTGCCTTAGTACTGTAGGCTAATTTCTGCCTCAATTTATCCCAGCATCTGTTTTGTGGCTGTTGACTTCTTATTTCCTCTTGGTACCTCCCTTGCACAATGAGACTTCAAATTCAGGATTTTGTGCCAGAAAGATATCAAGGTGTCACCATGTTGCTCTTTGATGTCCAAGGAAGGTATAGCTATATTTCCCATCTTCCTTACACCCCACTGTAGGATCCAGCAGAGAAGGGGTTCCCATAGCTAAGGAAGGCTTGGGTACTGTGCTCCTCATTCAGCTCTGAAATTTCAAAATGCAAGAGAGAGAGAGGTCAAAAGTGTGTCATGGTATTATTTTTCCCTCTATGAACTAAGGACACTGTTCAGCAAGCATTGGAAAATCCTAACAGCAAAAACTACTACTGTGGCTTTCTGTCCCCAAGGACTGATGCAAACTCTTCTGGCCTCTGTGTGCACATGTGTGTGTGTGTGTAACTGGCCCTTGTTTTCCCTGCAACCCAGGTTTATCTCACTGTATCAGATATCCAGTCTCTAAGAGTGACAGAACATGAATTTTGTCCCAGCCTGAGTTTGACCCATGTGACCCCAATATGAGACCCAGGGTGACCTCCAAGTTCTTCTGAACTTCCAGATTCCGAGCAGCCTTCTGTGATTGAGGAAGGAAGAGTCGGGGGGAAGTTGTTGAAGGCAAGGGAGATTTTCAGCGAAGCTCCCTCTAAGCTGTGTAGGAAGACAGACTAGGGGTCCCCAACCTCTCGTCTCCTATCGAGTTCATCCAGCCTCCTTGCCACTCTACAGATAATGGTTGATGCAGGGCCCAGCGCACAGCAGGTGCGCGGTTGGAGAAGATGGATAAATAAATGACCAAATTATTTGCAATAGCACTCTAGCCTCAGATTCCTAAGAAAGCATGACATTTAGTAGCATCTGCACAAATTTATTTTGTCACAATGGACTTGGCCTCCAAACCTTGGGTGTGTACAGAGAATGCAACTTTCTCACAGACCCACAAGAGGCGTTGCTGGAAGTGGTGTATCCCACCTCTGTGGCATAACACCTTTCCTTTGTATGACACTTTATACCCTCCAAAGTCCTTTTTCTTACTTTACCTCATTTGGGTCTCAAAACCAGAAAGGAGGGCAAGTTTTTTTTCCAGCTTTACCAATGAGGAAAGTAGGGCTCTGCTATGGGCTAAACTGTGTCCTCCCAAAATTCATATGTTGAAACCCTAACCCCCAGTACCTCAGAATGTGACTGTATTTGGAGATGGGGCCTTTAAATAAGTAATTAAATTAAAACCAGGTCAATTAGGGTGGGCTGTAATCCAATCTGACTGGTGTCCTTATAAGAAGAGATTAGTGACACAGACATTCACACAGAGGGATGAGACCATGTGAATACACAGCAAGAAAGTGGCCATCTGTAAGCCAAGGAGAAAGGCCTCAGGAGAAACCAGACCTGCTGACACCTTGCTTTCGGACTTCTGGCCTCCAGCACTGTAAGAAAATTAATTTCTGTTGTTTAAACTACCCAGTCTATGGTATTTTGTTATGGCAGCCCTAGCAAGCTAATATAGGCTCCAAGGCATTAAGTAGCTTACCTGACATCTCACACCCAGTAAGGTAGAATGAACTTTTGTCCACATGCCCCAGTTTTAAAATTCTTTATCAAATAAAATAATTTACTTAGGAAGGGAAAAAAAATGCTGCCTCACATCTGCTACTACACAGTGGGTGATTGACTGACTTCCACACTGTTTAATTGCCCCAGGGTTATATACACACAGACACAAATTATAATGCTCCTTTAATTTCAGGCAACTTTGATTCAATTAGTATTTACCGAGGCAGCACTGGAAAATAATTCAGGGTCCCCAGTCCCTGCTCCCTATCCCATGCCCCCAGGAAAATGAAAACATCCCTCCTTATTTGTCCAGTATTCACCTGCCCTATTTGAGTAACATACAGAGAATGACAAAGATTCTGAGAAAAATTAGACTTCTTCAGGTAGATCTAATTCCAATTTGAACAGCCCTTTGACACTGATTTATTTTCTTTGGGGATAACTGCCCCTCCCTGCCCAAGCCAGAGCCGCTCTGTTCACCCACAGGACGCCAACTTCTTCTACTGTTTGTCCCCACCACCCCCCAACCCGCAGAGAATCTGAGGTTGCAGCAGGGCTGTTTTGCTTTGCATTCTGACACAGAACCGAAACTGGGGCGTGACCAATGTTTTGCATTATGCGCCATTTCCCCTTTTCCTGCCTGCCTCCGAGGGAGAGGCTTGCTGTGTCCAACCTGGGCCTGACCTCTCAGGGAAATTTCTCAAAGCAGAGAGAACAAGAGTCCCTCAGTCATGAAGACAGCTCAGGCCAGTGGCTAAGGAGCAAAGCTGTATTCTGGGCAGAACGCTCCCCCTGTTGAAAGAGCTGGCAGTGAGTGGGGCAGGGAGGGGACAGGAGGTCGTGGCTGACTTTCCCAGCAGGCAGAGATCAGGCACTACCTGGTTAAAATAGTAACTGCTGGAAGTGACAGTGACATAATCCATATGTGCAGCCGCCGGGGTGGTCACATTCTGGGTTCTCTAGCCAGGCTCCACCTAAGGACTGCCCTAGATGATGATTTTGCACACTACCCAGCTCCGGGACCAAAACCTAAGTGTTTTGAGAATTCGAGTTTCTGTTCATTAATTTTGATAATATATATGAACTTGGATTCATTAAAAAATATGCTTTTGTGCCTTCATTATTACCATTTTTGTAGTTTTCAGGATAATCATTAGGATCCTTATTGATACACAAACAATTGGCAAGAGTTCCAATCATGCCAACAAAGACCACCTTCAAATCTGTCATCTTTGTGATGCGTGGAGAGGCAGGTGCCCCACCCGGACTGTGCCCTGGTGGCTTGGGAGATGTGTGAATCTTGTGTATGTCAGACTGTAAGTGATACAGTCCTTACCTCCCTCCTAGAAACCTTTGAAGTAAGGCAAATTTAAGTCCGATGATCTCCAAGCAAGCATCCTAATAAAATGAGATGTGGGGACCCCGGCGTGGTGGGTGATCACCCACCTTCTTAACAGTCCCCAAAGAAGGACTCAGTTCTCAGCACAACAGTCCTTAATGGGAAAAGTCATATTTTTCACTCACCATTAAAAGCAAGTCTGCACATTTCTATATATGCCCCAGTATTATTATTATCAAAGCTCCAGAAATGTACCCAGCTACACAAGCAAATGTTCTGCTACACCAAATGGAAATGGCTCCGTGAGAAAAATTCCCTCTGGAGCCAGAAAGCCATCTAGAACAGGAGAGGCCGAACCGGAGAGAAAAGCATTGAGGAGGGACCAGAGTCCTCAGGGGGAAGGAAGCCTGGCCCCCAGCGAGCGGGCTGCCGGAGACCCGCGGCCAAGGATGAGGCGGGGGCCGCGGGGGCGCCAGGGACAGAGGTGGCCGCTAAGTCCTCAGAGCGAGTGAAGTGTGGGCTGTAGAAAGTGGAAGAAGGGCAGGGCAGCGGTTGGAATCCGAGCGAGCGATGACGGGGAAGTCACAGGGGCTCGCGGCCGCTGGCAGAAGGAAGCAGCTGGGAGCTCCAAAGGGGAGCTGTTCCCAGCTCGCTGTCCATTTGGACGGCACCGTTCAAAGCCCTGCGCAGACCTGGGACAAAGGGACGAGGGTGGCGCTCCTGCCCGCCCGCCTTTCAACGCTCCAAAGCCTGGGCTCCGCCTCGCCGCCCCTGACCGTGGGCAGCTCCTGTCCCTTTGCGTCCTTTGAGTCCTTTGATTTGCGGACGGCCCCGTTTCCAGCAGCCCTTTCTGGGAAGCAAGAAAGGCTGAAGCGCCCAGCTCCTGGCTTGTGGGGAAGGTAGAGTTTCTTTAAAGAAGAAAATGATTGTGTTGACTGGATTTGGAAGCCCTGGAACTAGGAGAAAGCTGAGGTTTCTCTCCCACTTTCTTCCCAAAGGCAAGAAAGAGACCCTCCGCCGGAAAGCCCCACTGCCAGGCAGAGCATTTGGCCACTGTGGTGCCCACTTGCAGAGGGGCTAAATGGCTAGAAAATGCTTTGCCAACATCTCAGGGGACACCCAAGGCCAGTGTCTCATCAGTGAGAAAATCACAGCTATATCAAAAATGGAACCCTGCACAGCCCCGTGATGGCTGGTGGCTTAGGGCACAGGGAGGAGGAGGAGGATCCCACCACAGTGCAAGTCCTTGCTCAGGTGCCACCTCAGAACCCAGCTCCCTGTCATCTCCACGTGGTGTCCTCATACTGTCTCTTCACATGAACCCTTTCCAGACCACAGGCCCCACTCCCAGTTAGCGGGTCCTGCTGCTGTCTTCAATCAGCATCTGCCATGTGGGAGCAGAAGGGGAGACTGGGTTCTTAAACCAAGGCCTCAGCATTAGCTACCTTTGTTTGTTCTCCAGAAATTAGAACAATTAATTAGATGATTATAGATGATAGGGGAGTAGTTTTGTCACACTTAGCAAATTATATTGAATATAGTAAAATTCTAAATTGTATAGCAAAGCCTGCTGGATTTCTGCTTCATGTGGTGGTAACATGACATTAAAGCAGCTCTTTCTCCAAGAGGACACTTCCTCTCTGTTTATAAGACTGCTTGATCAATCCCATCCTGAACTCTATCCAGATAGGATATCACTGAGCCAGCTCAAACTCAGAACCTTATCTTTTAAAAAATGAAAAATAAGATCCTTTGATAAGATCACTCAAGTTTAGTCCAAACTAGCCTCCCAAATTTTGGAGTGCTTGCAACTATGTTTGATATAAAAAAAATTTTCTGAGATTAAGAAATTAAAGATTTAGATAGCAGTAGTGTTGTTTGCCCTTTTTGGAGCGGGGAGATTGAGAAGTAGGTCTGGCTGATGCGTGGCAGGAAGATGGCATCGCAGCATGCGGGGCTCATCCTCTCTAATAAGTGTTCTGCAAAATGCCTGCAAGAATTTTGCCCTTTCTTCCAAATGTCCGGCTCTGAAAGGCTTGGAAATAAAATTTTCAAAGATTGGAAAACTTTCAGTATTTTCTGTATGAGGGGTTTGGGCAATAGTAAAATCACACTCAATATGCTGGATTATGCCAGAACCTGCCACCCAGGGTCACAGGCTCTTCTGGGGGCTGAGTGTTTGTCTTTCACCTGAAACTGGAAATAGAGGGACTAACAAAAGCTCGGGTTACAGGAGCAGTCTCTCAGGATCCTGCAGACAAGGCAGGATGATGAGAAGAAAAGGGAGATGTCCCCAGAACTAGCCTGTGAAGATTGGCGGGTTTAATGACATTCCTCTGCCATCTAGTGGCATTCAGAGCCTAAACTTAACTCTCACAGTTTCTAGGAGCTCCTGTGTCAGAAAGGAGTAATCTGCAAGACTTTGATAAATTATCTTTATTTTTTTCACTTGAGCACGTTTGAACTTGTGAAGGGCTCATCAGAGAGAATATCAATCAGAACTGACTTTGAGTCTGTGCTGGTCTATACATTGGGTGATGACCCAAAACTGCTTTACCATGGACACTGTCCCTGATAATCTGTGACAGATGATAGCTTGTTCCTTCACACTAACGTGATCCACAGCACCAAAACTACACATACACACGTAAGAAAAACCATTGCCACCTTCATCGCTGGAGACAAGGAGTTCCGCTTGATTGTGCCTTTACTATTTGTACTGCTTTTGGAATTCTTGTTTAAGGGTGAGGCCAAGTCTTTAATTACATCACACTACTTGCATGACTCCAGTCTTCTGTCTAATGTCTGTGACCTTGCACTGTCCTCGAGCCTCAAAGGGCCATGTTCATTCTGGGGTTCTGAACTCTCTGCTATTGCAATAGGTGACATTTATCCAGTGTTCACACTGTGTGATTGGATACATAATGTGTTTTATGCTCATTGTCCCATTTAAATATCACAACAATACTATGAAGAAGGTACCTACTATCACCATCATTTTGCATATGAGGAAAATAAGGCACCAAAAAGTCAAGCAATTTGATCAAGTGATGGAGCCAGGACTCAAACCAGGCAGTCTGATTCCAGAATGTATACTTTTAGCCATTTTGCCACAGCTTCCTTCAGTTCATACTGTACCCCTGCCACTGGAATTTTTGATGGCACAAAACTCATCTAAATTTTCAGACAATCAAATTACTTGATTAAAAATTCAAGCTTGTCAACACACATAAATATAGTCTCCTACCACAGTAAAAAACTACCAGCCTTATTCCAGGAAGTTGTTGTTATATTTGCATTGCAAATGACATTGTGTCAAACACTTCCTAGCACAGAGGCATAGGCCTGGAAGTGAATTGCACACGGGAAGGACTTGTAGCACATTTCAGACTAGCAAATCTTGGTTAAGATTTTTGAGAACCATTCCAGAGAAAGAACTTGTCAATGGTAGACAGTGTAACAGGAGTAAAAATGAGTCCAGATTCGAGGTCAAATGCTGAGCCCCTTGTGCGCAATCAAATGAATTAGGAACCTACCTTTATTAAACAAATAAAAAATCATTCTTTTGACAAAACTTCCTAAAATAGAAATAAATGTTGAAATTTAAAATCTTAAGCTAAATGTGATGGCATAAGAATAATAATCTTATTTACAAATTTTCAAGTGAGCACAGTCTTTTAATGATTTGATTTGAATGAAATCATTCAGTTTTGTGGTTCTTATTTTTTAAAGCCACTTGAGGTTTTAATGCTAAGTGTGGCTACCTCTGTTACATGTCTTTGTCATCCCAGGGTGCTTCATAAATCATTTTACATTAGTTTTCATTTAGAGAAAGTACATTCTGCTGAGGACAGAGGGATGATAATGGTCAAAATTAATAATATTAAGTTCTAGAAAAACTTGTGCTCATGCCTTTGGAGGTTGTTTAAAGATTTTTTTCAATTTTCCTTTTTAATGATTATGTACAAGGCAGTAATCGATTGTATCCATAATCATTAATTCTGTAGATCCCTACTTAAATATTTTTTGTACCTTCTATGCATTTGATACAGGCCAATTAATTGGGTAAGAATAGGAAATGTCAATAAGCCAACAACTGTACTTGGCCTTGAAATCTTGGGTCTATATGGGCAGTATCTTCATTTTTCAATATGTAATGGAATTTAAAAATGATGAATTATAATCCTTTCCCACCCTATGAACACTGAAGCTCAGAGAGCTTTTACATTGCCTCTTGGCAAATCAGTCGATCAAAGCAGTTAATGCAAAAACCTTTTATATATCATTGTTTTTAGCAAAATGTCTGCCAAGGGAACTCTTCAGTACAGGAAACAAAATTTCTAAAAATATAAAAATATATTTATAGGCTATATTTAAAAATATGATTGAAGCAGTCCTTAAGACAGTGTTGTTTTCTACTACATATTAATATGTGATGTCAAAGCACTGCTTCTTTTGAGCTAAAATGTGGCCAAATATCAAAGAAAGTCCACTATCAGGACAGTTTTTGTCTTTGCTTGAAGCTGATGTCTATTCTCATATCCTGTTTGCTAAAAAACTGGCAAAGAAGAAAAAGCCTTCCTAGAGACTCTAACACTCTGGCAAGAAATACATGCCGTTTTTGTATTAATAATCCAGGCACACTATATTCTTTTTCAATGGCCTGCAGAGTAAATTATATCATGGGCTGCACAAACTAATCTGAACTACCCAGGGAAAATGTGAGCAGTACAGAGATCTATTATGAGACTGTTTAGATGCCTGTAATTAATTTTTCTTTGGCACTGTGTAATTTGGTCTTGCAACTGCTTAGACAAATAGTGGTTAAAATAGACAAATAATTCATAACTCATTAACTTATTGAATAAACGGTGACTGTACATTCTCTTTGTGCCTGGCACTGTGTTAGGGCTGAGGACCCTGGTGACTAGGAATCTGGTGTGGTGGCTGACAGCATAAACCCAAGAGTCAGGTAAGTCAGATAACCTGAGTTCAAATTCTAGCTAGCTGCTTACTAGCAGGGTGACCTCAAGCACATTGCTTAACCTTACTTAGCTTATCTCTAAAATGTTTTTTTTTGGTAAGAATCAAATGAATGAACATAAGTCATCTACAATAGTACCTGATTTATCTTAAGCATCTGCCATTTTCAACAATATAGCCATTCATCGATACAGCTGGAGAGGAGGCATTGTCTCTGCCGTTAGGTAAGTCATCAAAAGAGACAGGTAAGTGTGAAATTGCTCCTAGTCTATTGTCAGGGAGGCATTTGTTTCCTAGGTTGTTATACTCACTGGTTTACAAAAAATTTACCTGTTTAAGTCTACAATCAATACCACTGAAACTCTGACCTCACAGAGCCTCTTAGAGTAGCCCTTGAGCTCTGTTGTAATACATGTGATGAATTGGCTGTATTTTGCTCAGCTGATAGATATCTTCCCAAAATGGCCCGAGGTGCCCCTTGTTCTATGCTACACTACTCTGTGCCATTTCTTTGAGGCACAACAATTGCTAACCACCATAATTTCTTTCAACAGGTCTCCTTTTAACTCGCTTGCTATCTGAAATAATCTGGATTCTCACAATTTTTCCCCAGGGTCCTTGAGAAAACCATGAGGCTGAAGGATGCTTCGTGACAGATTGTCAGAGGAGTTTGGGTTTGTTAACCAGGCCCCACTGGAGTCTCTTATGCTAGGTAGGTCCCTGCAACCCAGGCCCAAGTCACTTTGTTGTCATTTTGTTTGTTACCTTATTTACTTTCTGTCCTCATTTCTCCTCATCCCCCTCTCTCACCTCCCGGGCCACTTCAATTGTGGAAAAAACCTGAGCATTTAGAGCTCATGATTTCTTGGTCCCTCCATTAGCAACCGGCACCAATGCAAGGAAGTGCTTCACTTAACCTAGAATGACAATTAGTTTGTCAATTCAACTTAGAAGAAACAAATTCCTCTTTAGGGAAAAATATTTCAAAATAATTTCCTAAACTATTTAAAAGTTACCCTTGCCTGAAGTATTAATATAATGAGCAGATTGTGAACATACTAGTGGATGGGACCCTCAATCTGTGGCCTTCTATTGAAGCAGCTTTTCTGGCAAAGCCAGTACTCAGTTTATCGTGTGCAGCATTCAAAGCTGTTCACAGCCTGACTGCTAATTTGATAACTTCCTAAGGTGCCTTCCACTCCTATGGGTCTTACCATTTCTTACTGAACACGATAAAGGTCGGCAACGGCAAAATAGGTGCCATCTTTTTGTGCCAAGGACATGATCCAGATCAAGTTCCTGCTGTTCCCTCCACAAGGTCCACATTACCACCTCCGCAACAACTGCATTGCCCCCAGCAAAAGGCATGGAGATTTCTTCCACCTCGGCTTCCCCTCTCCTTTTCCTTCTGTATATTTAGTTTCTGCCTCTTTGTGAAGGCCCTTCTCAGATGCTGTCTCTTCCAGCCAAAACCCCACCTCCATCAGTGCTATCTCAGGCACTGGTCTCTTCCCACCTTGTTCCAAGTTATGTACCTGTTTTATCTCCCATAGTGCCTTGCACATGATGATGTTGTGTGAGCTTGTTAAATAACAGGATGAGAAGAAATGATCTTTTACATTTTTTAAACATAAAGCTTTTAAGTGTCAAACAGCAACCTCTTGTCTTTGTGCCTCTTCAGAAGGTTGTACAATGCTCTTCACGCTCAGCTTCAGTAGCAGTCTGGGTCCAATCAGGAGATAGAAACTGCACAGTTTAATACATCAGGAGATAGAAACTGAAGTTTAATACAAACAATTGTTGACTATGATAAAGGAGTATCTATAAGACATAAGGAAATCCTATACAGTAGGTAGGGCTGAGGGACAAGGAAGCACAAAACTGGAAGGAGTTCAGCCCACTGGATAAGCAGAGGTGTTAGAGGGTTTGGCCGGGCTGGGCTGGTCTTCCAGTTGCTGGGCAGGCAATAGGCAATCTTCTAGAGTGCCAGCTGGGCAGCAGGCAGGGGAATCTGGACACCAGCAGGGCAGAGATCTTCAGAGCACTTGAGCCACATGGAAACCTGCGGAGGGAATGGCTATTCTGTGTGTGACCCTCTGGGCCACAAGTAGCTGTGTGTAGGCCAGGTCGGGGCTTTGGTTTCCACGTCAAGAGGGCTATGGAAAGGTAACCACCCAGCAGAGGCTATAAGGTTGTGGAGGGATGGTGTTCTGGGCCCATGGCTGGGGCAGGCTCCACTGGAGGTCCTCACATACACAAGGCTGACACCTTGCCCCTACCAGAAACCTCAGAAAGCCTTTTCATCCTATAACGTGCCTCTGTTGCCCTCTGCTGAGAAAGCTTAACATCATGCTCCCTTTAATGGGGAAAGGCTTAAAGGAATTCTCCTGTTTATTACAGGGTGGATACTGAAGAGTACATTTGGAGTTTCAAGGCAGTAAATCAATACTCAACACACCTTCCATCTTCAGAGCTTCCTTAGTTCATTTGGTTCCAAGGACCTATAGAACCCAAGGGTGCTGCCCTGTTGCAGGCGCCCTCAGGGTCATCAGTGCCTGCAGAGCCTGGACAAGGCTCCATGTGACCCGAGCAAGTCGCTTCCTCTTGTGGCTTTTCCCTCATACTAGAATGAGGAGTTGGAACAGGTCAGGGTTTTCAACTTCCAGGCTTCAGTGAGGTAATAAAAACAAATACAGCATTTTGCAGTGCTAAACTCATTAAATTTAAAAGTTGAATCTCTCAACCTTTGCTTTTAGCATTAAAACATCCTGTCTTTTATGAAAATATGGTGATAATAAACAAGAATTCTTTTTGATCCTTGCTTAGCAAAATAGAAGTTAGCAAGCTCAGAATTTTGTTTTCAAAATTTTACTAGTCTGTGGAACCTAAAAGTCTGGTCACTCTGGGACTAGGTGTTCTCTTTTGAAGGGCTCTTTCATCTCTGAGACTGGTCTAAAGGACCTGTTGGCCTTTGCTTCTTGTGATTCAACTCAAAAGCAAGTAGAAGAAGATCTAGAAGAGATGCTCGCTTTGGTAGCACATGTAGTAAATTCGGGTCTGTCACAGAAGATTAGCCCCTGCACAATGATGACTCACAAGTATGTGAAGCATCTCGTGTTAAGATATTTTGTAAACTCTAGTGCAACGACAAAAACATTATAAAAAGAGGCATAACTCATAATCCATAGTGGAAATATAATTGAATTATATACTCGATTCATTGAAAAGCAGGCAGAAAATCTAGAAAAGAATGGAAAAAGTATTTTACATGTGTATCTCGCCAAGCACAATGGCCTAGTCTGAGTGGCGGCAATGAATGAGGCTAAGTTCTATCAAAACACAAATCGTTTGAGTTAGGAGCCGTGCCTGAGTCATCTACATTGCTATGAAAGCACCATAGACCTAAGCAAAATATCAGTGATGAAGCTTTAGTAAATCTAAGAAAATGAGAGCCAACCACGTGGTGGGGCAGCAGGTGTGAAGATGCCAGCCACTGGCTGCTTATCTTGACAGCACACGACTGCCTGTGTAGTAAGCAACATCGTGACCTCCTTGCCAAGCAAGGCTGCAGATGCAATTCATGTGGGCGCCTCCCTTCTGCTGGAATTAGTGAGAATCCCAATCCCTATGGTGCTTTTTCTCCCTTTTCCTCTCCATTCCTACAAAGGGGTAAACCACCCACCGTATGTGTGCAATAGAACCAGGCCCTCAGGACAGAAGCTGTGTGAGAATGTCAAACAATTATTAATTTAAAAGCTCCAGCCATCTGAACACTTCCCCTGCTGGCACAGCGCGGTTGTGCACCAGAGGATGCGGTTGGGTTGAGAATGGGTGGCAAGTACACAGGTGCTTTCATTCTTCTGTTGTATTTATTCTCCTGATACAGCTGCTGCAGCCACCAATCCACTTGCAGAAATGGGATTAGGCTGTCTGTAGGTGGCTGTCATAAAGTCAAACCAAAGTCTGAAGCTAGAAGTGGATTATAGATCTCCCCAGGGGGTGCTGCTCGTCCTTTTGGCAACACACATCACCTTCTCCCCTCTTTCCAAACTCAGTCTCTTCCAAAGGAATCAGAAAATTGGACAATAGGATCTTTTCAGACAATATACATGTACGTACTATCTCCATGCTCTCCCCCATCAAATTCCTACAGTGCCAGGCATGTGATAGGACTCTTAAAGTTGGAAAAGTTAACTATAGCAAAAATAGTACATGCTGGAAAAACTTTCAAAAACAGAAGAATATAAAGTAAAATATGAAAGTCCACCACTTCTCAGGAAAAACCACTGAGTTTGATATGTATCCATTCAGAACTTTTTCTTTACATGTACACATGAATGCATATATAACAGTATTCTTTCACTTTGTTGTAAAGGTTATATTATTAAAGCAAAATTTTTTATAGTACATATACATGTGTATCCTTCAACATTTTAAATATTTTTTTAAAAACAGAAATTATCCTTTATTTTTGAAGATTTAGCTTAATGATATGTCCATCTCACAGAGCTTTGCAGTTTTCAAAGTTCTTTTCCACAGCTTAGCCTATTCACTCCACAGAACGGCTCTGCAAGGAGGCTTTATCATCCCCACTTCACAGATGAGAAAACTGAAGCTCAAAGAGGTAAAGTGACTTGTCTGAGGTTTCACGGTAAGTGGCAAGGTGGGGTTTTACAAGTCCAAGTCTGGAGCATTTTGCTCTCGGTTGCCTTAGATGCAGATGGGGCAGGGAAGGGAGTCTCTGTCCCAGCCATCCCGGGTAGAGCACAGGGAGGTGTACCCACAGGTAATTCAAATGCTTAAGGAGAACATATTCGCTGCCCAGATTGTCAAGAAAATTATGTTAACTCACTGTGATCCCCCTACCAGACCTTTGCAGTTAAGAGGGAACAAAATGACTGATTTTATTTCTCTTCTTCTCTGACTACAGTTAGAGGAAAGTTAAAAGACAGAAAGAAGAAAAAGAGGCACATGTGCACATTTTCTTTAAACCGATAGCTTATTGGTCTTTTTGTTAAAACCGTATTTGTGCAAAGAAAAGGTATCTAAATATGACTTTGCCCCACTTAGGTATTATTACTAGAACTTTTGACTTTTGGAAGGCAGAAAGGATAGCAAAAGAAACCCCCAAACTCAGTTCAAATTCCAGTTCAACAAATCCCTAGCAGAAAGATCCTGGGAAAAATAACTTTAAGCCTCAGTTTCCTACCTCATAGGGTTGTCTGAGCCTATGTCCTATGTTCCTCGTCCCTCACTTGATATGTCTGTCTTTTAAATTTAATTGTGTTACTTATCATTTCAAAGGGAAAACATTTTTAAAATACAAAAGCAACACAGTATGCTGTATTTGATTTCTGACCAGAATGGCTCCTAAATGCTAGTTTGCTTTCTAAGTAACTACAGCATTGTGCGAACTTGCAAAACACATAATAGCACCTCCTAGGACAAACTATGTCCATATAAGATGTAGCTACTTTTCTTATGCGAGAACAAATACCCAGAACCCCAGGAAATGAGACCCATGGCCCTCCAGACCTCACCTGTATTTGAACTTCATCCTTACCCCACCCCTGCCAAACTGGTAAGGTCTGTGCTTCTCATTCCACAGACTACAATACCCTATGCCACATATTTATCTGTTAATGAGCATCTGAAAACAGAGACTAATCTGGAAAAACATTTCAGTATACTCTGAATAACCATTTAAGATGGACTCATTTAAAAAAAACTTTCATAAAATTCAACTTTAAATTCATAATGCATAACTATACTCTTTAAAAAATTAGAGCAGCCCTTTAACCATTCCACAAAACCCCCTCCCTGTACCTTTTGCCCCATCCCCTGACACACATACACACCAGGTAACTATTGCTAGGACTTTGCTGTTTATCTTTCCAGAGCCCCTCCTTTAAAAAAAATACATACATGTATGTGAAGCTGGTGTATCTCTAGGTTGACTTATAAAAAGGTACAAAGAGACAGGAATCACCACAGAACATCCTCCATGAAACATTCATGTTACGTGAGCCCAAAGGCTGACAGTCCTATTTCATGTGGCAAATAGTCCATAGCATACGTAAGCAGATCTATAAGATGGAGCTCTTCTACCACCTAAATTGGAATTTGACCAATGTGACAAGGAATCTTGCTGAACTTTATTCCTTTTCCCTTTCATTGCTTACTCGCATGACTGACCTGGTAAATAAAAGCCCACCCCACAGGATGATGAAGGAATTGATGAAGGTGGAAACCCAGATACAGCCAAACCAGCTCTGGACAGTTAAAGCGTTCTGGTTCTTGTTCTGGGTGTGTGCCTGTTCTGTGGGTGGGGTGGGCAGACAAAAGGAAAACATTTTCTGCTCTACGTCAAATTGTTGCTGCAATGGGAACTGTATTACACCTGTGGGTCAAGTATGACCTTTAAAAACTGTCAGCAACATTTGTGTTTAACAGCTTGGACTTTGACATACAAGTTACTAGTATCAACCCCTTAAACTTCAGAGCACCTTTGTGAGACTGGATCATCCCATTTCTTCGAAGACACCTGGTACTTCTGGTTCAACTTTTTTTGAAAGTTGGTGCCTATGAGCTTAGAAGGGATTTAACCATATACAAGAAAAAAGGTAATAAACGTTTTCAGGCAAGCACACAAAGCCTTTTTTACTCATAAATTGCGACTAGTTTTTAAGAAAGTATCCACTATTTTAAAATAGTATTTAAAATACGATTCTGATGAGAGTTCTGAATTCCAATTAGAGATGCCAGGACAGACCCTTTCCAGCTTGCTTGTCCCAGCAAGCTCTCCCTAAAATCCAGTCCCTTCCACCCTGGCCTCAAATTAACACAAAAACAAACCATAACATCTAGGAATAAGCTAGTTCAGAACCCAAACTAGTTCATGTTGGCATGGACATCTGGGGACTTGACTTTTGGGGAAGAGATGGGATCTACAGGGGCTCTAACGGGAGCAGAACCAAGACACTGAAAGCGTTTCTCCCATGGAGGTGGCCAGCCCCACATCTCTAGACCCAGAGCAAGGGCAGCAGGGCTGGGAGTGTTGATGGTGTCTTCCCTAGTCAGAACTCGTAGAGGAGATCACTAAAAAGCATTAGGTGGCATGACAGGTCTGATACTTCTTGGGACAAGCAAAGTGGGAGGGTGCTGAAAACACCCCCTCTTCCTGTCCTTGGGGCTTTAGTTATTAAAAATAAACAAAAACTGCACAGTGAAATGGATGATGAGGAAACTCTATTATTTATATATTTCCTGAGTTACTGTAACTACAAGTTGACTATTGACAAGCTGGGTTCTTTATTTCAGTGGATCCTAAACTTTCAACAGAAGTATTTCTGCACCTGGTTAGATGGTAAAGACTCCACTCTTGAAAATAACATCCTATCCCTTTTTTTGGAGTGCAATTAGGGGCAGATAGCCTGACTGGCAAAAAGTCCGGCCTTTGGGCAAACCCCTCCCCCCAAAAGAGGCTGGAAGGAAATTCCTCAGAAATAAATACTTCTTAAATATATGCTTCCCTCCACCTTGACTTTTTTTTTTAAAAAAAATAAGAATGAAGTCTCTTAAATGTAAGTTAGGAATCCATAATTAATAGAGCATCTCTACAGGGGCAGAAA
Source organism: Daubentonia madagascariensis (assembly GCA_023783475.1). Lineage (NCBI taxonomy): Eukaryota > Metazoa > Chordata > Mammalia > Primates > Daubentoniidae > Daubentonia > Daubentonia madagascariensis. The sequence goes on from JAKFHU010002573.1 coordinate 20,817,651, forward strand.
CATCAAGTCTGGTCACACAGTTCTCAGGGCGAATCATTAAAACTCTGCATTAGCATTGGTCAGGCACAGAGGACCCTCCTGGGTCGCCAGTCCTGAAGGAGCAGGTACTCATTCTGCATTCATTAATTTAAGCTGACTTTGTTAAGAAAAAACAGAGTTGGATATAAGTTTGCCGGAATGGCCTTCCAATCTCATGACTTCAGGTCACACTGACCACCTGTATGGTACTTTGGCATAGTTAATATAAAGAAGCTACTAAAAGCCTCTGTTTATAACTACCACCGCCAGTTCAAGTCACTATTCGCCTGCTACATGGACCTAAATTAAGAACCACAGGCCAGTATCTCCTCAATTTACCCTCTTTCCCTAAATATTCTTTTCTCTTGCAAACAAATCTACAGGTTACTGAAAGCAGACTACTAAGGATCTCAGGAAAGCTTTCTCTACCTTTATTCTACAGATCCTAATTTCAGGGATTCTTTCCAATAGTAAACTCATTAAGTTACATGGCATAATTTAAGTGTACCAGAACTGTTAGAGAAATGGGAACCAACACCTTGTGATACAACATATCCCATCATACATATTAACGTGATTAAATTAATGCCACTTTTGTATCTTCTTATTGAATATACTTAGCTCTTCATTATTAAAACCAGACAACTTGGATAAGTTCCATAGTTTTATGGAACATCTGAACACATCACTAGCTCATCAAATTCAGTAAGAAATTCTCACATGCCTATATGCTTAGCCCTTTTCCTTTTTTTTTTTTTGAGAAAGTCTTGCTGTCTCCTGGGCTAGGGTGCAGTGGCGTCGTCATAGCTCAGTGCAACCTCAAACTCCTAGGCTCAAACAATTCTCCTGCCTCAGCCTCCCGATTACCTGGGATTAGAGGCATGCGCCACCCTGCTCGGTAAATTTTTGTATTTTGGTAGAGACGGGGTCTTGCTCTTGCTCTTGCTCAGGCTGGTTTCAAACTCCTGGCCTCAAGCAATCCTTCCACCTCTTCCTCCCAGAGTGCTAGGATTACAGGTGTGAGCCACCATGCCCAGCCCTGGCTTAGCCTTTTGTAAAAGGCTAAGTTTTGCTATCAATAATTTAAACAAAAATTTAAAATACAACCTGGCATTCAACTTAATCTGCTTACTATTGTTCATTGACTTCTAATCATATTGATAGAATAAAGACAAATATGGAAAGCAAAAAATTCCCAGTCTAGATTAAAAAAGAAACTTCAAGCAATTTGAATTGGCCTTGCCAAAAGTCTGGAGAATCAGTCTCTTTAGCATGTGTATGTAAACAAATAATTAAAGATGCCATTAAAATACAACTTGGTAAACAGGCATTACCTATTTAATAAGTACAATATATACATAGAATCCTCTTGAAAAGCTTCATTTTATACAGAAACATATTTACAAAATGAACAGTGTAGTCAAATTAAAGATTATCTGTACAGTGCACACATATATGTATGTCCTCTGGAAGATAAACAAGTTTCATCACTGCAGTCAAAAGGGACAGCCATATGCATTTTTAAAAAGAATTTCATTCCAAAAGAAAAATACATCTTTTATATACAATTATATTTTTCATTTATTTTCTTGCAGAGTCTTCATGTTTGGATACTTTCTCAATTATTTCTCTTGTTCATCCTTGAAAAATTTGAGGTTTCTAGTGCCATCAACTGGTGTTAGTTAGAAATTAATAATCTTAGTGTAAAAAAAATGTTTTGTTTAAAAAAAAGGTTATTGAAAAATAGGCTACTGGAGTCAACATTTCATAAAGCATGAATGACAGCATGATTTATAAAAATATTTTTACCAGGGTAGCATATATAACATATTAATGGCTTCTAATTTTTTGCCTTCTACTGATAAATCTTGGTCTACATTTGCAAGTAAAAATTTTTAGACAATAATATATTGCAAAACAAAGCTTGGAAACATGCATGACAACATGATTAGATTCATCTTTATGAGCATCCATTAGGCATTAATAATTTACTAAAATGGTAAAAATCTAATGCCATTTTATGGTCTTTGGATTTTTTTTTTCCTTTTTCTTAAAGAATAAACATCAAATTGCGACAAAAGTTAGGAAGTGTGCAGAGCCACCATGAGAACAGCAATTTGCTCTCAGCATACCTCAGCGAAGATTCAGTTTTCCAAAGCTTCATGCCAGGGTGAGATTTCTGGGCCATGTACTTGCAAAAGTAGATTAAACCTTTTCTCAGCCCAGTTTTAAGGGGCTGGTTAGGAACTACAGGGGCCCAAGACCTGCTCCTACTGCCTCCCAGCTTTTTTTGTTAGACCACAGGCTCCATGAGGACAGAACTTCCCTGTCTGGTCTGCTCACCAACATCATCACAATACCCTGTACGGTGCCTACATAACAGTATAGGTTTTCAATAAATGTATTTATTGAATGAATAAATAACATGGTGGTAGCCTGATAAAATTTAATTTCAAGCTAAATAGCTTTAAATGGTTACGTAGAAAGTAAAAACAAAAAACCAGAGAGCCACCGCCAAAGTTCAAACTCATTCTTCTGTCCAAACTCATCATTTTCAATCCTTAAAAGTGAACAGAGTAAAGTCTGCAGTGGCGTGGGGACAGGGAGTCCCAGCAAGTACTGACAGTCAAAACCTAGTGAGGTGTACACACACACACACAAATCATTTCCTGCTCAAACATACCAAAATATTGCCAACTCATCAAAACCGACTTTAATGTGTATGATTAGTAATAAACATATAAAATACTTCAGATTCCAGGTTTATCCAGACAATTCTTCCTTTTCCAGACACCCCATTCTTCTCTTCATATCTTCAATATAGTAATGGGCAGACGGCCCTCTAGATCCTCGCATCAGGAGCTGTTAATCAGTCTAGATAGGTATCCCTGATATATGCACATCTTACTTTGCTCAGTACTGACCCATGTACAAAAAGATACAGTAAATACTGAAGAACAAAAGGAAAATGAGGCATTTTCTTCAGAATTTATGGGGGAAAAAGGTAACAACATAGTCAAAATATGGTTTATAATAATTTTCTTCTAAAATTGTTTCACTATTAGGCTTCTTTAGGTAGATGGTGGCACAAATATTAATACTGGAATGTCCCATGTTTGTCTGTAGTAAACGCATATATAATTTAAAGTGTACAGGAATAGGACACTATGAATCTGATCAGTATTTGGTCTCCATTATATACTTTGTGTCTTGAGAAAAAATAAATATTGTAGTTTATGAATCTATATCATGTGAGAAGCCAGAAAAATATAGTTATGTTGCCTACTCTAAGTAGTCTTTAGGAGTCTCAACAGTATGTTTAGAAACAAATGGAAAAATAATTCAGATTTGTTTACACTTTCCCTCTTATTTTATTTTGATAAATTATTATTAATAAAAAGAGCAAGACACATTATGGTAAGACTAATACTTTTTACAACTATTTTAAAAATAAAATGTCTTTGAATGTATTTTCATTTTGAAGTGAAAAGATGGTACTTGTTTTTGGATGACAACATCTAACTCAATATACAGAAAAAATAAGATACTACATTAAATCATCTAATCCTTAGTAAATTATCTTTCAAAACAATATTGATTTAAAAAAATGTAAAACACATTAAAAGGACATTGCCACCATGAGCCCAACTTTTAGAGCCCACACAATTCTTTACAGGCTTTTAATCCATCATCCCAAAGCTTAATTCCCTTAGGGGAGAAAAAAGGATGTAAAAATTCAAAATAAAAATGAGACTTGCTGCAACATCTGCACATGAGCCAAGGTATCTTATTATAGTAATGATCTGAATATAATGAAATATGAAAAATCATACTCAGAAATTGTAAGTGAGAAATTATAAGAGGTGAGAAAAAAATTCAATGACAAAAATATTGATACTATGGCTGGCAACATTTAAGTGTACATCTTAAATAAATATTGCAAAAATCCAAAAAGATACAAAAATTTGGCTCTAAAATTCCTTTGGTTACAGAGATACAATTATTTTGTGTTTTAAATAAATATACCGAAATATCACATTTAGGGGAACTGTATGATCACTCTACTATATAATACATAATTAATTATATCAATAGTAAAGAATGGTGCTCAAATGAAAGGGTTAATAGTGCCATATGCTGATTTCTCTTGAGAAGTGAATCTTCATAAATATCTTAAAACACTATTACATTTATCTTTACACAATATCAATAAAACGAAAGTATTTCAGTTTCAAAGAATTACTCATCTCTCTGTTCTAATGATTAGTTCCATTTCACATTTTAAAATATAACTGAAGTCCACAGGAATTTTCTAAATGAACATGTAATTTAAAATCATATTTTAAGTAACTAAAGATTTAAAAATTCAACTATTAACTCAAACAATCTGAATCTGAAAAAATGTACCTAACACAGAGATAAGGAAACCTGACAGAGGCATATAATGCCTAATCATTGCTAGTTACCAATAGCTAGCTTTCCTATTAAGTAGAGTTTTCACTAAAATTGAAATTAAAAGATTTAAGTAATCATATTGCATCCCTAAAACACAACCAAATGTTATATTGGAATGTCAAAACACAAATTTTTATCATTTCTGTAGTTTTCTTGATCTTGGAGAAACAGCATAGTACTGAATGATTAACACCTGTCTTTTCATGCATACTTTTTAAAACCTGAATCATTTTTGACATTCTGTATTTTAAAGGGAAGAAATACGAACAAGGGTTTTTAAAAAAGCCCTTGTAGTAATGTTCAGCAGTTCATATGACTATGAGCAAATTAAGTTGTTTAGGTTCAATGACAGGCTGTTGTACTGTACCATACAAAAACAACTTTCATCAAAGCTTACACTCTTACAGTATACATAGCAAAGCATTCATATTATAAAAGGATGTTTTGTACAGATGAAGCAAAACAAATTTTTTACTGGCTGACACACAAAGCAGGGAAAAGTTTCCAACAATACTGGTCAGTGCACCTGCTTTTGTGTGGCTTCTGTCTGTTTACTGAGCAAGAGCTTTGTGTTAGGTTTTCTTTGTCCTCTGTTCTAGTTCATGCTGATGTTTAATAAGACGTTCTATTTCTGTTCCAAGTGTTTGTAGATTTTCCTTTAAAAATTGGGGAAGAAAGGGAAGAGAAAAACAGCACTACTAAGTATAACAAATAAAAAGACTCAGTTTGAACTATTTTTGCCTAAATTTTGAAACTGAAAGAGTGGTTAGTCCTAAATGCCATGTGAGATAAACTAGGCAAACAACAGTTTTTAGTAAAGCAGTCCTGTCCATTTTAGTCATACTCAATCTTTTTACTGAAGCTACAGCAATTTTTAGTACATTAAATGATTACTTACTAGATTTAAAAATTATTTTTTAAACCCATTACTATCAAGGCCCAAACACAGCAAAAATAAAATAGTTGTGTCAGATAATAACTGCAAAAAATAAAATAAAGCTGGAAAATACATTAGAAATGCCATAATCTTAAAAAATTATGTTTCAGCAATTAACTACAACTAAGTATACGTGAAAGGCCATCCAATGCAACGTAAACAACTCATCTTACTGTTTATCAAATAAACTGATTTTTGCTATTTCTTCATGTTTTCTCACTAGCTTAAAAATTTTGTACTTTTCAGGCCAGGTGCAGCGGCTCACACCTGTAATCCCAGTGCTTTAAGAGGCCAAGGCAGGAGGATCACTTGAGCCCAGGAGTTTGAGACCAGCCTGGGTAACGTAGCGAGACCCCATCTCTACAAAAAATTAAAAAAAAAAAAAAAAATGGCTGGGCATGGTGGCACATGCCTGCAGTCCTAGCTACTTGGGAGGCTGAGGCAGGAGGATGGCTTGAGCCCAAGAGTTTGAGGTTGCAGTAAGCTATAATTGGGCCACTGCACTCCAGCCTAGGTGACAGAGAGGAAAACACTAAAACTTTATCTCTGGGTAAAATAGCTACCATGCATTACATAAATAGCTCATTTAAGAGCTAAGTCAGACTATGATACGGGCACCATTTTGCCATGTTTATTGGTTGGTAAGTGAATGAGAAATACAAATACCTTCAAAGTAATATTTTTTAGTAGTGTATCTTCCAAAACAGCCTGTAATTTTCGGTTGATCTCCAAAGAGAGTTCCAATGTTAATCCACTATCAGCTGGATGGGATGTATATAAAGATGCCATGATGCCACCCCGTTTACTTAAATGGACTTTGTTATAATCGGATGCCTCTGAAGAAAGTGTGCCCGATTCTTCCCGTAAAATGTAACTCTGAATTATTCTGCAAAACAAAATGACACTATCAGTTGTATACCTGCCCATTAAAAACTCTGGAATTTGCAAGAGTCAACTAATCATATGCATAAAGATGATTAGCAAAAAATAAATACCTATTAGGTTAATAACCTAACTATATTAGAAAAGAAAGGAATTTTGCTTTTTCAGGTTTTTCTTAAACTATCCCATTTTGGTTCTATCATGATATTTAAAGATATATAAACACTTTTTCTATTTCTATCCTTATTATTTTAGTGAAAATATTTGAGCAATTTCTTTGTTATTCCAATTTCTATTAATATTTTCTGTTTTCCTATTATTAAACTTAGAACTCTGTATTTTACTCTTTTAAAAGCCACAGGCAAATTTTTCTGTAAGTCTAAAATTATTTCAAAATAAAAATCAAAAAGTCTGCTTTCTCATTAATTGTACTTGGGTGTAATACTCTGGTGTTCTTAGGTGTATTGCGTGGGCTGCATTATATACAGCACTGTACAATAACAATTAGAAAAAGCAGTATATTTCACTGAGGCTTGTCTGGCAACATCACTTCTGTGTTACAATGGAAGGTTTTTTGTGATGTATATATTTTTATATATAAATGAGTATAGTTAGATTAGTGTGGTAATGCCTCTTTTTACCTGTGAATAGTTAAGTGTGTACACGAGGCTCCACTTCTGATTTATTGCAGTGTTCAGTCCTAGTTTTTACTTTTATTCAAGTATTCAGTTTTACTTTTAATTTTATATACTTCAGTTCTGAGTCAGACTTACAGATATGTATAGATAGTTCATATTTATGTACTGCACATAATCATGCTATTCAGCATCGATGCTATATTATATTACGTAAACAATAAAAGCCATGTACAGAGGGGGAAAAAAGTCATGGAAAAGATCTGCAATATAAAAATAACAACTATATAGTATTTGTGAGAAGAAATTGGCTCAGCATAGCTCTAGATTTAGTCAGAGCAGTGTTTGGAATCTCTGGCTCTAGGTCTGTCACTTGCGGCAGTGGTCCCCAACCTTTTTGGCACCAGGGACTGGTTTCACGGAAGACAATTTTTTCACGGGTGGGGGGTGGGGCAGCGGAGCTCTTCAGCCTGGTCTCTAACAGGCCGTGGACAAGTCCCTGGAGGTTGGGGACCACAGATTTATGGGATGAGTGGTAATCCTGGAACATTTAGTGATTTGACCTAAACCCTAGTTAACTTATCTGTAAAATCAGAGAACTCACTCTCTGAGCAGCTGTAAGGAATCAATGAGATATTGCTAAGCCACAGGCATCGTACCTTGTACTGGTAGGTGTACAATAAATTATCCCACTATGGCCTACCCAATAGGAAAAACAATCCACAACCCCACATATATCTCTTAGAGCCACGGTCATGAAAATAAAAAGTAGAGCATTATCTTTTTTAAATCCAAAGTCATTTTAGTATCTTTAAAAAATTAATATCTACTGAACTCTGTATCACCTTAAAGGAAAGACCTCTAAGGTGACAGAGTTTTCTTTCATCTTGTTATTCCCAAAACCTAGAACATAATAGTGATCACAAAAGTCGGGGAACCAAATGATTATAACTAAGAATTATTTTTTGCAAAATAGGCTTTTGATACGATTAATTTTGAAAACAGTAACTTTACCATATGAATAATGGTATTTTGAATAAAGATTATATTAATGATACATACTTTGTTTTCTTCCTAATTTCTTCCACCAATTGTTTGATGTGGTCTTCCATAAATTCAATCTTTTCATTTTTCCGGGCATGTGCTTTCTGCAGCCTCACTATCCTCTCAATCAGCATGGCCTTGTCTACTTCTGGAAAGTTATCCACAGCTACTGCTGACCCGGTATTTTCTGGAGATCGATCTTCTGCACTGCTTCGAGCATTAAGGGACCCTGAGGAAAAAAAATCATTTTAGATATTGTGTTTATCTAGAGTCCTGTCTCATCTCATATATTACTTATTCCAGCATCATTTTCAAATATTCACTCTAACAGTGTTGGACACAAAACACGACACAGGTCAAATGTGGTCTGAGTTCTTATTTCTGAATATACTGATGACAGAAGTACTAAAAGGGTCTATTATGTCTCTTAAGAAAAAGTCAGAATAAAAAGTCTAAAGTGATACTAAAATTAAACTATAAAAGAATAGAAAAAAGCAGAGAGAGGGAGGGGAGGAAGGGAAGTATATGAGAGAGAAAGAGAGAACAGAACATAGTGGGTTAAGTCCTGGAGCCAGCCTACCTACATTCAAATCCTACTTGTCCACTTACTAGCTATGTGACTTGGGACAAGTTATTTAAGGCTCTGTGCCTTTACTTCATCTTAAAATGGGAATAGTAATATTATTTACCTCATAGGACTGTTATCCTCATTTAAATGAGTTAATATATGTAAAGCACTTAGAACACTGCATATAGTAAGCACTATGTAAGTTTAGACGTTATTTTTACCCACATCGGTGAGAAGAATTTCTGATCCTCTTTACCCTACAAAGATATGTTTTTTCCCCAACCCCATTTTGTAAATTAAAGACAAGTAATATATCTTATCCAATGCTATACAACTAATAAATGGCTGATCTGGGATCTAAATACATATCTGTAATTTCAAATCCATGTTCTTTCTACTACATATTTTTTCCCACTATTTTAACAGTTGATGATGTTTGTTCCCCTAACATGCAACTCCTGGGAGGCAGTATAGTGTAGTGGCAAGAAAGGACTCTGGAGTCAGAGAGTTCTGTCACTGCAGATTTTGGGTCAATGTAACCTCTCTAAATCTTGGTGTCGTCATTTGTAAATGGGAATTATAATACTTACCTCACATGGCTGTTCTGCAGAGTAAATGATATGTTTAGTATGGTTCCTGGCATTTCAAAAAATGACAAATACACTGGTATTTTGCTAATTATCATTTTCACAATAGTGTCAATCAATTTTATAGTCTGTTTATTTTTACTTTAGACCACAGGTATATCTATCATGAGAAAAGCCAAAAGATTAAGAAATATATACATGCGCTTATATATTTAAATCTGACATATAATGATGACCATTTTATCAGTTCTCAGGTGTTAAAAGTAATATAAAAGTAAAAGAAAAAGATACCATACTACACCAAATCTCTCTGTATGGATGGATACAAATTTGAATTTAAGAAAATGGAAGTTGTGGCACAGAATAAAGCAGCAGCAGGTAAGAAAAAAGAAGGTAGGGAGACAGGTCATATAGAACCCTATAACAAGGCTGTAATCCTGGGTGATGAACAGAACTTAAACATTGAATCAGAAACATTTTTACAATATAATTAGATATAATCACCACTTTTTATACTTCAAATAACCACCACTTTTTATATTTCAAAATGAAACAAAGCATATTAACACTTTTCAAAATAAAAAATGCTATGTATTTTTATAATCAATCACTAAATAACAACTAAAGCCATTAGTTTTTTACCTGATGAACTAGAACGACTTCCCATGCTGCTGACTTCTTTATCATAGCTTCCGTTCTCAACTTGATCTAATTTTCTTCGTGCTATAGGAAAAAGAAATGGATCACTTGTGAACATTATCATGACCGTTTGCCCCCACCATCTCTGATTTTAATTGCAAAAATCACCTAGGCAAAAATGGCATAGACAAGAGAAAGTTACTGAATACACACTTTGGACCAGGGTCAGGGGGCAGGAGAGGAGGAGCAGGAGCTCAGGCAGTGATGCAAGTGTTGGGGAGCAGATGTAAATACAGATGAAGCTTCAATCCCTTGCCTGCTGCTCACCCTTGATTGCTTCTTTGTTGCTAGTCTCATGTCAAAATTTAAAGCATAACTCAGTGGTCCCCAACCTTTTTGGCACCAGGGACTGGTTTCATGGAAGACAATTTTTCCACAGTGGGGGGCAGGGAGGGGGAGCTCTGTGGCCCAGTTCCTAACAGGCCACGGACCAGTATACCGGTCTATGGCCCAGGGGTTGGGGACTGTAGCTGTAGGTAACATTCATATAAAATGACATTTGGAAATATACAGGTCAAATACAAAATATATAGAAACAAAACTATGATAACTGATACTGGCATCACTTAATTATCAATACATTCCACTTAACTTTTAGAGTTCTTACACTACTAGAAATTTCCCCCAAATTTCCCTTTAATTACATCTATAAAAACAAACTAAATTCTATGGCAAATATCTGAATATATTCATATGAAGTAAATACTAAGTCTCTTTCATCTTATTGCTGTATTTCACCCTACTTAAACACAAATAAGGCAGTGGGGAAGAGAACAGGAAGTCGGAATACATATCTTATTCCTCTTTGTATCCCAAGCACATAGCACAGACACCCAATAATTGTATGAATTTTTAAATGAAAGAAATGTGGGTTCCCAGTATTAGTTGTCAATTGTTGTGTTTGGGTAATTTATAACCTTGCGGGAGTCTGTTTCCTGAGACCCATATGAAGGGTTAGATCTTAACAATCTCTAAGTTAGAGCTCTGCATCTAGAGTGCAGGTACCCTAGATGCTGAACAAAACAATTTACAGGCATGTGAAGAAAGAAGATATTAGCACTGCTATTTATACTTATATTTAAAGATAGATCTTTTAAAAATTCTATTTTTCATGTTTTCTGATATACATAAAACAGTAATACCTGTTTAAAATTTATAAATAAACATATATAATTTGGAGAATGAACGCTTAAATAGTTTTTTACTAATAGGAGTATGTGATGAAAAAGTTTAGATACTACTACGCTAAGACACTTTCCCAATTCTCACATTTTGTGGCTCTGTGAATAAATGTCCTTTAGCATGGAAGTCAGAGTATTAATGGAATTGTAAGAAGTTTAGCAATTTGGTTTATGAACATAAATACATTAAAAAGAACATATGGTTCCAATCTACGTGGTAGAACCTGATGTAAAATATAATTTTTCCATAGAATCCTTAATGATTAAAAGGAACAGCACATTCAAGGTCTAAGTGTGGAAGAATGTTATACCTTGCTGAAGTTGTTTGGTAAGATCCTTGACACTAGAGGCATGTTTACGTCTTTGAGTCACTAACTCATCTTTTAATTCTTCTACCTGGGTACTCAATGCTTTAGCTTCTGTTTGACTAGAAGCAAGCTCAGCTTGCAGAGCTTGGACTTCCTCCTTCCGCAGTTCTTCCTCTTTCAACAATCTGCTTTCCTGAATATCAAATGAAACAAAACCCACCAAGTTTAATATGCTTGTTTCCGTTAAAGCTCACACTTTAAAACCTTAAAAATATAAGGTCCTTGATGGTAGAGATTCTTCTATCATTAATTCTCACCAGGTTTTGTTTATTGAGCTCCTCAAAACCCTCTTATAGCAAATTCTATACACGCAAAACAACACGTGATATGGGTCTCTGAATTTTTGGACTAAGGTCTCAAATTACTTCTGTGAGTAACTTGAAGATACGCTCATAACTTGGAATATTAAACCATTTTTAAACTATAAAAAAATAGAAATTTAAAGTACCTTCTAAAAATACACATAGTGATTCCAGTTAGGGATGACAGAAACCATGGTTTTATTTTCAAAAGTGAAATATTCTTCATAATTATTTTAGGAAGAAATTTTATTATGAATTACAACAGCTCAAAGGAAAAACTGACATTTTTCATAGCATTTGAAATTACCAGAACGTCAGTGCCCACAGAAAAGAGCTTAAAATCAACTAGCACCACTTTTATACTATTAGGTAAATTAATTTGTGCCTCTTACTATGTTGCTTTAAAAGTTAAATGTACATTTATACTTACCAAATGAATATTTGTCTGTTTCATTTGTTCACATTGGCTTTGTAACTGACTTTCACTACATGAAAGTTTATCAAATTGTGACTGCAAAGAATTGGATTCAGACTGAAGCTGTGCATTCTTACTAGTGAGCTTTTCTGTAAATAGTAGTAGCTCAGATTCTCTTTTCCTACTGCCTTCGATGTCTTTTTGTAGGTCATTAATCAAAGAATTAAGACTTTCCATTTCTTCCTTCAAATTTTCAATTTCTTGTTTACCTCTAAAAAACAAAGTTTATATTTAAGAAAAAATTAAACTATTAAAAGACATTAAATGAATGGTTTGGGAATTTTCATCTAATCAAATGCTTCACAAAGGTACTTTTATTCATTCATGCAAATATTTACGAATGCCTAATATATGCCAGGAACTAAGAGCTGGGAATATAAGTGAGCAAGACCAACATGGCCCCAGCTTTCAAAGAGCTTTTAGTCAAGTAGGGAAATTATATGAGTATGGAAAAAGATTTTTGATGATAAAAGCACAGAGCAGATCGCCTAAACTAGTGTAAGGGATGCTCAAATTAGTACTTAAAGCAGAAGTCAGCAACCTTTTCCCGCAAAAGACTAGATAGTAAATAAGTTAGGGTGCTGGGTCATATGATTTTTGTTGCAACTGTTCCACTCCGCCATCGTAGTGTGTGAAAGCTGCCATAGATATTACATAAATGAATGAGTGTGGATATATTCCAAAAAAACTTCTTTTACAAAAAGAGGCAGTGGGCTGGATTTGGATCAAGAGCTTGGCTTGGACTATGGCAGTAGCGATGAGGGTGTAAAAAGTAAATGGACTTGACAGACATTAAAGAGTTAGCATTGCTAATACTTTGTGACTAGTTAAATGTGTGAGGGGAAGGAGGGAAGAACAAAGGAGGGCCCCTAGAATCCTGGGTTGGACAGTCATGTGGATGCTACACTTATCACTCATCCCAGGAACATGAGAGGAGAAGCATATTTGTGGACAAGATAGAAAAATCAATTCTGGATATATTAAAGTTTGAGGTGTCTTTGAGACTTACATGCTTGGAGTTCAGCAAACAGTGCTGAAGATAATGATTCAAAAGTTCGACAGCATACCATAAAAATAGTTGGGATCACCCAAAGGTACAATTAAATTAGGACAGAGGGCCTTATGACAGAAAGAGAGGCCCGCCAAGGAGACTGAGGAAGAATAGCCAGAAAGGTGGGAGGAACACCAGGAGAGCATGATGAAAACGAAGCCAAAGGAACAGAGCATAGCAAGAAGGATAACTTAGTTCAGTGGTGGTAAAAAATATTAAAAGTTCAAGCAAGGTGGGGTCTGAGATGTGTCCACCATATGTTAAGAGGCATTAGTAGTTTTTAATGAAATGTTGGGGTAGAGGCTAGGATGAATGGAGAGGAATACAACATAGGAAGTGAAGAAAGGGACAATGAGTACAGATGATTCCATAAAAAAGCTTGGTTGTAAACAAAAGCTGGTAGGGTAAGGTCACAGGAGTCTTGGCTTTTTTAAGGATACAATCATATTTAAATGTAGAAAGAAAAAGAAAGTCAATAGACAGAGATAAAGGATAAAGAAGAAATAATCAAGAAAGACCCTGAAAGGCAGAAAAGCATGGGATCCACAGCAGAAGTAGGAAGAATAATTTGGTTCAGAGAGGAGCAAGGACGTTTCTTACATGATAACAGAAGCAAAGGAAAACATGGTTGCAGATTCAGGCAATTCATAGGATTGATAGCAAGAAGTTGAGAGAACTGTCACCTGATAGCTCCCATTTTTTCTGTGAAGTCATCACCTACCAAGAGCACATAGACAGGTAAGGGGAAAGACCAAAGTGTGAAGAAAGCAGTAAGTAAAATGTAATAAGGTGTGGAACAGATGCTAAGAAGGTGGGGGAGAAAACTCTGACCAAGGACATGGTAGGATTAGAGGTGCATTAATATTCCCATTTGGGTTAGCAACCATGAATTTATAGCAGTATCAATCTGGATGCTGGTGAGGATTTCTTTAGCAACACTGAGCAGCTCAGTTATTGGTATGGCGTGGAAAAGAAGATACTTGAATTCAACCTGAATCCAGTCTCTGTCAGGTAATGTCATGAGTGGAGCTTAGTTAACTGGTTTCATGAGAAGCCAAGGAATAATGCCAGCGCCTGACCTCAATCTATATGTATGCAAAGATCTAGATCTAGATTTGCCTTTTAGAAGAAAAAGTAAGTACTGTGTATAACTAACAGAATTTGAAAGCTAAGGAATGAATAAACAAACTAAATAAATCCATTGTCTTATAAATGGCTACTGCCAATGTTTAAGGAATATAAACTTTGATTTTTAGAAGCCATGGTGGGAACTCAAATATACCCAAAAAGGTTCAAATAAAGAGAAAAATTTAAAAATTTTTAGCTAGTAAAATTGTAAAAATTGTTATTGTTTAATGCCATAATTGCTTTTAAAAATAGACATAGAATTAAAAAGCCTGTTTATTAACACAAACAGAAGTTGCTCATTTTATACCTTTGAAGCTGCTCCTGTATCTGATCTGTAATTTTCACTTTGTCCAATAAATTCTGAATTTCAGCTTTTTGGCGATTAATAATTTCCTTATATTTTGATAATTCATCTTCTGTTCTTAATCGTTCATCTTCTAGACATTTCACCTATCAAATGATCATAACCAAGGTAAACTGCAAACAATATTTTCTTGCTCCTTATAAACTATTTCACATAGTGGCTACATATTAATAATAAAAGCTGAATTCCAAAGCAGTATTAGGTAATGTGAAGAAAATATAATGGGAAGTTAACAGTCCTCAGTTTTAGTCTCAGACTTCTTAACAATTTAGTCATAGAAGTTTTAGCATGTCATTTTATTTTTACTGAATCTCTATTTCCTCACCTGAAAAAGAAGACTATACCTTCCTGACCTACCTCAAAGAACTGGCCGAGAACAAACAGGAAGGTACAGGAAAAATACTTGGAAAATTAAGTGATCTCAAATTTAAGGTGGTTACTTAAAGGTCTATTTCTAAATAAATGAATGATATACAGTGACATATTAAAAGAGATATTATTCTTACAATAAAGACTAAAAACACTGGAAAGGATTTAATAATTAGAAATTAAAACTGTATCCATCTAAGACTATTAAATATACCCAAGAGAAATATAAAGAAAGTCTTTCTATTATTTTCTGACACTCACAGTTCTAAGGTCCAACTGTCTTTCTAACTGATTTGCTGATAAGACTGTCTTTACATCAGAGGCCAAGAATAAGTTACAGATACAGCAAATGTGCTGTGAAGTAGGAATATTTGGCAAACACTTCAAAGGGACTAACATGGAAGACATTTTCAATTTAACAAAAGAGATTATGTTGCTAGGGAATTGCTATTCTACTCCTCTGAGTTCTTTAATTTTGGAAAATTTCTATATAAATATCCTTTCCCCACCACTTTAAAAATCAGAATAAATCCAAATTTAAAGATATTTACCCTTCCTCTGGAGTCACAGCTAAAGATCTAATTACCTTTGTTCTGAGTGTCCGTAGCTCATCCATACCCTCCTTAAATGTCCTCTTCAGATCTTCCAGTTCCTTTATTTTGGCATGATGCATCTTTTAAAAAGTTTAAAAGAAACCACAAATCATAATGTACTAAACAAGATCTAAAATTTATTGCCTGCTCCTTCTGAAAGGCCTTAAAAGCAGATGGCAATAAATACTCACTATTTCTCTCTTTCTGTATTTATTACACAATCTAGGATATACAAAGAGCAAAACTACTCACTTCTAGCTGGTCAGATTTTTCTTGCATTTGTTTTTCAAGTTCTCCTTTTGTAACTCGAAGCTTTGCATCAAGCTCATTTGATTTAATTTCTTCTGACTCCTAGTGGAAAGGAAATTTTTAAAAATGACAATTTTTAAAGTTTTATACTTTGAAAAGTAAGTAAGTCTTTGCAATTAAGTTACTAACTGTGAAATACATAGCTGATGTATCTAAAACTGAAGATTGCATTGAAAGATTTTAAATACGTCTATTTTGCATGAACAAAAATAACACACTTAAAATATGCAAGATAATACAGAGTAGTTTTTTTTAAGTTATACATTTCTTTGCACTTCTGACATTTTCTAGGGTTTTTATGAGGTTGAAAAATTCTCTAAAAAGATCCATTTAAGCTGCAGGTACTTTAAAATAAGAAATAACATGCATTTTATTTAACTGCTCTATCTAATCCATTCTATATTTCAAATGCTGCAAATATAGAAATTTAATGAAACAAGAGAACTGATATTTAGTATAATTTGACATGAATCTATTTGAAAAGTTAATCATACCTGGTATGTTTTTATCATATCCTGACAGTTTTTTCGTATCTGATCTGCTTCTTCCTTTGCTTGCGTTAACTTTGTTGTTGTTTCTTTCAGTTTATCTTTGGTCTCCTGCATTGACAAAAAACAGAGACAAAGTTGGCCACAATGATGTGATGAATGGTAAGAAGTACTCAGCGAGCAGAGAAAGTTCTTTTCCTAGCGCTGCCACTGAGGGGCCAGATACTATTCTAGCAATATTTTTTTTTCTAACAAAAAATTGAAATGGTCTGCCGAGTTAACTGATAGCCATTAAATAAAGTTAAACTTGATAGAATTTTCAGCAAATTACTAGAAATTACCAACCTGTTAAGACAAGAGCAAAGTGTTAAAAAGTTCTTTGTACACACACATAAAAAACAATTCTTTGGTTTACGGCTGTGGTATGTGTTCAAAACTGCCGTATTATAGATTGGTGCTTCAATTTGGTTTCTGTTCCTAACCACTCTCCCAAAATGGCAATTGTGAAGGTTTTCGTGGATCACTCTTCTCATCAAATCCAATTACTTTTTCTTATTCTTACTCTTTACTTACTTGTTCCAGTCCAGACCACCCCCCTGGCTCTTTGAATGTCCTTCCTCTGTTTCCATTACAAGAGAATATTCTCCTCTTTCTTCCCTCTCCATTGGCTTCCTACTTCCTGTGGTGATTTTCCAAGATACAGCCCTTGACCTGCAGCTCTTTCTCCATAATTCTCCTTCAGAGAACCAATCCAGTGCCACGGTTTGGGCTATCATTATCATGTGGATTTCGAATGAGAGTTTAGGTATTTATAATCTCCCCTTAGTAGCTTCCCTTCAGAAAGGGGTAGATGCTGCTAGTCTTCTTTTTCATAGATACAATATAGGGACATCCTGGATTCTAACCATCAATGCACGGTACTGTGGCTGGTATGTTCCCCCAATTCAATATATAGCTTCCAGACGGCAACTAACTCAGTACTTGTCATATACTAATCGTCCAACTAATATTGGTTGGATTAATGAAGGAATACTTAACAAAAGCCTCGGTTAGGTTGGTCTCCCCAAATACCAAATACTCATCTCACTTTCTTCTTTGTTCCTGCTGTTCCTCCACTTGGAATGCCTTTCTCTCCATCTCTTGAACCATCTAAATTGCATCGATGCTTCAAACACTGCTGCTTATATGTCATTTTGTTTTTTTGGAAAAATCTACCATACAATTAAGTACTTAGTTATATACTTTCAGTTGCTAGTCTTTAATAATAATTTGACTTGTATTAAAACTTAATATCACTTTAAAAATATAAGCAATTATTTGGATACTTTTTCAAATATTGACTTTTTAAAATACTGGACTTGAAAAGAGAGAAGAGAGAGAGGAAGTTGATCTATTTTTTTTTCTGCTACTATATCATCAATAACTAAAACAGAACCTGGCACAAGTAGGTACTTACTTCATTCACTCAGAAAATAGCAATTGAGAGATTCCTATATGGCAAATAAATATTTACTAAATAAATGAACGTTTGAATAAAGGAAAAGTGAGAATCACAATAAATGTGTTTAGGTTAAGGTACTAAACCTAACCTCATTCATTCATTCAGTATTCATTGAACACCTACTTCACACCATTGTTCTACACTCTGGGGAAATAGCTGTGTAAGAAAACAGACAAACTCTCTACCCTCATGAAGCTGATAGTCTAGTGATGGAGATAGATCACAAACACAATACATAAATAAAATATATATTAGTGACAAGTGCTAAGGAACAAAAAATAAAGCAAGGACATGAGAAAGTTTGGGGGGAGGTGTTGAAAGCTTAGGTAGAGTAGCCAGGGAAAACCTCATTGAGAAGGTGACAGGTGACCAGTAGTCAGCTAGAGACTCGAGGGGCCATTGCAGATTGCTATCTCTTTCTCTTCTCTGGAACTCTCCCTTGTTTCCCATATGTTGAACTCTGTCTCCTCAACTCAGGGAGTCTGCTGAGTTCTGTTTAGGTTCCTCTCCTCGTGCTGCAGCCCGGAACCCTCCAGGCATACCTCATTTGTTTCCCTTCACTAGGGATCATTGTCCAATGCTGCCTGTTTTCGCAGTCTGAAAGCCTTCATTTCATATATTTTGTCTTATTTTTAAGTTTTTATTTTTTTTTAGTTTAAGGCAGGAAGGTAAATCTGGACCTTGTTATTACAATGCAACAGAGTATAGTCAATTGAATACAGTTATAGAATAGAACATGGAACAAAGCTTTACTAAGTGACAAAAAATGGCAAAGCTAATTAGAAGTGAGCCCTGGTTTCTAATTAGTGGGCCTTCTGAGTGAAAAAAAAAAAAAAACATTTAAGAATGAGGCTATCATTGACAACATGACAACTTTGGAAGAAGAGCATATTAAGCAGCAGAATCTTGCTTCAGGTAATCTAGTGGAGGGAACATATCAAAAATATACCAAGCCCTGGTCACACATTAGGTCTGCAATATATTATAGTCTACTGCATTCTGCTGGTCTAAATGCTACCTTGATATCCAACACTCTACTCTCTAGCTTTCTCTGAAGCAGAAATGTTTGGCATACACCCTGCACAGCCAAACATGGTTGCCAAAGAACCACTGCCACATCTGTTGCCAGCCATATATATGCTCCAGTGAGATGATTTTATTATCCTGATATCAGGTAGTGAATAGGTAGCAACCAGGCAGGTGAACCAGTAGATGAGGCTGGGGTGTGGGGGGAGGAGTGTGGCACACACACAGGAGTCTTCTTTATTCACTACACTCAAAATAAAAGGTTCTTTTGTTTTTAGAGGTTAGGTGTTAAAAACACATTTCGGTCAAACCCCAGAAGGAGTTTAGAAAAGGGAACAAATAAACTATTTCTATTGTCTGATCTGATCTGATCTAGGTGTCCACTTGCTCTTCTGCTTAACTTAGCCTGGACTTACTCCTGTAATATGCACTGCAGGTCTGACCAGAAGCTAATGATCACAATGGATCCAGGAACCTACAGGACTCCAGTATTAGTACCTAAGACTTTGTGGGCAGAGACCAGAAATTTGAAAGAGTGCCTGGAGAAAAATATACTGAAAGTGTCAAGTCTCTTGCCCACATCTCCAGAGGTAGCCTACACTGCCCAGACAATGATTAAACCTTGTACCCTTTTATCCAGAGGCTCCCTCTAATATCCACGAGGTAAATACATAAAATAGGTAACCAGGAACCCATCTCACTCTTTGAAAGCAATAACTATGTCGTCTCTGGCTTTTATATCCTCCATATTATTTAATACAGTGCTGTGCACAGAGCTAAATGCTTCCTGGTTAACAAATGCCTTTACTTAAAAAGAAACTGGTAACTATCTAATTTCCACATATCTCGTCAATACACTCGTTATTTTCATTTTTCAGCAATCCACACCATGTAACCTTATAGAAGTCAGCCTTAAATCACTTCTCTAACCTTCTTACAGAGTATGTGGTTTCATCTGACCTCAAAGCTGCCATTAAGAATCTCTTATCTGGCCAGGTACCGTGGCTCACGCCTGTAATCCCAGCACTCTGGGAGGCCAAGACGAGAGGATTGCTTGAGCTGAGGAGTTTGAGACCAGTCTGAGCAAGAGCGAGACCCCGAGACCCCGAGACCCCATCTCTACCAAAAATAGCAAAATTAGCCAGGCGTCGTGGTGCAGTGCGCGTCTGTAGTCCCAGCTACTCGGGAGGCTGAGGCAGGAGGACCGCTTGAGCCCAGGAGTTTGAGGTTGCAGTGAGCTATGACGACGCCACTGCACCCTACCCAGGGGTGCCAGAGTAAGACTCTATCTCAAAAAAAAAAAAATCCCTCATCACCTATTTCTTTAAACTCATAGATCTGTAACAGGTTTTTACTCCTCAATGCTAGTATTCTAATAGGTTTCAGGATCCTGTCTCTTAGGACTATGAGGATGAGGAAAGTGCCACAGATATTAGATATGACCAAGTGTTATGTTCAGATTTTGAAGCAATTCAGGCAGTTGAAAATCACTAGTGTTTTTATGGATTTGAAATTTTAATTCCTCATTCTGTAACCCAAAGTAAAGGGAAAATTCTAATGGCTCAGCCCCATTGAGCTCTAGGGATTGCTGCCCTACTCCTTTCTGGCAGTTCTTTGTCTGCCTTGGCAGCTTCCTCACACACATGTGCTGACCAATAGTCAGGTTCAGACCTGAGGGGAACCCACTACTTTCCAGGCTCTCTTTGACCACTGTCAATATAGACTATTCTCCCTACAGTTTTCTCTGATAATACTATCTACAAATACCCAAAGGTTATTAAAAGTTCTACTGATTTAGAATGATTTAATAAGGTAACCCATGAGTACGGTTTTAAACAATATCATTAAGTCTATTTTTGAAAACTTGAAAATTGATATTTCCACAGCCTTGCTCTTCTGCTTAAGTCGCATTGCAGTGCTGATCTTTTACTGCACATTCTGTCATCTTCAGATTTTTACTACCTCTAATATCAGCTCAGTCAGTGCTTACAATTATGGCATCAGGTACCAGCCTTTATAATTACCTTTTATTATATTAATTTTTTAATAAAATGATGTGGACTAGGCACAATACTAATGTAATTACATTTATATAAAACAAGGAAACTTATTCCTAAAATCTTTACATATTCATTATTATTCTTAAATAAGAATTTATATTTTTTGAGTATAAGAATCTTAGTATCACTGATATTTCTTAAAATTTCCAGAGTTTACTTTCAGTTTTGAAAACCTACATATTCTCCTCCTCCCCAATTTTTCATAATGTTTGATTTAAATTCTGCATACCAAACAATGCTTGAAAAGAACAAGGAAAATTTGGGTGCTGCAAACTATGAATAATAAAACTTAACATTCCATCCAATTTTATATGTAAATCATGCAAAGACATTTCTTTTTCATAATCACCAAATATTCAGGTCCAAGCTATTCTGCAGGAATCACTAAACTAAGCTTCAGCCCTTATTAACTGTTAGTGCATTTACTCTTAAAACTGATTCTAATCATTATTCCACTGCATTACAGTACTCACCTTGTGTGAATCCATTTCAGCTTTTAATTTGTTCTGTGCCCACTTTACTTTAATGATGTGAGAGTTGATATCTTCCTTTAATTTGTCTATTTCTCTGATGAGTCTAGTCGTTTCACCTTCCTAAAATAATATCACTAGGTCATATTTTTTCATTTAAACAATCAACTAATTATTTACGTTTCTTTTATACTCCCTCAAAGTAATCAGTGCAATAACACTATAATTCAAGAGCTGGCACACTATGGCCCACAGGCCATAAAACTGACTTAAAGTTCAAGTGATTAGAGGGCTGTAAAATCCTAAATCCAACCAAAAGACATGAAGATTATTAACATTCATATTTTAACCAACTGGATGTGTTGTCAGCACAAGTATACCTTTATGATTCTTCTTAACTGGCTGGCATTAAGGTCAAATATGAACTAAATTGGTTTTGCCAAAATTCCTCAGAACAATGACGGTATTCCTGAACTAAAAGTTAATGAATAAAAAATAACATTTATCACTAAGAAATGATAATGCACTAGAAATATGACCATGTCAAGAGGCTGCTAGTTAATAGCAAGGGTTCTCAACGGCTAGCTCAGTAATTAAATCTCCTCAAACAGCGTTTAAGAAGGACATATTCTTCCGTAAGAAAAATATAAATTCTGGCCGGGTGTGGTGCCTGTAATCATGCCTGTAATCCTAGCACTCTGGGAGGCTGAGGCGGAAGGATCACTTGAGGCCGGGAGTTCGAGACCAGCCTGAGCAAGAGTGAGACCTGAGCAAGAGCGAGACCTCCACTAAAAAAAAAAAAAAAATAGAAAAATTAGCCAGGCGACGTGGCGCGCACCTGTAGTCCCAGCTACTTGGGGAGCTGAAGCGGGAGGATCCCTTGAGCCTAGGAGTTTGAGGTTGCAGTGAGCTATGATGACACCACTGCACTCTAGCCCAGGCAACAGAGAGAGACTCTGTCTAAAAAGAAAAAAAAAATTCTATTCTATTCTATAGTGAGGAAGTGTTACATTAGGATCATATCAAATTGTACTTCTGGCTCTAAAACTATTCACATTTGACACTACTATGTGCATATTTTACCAAAATACAATCTTCCTTTGAGGCACAAAGTAATTTCTCCAACATACAGATTTTAAAAGAAAGTTTTAAAAAAGATCAAGAAAAAGTTATCTAATAAAACAACACATACCAATACTTCATCTTTTCCCCAACAAACCTCTTTTTTTGCAGACAAGTAACAAGATACTAGAATTACTGAAATAGGCATGTTCTTAGAAGGTAAATAAAAACTTTATGTTTGAGTTTTTTAACCATGTTAAGTTATGATTATTTGATTAAATAAGGAAAAGTAAAGAGAATAAATTTCAAATAAGGTCCAATGGCAGAAGTTATACCTTTGCTTCATACAGCTGGTGCAACCGCCCTTTCTCTTGAGAAAGCTGCTTAATTTTGTTAGTGTTTTTCTCAAATTCCTTATTTGCATCTCTAAGTTTTCTCTCAAGTATCTCTTTTTCCTTTCGAAGGTCTAAAGATTCCTTCTCACCTCTTACATACTTCATTACCATTGCTTCTTTTTCTTGGCGTGCCTCTTCACATTTCTTGTTGGCCTTCAAAAGAAAAAAACACCATCTGGCGTTAATAACAAATGTTTTTCCAAATGGAAATATATCAATATAAATATTTTCCTCTAATATTACCAATGTATTTTTTGGTTTTTGCACAACATCCCCAGGACATGTGCCATCAAATTTTAAAATGAAAGAAAAAATACAAAATTGTAGAAAAATGATACAATATCACTAGCATTTACTTGTACCCTCTCCTATTCCTTTTACCTTGGCTAATATAGTTGCTATTTTCCATTTACTCCTCCAGATCCCTTTTCCCACCCTTTTCTATCCCAGCCTGGGCCCCAGGAGGATAACCATCATGGACCATATCAACAAGTTTCCTTGCCCTCAAAGTTCCAGCTGGGTTCAGCCAACAGGAGGTACTACGCAGACGCTCAGTAGTGTAGGCACAGTGAGATCTGGCTCCACCAGAGTTACCACAAGTAGGCTGATGGCCACTGCTCCTATAAGGTACCCTCTCTGTACAACTACTGTCTGGGTTGTACTACCTGCTCCCTCTCCTGTTCCTTTACGCTGAAGGGAGATGATAATGGCTCCTCCAGCAGCCCTAAGCTCATGCATCTTTCCTTTTTGGGATCCCTAAACATTGCCCACATCTTTCTGAAGAGTCCTTTTATTAAATTCTCTTCAAATCACCAGTTTAAGTGTGCCATCTGTTTTCTGCCAGGACCCTGACTGTATAACTGACAATTTCTAAAATCTATAATCTTAGCTTCCTTCCCAAAAGTAAGTAGCCATATGCTAATGAATGATCATTTGCTTTTCTATTTATGAAAAGCTTTCTGAAATATCTGACACTTAATAAGAAATACCTAATTAGATTAAGGTTGAAATCTATGCATTCATTTAAAATGCCCTATTAGTATGAGCTGGTACTCCATATTCTGAAGTTTCACACAATGAAAACTTCTACAAATAGTTCTTCTTTTAAGTAAATTCAGGGTTTGCAAATATGATGAAGCACCTATTTACAAAAGATGGAACCTCAAACTTTAGGCCTTTTCAATAGCATGTAGTGGTAAATGCCAAGTGCTAGTGCAACTGAATTGAAAAAGTAACTATTAAAAGAGTTAGATGAATGTAGGAAAAGCTCCTATGCTCTGATGAAAGTGACAAAAACATCTCGCAGGATTCTGGCACTGCTGACAGGCACACCTGGTCAATGCTGAGAATGCTATACATATACATACAGGTACTTTTCTTAATTGCCCAATTGATATTTGTTTCCACTGAAATAGTCTATTATTTTCAAGCAAAATTAAGAAAGACATTGGATTAAGGATGTCACAGATCCCTGAGGATTTGACAGTGTGCGTGTGGACAAGGATTGAGAAAATTATGCTGGAATTGGCTAAGAGAATTAGTTAGATTTTTAGACAATTTAATAACTATACTTAGAAAAAGTCAATTAATGGTCCAATGTCAACTTCAAGAGAAGTTTGGTTTGATGATAAATTAATGTTCAGATAATGTATTATTAGCTACTGGGAACACAAAGAATAATCATCTGTGGTCTCTAGAAGAGCTCATCACCTTGTGAGAAAGACACATAAACAAACATTGTACTATAATATGATAAATTCTACTGGATTACAAATGTACAACATCCTTTGAAACATAAAAATAATTACATTGCCTGGGAGGAGTTGGCAGGAAAAGTAAAAGATGCTATACTTGAGCTAGATGTTGAAAGTTAAGCAGGATTCAATCGAATACAAGGGGCGAGTCAAAGAAAAGAATTCAAGATAGAGTGAATATCACGTGCAAAAATTTAAAAGTATGAAACAGCATAATGTATTTAAGAGAAATTCAAGTCATTCTATAGGGCTTATATTTGGTGTGCTGGTTAGAGTGGGACTGTAAAGACAGAAAGAAAGGTAGAAATTAGATCATGAAAGGAAGAAGAGCATCTCCTGTCACGCTAATGAACTGAAATTTTACCCTCTGGGCAATGGAAAGCCAAAGAAGGATTTAAAAAATCAGAACCTTTTATC
Source organism: Daubentonia madagascariensis (assembly GCA_023783475.1). Taxonomy (NCBI): domain Eukaryota; kingdom Metazoa; phylum Chordata; class Mammalia; order Primates; family Daubentoniidae; genus Daubentonia; species Daubentonia madagascariensis. Next base: position 20,842,789 of record JAKFHU010002573.1, read on the forward strand.
AAATGTGTTTTAGTAAGATAACTGGTGGCAGCACAGAAGCTTCATTGAGGTTGAGAGAGGGAAGGCAGGAAAAAAACAGAAAAAAGAAAGATAATTATAATAGATAAGGTGAAATATTATGAGGTTCTTTACTACAGCAGGGAATGATACACCAGGTAAAAACCCTGTCATTTAAAAGGTCATGCATGGATCAGTTTCAAATGAATATAACCTGAGGTGCTTGTTAAATGTTCATATTCCTAGGTGCTGGCCACCTACCTTGTAGAGTCACTGGGAGTGTTAAACAAGGTAACATAGTAACTGTTACTCAAGCTACGACAGAAATCAGTCCATTTATGGCACAGATAAAGAAAGAGGAGCCAGTTAAGGTCTTTGGGTTTGCCCAGTTTAAGATGTTTATCATTGATTTGGTTGAAGACAAATATGAATAAGATAATCCAACAGGATTCAATAGCCAGCTAAAATTAAAAGAAAGGGTATGAAGTTCTGCTTTTGAAAGTATGGCAGATTAAACCCTCCTCAATCAAGACAACAAAACTTTAAGATGAAATACAACAAATATCTTTTAATATACAGTTGAGCTCACAAAAATGTATGAGAAATCCCCAAGGCTAAAAATTCTAAGACAAAGCAGAAATCCAAAGTGCTATACTAGAGCTAAAATTTTCGTTGCCCTGGGGACATTTACCAATACCAGGCCATGGGGAGTGTGGGTGGGGAAATGTTATAAAGTCCTTGAGAATTTATACTCTACCCTCTTGTAAGTTTAAGGGTTCAAATTCATTCTACCCATCTGGGCTATGAAATGGGGAAACTTCAACCTCGAAAATGAAATCGGGGGGTATGGATGTGTGTGCACGAACACAGGAAAACACATACTTGGAATCTATTTTTAAATAAAAATTACCAGGTTTGGTGACTCTAGAGGAAGGGTAAACAGGTGTTCATTTTACTATTCTTTCACCTTTTCTACAAGCTTGAAAATTCTCGAAAAGTTGGGAAGAAAAGTTACAGGAAAAAAGGAATGAAGCAGACCTATAAGTAATTAAATGGAACAGCCTCCAAAATCTACTTTAATACTACTCACCTCTTAGGGTTGTTATGAAAATTAAACGAGTTAATACTTGTAAAGTATTTTGAACATGGCCTGGCACATAGTTAAAACTCAATACATTAGCTATTATTATTAATGTCATCTACACTTTTCATCATTAGGGAAGAAACATATATAGTAATGAGTATAGTATATTGTCATTTGTTAAAAAAAAAAAAAAAAGGTAGGTGTCCACGCAACACCCAGTTTTGGAAGGATACACAGGAAACTGGCATCAGTGATTACCTTTGAGAAGGGGGTAAAATGTTTGGGAGAAGACTTTTTTTACCTGTTTGAATTGTTATGCACATCTAACTACTATTTTGTTTTTATTTTAAGTTTATAATAAGCTTCAGAGAGTTATTTTTTAAAAGCTTACTAGGTAATTCTAATGATCAGCTATGTTTGGGTCCACTAAAACCAATAACTTCTTAAGGTCAGGCTCTATATTTCCCTTCAATTAGTATAAAAGGGTTGAGACCTGATAGTAAGAGTTTTAAATGTAACATTTCTAATGCACAGGGTCAGCATATTGTAAAGAATCACAGAAGTGAAGGTTGAGGATAATCTATCTCCTAAAGTTCTTCTAGAATGCCACCTACAGTAGTAGCTTCAGGGTAGAAAGGATGGGATTCATCTCACTTAGCAGTGTAAGCAGTGAGTTAACCCTTTCTGATTCAATTCATTGTGAGGACTAATTGTTATGTTAGTTGGGCAATGTGCTAAATTTTGTGGGTACAGGAATGAAGATGACAAAGACCTCATCCTTAAAGAGTTCAGGCAAGTAATAATAGAAAATGATTGCTTAAAATGACCTCTTCTGAGATCATATATACCAACTCAAAAAGATTACCAAGGTATATTAAATAGGAAAAAAAAAGCAGGTTATAAAAAATATGTACAATAAAGTGGGGGGGTATATGAATATGTACACATAAGCACGTGTGTCTTATATATGCACATATGGTAGGATACACAGCCAAAATATCAATAATAAGCTATGGAACAAAGAATGGGATATATAGGGATTGGAAACAGGAGAAGAGGAAGTACAGATAAAAAAGGACTTTCATTTTTTATCTCATATACTTATTAATTTTTTAAATAATTAGCACGTGTTTATGTATTGCTTTAGCATTTTTTGAAAGGCTAATTTTACATAAATAAAATGACCTATTATTAACACACCACTGATGTCCAAAATAGTCTAACATGGTTAGTTTATTTTAACAACAGTCACCATAGTGTCAAGTTAATAATGAGGATGACATGAAAAATACCTGTTCCATCCGTTGGGCCATCTCTTTGTGTAATTGCTGAATTGCATTTTTAGCTGCAAGGTCTTGAGCTACTAGTTTATCTTTGGAAGCTTTAACTTCTATATTAAGTTCCTCTATTCTCGATTCTAACTGTAAAGAAAATTATATCCAGATTATTTTTATAACTATACCAAACAGACCACCAAGACCTCAAATAAATATAAACAATGTAAATAAACATAAAGAACGCAATGAATATACTTCAACCATGGAAATCAAAACTGTTAGCAATGTTTCTATATCACATTGTAATTATATGTTAGTATAAATCTGAAGAGATTCTGGTAAGTTACGGTGTATATGGTAAGCCCTAGAGTATCCACTAAGAAATAACTAAAAAAAATACAGTAGTCCCTTTTCTGCAGTTTTGCTTTCCACGATTTCCGTCACCTGTGGTCAACCACGATCTGAAAATATTAAATGGAAAATTCCAGAAATAAACAATTCTTAAGTTTTAAATTGCATGCCATTCTGAGTAGCATGATAAAATCTCATGCTGTCCCGCTCCATCCCGCCCAGGTTGTGAATCATCCCTTTGTCCAGCGTATCCATGCTGTATATGATACCGGACAGTTAGTCACCAGAGTATCAAGTTAATAATGATAATGATGTGAAAAATACCTGTTCCATCTGTTGGGCCATCTCTTTGTGTATTGCTGAATTGTATTTTTAGCTGTAAGGTCTTGAGCTACTAGTTTATCTTTGGAAGCTTTAACTTCTTATTAAGTTCCTCATAGTAGCCATCTCAGTTATCAGAACAACTGTCAAGGTATCACAGTGCTTATGCTCAAGCAACCCTTATTTTACTTAATAATGGCTTCAAAGCACAAGAGTGATGCTGGCAATTTGGATATGCCAAAGAGAAGCCGTAAAATGCTTCCTTTAAGTGAAAAGGTAAAAGTTCTCAACTTAATAAAGAAAGAAAAAAATTATATGCTGAGGTTGCTAAGATCTACAGTAAGAATGTATCTTCTAACTGTGAAATTGTGAAGGAAAAAGAAATTCATGCTAGTTTTGCTGTTGCATCCCAATCTGCAAAAGTTATGGCCACAGAATGTGATAAGTGATTAGTTAATACGGAAAAGGCATTACATTTGTGGGTAAAAGACATGAACAGAAACACGTTCTGACTGACAGCAATTGGGTTCAATACTATCTGCAGTTTTAGACACCCACTGGGAGTCTTAGAACACACCCCCTTAGATAAGGGGGAACTATCGTATAGTGAAATATCATGAAAGAAATTTAGGTGTTAGAAAATATTCAATTAATGCAAAAAAGAAAGCAATGAAGGAGGAATAAGGGAACAAAAAACACATGAGACATATATACAACAAAAGGTAAAATGGCAGACATAAATCTAACTGTCAATAACATTAAATGAAAATAGATTCAACAATCATATCAAAAGGCAGAAACTGACAGACTGAAATAAAAAACAAGATTCATTACTAATCATCAGGGACATGCAAATTAAAACCACAATGAAATGTCACCTTACCCCAGTTAGAATGGCTTTTATTAAAAAGTCTAAAAATAATACATGCTGGTGTGCATGCAAGAGAAAAGAACACTTATACACTGTTTGTGGAACTCCAAATTAGTACAACCCCTATGGAAAACAGTACGGAGATTCCTCAAAGAACTAAAAGTAGACCTATCATTTGATCCAGAATCCCACTATTGGGTATCTACCCAAGGAAAAAGACGACTTTTCATCAGAAAGACACCTTGCACTTGAATGTTTATTGCAGCACAATTCACAATTGCAAAGATGTGGAATCAACCCAAGCCCATCAATTCATTAGTGGATTAATAAAATGTGGTATATGCATACCATGGAATACTACTCAGCCATAAAAAAAGATGAATTAATACCTATTGCAACAATCCGGATGGAACTGGAGACCATTCTCTTAAGTGAAGTATCTCAAGAATGGAAAAACCACCACCACACGTACTCACTATTAAATTGGAACTCACTGATGAGAGCACATGTACACACAGGGGAAGTAAAAGTCATTGGAAACCAACCAGGGGTGAGGGGGGAGGAGGGGAGGAGCCAAAACCTACCTAATGGATACAATGAATGCTATTTTGGTGACAGGCACACCTATAGCTGGGACTCAAGCATTACAAAAGCGATCCATATAACCTAAAAGATTTGTACCCCCTTAATTTTTTGAAATTAAAACACAAAGTTTAACTTGAAAGTTAGTGCTCACCAAAACTTAATTAGTGCCTATTTCATGTTCTGGAAAGATAAAATATCAGTCTTACAGAGATGTCTTACTTATATATACAGTATTTCAGAAATCAATGGGATACTCAAAAGATTAAACAGGAACTTCCTTTACTTATGGAAAACAGGATAAAATAAATCTAAAATTAATTGTCCAGAAAAAAAAAAAAAAGGATTCAACTATATGCTGTCTACAGGAGGCATTCTAGGTTCAAAGATACAAAGAAACTGAAAGTAAAAGGATGGCAAAAGATATATCATGATATTATGCAAACAGCACTCATGGGAAGTAGGACTGGCTATACTAATATCACACAAAATAGACTAAAATAAAAAATTACTAGAGATAAAGAATATTTTATAACAACAAAGGGATCAATCCACCAGAAAAAGGTAACAGTTATAACTACATACGCATCTAATAACACAGCACCAAAACACTGAGACAAAAACTGACAGAAATGAACGGGGAAATGGACAAGCCAACAATAGCTAGAGACTTCGATACCCTACTGTTAATAATAGATAGAATGAGATGATTAACAAGGAAATCAGAGACTTGAACAACACTATAAAACAAATGAATCTAATGTATCTGTACAACACACTTTACCCAGCAATAACAGTATATACATACATTCTCATCAAATACACATGGATTATTCTCCAGGATAGAACATATGCTAGGTTATAAACAAACCTCAACAAATTTAAAAGACTGAAATCATACAAAGTATGTTCTCCTACCTTAATGGAATGAAATTAGAACTCAATAACAGAAAGAAATGTGGGAAATTCACAAATTTGTGAAAATTAAACAACACACTCCTAAATAACCAATGGAAGAAATCACAAGAGAAATTTAGAAAGTACTGGGTAATGAATAAAAATGAACACATCCTATACCAGAACTTAGGGGAGGCATCTAAAGCAATGCTTAGAAGGAAATTTATAACTATAAACACCTATATTAAAAAAGAAGAAATGATATCAAATCAATAACCTAAACTTCCACCTTAGGACACTAGGAAAAGAGCCAACTAAACCGAAAGCTAACAGAATGAAGAAAATTATAAAAAACAGAGTGGAAATTCATGAACTAGAGAATAGAAAAACAGAGACAATCAATAAAACCAAAAATTGGGTCTTTGAAAAGACCAACAAAATTGACAAATCTTTAGCTAGAATGATTGAGGAAAAAAAGAAAAAAGACTTAAATTACTAGAATTGAAACGAAAGAGAGACATTACTACTGACTTACCAGAAATAAAAAGGATTATGAATGAATACTATGAACTTGGATGAAATGGACAATTCCTAGAAAGACATAAAACTACCAAAACTATCTCAAGAAGAAACAGAAGATCTGTATAGATCTATGACAAGAGGAGACTGAATTAACAATTAGAAACAACAATAAAAACTGCCCACAAAGAAAACTTCAGGCCCAGATGGCTACACAAGTAAAATTCTACCAAACATTTAAAGAAGAATTAACATCAATTCTTCACAAATTCTTGCCCCTCAAATAAAAGGAACACTTCCCAACTCATTCTATTCACTCCTAGGCATACCCCAAGAGAAATGAAAGCATACATCCACCTAAAAACTTGTACATGAATGTTCCCAGAGACATTATTCACAATAGTCAAATGGTGAAACAACCCAAATGTCCATCAACTGATGAAGGGATAAACAAAATGTTGTATATCTATGCAATGGAATACTAACCATTAAAAAGAATGAAGTACTGATACATGCTACAACTTAAATGAAACCTTGAAAACATTATGCTAAGTGAAAGAAGCTAGACACAAAAGGCTACTTATTATATGATTCCATTTATATGAAATTTCCAGAATAGGCAAATATATAGAAACAAAAAATAGATTAGTTGTTCTAGGGAGGAGTGGGGAGGGTCATGTTGGAGGGAAATGACAAGTGACTACTAATGGATGCAGAGTTTCTTTTTGGGGTGACAAAATGTTCTAAAATTGTGGTGAAGGTTGCACAACTAAAAGCCATTGAATTGTATACTTGAAATAAGTTAACTGTATGGTATGTGAATTATATCTCAATAAAGCTGTTTAAAAAGACCTAAACATTAGCTCATAGTACATGTGCGCTAATCTTTCTTATGAAAAAATTCTCTAGAGCAACACTGTCCAAAAGAAACACAAGCCGTGTGTGTAATTTTAAATTTCCTAGTAGTCACATTTTAAAAAGCAACAAGAAAACAGGTAATAGTTTACCATACCCAATATATCCAAAATATTATCATTTCAATACGTAATCAACATGCAAAAATGAGCAGTTTTACTTTTTTGGGCATACTAAGTCTTCTAAATTAGGTGTGTATTTTACATTACAGCACCTCTCAATTCAGACTAGCCACCTTTGAAGTGCTCAATACCTGTATGTGGTGGCTGCCATATTGGACAGTACAGATCTAGAGATAAAATTAAGAAAGAAAATCCTGCTATACTAGTTTTCTATTTAGAAGTATAAAGTTCTCTAAATGCTAGCAAAAGAAAGATGAATCCAATTTTCTCTTAAAAAAAAAAGGCACAACCACTAAAAAGCTCGTGAGAGGAAGCTCATTGGTTCTATCCTATCTGTTTAGTCTGAGGTTTCTGGTCATTAGCAGTGGGATCTGACTACCAAAATATGGACTCAGCCTATCATTAAGGCTCCCTCACACTTTAACATTCTAAATTTTGTTTATGTGTGGTGGCCCTAAAATACAAAAAACAGGATTAAATATATGCAATTTTACAAATACAGTCACCTTCCATTTATGAAAAGGTGCATGAAGTAAACCAAGGCATAAGCAAGTGAAACTTGGTTTAATTTTTTTATTATATCATTACCAATTGCTTACCGTTATTTTCGTTACATAACTTTCTGTGAAAGACGAGACAAAAGGAAATACTTTTAAGGCTATGCTTCTAATCTTGTCCACAGAAGAAAAGGCAGCTCAGAAAGATAAAGAGCAACTCAGCTTTGCTATCAGTCTGAATATTCACTTTGCTGATCGATGCATCAGAGGAGTTCATTTTAAAAAAAGAAGAAAAGGACAGGCTAGGAAAGCTAGCTAGCCAGATACAATCTAAAATATGAGAGCCACTCTTCACAGGGTAGTTTACAAAAATACTGAGAATGGAACCATACTAAACTATAAGCCTAAAAATATTCTAATGACAGATATAGAAACTTTGTACCTATTGGTTCTTCCTTGTTGGCAAAAATAGTCTAGTTGACTGTCAAATCTAATCACCGTTTTGATTATTTTGAGCATAATATAATACGAGGTCTGTCTAGAAAGTATCCAGCCATTGTTACTATGAGAATGGTTTGTGTGACATCAATGTAACCTGGCAGCCAAGGAGAGTGGGGTGTGCATGTGTGAACTATTACAACCTCACTATACTAGTCAGTGGGGCACTAAATGCTGTTGAGTGAGCATTTGCACTGTGTGGTCGTCACTTTCAAAATGACTGAGCGAGTGGAGCAACCAATCTGCATCAAATTTTGCGTTAAGCTTGAACATTACTCTATGGAAACTATTCGGATGATTCAGAAGCCTTTTGGGGACAATGCAATGAGTGCAGCACAAATACTTCGAAGATCATCAAGAATCTGTTGAAAGTGATCCATGTTCTGGAAGGCCTGCAACAAGCAGAACACCTGAGAATGCTGAACACGTATGGGCTGCAATCAGCAAAGATCAGCGACTGATAGTGCAAGAACTAGAAGCTGATCTGGGGATTCCAAAAACTACTGTGTCCAAGATTTTGATGCAGGATCTTGGCATGAAACATGTTGTGGCAAAATGCATTCTGCGGCTGGCTTCTGCTACCAGAGCAGAAGGAACATTGTGCTGCATTTGCTAATGACTTGCTTCAAACTGCTACCAATGAACCAGACTTCCTCAAGTTTAACCAGAGTTGAATTGTGGGTCTACAGCTATGATCTGGAAACAAAGGCCCAGACGTCCCAATGGAAGTCACCTGGTTCTCCATGCCCTAAGAAGGCGCTGCAAAGTCGCAAGATCAAGACCACGTTAACTGTGCTTTTTGATTAGGAAGGTGTTGTCCATCACAAATATGCTCCTCCAGGCCCAACAGTTAATAAGGAGTACTACCTCAGTGTTCTTCATTGGCTGACAGATGCGATGCAATGCAATGAAAACAGCCACAGCTATGGGCAACTGGTGACTGGTAGTTTCATCACGACAACGCACCCGCCCCCATGCATCACAACTCCTGCCGAGTGTTTTGGCGAAACACCAAATCACCCAGGTGACTCAGCCCCCCTACAGCCCAGATATGGCACCCTGCAACTTCTGGCTTTTTCCAAAACTAAAATCATCTTGGAAAGGGAAGAAATTTCAGACCATTGATGAGATTCAGGACAATACAACGAGGCAGCTGATGCCAATTCCAACAAAGGATTTTGCAGTGTTTTGAACAGTAGAAGAGATGCTGGGAGAACTGTGTGAGGTCCCAAGGTGCTTACTTTGAAGGGGACTGAGGCATCATTATCCTATGTACATTTCTTGTATCTTGTATCTTTGATAAATGTCTCCATTTTTCATATTACATGGCTGGATACTTTCCGGACAGACCTCTATGTTTATTATATATAACAAAGCAGTCATGCATATCATAAAAATAAAAATTTACATAAAAGAATGTAAGTCAGGCTATGATTTCTACTTTGTAAAATAGAATGCTTTAAATACCATGAAATTCTCTGCATTTAAAATATGACTTCTTTTACGGAACTTCAATTTATATACAATTTTTCAGGAATGTATTTATTTTATAAATTGAAGGAAGTATGGTCTTTAAAGATTTTTGTCTTTTTACCTGTTTAATTGTGCTCATATGCTGCTTCTCTGTTTCTGTTCTTTTTTTTAGTTCTTCTCTTAAATTGTCTTTTTCTGAACAAATGTCTAAGATGAGATCCTGATGCTTCTTATTTTCTTTAATTAACCTAAATACAAAAAGGGCAGTATAAGTAAAACATAATTAAAAATGGAGATAAAATGACAGGTGGAATAGAATCTGTTTACACATTAGGGTGTAGAAACCTATGATTAGAATAAATTAGTATTCCTAGGTAATCCTTTTATAATGAAACATGATACTCTGCAAAACAATCTCTGGCAAATTAGGCTATTAACTCTTTCCTAGAAATGTGTATATTTCAAATCAAGTGAAATATAACCAGTTAAAGAAAACCATACCTTTCTAAATTTATGCCTTTGGGCATCTCAATTACGAACCGTATCTCTCAGCATTGGAACCCTTAAGATAAGTTCTTCTCAACCAAGGGCAATTTTGCCCCTCCAGGCATTTGTCTGGAGACATTTTTAGTTGTCACAACAGGGATAGGGGTTGCTACTGGTATCTACTGGGTGGAGGACAGGGATGCTGCTAAACATCCTATTTTACAAAGCACAAAATAGCCCCAACAACAACAAAGAATAATCTAGCCCAAAATGGCAACAGTGCTGAGGTTGGGAAATCTTGCTTTAGATTTTTAAAATATTTTAATGATATTCTAATAGTTATAATGTGTAGTCAACGTAAAGTAACAACAGTTCAAGCAGAAATTTCAAGTCCCCCAGAAAAATAGAAATTGTACAAACTACCTGCAAGGTACTCAGAAATATAAGGTACCTAAGAAGGTTTAACAGCTAATATTCCAGGATTATTAATAGCAATAGCTATTAGCTAACATTTCTTGCACCCTTACTATTGGCTAAGTTTAGTTTTTTTTAAAAAGTACATTATTTCATTTAATATTCAAAATAAATCTATGAACTTACCACTTCTTTTTTATCAATTTACAAAAAGCAAAACAAAACTAGCCTAGAACTTGTTCCAGATCATACATACAGCTAGTAAATGGTTGAATTTTGTTTTGGATGCAGGTCTAATTCCAAAGCCCAGGCCTTTCTACGTTGTACTTTGAAGATCACTTATTTACTCAACCAATGCTAACTAGTACTTATTATATGTGGTGACTATGTCAGCAAACAGTCCCTGCCCTCATGGAGCTTACATTCTAAGGCAGCAGTCCCCAGCCTTTTTGGCATCAAGGACAGGTTTCATGGAAGACAATTTTCCCACGGACTGGGGGGTGGGGATGGGGGTGGGTGAGGCAGAGTTCAGGCAGTGATGCCAGTGACGGGAAGGAGAATGGCTGTAAATACAGATGAAACTCGCTGCCACTCACCTCCTGCTCTGCAGCCCAGTCCCTAACAGACCGCAGACCGCTACCGGTCCGTGGCCCGGGGGTTGGGGACCACAGTTGTAAGGGAGAAAATAAAAACAGGCAATAAAGAGATATATAATAAAATGTCAGGTAGTGATTAAATCCTATTAACAAAAATAAAGGACAGCAAGAGGACAGAGAGTAACTTAAGCTGCAATTTTAGATAAGTAGTCAGGACAGGCCTCTCTGAGGAGGTGGCAGTGGAGCCCAGGAATGCAGTTTTGAGGAAGCAGTCATACAAATGTTTGGGAAAGAAGCAAACACATGCAAGTTCATTCAAGCCTTTTATACACAGTGGTTTAACTTAGATTATTTACATGATTAAGGTGTATACTCAATTTGTTACAGGAAACTACATGAGACACAAGAATCCTCGCTATAGTTCACAAGTAAACAACTAAGGGGGAGGGGGAAGTGAAGAGCACTAAGCACTGAAATCGTTATTCTTATGTGCCAAATGCAGGTCCTATACACAGATAACTGTTCTGAATTAAGCATTCTGGTTGGGACCTTGGACAATACTATTGATGTTTTGGGGAACAGAAACAGAGAACAGAATGGTGGCAGGGAGTAGGGGAGACATTGGTCTAAGTGACGACAGTTAAGAACACCATACTGTATACTTGAAATTTGTTGAGAGAGAAGATCTCAAGTGTTCTCACCACACACGCACACAAAAGGTAACTATGTGAGGGGATGGATATGTTAACTTACTTGATTATGGTAATGATTTCACAATGCATATCAAATCATCACATTGTACACCTTAAATATATACAATTTTGTCAATTATGCCTCAATAAAGCTGGGAAAAAAGAAAATAGGGGAATGTATGTATAAACAAAGATCTCTGGAAACAGATGCATTCACGAAAATTTCAAAGAAACTGACAGGTAGTTTTCTTCATTGAAAATTAAATGAAGGCAAAAGTTAAGGAAAAAAATGTAGTTTTGTTCTACAGCTGACCTGAATCACAAACCATTTTATTTGGAATTAAAAATATCACATGTATAACAAAAGATTAACCTAGATTTAAAATAGTATCTGACATTCGTATAATGCCTTAACATCCACAAAACAGTCCTACCAGGTATCGTCCTCCTCATTTAGGTAAAATATCTTTCACTCGAAGAAGTTGATTTGGCCAACACAGCAGAACTTGCAAATGGCAGTGGAACTCTTCCAGCTCCAGGCATCTATCAGAACTATGCTCACCTCACTTGCCCATGCTGCCACTGCGCTGACAGGATGGAGTGAAATACAGGGACCAATTTTCTACTATAGTCCTAATATTTTTAGATAAATTTAACAACTCTTAACTAGTGCATTTCTGATAACCTCATTTAAGAAACCTCTGAAGCCCAACTAACGAGGTTCAGATTTTAACTTTGAGTTTATTAGCACATGACTTTGAACAAGTTACTTAATCTGTGCTTCACTTACCTCATCTGCAAAATGGGGATAATAATAGTACATGCCACAGAGAGTTGTGAAGATTCCATGAGTTAATATATCTAATGTGCCAGGCACATAATTTATAGCATATAAGTGTTTGCTGCTATTATTATTATTAAACATACACCTTATAATTTACAAGAGAAGTATGAAAGTGGTAAGAGTCCAAATCTAAGGAAAGTGGGAAGAGACAGCAGAGATAATCTCAAGGGGAAGGTCTAAAAGAATAAGTACAGAATGCAGAAAAATGAGGAAGTTACCCTATAAAAAGAATAGCAGAAGCACTGATGTTTTAAGTACAAAGCATAAATTCACCTAATAGCAGTATTCCAGATAAGAGCAGGAATACCAGGCATTAGTTTTTGGGTAATATTAAGAGGGGCCCTGGAGTCTTGAAGAGATATTTGTACACCCATGTTCACAGTAGCATGATTCACAATAGCCAAAAAGCAGAATGAACCCAAATGTCCAATGACAGACAAATGAATAAATATAGTATATCCATACAATGGAATATTATTCAGCCTTAAAAAGGAATTAAATTCCGACATGTTACTCCATGGGTAAACCTTAAGGACGTTATGCTAAATGAAATAAGCCAGTCATGAAAAGACAAGTACTGTATCATTTCACTTTCATGAGGTATCAAGAGTAGTCAAACTCACAGAAACAGAAAGTAGAATGGTAGTTGCCAGAGGCTGGGGGCAGGTGGGAATAGGGAGTTGTTGTTTAATGGGTACAGAGTTTCAGATTTGCAAGGTGAAAATGTTTGCAGATTGACTGCACAACAATGTGAATATAATTAGCACAAAGGAACTATACACTTAAAAGTGGTTAAGATGGTAATTTTTATGTTATGTGTAAAAAAGGGCCCTGGATACTAAGAGATTAAAAGTTCATTGGATAAATCAATGAAGGGTGAGCTGGTTTGGGGAAGACTAATCCACTGAGCAGGATAATCTGGAAGAGTAAAGGCTAGAAGCATGGAGATCGTTAAAAGCCAACTTCATAACCATAATGATATATTTTCTTTTGTCATCCTCTTCTGGTATAGGGACTTCCTCTTTCCCTTTCTCTGCACACATCCACATACCCTTAATTCAAAAAAAATTTTTAAGTATCACTTTTTAAAAGAGTCTGTATTTTAACAAAGACTAGTATGTTTTATTTTCCTTTCTTAGTGTTTACCAAAAAAGTACCTAAACCGATGTATCACTTAGCTATATAAATCTAGAATAAAAATACAGGGTAATACAATACTATTAGGAAAAATGTTAAAATTAAACTGTCATTAAAACAGAATTCACAAATCCAAGAGAAGTCTAAAAATAACTACGTTCTCATTACTGCATGATAAACAGTTCTTCTGTTCTCTAAATTTTAATTTTTTAAATCAATGAATTTAGAATGAAGATTTAAAAACAATTTTTTTTAATTTTATGACTTCTCATTTCTTTTTGAATTTCTCGTTTTGACAATATTATACTTCTACATTCAAAAATGAAAAACTTGAGTTATCTTTACAAAAATTTCTAGCTCTTTAATGTATTTACATTATTTATTTCTTCACACTTAGGTGTTAAGTAACTAGAAGAACATGACATTTGTTCAGTTGTTCAGTAAATGCACATTTTTTGCTGAACTACCATGTGCATGGCTCTCTTGTGGAATTAAAAGTGGACAAGATGACACCTCTCCTTAAAGAATTCAATCTCTAATCTCTGTGAAAAAAAATCACCTAAAAGAATAAAAAACTTACTTTTTTATGGTATGTTCCTGCTGCAAATACTTATCTTGCACACACTTTTCAAACAGAACTAATGCATGTTCTCCCTTATTCATTCCATTTGGTACTCGGTGTTCTTCTGCAAACTCCGTAGATAAGAGCTCAGATTCTATTTCTTCCAACAAATCCTCTGATGCTGAAACATTCTTTATTTTTGAAATAAGTTTCTTGGGTGCAGTCTGTATCATAGGGACTTTCTGAATAAGTCTTTTGATTAGCTGCTTCTGTAAACGTAGATGACCTTAATTTTTCCAGTATTTGCGTTACTGTCTGTTCTGTTTCATTTGTTTTTGAAACTTGCTTTGCAAAATCTCCACTAGGAAAATTACCTATTTGTTCAGGATTTTCTGAGCATATGTCTGTTTTAGCACAGGAATCCTCACCTCCACCATTATTTGGAATATAATTTTCCTGGGCTTCAATTTGATTATTATGTTCATTAGGCTGACATGAAGTTTTATCAGAGTTTAATGACAATAGTTTGGACTCATTTTCTAATCTGCTGCTTTCATCACCAGAAAACGAGTTGCATGAATCTTCCTTTAATTCAGGTGTTTTCCCAATATTTTTATCAGAAGAAATGGAGGCTATGTCCTCTGTCTCTGACATGTTGACTGGCACCAGTTCACTTTGCACTTCTTCAAATCTGCTTCTGATCTTCGTTTCACATCTAAGAAATCGAAACATCAAAATTAAAAAAAAATTTTTCAGCTAAGACTACATTTACATTTGTACATACAACATGATGTGATATAACTTAGACCACAAACTAGTAATTCCTTTAAAAGCCTTTCTCTTTCAAAAAGAAAAAAGACTAAGACAACCAATCCAAGTTGGCTACAACCAGCAGGCCCACTGCAAAGTCTCATCTTTCTTCCTTCACTTCAGTCATACAGTTTCACTAATTAATTTCAGTTGCAGTCTGCCATTCCCCAATCACCCCCACAAAATGTTAGTTAAGGAATAATGCTAGTGACTGGAAAATTAGTGCCAAAGAATGTTTAGAATTCCTTCAGCTCTGTGAGAAAAAGACTACCTCAAGAACCTACAAGAAAATATTGGCAAAATAAGACACCAATGAAAGCACTAAAAGAGAAATCACAAACCAAGATAATAGAACAATGCACATTCATGAAGATAAAAAATTTACTGGGAAGGAAAGCCAAACAATACTCAGACACAGCTACCTGTAGCCCAGAGATCTAGATTTGAGCTGAAAGGAAAAAGGAAGTCAGGGTGTAAAGGATTCCTGACAGGAATTAGTATTTTATCCAGGCAGGGATCCAGGAAGTACCATGGTGATTTTCAAACATTCTCATCAGGAATAAAACAATGTTCAGTGCAAATCAAACAGAGCCAACACGCACTGCCTAGGCCAATAAAAGCAACACTAAAAAATTAAGTTGACAAGGTTAAAATACAATTTTATAATATATTGTTTATGAAGGTTACTATTCTAGCTATTTTATGAAAATTAGTCAACTTCAAAAACTAAGAAACACAAATATAAAATATTTCAGTGATGTTAATGAAAAAGAATTGTCAACTTCTTTCTTTTGTCAGGTATCAAAAAAGCATGTACAAGGTAGATAAGTTGCTGAAGCCATGTGAGGTTAGACTAAAAAATGGGCAGATCATAGTTTTGACTACCTAGAAAAGAAGTAATTCCAGATGAGAGACATACTAATGGAAAACAAAACAAAAATCAAAATTTTGAATAACAGAAAGATGCATATTTACATCAGGCTGTGAAGGAGGTGGTGGTCAGAGGATGGTTTAAAAAAAAAAAAAGGTGAGAAACTGGTCAGGTAGAATCCTCAGAATGCCAAGCAGGAGTGAATTTTGTTAAGAACAAATCATAATAAATTATAGTAGACTTGTATACTGTAGAGTTTCTAGCATATAGTAGCTTCTCAAATATTTGAATTAAAGCCTGCCTGTAAGCACAAAAATGATACAATAAAACTAGTATTTGAGAAACATTGTTCTAGAAATGCAGAAAATGGGAGGAATAATTGTAAGAAAGGAAAAGAAGACCAGCTTGTTTGTTATATACCCTGCCTTTTAGTTTAGACTGCCCTTTGGGGCATCAACTAATACAGCCATTGGCCTTAACACTCTAAACTACCTATCTGTATAACATTTATTTCCAAACAACCAAACAGAAATTGTATCTTGCTGCATATATTTTATAGCCAAGTCAAAGCCCAAACTAGTATTAAAAGCTTGGTTTAGACAATACAAATAAATGCAATAAGTAAATAAAAGACGTCATAAGTATCCTGTATTCCAAAATCTACGACAAAGTAAAATAATTCTCAAACAGGGGCACTGCCACCTATATTACCTTACCCAAAAAGTAACTTTAAAATATAACTTGTGAATGTGTTGCTGTTTAATTTAAAATCTTATCAATCTAGAAATCAATCTAAAAACAAAAGAAGGAATTGGTCTTAAACATCATAACTAGTTAAGGCTATTCCAACAGAAGTCGAACCCAGAGCTGACCAAAATGTAATGGGGAGCAGATAAAGAATCTATTTAAAGAGATTAAGACTGTAAAGGTGTTTTGACATCCTAGCATAGAGCAAGTAAAAAGAAAACTTTATTAACAACTTTATGGTTCCTGTCTGTATGCCATGATTCGTCAAGAGAAAAACACTAAGCAAATACTGGTTTATCCTCTCACCCAGCTTTTGTATTCCCCAGGATTCGGTCAAGTCTTTTTCCTTCCACTTAAATAATTTGAAGCAACACTCATAGTTGATGCCTACAAAATTATTTTCAGTCCTGTACCCTTTAGTTATAGATATCAAATTATTTCCTTTTCCACACTCTGTGTCTGTCTCTATATTAAAATTTCCACCTGAATATAGGCATTTCCTCTGGAGGTTCTACCATAACCTCAAACTCAAAATGGCCAAATCCAAAATCATAATTATAGCTCCTATAATTGAGCACACCCAGCCTATCTTTTCTATTGTCAGTGATATAATTTTTTAGTCATCTGACTCCTTTCTCTCTTTGTCCTCATATTCTTTCAACAATTTCACGTCTCCTGCATTTCTACAGCCACTGCCCCCTACCCACAACCCTACCCAGGCCTCTGACCGCTTCATATCTGGAACACTTCAACTGTTGGTCTCTCAATCTCGCTCCATTCCTCCCTCCTGCAACTCCAAGCGAAGGAGCAAGGAGGATTAATGGAAGGTCAGGTTAGCCGGGACAGCCCAGGGGTAAGACAGTACCATGGCAAACGACAGGTCACCCAAACCAGAGAAGGGGTGGAAGTGTGTACTACACTGGCTCTGCCAAGTGGGACTGCCCTATGAAGTGGGTCTTCAGTGGCTAAAGGGGCCAGGGAGCCACAACAGTGCCCCTGCAAAACCCACACACTACCTCCACAGAGACCACCATCAAATTCAGCCAGACGAGTGAGAGTGAGGCCAGGGCCACCTTGTCCCTCTTGCAGAGGTTCAGGTAATGAGAGCTCTGCCTCTGCTGGCTAGTCTTCTTCCCCCAGCTGGAAAGGGGCTAGCTAGAGAAAGGAGGGAGCATGTCTTAATTATACCTCTTATTCAAGCCAGGCAGATGGGAACTAATAGTTTCCAGTTTTCTTCAGGCAGAATAAGTTTGTGACTTTGGTTTTTTTTGCTTTTTTTTTTTTTTTTTTAAATGACTGGAATCTGTCTTAATTTCTGGAGTAAGTCTCCTTTAGTAACCAAAAGTGGCAGAAAAATTGTAACAAAGCAAGTGACTACACTTCAGAGAACAGTTAAGGGGATGGGAGTGCTTTATACAGTATGACTGGAGGCCCATTGAGGAAAAAATAAAACTATTTCATGTTTATACCCCACAATTGAGATTCCTCAATAAACCAGTCGTCCTACTTTTCTAATCTTATCTCTTAACACATTCCTAAAATCCTAGCACTTCACTATACTTTACTACCCTGACCAGTCTACTCAAGATTCCCCAAATAATTCCTACATTAACATTTCTGTGGCTTTGCCCTCACCTAAAATGTTCTTCCCTTCAGTCTATCTAAAGCCTAATCATTTTAAAGGACCAATTCTAATGCCACATCTTCCTCCAAATTTTCCCTCATCACAAGTACAAAAATAATCTCTTAGATAAATTAAAAGACAATGCATTTATACTCATCAAGCATACAGAGCCTTTCTTGTGACATTTTTGGACAGGCATAAATGGTCTTTGTACTTGCAAGAAGGAACCTCACTCTGAACTGAATCAAACTCCTTAAATCTCAAGCAATATAATAGTAAGAATAGAAAAATAAATCTAACAAATATATTCTCTACTACATTTACACTCATTTTTTCAAATGCTGTCCAGTGGTTCTTAATGAGGGTAGGACCCACTGGGTTTACACAATGATCTGGGGACCAAACAGCATTTAGTGGGTGGGAAACAGGTTGTAAGAAGACTTTTAATGTGCAGAATAACAAAAATTTGTCTCACATCCTGCAAGATATTCATGTAGATTTAAAAAAAACTGTTTATATAATTATCTAAGCTTAGAATCTAACTATTTTACATATTATCCTCCTGTAAATTAAGGAAGACTTAGATTAAGCTCAAAAGACAAGTACTTTCTGTAACTTCTCATTAATATGACCCTGACTTTTAAAAAAAATCATGTAAATTGGCATCTGATAACCACTTAGTTTGCAAACTTAGTTTTCTGATGCTCAAATGAATACTGTTTGGAAGCCAAAGGAAAAGGAGAGGGAGTTAACAAAGATCTATGTGTATATATATAACAGAGCCATCACCAAAGATTAAGTAACTGCATAAGAGGGGTAGCAATCGGAAAGAAAATAAAGCAATCAGCATGATTATGTCCATGACTAACCAGGAGAAAAAACAGTCAGCTGAGTGCTCCTGTAGGCCTCCAGTTAGTAATGCTGATACAGGCCAATTTGATTGCTCTCCAAGTTTTTTCTTTTGGTGCTTGGGGGATGGGGGAGGAGCTGTCATCAAAGGTATACAATAGCCTACTAGTAGACTAAAGGGGAGCTTATAAAACTAGACATTTGTTTACAAGATTGTCTTAATTTAAGAAGTGCTTGTACAAATCAAATTCACACTCACATATAGTAATTACAAGAATAGAGTACAATCTGTGTAGTTTTTTTGAGGTTAAAAAAAACAGGTTATTCTGACTTTTTAGCAACTCTTAGTCATTAAGGAAAATACTGTGTTTAAAACAGCAGTCACAAAATTCCTCTTAATTCAAGCACTTTTTTATCCCCAGAGTTGTTTCTGTTTCTGACACAGTACTACAGGACCAATTCACACTTCAAAATTGTTTCAGTAGGTGAGAACTGGTTTCGCTCTTACTGGAGCTCATCAGCTGTAGGCAACTGGTCAAGAAACAATTTTCCTTTGTCTTAAAGCCAACCATTATCTACCTTGGATTTTATTTCTTAATGAAAGAACTCATATTTCTACAAAATTATTTCTATACAAGAGCCATATAAATGAAAACACTTTTTTTTTTTTTTTAACAGTTTTTGGTTCTATTTCCCGTTTTTCCACAAATTAGCACTATAAACAACAAAAAACTTAGGTTTATTCAATAAACTGTGAATACAAAGGAATCCAATCCACAGATATTTGGTAGTAAGTTATCAAACAAACAAGCCTCATACAAAGGTACCAAGTCAGGAATACACTTCCAAACTAGATGTTAATCAATTCACTCACCAAATATGTACTGAGCAACTATCACATGCAGACACTATTCTAGGTGTTGGGAACATGGCAGGGAATAAAACAGACACCCCTCATGGAGCTTACATTCTGGTGCAGCGGACCAATATATAAAGGCTCTATGTTGAATCTTTTACTCCTCCTGTTCTGCTGCCAACAAACACTAAATCATTACAGATTACACAGTATTTAACATATTTTAATTTTGAGGTCCACCAGTGCTCTGTCAGAAGCTATATAAAAAATGCATGTGTTTTAAGTCTAATAGAAAAATCTGACTTAGTACAGCATGAACATTATTTACAACAAACTACACATTTTTGAATTATAAACTGTACCATTCAAGTCCTAAATAATACCAGCTGTATACTTCTCAAGTAACATCCATTAAGATAAGTGTGAGACCACTCCTGTTCTTCAACATAATGGTTACTGTCCTTTTCAGGAAAAGTACGTCAAAAGGGTTTGTTTTTTGTTTTTTTTTAACATATTCTCCAAATACACTTTAAACAAAAGAATGACTTATCTTTCTGACTAGTTCTAACAAGACTCTGACATGGCAATTAAAGTCAAGCAAAAATCAAATCAAAAAAGTATCCACACAGTCCAATATAACCTGCTCACAACCCCTTAATAACTGATTTTGTGTTTTTGGGAGACAGTCTCACTCTGTTGCCCTGGGTAGAGTGTCGTGGCTCACTGCAGCCTCAAACTCCTGGGCTTAAGGGATCCTCCCACCTCAGCCTCCCCAGCAGCTGGGACTTATAGGCTCATTTTTTATATTTTTGGTAGAGATGGGCTGGCTCTCCCTCAGGCCGGTCTTGAACTCCTCACCTCAAGTGATCCTCCCACCTTGGCCTCCCAGAGTGCTAGGATTACAGGCATGAGCCACCCCCACACGGCCTGATTTTTGATAGATAGTTACTTTAAAAGACAAACATTTTCTTGGAAAAACCTTTTTAAAAATAGAATAATAGGATGAAAAAGAACCTATACAGGAAACATGAAAACTTTGTTTCACACGATGAAAATATCTGACACTTAAGTTTCACATAATGTGAATATATGCAGACCAAATTCTTCTTTTAAAAGATAAAAACTGAGCTGGCTATTTAAAAGAACTCTAGTTCTACAAACAGGAAGAAATAATTCGGTTTGAAAAGTGTGTTATGTGAGGCCAAGATCAATTAACTCGCGGGGGTGGGGGGGTGGGGGAAGGTTTGTTTAGCTTTATACCTAAGACTTCAGGGCAGGGTGAATTTTATGGTATATGCATTATCACACACACACAAATGTTAAGAAAAGACTCAGGGGAATAGATTTGGTGCTATTGGAACCCCGAATAGTACCAAATCCTGTGACAGGATAACAGGAGAAAGAGAAATTGTGGTCTGTCCAGGAAAAAGAGGGTCAGTGGTCACATCACATAATACATTATCAAGTTGTATCATATATGTAATATCAGTTTGGTATCTTAGATCCATGCAATTTTACATATTCTAATAAATTTTTAAAATACTAAAGCAGAAAATTATTAATATAGAAATCTTAATTTGAAGTTACTTGTATATATCTCAATATTTGCACTTTAATAAGTCTAAGAAAAGACATAAGTATTTTCAGCTAATTTTTCTTCCAAACCTGAAAACTAAAAGAAAAAAATTTTTAGGTCAATAATTCTTTTGAAAAAGGAAGGCTAATAACTCAAAAAAAATTTTTTTTAAAGATAAGTTGTGAGTCTGCCTTATATTAATATTAAAGGGTTTTGATTAATGTTTAAATTCTGAAGCCACCATTGGCCTGGGTTTGGCTAATTTGGTATGATCTAGTTTATAAAAAAAATTAAATTATTCATTAGCACTTACTACATAATCCTACAGTAGACTATCACTTCATGTGTCTTAATGACAGACAGTTGTTCAGAAGAAATACACTCACAATCCAATCAAAACTATGCTGGGGTTGATTTCCACTTTTTGTCTATCGCCCCCTTTACCCCATTATTTTTCCTTTGGTTTACTTCTTAGCCCAAATAAATTTTTAAAATCTCAGTAGCTGAGAAAGTGCAAAAAAGTCTGAAACAACATTAAGATTAGAGGGTCATTTATAGATTTAAATTATCAGTGATCCCACTTCTGCCCCTAAAATGAACACTAAATATAACATTCACAATAGCGTAAGCCCAGTGGTATGTTTATGAGAAATTCAAGAACTGGCTTTAATTATTTAAAGGTAGAGATAACAGACAAAAGAAAAACCCAGGTTTTATATTAAAAAAGAAAACCAAAAACCCAGAACTGCAGGTTTAAGATTCTTACTTTAACATGAAACTACTGGATGAATTTGGGAAACTCGTACAGATTACTAGTTATTCTTCAAAGGGAAAGGTTATTTTCTCAACCTCTAAATAAGGCTGCTTTGTGCTTCAATCTATCATCTTTCCTAAGGAGTATTCTGCACTATTTTACCTTCACTCCATGATGTCAGCATTTAGCTGTAAATAGATGTTTCTAAACTGAATATACTAAGCAAACACATCAGCTATGTTGTCATTGTGTAGCATCAAAGGGCAACTTGTTAGTTTATGGGCAAAGGAACTAAAAGCTTAGAGTGGTCACTGTGCTACACACTAGACACTCCTTTGTGCCAGCAATAATAAAATTCTGAAATGCCAATGACATTTTATGGAATCTCCACTGTTTACAGAAACCCTAAGTTTATATGCAGTTAGTTTGAATTAGACTAGGCCTTTAAAAATATAAAATCAATATAAACACAATCCATGTACCTCCAAGAAAATTCTTCAGTAATTATACATGCTTGCCTGTTATACAGTAAAAAAGGGGTTTTAATTCTTAATACTGCAAGATTTGTGAACTACCTAATATCTTCAATGAATTTAAAATAATATGAAAAGATCAAAAAGAAAGGAAAAAAAGAACTAGGCCAATCATCGCTGTTTTTTGTGTAATGGTGGATAAAGAAATGAAAAGCAGATGCAAGGGGAAGAGTGTACTTTATACACAGAGAGAGTTCAGTTTCACTATCAATGTCTCTTGAAACTTAATCTTTCCCACAAGGTCAACACACTGCAAATATGAAGGTGTAGTTAGTAGCTGGGGAGGCCACACCCACAACTAGCATGCCTAACCACCTAATAAATTTTTTTTAAATGGCTACCAGCACATCTATTGAAACACTGTCCACTGATTTACCCTACATTTTCCTTAAAAAATCACCCGGCCTATCGTTTTGGAAGAATTAAAAAAGCTGGGCATTAAAGGAACATGACACACATACAGAAAAAAATGTCCAGTACTTGGGACTATACTGCATGTTTTTACTATACTCTCTTCTGATTCCCATAGATAACAGGACTAGCAAGTGGAAGAAGCAGGATTCTAACCCAGAGGTTCTTACTCCAAATCAAGGCCTCCTTCCTCTGAACAAAATCAAAATGTGAATATTAGCCTAAGTTGTTAAACTGTGAACAGCTGGGCAATAATTAAACCTGCACTGTTCCCCAGGATTGCTACCTGGGGACATGTGGAAGGAGATTTTACCATTTTACATGTTTAATGAAGACATAAATTTGAAACTCCTTTCTTACCAACCATGGTTTATGAAATGTCTTGATGTCCTCGGAAGATAACATAAAAACAAAGAATAGTATCTCTCTTATCCGTAACCCCAAAGAATCGTTTCCAAGGAATTTAAAATCACAGTAAAGGAAGTGTTTGGAAGGGGGTAACAACAAGTCGCCACAACAGTAAACATAACACACACAGTCAACTTGGAGACGAAAAGCAAAACAGGTGATTGAGTCTATGAAAGATTCTTGAGCAGGTGGGGCTTAGCAGCAGTTCCCACTCGCAGCTCAGGCCCAAATTCCGTCGCTCTCCAGGTACAGCCCCCACGACCCCCGCCGACCCGTCTCTGCCGCCTCCCTCCCGTGGCGGCCTGGGACCCGAAGGAGGGAGGCAGGGAGAGGAAGGGGGCCCCGAATCCCGTGCCCCAGCCCTCGCCTTCTTCCCCCTTCCCCCAAAGAAGCTGGGTAGGGGACCGGGTCGCCCAGCCGGGACCTACAGGACAGCGTAGGAGGTTGGCAGCCCCACTGCGCCGCCACCCCGACTCCAGGGCTCGCCCCGGGCGCCCCTCTGGCACTCACCGCACTTCTCCCAGCCTCAAGCCACACCCTAACGAAGCCGCTGGAGCTCCAGCTCCGGGGCCAACTTCTTCATAGCGGGGTCCGGCAGACCAGGAGTGGGAGGGAGAGACAGCAGCGAGGAAGAGAACCGACACGTCGCTACCTCCGCCGCAGCTTCCCCAAACACCCGCTGAGCTGACACATCAACAAAGATGGCGGCGACGCTGAAGCCGGCCCGGCTACAGCTGAGAGGGCGGGGCTCCCTGGAAGAGCCAATCAGCGCTGCGCGGGCGGCGTGACGCGACGCACCTTGAGGTTACCGGTAACCTGTCTGCGGTGGGCGGGGCTGACGGAGCACCGCCTCCTACCTCGCGGCCCTAGGAGGCCCCGCCCCGTGCTTAGCCTCGCTGGGCGCCTACGTCCCCGCGAACCTGGGGATCCGGCTGTCCTGCGCTTAGTCCTGTCCCGCCTCTCAGCCCCTCCCCGACCCAAGCAGGTTGTTTCTTTCTGTAGAAAGCGCTCATTGGATGTTATCCCTCCTTACCCTTTGGCCTGTCTTCGGATGAGTCAGGGGCATAAAGCAATAAAAGAGAATTCCAAATTGTGGTTTCCCGGCTCTGATGTGCAAACCTTGCACTTAACGTGGGTGGAGTCAGCAGGAGCAGCTTACCTGCTGGTTTGACAATTCATCCCTGGGTGAGACCTCGGGAACTTTCCATAACGCCAAGTTCATGTCTTCAGCGTGGTGCTACTGCCATTGTTTAATAATAAACTGTTGGTGCTGGCACCGAACTGTGAGCGTCTTGAGGGCAGGGAGGGCCCTCTCCTGCCTGGGTATCCCAGCACCCAACGTGGCAACCAAAAGTGTATTGAATACAGTTGCCTAGCTTGGTCCGAAGAAGGAAGGCGAGCAGCTTTAGTCTGTGAAGGTTTGCAAACCTCCTCCGTCCAGTGAAACGAAGTTCTTTGGTTTAGGACTTCTTATGCACAACTCATGAATGAAAATTAGTTAATTCACACGAGTCTTCAATGCAAGAGTACATAAAGCACAACTTACTACCATTCTGTTAAGCTTCTTTGACACTAACTGCTGGCAAAACAACAACAACAACAACGCTGTATAACTCTGTTCCTCTTTCCTTTTCAACAAGAAATGGTACCTCCCTCCTTAAATGAAGGTACTACATTAAAACACACTTTGCAGTTAAAGTGTTCGTGACAGTAAAAAAAAATTATTTGACTTTAAAACAATAAATCGACCAAACATTTCTAGTGAGATATATTAATCCAAGGGGGAAAAAATCGAAGAAACCTTAAGCTGTTTTCAGCATTCATAGTGTCAGTAATAACACTGGCATAGCTATTTCTGAATATTTCTGAGTTGATAATTAGTATAAAGCATGTAAGTTTCTTTGGGAACCAAGTTTTTCACTATACAAGAAATACTAATATGAAACCAAAGAAATTAAATAATCTGTAATCCTACATTTGAATTTAGAAATATCAAAATGAATTTGTGGTGTATTTTTTTCATTAAAAAAAGTCTGTCCACTGAAAAGGCCTACAACAATGACCAACCCAATGGGTGCCCCTATTCTCCAGACTATGATCTCTAAATGCCATTTCCCAGTAAAAGTTAGTGGGCTCCTCTTGGAGATCAAGGGCTGATTCCAAGTGTGAACCTGAAAGAGCCAAGATGGATCCTGAGTGACCAACTGGGCCTAAATTTAAAATAGAGCCAAGAAGCCATTTGCTGACTAGACTAGGTCACATACATACTCTGAAAGCCCCAGAAACTGTTCCCCCCCCTTCTAACTTTGGAACTTTCAGAGTTCACTTCAACCAACCAATCAGAGCTCACTGGCCTCTGCCTATTGGCACCAGTATTGGTACTGACCAATCAGAACTAAGAAAGTTTCAATCCTTCATTTGCATAAAGGACTTGGTTGGGAACCTGGGTGGGACCTTTCACGATGTAACTGGAGCCCTCCCTTTGTTCGCTGGAACACACTTTCATTTTATCCTGGAGTCTGGGTCTCTCTGGTTTGCAAATTGTTCACTGGAATAATTTCTTTTCTCCAAATTGCTTCTCGGAGAACTTTTGTTCACACAAGTCTGTGGCAAGAAATGTACAAGCTAGCCTAAGACATGCTGGTTGTACCAGAACGAAAGGAAGAAAGCAAAGCAAAGATAATAGGTGTTGTGCCCAAAAGACTCAGAAGCCAATTCAAAGGTGCTCCAACTGGTCAAACATATGACAAATTTAACATTAAAAAATAGTAAGAACAACAATTGATTGAGCACATCAACTATTTAAAAGTCAATGAGCGCATTTATTTTTTTAAATGTCTTTGGCCCCCTTGGAAGATGCCAAGGAATCATTACATTCTGAAAACCGATAAAGGTATAGAATGATTTATCCTACCTTTCCTTTTGTAAACTGAATCTCAGATGATTGATGTGGGGAAGTTCTTTATAGAATTCCACGTAATAAATGCAGAAGCAAAGATAGACTATCACCTTTTTGCAAACCCTAATGAAATAATGGAGCTAGGTAATGTGAGTCTAGATCAATTAGATGAAAAGCCGATGGGAAACTTTATAATGCATGAAGGGGGCTGACAACACTTGAACTTATTAGATCCATCTTAATATCCCCTAAAGTGAAACTATTATATATATCTTCTGATGTGTTGCTATAGAGAAACACAACACCAGCTGTGAGGTATTCTTGCCAAAGGAGATGCAATCAACAAAATCAAATGTGAGAACAACTGCAGTTACTTCAATAAGTAAATTGCAAGAAAAGTACAGGATTTTAAAAAAATTTTTTTAAAGTACAAAAAATACAGAATCGTGTTTTAATCCTGAATTTAACATACCAACTATTAAAAATAACATTTGAGACTATCTGGAAATTTTAAATCCTGACTTTATGATATTAAGAAATTATTGTTAAAGGTGGGATAAATTTTGGCGATGTTATTTAAAAGTCATAATCTCGTAAAGACACATACTTAAACATATGATGAAAAGATACAATATCCCAGAAAGTAACAAAGTGCTCAAAGAGACAAAAATAAAGCCCCACATTGATGGGAGTACTTGAAAGGAGAACAGGAACCAACTGAAAGAACTCCCAGTGGCCAAAGTTGGAACAATTTGAGCAAGGAAATAAAGTAGTATTGGATTATAACCTAAATATAAAATAAATATCCATGAGTCCATACTAATATAGATGATTGAATAAATTAATAAAGGAGGGAGAAGAGTATGCAGAAGTATTCCAAATAATTGCTGTAGATACGCCACCCTCAAGGAGGCAGAGCATAACTCCCTACTCCTTAGATGTGTGTTCTAAATAATGGCTTCCTTTTAAAGTGTATAGTATGGAAAGGAGGGGGAAAAAGTAACTTTACGGTAGAGAAACCTAACAAACACTACTTCAGACAGATGATCAAGTCCAACATCAATTGTCTTAAATCATGTTCATAGGATATATGCTTGTTATGATGCACTTTACCTTTAGGGTCTTCCTTCCAATAATCCACAACTCCATTCTTATCATGAGAAAAACATCAGACAAATTCCAATAGCGGGGCATCCTACAAAAGGCCTGACCTGTACTCCAGGAAGCTGTAAAGGTCATCAAAACAAGGAAAATCTTAGAAAATGCCACAGCCAAGGAAAGCCTAAGGATACATGACAACTAAACGTAACATGATATCTTGGATGGGATCCTGGCTCAGAAAACGGACGATAAAAACTAAAGAAATATGAATAAATTACAGACTTTAGTTGGCAATATATCCCTATTGGTTCTTCAACTGTAAATCATACTAACAGAACATGTTAACAATAGGGGAAACTGGACGTGACTTATGTAGGAACTCTCTGTACAGCAGTTTCTTTTCAATTTATTCTTCTAAAACTGTTCTAAAAAAATATTAAAAAGAAAAAAGGTAAAAATCTGGGTTTTGCTTCAAAACATTGCACACAGCGTGACTGGGGTACACATGCAGATAAGAGTGATAATAAACCGATAATGTTGGAACTGGGTGGTGGGTACTCTGGGGTCCCATTATTCTGAATTTGTTAGAAAAGTACCACAGCAAAAAAAAAGTTAAAAAATATTTTCTTTGAGCAACACCGACAGAATCACATGCCCTCAGTCAGCAAAAAAAAAAAAAAAGAGCCAGAGAGAAGGATCACGTGTCTTCAGTTTCCAACAGCAGGCAGAGGCAGTCGATTAGTTTGGAAAACCTTGAAAGACCTTTAAGTGGCTAAGGCAACCCAAATGACCTTTGCGGAGACAAGGTGTGCGTCTCCGCGCTCAAAATTTGCCTGCCCACAGAGTTCCCAGGGACACCTCTCTAGAAGCTCGAACACATAGCTATATAAAGTTTCCGCAGAGGAACTTTCTGAACCCGCACCTCCCCACCCCCCACCCCCAGCATAAGCTGTGGAGAAGCGAGCGCATCCCCAGGGCCACAGCGCAGCTCTCCAAGAACTCCAAGTGCGCACGTGGGCGTCGCGGAGCGCACGTGGGCGTCGACTGCGCAGGCGCCGCGCTGGAACCGGGGCCCTGCTGGGCATCGGAGGCCAAGTGAGCGCAGCGAGTGCACGTAGGTGGCGGAGCTGCCGGGCACCCGCAGTCGCCACCACGGCCAGGCTTCAGAGACAGGTCGGGGTCGGCGGCCCTTTCGCCTCTTTCCAGGTCAGGGTTCCCAGGGGCATGGGGGAGGGAGAGGGGCTGCATGAGGGCTACGGGGGCTTGGGGCGTTGGGGGCGAGACGTTGGGCGCTGGACGTTGAGGTCGGGCGTTGAAGTCGGGCGTTGAGCGGGTACCTGGGGCCTGCAAGTGGAGAGAGGACGGAAGGGTAGAGACTTTGGAGCACTGGCTGGGAAGCGCAGGTGTAGGGTTGGAGGTTTTAGTGTTGGGAAGACTGTGTATTGGTTGGAGGGGCGAGAGGCGCAGGGATTGAGGCGCGGGCAAGCGGGGGCGCTGCAGTGCGTTTGGAGATAGCCCTTCCGGGCGTCACTCCCCAAAATGTGAGCTTTCCCCTTCTCTCTGAAAGAAACTTGTTTGTGGATTCAGTGCCTTGGTTTAACTCAAAGCTACAATACAAGCAGTATTAATACTTTATTAGACTTTTTTTCCCTGACACCTCCTACCTCCTATAGGAGAGGAAGATGCATCAAGGCATTCACTTATATATGAGTAGGCCGGTGCTGGCTCATTTAAAGAGTGTTTATAGCTTGTCTGCTGTGTGCCAATAGCTGTTCCTGGCACCAGGGCCCCAGCTATAAATATGTTTGCCCTGCTGAGCCTCAGAATTAAGGGAACTGATGTTTCTAGTTCCCTTACTGAGGCACCGAGGTACTGTATGCAAAAATGCAAGGCCATGGAGTCTGACCTGCATTTTCATTTCAACTGTGTAAGGTGCGGGTGGCCCTGGCGGGGAGGGGCTTGGCAAGTTATTTCAACTCCCCACGTCTCCCTTGCTCTTCTGTAGGAACAACGAAATAAGACTACTTTAATGTTCAAGTTGTTTCCATCCTAAACGTGCAAACTGGTTCCACATGAATGGAAGAAATTTTGTGTGTGTTTAGAAGCGGTATAAGAGTAAAGTAGAAATGATAGCACTTTCAGTACTCAGGTTGCCCCAGCCACTGTGCTTAGTGGTTTACGTACAGTCTCTCATTTAATCCTCATAATTAGGATTTATGAGGAAGTTATTGCTGCTGTCCACATGTTACAATCACTGAATCCTGGGAAGATGAAGTGATTTGCCCAAGATAGCATAGCTAAATGAGGAAGTTGAGATTTGAATCTGGCTAGCTTCAAAGCTCATGCTCTACTGAATCATTGAGTTTTGTGGCTTTAAAATAGTGTTTTCTTTGAGTAGAAGACTGGTTCTCATTGAATGCATAAAGTTACCAGGAAGACCAAAGCAAACATTAGAGAAGGAAAAATATTACAGCTAAGTATTATCTCTGCATGCACTTTTGATATTAAAGGAACTCTAGGCGTTTCCTGGAGGGAAAAGAAATGGCTTACCTCACTGTTTGCAGTTTATCCTAGGATGCTCCCAGCAGCATGGGGGAGAGGGGGGTAAGATTTCAAGGGAGTAAAAGAGAGGGTCTGCCCTAGGGAGCTTCAAGTCTTATTGGGGTAAAAGCATGAAGCACAGAACAAAAAGAAATACAAAGCTGAGGCCTCATTTTTACCTGTAGAACTATAGAAATTAGTCACTTTCAGTCCACTGCTCTTTTACACATCAGCGATTCCCAATTCTAAGAAAATAAGGATGACTTTGATAGAAATATTGGGACCCTTCTAATTAACTTCTTGTTTTAGCTGAATAAGCACACAGCTAATTATTCTGGATTCCAGGATGATTAAATACATTCTTATTCATCACCAGTAGCATGGAAAACATAGTAGATTGTATATAGGGGAACTTGTTTATTTTAAAACTGGGTGAGGTCAGCCCGTGAGGTTTTGGAACCCTTGCAGCAATATCTGTCACATCTCTTCACCTATATATCAGAAGTCTGCAGCCTGAGGTTGGGAATCACAGCATTGTGCCATAAGGCCTGTCAGCTTGAGATTCAGGTGTTCCTAGTGGTTGGCACAAGATGAAGCCAAGTAGGAATAACTGCAAAGTCTTACAGGTGTTTTGTAATGTTAAAATTTAACCTTAAAAGCCTGTTCTGTATCCCAGTTGTGGTGTTACATAAATCTGTATGTTTAAATTCATAGAACTGTAAATCAAATCAAAGTAAATATAATGGTATGATAATTACACTTTTTTTTATATTAAATTCCAAAAGGTTTTAGGTGGCTGAAAGTTTTATGTGGACTCCTGACTGCTCCAAAAGCTAATGCATAAATGGAAGTAGTGTTCAAAGACAGGGATATCTTGACTCTCCCGTTGACTGATTGTCAGCCCATGTCTGGATTCCGTGCTGTTATGAAAGTCCTGTCTATATGAGGGTCTCTGATGGACTAGAGAAAGTCCACAATCATGAAGAGTTTGGAAGATGTCACATGAGCAGGTGAAGGACCTGCAGGAAGGGGGCCTGATGGCTGTCTCACATGTTTGGAAGGTTGTGGTTGCAGGGCAGCAACAGGAATGTGTCAGGTGGCAAGAGAACTATTTTACAAAGAAGATTGCAGTGCAAATGGCTGTCCCAAATGAAAGGAAGTAAGACACTTCTAGTCCTAACACAGGTCTAGATGTCTATTTTCCCTGAGTGTTGTAATGAAAATTCCTGAATAGGGTGAGACAAGTGAGGTGTCCTTCAAACCTAAATATTCCACCATATTTTAAGCTTAAATCCTCTTTACTTAAATTTTACAGTGAGTCTAAGACTGATGTTTTTGTCCTAAAGTCAGATATATTTACTAATATTTGGATTTGGGGAGAGTAGTTGTTGAAGTTTTGTTATTAAATTTCCGTAAACCTCATAGCATGATGGAATTCTCCACTTTAGACTGCCAGAAGTCATTTCAAACAGTGAGTTTCATTTTCCCTGTCCAGGTGGTTATGAAAATAGCATACTAGTATATTTTAAATAGTTTTTATCATGAATAGCTTTTGAATGCCTAGTTGTACAAAGCACCATATTGGATGCTGTGGGAAATCAGGTTTTTTGGTTTATTTTTAAAAATAAGAGTTCCTATACCCAAGCAACTTACAATAATCTAGAAGGCAGACATAATTGTCTGTAGGTGACTGTAATACAGGGTAGTGAGGAGCTGACTATGGATTGACTGGAAACCTAAGTTACTAAATAAGGACAGTGTTATGAAAGGCTGTCTCAGGAGTCACATGCACCATGCGGAGGGTCCTCCTACTTGGTGTCTTGAGGAGAAGATGACTATACCCTAGTTTTATGGTTTAAATATTACTATAGTCCTTTACTTGGTTTAGAATTAAGTAACCACATCTTAGGAAAAAAGGTTCAATATTAAATGATACTTCAGTCTTTAAAATGTTTTTTTCTATAAAAGCAATTCATCCTTTAACATAATTTAGAAAACGAAAAGGACAGTGAATGATCCATCCCCTCATCAACCCACCTACCCCAGAATACTTATTGTTACTTAAAATTCGTTCATCTTTTTTACAGAGTTTTGTGTTTTCTTTTGCAGTTATAATTATATTGAATATATAGGTTTTTTCCTGATTTTTCATTTGTCATTCTAACAGACATTTTACAATGTTTTTGAAAGCTAGGATTCTGAATGATAGTGTAATAGTCTAGTAGAGGCTTCACAGTTAACTATTTTTCCTTTTTGCCATTTTAAATGGACATTAACACATGTAGGATTATTTGGTATTTAAGGATTATTTTAATGGGATGATTTCTAGAAATAAAGTTACCAAGTCAGTGGCTAGAAATGTTTTTAAAAACTCATTAGGTATATGCATATTGCCATATTACTTCCAAGAAAGGGCATGTTAATTTATCCTCCTTCAGTAATGAGTGTCCTTTTTCCTTTTTTTCTCTTCTTTTTTTTTTCTTTTTAATTGCATCCATGCTAGGCAGAAAATAATACATAGTTGTTTCAGTTTGAATTTTTTTTTTTTTACCATAGATGAGGTTGAATGTTTTCCCCCTTATATGTATCAACTAATCTTCATCCTTTCTGTATTCTGTTCTTGCCTTTTGCTCGTTTATTTTATTGGTATCTGTACCGATTGGGCTGGAAATCATAGAAGACCCCCAGGCTTATTTGTCTGATGCCACAGCAGGTCTATGCATAGGCAGACCAGAGCTGGAGTGGCGACTCAGCTCTGCATTTTCTTCTCCACCATTGTGAGGGTGTGCTTATTGCTTCCTGATTGCTGGATGGGTGATATATCTCCAGGCCTCAGATCCACATAGAAGGAAGACAGGAGTGAAAGACCCTGCTAGCCACATCTGTCCCTGTTCATCAGGAAAGGATAGAACTTTCTCAGAAGCCCCCTTCAGGAGAACTCTAATTGTGACCAGTATTGTCACTAACTCTAGCTGGCACGTCAGAGGTTGGATGGTGTTTGAATCAGTCAACCATGGTGTCTGCTAAACCATCTGAGTGTTTTCAATATTTATACCACTTTTGAAAAAGTATCAGATTTGTCATCTTGGTGGTAACACTTATTTCCTGGCCTGTTTACTATTTTTGGCAAGCTTTTAATTGTTTATGTGGTCAGGTTTGCTATCATTTCCTTCGTGATTTTTTTTAAAACCACTTTTAAATTAAAACAACAGAAGAACTGCTTCACCTCTATTGTGGTTGTTTCAAGGCTGATTCTCTGGGAAGCATAGTCTGAGCTGGAGATTCATGTATATTGTGATGCTTGAATGTGGCCTGTATGATACCAGTTTTTTGGGGGGTTAGTTGAGGTGGTCTTTGTAGTCCAGTATATGCTCAATGTTGGAAAAATTAATGTTCTTGGTTGTATTGGTCCCTATTAGAACAAGTTTCTTCTACTAAATTTAGTCCTTACTACTGCTTGTCTTCTATTTGACCAGTAGGGTCTAAGGCAGGTGTGTCCTAAACATTGTGGATTGAATTTCTTCTCTTTCAATTGGTTTTTGCTTTACATATCTCAAAACAACATTATTGTGACTCTGAGTGAGATTCCTGGCTGCTTGGTGTCTCCTTGGAGTGTTGTTTTTGTTTTTAAATCAGTGTAAAATATCTTCCTTTGTCTCCATATTTTCTACCTGGAGTTCTGTTTTATCTGCTGTTAACATTAACATTCTGCCTTTATTTTAGTTATTTTCAGCTTTACCTTATAATTTGGTTTTATGTGTGCCTTTTGTGCTTAACATCTTGCTGAATGTTTTCTCCGTGGGTCTTTTTTTTTCTTTTTAATTGAGACTAACTCAATGATACTTACTTGGGCTTGGCTCTGTCATTTTATTTGATGTTTTCTATTTGCCTTGATGGACTTTTTTGCTGTTAGATTATTTTCTTCTGTGATTTTAAAGTTATACATTCTTCTCTTCTGGCAGTTTATATAATATTGCACATTCTTTGTATTTCTTGTGCAAAGTCTAGAGTTACTCAGCATTCACATCCTTACCCAGTTTCCCCTGGAGGTTATTTTCCTTTTGTAATTTAACAATATTACTCTCTTATTGCATAAAACATTGAAGTTCTCAGTCTGTTCCTCCAATTTAGGCACGTTTATTGATATAGGTGTACTTCCCCTGGCAGCTGCAGGATCTCTCATTGTAGCTGCCCACCTGCGGTCATTCTAATAGGGATCTTCCCAGGGTCTGGTTCACTGAGAGTTCCCCGCCTTTCAGTGTACCTATTTTTTTTTAACTTCATTATCTTTTCTGTATTGTCATTGTATTAGGTTAGGTCTAATTGAAAACAAGAAATGAGATGGAAGTCTTGGGATACCAACAGGGAGGATTTTTCTGCAATTTCTTTATTTTTTATTCAAAACCACGTTAGACAATATTTAGGTATTACTCACGCTAGTTTCAGTTCTCTGTGACTTTTTTTTTTTTTTTACCCCCTCTGAGCAGTTTTGGGAGAATAAGCAGAAGTTTTGCCTGCAGTCTGCAGATAAAGCTATAGGTCACTACTTCAAAAAGAAGAGTTGTTTGTCGCTTTAATTACTCCCTGTGGGCAGGGCATTTAGTATTCTTTAAGAGTAATAGAAAAACAACAAGCCAGCATCATTTCAGGATAGAGGTTTTCACGGGTACTTTGTGACAGATTAAACACGGAAAGCTTGCAACAGAGAAAGGTGCACACAGATAGGTCCTTCAGTAGGTACAAGTGGCAATTTATAGAAGTTCAGCTGGAGATTATCACAGCAGGGGGCTTGGGAAAACCAGATGGAATAGGGGTCAGCTGAGACGGGTTGTGAAGGGTGATGGGATGATCAGGCAGATGGGAGAGCCAGGGCCTTCTGGGTAGTGAGTTCAGCACATTCAAGGACTTGATGTAGCATAAAGAGGAGAGGGTAGTGGGATTCTGGGAAGGTAGGAAGTTAGGTGATGACCCGATTGAAACAGTAATCTCTATTATATTTTGCCTTTAAGGTGTAGGCTTTAGGTTGGAAATACTTCTTTTAAAACACGAAAGACCTTTTCTGTTACTGTTGTTTCAAAAGCTTTTAAAAATAAGGAATTGGTGTTGAACTCTGGGATTACTCTTTTGATTTCTCTTGGGTTGGTCTTTTGTTGTTCTGTTAAATTCAGTTAAATTTGGAGTGTGTACTTAATTGATAGGGAATTGGCTTTTTTTCTTATGCTTTTTAGGGCAGGCTTTGATGTCATGGTTATGTCTACTTTGGAATCATTTATAGGCATTAACTATTACATAAGTATTTGAAAGAAATCACCTGAGCCTGCAGTTCTTCTACCTTTGAAATTAAAAGTTGCCTCTTAAATACATTTCTTTCCTTAGACCTCTATGAATGTTAAGTTGCCGCTTAATATGATGTCAAGAAATAATTTGGAAGCATCTACTTGTAAAATGACAGAACCGTTTGAGAAAAATGAAAGCAAGCTTCCGCCACATGATTCTTTAAGAAGTCCTGGAGCACATCCTAACCATCCTAATTTCAGGTTGAAAAGCCCAGAGAATGGAAATAAAAAGAACAATTTTTTGCTTTGTGAGCAAACAAAACAGTATTTGGCTAGTCAAGAAGACAATTCGGTATCTTCAAACCTTAATGGCGTCACTGGGGAAGTGGTTGGAGTCAAAGGAGACAGGAAGAAATTGCCAACAGGTGAGTGAAAACTACAGGCTTACTACTTTTTGATTATGATGGTTTCTGTGACTTATCACAAGTCTATGTAACCACACAAGTGGGCTATTAACAGAAGAGCCAAATGACTACCTTACAGTATTTGCATTTAATTATTTAGAAGGAAAAACCAGATACCAAGTAGCTACCTTTGGCTTGATTGATCACAGAAAGGATTCTTGGCATCTGCAGATGAGCTTTTTTCCCATAATCAAAGAACTATATTAGGAATGTAGAAAGGAAACTCTCTGGCTTTTTAAATGGGTGTTCTAAAGATTGGCCATATTTTTAAAATGTATGCAAATTTTATGCATGTAATAGCTCACAAAGATAGTCTAAGATTTTAACTGGTTTTGTGTCGTTTGTCTTATCATTCCTTTAGTCCCAATTCTAAAAACCTGCTTTTTAAGGAGGTAGAATTTAGCCTCTTTGAATTTTTATGAGATGTGATCTTTTAACATTATGGTGATGTAATTCTCAGAATGTGGCCCTTGGGTCTCTGGGGTTCCCCAAGAGGTCAAAACTATTTTCTTAATAACAATAAAACATTATTTACCTTTTTTGCTATGCTGACTTTTACACTGATGGTACGAAAACAAGGATGGGTGAAGGTGGTCTTAGTTCAACTTAAGGCAGGGGCACCAATCTGGGCTAGTGGTCATTGAGTTTTTCATTGCCGTACACTTGCAGTTAAATTGAACAAAACCCAGAAATGCCAATTTAACTTAAATATGTCCTTGATGGGGCAGTAAAAATTACTGATTTTATTAAATATTGACCTTTGTATACAGCTATTTTTAGTATTTTGTGTAATGGGAATTACTCCTAATTTCTGAAGACTGAAAGTACAAAAAGCATATGTGCAATTGAGTTGTGAGCTGAAGGGAAACTTTTTTCTTGGAACATCCTTTTCTCTTGAAAAGAATGACAAAGTGGTTTTTCAGACTTTGATATCTGGCAAGCATTTTCTCAAAAATTAATGAAGTGAGCCTATGGCTTCAAGAAAAACAGCTGATGGTATTTTGTTAATGATAAAACTCATGCTTTCAAGCAAATTGGGATTTCAAAAACTTGTGTCTGCCACTCTGAGTTTAAGAACTTCCCAGTGTTTAAAGACTTTTCTGGTGAGATGCAAGATGATATTAACACATGAATTTTTGATGTTGTATAATGAAAGTGTCAACATTTGGCAACTCTGCATAACTCACTGAACCAGTCTTTTCCAAATGGCCAGTGCATGGTTTTGCAGAGTCATGGATGGGTAAAAAATCCATTCAAAGCACAGCTTAAATCAATGGATTCTAATTTAACAACATGAAAAGTTCATTGATGTGGTTTTAGAGTCCACATTGCAACTAGCCCTTAAAGTACTACTTAATTTTTGGTGTGATATTAAAGGAGAATATCCACAGTTATCTGAGAAGGACATTAAGTATTCCTCCTTTTTGCATATACTATCTGTGTGAGGCCAGATTTTTTTCAGATGCTTCAACCAAGACCACACATTGTGACAGAGTGAATGTTAAAGTGTATATATGAATCCAGCTGTCTTCTCCTAAGCCAGACATTAAAGAGATATGCGAAAGAGTAAAACTCTTCTCATTATGTTTTGCTTTGAAAATTATAGTTTAAAAACAATTGTCAACATGTAATACATTCATTTTTAAATGGCTATTTTAAATTTAGTTGTGAGTACTAATATAGTAAATATTGGTAGAAATAAGCCATGTAAACAAAAACTCTTTGGGGTCCTCAATTGTTAGAAGTGTAAAGGGGTTCTGAGTCCAAAAAGTTGGAGAGCAGCTGCCTTAATGAATGGAGAAAAGCTCACCATGAGAGAAACAATAGTCAAGGAAATTTCAGACAAGTCTTTATTTTTCATTAGGAAAAGTAGGATGTTGCTTATTTATGGTGTAGCTGTAAGGCCATTATGGCATAGCCCTGTTATTTGAATATCGCCTAATGATGCTATTTTACATTATCAGGAATAAAAAGTATTTGACTTTTATTAGGAATTGTTTTTCCTCCCCAGGAAATTCACCATTAAAAGTTGGAAATAATTCACCACCCAAAGAAGTAAATACTGTAAGTTATTTTTAAACTCTATTTTGTGTTTTTGTTTGGGTAAAAAATTCTAAACATATTTTTGTATTTTGTTAATAAAGAAGTAGTCAATTTGTGTCATTCAAGATCAAACTTCTTTTCCTTTAATCTAGTACCTTTAAAAAAAAAAACACACAACTTTTTCTTTTTAGGTACTTGTAGACTCACATGCAGTTGTAAAAAATAACAGAGGGAGATCCTGGTAGCCTTTACCCAATTTTCCCCCCGTGGTAACATGCTGCAGAACTATAGCACAACATCGCAACTGGGATTTGACACCACCGATACCATCAGGATACAGAACATTTCCATCACCTCAGGGGTCCCTTCTGCCCCTATCCTCTTCTTAATCCCTGGCAGCCACTAATACAATCCATATAACCACAATTTTGTTATTTTCTGAATGTTATATAAAAGGTTACATACAGGCAGTGTGTAACCTTTTGGGGTTGTTTTTTTTCATTTTGCATTTATTCTCTGGAGATTGATCTAGGTTGTTGTATGTATCAGTGGTTTGATTTTTTTGTTGCTGAGTAATATTACATGGTATTGATAGCTTGTTGAACCATTCACCCATTGAAGTACACTTGGGTTGTTTCCAATTTTTGGCTGTTAAAACTAAAACTTCTATATTCATTCACGTACAGGGTTTTACATAAACCTGAGTTTCTAGTGCTCTAGGATAAATGCCCAGGGGTGCAATTTCTAGGTTATATAATTGTTGCATACTTTGTTTTTTAAGAAACTGCCAAATGTTTTCCAGAGTGACTTTACTGTTTATTTTACATTCTCACCAAGAATGAGTGATCCAATTTCTCCGTGTCCTAACCAGCATTTGGTGTTGTCAGTATTTTAATTTTACCTGTTTTCATGGTGTGTAGTAATTTCATGGTGGTTTTAATTTGCGTTCCTCTAATGATGCAAAACATCTTTTCATGTGCTTACTTGCCTTCTGTATATCCTCATTGGTGAAATGTTTTTGTGTCTTTTGTCCATTTTCTAATTGGTTGTTTGGGGCTTTTTTTTGTTTTTTGTTTTGTTTTTACTGTTGAATTTCGGAAGTTCTTTATATATTTCTGATACTAGTCCTTAGTTGAGTAGGTGATCTGTAAATATTTTCTCCTAGTCTGTAGCTTGTCTTTTCATCCTCTTAACAGGGTCAGTTTTTTTGCTTTCATGGATTAATGCTTTTATTGTCAAGTCTAAAAACTCTTTGCCACTCTAGATCCTGAAAATGTTCATTTTTCCCCCCCAAAAGTTTGATAGTTTTGCATTTTAAGTTTTGATACATTTTGAGTTAATTTTGTTTAAGTTCAGAAACATAGGTTGAGGTTTATTTTTTTTTCTTTTAGATATTCATTCGTTCTAGTGCCATTTGTTGAAAATGCTATCTTCTACTGAATTGCTTTTGCACGTTTGTCAAATCAATTGGCATTTTTGCATAGGTCTATTCTAAGTTCTCTGTTGTTTTCTGTTGATCTATGTGTCTGTCCCTCCACCAGTACCACACAGTCTTGATTACTGGACTATGTAATAAATTTTGGAAATGGGAAAAACGATTCCTCCCACTTTATTTTTCTTTTTCAAAGTTGTTCTAGCTATTCTAAGTTTTTTTGCCTTCCAAAATACATTTTAGAATAATCTCATCCATATCTACAAAAAAATCATTCTGGGATTTTGATATGAATTGCATTAAACCTGTATATCAATTGGGGAAATTTTCACATCTTTGCTGTGTTGAATCTTCAGTCCATGAATACAGTATCTCTCCATTTAAGATCTTTGATTTCTTTCATTTTGAAGTTTTCAGTTTACAAGTCCTGTACATGTTTGGCTAGATTTATGCTTATTTCATTTTTTGAGTGATTGTAAGTACTATTGTATTTTTTATTTCCCTGTGTCCCTGTGTTCACTGTTAATATGTAGAAATATTATTGGGTTTTGTATGTTTATCTTATGACCTTGCTGAAGTCACTTACTCTCGGAATTTTTTCAGACCCCTTATAATTGTCTACATAGACAGTCATATCATCTGCAAATAGGGACAGTTTTATTTCTTTTATTTATTTTTTTGATTTATAAACAACAGAAATTTATTGCTTGCAGTTCTGGAGGCTGGGAAGCCCAAGATCAAGGCACCAGTCTTGGTGTCTGGTGAAGGCTCTCTGCTTCGTAGATGGCACCTTGTTGCTCCCTCAAGCCTTTCTTTTAAACTTTTTAAAAATTATTATGGATACATAATGGTTGTATATATTTATGGGGCGCCTGTGATGTTTTGATACAGGCATACACTGTGTAATAATCAAATCCGGGTAATTGGGGCATCCGTCACTTCATCCATTTATCATTCCTTTGTTAGGAGCATTCCGATTCCACTCTTTTAGTTACCTTACAATATACAGCAACTTACTGTTGACTATAGTCATCCTATTGTGCTATTAAATTCTAGATCTTAGGGACAGTTTTATTTTTTCCTTTTCAATATATATGCCTTTTATTTCCTTTTCTTGCCTTTACTGCACTGGTAGGAACTATATTGAATAAGAGTGGTGACAGTGGCCATCTTGCCTTGTTTCCAGTCTTACGGAGAAAGTATTCAGTCCTTCACCATTAAGTATTTAATATAATATTAGGTGGAGGTTTTTGTAGATGCTCTTTATCAAGTTGATGAAGTTTTCTCTGTTCCTACTTTTCTGATAGTTTTTATCATGAATAGGTGTTGAATTTTGTCATATGCTTTTTCTGCATTGGTTGATGTGATAGTGATTATTTTTTCCCTTTACCCTGTTTATTTGGTAGATTACATTGCTATTTTGAATATTTAACCGGCCTTGCTTGCATTCCTGGAATAAAATCATTTTATGTATTGCTGAATTCTATCTGGTAACATTTTGGTAAGAATTTTTATATCTGTTTTCACTAGAGATTTTGGTCTATAATTTTCTTTACTGTCTTTGTGTGGTTTGATTATCAAGGTAATACTAGCTTCATGAAATGTTTTCTGGAAGAGAGATTGTATAGAATTGGTGTTAATTCTTCTTTAACATTTGGTAGAATTCTCTAATGAAACCATCTGGACCTGGAGATTTCTTTTGGGGGAGTTTTAAAACTATAATTTCCTTAATATTTATATTCAAATTATCTATTTCATATTTTGATAATTTGTGCTTTTGAAGGAATTGATTCATTTTGTCTACATTGTCAAATGTGTATAGGGTTGTTCCAAGTATTCATTATCATTTTGATTTCCATGAGTCTACAGTAATATTCTAAGTCCTGATATTGGTTATTTCTATCTTATCCTTTTTCTTTATTATCTGTCTTGCTAGAGTTTGTCAGTTTTATGGGTCTTTTCAAAGAACCAGGTCTTTGTTTCTTTTTTTCTCTAAGTAGTTAATCTCATTGATTTCTGCTCTTACCTTTGTTTCCTCCCTTCTGCTTCCTTTGGCATGTTTTGTTATTTTTCGGGTTCTTGAGATGAGAGCTTAGATTATTGATTTGAAATGTTTTCTAATATGAGCATTTAGTGCTATACATTTCCCTCTCAGCAGTGCTTTAACTGTGTCCCACAAATTTTGGTATGTTGTATTTTCATTTTCTTTCAGTTCACTCTATCTTTTACTTACCTTGAGACTTCCTCTTTGACCCATGCATTATTTAGAAGTGTATTTTGTAGTTTCCAAGTGTTTGAAGATTATTTGTTATCTTCAAACAATTTCTAGTTTGAGTCTATTGTGGTCAGAGAGCACTCTCTGTATAATTTCAGTTCTCTTAAGTTTTTGAGGTTTGTTTTTATGGCTCAGGATGTCATCTTTGTATATGTTCTGTTTTCACTTGAAAAGAATGTGTATTCTGCTGCTGTTGGATCAAATGATCTATAAATATCTAATAGATCCTGTTGTTTGATGGTGATGTTGAGTTCTTTGTTCTTACTGATTTTCTATTATATCAATTGTCGTGAGGGAGCTATTGACATTTTTAACTATAATTATGAATTGTCTGTTTCTCTTTACAGTTCAGTTTTTCTTCACATTTTGCAGGTCTGTCTGCATACATATTTAGGATTGCTGTGTCTTATTGGATTGACTCATTTGTTGTCATAATGTATGTTCCTCTCTGTCTAGTAATTTTCTTTCCTCTGTAATCTAGTTTATGTGATATTAATACAACCACTCATTTTCTTTTAATACTTAAGTATTTGTTTTTTCCATCTTTTTAGTTTTAGTCTGTCTACATTGTTATACTTAGAATGAGTTTCTTATAGATGGCATGTGTTTGGGTAACATTTTTAAATCCGCTCAGCCAGTCTTTTAATTTGTGTGTTTAAACCATTTACATTGATGTAATTATTGATATTTAAGGGTTTAAGCCTGCCATTTGTGTTTTGTCCTATTTTTCTTTTCCTGCCTCCTTGTGGGTTACTTGAACACTTTTTGTAATTCCATTTTGATTTATCTATAGTGTTAAG
Organism: Daubentonia madagascariensis; assembly: GCA_023783475.1. Lineage (NCBI taxonomy): Eukaryota > Metazoa > Chordata > Mammalia > Primates > Daubentoniidae > Daubentonia > Daubentonia madagascariensis. Next base: position 20,885,194 of record JAKFHU010002573.1, read on the forward strand.
TGCGTATGTTTATATAGCTTTTCCAGTGGTTGCTCTAGATGTTACATCATATATATACAACTTACCACAGTCTTCTGGTGTCATCATTTTACCAATTTGAGTATAGTGTAAACACCTTACCTCCCCTAACATTCCTTTACTCACCCCTTTGGGTCTTACATATTTTATATGTGTAGATTTTGAACTGCTTTAGACAGTGTTATCATTTTTGCTTCAATTGTCAAACATAATTTAGAAAACTCAAGAGGAGAAGGAAAGTCTATTGGACCTATCCATAGTTTTGCTTTTTGTATTTTTCTTCCCTTTCTGTTCTGTTGTTTTCTTCCTTTATCATTTCCTTTCTGTTCAGAGAACTTCCTTAAGCCATTTTTTTTTAGGATAGATCTATTGGCAACCAATTCTCTTAATTTTCTTTCATCTGAAAATGTCTTGATTTTCTCTTCATTCCTGAAGGATATTTTCCTTACATAAGTTTATCAGGTAACAGTTCTTTTCTTTCAGAACCTCAAAAATGTTTTATTATTTCCTTCTGGTCTACGTGGTCTGTAATGAGAAATCTACTGTCTTTTGAATTGTTTTTCCCCCTGTAGGTACGATACCATTTTCCTCTTTCTACTTTGAAGCATTTAGTTTTCAGAAGTTCGATTACGATGTGTCTTGGTGTAGATTTCTTTGAGTTTATTTTCTTTGGGGTTTGCTCAGCTTCTTGAATTAAATTTATATTTTTTGCCAAATTTCGGAAGTTTTCAGCAATTTCTTTGAGTACTTTTTTTAGCCCAGCCTTCTTTCTCCTTTCCTTCTAGGACTCTGAAGACATGAATGTTAAATCTTTTATTATAGTCCAGCAAGTCTCTGAGGCTCTGTTCGTTTGTTTTTTTCAGTCCATTTTCTCTCTGTTGCTCAGGTGAGGCATTTTCTATTGTTCTGTCTTCAAGTTCACTGATTCTTTCCTGTTCCCCCCATTCTGCTTTTGAGCCCACCATTGTTTTTTATTTTGGTTATCATACTTTCCAGTTCTAAAATTTCCATTTGATTCTTTATATCTTCTATTTCTTCACTGAGACTCTGTATTCATTTGTTTCAAGCATGTTCAAAATTGCTTGTTACAATATTGATGGCTGCTTTAAAATCTTTATAGATAAATTAATATCTGTTATCTTGATGTTGGCATCTTTTTTTTTTTTTTTGCATTCAGTCGTGATCTTCTTGATTCTTGGAATGATGAGTTATTTTCTACTGAAACTGGGATATCTTGGGTATTATGAGACTATATCTTATTTAAACTTTCTGTTTTGGCTGGCTTCCTCTGACACTGCTCCATCAGGGGAGGGGTGCTGCCCTGTTACTGCCAGGTGTGGGGGGATAGATGTCCAGGTTCCCCACTCAGCCTCTGACATTCAGCTGGGTGAGGGTGGGAGTTCCAGCTTCACGCTAGGCTTCAGCTGATTCCTCTCTGGCTGGGAGTGGTGAGTGCCTCCTTACCACTCCCCATATAGTCCCTACTGATGTAGGGGTGGGGAGAGGGCCCACGGGAGGTAGGGGGTGTTGGGAGGAACTTGTTACTGTTGAACAGTGGTGAAAAGTCCTGACTCTCCACTAGGCTTCCTCTGACACCACCCCAGTTGGGGGAAGGGGGCACCCATTACTGCCAGTTGGAAGTCCAGGCTCCCCACGTGGTCTCTACTGGAAGGGGTATCATCCTTCCCCCACCGCAGGAATGAAATGCTGGTAACCTTTTCTGTTGGCCTTCTCTGACACCATGCCAGTAAGTAGGTTTGAGCACCTTATTACAGCTTCATGAGGATAGAAGTCTAGGTCCCACACCCTTCCCTTTGCTGGTGAGAGTGGAGCACAGTATTTTCTGTGGTGTTTTTCTGGAGTAGAGCAGTTACTGATGAAAGTATTTTCTGTTTTGCGGTCTGCTTCTTTCCTGGTCCTTTGGCTAAAGAGCAGGGTTTTGTTTTGTTTTGTTTTCCTTAGTTTTGAGTGATAAGGTCTCACCGTGTTGCCCAGGCTTGAGTGCAGTGGCTGTTCACAGGTGCTATCATGGTGCACTACAGCCTCAAACTCCTGGGCTCAAGCAGTTTTCCTGCCTCAGCTTCCTGAGTAGCTGGGACTACAGGCGTGCACCACTGCACCAGGTTAGAGGGCAGGTTTTTTGTTGGGGCTTTTATTGTCTGTGACTTTTAGTGTTTCTGGGTTGCTGGCTTCTCCAGCACCCAATCTGGGATATATGAGGCCAAAAGAAAACCCAGAGAACTTGTGACCGTGTCCTTCTTTGGGTCCTGAGGTTGTCAGTCTGCCTCCTCCTCTCCCCACTTTCAGAGTCACTTTATGTTTGTTTTATATATAAGTTCAGGGTTTTTAGTTGTACTTAATAGGAATAGGGAAAAGTACATCTCTATCTTATCAGAAGAGGAAGTCCCACATCTAGTATTTAAAAGAAAAAGTTATTATGAAATTCTAATATTGCCGTTCTCTGTTCTTAATAGAAGCCCAGCAGTAATGTGCCTCCTGCAAAGTCAAAAAAATTACACAAGTTGGTTGAGAATTCCTTGTCCGTAAATAACCCGGCACTCTTCAACTCCTTAGGACCTCCTCTTCGGTCAACAACTTGCCATCGCTGTGGCCTGTTTGGTAAGCACTTTGCTCTTAGGTGTCTGTTGGCTTATTTCTCTACATATTTGAAAAATTTTATTACAGAAAATTTTAAACATATAAAGTGTCAATAGAATGTTGTATGTGTGCCATACACCCATCTCTCAGCTCTAACAGCTGTCAGCATCCTACCATTCTTCACCCGTATCTTCCAGTTTTTCCTGCTTCCTCACTGGATTATTATTTTTACAGTTTTTTTTTTTAAGGTAAAGTTTACATGCACTGAAATGCACAAACTTATGCCCCATTAAGAAACAGAGTATTTCTGTCTCCTCAGAAATTTCTCATATTCCTTCCCAGTTACTATACCCCCAAAAGGCAACTATTGTTCTTTTTTTAAAACCATGAATTAATTTTGCTGGTCACAGAATTTCATATAAATGTAATCATATAGATACTTTTTGTGTAAAGCTTGTTTAATTTAGAGTAGTATTTTTGAGATTAATCCAAGTTGGGTGTATGCTTTTTTGTTTATTGCTGAATAGTATTCCATTGTATGGTTATACCGTATTTGTTCTGTTGATGAACTTTTTGGTTGGGTCCAGCTTCTGTCTGTAATGAATAGAGTAGTCTACACAGTTTTCTACAAGCCTTTGTGTAGACATGTGTTTTCATTTACGTTGGGCACATACGTAGAAGTAGAGTTGCTGAGTCAAAGCATAGGTGTAGGTGTATGTTTAACTTTATGAGGACCTGGTAAACCATTTTCCAAGGTATTGTCCCATTTTACCTTCCCCATTGGTAACAAGTTCCGGTTGTTCACATCCACATCCACGTCTGGTGTTGTCAGTCCTTTTGAATTATTGCCCTTGTCATGGGTATATCATATAGTTGTACCTCATGTGGCTTTAATTTGCAGTCCTCTCACCATCAGGGATCTTGAGTAATATTTCACGTCCAGCGCTGGCTATTTGGATATTTAGGTTCTTTCTTTTCTTCTGTTTCTTTTCTCATAAAGGTGATCAAGGCCAGGATAGGGTTTTTTTCTCTCCCCCCCCCCAATTTCTTTGATTTTTGTTTTTTAGATAACCTGTTTCTTCAACCTGGGTACTGGTAGAATTTTTTTAAAATACTTTATTTCAAAAATTTTCCGAGTGTTTCCGTGTGTGATTCTCTTCTCTCTTTTTTTTTTTTTTTATGGTGCATAGTAAGCCATTTCAGTCTGCTTGTACAAGTCTGTTCTCACAACAGGGTTTTTTGTGTTTCCTTGGATTGCTCCTTTTGTAATATGTATTCTAGGATCTGTTTTAGGAAA